>OY720432.1:63160819-64497500 GCA_963082735.1 Pocota personata | reverse complement strand
GGCTGTTTGTTGTGAATGATATTGAAAAGCATAGCACTGGATCTGTATTTCAGAAAGCTTAGAAGACTATATCCAAGTATACGTCGGGAGGTTAAACACATATCTGGTAGTCAAAATTAAGGCTACATTCAGTTTACAGAGGAATCGCCGAATAGTTCGCAGAAATATCTAATTATTAGTACGATCAGAGCTTTGACTAGCTTTAACTTTATATCTACAGGTAAAAGTGTTACTTATTGATACACGCCTTAGCACCCCGTAAATTTTAGACATGACTCTTTTAATGTGATCATTCCAAGATAGTCTGCTGTTGACCATTTTTCCAAGATTTCTAATTTTCGAGATTATTTCTACCCTGAAGTTATTAAAAACAACAGTTAGCTTTCGTAAAAGGGGATAGCTTTCGTTTTAGAAGAATCTATAAGCAGACCATTCTGAGAGGACCATAGCCCTACGGAGTCTAAATCGATGTCCATATTTACAATGACCTCTGGCAGTAGACCCGATGGTGAATTAATGTGCAATTGCTTATCATCCGCATATACCGGTATATGAAAGCTACTGCGCTTTATGACTGCAGCAGAGTAGTTAATGGACAATGATAACAAAAGTGGACCAAGTACAGACCCTTGAGGGAGACCGACGTTAGTTGAATTAAATGAGAACAATTTAGAATTTACTGAGACGGCTGATATATTTAAGTCTTATTTTACCTCTTTTGTTGAAATATTTATACTGGAAAGTTTTTGTTAAACCTTTCAAATTCGAATTATTTTGCGATATTGAAAAAAAATGTTTTCTAGGATTTTTCATATAATGCGACCTAGAGGAATAGAAAAATGCAAAAAAAAATTCAAATTTTGATGACCACTGTGGTGAACAATAGCGTTATATAAAAAATGTTGTTAGGACTAAATACACAAGTATAAAATAAGTTTTTAAAAAATAAGCGATTTGGTATATAAATATAATTAATAATTACGTCTACATTTACGTCAGGTGCAAACCCATAAAACTTTCTTTATTGACTCCCATTAAATGTGACTGTGACATCCAGTAATGAAATGAGAATGAATAGGATTGTTGTTGGTCTCATCTTACCATTTCTTTCATTTCGTTAGTACCTACTATATCTAGCTCTAGCTCTAGAGTACATTCAACTGATTGACACCTAGTAGTCTCAGGCACATTGATTTAAAGGTCACTGCAGTAGGTAAAAAATGTCGGCAGAAGTTACCTCGTTGGCCTATTTGCTTTGTTGTTCTTCCTTTGGTATATGACATCAGAGGGAGACTTTTAAAGTCTGACAGTAACAGAATATTTTCTAAGGCTTTCTGTAAGTTTTGCATAACAAAGTTACAAATTGTGAGCCTGCTATGTGTCTGTGTACCTATACAAAGAAAATAAATTGGAATTTTCATGCTAACCTTAAAATTAACGGTAAATACTTTATTTTATTAAAATAAGTGCAAATTTTCTCGAAAATCTAACTATTTTCGTTAAAATTCCTATGTCTGTGGTAAGACGGACGTTTGTCATAAGACTGCATACACAGTTTATTTATTAGCTTGGGGGAGACCAGGCGTCCAACATTTTAATGCCATATTTGTAAAGGGTGATTCGATTGGATGTTACTATTTAGATCTGGCATTACTGTGGTTCTGTTGAAAATAAACAGATGATTTTTGACATCTGTGAATATTAAGCTTTGATATTTGTTATGCAGCGGTATACGAAAGAATAGCGCATTTTAGTTGTTAGAATCGTATTGGTTAAATTTTCCCCATTTTGGGGATGAAAATGGGGAAAATTTAACTTAATACGATTCTCGCTTTGCGAAATAATGTCGGTATATATAAATGTATATCTTGTGCCACGGAAATTAAAAGAAAATTCTTCGAAAATTCTCATGGTGCATGATAACAAATTATTTTTAATACCGATTGGACGACATTGGTGTGAATGACATGTGGTTCCAACAAGACGGTGCCACCGACCGCGTCATCTCTCGTTTCGGCCACCAAGATCATGCGATATCCACGTCATTCATTTTTTTCATTTGAGGTTAGGTTAAGCGGAAGGTGTATGCCAATAATCCCCCAAATGATTTCAGATCTAAAGGACGAGATTCGACGCGTTATTTACGGACTACCGTAGGATTTATGCTGAAAAGTAATGGAAAATTTCAGTAAAAGGGCGAAAGTCTGCAAGTCCATCCGTGGTGCTCATATAATTTTCCATGTTTAATGTCAATGTCTCAGCATTATATTGACATAAAAATATGAACAGTTTATCAAAAACCGATGTATTTTATTTTAAATTTAAATTATAACTTCCAACTGATCTACCCTTTACATACAGGGTGTCTCAGATTAAAAGAGGACAAACGAGCGGGAAGCGATTCCTTAGGTCAAATCAAGAAAAAATTGCATTTGGGGGTGGAATAATTCAATCCCCTAAAATTATTTCACCTTTGAACGCAACCTCTTAATCCGAACAAATCGGATTAAGAGGTTTCAGCACCTTTTATGCTATAACTGTTGAACTATGATAGCTAAGAAAATGCTAGTATACATTTTAGATTTATAATATATACTTAAAACAAAATAGTGACATATTCTCAAAGTTCAAATGAAGAAAACTGAGTTAATTTTTTTTTTCAAAAACAATGATGTAGTTTTATTTCCCGGACAATTTTGTAAAAACTATTAAAAAAAGGGGACTATTATAACAAATCTTCTGGAACAAACAGTTCCTGAAAAATATTGGAATACATGGGGTGTTTCATCATCCCACCATATCTGATTTTGATGATTTTTAGACAGACGTATCCACTTCCAACATAACTCAAAACTCAATTTTCATCCCAATCCGTTGGGTGGTTCTTGAGTTACAAGTATGAGTAATATGATTCGAAAATGTTTTAAACCCCTCGTCATATCTTACTCCCACTCTATTCAATTCCGATCAATTTCAAGTAGAATTACAAGCATATCAGTCTGAGCCTACAAGCCAAATTCCAAATTCTTTAAGAGTCCTTGAGCTGGGCACCTAACAAAGATGCTTTAAAGATTTTGAAACGCCGCTCTCCACATCTCTCTCACTATTGATCCGGTTTTCACAGTTTTTGTCGAAATGACCCTCGTAACATATGTGAGGACAAACCTACATTGAAAACAGAGATCCGACTCGCACTTGACGACATTTTTTTTTAGGCACTAAAATTCAATGAATTATAATTTTAAAGTGGGTACTTTTTTTCTCATAGTTTAACACTTGTAGCATAAAATAGATAATAACTAAAACGGGCATCTCAGGGGTTGGAATTATACTCGTACCTTCCCCCCTCCGATACACTTTTTTCTTGTCTTGGCCTAAGGAATCGATCCTTGCTCGATTGACGTTTTAATCTCTGTCACCCTGTATGTACAAATATGGCACTAAAATTTTGGTCAACATTTTCTTTTTAGCTATTTAATACATTTTAGGAACATTTTAATTTGTTCGCCTTTTATTGATTTGCTCTAAGTTGAAATCTTATCAGCATACGAATGAACACAACAACCACTTGCGGCGTGCGTTCTGTTTTTTTTTTAAGGAACTTTCCAAATTCATTATACTACCAGGCAGAAATCCCTTTTTCGTATAGTAGTGGTTGCAGAAACTTAGATTGTGTATTTTTCCTTTTTTTATTTCCGGTGGCTGTTGGTTGCTGTTCTCCGCTCAGCTCTAACAAACTACCCACTTCACTGTGACCACTTTATCCAAAAGCGTATGCATGCGGAAAGACTCGCACAAATATTCGAAATTGAAAGTTGTCTTTGCAACACCCTGTATACCAAACATTTAAATCTTATCTCCGTTAAATTATTTCATCTGAGCTATATTGTAAGTGTGCACCGTTTAAGTTTTACTTGGAGCCTGCAAGCTTCTGAAGGTTTATAAGGTCGAGAAAAACTTTATTTGCAACACCCTGTATACCGAAAATACAAAATTTATCTGCACCAGGTGATTCCCTGTAGTTTGTACTAAAATAATGCGCAAATTAAACTTTTTAGGTCACACAAACGGTGCTAAATTTTATATTTTTTTTTTTGTCTAGACCCAAAGAATCGTTTTCTAACAAAATGACATTGAAATCTGGAACACCCTGTGTACGCAGTTTATACGGGGATCTGTTAATCTCCTTCCTTGCAACAACCAATGAAACTTATGTAACTCCTTTTCCTTTTTCTCTTAATTATAGGGAAACACATTCTGTAGAGTTTTGTAGCGAATTCTGGAATTCTAAACTGCACCATCAAAAACAATAACATTACGAATAACTTATTCAGATAACGGATTTTGAAATGACAGTGCCTTATACTCGTAATATTGCCCTTATAATATTAGTCGTCGAAACGAGAGATGACGCGGCTTAACACGCGGTAAACTTTGTGTGCAATAACTGCATTGTTTCTCGCGCTGTGTGGCAGTTGACATCATCTTGTTGAAACCAGATGTCTTCAACTCAATATCGTCCAATTGATATCAAAAATAATTTGTTATCATGTCCCGATAACATTAACCATTGGCTGTTACTACTTTTTGAAGAAGTACGTCTCAATCACGCCAGTGGCCCAAAGTCCACACTACCTTACCTACAGTGACTTTTTGTTTTGCGTGAATGGCACGTGAATTTCCACGACCCTATGTGACAATTTTGTTTGTTTACGTAGCTACTCAGCTGAAAATGAGCCTCATAACTGAAGATAATTTTGTTCAAAAATCACCATGAACTTAGTGGTTCTCTAACATCCAATCAACGAAGTCACGACGCTGTTCATGGTCTGCTGGCTTCAATTTCTGTGTCAATTGGATCTTGTGGGTATGCAGATGCAGATTTTTTGTTAAAATGCGCTGTAGGAATTATTCAATTGTTGGCGACTGGATTTTGATGGATTGTCACGAACACTGTCATATCACTGCGGTTATATATTCGCGTGACCATCCACTTCGAGGAAGCACTGGTCATATATGATACCGTCATTATTTCGCAATGCGCGAAACGTGTTGGTTAAATTTCCCCCACCTCGGAGATGGATTTTAACAATTAGAATGCATTCTCTCGTATACCACTCCATAATCAATGCTTAGTATTCAAATATCAGCTGTTTATCTTTGACAGAACCACAGTAGTGCCAAATTTAAATTGTAACCTGCATTTGTCTGGCTAAAAATGTCGGGATGTATGTTGGTGGAAATCTCGTCCGATATATTTATACTTTTGACACATCTATATAATTTGATATTTTTTCGGTAATTTTGAGTTTAATGACAATCAAAGAAATATAAATTGTTGTGTGGTTGTGTGATTTCGTAGAGAAACATGCAAAACTCGTATTTGCGTAAAAATGCTTATACAAAATTTGCTAGTTTTAAGCCGTTTACTCTCATTACTGTCAACTTTAAGTGATAAGATTTAAGTAACAGGGTAACAGTATACCACAGTCAGATCTTGAAATGTAAATGATTTCAATTGAGTGAAATTTGATTGCATGGCAATTAATTTATTAATGTTCTACGGGTATACAAACTGCCGATGCGTTTTCATACACCCCAAATTTCACACCTATCGAAGAATGAAACCTAAAATCGATTTGAACAAAGCCTCATTGTCTCACTATGATGGTGTCAATGACCATTTATGTTCCATAGTCTATCTATCTGCGATCAATGAACTTTCCCAACAATGTTGCAATTCCCCCCTGCTCATAGTACAATCGATGCGGATACATCATCACCAATTGCCGTTTAGATGCAACCCGCATCCTGATTAATAAAAATTTTCGTAAATTTAATTTCAATTAAGAAACAACTAATTCCGCCAATAATTTGACATCACATATTGAGCTACTGAATTTGCTTTGATGTTGAAAAGGGTCTTCGCGGACTTAGAAAATGCGCTTTCCCGATATTTCAAACAATGGAACCATATTGACTGATATTATGAAGATGAGGGTGAAAGTGAATATCGGGGATAGATGAAAATCAATATTTGCTATCGTTTGGTATTCGTTTGTTGACTTGATCCCATATGCCGAATGCAACTGGTTGTTGGCAGGATAAAGTTTTGAAAACGAAAGGATGTGTACATGTAGGTACAGTAAACATATGAAGGAATTCCGTGAGAAATCGTTAAAAAGGATTTAGAGGATTGAAGACGATAACGGTGGGGTGCTCACGTCTTCCTTGGGGTTAAATTGATCAAATTCGTTTGCTCTTTTATATCAAATCAAGAATCTACATAATGCTGGTATGAAAATCATTCAATGGTGGGAAATAAGGTGTAATGGAAATCTTAGGTATGGGGGCTGATTCAACGTGGGAATAAGTTTCTTTGACTATTTACTATCTCCGTATTATAGATAAAGACTGGATAGACAAGCAAAGAGAGAGAGAGAGAGAGAGAGGTGACGATACGCGTTAATTTTGAATCTATGCAAATCATAGGTTACTGGAAATATTGAGTAGGGCAAGTCATTCCACATTCGTGTTGAGTGGTTAAAAAAACGTTTTTCTAAATTTCAATCTATAGTCGAAAGGCTTTAAGATACGAAGGTGGGTCAATAAGTCCCTGAAAATTAAAACAAATTGTGTCGTCACCTTAAATTTATTTTTTTTTTTTGTCAAGAATCATCTTTCAAAAGAAAGCACCCACATTTTCAGACAGATCTGTCAAATAGTTTTGTTGTGGTAGCCATTTTATATAGACGCCTACTAGCATTTTCGTTAAAATGGAAAAAAGTGAATTTCGAGTGCTCATTAAACACTATTTTTTGCGAGAAAAAACTATCACGCAAACCAAACAAAAGCTTGACAAATATTATGGGGACTCTTCACCAGCGATTGGAACCATTCACCACTAGTTTACTCAATTTCGGTGCGGTCGTTCAAGCACAAGTGACACCGAACGTTCTGGTCACCCAATTGAGATCACCACACCAGAAATGGTCGACAAAATCCATGGTTTGATAATGGACTATCGGCGAGTGAAAGTGCGCGAGCTTGAAGAGGCCTCAGGCTTATCACATGGCTCAGTGATTTGGATTTTACATAAATATTTGGATATGAAAAAGCTTTCCGCAAGATGGGTGCCGCGTTTGCTCACAATCGAAAACAAACGCATCCGTTTGACAACTTCAAATGTGTATATGGCGATGTTCCAGAAAAAATCGGGTGAGTTTTTGCTCCGCTTCGTAACCGTGGATGAAACCTGGATTCACCACAACACACCAGAAACCAAGGAACAGACAAAACAATGGTCTTCTCCTGGTGAATCGAAGCCAAAGAAGGCCAAGGCGGGTTTGTCAGCAAACAAGGTCATGGCGACAGTTTTTTGGGATGCGCGTGGTGTTATTCACATCGATTACCTTGAAAAGGGTAAAACGATCACTGGCGCATATTACGCAGAACTGCTGGATCGATTCCAAGCCGATTTGAAGCAAAAACGGCCGCATTTGGCGAAGAAAAAAGTTCTCTTTCACCAAGCCAACGCACCGGCGCACAAGTCCGCAGTCGCAATGGCAAAATTGCATGAGTTAGGGTACGAACTCCTCCCTCATCCAGCATATTCCCCAGATTTAGCCCCCTGCGACTATTTTCTTGTTTCCAAACATGAAGAAATGGCTCGGAGGTAAGAGATTTGGGTCGAATGAAGAGGTCATCGCTAAAACAAACGCTTACTTTGAGGGCCTCGAGAAATCGTATTATTTGGAGGGCATCAACAAATTGGAGAAACGTTGGATGAAGTGTATAAAGCTAAAAGGAGACTATGTTGAAAAATAAAATGTGTTTATACCGAAAAGAGTATTCCTTATTTCATTTTTTTAGGGACTTTTTGACCCACCCTCGTATACATAAGGGTGTAAGCAAGATGCTGTACGTGTATGGCGCTTGAACTGACGGACTCGCGGGACACAACTTAGATTTCACCTGAATAATTGTGGAAAATGAGCATTAAGCATCTAATATTCCGACAATGCTAGGGCGAGGGAATTTGATTGCTTACATACTGATCACTGATCAGTCTACATGTTTGTCGCTGAACATGATTAAGTAAACTCAAGCATGTGGGAGCTCCCGCCCAAATATGCGAGTTATATTCAAGTCTCGGACTGCCAAGCTTGGTGCCATTGCCGTGGAAAAGTTAAAGTGTAAGCGAGGTCAAGAGTGCTCTCATTCGCGAAGGAATAGATTGGATTGCAAGTGAGAGAAGAAGGAGGTCATTGATAAATATTAAAAACAAGGTCGGAGAGAGGACTGAGCCCTGGGGTACACCATTCTTGGTTGATAATGGAGCGTTGTTGCCGGAAACCATACTGACGGTCATTAAGGAAATGTTTTTTTGTCCAGATATTTCATAAGGCGGTAATTGACAATGCTCTCCATGATATTAGAAAACACTGACATTAAAGCAATAGGTCAGTAGTTGGTTGGTTGGCTTGGAGTAACTTTCGATAAGGTACACCAAAAGTAGGTCCATTGTGTTACCACTGAGTTAGGACAAGTGGTTCACACCGCTTACCCTTAGAACCAATTACTTTCCATAATAAAATTTTTAGTTTTAACAGTGTAGGCATTATTGAGATCATTCAAATCATTGGTATAGGTATTCACCTAGTGTAACTTTCTAATATTGACGAGTGTGGGGCATGTATACGAGAAGTATGCTACTGTTTCTTCTACCTCCTCATCTCTGCAGCTCCTGCAGTAGTCATTGTAGAGGATGCCCAACCATCGTACAGTGTCGTATTATAACTTTGTTTAGTTTTGAGAGGGTTCCTCTCTTGTGTTTCAGAAGTCCGTTAGACTTTTTTTGATCTGGTACTAGCCACAGTATTCTGATGGTATTACAATAGTCTAAATGCTTCTATCTATGGTTCGCCCTTTCTAACGCATCAGCGTGAATAAAGTACTTATAAAAATATTAAAAACATTGGGACCTATGCTGTCGATTCCGGTAGAACCTTATCGGGAGAACCTTATCGGGCAGCTTCACAATTCCCCGGAATATCACCGTGAGCAGGAAATAGTGAAGTTGTACAGTCCAGCTATCTCGTTGGATAGTGCTGGATGTTAGGGATTTTATGGCTGCCTGACTGTCGATATAAATAACAATATAGCATTAACCGTCAACCAGTAAGGGGTTTAATGAACAGCTGTGACTTCGGCTTGGAAAACACTACAATGGCTTGGAAAGATAAAGGAGAGGTGAACGTCCAGGTCATCTGAGAAGACAGTGATTCGGCGTGAATGACAGCGAGATGCGTCCACCTTGATCTGGCCGGTAATTTTGTGGTTTCCTATTAGTAAAACCAAGATTGAGAATTGAAAATTTCCAAAAACTAATACTTACCTCTTGCACATGCAAGTAAAAACATAAGACATACTAGAATCCAAAACACTTTTAAATGGTTTTCACACTTCACATGATTTTGCTGTGACAAAATTTAATTTCTCGAAAAATACTTACCGAAAGTCGAATTCAAATACAAGTTTGGATTCAGCACGAATCTGATGACATTCAAGTTATTACAATCGATTGTATGATAGTTTGTTAAACAAAAACCTTTAAACCCAAGGCAAAAGCTATTCAATATTTTTAAAAGTCGTTATAAAAACTACACCCAATTGACAGCCTACCAAAATCTAAAAATGAAAATCCAAATGCATTGCATAATGGGACGTTTAATTGATTTTACTTCACTGATTGTTTTGGATGCACCTGAAAGCAAGGGTGAATCCTTTTGCATTATGCTGAATTACCCATAATGCCATCTACCATGATCCTTTTCTTTCCTTACAAAAGGCAGGTAGGTGAACATATTTTGGCTGCTGCATATCTCTTGCCTTTGTGTTCAAAGTAATTGCGTATTAACATGGGAAATTGTGGCAGATGATTTTGTTGCTTTCTAAAGCGATTATTATGATCAGATTGCAGGTTTGCTTAGCTCATCCCTTTATCTCAGAAATTATTTGATTAACCCTTTCTTAACCACAAATGTGCAGTAATAATAGAAATTTGTTTTCCCACAGGTTTCAGCGATAATACGTTAATTGGAAAATCTTGTCAATTCATTTCAAAGACGATATTGCATGGAATGACTAGATTTATGTATAATTTTCTAAAGTGATCATTCAAATTAACAAACAAGCAAATGAATTTATTCAAATTAAGCTCTACAAAGAGAAAGTACAGGGTAGATCGGGGCTGGTTCTTTAGATTGATGTAAAAAAAGTAACTGAAAGATGTATAAAATAATAGGTATTACACAATAATAAAATGTAACAGGCTTTTCAAAAAGATGTTCGGTCTCACCTCACATGAGCTTTCCATCATCGGTACAAGAGCAGCGAGCAGGTTGACTCACGACCTGGTGTTAGCTACACAGCTAAAGATTGCAAATGAAAAATGTTCAGCTTTAATACAATTTATTAGTTAAAACTCATAAAATCAAAAGGAATACAAATTATACTTACTTTATAGATGGCGCTACAGTTCAGGGTAGACCTGGGTCTTAACCAACAACCGTCCCCAGCCAGCCCGATCTTATGCTAGCCGCCTCCAGTTTTGTACACGAACTTGGTTGAGATTTCTTTCCACTTGTGTGTCTTCATGTCTTAGCCATCTTAGACGAGAAATTCAAACTCTTCTGACCAGATTGATGCCGCTGTACAACCGGCTCGTTGTTGTATCTTCTCCTCCATTCCCCGGTGATACAAACGGTATAAAAAATCATTTGAAGAGTTTTTCTTTCAAAACAACCAAGGGTGTTTTCCTGTCCTGCTGTATGCCGCAAAAGGTCTTATATAACGTCACCTTAATTGTCCGTGAGTGGACTTTGCTACTCGATTGCATTCTTAGCCCCAAAAAAACAGCGGCTGATAAGAGTGATTCTTCGCTTACTCTCTGCGTCACTATTTGAATATACGGTTTAACCTACATACGAGGTAGGTAGACAAAGCTCCTTAAGTACCTTAAAATTGCAGCTGTCTATTGTGATGTTCACTCCAAGTTGCCGATGTTGCCTATAATTTTTTGATGACAGCATATATTTTGATTTGTCCTAATTAACCGCTAAACTTATTTTCGCCGCTTCTATTTTAATACTCCCGAAAGCACCACTGACAGCTCACTGACAGCTCACTGCATTCTTCTAATTACATCAGCGTACGTGAATAGTTGTACACACTTTTGAAAGATCATACCTCCGATGTTAGCTTGAGAAATTAAAGTAATCACATCACATCACATGAGAGCGCGTCACATCGTCGTAGTCCTTTGCTAGCATCAAAGGGATGGGTGATGTTGTTACCGACCTTGATGGAGCAGCGTGCATTCTCATACCAAAACTACATAGACATTGATCTGTATAGCTCGTCTCGAACATAGATGACTTTTAAAAGTGGTGAGTATCGATTTGGAGTTGCTATGTTCACTTCACTTTTGTTGGCTGGACGGAACAGTCGGTCGTCATCGTCCGGGTTGAATAGAGCATACTGCCATTCTGCCTGACAGCGAAGTTTTGATCGTCACCATTTAACAGTCTGCAGAAGTGATCTTTCCAAATCCTCAGCACTTTGACTCTACTACTAGATTTCATCCTTCATCCCTATAGGCTTCTGTTCGGGATTTGGCAGTCTCTTGCGATTGTAGCCGTTGGACGTGATCAATTTGGTTGACAGTTAGTTGAATTGGAGAGCGTCAGTCTCCCTTATAAATATTAAGCCGCCGCAAAGTCGATAAACGTGAGTCCGTTTCCAGATGTGTTGTCATGCAGGCTATATTTTCCGATGGTGTTTCCTAAGATGCCCTCCTTCCCAATTTGTGCATCATGACGTGGTGGTATAGGGTAGGGCAAAAAAAAAAAAGCAAAGAAAAGTTACAATCTATCTTCACTTTTTAACCAATTCTTAAAAAAGTGGACACTGAATTTTGTTGACATGTAATGAAAACTGTTATTTTTTCTTAGAAGTAAGTGGACGTAGTTGTTACAATTGGCAACTGAGGTTCACGGATGATATACTCGTACTGAGAGATGGACGGACTGACGGAAGGACATGGGTAGAACAACTTAACTCTCGTTACTGATCACAAATATTATACAGCCTTGGTCATAAATAAATGCATAAAATGCCGTTGTATCTGAAAAATTTAATGTGTATAATAAGACGAGCATTTATTTTTTTCTTTAATTTAATATTTAGTTGGGCCTTCATTGGCCTTTATCACTGCAAGAACCCTATGAGGCATGCTAGCAACTAAATTAAAACATTCTTCCGAGCTGATTATTTCCCATTCTCGTCGTATAGCGCTCTAAGGATGTCGGACGATTGTTCTTTATCCTCTTTTTCAGAAGTGCCCACAGGTGTTCAATCGGGTTCAGGTCTGGCGATTGAGCTGGCCACTTCAAGACCTGAATGTTTTGATTTGAAAACCATTCCAGCGTTTTTCGGGTAAGATCTGTTCCCAAATAGTTTATGGAGGCCCCTAAAACATCAATATAGCTGTCGCTATTCATTCTTCCCTCGCACGTGAATATCTATCCTATACCTCCTGCCGCCATGCAGATCGACATCATGCAAATACCGCCACCAAACTTGACTCGGGGTACTACACAATCGGGATGGCAAGCTTCTTCCCTTCCTTGTAGACTTCGCCAAGAGTCCCCAAAATCTGTAAAGACATATTCTGATTTAGTGTTCAGTTCGGACACACTTTTATTAAAAAAATGTCCAATGATTTCGTAAATCTGCTTTTGATTTTGTTTTTAGAAGTATGCAAAAACCAAAATTATCCTGTGTCTGTGCCGACCATTCTAAGGATCATTGATCGTGCGAGGCTGCACTCGCACTTTACCAATTTTTTTTTAATAATATTTTCTTAAAAGAGGTTAGCCTATAATGCTGCGACAGCGTGCCGAGATCCTTATTTATTCTGCTATGGAGCTGAAGATTAAAAGCTTGATAATATATCTCATGGTAGTGAATTTGAAAGTTATCTCGGTTTGTAACAAAAGGAATTTTAATAGAAAGATGTTCGCGCGCTAACTAGGTAAACATAAAGATGATGGGCTCAAACGGCTTGTCTAGAAGTACGCTCAAATGACTTATTTCTAGGAACCATTCCATTTAGGTCTTCGGAACATATGTCATGGTAATATGGGCACAGGTCTGCTATCAGCTTTCGATGAGCAAAAGTTTGAAGATTGGATATTATTGCGGGAGCATAAATTACTCGTAACTGAACTGCTCGTTTCTGTATACTGTCGAGCAATTGAAACAATTTTGGGACTGAACTTCAATCGTAAAAAGAATACTTCAAGCACCGATCTAACTTGTGCTTTGTACAGGAGAGGGAGCTGTAAAGTATCTTTTAGCCCTAAAAAGGTAGCTTCAAGGTCTCTTCTCGGCTTCATGCCGATTTTGTAATGTTGGATATGTGGCCGTGCCATGTTACACCAGAGTTGACTGTGACGCCAAGAAAATGCAAGGTTTCCTTGAGATGAATAATTTGGTCGTCCATGTGAAGCTGTGGTACAGTAGACGTGTTCTTTCCCCGAAGAAATATTTTCTGCAGATCTTAATTTACTAGTAATAAGAGAATTTGGTCTCATCTCTGACAATGTGATGTATTCACGCTGTTCGAGCAGGTTGATATAAGGGTGCTGCAATTAGAAAAAACTAAAATTCTTATTATTTGTCAACTCCAGTATATCGGTGATATGGAGTGGAAATAAAATTGATGAAAATAAAGATCCCTGAGGCACTCCAGCATTGACAACCTGAATTGATATGAAGAAAAATTTTTATCCAACCATAGGAGGCTAGCTTGTTAGGCAGTTTTTTAGCATTTCTTCGCGTACAACATCGAAAAAGTTCTACAAAGAATAGATGTTAGTTCTGGTGAACAGTTTTTGAAGACAATGGTTGGTATTCCGTCAGGTCCTGCTGTCTTTTTGCAATCCATATGGAGCAAATTCAGTCATCAGCTCGCATAGGGCATACACGGGCCATTAGCGTGTCACCCTTAGTTAGACCTGAAAAGAGAGAAGAATCAAAGTTATTTTGTGGGAATAGATATTGTGCTGTCTGTCTAGAAAAGGATATGTTTGCTAGCTCATGCTTTAAGAGATATGTTTGCTAGCTCATGCAGATTTAAAAAGAGTAGTTTCCTAGGAGATTCCAACGTCATCTGCTTAGGCTGGGGTTAGGATGTGGAAGGTGTTCTCTACTACCTCGGGATCCCCGCAGTCTCTGCAGATATGACCTATATTTATGATTCTCATACGCCCTGAGTGTTTTCCGAGGAGATTGTGTCCCGTTATCACCCTTGACGCTAGAACAACCGATGAACTGTTTAGAGATATTAAGCATCTAGATCTATTTTTATCTATTTTGGGCCACAGGGCCTTTGTGTTACTGCAGGTTTGAATGTTTTCCTACCTGCTTCCTGTTGTAGATAGGTAATTATTCGTTATTATTGATTTAATGTGTGAGATTGGTACATGAACTCTTGGATCAGCTAAAAATACACGTCGGTTGGTCAACAACCTAGCCAATTCATCCGCTTTTCATTTCCGATGTAGTCACTATGGCCTGGCATCCAAATAATGCGACATTGTTCTACCTGCCTAGAGCCCGACTACTTTCTATTTGATTTTGACCGCTGCCATTGCCTTAATAACTGCTTAGCAGTACGTACGGTCATTTTCCAATTGCCAGTTTATTTTAGAGGTACCGCACTTTTTGCTGCAGTTTTTTTTTTATAAAAAGGTATGGTGGTAGCAGATTTATCGCCGTTGAGGCTTTCCTCACTCTATCTTCAATGTTTATGTTCCAGTTCAGTTTACTGTCTAGGATAAGACCCAAATACTTCGCACTTTTTGACAGAGAAAGGACCATATGCTTAAGGCTTCGTCGGATTACACGAGGTCGAAACTTCACATCTGGTATCGATTACTGCACTTTTAGGTTAGTTGATGGCTCCGCTTTTGTTATACTTACTTCGAGCATTATTCTGCTCCCATGACAATTTTCACCTTTAAATGCATCAATGTTTCTTCATGATTTCTCAAAACGAACGCGAAATCTTTCAGAACTTCTCATACAATTCACAAATCTCTGCTCACACGGTTCTTAAATCTTAAGAAGAAGAAAAAAAAAAAAAACTACGCTACAAATTGACAAAATTCGTGCATTCACCTCAAAACCCACTTCGAATAAAAGAGAGAAGTCATTGACTTGACAACCCAAACGCAGTACTAATGCAACGCGAATGAGATTTGGGCAAATGTTTCAACACGAACGCCACAACATAAGTGGGCAACGAACTTCTTTGCACCACCAGCAGCTAATAAATTTAATAACATGCTTTAGCTCAGCACAGGTTACTAGTTTGCACCCAATGGGTCAGCAAACACTTTCTATCGGAAGAATAACAAACGAAAAAAAGATACAAAAGAAAATTATCTCTGCCTATTAGAGTGTCAAACGCATTTGAATTGAAATGCTAGTATATAAAGTGTCCTAACGAAATAGCATATTTGGCCCTTTGTTCATCGAATAGCATAGAGAAAGACAGAGTCACCACGAGGTTCCGTGATTCATGTCCCGGTCCCGCGATGTCATAGTGCAGGCGGAATTTAATGCATCACACACTGCCAAACCCCAAGATAAACATCTCGGCAGAGGCTGAAGGGATGCCTGGTTTAGAGGCGCAGAAAAAGAAATGGACCAAAAACCTGTCTCAGGTAATGTCATTCTTTATTCCTTTGTGTTCGTTTGTTCATTTTTATATCTAAAGTATATCTACGACTATTAGATCCATTAGGCAATAGGCAACACTATGTTGCGAGTGTTTTTATTTTTTTTATTTTTCTTATTCTCGAATTCCTTCTTTTTTTGGTGATATCATGCCTATGACGATGATTTGCCATATCTTTACGCATTTATATACATTCCAAATTTTATCCAATGATTGGCTATTTTAGAGTTCTCAAAAATGAATTTTAGAAATGCGAACTGAAGCTTATTGATCGAGAAAGTAGATAAAAAAAAATATCTTGTCAGGTTCTTCTCTGTTCATTTATTTTTTCTAGAGAGTTTAATCCGAAGTTGAAATCTGATGTAGGTCGGATTAACGTTGCTGAGGATGGAGCCTGCTTACTGAGAGACGAATTATAGCACAAATTTAATGTTTTGACAAAGCAATAATTCATGGTCGTCACGGCAGAGTCGTAGCATATGTGTAACCTGCAGTTATTTTCCAAGCATTCTTTCTTCCCAGAATATCTAGTTACTCATACTGTTCCGTTGGTTGTCGGCATATGTCCGTAGTTTAGATTTTTGTCATTATTCACGGTTTACATAGGTAGGTTATAGGGGTGGTACCAGGTCGTGTCGCCTCAATAGAATATTGAGATCCATTTTATTTGTGCCAAAAATCTTTAAGGCGGTAAGAGAAACAGAAGACAATGATAAGTTCTGAGATTGGAAAGACTCCTCGAACCATCCTGAGTTACGAGGTGGTTGAACGAAGAGACCAAAAAAGCAGTTCACGATAAGAAACTTCCATGCATGGACAAATTGCGATTGGCGCAACGAAGCAGAAAAGGCTCGCCTTGGTCTCGAATATGATCGATGAAGTAAATTCGCGAAGTAAGCGCTGACTCAAACTCGTGCGGCATCAGCAGATACGAGTAGTCAGTATCGGAGAAAGACAAGCCATTCAAGAACTCCATCAACAGCAAACAAGTAATTGAACTAATATCTTCAAAATCGATGCCCAAAGAAGAAGAGATACGAAGAATATTCAGTCTCTCAACTGTAGTACGAGTATTGTAAAAATGTGCTCAACGAAGAAGTCATTCACACTGCTGAATCACATAATGAAGAAGTTGTTAACTTTGCAAAGGAAAAAGTGAGCTAGACGTCTAAAAAAATTAAGCAGAAAAAAGCAGTGGGACCAGACAACATTCCTACAGTACAAAGGCGCTCGCGAACGCAATAACTACCGCTCGATCAAACTAATGTCGTGTACAATAACGGTCGCCAAAAGAGTGTAAACGCCCGACTTCGTCAAATAATTGGACAGGGCGACAAACTGAGTCGACAACTCAACTGTTGGCGCAATCCAAAGCCTGATGATCCTGATGGAGGAACACCGGGATGCCCCCATCGACCTCAAGAATCTATTGATTGGGTTCCTGTGGATCTCATATGGACGGCGCTGAGGACACAAAATGTCACACAGACGTGTATCAGATTAATTCGAAATATATACGAGTACGCGACGTGCACCAGGGTAGTATTCTTAACCCTTTAATTTTTAACGTGGTCTTGGACTATCTTTTGAAAGATGTCAACGAATCAAACATAAAGTCGATATTATTTGCGGACGATGTAGTTATCGCAAGCAAAGACGTGGTAGATTTACAATGCGCTTAATAAATGAAATGTTCAAAGACAGAACATTTAAATTCTTTGTTTTCCAACCTACTATTCAATTGGATGGCATAGTTCTTTCTAAGTACTTAAAATCTCAAATATTCGGGTTCCATTGTAAGCCAAGGATGGATGAAATGGCGCGAAAACTCGGGAATTTACGCTACCATTATCTGGCCCGCTTTAATATAAGCTTCGCAATGTTGGACAATATACGAGGCATATAAGATTAAAATTACGACGGGAGAAATGAAAATGTTTAGAACGTCGGCAGGATTACCAAAACGTGATGATATCAGATCTAGTTAGAGCCTATCGTTGGAAAGCTTCAAGCAGATAAGATCAGTTGGCTAACACCATAAGCGGAGCAGCAGCAATTCAGTCAAAATGGGAAACTATTTATGCATAAGTTTGTATAAATGACGAGGATTAATTTTGAATGAGATTTGCTGAAGCAGCATAGGGTAATCAACACTTTCTGCCAACAATTGGTGTGTAAAGAATTGACGTGACTTCAGAGTCGGTAAGTTTAACAATTTCAGTCGGTCCTTTTAGGAAGGTATGTAAGAATTATTTTAGCCTAAATCTAGTAGTTCAAAACATATAGATTTGCGTTGAATAGCTATATTCTCTGAATGTGGACTTGATAATATAGTAATAAATAGTTTCTATCTCCGATATATCATTTGGGATTTCAAGGAATCTTTGTAAGAAAATTTTCTATCAGTGAAGTTAGTCTTTTTTAGGTTGCGGTTCTCTATGTTAAAGACTAACAATAAGAATTAGAATAATACACCCTGGATAGGAGATAAAATCGATTTTAAACAAATAATTTGATTCTTGCAGCTCTTACTAAGCCAAAGTAGTAATGGATTTTTCTTCATGAAATTGATTCAGATTCATGACCTATATAGTTTGGACTATACATACTGGGAAATCTTGTATATATCGAGTTATTTTTTTTCCAAAAAGCTGTACGAGTACATATTAACACAGGGTGTCCGGTGGCAGATTTATGTTTTTAAACGTGAATAAAACAAAAACTATAATATTAGACATATTGTTTTATTACTTACTTTAACGTAAAGAGAAAGACTGCGGATTCTATTTTTTGAAAATGAAAATGATATCGTCCAAATGCCTTTCATTTAGTCGCACACACTGTTGGGTCACCATAATTCGTGCCACGTGCTGCAGCATGCTTGGCTGGATGTCGTGAATTTCGATGGGATAAATGTAAATTTAATTCATTCGTGGATGCAAAGGTTCCGCTAAACTTCTTCAGCTTTGAATACCTCTCAGGCCCAGTAGAACGTAAAGGACCACCGAAAACATTAGGGACATTTAACGAAGCTTGCGTAAAAATCGAAGTATTTCAGGCTCCCAAAAACTATCGTTCATGAAATTCTACAGAAAGACTTAAAATTTCGCCCTTTTAAAATCCAATTTGTGCAAGAGATAACTTTAATATACGCGAAAAGTTTTGTGAAACAATGTTGGAGAGATTTCACACTGTGTATTGTATCTTCTGAAGCGACAAGGCCAACTTCCACCTAAATGGCAACGTAAATAAGCCGCCGATCACCCTGTAAACACCTATACTTGATAGAATAAAATAGTGTTTTTCATGCAAAAGCAATTACAAATAAAAAAATAAATATAAATATTTTGGCGCTAAGATCCCATACAGGGCCTGATTTAGCTTCTCACAGTCACTCGTGCTGTGCGTAGCAGTTTTATGCCTTTTCCGAGGGGCTATTTTTTTTCAATTGAGAGAAGCTCTCATAACAATTTTACTCTCGGATGTTTGTCATACATTCGCGAGAAGTGGGTTAATTTTTTTTCTGTGTTTTCTGAGATTCGAACCTTGAATCTCCCGCTCATTGATGGTGCCCTTAACCACTGAGCCACAGTGCCACATACAAAAGCAATTACATAATATTAATAATAGGCGATTTTTGGTTCTGAAAATGTTTAAAAGACCTTTTATAAAATTTGGTTTCAAATAATTATATTTTTAAAATTTTTCAGTCGCTGTTAGTTTTAGGCGTGAATCTTGCAACGACAGCAAAAACGTGTTCTAAATCTTACCTATAAATTAGTACTTATACTCGTAAGTAGGTCTGGAAAACAAGGAGTTCTATATTTGATATATATATATATATATATATATATATATATATATATTTTACACTATTGTTATAAAAATAATTACACATATGTATGTAATCCTGAGACAAATTCATGAAGTAATGTCAATTACCAAGTTCATGTAACGTGAGTTACCTTTGTTTTACATTTAAAAAAGAATAATTTTAAAACTAACAGAAATTTCGTTTTACTGATTAGCACTAAGAACTGTTTTAACATCTTATTTTTTTTTTTTTTTAATTTGAATTGCTTAATTTTTTTCATCTGAATAGAACAAGTTTAAAGCTTAATCATTTGGATTGAGAGTACCATGTTTCCTAATGTAACATGAGTTACCGTAAGTTCCCTAAGCATTAAGTAATAAATAGTTTTGTTTTTTTTACAACATTAATGTATAAAACAAAGTGTTGCCATATTTTTATACCTTATGTACGTATTATAATGCATGAGACAGTTGGGTAGAGATTTATTTCTACAATAGTTTCGAAGTAAAATGTAACATCAGTTACCACGAAACTATGCAGTATTGGTTTCGTGGCAATCTTAGATCTCAAGATTTTGATCAATCTTAGTACTGCTGCAATAGAAAAACTCAAAAAGGTGGGTCTATCAATTCTGTCTGTCTGTCTGTTGGTGTGTGTGTGTGTATGTATGACCGATTGCAGCCTAAATGATTTTACGAATTTTCTTTAAACTACATATCTGGGGTCTGTGGAGTCATAGTTCGAGGACAAATCGCAATTTCCATTCAACCCATATATATTTGAGTTGGGATGGACATACATATATTACCAAATGGCGTACGTACAACGGTATTTTTCTTAGTAACCGGTTCTTAAAAATGTGCTATTTCTCGGCTATCACTCAGTAGATTTCATTTTAAATTTATATCTAAGCAGCTTTTGACATATGCAAGGTCATGGCATACTCAATTTTGAAAATCAAAGAAAATTACAATTTTTAACGATCTCTGATAAAAATAAATTAGATATGCGCGTGATATACGAGTAGGTGCAAGTATGTTCGCCCCATTCTTGAACTTCATTGTTTTTAGAAGCTGTAACTTTTATTTTTTTTTTTTTTTGTGTACTAAATTAACAAATTAAAGTTTGTACTATTTTGATTTTAGCTGTTACGAAAAAAAAAATTATGGAATTGTTGTTAGAAGTAAGGAGAAAGGAGTTCGACACCAACACTACAGAAAATAAACGAGAGTCCGATTTGGTACGATGGCAATATAGCAACATAATACCTATAAATAATAGATGGAAGATGCAGATGATAAAGGTTTGCCACAAAATGTTCTTTTTAAACCAATTACGTCAAAGATATATAGGTATGTTATACTTATGTTAAAGTGTATTTGAAATACCTTTCAGTTCAGCCATAAAGGTAAACAATTTAGTTTCGAGAATTTGTTGTTTTGTTTTTCGGAAAAAAAATCGAATAACGGTACTTCACTTTGGGAAAATTGTGTCTTTTTCAGATATGACTTACGCAATTTTATTTAAAATTGACATCTATATTATTGTATTTTTGATATTATGTAAGGACATGGCATTCAAATTGTTGACATTTGTTCAAAAAAGCATTTTTTTTTTGCCTAAATTTCAGATCTGATCAATTTGCAGTCGAACAGCACATATGAAGCAAGTACGTGCGGCCAAGTCGTGCCTTTTATTTGATTTTTTTAAGTGCATTTGAAGCTTACGTAACTCATAAGGCTTGTAATTATAGTCATTATGTCGATACCGATCTTAAAGACAAAGAACTTTGAACTAAAATACGTAAGATGGATTTGATGTACATATCTCAATAACAATGCACTTAAATTTATTCTACAAATAAGCTGTTTTGACTGGCAGAAGAAAAATCATGCGCCACTTGCGTAAATTGGAACTCATCCAGCATCCAAAAGATTGTGTACTCAATTTCCAACTGTATCCACCTTCACTGAATAGAAAATTTTAAAATTTAACGCGTATATGCACAGTTGCACAAATGTTTGCCATCCATAATTATTTGAGCGGTGCACACTAACCCCATGTCGGCATGTCTGCATAATTAAAACCATATTAGGCAAACATATGTTCTTGGAACAATTCTACATCTACCAAAGGCCACTGAAGTGTAACGCTCTCTTGTTTCGTACAATTTTGCGGGAGTTGTTTTTTTTTTTTCCTCAGAACAGTAGTTTTGGTAGGTGTTGTTGACCTAATGAAGGATAATTGCGAGATTGGGAATAGGCAATACAAAATTGTGGCACTATCGCACGCATGATTTTTATTTTTTTTTTTTTACTTTTGTGGTTGCAGGATACCCTTCAGTTTCAGGCCCTCATGTAGTATGACATTTTTGCTGCGGGGATGTTTTTGTTTTTTATAATTTTCCTGGGAGTCTACATTTTTTTTCCGAAAACTCCCAGAAAAACTGCGGGTCATTGGGTTCGTTTTTTATGAGAGTCGCATGTTTTTTTTTTTTTTGCATCAGCCAAATGCTTAGTAACGATGGGAATCGAAATGTCACATTCTGAGGGTATAACTTGGCAGTACTAGACAAATTATGTGATATGTATCAAGCATTTTCTCGTGGTTGACAATGATAATATCTTTCGCGATTATTTTATAAACAATGTACATACATGTACATATGTGTACGAGTTAGTTGTGTTCGATTTCCGTGCTCAGTGCTCTTTCTCAAAAGAAGAAAAGGAATGAAAATGTGTAAACGAAAGGATTAGATTTGTTTGTTTTTTTTTTCAATTGGTTCTGGTGAAATGCCTACAATTTGGCTATGATAAATGTGTAAAATTTGTCTATCAAACCGACAAATATCAAACAGCTCAGGTATCAGGTTTCTATGATTTTGATTGCAATTCCGATAGGTGATAAAAAAATAGTCTGTCTTCATTTAACTTAAATCTCATCCTTTACAACTGTGGTCTTTTGGATACGTACCAACCATTCATGAACTTTCGGATATCCTTGTTCTTAACAGCTGTTGTTGACGGTTGAAGCAAAGATACTGAATCATAGACAGCCTTCGACAATGAGTTCGTCCTTTGGCGCATACGAGTTGATGTCGAATGTATTTCTCGTCCTTGTTTTTAGAGTTAATGCACGCACTTTGTATTAAAATTCCTTGGTAACACCCTTAATCATGTCCTCAATCACTGTTGCCAGATTGAGGTTAATTCGCCTAAAAGTGATAATTTAGAAAAAAAAAAATTATAAAATTGTAATTTTTGGACGAACATTAAAAATTATAATAAATTTACTTTATATCGAAAAATTCTCCATAAAAAAATATCTTTCCTATACACACCAGGTCGCTCTGCTCTTTTCTGTGTCAGTGTTAAAGACCACTTTTGCGAAAAGTATTAAAATCAGCTGTTTTATTGATTTTGAAATAACTTTTCATTGCAAGTAGTTTTTGTTTAGCTATATTTTGCTATATGTTGCAATTTGTTTTCCCCTCTTTAAATGTATTCATTTGAAAGGCATTGGAAAGAGTTGAACTTGGCACACTTTTACATCTCACTCCGAATTTTTACTGGATTTTTGTACTAGAGAACTTGGCCTCTTTTTACAAAAATGTTTTTGGTGAGATATCAATACTTTTTGCAAAGATCAGATACTCGTATGGGTACACACCTATGTAATGTGATAATTTATTGACAGAGAGAAACCATCGATAAGTAACTGTAAGGTAGAACATTTTTACTGTAAACCAATCTGCATTAAAAAAAAAGGTTTTTTATGTGTAATCATCTTTAGGTGTGGTAGATTCTACTCGGATTGAGATTCATATAAATCCAAGTCGAGCCCAAACTGAGTTGACTCGACTTGACTCGATATTCGAAAGTATTGATACTTATCTTTCGATACGATATCGGTATCGATACTTTCCATTCGATAGTTTTCAAACTTAAGTATCGATGCTATTCCAGTACCGCACAGTTTTATGGAACTTGCGCTGTAATCCAATAACCTATAGAACCTAGTGCAAAGAACAAAAATAATAATAGCAGCAATCCACATCATATACATACGAGTATGTACGTACTTTAACTAAATGTGCCTACTATTTGTGGTTGAATCCGAATGTATTGAGTTTTCGAATTTGAAATGTCACCAAATCAGTCGCAAATAGATAGACAACTTAGAAATAATGATAATGAGTTGATCTGTGGCGTATGCCCAAGCTCTTTTTTTTTGTACAAAAATAAATATGAACTATATGCCTTTCATAAATCGTTTCGCTATGTCTCCAATAATTTTGGCAACACATTAAGTTTTTCATCAGCGTCACTAGCAATTATTTTCCAATCCGTTCAGTGGTTCCTGAGATTAGAGCGTTTATACAGATAGACTGGCACTTACTTTTATATAGGTACTCGTACTTCCACAAAGTAGTAATTTGTTGATAAGTTAAAGGTAAATTTAACCGTCTGGCAACAATGTTCTCAAACAGTGCGCATAGCGGCCAGCTCCTTTTTGACACCAAACTATTTCTTAACCTTCAGCTCACGTTTGTTGACAATGTACATGTCAAGGGCCAAGTGCTTGACATATACATGACTTCAGAATTTCGGGAAGATTGATCCAGTTGTATCTCGTAACGCTGGATTATACACGATCTACATTTAATGCCATCGTTTTTTTTTTTTTTTCTTTTATAATCAAGCATTTCTTTGGAAGATCTGTCGACTATAAAATATGCATAAGTCTGTTAGAAGCCTTCGATGAGCCAATGATTGGAGATTCGATGTTAGTGACCGATCTTCTATTAAGCGAAGTGCTGTCTCACTATGCTATCAAGTAGAGAGAATGTTTAAGGGTCGATCTCCAAATGTGGGAACAATACTCAAGCTCCGGTCTAATTCGTTCTTTGTACAAAAGAAAGAGCTGTTGCGCTGTAAAGAATCTTTTTGTTCTAAATAGGTAGCTCAACTTCATGGACGTCGATTTTGGATATGTAGTCATTCTATGTTACACCCGACAGAGTTGAACACGACGGCGAGAAGATGCATAGTTTTCTTGGAATGAATAATTTGAACGTCCATTTGACACTGTGGTACAGATGATGTGTTTTTTCTGGAAAGGATTTTTTTTCGCATTGAAGTCAACAATGTTTATTTTTTCTCATTGCAAAATTGTCTGCAGAGATCTTTTAATGAATGAATTTGGTCGCATCTCTGACGATGTGACGTATTTGCATTCACGAGCATGTTGCTCGTGAATTATGATATTAGGGTACTATCATAGACAAAAGTTAAGATCTCATGTTTGTCAATTTTAGTAGGTCGTTCGTATGTATTAGAAATAGAGTCGGTAAGAGTTTAGAACCCTAGGGCACTCCTGAAATTTAGTTCATTGGTTTGGTCTGGTGCGTGAATTGTTAAATTTGAAAATTATAAAAATCGGGTAGATTTGTGGTACGAGTAAGATATGCTTTTTGAGTTTACAAAATTCTTCAAAAATCGTTTTCGTTGCACGCTTAACTTAAGTAAAACACTAGTGCTGCAAAAGGCGGTGCTTCAGTTTTTCACTCCCATAGACTCCCATAGACTCCCATAGACTCCCATAGACTCCCATAGACTCCCATAGACTTGACAATTTTCATAAACGTACATCGTTACCTCATACTTCTTCTCATCTGCCCAATCTTTAACTCCCATCCCTTTTCCATTCATTCCATCAACGAATTTTGCAAACTTCAAAGAACACAGTACTAAGTGGTGGATAGCATTTAAAGATCAACATGGCCTGCGTATACGATTTGGAGAGGAATCTAGACAGATGTTATTTTTTTAAATATCAGCGGTTGCAGTTGCAAAACAAAAAAAAAAAAACTAATCTAACCTTCGTAACCTAAACGTAAATTCTTCAGTACGCCCACAATACTCTTCGTTTAAATTTTGGCGTTTTGCACATACTGCCTACAATTTATCTGTTGCATATTTCGTGGCTTGAGGTGTCGTTGTAGACCGTTCATCTTTTGGGAGGGGTTCATATTGCTCAATGAATGTTAAGTTTGGTATTCTCATTATCGCTACCAATAAGTTAATCACCCTCTTTTGGCGTTCTCTTAAGAAATGTCAACTACAGAAAAAGAAACCGCAAGACTCATAATGCTAATAAATTATTTGAAAGGATAATTGTTTTCTCCCCCGTTCGTGCATTTCCTTCCAGTTCTTAATGGGAAAAACAAGGATCACGCTCAAATATTGAAATCAAATATCTGAACAAGGAACCCTGTGACATAAATACAAACATATTTCATTTATGCTTCCAAAAATAGTCACGAAAAACATCTGCAAATAGTTCTACGTACTAGGAATGCTCGCTTATTGGTACATATAGCGTTGCCCTTCGAAACGCTTGATGTGCAATAAGAACAGCGGCACGGCGGTGAGTAAGGATCGATTTCTTAAATGCGCATAAATTTTTCTTTACGATCACGTATCTTTCTTGTGCGTGGGAAGAAAGTGGAACAGCCGCGGAACTTCGTTTTGTTTTGTTCCGACCATGACACATGCGAGCATGCACAAAATACGCGCAATAGCGGAACATCTTGAGTGCATTTATGCCTCTAAATGGTGTCCTGAGTACATTATCTGCAAAAGGAACTAACAATGGTGGTGTATTGAAATTATAAAATTAGAACAACCTTAGAAGAATGTTGGTATTGATCTCATTGTGGATTTAAGGGTATGTGTGCTCATACGCAGCAATTAATGGGTTCAGTATGAGGGAACGAATATCGTTGATTCGCCATAATCGATAGCTTAAAACGATCAGGATCCCTACATATGAGTGAATGAATTGGATATAGGTTAGTCTATCACAAGCAGTCAGATACAAAAACGGTCCACTGTGCTTTAAACCCTTGAAAAAGACATTTAATCAAATTGCTTTGTACTCTTAATAAAATGCAGGAATTCGTACCATATATACAGATTGGATTAAGTCCATTCCCATTACATCGAGGCCCAAGGTGCGAAATCTCATTTATGGAAAAACAGGGAACTGAAAGTGCTTCGTCATATACTCGCTTTCCACTCAGGACACACAATGATTCATATGTTGGTCGTATTATCCACATGTGTCCTGCGATTAGCCTAACTATGATTATGTAATCGTTCCTACCCAAATTGAGAAGGAATTTTGCAGTGCTCTTATCAGGCTCGAAACACTTAGTCGTTTGCAAGAAACTAAACTACCAACACCAGTTATTGGTTCCGCACTTAGACGAATAGTCTCTAAGCCCCCTTTTGTTATCCTGTTAGAGACCGCATTATGTACATTTCCTTGATGACTGGGTACTTAAATAAGATAAACCCGGATTAATTTGGAAAGTTTTTTTTTTTTAGTCTATTTCTAGGCTATCAATTCAAATGCTAACACTTCTCCCACTCCATATCTCCAGTTTGCTACTCCGAGTATGGCAAAAACTTTCGTCTGGAAGACATTCGCCATTTTTCCCAGAAAGCAAAAGAATTTGGCCTCATTACACAAATTTCAACCAGCTCTAGTTTGGTTAGAGGTGCTAGAGCCGTCTGTGTAGAAGACATTAGTGAAATCCTAAACACGATCATTTGGATTTCTACATTTGACCCTCTCAGGGAAATATACGTTATATCTTCTACCGTACATGACTCCATAAGCATTATGCACAAGGGACATAAATAACGCTAGGGTTCTTTTATTCGATTTGGCGGATAGGCCATTCCTCTTAAACCAATCATCAATTTTACCCAAGGCGTTTTACATCGATTACAGACCATTCTTAGAGATTTTTCTGATACCAGTACACATCGTCAGCATACGCTATATAGCCCCAAATTTTGCACTTCCGTGAGTAGTTAGCAGGCCTTAGGAAATCATGAAATAAATCCATCTGCGGATGGTTTCATCTATTCAGCACCTTCTGGTACAGTTACATGTGAAATGAAGGCGCGACGAAAAGTCCAAGAGTACAAATTCCCTCTTCCAGCCCATTCTCAACCTTATATACAAGATCGTGAAGGGAAGGACAGATTCATATGCTCTACCACTCTGATATGAGGGTGGGTGTCTAATTGGGCGGGTGTCTAATCTTTTTTCTACCATGCGTCTTAAACTTTTTGCAAAAATGATGGGAGTCTAAAACTTTTCACCAAAGTACCTATAATCCTCTCTCCCTGGCTAAGGAATAAACCCGACTAAAGCAAGCAAGTTAAGCAAGCCATAGAAACCATTTTCAGAGCTGGCAGCATGAAATTTTTCAATTGAGTCCAGCTTGGCTGTGTTGTTTTTTTTTTTGTTAAAGACCTTGCGAAGCCTGGCAGTAGGTTTCCTTCATTTCCATCAACTCTCCGCAGAATTTTCTAAAGGAATTCAGTTTGGCTTTCTTCACTTTCATCTTATATTCATTCTGCACAGACTTTAGCAAGTTAAGTCATCTTCTTTTGGAGGTTTAAGTGCTCTGTTCAAAAGTTCTTGCAACTATGTCTGTCCGATTTATCGGACAGACATAGTTATTGCTTTCTATTAAAATTCCCTTTCGACCGAAAGGTCGAAAAAAAGCATGTTAGGCTTGTTACTCCGATGCGCAATGCCCTACTTAGATGGTCAGACCTTAAATAGAAGTCCTTAGACAAGAGGCCAATTAATACGATGCAATGCGAGTGTTGCCTCTGGCCCATTTAGGGTTCATCCGCCACCATCTCTTTTTCAAAATCCTGGGCAACGAGCAACTGAATTCGTTCAGTATGGTTCGTTGATTCACGTTAGTCAATCTGTATGAACATTTGCTTTCACCTGTGTTCCATCCCTTTTGCTACTGTGTTAGATTAAGTAAGTTAAAAATGTATTGTAATTTAAGTCATTTTATCCGCAAGAATTCTGAGAATTCGTCGATTTTCCGACTGAGACGCCATGCAAATTATGCGTATAGAATAGAACAAATTCGTTCGTTCGTTGACGTTTGCTGTAATTCAAACGCGACTTTACAGATCTGAGTTCCGAATATCTCGAAGTAGCCCATTCATAGTGTACACTAGACAGTTCGTGCTAAGTGAAACAACACCATCTTTAATTCGGTGTGGATAATTCTTTCGTTGCCTCCTGTATCAAAGGAAGAGTGCCTTATCCTCCTAATTTTATCAATCCATACTCGTACTTCGCGTGCGTGAAGTTAGAACGTGGCGTAGAGAAACTATTATGGATCTCGTCCGCATATATACATATCTTATGAGGACATGGCACCCCGACTACATGGAGCAGCAGCGACACTAATGATAGAAGTGAGTCTCTATATGGAAACTAGCCTAATTACATTTAATATGGGATTAAAACTTAGCTCTATTACATGGTTATTCATTTTGTGGTCTAGGATTTTAATTTAAAATAAAATAAAAAGTATTAAAGATTTCAATAAAATTTGTTTATTGTTTTAAAAAATGGCCTCCACGGGAGTTTTTGCAAACTTCGATTCTTGTGAGATAATTTTCGATTACTTTTCGGCTCATATCTGGCTGTATTGCGGCCGTAACTTCACGGATATTGGTTTTTAAGTGCTCCAAAGTTTGGGGATTGTCTGCATAGATACGATCTTTATCATAGTCTCACAAAAATAAATCCAACGGAGTCAGATCAAAAGAAATTTTTCGTGCAATAGAGTCAAATTTGCGTGTGTTGTGTGGCACGTACCTGGTGATCCAAAGTGTCGCACACATAAATGTCTTCAATCTCAGGCAAGAAAAGTTGGTTGTCATTTGACCAAAGTGCAGAGAATTCACCATAACAGTGGGGCCTTCGTCGATTTCAAAAAAATACGGCCCGATCACGCCGTCCACAGCACACACCAAACTGTCACCCATGGTGGGTGCAATGATGAATTAACGATCACTTTACGAACCCCTAATTCTGCAAATTTGGTTGTTTATGTAGTCGCCGAGTGAGAAATGGACGCCATCACTGAATAAGATTTTGTTCGAAAAATCGGCGTTAACTTATAGATACACAGATATTACAGAACTGTTAATTTTGTAGTAAGATGCAACAATTCTGATGCGTTGAGTGGTGGTTAAACGATCCATCCATATTGTAAAATGGAAAGGCAAGATATAACTGCCAGTCGCATGGATGGCAGATTGATTTGACAGATGCCATATGGCAGGGACGTAATAGTAGGCAAAAATTTATAGATGTGACTTTTGCCACGAACACCTCTAAGCTAACGGTCAAAAATTGAATGATATCTAGAGGTGGGCCTTCTCAAACCAACGCTACATACAATTCGATATTGTTCTTAAAACACCTCCAAAATCTGTTTTTAGGAACATTAAGAAAACGGATTGGGTAAAGCACAAGGCAAAGAATGATTACCTCAAGAACGTAGCTTCAACCCAGCAACGAGTTTTTGACTATTATTTTCTCAAATTTGCAATTTTAGGTTTCAGTTCCCAATATCAAAAGTAACAGATTAAGTAAATATACGTTTTTACAATCCCTAATCAATCTCCTCACCATACTCCGAAGAGTATGTCGCTTCGCTCGCGACAAAGCTCAATGGTATACCTTTGTCTTGTTATTTTTAAGTCCAAATTATCCACTCTACTTATAACTATTAATTTTACAGTTATATTGTTAAAGCTAAAACTATTTTTTAAAAGTTCCCTTTTCTTGTGCCAATTAGTTAATCAAAAATCAATTAATTAAAAAATTAATCCATATTTTACTTATAACGTAAATTACAACGGCTCCAGCATGCCATAAACCTACCTACTTACCTACATTTCTTCTTGATTAGCTGATATCTATGCATCTGTCGTAAATTAATCAAAACATTATGCATTTATAATCTTTTTGGAAAGGTAATGAAAGACCATTGGAAAACTTCATTATGAAACAGCGGCAAAAATGTTTTGCCCGCCAAAATACTGTTTCAGTATTTGGCAGATAGAATCCGTTCAGATTGCCGACTGCCCAAATCTTGATCAATTTGGCCTCGTTATCTATACCGTAAAGCTTAATGTATGCGCTTACAATCAGCAAACTTTGCTGAGTAATCCGTCAAAGACAACAATCACCATTAAAAATAAAAAATGTATAAAAAAAAAGATTAACTTAACGGTCTTTTCACATACGGCCCCCAAAACTGCATCTTTAAATGTCATAATCTACGTTCGACCTAGCTCGCTTAACACTAACGATGGCCCAGTACGCACATTAGGGAGAAACTAATTTGAGTCATTAAGAAAAATGTGAAAATCCGCTTTCCCCTGGATTATTTCACTGTATGCCTGCCTGTTGGCCCCCTAGCCCGCCTATCTCTTACTCGTTAACAAATTATGCGCGCATAAAATTCGTGAAAAGGCGAAATGTGAAATGAAAAAAGTAGTAATAATAATAATAATAAATGCAGAACAAACATAACGGTGGAGAAATCTCCGAATTGAGAGGCCCTCACTTCACAAGATAGATGACCCATCAGTTTAAATGTGCTGCTGTAACCTCAGACGCTGGACCCAAAACGGCGGCGGCATATTGTTGAACGACATAGGGCGATTGTCAGCCAACGCGTTGCAACGTTATAAATGATAGGAGAGCTCTGAAGCTTGTATACCCTCCCCCTTGTCGGGTAATGGAGTTGGCAATGTTAAAATAGCAAAATGAAAAAAAAAAACTAAACAGTGACTGTTGATGCCAGTTGGAACAACAACAATGACAATAAGGTCTAATTGAGAGCTGCCAGCAACAACAACTTAAATGTGCACTTTAAGGCATACGATACGAAATTAGGGTTCATTGTGCTGCGTTCATCAATAAAAAACAACAAAAAAAAAAATTCTTTTTGTTCCTCTATTTTCGACCATTTTTCGTTCGTAGTGGAGTGTTGCCATAGTTTGGAGTTTCTAATTTTATTCAATAGTAAAATACTGCTTTAATTATTTAAAGCGCTCTACTCTCTACCCTATAGTTACACATCGTATCTCAGGGTACATAAATGCAAGGAAATCGGTGATGACAATTTGATTACTTCTGCGGACTGTTAAATGGCTATGACGATCAAGCAGAATGATCTAGTCAACCCGGATGATGACGATCAACAATTCCAGCCACCCGATCAAAGCAGAGTGAAGGTATCAATACCTAAGCTTAAATCCAACAAGGATGCTGGAGCTGACGACCTAAGTCCCGAGTTATGTAAGATATCTGTAAGATATACTCGGATGAAAGTATGCAAGACGAATGTAACCTCAACATCGTTTGCCCGATCCTCAAGAAGGGAGATCCTTTGAACTGCGTCAACTATAGAGGTATTAGTCTACTCAATATCGTATATAACATTCTATATGCGATATTATGCGAACGCCTTAAACCTTATGTCAACAATCTGATTAGTCCGTATCAGTGTGATTTTATCTTCATCATCGATCTTAAAGTCGCCTATGATAGCTTCTACGGAGGCGAGCTATACAAACCCATGTCTAATTTTGGCATCCCTGCCAAATTCGCACGTCTTTGCAGGATGACGATAGAGAATGCATGCTGCTCCATCGAGGTCGGTAAGAACATCTTCGAGGATTTTGATGTCAGAAAAAGACTACAACATCAGCTCTTCGAGTTGTTCTTCTACTACCCTATCCCATAGGGTATGACACATATGTAGTTTGCTACATAAAGAAATAAGAAAGGTAGATCCTACACAGTATATAATACACAAATGATCAGTATCAGCAGCGGAGTCCGTCCGTCCGTATATCACTAGTTTTTGGCCTTAAATTTTGATCTAGGAAAATGAAATTTAATTTACATATAAGCTTCTTAAATTCCGAAACAACAAAATACCACGCAGAATCCCCCCGAATGACGTAGAAAACTGAGAATTTTCACAAGCATATAGATAACATAAAGAACATAGCGAAGACGGATTTGTGATTCTCATAACAGAGGTTTTCAAAGAACGTTTTTCTTCTCTTATTTACACATTTTCGTAATATTTGTGTGCCTCTGCGCACTCTCCAGAAGTACCTGGGTTGCTTGGAAAGCTAAAACCTTACCAAGTCATAGTTTTTGTCATAGCTCACTTAGAGAGCTTACTTAACGAAGCAATATTTTTAATTATAAGAACAAAGGCTGTTGAAAGAAATAATTCTCTGCTGCATGTTGCGTACAAAGTCCAAAAATGTACAACTTCTACAAACTACAACTTCTGGTGGAAAGTAAGTGCAGACTGAAGTCTGTGTGTTGATCAACTTAAAAGTCTGTAGCATTGATTACATCAAATCTGAATCCGCTTGATTTTTCAATGTAGGTATAGACCAGATTTGTGACGTCAACTTGAAGAAAGGTTCAGATTTTAGACTTTCATGACATGTGATTTGTCATTGTGCGATTGATACGAAAAGCTTGCTTATTTCTAGTATCTATGAAATATTGGCGATTTGTAACTATGAAATATTGGTGATTCGAAATGAAACACTCACATGAATAGGGGCTTGCTAAAAGAAAAGGGGTAGCTGCGTTTCCATAGTTCCTACTTGCATCTTTGAAAGTGCTTTTTTTAATTGTGTATATATTCAAGTTTCGTTTGACTTTTTTTAGGCACCCAGTTATGCTTCTTTTCTAAACTTGCCTTATTTATCCACCTAATTGATAATTGTTCCAGAGCCAAATTAATACTATTATAACAATCAAAATTAATACTAATTTCCTGCTAATGGCAACACCTTTTACTACTTATCATTAAATTATCAAGTGCAAACACCACCACAATGCACAACACCGCACAGCAAAAATGATCGTCTGTCCCATGAGCTCTAAGCCTATGTATTCACGATCACGTTAGTCATGATTGAACAAAGGAGGAAAGAGAGCAACAGAGAGAGAAGTGGTGAAGGCGGAAAGGCGCCCAGCACCCGTAATTGCCACAAGCCATTCGCCGGCTGCCAAACTTGCCACCGCAACATCTCTGAGTGTGTGAGAAATGGGCGATAGCCCGATAGCGTTGCACAACCATGCCCCCCGATCAACACACTCATACAGTCGCAAGAGCTCTACAGATAAATTCGCTGCAAGTGTCAATGAACTTTTGAATAGCTCATTCCGCGCGTTATTGCACCACAGAGCCGCACGTTCAGGCAACATGCCATTCGATCTGTAGGCATGAGTGCAAGTTTTGTTTACGCATGGCCGTCGAAATAGCGAAATGAGTTTAACCGGGGGCGAGTTGGGTGCAGGGGGCTCCCGAAAATTTTCCAACCAGTTTCTTTTTTTGCTTTTTTTTCTGGTGAAAACTTGCCTGTGTGGTTCTATTAAGTTTTTCGAGTTTGCCTTGATATCTGGAGGAGACAGGGAGAGGGAGTATATGCGATTATGAAAAGAATTTGAAATGTTGTCGTGTTAGTGCATTCGGTTGGGAGCACACACTTACATTTCTATGAAAACTTTAAGATTAATTGGTTGCGATAATATTGGGAAATATTTTCCACCATTTGTGGATGGTGATGTAAAATTTTCGGAGTTAGACGGACTGAAAGATGATAAATAATTTTCATATATTTGTTAAAACGATTCATCAGTTTTTTTTTTACATGTATCTGTACAGAAATTCATACGTTGTTTTGGAGCATAATTTCATCTAAGCATAATTTCATCTAATAGGGACAATTATCTATAATACTTATGTAGCTTGCAAAAGTGTATTTTTTTATGAAAACAAATATGATTTAATTTAACAGAAAATTATTCCCATAAAACAAGTATAAAGTTTCAGTAACTTTCAATATTAACCACAGATGGCGCAAAAAGGTGGAAAAAAAACTCATAATTTTATATCTTTAATTTTAGATTGTGTTCAATGTAAAATCATTGAATGATTAGAAGCACTAATTTTCTTTGAACCCCAATTGGCAAATAAATTATGCAGTAGTGCCAAATTTCAAAATAAATAAGACATATTTTTTTGTGAAACTTAACTGAACTTTATATGAAGTTACAGACAAACACAGTAGTTCCGGTTTCAGAAAAGTTGAACATTTGACAGGCCATACATTTTGTATGACTTGACGGAAATCTGCTTTGCAGAACAATTTGAACAACGAGACAGTTTGTAGATAAAATGTAATTGCATTTGGGAACCTACAATAAAGGAATTGAAGTTATATTCACACAAAAAAACACACCATCTACGTCAATGTATTGTTTTTGTTTGGTTGGGCATACATTAAAAAAGGTCCAATTATTCATTTTCCATTTAAAATGGTCATGTGTATCTCCTACTTTGAGTAATTGCAAAACGTCAAATGCCGGATCGAATCGGAACCATTTTGTGCAGCACTTTTGCCGGAACCAACGGATCGGATCGGAAACACTCTGTTTAAACCCGATTCGATAATTTGGACAGCGTGGCTTACAACAAAAATCAAACAGCAATAAAAGCACTCGAATCTTGGATTGGATATCGAGCGGGTGCACCATGGTCCATGACTGTCTTTGGGGTAGGTATTCTGCGCAACAGAATACCAAGTAGGTACCAATATCCTAGAATGGAACGATACAGGGGCCCTGGCCTGTGAAAGGTGGTGCAAGAAAAAAAGTTTGCTAAACATATTTTGGTATCCTTGTCAGGGTAATTATTAATGAGCCATTGCTCACTACGAACGCTTGTCGAAGGGCTAGAAATTCTGGACAATGACTACTGTCACAGCTGCAGGATTGAATAAAGAGGGAAAGGGAACACCTTTTCACCTGCTATGTACTGCATTATCCTCAGCAAGAAAGCAGATTCTAGTCAGTGAATACGGAGGATAGCCACCTAACCATACGTAAGTGTTTGTTTGATACATACATTTCTGATGAAGAGGGATAAGGCTAAAGAACAATCTAGGAAAAGTGGAAAAATAAAAATGTTTTAACAGTTTTTTTTTCGAATAACAACGGAAACTGGAGCAGGTTTAAACTTAGGCATCTTTAAACATCACAAATAAGAATAAAGTGCACGATTGGGTCGTACGTACTTGCACCTTTACGTTGATTATCTGCAAGAACTCTTTTTTAAAAATCAGTTGAAATTCAAAAAAAAAAAATTATAATTTTCCAAAACTTGGTATGCCATGACCTTGCATATAGTGCCTATATTAAATATTTTGTACATGCGCCTATAAGGATAAGTATTGGTTTTCTAAAAATGTTCGATCTCGAGATATCGATCAAACGTGTCATTAATGGGTGTGTCAATTCTATTTGTCGATCTTTCTGTACGCACAACTGCAGCCTAAACGGCTAAGCGGATTTTCTTCAAACCTCATATCTGGGTTTGGTGGGGTCACAATTTGAAGCGTAATCAGAACTTTCATTCTAATCCCAGAATCAACGGTACTTTACTAATGATGAATTTTGAACAAAAACGATTTTCTCGAAAAGGGCTTTAACTTATTAATTGGTTCTTAACAATCGTACACCTTATTTTTTATAGTTTTATTGTTTTAACCATTATCATTACTTTCAATAATGCCAAACATTTTTCAAAAACGGCTCCTTAAAAAACTGAACAAAATTATTGTAGAAGGAGTACTTGTCCCGTATTTCCGATGTGATAGAAAAATCACTCAAAAAAAACTAGTCTGCTCCACAGTATTTTTGGATGTTGCACAGGCTTTTAACAAGGTGTTCCATAAAGGCTTAGAATTCAAACTACATAGGAATCTATCTAGACAGTACTATGAGATACTTAAATCTTATATGATAGAAACTTCAGAGTACGCCATGGTATAGAGTACTCAGAATTGAAGAAATAATGGCGGGTGTTCCACAAAGAACTGTTTTCGGATCAACTTTGTATAATATACCCTTAGACAACAACGTTTTAGATTTGCAGGCGACATACAGTCGTCCAGTTAGGGACTGGACGCAACAATGGCAAATTAAAGTCAATGAGACCAAAAGCCAACCCACGTTAACTTTACAAACAACAGAATAAGCACCCTCCTTGATTTTATCAATAACCAAGTATGTAGTTACTTATGCTATCACAGCTATTAGTACTTAGAAATGATCTTAGATGTCAAATTAAAGTGAAAGGAATGAGCTAAAAAGAAATGAGTATATAAGAATTTATAAACATAATTTGATGAAATTTGGCTCATAGGTTAAGACTGATAGTCGGTTGTTTCACTTTTTTTGTATGTCCTGTATCCCCTTGTGGGTCCTAGGGCCTCTACAACGCCTACGCGCCATCGTGTGCGATTTCTGGAAATGTGCCTCAGCTCTCCCCAACTCTTTCCCAGTTGCCGTGCTTCCTTCTCAACTGTTCTGCGCCACATACTCTTAGGACCGCCGCGTATCCTGCCATCCTGGGTAAGCGGGTTCCATTGCATCGCTTGGTTAGCTATGGACCTGTCACCCTTTCGGAGAGTGTGACCGATCCACTGCCACTTTCGTCGTCGTATGGTTGTGCCTATAGGTTCATGGCCCGTTCTCTGATAAAGCTGTTCGTTAGAGATACGGTTTGGCCAGAATATCCTTAAGATGTAACGTAGACACCTATTGACAAACGTTTGCAGCTTCCTCGTGATAGTGACGGTCACTCTCCAGGTACCACATCCATATAGCAACACGGGTTCAACGTTGGAACGGAACAGTCGTAGCTTGGTGTTTAAGCTAATTGCATTACTTCGCCAAACTATGGATAGCATCCCAAACGCAGATTTTGCTTTACCTATTCGGCTGGCTATATCCAGTTCGGTTCCGCCATCGGTTGAGACAATACTCCCAAGGTATTGGAAACTCTCTCAACCTTTTGTCCAGCAATGCATATATGAGTTGATGAGTTTGGTCCTAGGCTGATCATTTTTGTTTTTGCCGAGTTAATTTTCAGCCCAACGACGTCTGCTTCCCTCTCCACATTTGCTGTCATTTGGTGAAGGTCCATTATTCTGTGAGACAGTAGGCATACATCGTCGGCGTAGTCGAGGTGTTTGAGTTCAGATGTGAGAGTCCATCGAATTCCTCCATTTCCTGTTGATAAGGCCGCATTCAGCATATCGCTAATCACCAATAAAAACAATATTGGTGAAAGTATGCAGCCTTGCCGAACCCCACTTTGGACTTCGAATTCCTCAGACAGCCTTCCCTTGATAATTGCTATTAATTTATCCGGAATGCCTCTCCTGCGCAAGGCACGCCAAATAAATTCCCGATTGACAGTATCAAACGCCTTTTCAAAATCGATGAACAACAGGTGAAGTGGTGATCGATATTCAACACATTGCTCGATGATGATCTGCAGGGTGTTGATGTGGTCGACACAGGAGGATCCAGAGCGGAAACCTGCTTGTTCGGCGTCGAGTGTGTCTGCAAGGTGTTCTTTGATTCGCTCCAGGATGATTCTAGCTATTATCTTGGCCACAGCAGGCAGCACGCAGATACCTCTCCAGTTTTCGCACTGCATTAGGTTGCCTTTTTTAAGGAGCTTGACAATCATTCCCTTTTTCCACTCATCTGGAAAACTCTCGGCTTCCCATGTTCTCCCGACAAGTGGGAACAGTAGCTCTGCCGATGCTGTTGGCGCAGCTTGAAAAAGCTCCGCGGGTATGCCGTCAAGTCCTACCGCCTTATTACTTTTCAGTGCTTTGATTGCGGTAATAATCTCCTCTTTACTGGGGGTTGTGGTGCGAATTCGGGAACTTCTTTCTACGGACACTTTAGTCTGACTTGGGTGCATATTGCTGGCGAATACTCGGTTTAGAACCGAAGCAAAATGCTCCTTCCATCTCTTCAGTTGATCCTCATCCGATATTAGCAACGAACCGTCTAAGCCTTTCACTGGGTGTTGAGTAGAGCTTCGGCCACCTATAAGCTCTTTAGTGATTCTATAAACGGTTCTGCTGTCGCACCTGCTGCTGCTTCTTCTGCTTCCGTAGCCAGCGCATTGATGTAATTGCGCTTGTCACGTCTCACGCTACGCTGTACTTCTCTCATCTTCATGCGAATAGGGACTCAAGCTCGATCCTCCCTGCTGCTGGAGTTGCTGCAATTCGAACTCTTAGCTGTTTTCGTTCGTTGATCCTTCTCCAGGTATCCTCAGAAAGCCAATCCCTATAGTTTCCCTGCGATCGACCGACAATCCTTTCAGCACCTGATGTGAAAACAGTTTTCACAGCGCACCAATGGTCTTGGATGGTGGCGGGCAGGGAGCTGCTGATTGTCTCCACTCCACGTGAGAGATGGTCCCTTAATTCTTGGCGCACTGTGGGAACTCTCAGTCGGTCTACATTGTTTCACTTGAAAATGATCTAAATCGAATGAAGTGGGAGTGAGATATGGGGCGGGGGGAATTTTAAAAATCCTCGAATCATCTTTCGCATACATCTAACTCGAGAACTACTTAACGGATTTTGATTAAATTTAAGTTTTAAACAAAGTCGGACTTGTAGGTAGATATGTTTGTCTTAAAATCATCAAAATCGGATCGAAATCTCCACGCCGAGAACTTTTTTTATTTCCGGTGTAACCTTCTCGTGACTTTACAAACTCTATTTTTTTTAAATTTGACATCGCTTTTGTTTTAGTTTCAAAGTTTTTTTTGTTTATACCTGTATTTTATATTTTATTCATATTCAAATTCCTTGGAACTCTGGTTTTCGTTTGATATATCGCATGTTCGGGTAGAAAAACATATCTTCTTGGGGTTCATTATGACCCTAAAAGCCCCTTCTCCCAAAAACAACTTTTTCTTTAGTACAAGCGTGTGACTTACTGACTGACAGGCAGGTAGACAGACACCATGTTGAATCAATTAGTGTTTGTTTTTTTTTTACCATTCTGGTAGGGAACACTAAAAACACAGTACAATGTTAAAAGGTAAAGATCCGTCATTGATACATGAGCCTCCTTCAATACCAACGATAACCAGCTACGAAAGCGTATAATAGCCATAAAAATAAAATTATTAAATTTTCTTTGTTGATACTTTGAGCTTCAATCGGAATTTACTTTATTTTTATTCATTTTGTTGTGCAATATTGGTGCACGGGTGCACTTATCGTTCGACCAACCGCGCCTCTGCAAATTTCGATATGCACGTAGGTAGGTACGTACATACATACATGTACAAGTACATTCATTATACATACTATACGTTAAATTTCAAAGGGCACTCGAAATTGCAGTTTAAATTTTAATTTGGTAGACGAGGTCAACGAGAATTTAGCCCTTGAGTATGAGTTTGGCCGAATGACAATGTTAATCATGTGATAGAAAATGTTAGGCATGCTTGTATTTTTTTTTTTTTTTTTTTGCATTGCCCTTAATCAGTGATTTTCGATGTCGACCCTTTGTTGGACGTTTCTTATTTTCGTTAATTTTTTATTTTTTTGGGTCAATTTGATTGAGAGAAGTATGTATGAAGCAATTGGGAAAAATATTACACTGTGCAAAGACCAGTGTCTATGGAAACGTGTTTCATATTGATAGTTGGCGAAGGTCTGTTTTATACTCGTATCTTGTGCCAATAACTGTGTAAATATTCATCAACAATATTTATTTATGTAAACAGCATTAAAAGTGAAAATAGTTTTTTTTTCGTAGTTGGTTTCAACTCGATCAAGAGCGGTTGTATTTATTGTACATTACATACGGATAATTGGGGCAAATTATTTTGAGTTAATTTTTTGTTAAGCTGTGAGTCATCCGCTGCATTGTGTTAGTGGAAATGAAATACTTAAATAGAGCTTTTACCTAGTTCTAGTTGTCGTTTAGAAAATACTCGTACATACCATCCTTTGCATTTCGAGGTTGGGATTTCACGTCGCTGCCACTTAGCATCTGTCAAATTCATCTATCACAGGTAGTTAGTTCTTGTCTTGCCATTTTACAATATGGATCGTTTAACCACAACTCACCACATTAAAATTGTTGTATATTACTACAAAAATAACAGTTCTGTAATATCTACTAAAAACTATATATATTATATTTAAGAATTTCGATTATTGATGGATGTGCTGCTTTATTTTGCACACAGCTGTAAATGCCGTTATTAAATGCAGTTGCAGGGATTTAGGAGAATGGTTCTATGATCGTGGTAAAATAGGTTGTTGATCTAAATAATATACAAGTATGTATATATATTTTTTTAAACTTGACCCTGCGACATCAAATGTCTTTCGTGTTACGGATGCTTTCAGTCTACACACCACCTAAAGGTAAGCTTGTTCTTATTAGTAGAGTTTTCGAACTCCGCTAGAATGAGTATCTCTCTGTAGAACATACGCCGTCTTAACCAGATTAGTGTTGGACATTCGCAAAGAATGTCCTCCTCCTCCAGGAATAGTCGCCATTCTGTTTAGCTAAGGCAGCTTCCTTATACTCTCCTTATTTTGATAAGGCTTTCTTTGTAGGCATATGGCTTGATTAATCTTTTGGATTGCCTGAACCCTGAATCAAAGCTGTGGCACATGAATACCTAGTTCATCCGCAGTTTCGTTACACCTTGATGACCAGATTGCCTGAGACCAAGTTTGACTTTATTGTGTCTGGCAAGAGATTGCAATTCCTTAGATTAGCACTTGACCAACTTGGAGAAAGAAATCAGTGCTTTGAGCACCGCTTGGTTATCTGAAAATACTCGTATATTAATTTCAGAACCCCTGGCTTATCCTGCCGCAGATCTCAATGCCTTGAATTTCAGGCTGAAAAACATTTGGACACGTTCCCAGGCCTTGGTGTGGGGTCCCTTTGGCTAGGATTAACCAAAAACGGGAGCCAAATGATTTTAAATTTGAATAAAATGTTTCTCCTAATTTGCCAATTTATGCATGTACATGACGTTACTAGGTTAGGTTAGGTTAGCTTAGGTTAGGTAGATGGGTGCTCTGTGACAACAATGAGCTGTGGCTCACTTCGACCAACAGTTGGATCCACCGTGCCCAATTTGTTAAACCTGAAAAACAAAATCGCTGAATTAGAACCACCCGGATAGAGATAAAAATCCCAGAAGATTCTTCAGGTCAACGTTACATAAGTCTTTTAGCTCCTCAAAGAAGTAACTGCCAAGAGTCCCCAGCATTTTGTTGGCTAGAGCAGGACATTCGCAAAGGAGGTGTTGAATAGATTTTATTTCTTCTTCATTCCTGCAGCTCCTGCAGTAGTCATTGTGGACTATTCCGCGTCTGCAAGAATCCCAATGGCGCAATGCCCAGTGAGAATGTCAGGGACGACTTGTGCGTCCTTGCGACTAAGCATAACCCGAGAAAGGGATCTCGGCCATAGTGTTCAAGGGTGGCCATGGTGTTGTGGTAGCATCATCGCTTGTCACGCTGTTGGTACACGGTACAAATCCTGATGTCAAGAAGCATCTATTTATTTCGCATGAAATAAATAAAAAAGTCGATCAATTGCGAAAGCTAAGTCAACTCTACTGCGAAGGCATAACACTGGCAGTAGAGTGGTCAGTGGTCAATACTGTGAATCATGAGCAACGACAAAAGCAAAACAAACAAGCTCCCCAGTTATCTGGACGCTACCCTTGGAGTTTGCAGAAACTTAATACCATCTGAATTTCAAACCACTGCACTAAAATCTTTCTTTCTCTCTCTCTTCTTCACAACGCCCGTGTCCTGTAATAGTATAAGAGTATTCATATCCTCTTTGGCGAGCGCAAATTATATATATATATATATATAAAAAAAGTGTCCACGTTGCCCAGCGCGTATTTGCTCTTTTATGGCTCCATCGTCCATTTCCGACCCTATTCCTGCAAGTTCATCAGGACACTGCTCGATAGGTAGACATACTATTAGGCTGGGTGTCCACTCCAACAATTTCTGTAGAAGCTGTAGAGACGAGGAGGAGGAAGAAACAATAACTCATCTTTTGTACACACCTGTCCTGCCCTATCAATGTTGAGAAGGAAAACCATCGGGGAGTACTGCTATGAAGATCTCGGTGACTTAGCCAGGCTCGATATTTACAAAATAAAGGGCTTTGTTTCCGGATCTAAGTGGTTATGAACATAAATGGGGAAAATAGAGAGTCAGCAGCGCTACTGTTACCGAAATTAACTTCCTTAGGGGAATACCTTTTCTATAACATACTCGTATGTAGGTACTAGTAATCCGATATTCGTCGTGGTATCACAATGGACCTACCTTTTGTATCTATGTGTGTCTCTGCCCAGCGGAGATAACCACTTAACTTAACTTAACATAACCCATCTGAAATTTTCAATTCAAATTCAATTATTGCAAATTCAGAGCTTAATTTCGCGATTTCTAAGAGTTTTTATCAGAAAATTGATTTTACGGCTTCTTCTTTTAAGAAAGTGGGCGTGGCTGTAACTATTTGTTCCATTACCGCAAGTAGCTTTAAAAAACAATATCAGATTTTTTGAAGAAAACGCCGCCAAAAATTAGGCGTGGCTGTAACCATTTGTTAGCAAAGATCAAGAATTCTGATTAAATCGTGAAGATAAGTTTTATCTTTCACCGCAAGTAAGCAATATCAGACTTTTTGAAGAAAAGACTGTCAAAAAATAGACGTGGCTGTAACCATTTGTTACCGAAGCTAATGGATTCTAGTTAAATCTTGAAAATAAGCTCATCCATCATCGTAAGAAGCTTTAGAAAGCAATATCAGACTTTTTGAAGAAAACGCCGCAAAAAATTAGGCGTGGCTGTAACCATTTCCATTTGTTAGCAAAGATCAAGGACTCTGATTAGATCGTGAAGATAAGGATTATCTTTCACCGCAAGTAGCTTAAAAAAGCAATATCAGACTTTTTGAAGAAAAGGTTGTCAAAAAATAGGCGTGGCTGCAACCATTTGTTACCGAAGCTAATGGATTCTAGTTAAATCTTGAAAATAAGTTGATCCATCGTCGTAAGAAGCTTTAGAAAGCAATATCAGACTTTTTGAAGAAAAGGCCGCTAAATAGTAGGCATAGCATTATACAACATTATGTGAACGTCTATATATACATATTTTGTGAAAGTGATATTTTTAAGTTTCCAGTAAAGTTATTGATAAAAGTTTGTGGGCAAATTTACAATTTTTTTACACTTGTACTGCTTCGGGTTTTGAAAAGCTTATATGCCAAATTTCAACTTCTTAGCTCTAAATTTAAAGCCTAAACACTGGTCAAATACCGACGGATAGATGAACGGACATAGCTAAATCGACTCTCGATGCTCTCGTTAAAAAAAAAATTTTGTGGGCGCCGTGGATGCAGAGGTTTATGAAATTTTCGACAGTTACAAGTATAAACCATGGAGAAAATTAAAAATTGTGTAGATTTTTTTATTTTCTAAGTCCAAAGCGTTTTGGACCCCGACACCCAAAAAACAACAAATTTTGCGTTCGAATATTTCTTTATGGACTTATGAAATCGACCATTTATTCTAAAACTAGGCTGTTATCAACATTGATGGAAACGATTTCAGGGCAAAAACCTTGTCGCATTTTTCGTCAATTTTGCGTTCAGTAAGTTAGATCTTGTTAGGGCTTTGTGGACGCACTGGATCAGCGGTTACATGCGTGAACCACTGAGCGAATGACTCAAGATTGAGTCTTGAAACACCACAAAGTGTGACAAACATTCGAGACTAAAATTGTCATGAGAAGCTTCTCAATCGAAAATGTTGTCCTGCGGATGCTGTATAAAACTATATATTCCTTCCATTTGTATCTTGCGCAGCACGAGTGGCTGTAAGGAGTTATGTGTGGGCTGTTAGCGCAAACATTTTTATTTTTTTAAGTTAGGACTGAACAAAAATTTGGATACCTAGTTTAAATACTATCCAATTTTTAACCAATTGGCATATGGACCAAGACTATTTTTTGTTAGATAAAAACTACATTTTATTAAAATATTACATTGAAACTGTCGAATACAGATTACCAACAGTTCCGCACCTCTAGGACTAGAAGCAGCTGATAGAGGGAAGTTGCTTCCCAAACGGACTTTCCATTCCAGTTCCACGTCCTTCTTGCCTAGCGGCTAGCGGCTACCTTCTGTAATCTACGTATTATATATATGTACTTTAAAGTATTATTTTTGGTGCGAGTACTTCCGGTTAAGAATCAATGGTTTAAGGATTAGAAGTTACTATGGGGTCAAATTTGTAAGTGATGGCGATTTTTCTCGAAGGACCACCTTAGATAGGAAAACAACTTTTGAAGACAAAGTTGTTGGCAATGGAGCGGTAATTTGTTTGTTGACCTTAAATGTCCTGAGTGTCCTTAATTTTAAGGATATGAATCAATCTTATGTATTTTGATATGTGAATGGGTATTTTGAGCCAGACATTATATAAAACTAGCAAAATTAATATTTTTATCTATCTTCGTAATTTTTCGAAATCTTTGATGTTTAAAAGATTTTTAATTAAATGTAATTTTGATCTATCTAAAACCAATTGCATTCAATGTCACTCTAGGTCGCCAAACATATTATTAACCTATCCCCAACAATTTTGGTCATCGCATTTTCCTCCTAACTTGAACAGTTTCCCAATAAAACGAGGTAACATTAAAAAAAAACTCACCTTATTAATACTAACAGGGCAACCAGAAATGCCCATTCATCTATCCGATTTTTATTTCATCAGGATGCAAAAAAGAAGAAAATATATAAAACTATAAGTATAGATTTTTTTTTTAATTTTCGCTTTTTAAATTGTTTATTAAAATTAATAAAAAATAATTTAATTTTGAAAAATTAATGCCTTTACTGACGTAAATTTTATATCCCACTCCCACCCATTTAAAAGTGTGTGTGGACTTTTTTTGAATGGGAAAGTTTAGTATATGTTTCTTGACACCAATCTACACACATTTTAACGTTAAGCTTAATTTTATTTATTTTACTGGCCCAGATTGTAAAGAGTTCGCATCGCACATTTCGCTACGGAACCTAATTTTTATATTACCTACTATTAATCAACATGTCTTCATCTTAATGAGATAACAGCGCCTACTTTTCCACATCAGAAAACCGTATGTCATTAAAAAAAAAAACTAAAACAACGAAAGGAAATGAATTAATTAATTATATACATTTTCCTTTTACACTTTAGAAGAAAGATACTGGTAAGTTCTTGAGTCGCAACGTTTTGCACCGCATGCATAAATTCAGTCTGTGTTTATCAGGCCCTTTTCAAATTTGCATTAAATTATAAAATTTATTACAGCATTTGGTAAGAAGAAAAAGAAAAATCCGTTAAACTGAACTAGCTTTTTTTTCCCATAAAATTAACGCACATTATACCGATGATTTGTGCGCCATGAGATCGCGAGTTACAACAAGCAACGAAGTGCAACACGTAATAAAGACATTGAAGATGATGAGCTTCGTGGCTTTGTTTTTAATTTTTGTTTTGTGTTTTGGTGATTTTTATCAATTTTGAGTTAAAGACCTGGCGATAGCAATCTTTTTTTCTAAAAAAGTAGGGTCTTAGTGAATGGTATTTACATACGCCGATAATTCGAGTTTATTCAGTGGGAAACAGTAGTATGATTTGACTAATTGAAGTACTCGTATGTTTAGATTTACGAGTAAAATAGTACGGATTAAGTTATAAAGTAGTAAATTGTATAAAGCCATTTTTTAGTTCAATTAATGGTATCTATATTCTTTTCGCTTGCAGATAAGAGAAGTTTAGAGTAGCCTGTATCATTCAAAACATCACTGTTACCCGGCTATGAAGGGTATATTTTTATTATGTACAGCACATAAATCCGATTGTAAAGGACCAAAGCTACAAAATTCGAAGTCTACAAGCAGTCAGTTCTGAGAATGCCTAAAGATCACCTCCAAAATTCCGCTAACAGGGGTCGGTAGACACTATCGAATGAATTCGGCTATCGATAGTTACTAACTGAATGATTCCAACTATCACCTATCACTATCAACCTTCATTTATTCAGAAAACGGAAAATATACATACACAATAAAAGAAAACTATGTACGTAGACCATTGACATAAGAGGTTGAGAGCTTGCATTACAAAAAAGAAAAAAAAAACAATTCATCCATCTTCTTGAGAATTCCAGACAATGAAAGTCTGTCCAAATATTATTTTTAGTACGACGTATCGTTCTTTAGAACGATTTCCACTTTCCACCATTACCCTCTGGGTAAAGTCAGACATTCTGGAGGATTGCGTACTTACAGTTTTTTGTAGAGAATTTCAAAATATAGAATTTTGCTATTTTGTTCATATGACTCAACGTTTCCGAGATATTCGCACTCAAAAACGACATCCACCATTAGCCTTGTTGTAAAGTACATTTTGGAGAATTGCATACCTTAATTTTCAAAATTGTTTGATCATTCTGCATCCGTTTTATAGAGAATTTAGAAACCTAAAATTTTGATACTGAAATTATTTTATTCGTACTACGTACCGTTTTAGAGATATTCGCACTCAAAAACGACTTCCACTATAGGCCTCGGGGTAAAATCTGACATTTTAAAAGAGTATGCGCCTATTCAGCTCATTCAGCGAACTGTCGAATGAAATAAACCGAATGAAAAAAAAAGGTGAATGAATGAAAATAGTACTCGTAAGGCATAATAGTTCGGATAAAAGAAAATGTTCAATAAATGAAAGTAATAATGCACGCATTTTAATTACTGCCACGCTCATCCGTCTGTGCAAAATGTACGCTACCTCGTTATGCACAATAACAACACCACCGAGACCTTTGATATCAGAAAAGGCCTAGGTTGACTTAGAGTGGCCCTCATTTCAGTATACTTAGGCCAGAAATAGGTCCATTGTACTGCCAATAAATAGCGACAGGGTGGGTCACACCGCTTACTTCTGGAAACACTTACTTTTCATAAAAAAGCTTTATTTAAGTAGGCATGCTGATATCATATCGTTGGCGTAAGCAGGAAACTTGCAAAGGAAAATAGGCTATGGTCTCCTCTTCCTCGGTTATGGCTTTAGTTAGTCCAGAGATGGTTCCTCCCTTGTATTTCAGAATACCTAATTAAACATATGCCGTTCGTACCGAAAGAACCTTGCCTAGCTAGCTCGTCTGTTTCACATTTCTCTAGAGGTAGGTGAGACTCTCTGAAAGGATTATCCTTTTCCGCATTTAGCAGGTGTTTGGCCAAACTGTATATTGCATGGTAAGCACATCAACCGCCTTGATAGTGGCGTGACTACCTGTGTAGATAAAAATATCGAAAGCTATCTGAATATAATCTTGATGACATCTGCATAAAAACAGTGCAGTTTATTTCAGGTCCAACCATCTGTTTGTCTCAGAATACCTTGCTAGCTTAAGATGTTTGCGAAACAGTTTTTGTCGAAATTTACAGCGCAACTGACATGGTGCGACCGATTTAGAGTTCTGCTATAGCCTGAAAGCCTATCCTTTCAATGGCCGGGTTCTCCGAATTGTAGGGCATTTATGAAGGCCATACGTTTACCAATTATGACTTGCGGTAGTGGTGTAAATGTGTATCAAGTTTTGCTGTTCATCTAGTTCAAAAATCACCCATGATAGTTAAAACAGTAGAATTCTTGACGCTGACCTATCACAGACATTAGAGGAATTGAAAGTCTATATCGATTTTGGGGGCAAATGCTCTACTGCTTACATTCGAAAACGTTTCTTTTGTTTGTAGCAGACGGAGGCGGTAATAATAAGTGATGGTACGGACGAGGTGATTGAAACCGCACGGCGCGCTTTGGAAGAAAATGACACCACGAGGTTTCGATTTGTAAAGGGTGTTTTTCTTAGAGGTTTGTTTTTCGACTTGGCAATACTTTTCTCAACGACAGCCAATTTGACAGCTGATTTGTGTTGACTTTGGTTTGCCATTTTATCATGAATAGACTTACGCTAGAACAACGATTTCAAATTACGCAAATTTATTTCGAAAATCGTGGTTCAGTTCGCGAAACTTACCGTGCGGTACGTCCATTTTAGCGTCAACATACTCATCTGTCCGAGCAAGTAATTCGAATAACCATGAATTGTTTTGCCACCATTCATATTCTAATTGATAATACGCATCAGCAGAGACGTCGTACAGTACGCAGCGAAGAAACTGTTGCTGCCGTAGAGCGTAGTATTGAGGAGGATTCACCATCCTGCACAGCAATTTAAACTGTGTCCATCCACTTTATGGAAGATTTTGCGGAAAAATCTTGCCTACGAGCTTACAAGATCCAGCTCGAGCAAGAATTGAAACCCCTTGACCATCGTGTGCGTCGTACATTCGGTGAATAGGCCGAAAACGAGATTGCTCTTGATCCTCATTTTTACCACAAAATTATGTTCAGCGATGAGGCTCATTTTTGGTTGAAAATCCACAAGCCATTATTGAGACGCCGCCGTTACATACACAAAAAGTCACTATTTGGTGTGCTTTAGGGGCTGGTGGAATCATTGGTACATATTTCTTCAAAAGTGATCCGGCCAAAACGATACAAACAATGGAGTGGAAGAGCTGTGATTTCAACAAGATGGCACAACATGCCGCACAGCGCACGCCATAATGAATTTATTGAAGGAAACATTCGATGAGCGCATAATTTCCCGTAATGGACCTGTGAATTGGCCCCGAAGATCGTGTGATTTCACACCTTTGGATTATTTTCTGTGGGAATATGTAAAGTCGCTAGACTACGCCGATAAACTGAGACGATGGAAGACTTGGAAGCCAACATTCGCCGCGTTATTGCCGATATACGGCCCCAGCTGCTCGAAAAAGTGGGCGAAAAATGGACTTCAGGAAATATTGTGGAAGGTCATTTATTCTACATTCGTGTTGAGTGGTTAAAAAACGATTTTCTGAATTTCACGGTGCGCTCGAAAGCAGGCTTTAAGATATAAAGATGTGCTGAAAATGCCATACGTGTACCGCGATTAAACTGACGGACAGGCGGAACACAACTATATATTTGTTGCGAAGGAACCAGATTCCAGATAAACTGATCACCATCATCAAGCATGTGATGGGAGCTCTCGCCCAAATAAGCCAGTTATATTCAAGTCTCGGACGAATATTAGCTTTATCGTAGCCAAGTTTGTGAGAGTGAAAAATCATTATGGTGACAGGAGACAGCACTGGGTTTTTGACACATTGAACTCTACTCGGAGTTGAGTCCTGTTGACATTCTCTGTAGCTCGGATTCAACAACTTGGGGCCCTTGTCGTGGAATCGATAATGTATAAGCGAAGTATCATCCGTGAAAGAATGGATTGGATTGCCAGTAATAGAGAGAGCATCGTTGATAAATAATAGAAACAGGGTTGGAGAGAGGACTAAGCCCTGGGGTACACCATAATTAGTTGAGAAAGCGGTGGAAGTATTTTTACTGGCCATTGATTGGTTTCACGTATAAGCAAGTGCATGCTTATGCTCGATCGAATATAATGATCTAAAGTATCAGCATATACTTAGAGCCCACTATAAAATACCTTTGAATTCATGCACTAAGCCGGAAGGCATCTAAAGACAGATAATTTTAATTTCATGCAAATTTGCATTTGTAATAGTTTTGGGTTACGAAATGACCCATAAGGTAACAGAAGTTCGTACTTCAAAAGATTTCTTACACAAACGTTCTTAGATTGCATCTCATTCAGTACCCGCTTTTGGTGCATAAATTGGTTATAAATTGCACACTATATCCTAACTTCAAATGGTATTGTTAAATTGATAAAATTACTCATATCTATAGTAAATGGTACCTAACCTTATATTAGTCATTTCAAGGTAGGTATATTGTATTTACCATGTGACCCAGGCAAGCCCCACCTTCTCTAGAACATTATGTCATAAAACTTCTACTACCTACTCAGAACTTTGTCGGATTTCGCCATTTGTATTTTGCAACCCTTAGATCAAAATATTAGCACTATTGGTCCTCTTTGTTATAAACTATAAAACTATGAAAAATTATTTTTGGCAATGTATCTAATTTCAGCGAATCCTAACGCTCGCTAACCTCTGGAAACTGGCTTTCCATCCCCCTGTGCAAAACATCTGTATATAATGGCCAAGGGGATGCTGCAGTCCCTTTAAAATCTCATCCCGTGTCATCGTTCATATTTTGCACAAGAACTTGTTTTACTTTCCCCCTAAGAAGCGTCCGTATGTAAAACTCCTGCAATTTCTATACAGACATCCAGGTACAACCAAATAGGGAAACTAGATCGTAATCCACTTCTCATGCTATTCGTGTAAATAACATGCGGCGAAAATATCTCACCCTCGGTGTTTTTTTGTTGTTTTCTAAAAATAGAGAGGTGTAGATAAAAAAAAATATGCAAAGGGGATGAAATTTTTAGCTTTTTGCATACAGGGTGCAAAAACAACCCCTGGCCAGGGAGTGCTTGTATTTGTGTATTTGTACCCAGATCGGTTGGGTGTGAAATCAATTCTACTCGATACTTTTTTGTGTTTTGATTTTTTTTTTCTTCTGAAGATTGCAGACATATCTGGAGGGTTGCTAAAATTGGAGGGGTGTCTTGGAGTAGGTATACATTTAGAGACGTGAGTGTTATGTACAAGGAAGTTTGTTTGGTGGATAATTTAGTTTTATGCAAATGAGAAGGATATTGCGAGTGCCAAGGGAACGACTTTTTTTTAATACCCAGGCATAATAAATATTATTTTTCATATTTTAGAAGTTTAACACACAGCTCTAAAATAAAATCATTTCATATGAATAACTTTAAATTCAAACTTTTTAATAAAAATCAATCCAGCTTTGTGTTTTTCGGTTAAGAATTCACTGTTGAACGTGCAGCAAATTGTCTTTAATCAAACTAGGAATGTCAAAGGTTAAAGATATCTCTTGAAGATGTTTATTTTCAACAGTTGATAAGTTAAAAAAAAATATTTTTAAAATTGCTTATAAAAGCATGTATTGGGTAAATAACAGAGAATAGTTTTGTTTTTTCCAATGTATTAAATAGGTAATTCAGTTTTATTTGCTAGGAGAAATTATAGTCTGAAAAGGCTTTAGGATGATCGATGTTCTTTACATTTCGGATCAAATCCGTACTGTCGCATTCCGCCGGAATTGTAGGTACATAGATATGTAGATAAATAGCTATATAGATTAGTTTATTTTTCATTAAGTTTACCTACATACATAATACATATACACTACCGCTGCAATCAATAATTTTCAGTTTTATTTCCGGAAAATGAGAAGAAAATTTGTGGTAATAAGTGATTAAAGTGCAAGAAGGCGAAATCCTCACTTGATTTCCTAAGGCAATAACTTTGTTTGTAAATAAAAAAGAATTGGTTCTGTTTGTTGATTATATTTATTGAGCCGTTTAAATTTGTCTAGACGCGAAAATAAACCGGTCAAGTGGCCGCCTCTTTTCTCAAAACTTCTGGCGATAAATTTGCAACTTCTTGTCGGATGTTCTCCTTTAGGGTCACCAACGTCTGTGGCTTATTCGTATAGGCCCTTGACTCAAAAAACCTCAAAGAAAGAGGCCTGAAACAATCAAATTGGGCTATATTGCTGGCCAGTGCAAATCACCAAAACGAGAGATTAAGCGGCCGGTAAACGTTTGCTGCAGAATATTCACTGTCGCTCGTGCTGTGACGGTTACACCGTCTTGTTGGAACCGTATGTTCTCCAAACCCAATTTGCGGCAGCAAGAAGTTACTGATCATGATTCTGTAGGGCTCACCATTCACAGGTGCCGTTCTAGAAAAAAATATGAACCAATCACCTTTTCTCCATAAAAGCCGTACCAAGCAGTGACTTAGAGAAAATGTAATGGCTCTTCGTGCATTACAAGCGAATTTTCAATGCCCCAGAAGCGATAATTTTGCTTATTCACTTATCCGCATAGGTGAAAATGAGCAATGGAAAGTCATGCTCATCGCAATCGAAGTTTACGAGTTTACACGTGATTGGCGGTCTGCATGCACTAGCCAATAGATTTTTTGCACTTTGTACGTGTACATCTTCAAGTCTTTCACCAAAATTCGCTGTAAATACCGTCTATTGATGTCCAATTACGTAGCCCGCCGACTGGTTGATGTTTGAGAGTCCTCTTGGACATCTGCAGCTGCAGCAGCGAACCTCAACCATGTCTGATATTGTCCTACGTTGAGCCAATCTCCTCATGGCGAGCTGCTAAACACCGCAGTGTTTGCACACAACCAGGGAATCGACGATCGTTGAGCCAAAACCACCGACCGATTATTTGTCAAAAATATTGACACAATTAATCCGCATTGTTGAAGAGTATAGCAATCCATGGTTTTTCTACATGTATTTTGCTTCTGTCTACTTCACAAACGTCAAAGTCGCCACTTTGAATATTTTATGTAAATAACAGAAACACAAAATGTTTCAAAATAATAGCTTTGATACTAATATGTAACCTTATCAATGTGTCCAACCTTTATTCTGCTTCACAAAGTTTCAAAAAGGATTCTGTGGAAAGTCCTGCAAAAGTGGAGTAAAATTTTCTTATGTTTCTATCCAGCTGATCCCACAAGAGCTTTATGCCAATATTTAATTTTCAAGAATCTCCTGATACTGTTCTTTTCTCATTATACTTTGGATTCTGCAAGTTTCCGACTGTATCTTCACTAAAACAGCCCGAGGTTATATCAGAACCTACACCATGCTTGTGTTCTTCTGTTGACCCCTTTCCCTTTAACACGTGCAAATTATAAAAAAAAAACAAAGCTCTTCGTTTAGCACTTCATTTGATAGCTCTTTGCTTTCAGAATTTTTAATATCTAAAGAATGAAAATTGAATTCAAAATTCGCTGATGCATCGTTTGCAGAAGGCGATCCCAAAGACCTAATTTTGGATGACTCTTCCACATAAATCGAGCTGGATTTCAGCAATGGCTTGAATGACGTTATTCTCTAGGTCGTCAATTATTGCTGGTTTATTGACTTAGATCAAGAACTTAACGTAGTCCCAAAGAAAAAGTCTAAGGGCTTTAAAAGCAAGATCTTGGCGACCAGTTGACATCACCTCTTTTCAAAATAATCCGACTTGGACATTTTTCCCTCAATAACGCCATTGTTTCATTCGCTGTGTGGCACGTAGAACCGTCTTGCTGAAACCACATGTTATTTATGTCCATCTCATCCAATTCGAGGACGTACCGATGATACCAGCTGACCAAAATCCACACCAAACAGTGAGTTTTTCTGGATGCAGAGGAAGCTCCTACAACTGTTGTGAATTGACATCGTCCGAGATCGGAAAATTTTGTCCATTTACGAAGCCTTTCAGCTAAAAATGCGTTTCGTTGGTGTAGATGATTTCTTCATTGAAGATGATTTTCGTTTGGCGAAAATAGCACACATTTTTATAATAAGCTTTCAAAATTTCAACGCATTATTGAAGCGTGTAGTTTTTCATGAATAAATGGTAACTATGACAGAACACAATCGTCACAAAATGACATCGCTGTCACTTCAAACATATATGTATAACTACAATCGGCTGTCAAAGTTCATGTGTGGCTATTGAAAAACCCTGGCTCTCTACGAGGTACTTGAATTTTAAGTGAGAATTTATTTAACGCATAGCATAAAAAGATTCATTATATTGTAGACATAGCGATTTTTTACGTGCAGCAAACATATAGCAATTTTTATGAATGTGGGCATTAGTCTTCATCTTTAAAAGAAAAGTTCAAATTTATTAATCATCAAAGCAAAATTAACTGTTCGGTTCGGAGTTCAACGAAAAAAGGCTTTTTGCAACATGCTCCTCATACAACAGACACAAATTGCGTCCCTATCGATATGTACTCGTATGTATATTTAAAGAGAAGTTTTACTGTGATGTAAATAAAATTATTTTTCTGACTTCAAATTTAAGGCTCAAATCTGATTTTAGAAGATAACATGCATTTCTATAGTACTTAATGTAATTCCAAATTTATTGATTTTGAAACAGTTTGATAGGTCAAAAAAATGTAAGAGTTTGCTGAATTTTGTACTTACAAATTTATACCAAAAATGTACACCCCACGGGAGGGGAAGCAACTAAATCTGCTTGTGCTTGAAAAGTTTACATATATGCTTTGCCTATATTAATTATTTATTTTAATTAATGATTCGACAAGAATCATCACGTCATTGCATTTGTTCTCACCTTTGAGCCATAGCTCATAAATTTAAAATACATTTTCGATGGTCAACAATAGATTTGAAACAGGCAAATTCATTCAAAGAGTAAAAGGAGAATCACTCGTTCACATGATAACTGGTGCAATGAAAAAGACGATTAATAGCTGACATTATAACTAAAATAATGCCTTTCACTTGTCCAACATTTAATTTTAAATTGAGCACAAGAGCGTACATACATACGTACGTAAAGGTCAGGAAATTTTTTTTTTAGATGATTAGATATATATTCATTTCTCAATCAATTCAAATAGGTACATTATAATATTAAAATAGTAAGTACTTAAATAGGAAAAATGATAAAGAGTGAGAAATTATAATGAAATTTTATATTTATATAATAAAAATAGTGTTAAATGCCATTTCAAAATTCATAACATTAGATACATTATAACAGTGGGTGGGGTGACCCTTAACATGCAGTTTACAATTTTTGCAATAAATAAATTAAAGACAAAAAAAAGTTACTAAAACAAGAGAGTTGAAATATAAATTTGAAATAAATTATTTCCCCAGAAAAAGAAAAAAAGCAAAAAACATTTAAAAACAGTGAAAAGAAAATTATATAACCAGAATATCAGAATTCACTATAACTGAACATTAAGAAGAGATTCCAAGTTTACGATATCTGTATTTAAAAGCCAAGTTTTTAGGTGGCTTGTGAACGTAGCGGATTGTCTTAGTATCCTGATTGATTGTGGAAGTTTATTAAATAAACGGCAGGATGCCACTGTACAAGAATTACGAAAAGCTGTAGTACGAAAGTTGGGCACAGAGATAATATTCAAAAAGTTAGCACGCAAATTATAATTATCAAGTACACTAAAATTTAGATTTCCTGATCTTAAATAAAATATCTTTATGACTTCAAAACAATATAAATGTCGGACAGGTAGAATTTTCAAATCTCGAAACAATGGAAGACTAGGATACAACCTATGTTTTTTGCACATTTTTCTTAAGATATATTTTTGGAAAATCAGTAAAGGCTCGATAAAATAAGCTCCTCCCCAGCAACTAATGCCATACTGTAATTTCGAATCAAAGATACCATAGTAAATTGTTTTTAAAAGAATTGTAGAGCAAACATTACGTAAATAAAAAAAATTTCTGAGTGTGGAACGGAAATATTGTTTCAATGTATCAGTGTGGTTAGAGAAACACATCTTAGAGTCAGTGATGAGCCCCAAATATTTAAACTCATTGACTTTCTCAATTTGGAAACATTTATCGCTGCAGTTGAGATTGCTACAAAAAGTTTAAGACAGGGAACAAGAGCAGCTCCACAGTTTAAATTGTTGTGGTAGACAAAATCGGCCTCAAAGTTATTTAGTCCTGACAAATTAAAAAAACATAATCTTTGTTTTGGAACTTATTACCAGATTATGTTCTGCAAACCAGTTTCGTAGTAAGTTTAAGATAAAATTTATATCATATTAATATATTTATATTTATTTAAGGGACGCATAGGCATAATCCACATCATCTACAAACACAGTGAGAACGCCCCTGAATTTTAACCTAAAAAGAGAATTTATATAGATTAAGAAAAGTATGGGTCCCAAAACAGAGCCTTGGGGTACCCCCAGATTAATATACTTTATTCCACTCCTGATCTCATCAATCTTAACTCTTTGTGATCTATTATTCAGGTAAGACCTGAACCAATCCAACATGAAGCCTCAAAAACCAGCTTTTTCAATCTTTGTCAGCAAAATATTATGGTTCATCATATCGAAGGCTTTTGTAATGTCGACAAATAAGCCCGAACTCAACTTTTTACTGTCTAGGTTAGTAAATATTTGAGAGCAAAAGTGTAGAAGAGCATCTTCCGTAGATTTTTCTTTTTGAAAACCAAATTGGGCAGTACTGAAAAAGTTTGTATTATTTAAAAAACTAACAATTCTATTTTTGACCGGTTTTTCAAAAATTGTGCTTATAGATGGAAGAAGAGAGTTCGGTCTATAATTGCTTATATCGTTAGCTGCCGCCTTTTTGAAAAGGGGCACGATATCCGCACACTGCGCTTCAGGTAAAACCCCAGAGAGAATACTTGTATTGAAAATATGCGTTAGGACATCGAATATAAAACATGCAATATTCTTTAGCATTCGATTTGATATGACATCAATACCTTTAAAGTTCGAATTTTTTAAAGTACCAATACTTTTCAGGAGCTCAAAAGCAGTTATTGGCTCGAAGAAAAAATAACTCTCATGAAAAGATACATCGCTAATACCCAAATGACTACACTTCTGTAAATTGGAAAGTGGTTGTATTATGTGAAGAATTGCATTCGAGAATTCGATTAGATCAGTAATTATTTTGGTTAAGGGATGAATTACTAAACCAATACGGCAAGTAAACTAGATTAGTTTAAATTGAAACTAAAAGTAGATTTAGTTTTTGAAAATTTTATTATGAATTCATAAATTTTTCCAAAACTAGATCAAAAACTAAACTGTAAACAATTTAACATAGTTCTAATAATTTAGATCTTGTGAATTTAAAGTGATCCAGTTTTTGATCCAGTAATAGTTTAAATTCTTAAAATTTTAGCTACTACTTCCGTCAATTTTCAAAAACTGATCACTTTAAATTCAAAAGAAAGAGCCTTTGATACCTACAACATGAGAACTGTCTGCAACAGGGCAAAGTGAGTCCACCCATTCCCTTTAATATTTTATTTAGCGATTTCTTGGAACAATAGCATTTACCAACGACATTATACAGGGTTATTCATTTTGTGCTTTAGTATTTTTAAGTGTAATAAAATTAAACGGGAGTTTTTGCAAACTTCGAATTTTGTGAAGTAATTTTCGATGACTTTTCGGCTGTATTATGGCAATAACTTCACGGATGTTGCTTTTTAAGTGCTCCAAAGTTTGGGGATTGTCTACATAGACACAATCTATAGCATAGCCCCACAAAAATAAATCCAATGAGGTCAGTTCACACAATCTTGGTGGCAGGCTTTTGTTGTTGTATAAGCTGGCTCTTATAGGGATGAAGATGCAAATCCAAAAGCAAAATACGCCAGTGAGGCACTTACAGCGGCTATGGTTTCAGTTGATCGAACATAACGATGATGTACATCACAGACACTACTTATTTGATCGAATTTAGTGATTATGTTTCGAATTGTTTGCTCAGTTGGGCTATTATGACAATCATGACAATACACAGATATTACAGAACTGTAGTTTTTGTAGTGAAATGCAACTACTGTGGTTAAACGATCCATATTGTAAAATGACAGAGCAAGAACTCACTACCTGTTACTATGGATGACAAATGTATTTGACAGATGCCATATGGCAGGGATGTGAAATCCCATACTCGAAATTAATAACCTTTTACTCTACTCTCACGGATCTAAAGTAGGGACAGTGCAGGATAATCTTCGGAAAAAACTCAACGAATTACAATTCTGCTCTGATTGGTGGCTAAAAATCAGTTTTAGTTAATGTGAGGTTATCTTGTTTAAAAAAGCCTTCAGTAAAGCCACCCGCGATATAAGAAGTATTAGCAATGGTTCCGTGCTTTGAAAAATTCGACGGGAGGAAGATATTTAAGGTTAAAGCTAGGCCAGTAATTATATCTGAACGATCACGTTAAAATACAAGTAAAGGGTGGTTAAATTTTAAGGGCCGATGTTGAATGTGAACCACACCTAAACGTCAAGTTTTTTTCTGCATTTCATTTGACATTTCTCAATTTCAGACTAACTCAATTTGAACCATGGGAAGATACACAATCGAGCAACGCGTTAAAGTTATTCAGGCTTATTATGAAAATGGGCGTTCAAATCAAAATGCATATCGTGCATTTCGTGATTCTTTCGGTCAATTTAATCGTCCAAATGTGCCTACAATCGGAAACATCGTGCAAAAATTTGTGCCAACCGGGTCTGTAGGAGATGTGAAACCACCAGTGCATGCTCGTACAGCTCGTACTGCAGAAAATATTGCTGCTGTTCGCGATAGTGTGGCTGAAGAGCCGTCCACCTCAACTCTTCGTCGTGCCCAACAATTGCACCTCTCACGCTCGTCGTTGATGAACATTATGCATAAAGACTTGCATTTACGCGCTTACAAGGTGCAATTGACTCAAGAACTAAAGCCTCTTGACCATTTCAAGCGTCGTCAATGGTCACAATGGTGGCAAGAAATGGCAACAGTGGATGATCAATTTTCGAAGAAAATCATCTTCAGTGATGAGGCATATTTTCACCTCAGTGGATTCGTCAATAAGCAGAATTGCCGCATTTGGGCGAATGATAATCCAAGAGTGATTGTCGAAAAACCAATGCACCCACAAAGAGTGACTGTTTGGTGCGTTTTATGGGCTGGCGGCATCATCGGGCCGTATTTTTTCCAAAATGAGGCCGGTCAGGCAGTTACTGTGAATGGTGTTCGCTATCGTGAGATGATAACGAACTTTTTATGGCCCGAATTGGAAGATATGGATGTGGACGATATGTGGTTTCAACAGGATGGTGCCACTTGCTACACAGCTAACGAAACAATGGCTCTTTTGCGCGACAAATTCAATGGCTGTGTTATCTCACGTGGTGGCGATGTCAATTGGCCGCCAAGATCATGTGATTTGACACCGTTGGACTTCTTTCTTTGGGGTTATTTGAAAGAAAAGGTGTACGTCGATAAGCCAGCAACAATTCAAGAGCTAAAGGATGAGATAATTCGGCACATTAACGGCATAGAACCTCAATTATGCCTCAGCGTCATCGAAAATTAGGACCATCGGATGGAGGTGTGCCGCTGAGGTCGCGGCGGCCATTTGGCCGATATTTTGTTCCATACATAATTGAACCATACCAATATTATCATAATAAAAAGAAATGACAGTAATTTCCTAAATAATTTGTGTTTTATTCAAAATCAACATCGGCCCTTAAAACTTAACCACTCTTTATTTAAGATAAGGTCAGCTTTAATGATTAGGAAGATTGATTACTTCACATATCTTACCTCTGACGTCAAGCTAATATGTTACATGACTTTGATTGGACCAGTCTTGACTTATAGATGCCTAATTTGGTTTAATATTAGTCCTTCATGTATGGAAAAGCTAGTAGTATTTGAAAGAAAATGCCTTCGTATATGCTTGGGTAAATACAGATCCGGTGAGAGTGAGTTTTTGCATTTTATTTCAAACAAAAATACGAGTATATTCGAAGATGCGCGGACTGTGCAGGAGTCATTCTATACGATCGGCAGGCTTTGTAGAGTATAATTCGATATCTTTTCCAGCGCTTTATTATAACCCACGCTTCTTCAAGAAATCGTTGGAATTGGGTCATGTTTTACCTGAAGCATTTGTGTATCTTGACAGCTTAGGATACATTCAGGATAGGCAGAATATACCTGTCTTCTATCATGTATAGCCCATGGCCACAGATAAGACGTTGGTTTGGATTCAAGTGAACTTAATGCTATTTGGAGATATATCATAATATGTCTGTCTCGAAAAAAATTATGAAGTTCAAGTCAATTCAGCCAAATAATTATGGCTTGATTGGACACTACATCGAACTTGACACTACTCAGATCTGATACTGTTTATTTCGCTACTGTAAATATTATTACTTGATTTAGGGTAAATCAGTCTTTGTCATTTAGTTTCTCTTTAAATGGTTGTAAATATTATTTAAGTACATTAAGTGTTTTTATTTGTTTTTATTTAATTGTATGTAGTGTAATAGTTCAATGTGTAAGGTTAGTTTAGGTATAGAAATAAAAACACTTTGAAAAAAAAAAGAAACCTCGTCAATTGACTTATTAACATAGGCTTTAGTTTTGTTCCCACACAAATATTTACTTTATTATGCAATCAAACATTACAAACCTAAGTTTAGATATTTATTTTTAGCATTTAAGCGTCTTTGATGCCATTATTGTTTTTAAATTTTGTTTATTATTTTATTATATTGTTATATTGATTTATATAAATAAACTTTTAAAGTAAATTTTGTACATAATTTGAGCTTTTACATAAACTATTTACAAACTAAATTTGATTTAACTTCTAATAGTTTAGTTCTTCTGATCTAAAATTTCATAAAAATGTCAAGAACTTGATCAGCTCAAATTCACAAGAGCTAAGTAGTTTAAACTTAAAGCGTAGATTACCCTTTTAAAATAATTTTATCATAAATATTTACGAGTTGCCAGAAACATCCATGTGTAATATAAAACAGTTCAAATTAGTGTAACACCAAAATGTAAAAATGAAATAGCTTCCCAAAAAATAAACAACATTTTTGAAGCTCTTTCAGTATTAAATAAGTCTCAACTTTCAGTAGTGAAACAAATCTCCAAAAAATCATAAAGTAACACCCCCATTTCTTGTCCCTAAATAAACTAGTCCCTAATACATATACTTACTTGGGGACTTATTTCTTCTTTCGTTTGGGACAAGTTGGGATGTTATGTCCTGGACACCCATTGTTTAAATACTTTACATATAGATTTATTTAAATCGATGCAAAATTGAACAAAGTTCGTAGGTACTTTAGTAGGTAAGTTACTTATTTATATTTCCAAAGCTATTGATTGAATGGTGATTTATAAAATAGAAAGATACCCATCGTTCTTAATTCCCACCTTGAATTTCAAGTGAACTGTCAACTCCGCGAACAATTAATACCACGTTTTTTGCGGAGATTTAAACGTATCAAATTTAATGGTCGAGGCATATAATTTGTACCTAGTTTGAGGAAGACATTTCTTGAGCGCTCAACTTTTGATATACATATGTAGGTTAAGGATTCGATGAACATATTTATTTCTGTATCAATTTTAGCCTTAGATACACAAGGATTTAAATACAAAGTTCTAAATAAAGCCAACTTAAGAATTTCAAAACATTTCCATTTTATTAGAAACACTATTAAATAGTTCTTTACCTATGTATGCACTCGTCCCTATGTACCTATACATGAGATCAAATTCTAAAATTTATTACCTGTAAGTTGTAATTTTTGGAACTAATCTAATCTGACCCCTTGTCAAAAATGTCAAAAAAAATTGCTAGGGCTTTTCTTGATACCCTTAGCTGCGGTGGTGCGATTCAATTACAACCTTTTGTTTTATAGATACTCGTACATTGGTCGAAACTATAAAATTCAGTGTCTCATGTCTCCAAGTCCGTGCCAAGTGTGTTTCACTTTAAATAAAAGTTGTGTTTCACTTTTAAAAAAATGCTACCCTTTATAAGTTGTGACCACGAATATGGCTTTTGCTTTTTAGATTAAATCCAGCATAAAATTGGCAGAAATGCCTAACTCGTAGAAAAAAAATAATATAATTAGCGAAGCATCATTAAAGAAAATTCCGTTACAATTTTCTTTTGAAAACTACCCTTCAACTCTTTCCACCTTTGAATTAAATTGAGAAAGGTTTAAATTGATTCGCAAAATTATGTACCAGCTTCAAAAATATAAAATTTATTGCATCACTCAAAGACCAAGATCTAGGATCAACCTCGAAGATATCGTGGGAAAATAGCTCACGACGTCATCGTACTTCCTTCAACTTCTATCATCCTTGCACTTAATTTGCATATTCTTTTGCTAAAACTCGAAATTTCCTTCGGTAGTTAAAAAGTAAATATGCAAATTTAATAGTCAACATGCACATGTCACATGCATAGGAACACATAGGACAAAACCCCTTTCACCCTGGGAGCATCATCCATAGAATGAACAAATAAAAAAAAAACTGCATTCCGGGTGATCTATTATAATTCGAATGGGTCATAGGGGTATGCTCTCACTGTAAAAAGAAAAAAAAAATAAGCAATGCATATCCTTAAGATCCTACGGTGACATAATCAAATCACTCGTTGCACCACATGAGCATCTTCCCCACACTCTGCAGACCAACTTTCAATTTCAATATGCAAATTAGTGCGGCATTGCATACTAATGAGGACACTCTGTGTCCTTTTGGGCACGTAGGCTCACGCACACATTCACTGACCTAAAAGTGTTTGTGTGTTTGTGTGGGAACCCATTTCAGCTATGTGTGCTCATCATCGCTTTTATCAAAAGGATATGCAAATTTAATATCTTCCACTTATCGGACTGATATAGAATCATCAGGTAGGATTCCTTTTTTTGGCATGAATATCGTGGGAAAGTGGTGTCCTGCATAATTTTTTTTGCTCTTATTTCCGCATTTGCATATTTTTTTGCATTCAGTTCCCTTGATTCTACCTCAGACGAGAATGATCTGCATCTTTGTTTGCCATGCATTTCCGGAAAAGAAATGTTTTTTTTTAAACCAGGTTCTCAAGGTAATCGAAAGGATTAGTGATATATGAAGGAGTATAATAGAATCGATTGTGACTTCTTATGCTAATTTTCGGTTAATAACGGTTCTTAATTTACATTCGAATGGGAAAGGTATAACAAATTTCTTTATATCTTGATGGTTAGTCAGCTATACCCAAACATGAAGATATTTTCGCAAAGTAAGCGGTAATGTATATCAGGACTACCGCCTTTAGGTAATTTTGAAGATTCTAAGCTGGCTTGTCCCCCTTCCAATTCAAAATTTTATTTCTTGAGAACTTTGACATTTTTTTTAAAAACAAAACATGCAAAATATCTTTATAGGCTCTTAATAATAAACACATTTAAAGGTCACTTTTTCTTAGAACCGCTTCTAACTCGAAATAGATAATAAAATAGGTAAACTGTCACTTCTAAAATAGGAATCAGTTTAGTTGTGGCTCACCCGCCATTAAGCCGTGTTTAAAGAGACAATCAAGTACTTCGAATGAGAATGGGAGATAAACAAATTTTACGTTCAACATAAAAAACGAACGATTTTTTCGATACTGAATAAGCATCGATACTTTGAACCTTGATATCGTTATTTGATTTAAGTACTTACTTTTATCCTGGTACTGAGTACTTAACCAGTTTAACTTAAGAAACGAAAAATTAAACGTATACAGAAAGTTTGTGAATGTGTTAGTGATGCAAATGTCCAAATTTTCAATAAATTTTTCTACAATTCCACTGTTTCTGGAAATTCCCATTATTTCTCTAATTCGTGTGCTATTGAGCAGCAAGCCACATTCTCCAAAATCATACCACTAGTTAAATGCCTAATAACTCAAATGGGAGAACTAAAACTGAAAGTACCAGTATATATTACTGCCAAGGATGTAGTACAACATCAACTTTAGGATCGGTTCGGTCAATTCCTATAAACGTCCTCAGTACTCTTTTTAACCCTAGTTTCAAAAATATAAATTTTAGGAACACGGGCATATGTGAAAGACTATCAACTCTCAATCAGAACAACATCCTCAGTGTCGGAAAGCTTGTGTCTGTCCTGGCGAATTCGATTTCTGGCATCACTACTAGCTCGTACAAAAAGGCCGAAAAGAGGCAAAGGCAGACAAGGAGATGAACTTTTGTTATATACTTGAAAAATCCTGTCACACTTTTGAAATCAAATCCAATAGAGACTTGGGAGGACATGAAATACTTTTTTTCGGGTAGCCACTTCCATCCCTCCGAAGAGGCTTTTGTTGAAGGCAGAAGCAACCGTTATCCATGGAAAGAAACGGGCTTGAATCCAAGATGATGCAGGACTTGCTCATCCTCGTCAACCTGAAAAAGAGTTCGATTTAATGCTTTCTACGTAGGTACTAACAAAAGTTCGCTTACGAGTAGTTGATTGAATAATAAAACACAAAAATAATTTTAACTTTTTCAGCCGATAGATCCATCTTTCAAAACAGCTTTCAAAATCCTCTTTTTGGAGCTTTTCGATTTCGACATTGACTACATTAATATTCTCCTCATTAGATGTGAAGATTTCTCCCCTCAAATCTTTTTTTATTTTCGGAAACAGCCAAAACTCACACGGCGCTAGATCCGGAGAATAAAGTGCTGGGTGAATTTCATTGATGCCCAAGAGCGCAAGAAAGTTGTTGTTTTTTTCAGCAGTGTGCGCAGGCGCATTGTCGTGGTGCAAAAAGTAGCGGCGCACCTCCTCTTTTTGTCGGTGTCCTAGTAAATTTTGGAAAACTTGTGTAAGCAAGTTTCAGTATACCAATTAGCAGTGACTGTCTGACCAGTTTTAAGCGGGATGACGGCGACCATTTTCGTCCTGGTGAAGTACATCGACATCATAACTTTTGTCGCTGACTTTTGTTGTTTGGCCTTAACTGGAGAATTTGCACCTTCTGGGCTCCATACCATGGACTGCTGTTTGGTTTCCCGGTCGTACTTGTAAAACCAAGATTCATCACCTGTAACGATCTTATTGAAACAGCTTGACTCTCCATTTTTAAACTTATCCAGGAAATATTTAGCAAAACGAACATGAGCCTCTTTGTGCTATCCATTCAAAATTCTTGGAACCCATCGAGCTGACTTCTTCGAATATTTCAGGTGAAAATTTAAAATTCGTTACACAGCCATGGCATTCAAGCCCAGTTCATCCGCTATTATCTCCTGGCATCTTCGTCCAGGGCCACATTTGTATCGTCGGTCGAGGATTTGGGCCGACCTTCACGAGATTCGACCTCCACAGTAAAATGGTCAGTCTGGAATCTTCGAAACTACTTTGAAATAGTAACAAGAGATGGTGCATTTTTTCCGTATGCATTTTGGCATTCGTGCAGAATTTTGACTGGCGTGAGTTAACGTCGAAATCCGAAGAGAATGGCAAAACGAATTTCTTCCTGTGTGGAACTTCAACCGAGCTTACGTCACTAATTTTTCTCTTTCTCGTCTCCATTTTTACTTATTGTTCTGAAATTTGGAATTAAATATTGTTAGATTACAAGCTATAGAACTGGATCTTTTTTTTTTAAAAAACTACTAAATTGACACCAACTAAGCGAACTTTTGTTAGTCCCTACGTATATCTTGCATTCTGCTTTTTTAATAAAGTTTAACAAAACAAAAAAAAAAAAAAAAAAACACTCGTCTGTAGTATTCATTACCTTTTCAGATTAAAAAAGAAAAACTATATATTTTTAAAAAAAGGCTTTAACAAATATTTGAAATTGTACTCATTACTGAAATTGTACACATACACTGAGGTTTTCGAAAATAAAAACTGGAAACAAAATGGTCGGTTGGAGGCCGATAGACGGCCAAAATGCGAGATTCATTTGAAATTCACTTTCAAAAAAAAATGCAAGAAGGTTAAATCCCATTGTAGAAGGATCAATTCCAATTATAAAAAATATTTATTTAAGATGAAAATGCTATATTTGAAATTATTAGTTCAAAATTTCATGCCAAATTCGATTCAGATGTTTTTGAGTTAAGTGGTCGACAAGGACCCCATATTTTAGCCAAACACCACCGGATTGCAATAATTTTCAGACACATCAGCACAAAATTTCATCAAAATCGCTCCAGTGGTTAAGTTAGGCATGTAACAAGGATAGTTTGAAGATTTGAAACCATTTTTTTGTAACTTGCTCCACTACATCCGATATTGATGCATTTAAGACCGGTTAAAAACCAAATTTAAAATAAAAATCAGTTGAGTAGTTTTTGAATTGCATAAAGAATATGCAAAAAAAACGGCACACGTGTACATTCACGGAGCGCAAAGCTTTTCTTTTAACCTGATATTTTCAAATCGGAAACCGAAAATTCGTAATTATTCTAAAGATTTACAAGAAAACAGAATTAATAATATCAAAAATTACTTGAACTTTTCAAAAAGGGAGTATAATAAAGCTAACCAAAACTAAGCGTCTTTCTATTGGTGTCCGGATAGTGTGAACGTTCTTATACACAGTACGCTACTAGGAGCCTGATCGCCGGTTAGTCGGCTCAGGAGCGTGTAAAACATTTCATATATGTATATAACATACCATGCCCCACAGAGTAGGATAGCCGATTACTTTAAATGTAAAAAGGCATTTATGAATTTTCGCGATGCCTTTTTAAATTGCTTTTGCATTGTAGTCCTATCTAAGCGTTGCAGGGCAGACAAAATGATTAACATTTTGCATCACGACAGTAATGAAACAATCATGACTTAAAGATAAATCAGCAATGAAATTTTACATGCATTTGAAATTTTATTTGTGTAAAAATAGAGTAAGAGTGTACACTTTACAATGACTGGTGTCTTCAGTGGAAAAACTGTTATTTTCAGTGGAAAAACTGGAAAACTTGATCAAAGGCAAATCCAGTTTTAACTGCCAATAGTAATCAAAAGTGCGCAAGTTCACAGTAACGACAATGTGAAAATGAATAACAATACCTTACTATTCTGAATTTTAATTTTACTAAATATTTTTATTACTACAAAACTTTAAAATCAACTTGCAATCATCTAACTAACAGTGACTTTAGTAGTTGCTTTTAGTATTTTTATTACTCTCTAGTTTAATGATATACTTGGGATGTTTTATACCATATCCGATAGGTTATATTAATTTTGTGTACATATTTGTGATTGGCATCGAAAGTTATGTCGTCTGTCCGTCTGTATGTCACAATTTGTTAGGCTTTGAATTTTGACCTAGAAAGCTGAAATTCCATAAATAAGCGTTTTAGAATCCGAAGCAGCACAAGTATAAAAATGTTTGGATTCCTCCGCCCACTTTTCCAAAATTATTGTTTTCTCAATAATTTTACTAGAAACTGGAAAATATAAATATAAAATTGCTACAATTCAGTTCTCTACAATTTGTGTGCGTTTTCTTTAAAAAGCCGTATTTTGCCTTTTTTAAAGTTATTTACCATGATGGTTAAGTCTTGCTGTGACCTTTTGGCTACAGTCACGCCCACTTTTTTCTAGGGCAAAGTTTAAGCAACAAATTACCTGGTAAAATCTCTTAAGAATTGCGTCTCTGAGTAGAAAGATGTCAGTGCATTTGAATCAAAAAGTTCACAACGACACATCCACTTTATTAGGGATGCGTTAGAAGATGAAATGAGGGATAGGGTATCATACGATCCAGACTGATTATAGTTTATCTGTATGTTCAGTGAATGGATTTAGTTAATACGTATATATATCTCGCATGAAGATGAGAGAAGTTCAGCGTAGCGTGCGACGTGACAGGCGCAACTACATCAACGCGCTGGCTACAGAAGCAGAAGATACTGCACGAAGGTGCGATAGTAGGACCGTCTACAGAATCACTAAAGAGCTGACAGGTGGTCGCAACTCCAGCCAACACCCAGTGAAAAGCCTAGACGGTTCCTTGCTTATTTCGGATGAAGACCAGCTTAAGAGATGGAAGGAGCATTTAGCTACGGTTTTAAACGGTGTGTTCGCTAGCGATATGCTCCCAAATCAGACTGAGGTGCCCGAGGTAAGAAATGCCCGAATACGCACCGCGACTCCCAGTAAGGAGGAGATCACTACCGCGATCAAAGCACTTAAAACCAACAAGGCGGTCGGACTCGACGGTATTCCCGCAGCGCCAACAACATCGGCTGAGCTTCTGCTTCCACTTATAGAGAGAGCTTGGGAAGCCGAGAGCTTTCCTGACGAGTGGAAAAAGGAAATGATCGTCAAGCTTCCTAAGTGGAGTGCGGAAACTGGAGAGGTATCTGCGTGCTGCCTGTTGTAGCTAAGATAATAGCTAAAATCATCCTGGAGCGGATCAATAAAACATCTCGAAAACACACTCGATGCCGAACAAGCAAGTTTCCGCTCTGGATCCTCCTGTGTGGACCACATCAACACCCTGCGGATTATCATCGAACAGTGCGTTGAATATCGATCGCCACTCACCTGCTGCTTATCGATTTTGAAAAGGCGTTCGATAGTGTTAACCGGGAGTTTATTTGGCGTGCCTTACGCAGGAGAGGTATTCCTGATAAATTAATTGCTATTGTCAAAGCTACATACGATGGGTCCAAATGTCACGTTCTGCACAGAGGAAGGTTGTCTGAGAAATTTGAAATCCAAAGTGGGGTAAGACAAGGCTGCATTCTTCCACCAATACTATTCCTTTTGGTGATTAGCGATGTGCTTCGTGCAGCTTTGTCGACGGGAAACGGAAGAATTCGATGGACTCTTACATCCCAACTTAAACATCTTGACTACGCTGACGACGTATGCTTACTCTCTCATAGAATTATGGACCTCCACCAAATGACTGCAGATGTGGAGAGAGAGGCTGGCGTGTCGTCGGGCTGAAAATGAATACCGCAAAAACTAAAATTATCAGTCTTGGAACGAACTCATCGGCTCAAATATGCATTGCTGGACAACCGGTAGAGAGAGTAGAGGATTTCCAGTATCTTGGGAGTATTGTCTCGACCGATGGTGGAACCGAACTGGATATAGCCAACAGAATCGCCAAAGCAAAGTCCGCGTTCGGGATGTTGTTCAAAATATGGCAAAGCAATGCAATCAGTTTGAACACACTGTGCCGCTCCAACGTTGAATCCGTGCTGTTATATGGATGCAGCACGTGAAGAGTGACCACTGCTATCACCAGAAAGCTGCAAACGTTCGTTAATAGGCGCCTGCGCAACATCTTAAGGATTTTCTGGCCCAATCGTATCTCTAACGAACACCTTTACGAGAGTACGGGTCAGGAACCAATAGGCACAACCATCCAACGACGGAAGTGGCAGTGGATTGGTCACACGTTCCGAAAGGGTGACAGCTCCATAGTGAACCATGCTATGCAATGGAACCTCTTAACTCAGGACGGCAGAAGACCTAGTGGTCCAAGGAGAAAAAGTTGGGGAGAGCTGAGACACATTGCCAGAAATCGTACACGATGGCACGTAGGCGTAGTCGAGGCCCTAGGACCCACAAGGGGATATAGGACATAAGTAAGTAAGTACATATATAATAATAGAGGACAGTCACGTCTATTTTACATCGGAAGCGAAGTTTCTAGAACAATTTTGATTGAAGTGGGATGTACTCGGACCTTCATATGCGTATTTGAATATTTTTATTAATTACGCGAGTTGCCCCCTTATTCTTTTTTATTTGCTCCTATAAAGAATAAGTATAATAGAGAAACTGAAAAAATTGAGCCTCGCAATTCTATCCGCCTGTTCGTCTGTGCCTTTAATTATATCCTAAAAGGCTAGATGGACTAACTTGAAACCTCATATGGGGGGTGTGTGGCCTTATATCGTGAGGTGAAAATACAATTTTCATTCTGACCTTAAAATTTACTGTACTTTTCTAAAGGTCGAGTTTGAAAAAGTCATTTTAAACATATGTGAGGACCTGACATTCAAATTTTGGCTTATCGGTCCTTACTGGTATTGCCTAAATTTGAAATCTGAACAATCTACAAATGAACAGTAGGTATATGGAGCAAGTACGTGCGACCCAGACGTCCTTGTATTTGTATTTCACAAAAAAAAAAGTCATACGGGATCGGTGTGGGTAGGATCTCATGGAACCTATCGAATAACTCCTTGTATACTAAAATTTCGCGGAAAAAAGTAAAAAAAAAAGATCCAGTAATATTAATCAACCATTCACCCCAATACCTACCATTACCATTCATGCATAACAAACGATATCAAACTACTCCTCCTTACCCTAAAATAAAAAATCTGAATCTAATACAAATTAAAAGCTGAAAGGGAATGAAGACCACACTTTGAGTGCTTTGGTATACGTAATCGATTAAATTGGAAATTTATGTTGTTGCTCTTGCTGCACTTCTTTACCTACGGCCACTGAGTGCATTTTAATATTTGAATCTTAGGGGTCGAATCTGCCTGGTAACCCCGTAGGAGAAAAACGATTGCGATCCCAAAACGACGACGCGTTAAACAGCGTGGAGTGCAAACAAAGGATGACATTTCCCTTTCACCTTTTCTACACCAGTCTCCCCTGAATTATAAAATACTTTTTTTTTTTTTCATCTTTTATTTAAAACTTTTCTTCAGTATTTTTTCGAATGAATAGAGGAAAACGAAAGTTGAAAAATTAGTTGGGTCGCAGTTTTTGTTACCTGTTTTGAAATCATAATGAGGAATCAAAGGGCACAAGGCAAAAATGAATACAAGTGCATCAAAGAGGATCGAAAAGATTTCCAGTCTGCTCCGTGGGGAATGCACTTGCAAACGTATTGAATCAGAGAATAAATGTGATATTTTAGTTTGTTTAGATGTTATTGTATGTTTCTGTGGATCCTGAATCGGTTTTGTTGATTTTCTTTGCATCCTGTCTTGTCTATACATTTATGTATATGATGGGCCCTTCTACGCAAAGGCAATAAGTAAACGTAGCTCATGTGTAAACATTTGATTGTTACTTTTCATACTTGATATGAATACAGGCTTAATATTCATTTTGTTCCGGCTTATAGGTACATAATGTACAGTAGACATCAATGTCCACTCGTGTATCGCGATAGCCATTCACAAAAATGCCTATGCGTAAATAAGCTGTTCAATCTATGTACATATATTTCGTGAAAAGCTGAGTTGTAGGACAATTTTTTGAAAATTTGAAAACTTTTCAAAGTCTTTCGAGGCCGTGGACGTAGGCCATGCTTAGTCGACAGCCACTGTAAAATAACAATCAGGCGTCGACTTTCTGGGACTCCTTTCAAGTCAATATATGGAGGTAGCATATTATGCTAATGATGTGCAACATTTCAAGAACTGTTATTTCACAAAGTATTTCATTTTCCCTACTATTTACACAAAACTGCTGCTAAACATTGCTAGTAGAAATACTTACTTATGTCACATATCTACAGAGTAAGATTTTACAAGTACTCGTATGTAAAAAATAAATCAAAATAAAACTCAATTAATTGAAGAAGTCTCCCAAAGAGCTAAAGCTCCGAACTTTTTTTGTACTCTATCCCATAGTTATACCTATCCCATAGGGTTTATCTACTAATTTTGATGCATAGTTTGTAACATAGAAAAATAATAAAATGGACATAATGTCCGTAAAATAAATATATGCTTTTGTGGTGAGCATTAAAAGTTGTTTCAATATGTCCGTAGGTCACCAGTTTCTCGGTTTCAAATTTCGGGCTAGGAAGATGAAATTTTGTACATAAGCTTCTTGGAATCCGAAGCAGTACAAGTGTAAAAATGTTACTTTTTTCAATATTTTTACTAGAAATTGAAAAATATTGCTTCAACAAGATGTACACACGGTTAGATTCTCTACGCTTCATTCAAACATTGAACGGTGCCACGTTTTCTTGAAAAAAATAACGCCAAGTTCTCCAGTAACTTTATTTACAAGAAACAACTCAGACCACTTTGGAACACAAAAATTGTACATCGTGTTGAGATGAACCATATTATGCGTATACATATGTATATCCTACCAAATTTGAAGTTTCTAACTTAAGCGGTAAACGAGATACAAGACTTTAAAAATGCTTATTTTGGGACTGACTGGCTGACCGAGTGACTGAGCGACTGATGGACTGACTCACTGATCATCAAAACCTATGGGGTACCCCATGAACATAGAACCTTGAAAATTCGTACAGAAGTAGTGCTCGGGGTATAGAGAAAGGATAAAATGAGTAAAAAAAAAATGTTTAATGTCGTTTCCAAAAAAATTGTCGGAGCAGAGTGTATCAGTATGCTATAAGGTCATCAATACGCAGGGTGTATCACTATGCTCAAAGATCATGAACACGTTTGGGGTATATCCAGTCGGCATAAAATCCTGAAAGTTTTGACAGAGGTAGTATGGGGCCATTCAACAAGAGGTGTCATTTTAAATCAATAGAAAAAAAGTGGTGATATTTTTATTTTAATCTAAAGTAGAAACTCTGAGGTTAGTAATGGAATACAATATCTGCCAAATGTCCGCCTCAGCTCTGCCTACAAATAGTCATTCTTTTGATGAAATTTTTCATCACGTTTCGCATAATTGCGGCTGTATTTCGCGAATAACAACTCTGATATTTTCTTTTAGTCCATGAATCGTTGGTGGAGTATTGGCGTAGACTTTATCTTTAACATAGCCCTAAAGAAAAAAGTCTAATCATGTTACATCGCATGATTTCGGCGGCCAATTGAAGTCTCTGCTGAAAATAAACGTCATCCACGTCCATAGCATCAATTTTAGGCATAAAAAATCAGTCAACATCGTTCGGTAACTCAATCCATTCACTGAAACGGTCGCACCAGCATCATTTTCGAAAAAAATATGGCCCAATGACACCGCCAGCCCAAAAACTGCACCAAACTGTTACTCGTTGTGGATGCAGATGCTGTTCCATTATTTCTTTTGGGTTTTCGGAGCCCCAGATGGACAGTTTTGTTTGTTGACGTACCCAGGCAAATGGAAATGATCCTCATCACTCAGAATAATTTTGTCTAAAAAATCATGACATTGTTCATTCATTTCCAGCACCCAATCAGCGAAAGTACGGCATTGTACATGGTCTGCTGGCTTTAGTTCTTGGTTGGACTCGACCTTAGAAGCATGTAGACCAAGATCTTTATGCAAAATGCGGTGCAAAGTGGTTGCGGATAGGCCCAATTTCTGTGATCGTCTCGGAATGGAAGCACCTGGGTTTTCAGTCACACTCTCAGCTGCTACGACAATATTTTCAGCTGACCTTGCCGGAAGAACACGAGTTGGAGTCTTCACATCACTAACCTGTCCGAGACGTTCAAATTTATCTATTAAATTCACTATAGGTGTGTGAGCAGGCGCTTGATGATGACCAAAAGCAATGCGAACTTTACGAAACGTTTGAATTTTCACTATTTCAACACATTGTGCGAGTGTGTATCGATCCATATTTAATAACCTCCTAGTTTTTACTTATCGCAATGATAGTTGAATGTTGACAGTTCAACAATGGCGTGAAATTTAAAATGACACCTCTTATTGGATCACCCTATACTTGGGACAGAGGAAAATGTATTGATATCTCACCACTAACATAACTATTAATAGAGGTCAAGATCTCTAGTACAAAAATCCTGTAAAAATCCAGCCATGAGAAGGAGTGAGATATGAAAGTGTGCCAAGCTCAACTTGTTTCCAAATTAAATTTGGCTTTTAAGATGAGTGATAGGATATCCTACTATCCGTTCCAGATGGATTGGAACTTTTTCTGTATATTTTAATCCGCGGTGAGGGGTGGATGCATTTTTTGTAATTCTGCGCAACTGTGCTTATCCCCAATAATCCGAACTTTCGGGAAATTCCCTGTCTCGTAATCTGAGACCTAAGAAATACCAACAGGTCTAGAAGAAATACCAACAGGTCTACTTGCACAGGACTAGAACATGGAAAAACCTTTAAGGTTTGAGGCTAGCTAAGAAAATGTAGGGTTAAGAAAGCTACTCGTATCATAGCTCTATACGTATTCTCTTGCAAGAGGGTCATTGGTAAGAATTGGGAAATGCAACCGGCCACTAACTAATCTAGACATGCCACTAACCCATCTAGACATGATTGGAAGGAAGACGTGACCTTGGACAATGAATCCGTACATTTCTACATGGATGGTTCAAAGACAATGGATGATGTGGGGTTTTCTCCGATAGGCTAAACGTTAGCATATCTTTTCGCCTCCCAGCTCACTGCAGTGTTTTCCAAGCGGAGATAATAGCAATCAAAGAAGCATCTTCTGGATATTATGTAGCATCTTCACTGACAACCAAACTGCTATAAAATTTCTGGAATCGATCTTTTCTACATCAAAGGTCACTCTGGATTGTCGCTCGTCTCTTAACAAGGTGGCATAGGGATATTCCAGATAATTGCAGGGCTGATAATCTTGCCAGGCATGGCATAACTTTGCAGATACTATTAAGAATAGAGCATAGTCTTATCTCAGCTAAAATTGTACAAAATTTCAGTGTCTTTAAGATTCCGGAATAGAGTTTCTAAAAAAACGTCTTTTTCCTTTTCCAATGTGTGTACCGTTGCGCTACCTCTAAAAGGTTTAGGGTATCCCAGAAAGCTGAAGCTTTACAAACACATGGATTAAGCATCAAAGAAGAACTCAACACAGTCTAATTTTATTCTGTTATAAGAACATAGAGCGTTGCAAGCAAATTCGTATACTCCTTTATGCAGGGTTCAACGTTTTCTTTATTTACTGAGAGTTTTTCTTCGCAAGCAACAATATTGATTGCAATGGTTTCTAGGTATGGTGTAGTATGAAGGTAGTTCTGCCTAAAAACCATTTAATTTGGACTTAGTAGGGGATTGAATGCCAATTAATTCTTTCTCATACAGCTATCTCAAGAACCACTTCGGTTTCAACATTTAACAAAGGGGTGGTGAGGTTTGGGTGGTGGAGTTTATGTATCCTTGTAGTGCATCAAACTCAAAAAACACTTATTATATTTTTATGAAATTTATTTCATTAGTTTGAAATGAACATTTTCGTAAGAAAATCATTAAAATTAAAAGGTCTGGGTATAAGATATGAGGGACGGAGTTTTGAAAGTCCTTATTAAATGCCTAATTCAAGAAATTCACAGCAGGTGCTGAGAATATGGAATAACTACAGACTATACATATAACGACGACGAAGAACAATATTCCGCTTTTAGGCAGAATGAACCATTCAACCTAGAGGATGATAGCCAAAATTTCCGTCCACTTGATCAAAACGAAGTGAGGATACCAGTATCTAAGCTAAAATTCAACAAGACTGCTGGACCTGACGACTTACCGGCGGAATTATTTAAAGTACCTAGAGATGAGTTTTTAGAGAGCATACACAAACTCATTTCTACTATTTGGTCAGACGAGTGTGTATGTACCTGATGAATGATATCTTGGCATCGTTTGCCCGATCCACAAGAAAGGAGTCCCCTCCCAACTGCGCCAATTGCAGTCAGTTGTCTCAGCATCGCGTACAAGATCTTACGAGTATTAATAACCTGATTGGCCCTTATTAGTGCAATTTAAGGTCAGGAAAGTCCACAATCGATCAAATTTTCACACTTCATCAGATCCCTGAAAAAAAATAAAGACTTCTAAATCAATACTCACGATCTCTTCACCAACTTTAAGGCCGCCTACGACAGCATTTATAGAGACGAGCTATACAGAGCCATGTCTAGTTTTGGCAACCCTGCCAAACTCGTCCGTCTGTGCAGGATGACGATGGATAAAACTCGCTGCTCCATCAAGGTCGGTAACGACTTCACCGAGACCTTTGATGTGAAACGAGTTTAGTCAAGGTGACGCGCTGTCATTTGATTTTCTTTTTTAACATCAATAAGGGATTGTGCGAAACTCACAAGCCAACTGATATTCTTACCTTACAAACAAGCTCTGTGGGAAAATCGTCAACATTTAATGAAGTGGTGTAAGATATACCGATGGGGACTTTGAAAAATTCTCTGAAATGACCCATGTAATGGTCTTATTTGAAAATCATTCAAAATTCTTTAGAAATTTATCACGCAGCTAACAGATTTCGATAAAATGTGGTTTGTGGGTTTGGTCAATTTTGTACGTGGTTTGTTCTGAAAATGATGTATGATGGGGGTAGGATTATTGGGTGGGTTTTCAGAAAAACTATTTTAAAACGTGCCTAACGCAGGAAAATAAATTTGATTTCCACACATAAGTTTCTTCTGGCATGTAGAAGGTGCATTGGATATTTTGAGATGTGATTAGAACAGTTCTCATCATCACTTTTTTGTTAAAACTTGAAAGGTACTACTTTTACTATTACATCCAATTTACTGATTTTTTTTTCTCCTTTTACTTTCGAAACTACACAACACCTTACAAATTGCATTCTATTGTTAAAAAAAAACAAATAGATCTCTTTTTCGTCGATGATTTTCTTCTGCTACTGAACATCTCCACATTTAACTACTTATCCATTCATTACCTCTGAAGAACGTGACCAAACGCAATCGGAAACTATAATTCCCCCTAAGCACCCACAACACTTCTACCTCTTCTGTTGTATATATGCGCACTTTTATTAAATGGCTTCTTCGCGTTTCCGCTCTATAAACTTCCAAATGCGACCGAACTCCAACATGACGATCGTCATTTTTACCATTTTCTTTTTTTATTAAAATACAAGGAGAACGCTGCACAAAAAAGGGAGAGCTCATCTAATCGGATCGAGTGCATATCCAAAAGTGCCACAAATACTCGTTCCTATCGGTTCGGTGCAATGAATGCGCTACATACTCCTTGTCTACGTCAACAGCACCTTTTTTTTTAGCGTACTTTCTGACTTAGTGCGTGGTTGCTTTAACGACTTTTTTCTTCAATACCATTTTCTTATTTCGCTCAGACATTAAGCGCTTTCATCCATCTGCAAGCGATGGTATTTTCTATGTCTTCTTTTAGTTACTTCAGCATCCATTTTCTATTTCCTTCTCATGCAGTTATTTTCAATGTTGCGCTTAATTCCCTACAACACCCCGTTGTGGATACAATTTGAATCTAAATATCTCTAAAAATAGATGAAATGGCATACGTGCGGCGGAGGAGGATGAAAAACCCGAAATTCTAGAAAACCAAAAATCGTGTTGGTGTAGGGCTAGAGCTCTGCGACGCACGCGAATACAATGGAACTATAGAACATAGTCATAGAGCAGTGCGGCATGCAAGTCACGAACACGCAACGCGAAGGGGAAACGGCAAAGAAATAAAAATTTAAAAAAAAAAAACTATCAATGTTAGAAAAAAAGATACAAAAACTAACCAAAAAAAGGAATAAGAAAGGTGGTTGAATACATACATATTTTTGTGCAATGCATTAACTATGTAGTGCCTGTAGAGGATGACAACCGCGCAGGAAATTGACTTCAAAATTTGACTATTGCGGGTGGAGGAGCGACGATTAAATGCGTACATATGCAGGCGTTCATATGAATTTACTGCAAAGTAACACGCATACAAGGAAAGAGACTCAACAAAAGAACCTCTTTTTGCTGCTTCTGTTCTTTGAATCCCTTTCTATTTCTATTTACAAATTTTTCATCCGACTACATTGAATAAATTTTACTGCTCGAAACGCTAATAAGGTATTGGTTTCGCGAAAATTCACGATCTTGAGATTCTGATCATTATAAACGGCTCCTGGTGATGTATCTAAGCTCTTCATCAATTGCCAATATTCCAATTCGATTGTCCTGCGTCAACAATTTCGTGGGCGACCGCACTTATTTTTACTCTTATTCCCGATGGAAATTACTTCAAGCAAATATCACAAGATTTGCAAAATATACGCCTCGTATGTAAATCCTGATTGCTCTTCCACCGCAACCGTACATCCTCCTTTTGGTCCTGGCATTCGGGACTGCCAGGAGGAATTATTTCCACATTGCACATTGCACATGCACAGTACACCGTGTAACGCCGCATGTCTTAAACTATTTTCTTGTATTCAAATATTCCTGCGTCGATTTGCCAAAAACCTGGTACGCCATCTATTAGCATATGTCTACTCTAACTCAAATATGGGGTTAGAATGAAAATCCCAAATAAAAAAAATTAAAAACAGAAGTCATCATGGATAGTCTACGTAATCTAGAAGTATAAGAACCCACGTGGCCTTACTTAAAAGGTCGCCTTTTTAAATACTAGCACTCGTGTTTTGTGATGCAAAGTTGTGGCATTAGCGGATGGCTGTGGAAAGGACGTCAACCTGAAACGACGCGGAATATAATAATCTGAGCATCATTCCACTCCAGCTTAAAAGCTCCGCCCCGGGTATGTCAAATAGCTCTAGTTAACTGGAGCTAAGGATAGATAGTAATATATCGAGGGAAAAGTTGGTAAATATGCCAATGTATTAAAAGATGTAATAAGAATTTGTAAGAGCTTGTAAATTTTCTGCTTTTGGTTTCAAAATATCAGGTCAAAAGGAAATCTTTGTATAAATGAATGTATGCACAGATGTTTATTTTCGCACTCCTTATTCATGTCAGAAAGATTTGTAAGTTGTGTCTTAAAATAATCAAAGGGGGGTTTTAAATTTTCAGAGTGTCCTTTTTTTTCTTCTCGAGGGTAGGTGAAAATTTTCCATAGACACTATGAGGACCGCAGGAGAATGCGATTCTTACTTACCAAAAACACTTCCCGTCGATATAAATTTGTTGGTTACTGCAACTACGAGTAAGTTTAGACTTATATAGCAATTTTTTTGTCACGAAATCAAGACGTTTGGTAAGTATCTTTCTAATGAAATTTCCTCCTTGTTCCGGTATTTAAACGCGGTTAATCTTTATAGAGCTAAGTCGAATGGATTTGTCCGTTTAATCGTATTTTAATCTATCGCGCTAAGTTTTTGGTAGGAATTCCAAGATCTGTGTACATCAGCGTTTCTTATGCACCCCAGCGCATGGACAATTTCTCTTAACACTTTATTTTCGAAAGTTTGTAAAATATTGACATTAGTTTTGTTGGTACAACCACAGAATTGTATACCATAGATCCATACCAGCTTCAACACTTGCTTGTATAAGAGCAGCTTATTTTCATCGCTTATTCAGAGCTCCCAGCAGTTTTACAGTTGTTTCTTCAATTGTTTTACATCTTACTAAGACAGCAGCGTCATCGGCAAACATAGCCTTCTTCTTGCGGTATATCACGGGTATATAGAACATACAGAGCAGGCCAAGAACGGTTCCTTGCGGTACACCAGCTAAAATTAGTTTGAATTGCGGAAGAGTTTATTTCCGAGATATGTTTTCAATATGTTATATAGGCGTACAAGCAGAACCTGTTGTAATTTGAACTTCAAGCAATCATGCCACATTTTATCAAAGGCTTACGAGATATCGAGAAATTCGTTTGAGCAAACCTCAAGGGCTTTTACAATTAAGTCAGTGATTCTATAAATCTGGTCAATAGTTGAATGCTTGCTTCTGAACCCAAACTGGTGATCACGAATAAGATATAACTCAGTTCCTGGTTTAAGTACCAATATGACTTCCGTAACTTTCCATTTACTCGAAACGTATTCTAATCTAAGTGCAGCGTTTGTAATATAGAGAAGCTTAATTAATTCTTTTCTAGGCAACATTTTTAGAACTTGTCCGGTTATTAAGTCGTAACCAGGAGCTTTCTTAGGTTTTAATTTCTTTATTTATCTTTGGGTTCCGTTAGCGTTGTACTTTTTATTGTGTAATTGTCATGTGCTCTTTCCGACGCATAGATATTATAAATAAGCGACTTTTAAGCCGTTCGATGGTCAAGAATGGCGTAAAAGTCTCTTCTATGATAGGTGGGCTCAAAAAGTGTCCGCTTTCTCTTTGTCTGGAGTGTTGTTTGTCTATGCTGTGGAGCTCAACTATCTATAATTTACAATTCATTTTGCCCAGTGGATATTTTAAGCAGCAATTTGTGGGCTTTTTTTCTTTGATAGGCTTCAACTTCGACTTCAAGTTTATAGGACGTCTTAAGTGATACGCTCAGTTCAATATTCTGTTCAATTTCTTTTTTGAAGCCTTCTCAATTTTTCAATTAGTATTTCTGCTAGTTAGTACCGCTGGTTCTTATTTTTTTATTTATTATCAGAATGACTGGTAAATGGTCATAGGAAAGGTCAAAGCTTTCTTCAACTTTTATGAAATTGATAGATATTCCATTTACAAAGAAGCAGTCGATTAGCTTGGGTATTTTCGTGGTATCAGATGGCCAGTATGTCGGTTTACCCGTTGTATGGAACTTGCCACTATGCTCCATACCCGCTTAATAGAGCACTTTACCTTTTTGCGAGATGCATCTTGAATCCCAGAAGGTGTGTTTCGCATTTAAATTGACGGCAATGATGAAATTTGGTCCAAGCAAGTTAAATATATTTGTAAAGACACTTTTTCCAAACGAGCATCTCGGAGGACAGTAAATAGATGAAATGGTAAAGTAATTATGTTTATTTTATACGCGTACCGTGCTTACTTGCATAGTTTCAAGCTCTATTTTTAGGTCTTTAAAATGTCATTATGTCCTCTATGTACAAAGACGATCCGTCTCTCGCCTTTTTCCGAGATCAAGCATATGTCAATATCTTTTTCTCGTATGAATATTTCTAACTCGTCAAGTTTTTGTAAGAGTTCGTCTGCATTCCAAGTTAGTATTTTGAGCATTAGTTTCGCATTCATATTCTCTTTGAAATTCTCCTCACGTGTTACGGCAATTAAAATTTTGGCGTTTGGCTAAAATATCGGGTGCGGTTTACAAAATCTATAAATCCTCCTAATTCAAAACCTAAGTTAAATTTGATTAAATTTAGTATGAATAAATAAACCGATTTACAATTGAATTCAATATCTTGCAATCGGATACAGTCATTTTGCAAATGGATTAAACCTTTTTGCAAATGGATTTAAGCTTTTTACAGTTGGATTAAACCGAAGCGGTTATTTCCTAACGATGAATTACCTACATCAGGCTCCCTAATTCTGAAGCGAGATTTTATATTTCAATGTTTTTAGCATTACATAAATGTAAATAAAATTTTGTTTTGAATAAAGCAAAAATTTCTATGATTGACTAAGTCAGTCGTTTATCCGTTTACGACCTCAGAAAATAATTTAAAAACAGAGAAATTAGAATTACCTTTTCATAGTTTTTAAAATTTTCTAAAACTTGGTATAGCATGCCCTCGCAATATACAGATATAGATTTTGGTCAAAATCGTCTGTCACATCTGAGAAATAGCCTTTTGGACGTTTACAGCATACACATACTTTAAAGAAATTCGAAAATCATCCTCTACCGCCAAACGCGTGGACAAAATATATACATCCTATCTAGTTCCGTGGGAGACCTCTCCGAAATTTCTCCGAACTTGTGTGCTGCCGTAATACCTTATCTGCATTTTACTTAATTTTTTTGGGATCATCATATTTATTCAATCAGTGCGCCTTTGCATGTTATACGTCTATGCTTTTTATTACATATTCAGATATCTTAAGATTCGACGAAATGGAATACACTTTTTTGACGTCTTTTACAGTTACGGTCGTTTTTCTGTCAGTGACAGTAAAATACTAGCCGTGTTTCTTTGTGAAGAAAGAGTTCGCATGGCAAACAAGATCAAGAATTAACAGGCTATACAGTTTCGGTAATTTCGATATTATTCCAAGTTATCGATAACTAAGTGCAGTACACTTCAACTATCGGACAATAGATGGCGCAAACAGGTTTCAAATATGTAGGCAATTTATAACATTTTGTATTTTTTTAATTTTAGAGTATTCAAGTTAGTATTCATTAAATGATTAACTTAACAAGAGAAAAAGCTAGGCAGTAGTAAAGGGTGACTCAATTGGAGGTTACAATTTAAATCTGGCACTACTGTGGTTCTGTCGAAGATAAACAGCTGACATTTGACATATGTGAATACTAGGCATTGACGTTACGAGAGAACAATTAATTTCAATTGTTAAAACTCATCTCCGAAATGGGGAAAATTTAAAATATTGCCGCAGTGAGTGGCAGTGTTCGTGTTAATCTATCAAAATTCATTTGCCAACAATTGAACCATTCCTACAGCTCCACGCAGCACATTTTAACAATAGATTTGCATCTGCATGCCCACAAAATCCAATTAACTCAGGAATTGAAGCTAACAGACCATGAACAGTCTTGTGAATTCGTTGATTGGATGTTAAAGAATCATCAAGTTGATGGCGATTTTTTGAACAAAATTATCTTCAGCAATGAGGCGCACGTTCATCTGAGTGGTTGTGACAAACAAAATTGTCACATTTGTGATCATGCAAATGCACGGGACATTCACGCACAACCATTGCATCCACAAAAAGTCATTGTTGTGTGGATTTTGGGCCAGCGACGTAATTGGGCCGTACTTCTTCGAAAAGTAGTAACAGTCAAAGGTGAACGTTATATTAATTACATGTGGACATGTGGTTTCAACAAGACGATGAGAATCAATTCATTTATTGAACACAAAGTTTCCCGGCCACGTCATCTCTCGTTTCGGTGACCAAAATTGGTCACCAAGATCGTGCTTTTTTTTCTTTGGGGTTATGTGAAGCAGAATGTGTATGCCGATAGCTCCCAAATAATTCTAAAGCTAAAGCACGAGATTCGATGCGTTATTTATGAACTACCACAGGATTTACGCCGAAAAGTAATACAAAATTTTATCAAAAGGGACCACGTCTACAAGATCATCCGCGGCGCACATTATATTGACATAAAAATATAAGCAGTTTTATTTCAAATTTAAATTGCAACCTCCAATTGAATCACCCTGTACATACTTTGATCTGGCTACATCACACTATGTACAGTGAAACCTGCAGAGGTTGCCCAATCGTCATTCGCGGTGCAAAAAATATTGCTCATTCTTTTGGTGCCGTTACATATTGTCTAATTTTCGCAGGTCGGCAACTTGCAGGGGTGGCCAACTTGAAACGTTTCACTGTACACATTTATCAAATTTAAAATAAAAAATGTATAAAGAATCTTTTTTTTTTTTTTATCTTTCTGCATATCGTCTATCCTAACAATTAAAACCAATACAAAAATTCATCTAACCAATCACCCAATGCAACGAATTTAATTTTCACCATCGTATCGACGACCCTAACCTAAAATACTTAAAACTGTTTATATTTCTAATTTGAAAAAAAAAGAAGAAAAAAAAACATGCATACATACACCATGCCAACACGTAACCTGTGTTTATTGAAACATTTAATTTGAAAACAAGACGATTCTCAATCTCAATTCTCACAACCAAAACAGATTCCAAGTTTATCTCACAGTCCCAACATGCAGTTTTCTCGTCTTCCGTCCCTCTTCTTGTATCTGTTCTCTGCATTTTCCAAACTCCAAAAAAGAGCAATTTGACTTCTATATGACCCTGAAATTCTTAGGTTAACGAACCCACGCATAAAATTGTCTGATGCGAACGCCAGACCGAAGACACAAAATACACAGAATTAGATAAAAAAAAAAAAAAAAAATGCACACAATTTCAAGACCTGTGAAAAAGAAGAAAGGAAAGAAAAATGTTAAAAAACGGCATTAGAAAAACAGAGAACGGATGAAGTGACGGGAAAATGCAATTTAACGTTGGAAAAGCAAAGAGTAACAGAGACGGATGGCCGTGTATTTTCTTTCATATTATGTCCGCGTGTTTTTTTATTACGATCTCCTCTTTGCCTATGCATTTCTAATGATTTTTTTTTTTTATTCCATTATGCTGATGCGTTATTGCATTAACAATTTTGATTCTTCTTCTTTCTCTTTTTTTTAGTTCTTCTTAGTTTGATCGATGTGGAAAGAATTGGCGGCGTGAAAGCGTTCTCCACTTCGTAGATTATTGTTGGCATTAGTTGCATCTCTTTTGCAGAGAGATCTCAAGAACATTATTTTTTTTTTCCTACTTCTATGTCTGCTTCCACTTTTTTTTTTTTTTATTCACTTTGATTGCCCTTCACTTGACGCTATGTGTGCGTTTTTTTCGTTCATTTTTCGGGCGTTGTCCGAAAATTTTTATTTTTAATTGGAAAAACTGGTTAGGAGCAGGTTGGATTGGAATGATGCTAAAAAGGAATTTCATTGTTTATTTTGTAATGAAGAAGTAAGAGAGGAGGCGAGGAATAGAATCGGGATCCTTTGTGCTGTTTGTTTAGAAAATTTGGACAAATTTACACATTGACAGATCTGAAGATTGTATACAGATGAAATTCTTTCTGCTGGTCAACTTCAATGCTGCGTTGCATTCTTTTATGGGATGTGTAGGTAGGTACGGATACATTATCGTGTATTTTATTACAAAAATATTTTGAAGTATCCTTTTCAATCGATTGGGCATTTAGTTTTTAGGCCGGTTTCATATGATTGATTTGATATGTTAATGTTCAATGTTCAATACAGATACACTTTGTAAAAGCCTACCTAAAGTACCTGCCTACAGCAAAATGGTGAAAGGAATTTAAAGAGCTTAAATTGCAGCTCACTTTTAAGCTAGCTAATTTTTTGAGTATATCATAACTAAAACAAGAGCTAGCTCAAAATGTCTGTTAAGTCGTGAGTTGACTTACTTTGTATCCCTGCGATTAGATAACTGAACAATGGATATGGTACTTATGTATGTATGTAACTCCCTTTAGCGGGCAACCCTATGGAACGGACAAAATGCATTCTAAAGGATGGTTTCAACTGATTTCAGTAGTAATGGGTTTTTCATTTTGTGCTTTAGAATTAATTTTAATTTAAATTTAAGTAAAAAGTATTAAAGACTTCAATGAAATTTGTTTACTTTTTTAAATTTTGGACTATGCCATTATGTATGGAATACAACATCGGTTAAATGGCCACCATGGCAGTTTGTGCAAACTTCGATTCTTGTGAGGTAATTTTCTATGACTTTCTAGTACATTTGTGGTTGTATTGCGGCCAGTACTCTAAAGTTTGGCATAGTCCTACACAAAGAAATTCAACGGGGTAAGATCACATGATTTTGGTGGCCATTTGATGTGGCCAAATATCGAAATTAAACGGCCGGGGAACTTTTCGTGCAATGGAGCCAAATTTCCCCATTGTGTGGCACGTAGCCCCGCCCTGTTGTAACCAGATGTCGCTCACATCAATGTCTTCAATCTCAGGCCAAAAAAGTTGGTTATTATTTGACCTTATAAAATATGCCAAACGGAGCGGCGTGAAATTGCCAATTCCGGGGTGTAGACCACTGAGGAACTCAGTTGATCGAGCATTACGATGATGCAGATACCTTACGACATCACAAATACTACCAATTTCTTTGAATTTGGTGATTATGTTTCGAATTGTTTGCTCAGTTGGGCGATTATTACTACAATAATCTGTCCTTAAATTTTGTAGTAAAATGCAACAATTTGAATGCAGTGGTGGTTAAACGGTCCATATTGAAAAATGGCAAGGCAAAAAATTAATGACAGATGTGAAATCTCAACCTCGAAATGAATAACCCTTTGTTTACTTTCTCAAGTGTTCAATATTTCCCAACGTTGTTCAAGCGTAAATTGATTCATTTCGTACTGTACTGTTTCATACTGTGTTTCTGTCAATTTTTTGAGCGAGAATGAGCTGTCAATGTCAAAATAATATGTAATTTAAAAAGAAACCAGCAGAAACTAGCTTCTTGCAGCGTGGTTGGGATCTACTGTTTTGATCACTTCGCGTGAAATGTGAATGAAATATCTCGATTGGTTCAAGTCTCCTTACGGTCAACTTTCTCGTAATCTTCCTGCATACGTATGGACATACATATGTACGAATACGTAGTTAAACTTACAATCGACTGTGTACATACGTACATACATATGTATATTATGTTTCTGGTAGGTTCTTTAATTACGTTTATTTCAGCGGAATTAAAAAGTACACTTTATTATAGATTACGTTAGAAAATTATGTTAAATTGAAAAGTAAAACTAAAAAAAAAATATTGAAAAATCATTTTCCTAATGAAGATTTGAATCAAATGCTTTGGTATTTTTCTATAATTTCAAGTACTCAAGTGGGTACCTTGTATCCGAATGTATGACAAAAAGAAAAATCAGTTCAGAATTGATGAAGATAAACCAAATCAAGACAATGGGAGCGAAAACCATAAAATCGTTTTTTACTCGACAACAATAAGAGATCGGACATATTTTTAGAAACTATGAATTTTTTATATGTACATATATGTATATGTCCAATCAAGAGAGGGACATCAGAATACGTAGCCAGCCCATTCTTTTTACTCGCTCCTATGTATAAGGGCAAGTATTGGTTTCGTGAAAATTTTCGAACTCGAGATTTTGATCAAACTTTGCATTACTATACTTAATAGAGAACCTCAAAAAAGTCGGTTTCTCAATTCTGTCTGTGTATCTGTCTGTCCCTCTGTCTATCTGTGCGCTGAACTACAGCCTAAATGGCTGGACGTTCTTTCTTCAAACTTTATATCTAGGGTCTGTGGGGTCACAATTCGAGGATAAATCGGAATTTTAATTTTAACCCCAAAATTAACGGATATTTAGGTTGAGTTAGACATGTTTCACTACATAGATGTCGCGCAAAGTTTTTGGACCAAAAGTTGTAAAACAGTACTTTACTTATAAATTTTTAGAAAATTAGTCATTTCTCGGATATGACTTAAATGATTTTCTTAAAAATGATATCGGACATGGCATTCAAAGTTTTTTAAAATGTTGAAAAACTTTTTTTAATTCTGAATTTAAAATCTGATTGATTTGTAAATAAACAGCACACCGGTGCAAGTACGAACGAGCCAGTCGTGCACTTTATTTGAGTTTTAAGTACTACTCGTACTAATGAAATACCACTTGCATATTTATTCGAAACAACAAAAATTGCAATTTTGTATTCTAGCCGACATGCGATATGTATTTTTTTAGTGTTCCGTACCTAAATGGTAAAACACTTTTGGACTCAGAACGACGGCGTCCGTCTGTGCGTATATCTATTACACGCTTGTAATTTTCGAAGAGACCTAGAAGGCTGAATACCTAGTAGTGACCAAAATGTTACGTATTTATTGCTTTAAAAGACAATTTAATAAAATGTTTAGTAGTTTTTTTTATACATGTAGGTATTTAAAATACAAAAATGTAAAATTTATTCCAAATGTACCAGTCTTTCTGCTTTCGGAGAGGTTTCCTTGCCTTGAAGGCTTTGATGATTAGGATTGTTCGTGCCATGCGTGGATGACCTCATCGCTGGCGTCCTTTAATATCGTCAGTATCCTCGAATAATTCTATCTACCGAGAAACAAACAATTGGCTAATTCCTAACGCGTGCAGAGTCCTAAAAATCTGAACTTTGTTCATACCGCACTTATGAAGCGCTGCGACAGAGATGCGATTCTCTTTATCAAACCATTTCAGTGTAAACAAATTTGAAAAAATTTAAAAACAAATAACTGTGAATTTAACTTTGAAATATTTCAATCTCTAGGTACTCCCAACTTTTAACCGCGCAACAAATATGGTGATAGTATTTTTGTCCCTACTAGATATAGTATTTGACCCAGCTTCTCGCAGCCACTTGTGCTGTGCGCGTTATACTTAAATAGAAAGGGACCTACTGTTTATTGCCGTTTCCGAAGGACGTAATTAAAAAGTTTTTTCATAACAGTTTTACTTTCGGATGCTTGTCAGAGGTTCGCGAAGGGTGGGCTCGTGAAAAAAAAAAAAAAATATTGGCATTTGTGGGACTCGAACCCGAGTGTCCGACTCAGCGATCCATTCACTTAACCACTTAGTTATGGTACCCGTAAATTGGATTGTCTCAATATGTCATTTTTCTTCGAGAACTATCTTTAATCGGTTTATTATTCTTGACCATAATACTAAGTTTTGTAATGGTTAGGCCAGGAGGAAAATACCACGCACGTACTGACCTGCCTTAGACACTTGCTGCGGTTTATCTGAAGGACTCTGTCACTGCCTAGAAGGCTAAATGTTCTCTTAAAAAAAAAAAACGATTTCTCATCGAAAGACACAATCCTATTGAGGAAGCAACTAAGGAAGAGCACATTGTTATTCGTTGCTGCAGATTTTCTTAGCTCAAGTCGTGCGGTACTCAGTTTTTCTGAAATTAGACACTTTTCTTAGTGCCTTTAAGCGTCTGTGCACTTTGGAACTAGAAGAATTCAGCTTCCCCGCTAATTCCCCCAACCGATGCGAGTGGGTTTTCGTCCAGGTCAATTTGTCTTCCTGTGTTGTCATTATCTTTGAGCCCATAATTCCCTTCTTAGAATTTGTTAAACCAGCTTTGGGCCTGGCTTTTACTTATACAATGTCTGTCATACACTTCACACAATTTACATGAAACTTCGGCTGCACTACGATTTTTATGATATTCCCAAACCAAACATGGCGATTTTATTTATTAATAATGTATCTCACACAATATTCGGTCTATTGGATTCAAATTCTAAACATCGAATAAACAAAAGTTGTACAGTAGATATAAATAGAAAAAAGAAATAAATTTTATTTGGGCGGCATAGTGAATATAATTTCGATGGTATGGAAAACCCACATACCTACGGCTCCTAAAGGTAAAATTTGTCTTTGTAGCTACTTACCCCATAACTAAAAATTACGAATGTTTGCCCCATTTTGTAAGCCAAATTTAGAGCAGCTCAGAGCAACTTACCGACTTGTTAAAAACGCACATTTTGCCTTAGCCAACAGGTATTAGCATTTTCCAACGCAGCTACAATTAAAAAACCATCTGCCATATTCCTAGGTAGGAGTTTTTTGGCGTCCAATCATAGAGGGTAATTGTGTGGCCTGTCCTATTAATTAATGCAAGCAGTCGCGGCAAGTAGTCTTCGGACCTATCCCTATTTTTCGTCTTTCCATCTCTCCTTGCCCCGTTGCAAGTCTAAAATTCTTAAAAAGAAAAAAAATATAAAAAAACGAGCATAAATTAAGTCTCTGTGATTTGTGTGCCATCGCGACTATTGTGCCTGGTCCTGGACGCGGTTATGCACCTTTTTCCAATGCATCTAACATTATACCAGAATTTCGAATTGGGGAAATATTTATTAATCGGGGAAAAGATGCAAGAAACAGGTTCAATAAGCGAAGGGACACACCACTACAGAACAGACGCCGGGAAGATGGAGAGAATCAGCGTGGGATGGGATTGGAAACAGAAAACCTGTTGCACAAATTCTTTTTCTACTAATCAACTCAATTTTCATTGGTGCCTACCTAAAGCAGAAAACAACACAAAAAAAAAATACTTTATCCGCTTAGCTATTAGTTTAAATCCTTTTTTAGTCCCTTTCCAGGACAATGAATGCAACAATTATATGTTACACACCTTTCACAATCAACTGGTAGTCCTTTTATTCCTCAAAAAAAAATTATTGTTCCCATAATCATCTTAGTTTGCCACAGTTCAACGCACTCAAATGATCCAAGAGGTAGTACAATATAAAGAACACCAAATAATGATACTACCGATCTCGTGTATGTCTATCAAAGAATCACTATTTCAAACAAAAGTAAACACAAAATATCAAGTACACGAGTATCATTTTATTGCATTAAAAAAGTCACATGAATACAACACATATCGCCACTATGATATCCAATAAATAAATCAAATTGCGCAGACGTCCTTTGTCATTATCGTTTCCAGATTTTGTTGCCAGCGATACATGTGCAGCGCTGATCGTGTAGATACACAGGATACATGGGGGCGAATTGCGCACATGTTCCCCTTTCAAATGCTTGGGATGAGAAAAATGATTCCCTTATTCTTCAGAAATCTCATCGCGCAGGTCCTTGTTTCCTTATTCGGAGAAATGAATTTTCCCATGACTTCTTCCTCCCTCGATGACACCTTGTATCTATTGTTGAGGTTTTCCTTCTTTTTTTCATTTTAAGGCGGAAAGTATCTATTGTGCTGTTTGTATACAATTTCTTTTATTTTCTCGCCCCATCGAAGGGAAAGAATAATGCAAACAATAAAAAAAAAAAAAACCTCTTGGATTGCTGTGCTACAACTGAAACAACCAGGTTTTTGAAACTCTGTATTTACTGTACAACCGATCGCGAACAAATAAAAATACTAGACCGCGGAACCACACACAAAGTCTTCAACCGAATGCGATAAATTCGCGAGTATCGCGAAATACATATATGAAAACTTTTCCCTTAGCAAGTTGAGTGGAAATTACGACCGGCAAAATTATTTAAGAGAACTCACGATCATAGTAGATATGTAGGTAATTAGAGTTGCCATAAGATAATTTTGCACAATATTACTAAAGTATTAATATCGCACGGCGAAGGGAAATTAGCCTAGTGGAAACGATCACCAAAATTTAATTGCGCAAAGAAACGGTTTTCTTATCTAGGGATGCCAATTTAGGCCTTTTGGGGCTAGATGCCTTATTTCAGCTAATATAGCTTTGAAAAGATTGACTTTGCCCTTATTTAGCACTTTTTAAGTATTTTGAGCCACTAATCTAGCCCTGAACGAAGAAGATTCAAATTGTATCAATCTTAAGGAAGATGGTATATTGAGCGATTTTGTCACATAATATTATTCACCGTCTCTATTAATAATATTGAAAGTGTCTACATCATATCGGGTTAATCAGACTTTTTTTTTTAAAAATGTTGAGCAATTTAGAAATATTTTACACTCTGTGCGGTAACATTGTAAAGGGTGGGCCATCTGTTGCTTTGCTTTTAAAATTGCTATAAAAACAAATCCATTTAATAATATTAAAAAAAAATTATTTGTTTTGTTTTATTAAAGAGATGGAAAATAATTTTGTAGAATAGCTCGATAGCACTTTACTTAAGTGCCTGAGACGTTTTTGGTTTATCACTTGATAGCATAATATCGATCTTTAACTGCACCGCACAGAAAAATTCCAACGCCGTCAAATCGCAGGATAACTTATGTTTTGCAACACAGCACTCACTTTGGAAATAACTTTTAAATAGTTTCCAACATTGTTCAAACAAAAATCGGAGATATTATGCTGTATTACTGTCAAAATAACATGAAATTTACAATAAAGGCCCTAGTTACAAGAATCTAAAATCAACTAAACAAGGTCGAAAAAATTGTTCAAAGTTATTGTGAAATATTATTGATCAAATCGACGAAAATTCCAATTTCGCTCAAAATTATGGCTTCAAATATAAAGTTTGAATTGAATCTGAATCTCTGTACTGGTTATACCAAAAATTACCAAAATCTCGAAACATTTTACGACACCAATCTGTCTGTAAGTATATGAGCTTAACTGCAGCCTGTATGGTCGAGGCGACTTTCTTAAAGATTCATATCTTTGGTCTATAGGGTCACAATTCGAGGTGGATTCAGAATTTTCATTCTAACCCTAAAATTAACAATACTTGTCTAAGGGTCGATTTTTTAGAAAATTTTGTTGATTCCTAACGTTTTTTTGTTTACAAAACGGTTTAACGATTTTACTTAAATTTCAAATGTAAGTAATTGCAAATAAACAATATATAGATGCAAGTACGTGCGACCCAGTCATAGTCCTTCTCTGACATCAAAGGCCTCGGTGATGTTGTCATCCTGCACAGACGGACGAGTTTGGCAGCAATACCAAAACTAGACATGTCTCTGTAAAGCTCGTCTTTATGAACGCTGTCATAGGTGACTTTAAAATTGATGAAAATGTGATGAGTATCGATTTGGAGCTCCTGGGTTTTTTCCAAGATCTGCCGTAATGTGAATATCTGATCTCTGGTGGACTTTGAGGAGACTAATACCTCTGTTCATACAGTTCACAGAGGGTCTCATTTTTTAAGGATCGGGCAAACAACCCTGAGATTCCAATCGTCGGGTATACTCTAATACGGCCATATATTTTGTTTGACTTAAACGGTACTTTATTATTGCATGGTGGACACCGTGGCTCAGTGATAAAGTGCGTGGATCACTGAGCGCGAGACTCAGATTCGAATTCCAAAAGCACCAACAACGAGAGGTGGGAGCTCTCACGAACGTCTGATTAACATCCACGAGTAAAACTGTAATGAAATACATATGCCCCTTCCCTGAAACGGCTGTACCCTATAGGTGATGGCTGCGAGAAAAAAAGCGCTAGCTCACTTATTGAGCTAACTCACCTTTTTATTGAGTCAGCTCACTTTTTGAGCCAGCTTATTTTTTCTAAGCTGGCTTAATTCACATGTGCATATAATTTGTGATTTGGTGATGGTTTATTTGTTATTTACGTCAAAATGTTTATTTTTTATTATTTGTCGCCATAATTTCGCTATGATGAATTCTCGTCACAAAAGTGAGCCTACAAAGAAGTGAGCCGGTTTAACAAAAGTGAGCTATCTCTGGGAGTGAGCTCAAAATAGTGAGCTTGTGATGGCGTTCAAGAATGTGCTATGAAAGCATCTCAAAAAGTGAGTTGAGTTTTGAGATATAACGACATATTTTTTTTATTCCTTTCACATTATATAGATACACAATTGGTTTGAAACTAATAAAATACTTATATAATAGTCCTTAGATATTCGAGTATACTTCCAAATCACGATTTCGACCAATCAAAATGGGACTGTTTTAAGACCGAAGACAAAATAAATAATAAAGCTATAGGTCGTTATGAGCGGAAATGTCATTAAAGAACGAAAGGATCTTTAAAGCTATATACATATAAGTAGTTGCACTTGATATATGCATGTAACTTTCAATACATATGCAATTAAAGGATGATTCATTTGGAGTTTGTAATCTAAATCTGGCACTTCTGTCGTTTTTAATATGAGCAATAAATTTTATATTTTTTTTTTTTTTTAAATGAAATCAGTACGAGTTTGTGAAAGATCGCAATGTAAGGGGTTGCTTAGGCGAGGCGAGTACAATAAGCAAGGCAGGACGAGTTTTGAGAAAGTTCTCATAGTGAGGTTACCAGTTCGACGCATAGTAAGACCAGCATGATTTCTTTTTGTTGGGAACAAGGCTAGCAAAAAAAGACAGAAGCTTGCATGTCAACACAGACCCTTAACAAAATGGCAGTAAATCCTTTCTTACAGCTCCTTTTCTACAGCTCCACGCATCTACAAGATCCAATTGACTTAGGAGTTGAGACCAGTAGACCATGAACAGCGACTTCATTTATTGGTTGTTAAAAAAAGCACCAAGTTGGTGGTAATTCATCAAAATCATCTTCAACGATGAAGCTCGCTTTCAACTGAATGGCTACGTAAACAAACAAAATTGAAGCATTTGGGATCATGAAAATCTACGGACCGTTCACGAACAACCAATTCATCCACAAAACGTCACTGTTTAATGCAGGTATTGGCCTGGCGAGCTAGTTGGGCCGTACTTCTTCGAAAATTCTCATGGTGGGAAATGATAAGAAATTACTTTTGAGACTAATTGGACGATATTGATATGGAAGACATGTAGTTCAATCAAGATGGTACCACCTGCCACACAGCGCTAGAAACAATGCAGTTATTGCACACAAAGTTTTCCGGCCACGTCATCTCCCGTTTCGGCGACTTAAATTGGCCACCAAAACCGTGCGATATCACGCCATCGGATTTTTTTATTTTTGTTATGTGAAGCATAAAGTTCATGCCAATGAGCCGGACATGATTTCAGAGGTAATTTATGTTATTTATGTACTACCGCAGAATTAATGCCGAAAAGTAATGTACAATTTCATCAAAAGGGCGAAAGTCTGCAAGGCTTTTTCCGTGTTTAATGTCAATGTCTCAGCATTATATTTACATAAAAATATCAGCAGTTTATCAAAAACTAATGTGTTTCATTTCAAATTCAAATTGTAGCCTCCAATTGAATCACCCTTTAGTGAATCAGATGCAGTAATTCTCTATGCATTTTTTACGAGAAAATAGCGCTGTTGTACAATTAAATTTCAAAATTATTGAATGGACTAAAAGAATTCGTATCTTGTTTTAGGGACGACGTCAAAAAGACCAAATTGTCACATATATAAATATTTTTAGATGATACCTTGTTTTAGAGTGTAGACTAATACATTTTAAAACTAAAATATTTCTGTATGGCTTACAGTTCTTCAGATATTTGACTTTTAAATTTCAGGATTTACGAACTCTCCGGAGGTTTCCCCAGGCAAAACCAATAACAATTACAATTATGTATGTAGTTTATTCTATCGGGCTCTTTTAACTTCATTTCGAATTACATATAAAAAAGAAGCCATTAGTGCTTTAATTAAATTTAATCAAAAGAGGAAAGTAACAATCCATCTAGAATGGATCGTATGATACCCCATCCCCTATCTTTCAACTCACCCTTAATAAAGTGAGCGTTGCGTTTAGAAATTTGTAAAATAGATGCAATGATCTTTCTATATAGAGAATATTTCCGCGATTTTTAAGAAACTTTATCACAAAATTGCTAGAATTTTTTCTTAGCAGAAAGTGGGCGTGGCACCCAAAATTTGTAACCGAAGTTCACGGATTCTGATGAGATAAAACTTAATCATCACCGTAAATAGTTTTGTAAAAGCAATTTTTTTTAAAAAGGAAATGTCCCCTTAAGAAAACACTCCTAAAAAGTGGGCGTGGACATGAATAATGTAGATATGTATGTTATGTAGAGAAAGTAAACATCCACATACATATTTTACCTTGACAATATTTTTTCAGTTACTAGCAAAAATATTGAGAAAAAAGACATTTTTTTAAAAGTGGGCGTGTCTGTGGGCGGCTTTTAACAATCTGTACACTTCTACCGCTTTGGATTCAAGAAAGCTTATGTACCAAATTTCCTAGCTCAAAATTTAAGGCCCAAAGAGTAGTAGCATACGGACGGGCAGATGGGCGGACGGACAGAAATGGCTAGATCGACATAACTTTGCTGATCACAAATATATTTACTTTTGAAGGTCTATCGTTATTATGTATTTCTCTTTGTTGCAAACTACATATATACCTACTCTGGATAGGGTATAAAAACCTGTGAAGCTAATTGACGTCGGAACTTCTTCGCGCTAAAACGAAAACAAAATACATAATATTTTGACCTCCTAAACTGTTCAACAGTTCAATCGTAATAAACATTCGCCAACACTGTGTACAAGGCCACCCCGTTCTTAGTTTTCAGTCGAGTATAGATATTATCTGTAGTAAATATGACTCAAAACAAATTGTCGTTAAGAGCTTTAATTTGCTAAGAGAAATATCTCGTACAAACTACACTCATTTCTCAAATATTCAATCGGGTTAAAAAGAGCAAACCTTGGAAGAGTATGCGTGGAAAGAACCGGAGAAAATCCCAAAACAACTTTATCATTGGCGAAAAAAATCTCTTGCGCGAAAAAGTGACAACCACGGCAGAATGCCAACAATGGGTTAACCACATGTGTGCGTAAGAGATGACACGAATGAGCAACACAAAAAGGAACGACAAAAAAGCACTTTTTTCGCACAAACAAAACCAACAAAACCGAGCTTTTTTTGCAACAAGCTGATTGGTTATTTTGCACAGCTTCGTAACCACTCGGCACTGTTCGGGTGCCTTCGGCTGGTACGAAATTTTGCGAACAAGCTTCGTGCCAATTCGCATATTCGCCGCGGCTGGTGAACCATTGAGGCAGGTCGTGGACTGGCAAATTCAGTGAAAGCAAAAAGAAAAACAACGAATTGCTGAATGAACGGCATGGTATTGGTTTTGCTGAGAGGCGGTGGCGCTTTTTTTCGCGCACCAACATCGCGATCGCCTTCATATTGAACTTGAAATTTTCAAGTTCAAGTTTATCTGTGTGTTGTATTTTGGCGAAAAGTGTGCGTTACACAATGGCGGATGAAAGAAATGGCAGATATTAGTGGAGTACGGTGCTTAGATACTTTTGTATCTTGGGATGAACTTTTCTCCATAGGGTGTAGTTGACGAATTTTAACACTTTTCTGATTTTATTTTGCGTGTTACTTGCTTCAAAATAAAGCCAAAAAAACACAATTTTTGCACTGTTATTTAAATCTCTCTATTTTAGCTTGTTTCAAGAACCTATACCTACACCTCGATTTACACGGTCGAACAAAATTTCATATGTATTACACTCTACACGATACGATTTCGGTTTAACACGTTGCAACAAATTTTGTTTTTACAGATACTTTCGTTGAATTACTACTTTTTTTTTCTTTTTCTTTAAACAGTAGTGGTTTTGCGGAACCAATCTGCAGTGTAAATCGAGGGTTAGGTGTATTTTCTTCTTTTCACTAATGTTTAACTATTTTTATTTGATTTTCACATCAATTTGCCTGCGTAGATTGTTAAAAACGACATCATAAGCACTCACAGGGCTCACTAGAATCACGTTTAAATGTAAATATACTCGATGAAGACATCCCGAAAAACATGAAAGCTTTTCCCCCTTTTCACATTCCAATATTGTTTCATATACTAAGTGGCAATCGTATTTAATAGATCATTTCACTTGTATAGGTGACAATATAATGAGAATGGTAGTAGCAGTACCCATATGTACAGAGCCACTATACATACCTATATATATAAAGGGAACAAATACATAAAAAGAACGAACAAAAAAATAAATAAATTTTGTTAACTTAAAGCCCAGACAAACAGACCTTATTCAAGGTCAGTACGCGCACGCGAATTTTTCTTAAGAATTCAGTTTCACGCTCCTCTGTAGATACAACTTACATCTGTATTTGATTATTACAAAAAAAAAGCTTCTCGCGCACACGTTGTAAGCAAGAAATTTCATTACAACCGCAGCGACAAACGAAAGAATCAACATATAGAAGTATTCGTTAGATTCGTGGTTTTTTTTTTTTTTTTTGTTCCTATATACCTATTCGCAAATCTATTTCAGTATCGAGATTGACGAACAAATTTGCAAAAAAAATATTGTTTTTCATTTCAATTTATGTCTTTGTGAAGCCAAAGTGCGGTTATTCGAAAAGTGAAAAACACCAATGATCCAGAACTAGAATCCGCCTGGAGTTAACAAAATCATTCCCGTGAATTTATAAATGCTAATCTCTCGGTGACGAAATATACATTTAGTCACAAACAAATTGAGAAAAAATGCCGGTAAATATGATGAGTCAACGTGAGTTCCCTTCTCCCTTTGTGGACAAAAACAATAAACTAATGAAAACAGAACAAGAATTTGTGATGGGCTAAATAATCGCAAAATCAATTTGCGTAGTAAAAAAAAGAAAAAAAAACAATTTGCGCTATAATAAACGATTTGTGGGTTGTTTCAATTTTCTAATGTGATCATTTCGGTTATTTTTGTTGAAATTTGAGGTTAATTCGGTGACAGTGAGACTTTTCCAAGAAATCTTGTGGAATTTAAGCATTTTTTTCCACATTTGACGAAGCCAATATAAACCTACATATCATCGTGAAGGGAAAGCATGCATTTTAAATAATTTAAGTATGATAGTATCTGTAATAATGGCAATATTTGGAAAATTTAACAAGTGTCCATATGAATACTGTGTGATGTTTCCAAAACGTGCTCAGTGGGATGAAAAGTTCTAAAATTCCTTCAGTGAAGTGTGATTTCAATTTGTATGAAAAGATAATGAAAAGTATCCACTACAATTAGATGTATTGAGGTGTTTTTATCTAAGTCAAAGACTTAGTGGTATAAGGAATCAGTGTAATGTTTTGTTTATTGCAAATTCGTGTCGGTTATAATACTGCAATCAAAAGCCATTGAAAAAATACAGTGCTTTCAAGTAAGTTCTTAAAAAAACAATTTATATCAAACAATCTTAATGTTTACCACCCTTTAATATACTTTTTTGTGCCTAAATGATTTCTTTATGTGTTTATTTGTTTGTTATTGAAATTTTATGAGCAGGTGTCAATTATTTTGCGCTCAATAAGATTTCTTATCAAAATGTGAATAAAGGAAATGCATGATCTTCTTATTTATTAAGCTTTAATAATGCAAGAGGCTATAAAGATACTTGTATATGGATTTCATATTCATCATCAAATTATTTCTTTCCTTTTTGAATGCGTCTTGCTACTACCTAACTATTTATTTGTGCAATTTGTATGATTTAAGCAAAGTCTCACTTCCTGTGTTGGCCTACCCTGGATTAGAATTCATTGTAAAAGCTTTTCTTTTAAATACAAAGTTGTTGTTTTTTTTACTGCACGAATGCTTCAGAGCCTTAAGAAAGAGCTTTGTTTTATAAATCCTCCACAATATTGGTATGATAATGATAAATTTATCAAATTAATTATTTAATAAATTAAATTTTAAGATACACCCTACTGTGAACAATATGTACCTATAATCTGACTGCAATTACCAATTCAACCAGAGTTCATTCATATTTAAACCCCACCCCAAGAACCTATCAATCCACCATTTCTATTTTTTTTTTTTTGTCTTTTTTTTGCAAAGTCTGATCGTTTTTTGCGCATACTTTTGTGATCAAATACACACATGAAGACATTATGTATTTATAAGTTTTTGCATAGGTATGTTTTTTTTTGTGGATACATTTTTTAGGCACGCGAAATGGTATGACTACATACATATTAGGGAGGTACATATTTGCCGGCGAATTTCTTGACTTTTTTTTACCTGCTCCTGCCAATTTATGGGATTCGCGTTGCGACGATGGTGTGATGTGTTTTGACAATAATAAAATTTGAATTTATTATGTAATTTAAAATTTGAAGTCATACCTTTCATTGGACGTATGTATGAATTGTGAGTTGGGGTTCTTTGTTAGTTTGCTGACAAAGCTTTGTGCACGAATTATTTACACCTGTGTATTAATGGCAATGCATTGTTTTTTTTTTTTTTTTTTCTTTGTAATTCAGTTACCTAAATTGTTTTAATTGTAGTTTAAAATAATGTAGATAGGTTCTAATTGAAAGGCCACAGGGAAAAATATGATTATGATAAGTTACATTTTCCTTCGTCTTCAGGAGAGCAGTTTAAAAGTTGAATTGGCCGTGCTCTTTCGTTGTAGATAAAGGGTTATTCATGTCGAGGTTGGGATTTCACATACCTGTCATATGGCACCTGTCCTCCATAATGACAGGTAGTTAGTTCTTGCATTAAAATTTTGCAATGACCGTAGAATGCACAGAACATACGCCGATTGGGTGCTGGAAAATCAATAAGTTGACGCCAATTTTTCGAACTAAATTTGTTTCAGCGATGCGGCTCATTTCTCGCTCGGCAGCTACACAAATAAACACAATAATAGAATATGGGGTTCCAAATGTGATGTGAGGCCATTGCATCCACTACGGTTGACATTTTGGTGCGGGCTGTGCACCGGCAGCGTGATCGGACCGTATTTTTTTTGAAAACGACGAAGGCCCTACTTTTACGGTGGATTCTCTGCACTATGGTCAAATGATAATCAACTTTATTTGTCTTGAGATTGAAGACATTGATGTGAACGACATGTGGTTCCAACACGACGGGGCTACGAGCCACATCTCACAGAAAAATTTCGCTCTATTGCACGGAAAATTCTCTTTCGAGATTTGGCGACATCAATAGGACACCACGATCGTGAGATCTGACCCCGTTGGATTTCTTTTTGTGGGGCTATGCTAAAGATCGTGTCTATGCAGACAATCTCCAAACTTTGGAGCACTTCAAAACCAACATCCGTGAAGCTATGGCCGAAATACAGCCAGAAATGTGCCAAGAAGTCATCGAAAATTACCTCACAAGAATCAATGCAAAAACTCTCGTGGCGGTCATACATAATGGCGTAGTTCAAAATTTAAAACAGTAAATAAATTTCATTGCAATCTAATACTTGTTATTTTATTTAAATGAAAAATCCTAAAACACAGTACTCGTATGAATAACCCTGTACTTCCAGACGAATGGTGGCTATTGTGTATAAGTACTACTTTCAAGTCTGGGCAAAAAGACAATGTTTAAACTACAGGCCCACTTCGAAATTATCTGTAATTCTGAAGCTATTGGATGGATTGGTTGAATGTCAACATGTTTTTTAGAAGGGAAATTGTACCTGTTCGAACCTGGTTGAGTTTACAAATGATTGCACAAATTCTTTAAATATTTTCTTCAAATGAGATTATTGTAAGTCTGGCGTTCCTGAGGGAAGTCACTTAGGTCCTGTTTTATTTTTGCTTTTTGTTAATGATTTGTCTAATATTCTGCAATTTATTCGCTGTTTGATGTACATATGCTGATGATATAAAATTCTTTTCTACTGTCTCTAATCTTCGTGAATGTTTTCTTCAGCAAACGACTTAGAATTGTTTTCAAATTGTAACAGATGGCATGATCTCAAGTTAAACATAGACTTTTATGTCTTATAACAGAACAGTTTATTATTTAATTCCTGAATACACTATAGACAATTCGCAAATTTGAATTGTTATTTGAATTTGATTTCAAGGATCTTGGTGTTATGTTTGACAGTAAACTCACTTTTGATTATCATATCAAGTACGAGTATGTAATATCGAAGGCCAACTTTTCCCTTGGATTTCTTAAAAGAAGTTCTTTTGATTTTAGGGACCCTTATACCTTATACCTGTCTTTTTCAGTCTTGTTCGGAACTAAATACATATATTTGTTTTGTATGGACTCCTAATACTTGCATAGAATCGAAAGAGTGCAGAAACATTTTTTGCGCTTCGCACTGCGTCGATTTTTTTCTAATGGCTCCACTATGCCTAGTGCTGGGCAATCAAACTCTTCTTTGAAATTCACTCTATTCCTCTGTGAATTGTGGGAATTTGCTATTAAGTCCTTTATTATTGGAATCCCATCACAATACCGCCGATGGTTTCGGTGACTCGGTTTATAGTTGTTCTAAGTTGTTTAATTTTTTTTTATGCAAAATTGGACGACATCACAATTCCAAGAAATACATTTAAATTACATTTAATATCAGTTTTAAAGGAATTATTATATAATTTTGATATTAACTAGATATTAATTTAAGGGAATACCTACATAAAAGGTGAGTCATCTGCTGGTTTTTAAATTGCACGTTATTTTGACACTGACAGCTCTTTCGCGCTCAAAAAATTGACAGAAACACAGTATCATATCTCCGCTGTGCAAAATGAATATTGAAAACTTATTTCCAAAGTGACAAAGCAGGCGAATAAGTGCGAATTTTGAAAAGAAATTGCGGTGGAAATAATGCACCAACCGCGCCTGCTGTACGCAAATTTGTGAAGAAAGTTCGAGAGATTGGCATGCTAATTGATAACACAAGGTATCCTCGTGTTCGTCTTGTGCGTTCAGTCAAGAATATTGCTGCTGTTGCCAAAAGTTGTGCAAAATTGTGTGGTTTGGGAAGTGGCCGAATTATTGGTCCGTTACAGTCAACGGAGAGCTACAGAGGCATTTTTTATTTTTTTATTTTTTTTTTTTTTTTCTTTTTGCCAGAAACTGAGAAAATCAACTTGGACGTGCAATGTAAGCCGTCCAACAATCGATCTTTTACGCTCTAAGTTCAATAATCATGTAATCAGCCGTTTTGGAGATGTTGCTTAGTCTCTACGGAGTTGCGATTTGACGATGTTTAATTTTTTTTTTGCGGGGTGCCGTTAAAGATCGATGTTATGATGACAATCTAGAAACGATATAGGGACTTAGACGCAATATTGATCATTTAAATGAAATTATTTTCCATTTATAATCGAAAAGTGTACTCTTTTCAATAAAGCAAAAAACTGGGCAATCACAATCTTGCTCACACTTCGAGCTGCTTCACAGACGAATTGAAAGTGTTTGCCTAATAAGGCTTTCACGTAAAATAATGCCGAATACTTTTCAACACCATTGTCAAAATATTTTTTTATTATTGAGTCTTACAAACGCATTAGAAACAACTCTTTTTTGCAGCAAAAATTAATCTTTATCTTAACTTTTAACTATTTCTTTCTTTCCCGAGATCGATCTTTGCATTTTACTACGGGAACTCGTTTGAGAAACCCTAGTCTCTAGTAATATTAAACAAATGTTTATCTTCCGTTTGTCACCCACTTAAAATTATTTTCAACCAATCACTTACTGGTACTGGTAATATTAATGAATCTAAATATTCGTTTGTAATTCCAATTTTTAAAAGCGGTCCGAGACAAAAACTATCGGACTATATCAAAGCTTTCTGCGATTTCAAAATTGTTTGAAAGCATTGTTAAGAATGAACTTTTTTTGAGATAAAAGAAATTATTTCTAATAATGAACTTGGCGTTGTTCGAGGTAGGTCATGTTTTGACCGTTGTACTCGTTAAGTTGATGTACTCTACAAGGATCTTAAGAAAGCCTTTGAGAGAGTGCACCACACCTTTCTCTTATTTAGAAAAGCTAAAACCGTTGGGTTTTCATCCCCCAATACTAAATTGTTTTTTTTTTAATTATTTAAGCAACAGAAAGCAAATGGTACCTACATGTCGATGGTTTTATATCTCGCTTAATAGAAGTAACTTCTGGCGTCCCATAAGGTAGTCATTTGGGTCCGATGCTGTTTATTTTATTTGTGAATGATGCCTAATATTATAGCTTTTTAACTTTCGTGAACAATTTGAAATTGTTCTCTTATAAATAATATAGTTGCCTGCATTAGATTTCCGTCAGATATTTATATATTGTTGGAATGGTGTAATGGCAACGCTTTGGAGCTTAATATACGAGTACCTCGTTTTTATTATCATTTTATAAACGATCGTAGACTACAGCGATTCGATGAAGTCAGAAATCTCGGGGTTATATTTGACAATAAAATATTTTTTATTGCATTATAATTACGCCATTGCCAAGTCTATGTTAGGTTTTCTTAAACGTAATAGCAACAACTTTCGAGATGGGTATAGCCTTAAAGCTTTATACTACTCGTTGGACAGACCGTATTTAGAATATACATACATCCATCATTTAAGATTCACCATATGGTATTCATGAAAATAGAGTTCAAAAGACTTCACGAGATATGCTATTCGCAAATTAAATATGTTTGTTAAATATGAACTTCCTAATTATGACAAGAGGTGTGAATTGACTGGCTTGCAAACTTTACGTTTCAGGCGGAAAGTAACTTCTGCCATGTCTATTCGCGATATAATAAATTATCATATGAATTCTCTAGAATTAATTTCTCTTATAAATATGAATGCTCCCCAAAGGTTACTTCGGGTGAGAAACTTTTTTTTTGCAAATAGGCATAGAAACAATTATGGCAGTAATGAGCCAATTACAAGTCGCTTACGCACGTTAAATAGATTTGCAATGAAGTTGATTTTTGTTCGTCTTGAGGAAAATTTAAAATAACGTAAATTCACTGGTTTTTGATTAAGTTTTTTTTTTACTTTTTAAGTGCTCCAAAGCTTGGGAATTGTCTGAATAGACACGATCTTTAGTATAGCCCTACAAAAAGAAACGACGTCAGATCACACGACTTTGGTTGCCAATTGATGTCGCCAACTTTTCGTGCAATAGAACCAAATTTGCCTGTGTTGTGTGGCACGTAGCCCCGTCCTAAGGATTCTAAGAACTCAAAATTCTGCAATTTCTGTAATTTTGTTAGTTTACGCAGCCGCCGGCTTCAACTTACAGATATACAGATATTACAGAACTGTTATTTTTGTAGTTAGATACAACAATTTTAATGCGTTGAGCGGTGCTTAAACGATCCATATTGTAAAATGGCAAGGCATATGTCACTATGTATGACAGATGGATTTTATTGATAACATACGACAGGAATGTGAAAATCCTAACCTCGGAATGAATAATCCTTTAGATGATTCCTTAGTCGCGCAACAAAAAAACAGTTGTCTAAAGCTATACTGAGAGTATAAAATGAGAGACCGTGACTCTGTGATGAAAAAATAAAAAAATATAAATGATACCGTACTTGTTACGAGTACAACCGATACTTTTTAAATCTTTGCTCTCTATGCATTTGCAACTATTGGAAAAGTTTGGCATCTAGCTAAAGAGGGTTTAGTCTAGTGGTCTCTGTAGAAATTACAAATATTATATTCGCATAGAACTCATGGAGACATTTTTGGGGATTCATCGTATTCACCACAGAAGTGTCTTGCGTAAGGGAGATGCCCATCAAAGCGTCAAGTCCAATGTCTTCTATTAACAGATTCTCCTGCACCTATAGGGCAAGTACGAGTATTGCTTTTGATTGATTTTCTCGAAAACGGCTCTAACGATTTTGTTTAAATTTAATATTTGAGTTACAGTCGACTTATGCCAATAGATGGCGTATAAATTTGTTGCCTAGTAATGCGTATACGGTACTTAACTTACGAGTATTAGCTGTTTTTGCATTTCTCTGGTATGACTTCGTTCGAAATCAATATTTAAAAAAAGCTTTTTGTCGATTTTCTTTAAATTTTAAATTTGAGTGATTTACAAATAAACAACATATACATAGATTTAAGTACGTGAGACCCAGTCGTGCACTTTATTCTGTTGAGAACTCTGAAGAGTTTTATAAAAAATTTTCTCATAAATATTATCTGCATCATGGCATGCGTACATCAAAGGTACGAAGGCAAGGTGAAAAGTTCTCGGCCTGACAATGAAAGACTGCGATTTTCAGTTAAAAAATGATTTTATTTTTCTATACAATTTCCCTTGACTTCAACACACTTGGTCCTGCGTTTCTCCAACATCAGTATTCCTTCTCGGAAGTGTGAGTCTGGAAGGCTGTGTGCGGCCCTCTCAACTTCTGCATTGGATGCGAAGCGATTGGTAACAGATGGAAGTCTGATGGTGCCAAAGCAGATGAATAGGGGGCCGAGCAAAGTTGGTTGGAGCTTCTGGTCAAGAAGGTTGGAGTAATATTTACCTGTAATTGTTCTGCCTTTCACAAGGTAATTAATTAACAGGATCCCTTTCGCATCCCAAAACACACTGGCCATGACCTTTCCGGCAGATGCGATCGACTTCGCTTTCTTTGGCACTGAACCACTGTCTTCCACCCACTGCTTCGACTGCTGTTTTGTTTCTGGCATGTAGTGGTGGACCCATGTCTCATCCATGGTGACAAATCGGCGCACAAAATCGGTCGGATCACTATTGAATCCGTCCAAAGATTGCCGCTTTTGATCGGCATTCAGCAAATACGCCACCCATCTTGCGCAGAGCTTTCGCATCCCTAAATTTGTGTGCAAGATGTTTCGCGCCCTCTCTTCCGATATACACACAGCCTCAGCTATCTCACTCACCTTCACTCGCCTATCGTCCAACACGATATCATGTACTTTTTCGATGGTTTCGGGTGTTTCGGCGGTTTTTGGCCGTCCTTCACGTGGGTCATCTTCGAGGGACGTGCGACCACGTTTAAATTCAGCTGCCCACTTTTTAACGGTTGACATGGAAGGAGCAGAGTCCCCGTAAACTTTTGTCAACTTTGGATGAATTTCCCATCCAAAACGAAGAATTTTATCACCGCACGATATTCAAGTTTATCCGTTTTAACGAAAAACACGCAAGACGTCTACTGCAAAAATTCGTGTAAAGAAACTACTTTAGAGAACAAGTTGAAACTTATCATACGAACTAATGAGAAGTGCACCCAGGAAGGAAACATAAATTTTTGCTGATTGGAACGCCATCTCTGCGTCAGGCCGAGAACTTTTCACCTTGGCTTTGTAAATCATACTATTTTTTTAAAATGTCTCTTATGCATCAGCCACCGCAGTATACTGTTCTTTAAATAAAAGGATGTCTAATGAAGAAAAACACATGCAAAGTATTATAATATGCGTCCAAATACTGTCTAATCTTTTTAGTGGATATTCTTATTAACTAAATTACTTTATTTTTCCACAATTTGCTGGAAATATTATTTAATTATTAAAATACTATCTTCTATACTTATCGCATATAAATAAATCTCAAGAAAGGAGACCCTCTGAACTGCGTCCACTACAGAAATATTAGTCTCTTCAGCATGGCGGTTAACCAGGGCAACTTGGGAAGAACGTCACGATAGACAGCTACAATTTTAATGCAGTTAAGGACTTTGTATACCCAGGCTCCGATGTAAATTCAAACAATGACACCATCACAGAGATCAAGCGAAGAATCACTCTTGCCAATCGCCGTTCTTTGGGCTAATATGGCAATTGAGTAGCAAAGGTGATCTTATATAAGACCCTAATCTGGGATGATATCCCAGTCCTGCTATCCGGCGTAGAAGCATGGGCGTTGTCAAAGGCGAATGAATACAGTTTTCGTTGTTGTAAAAGAAAAATTCTTGGACTGATTTTTGGTCCCGTTTGTATCAACAGTGGAGGCGAAGATACAGTAACGAACTACAGCGACATCGACCTGGGCATAAGCGACACTAATGCTTCGGCCCAAAAAGTCTTCGAATCCATCCCTCTTTGACAACGCGGTAAATGAAGACCTCACTAAAGGTGACGCACACAAGTGGAAATGGACCTCAAACAACTTCGTGTGCAAAACTGGAGGCGGCTAGCACAAGATCAAGATTAATTTTTAAAATGCTATCTTACAATGCCTTAATCCAATTATATAATGTATTCTGAAGTGCTGTCGCCTCGCTATTTTCTATGGCACTATAGTCTGCGAAAGGAAAAGAAATCGTTCAATTTTCATCGATATGCCCCTTCAACAAAAAATCTTGCACGGCATTGAAAAGTAAGGGACTTAACCAACTGCCTTGGTGCATTCCTATTTTAACTTCGAATTCCCTGGTTATTCCTGCCCTGCATTTTACACGGTCATACATAGCTTGCATTATTTTAAGGTACGTACGAGTACGTCTCTGGTACGTTTTTGGATCTCAGCGCCGTCCATATGAGATATCTCGGAACTCTGTCGAAGGCTTTCTCCAGATCGATAAAGATGATGTAAGCAGATTTTCCTCCGACAAAGCCACATTGAGTTTAATTACATATATTGCGCTACTTGAATCTGCATACTATTCAAACAAATAGTGCATTTCTTTGAATCTTAAGAAATAAGAATTAAAATAGTCTCCAGCTATTTACACATTTAAACGCACTCATCGTGAAACTAGTATTGAACGCATCCATTCTATATTGACAGGTATTCAATGAGTGATATTTATAGTAAGTTAAAGCGCAAATAGATTTACACAAAAGTTATTTGTAAATATGGAGTGTGACAATATTGAAAACCGTGTTGTGATAATTGGCCTTCACATAGTGTAATATGGAAAGAGGCGATATATTAGGGTGTAACGAACTGTTAAATTGTTTGAGAACACTGATGGAGTAACAGACCATCAAAGATGTCAACTTCACAGGCGATCAAATCTGTTAAAGCCACGATTAATCGGAAACCACTGCGAAAGCAGAAAATCTTGTCACGAGAAATGAATATATCGCGGATATCCAAGTGCCGCATTATCAAACAAGATTCGGGACTCAACACATATGTACATATAAAAGACACACTGGCCACTTACTCACAGCCCAATTAAAGCAAAAACGGAATGAAAGTTCGGAAGCTCTACACCTCCGGTACGCCCAAAATGGTCACCCAATAATTTTGTCCATGGATGAAAAGATGTTTACGAGTACTATTGAGGAATCGTTCAATAAACAAAATGACAGAGTCTATGCCCGGTCAATCCGCAAGTCGAAAGGGGCCATCATCCCGCATCCGCTACGAAGGCGTTACCGACCTTCATTTTTGAGAGAAAGGAGTAAAAATATCGGCAAAAATCTACCAAATAGATGTTCTGGAAGGCGTTGTGAAGAGACTTACCCAACAATTGTTTTCAAACAACCAGTGGATTTTCTAACAAGACTCAGCACCAGCTCATAAACAAAGACTACATGATGTGCCGGACTTCATAGCAGCAAACGGGTTGGGCGTCAGGCAGTCCAGACCTCAATCCTTTTGGATTATAAGCTGTGTGTGATTCTATTTTAAAGGCGATGGCTTGTTCTACTTGACACTCAAATATTGAGTATTAATAATGTGCAATTATTTTCGATTACCAGTGGACAGAAGTTACCGAAAAACTAAATAAATATTCTTTCTTAACACATCATTACGCACTCACAATTCATTAGAGATCCGTAATCAATCTAACCAATTAATAAGAAATTCAAAAGTCGCCCTACCTCTACTTTCCAGCTTCCATTAATTTCCCTCACTTTCTCAAGAAATGCAAATTTCTCACTTCTCTTACAGCTGTATAACGTTAACCTTCAGCTCATTCAAGCAGCACCAGCTCATTAATATTCACGTCTTTCGAATTTTCCTGCATTTCCCAAATGTCCTTCGCTTCATTGTGTACCTCATACTAAAGGAATTGAAGGCCGGCGAAATTACATTCCCATTTCTCAAGAAAAGAATGCAGCAAATAAAACTACAACCCTTCGTCAATTGTGGTGCAACCCTTTTTGGCAGATCTTTGGATAGATGACTCAAGGAAAATTGCACTTAAAAAAAAGAAATAATAATAAACGGAGGACTAAACCAGTGCCAAAAAAATTAAAAATAAAAATTCCAAAATCGAAAGGATTGTGCGAAGTAATAAACCAATTTCGGCTAATTGCATCGGATACATAAAGTGAACTCCATAGGAATCCCAACATAAACGACCACTTCAAGCAGTGTCTACTAATTGAGGTGCAATAAACCAACAATGCAGCATTCCATTATTTAAAATCTGAATGCGAATTGTCTGTGCTTTTGTTAATACAAAGGATACCGCCGGCCAAAGGCCATAACTTCTTCTCAGTTGGAATCACATTTTGCATGTCAAACACACAAATTTTGTTATCCTTTTTGCTTTTGTTGGGAATTGTCGGTTTTTCTTTCGTTTGTGGAAAATGCCAACAATTGGCCATTCTTGGTGTTCATTGATGAGGCAGGCGCTCCTGTTTCTGTTCATGTGTCTAGTCTGTTGATGTTGTTTACGGATACCTGCGGTGATGTTTTGACAGAAATGTCTTTAAAAGAAGGTATATACTCGTAAGAGAGTAAAATAAAATCGAAAGGATAACGAGGAAAGTGTTGACTGAGATTTTTTGGCAATCCTTTCGGCATTGTTCCGATGTTTTCCTTTTTCGGCATTTATGTGCATCGATTAAATATATGTTTTTATTAAGGGAGAGTCGAAGGGAAATAAGGGTTAAAAATTGCGTTTATGTCCTTGAGTTCTAAGAGACCCCTTTCACTATACACCGATTGTAATCTTAAGGTTAGTGTTTGGCAGATTTTATGACTTCTTTAAAACTGCTTTTATAAATTTCGCACTTTGGTGAGTTTTTTTTTTTTTTTTTAATTTCTTGCTGAAATTTGTTCAGGATAGTTCACATCTTATTGTGAAGGAGAAGTGTAAAGGCATTCTCTTGTATCGAAAAAACTATGTACATATGTACATAAATATGAACCAATGAGTACCTCGTGCAGTGTTTCTCAATCATTGTATCAGGCGGCACAATTTTCTATCCAACGCGAAAAATCAGCACAAAAATCATCGATCATTTACGGAATAAAAACTTTAAAACTTTAAGTTGTTTCTACTTTTCGATTCACCCCCAGGTACATATTTGTGGCCAAGATTTATCTTTTATTATGCTGCATCACTTAAAACTTACTTAAGACTATGGTCGATCCCTATGAAGTAGGAATCGATGAACAATATCGATATTTACTTGGTATCGATACTTTTAGTTCAGTTTTAGATATTTTTGTACTCGATATCATACGTCCAATTCGATCCCTATGAAGTAGGAATCGACCAACAATATCGATATTTACTTGGTATCGATACTTTCAGTTCGATATCCGATATTTTTGTACTCGATATCATACGTCCAGTACTTATCGATAGTATCGGAAAATGTACTTGGTATCGAAAACAAAGTATGAAACAATAAGACGCTAAGAAAATCAATAAAGGTTTCCCATACAAAACATTGAATGCACTCTCTCGAGAAAATCGAGACCAACAATTAAGTAACAAGAACTGAAAATGTGGTCTTTCGGAATCGGTGAAGTCGAATATTTCTTATTAATTGTAGTAGCAACTGTGCTTGGCCCGAAGTTCAAAAATCTGCACTTCAGGTATACCGTAGACAGTAAGAAGGCATATATGGTTAAACCACCAGATGGGAACAAAATAGTCGAACCCTACCACTTTTAGTTCCATCGCAAACAATTGGCTCATGGGCGTATGAGAAAGTGTAGTTAAGGCCAAGAGCAGCACTCTAACGAACTGAGTGTTTTTTTCCATGTTGAAAACCTCAGTGACATCACTTAAGTCCGACCCGATTGAAACTTGGGAAGAAATGAAAGCAGTTTTCTCAGGTTTCAATTAAACGCCACAATAGTCGTCACTTCAGTCCCATTAAAGAGCCTTTTCTCTGTGTATATCGTCTTTTCTTATGTACGACGGCGCATTGACAATTTCTCTTAGCGCTTTATTTACGAAGGTTTGGAATATATTGACATTAGTTTTGTTGGTACAATCACAGAGCTGTGTACCGAAGTTCATACCGGATTCAGCACTTACTTGTATATACAAGATACAGAAGGGGGCCAAAAACGTTCCCTTGCGGTAGCTAAAATATTTTTGAATTGCGGAAGAGTCTATTTCCGAGATATGTTGTCAGAGTATGTTATATAGGCGTACAGGCAGAACCTGTAGTAATTTGAACTTCAAGCCCTTCATGCCACACCCTATCAAAGGCTTTCGAGACATCAAGAAATTCGTTTGAGAAAATTTTGAAAGTCTTTTCTAGATGAGTGGCAAAAATGTTCTCTTTCTCTTTGTCTCCCTTCGCACAGTCATTATGATTTTTTTCTTGATTGGTGGCGCAGAGATTTTAGGTCGTTAGTACCTTTTCGCAACTTCCCAAAGCGAATTCTTTTTCCGCTTTTACCTATTGCTATTATCAGAATAACTGCAGAATGGTCAGAGTAGAAATAGGTATATACTTCTTTTTACAAGCCGGCCAGTATGTCGGTTTGCCAGCTGAATGGAACTCGTCACTGTGCTCTATACCTGCTTTATAGAGCACTCTACCTTTTTGTGAGATGCAACTTGAACCCCAGAAGTTGTGTTTCGTATGAAATTAGGCTTAAACGAGTTGAATATATTTGTAAAAAATTTGTGAGGAAAGTATGTATATTTTTTACACATACCGTGCTTATTTGCATAGTTTCAAGCTCTATTTTTAGGACTTCAAAATGTTCGATACAGTCTTTTATACACAAAAATGGTCCACCTCTCGCTTTTTCCGATGGTTGACTAGCGTGATAATCACTATAGCCTTTTATCGCTGCACATGATTCCGTTTTAACATGGGTTTCCGAGACCAAGCATACGAGTATGTAAATATCTTTTTCCCGTATGAGTATTTCTAACTCATCATTCCGAGTTAATATTTTGAGCATTCGTTTCATATTCATGTTCTCGTTGGAGTGTGGGTGTTACTGCAATTATTTTCGATCTAAACCAACATCTCGAAAATAATTTTGAGTATTTTACTTTGCTCCTCATATTTCGCAAGAATAACTAAGAAAACTTGAGGTATACAGGGTCCGTTGAACTTTCGGTTTTTCCATTTTCTTATTCCGCAGCTTGAGTTTATATGTGTGCGCCCGATATCCGACATCCAAAGCCCGATAGCTTTTTTTGACACGTTCAAGGCTCTTCGTCTTATGTCTTTATGACCAGAGCCGGATGGATTTTCTTTTGTTACTGTTTCTTTAACGGTCTTAGGCTTTTTCTTACTTGCCAGATTTGAGTATTGATTTTGCGGCTTTAATAATTTATCCCGTCTTTTTTTTTACAGCTCCTTAGCTACAGTCTCGATAAATAGCCGGGTGTTTTCCTTTGCAATTAATACACGTTGCATAGGTTTGTTTGCTTACTCCACAGATATTGGGAATTTCATAAATTTCGGCCTTATCGAAGGCTAGCATAAAAAGAGGAGGACCACACTTAACGATATTGTCACCATCAACAATTTTTAAGTGACTATTTATCAAGTCACTGACGACATCTTCAGATACATAGTGAGCAAATATAAAAACTTAATATTTCCGAATAAATTTTACTTAAACAATAAATAAGAAATTCAGACATTTATAGTTTTACCACCCGTCCCCTAGGCATACACCAATGAAACAACAGATGAAAAGAATGTCAAACTATCCTGCCACACAGTGCTAATTGAAGGGTCACGCAAATATGAATCCGCCTTTAAAAAAAAAACTAACAAATTTATTCAACATTTCCAAAGTTGAACTCTTCATTTCATGTCTACAGTGCAACTCAGAGTACCGGATCTCCCAGCTCCAAAAGATAAACTAGATAAGCAAGTTACGGCCAAATAACAATGCAAGCAAAAATAACAAAACACACATTATCTATGTATGCATTCACGCATGTTTACACTAATCAAAAAAAAAAAAGAAAAAAAACAGAAAAAAAAAAGTTAGAAGTAGCTATGCCCGAAAAAATTATCGCGTCATGTTGGAAAGTGGCGGCCGTGGCAGCAGTGCGATGTTTATAGCGGTTGCGTTGGCGGTCATTGCACTTTTAGCAGAACACATTTCACCATATCACAGATACAATTTTTGTGTTATTCACTCGCACGTTAGCTAAATATAGCACTAATTTTTGGGAAATGTGCATTTTGGAACGTACGAGTATGAAGGAGCATTAGAGAAACGTTCTTTGACTGTACATAGTGGCAAAATTGAAATTAAAAAAAAAGAAAAAAAAGAATGGTGTTTATCAAATGGGGTGCGTTTATCTTTATTTATAGCGCAAAGGAAGCCATTGAAATTCTCAACGATGATCGTGCTCGCTCATCGAGTCCTTGTACGTTTCCTTAATATTTTGTGCCACCATGCCTCTTTTGAAACTAAAAATATACAAAGTTGTACATTTGGAGACCGTAAAGGAGAAAGGCATTCATATGTATATTATTTTGAAGTGGAATGCATTTGTAAATATTTATTTTCATATATACATATAGGAGTATTTTTGGGGATCTTACATTTGGATTTCATGCAAATAAAAGTTGTTTTTTTCTTAGCAAGCAGAATGGAAATTTTCCGCCCTTAAGTGCAAAATGCATACTGCATACCAACTGAAGCAAACGGTTTATTTGCTTATTTAGTGAATGCTAAAAGCCAATATTGAATTTGATAAATGATACGGCATTCATTGAATGGGAAATTAATTATAGTTTCTGAATAAAAATTGTTAGGAATTCGCTATTAGGTGTTTTTGCCGAAATTAGTGAATTGATGGTTACACCAACGCATGTTTGAAGTTTTATTTTGTGAACAAATTCCGTGTTTTATTACTGTTCCGCACCAGAATGGTATAAACGGAACACTAATGGATTCAACACGGTGTCTGTCTGTCCATTTGTCCGTGTGTCTGTCACACGCTTGCAACTTTGAACCGTGTGAGCTAGAGAGATGAAATTACAAAAAACAGTATACGGTGGACCAAAAGCATTAAGAAAACAAATTTAAAAAAAAAAAAAATATTTGTGTGGGGGGCTTTTGGAGACATGATGTAAACCAAGAAAAAAAAAATAGTTTTATACCCCCATCATACGACATAACAAATATAAAAAAAAATATTTTCTTTGATGTACATATGTACATATAAGTGCATACATAGTTTCTTGAACAAAAAGCTCAAAATGGGCGAGGCCATTATCTCCGAAACTGTTATTGTGAAAAATTTAAAAAAAAATTAATTTAGGGGTGTAGATTTATAAGTATGTAAGATGAAAATTATAACAAACGTTCTGCCACAAACGGTATTTGAAAAATATTGGAATACATGGGGTGCAAAACTACCCTACTATTTTTACCACACCTTCATCCGATTTTGATGAGTCTTCACATCCGGCTTAACTTAAAACTCAATTTTCATCAAAATCCGTTGAGTAGTCGTTGAGTTAGGTGTATGAGAAAGATGATTTTTCGATTTCAATTATTTTCAACTGACACTACTAACTTGTAGTTTAAGGCCACAAGCCAAATTTCATTGAAATCCGTTCAGGAGCTCTTGAGTTAGAAGGCTAATAGAGATGATTTAAGAATTTTTGAAACACCGCCTCCCCCATTCCATTCACACTTAATTCGATTTTGACAATTTTTAAAAGTAAAGAACTACGTATCAGGACATACTTGCATCCTAAATTTCATTAAAATGCCTTCAGTAATTCTCGAGCGAGTCGTTTGAAAAGAAAAATATGGATAGACATGGAATAAAAAGTGCTTGTTTGATCTGACCATTTCAAGTACGACCATAGCTTTTTCTTTTTCTGCGAATTAATGAGAGAGCAAAATTAGAAAACAATTAAAATAAGGGTACGGAATATTAACAGCGGTTCACACAGCGGTTGGCCAACATTTTATAGAATTTGTTGGTATGTTTTAGTTGTATGTACACGTAGGAGATAATGGGGCAAAAGGGAACCCCTCCCTAGTATTTCATAAATTAATGAATCTATTTCGGGTAGCATATCGAAACTCGATAAAACGCTACTCTTCCCTATAATTTCTTGGTCAACTGCACCCTACTGTTGATATTAAATGTAAAAATTGGTATTTCTAAAAAAAAAAAATTTGTTTAGCCCATAAAGTTTATTGACAGTGCAATATTTATCAAAGATAGTCTATTTAAACTAAATTTTTGGTTCACTACATGCTAACATTTGCTACAACTCAGCCCTCTAGGTTTAACCGTTCAAAAGTTACAAGCCTGTGACAGACACACGGACAGACAGACACTATGTTGAAATGTATAATTAGAGAACTTATTCCAAAGTCCAGGGCTAGCTAACATAAATAAATAAATAAATAAATATTTTGCCTTTTCAGGGCCTGGACTAGCTTGTCGTAGGTATTCGTGTAGTGCGACACGAATGATAGGAACTTACAGTTTTATATCTTTTTAAGGGCTAGCTATACACATTTAAATTCCCCAAAGTTGAGGAACGTCAGAAAACTTTTACCAATAGAGTATCTAGAATTTATGAAATTCTAACGGGCTTGACAAGATTAAATGCTGTAGGTGAAGAAATAGAAGAAAATGATATTGACTAATGGATCATGGTTAATCTTTGTCATATATATTCTATTGAAATCCGTTTGTTGAAGAGCGAAATTAAAGTGTCAGTTTTATAATTTTATAAACTTAGTTTTGTACAAATTTAACGTATGTATGTATATGTATATGTATGTATTTGAGTTGAGAGTGTATTTTCTTGTAACTCGAACTGAGCAGGTTCGAGTCCGAGCGGGGAACATCAATCAACAGCCATCCTAGCATAAGGGCGAAACGAATAAAATCTAGTTTTATCCAGCCCCTATGCCAAAAGGGGATTTCTGCCTGGTAGTACAATGGGCCGAAAATCTAAGCATGAGTGGCTCCAAATTGCAAGATTATTTTTTTAATTTATGCAATTTTTTTTTCAATAACTAGCTATACGGATGCACTTTAGCTTTCTTTTCCATCTTTCAATATATTTAGAAAAAAAAAACATGATTTGATGTAATAACGAATAATTAAAGTCGGTATCTACTCGAAGCGGATTAATACCTATTGTTCGACATTCCTCGAGAGTATGATTTTCTAAAATGTTTGCAAGTTATTTCTAATATACGATGTGGGTTTCACTTTCCTTTGTTTGTTGCGATTATGAAGTGTGCGAACTTAACAATATTTACACATGATAGTGGCATAGTCTGTAAGTAAATTATTGTTCAGGGGTCAGTGGACAATAATTGCTGCACACACTTTCTGGTCATTGTCTATGCGTTCAACAACTTACGGTCATTTTTGAATTTGTGCATATTTTTCGTGTGTGCGTGTTTTTTTTTTTTTTTTTTGTTAACACAATGAATGTTTTTATGAACCGGAAATTCAATTGTTATCGGTGAAGAGATGGTGGTTTGGCTTGTGCGTTGCAGCAGTCGCACGAGGTCACAAGGGTCCGGTCATTGATTTTTTTTTTTGCAGTTTGTTCTATTGGGCTGAAGATAATAACGGGCGCCTTATCATTGGGTACAAACAATAGATTTTTTTTTTGTTGACAGTTCTGCCTGCATTTGATTATGAAATTGCAGCTTTGTTTTTATTACTGGCTTTATTGGCAATGATTTGACATGGAAAATTCCACGCAGTAGAATCGACATTAGATGAACAAATATGTATCAACTTTTGTAATAAAAAGGGCGAGCACAAAGGAAAAGTTGTGTCAGAATGTGGTCACTCAATCATTTTAGTGTTTTGAGATACATATGTATGTATGTACATATGTAGGCATAAGACTTGAATTTAGTCAGAAAGCTATGTGTTTATTATGTGAATTTTTATAATATTATTTTTGTTTTTGTTTGCGTAGCGTGAGTACTTATTTGTTCAAATTCAACATATTTATATATAATATGTTATAACATATTTTACATTACAGTGGTACGATATTTTATGTATCTTAATTTCATTTGAGAAAATACGAGAAAAACCTTCAATCGAAAAGGTAATAATAATACAGAGACGGACACAATTATTCACACATCAAATAGTTTTAGGATTAAACTTCAATATTTATTATACGAAAATAATAGCTTCAAATATTTTACAACAAAAACATTTATTCAGTTAAATGTGTTACAAATGAATTATTCAAAGTCTTGCCCATCGCTAGCTACAACTTGTTCCCATCTTTCTGGCAGAGCTCGAATACCGTTACACGATAAAAGTGTTCATTTTTTGAGGCTATCCACGAATCAAGCCATTTTTTGATGTCTTCATATGAGCGGAACTGCTAATCAGCCGACCATGTGCCATAGAACCGAACAAGTAATAATCGAATGGCGCAATATCTGGGGAATATGGCGGATGGGATAGGACTTCCCACTTGAGCGTTTCCAGGTAGGTTTTAACGGGTTTGGCAACGTGAGGCCGAGAGTTACCATGCTGTAGAATCACTATTTCGTGCCTCTGCTCGTATTGTGGCCGTTTTTCGCGCAGTACTCGGCTCAATCGCATGGAAATGGCTTGACGGGTAACTCCTAATGTTGAAGCAAGCTGTTCTTGCGTTTGGTACCGATCCTCATTTAGCAATGCCTCCAATTCAGCGTCTTCGAAGGATTTCGGCCTTCCTTCACGCGGACGGTCGTCAACATCGAAATCATCGTCGTTGCTTCACTTAGAGCAGCATCTCCGTAAACTTTTTGGAGCTCTCGATGCGCTTCAGCGAATGAAAGAATAAAATCAACACTTCCCGCAAATGACGATTATTTGGAACAAAATCAAACATTTTCACACAACCAAAAGTATATGATGCCAAAACAAAATCACTAATCTGTCAAAGCAGTCTGTTTACCATATGTCTAAGCTCGGTTCATGACGTTTTGGATATGTCAAAATCGACCAGAGCTTACTGCTGGAGCCATCTATTGACAAACAGCGAGTTGCGCACCTAATACAACAAACAAAAAAAACAAGTTTTTACATGGCGAATGTTTGACAAACATCCGAGAGTAAAATTGTCATGAAAGGCTTCTATCAATCGAAAATATTGCTCTTCGGAAACGACATAAAATTGTAAGTCTCAACCATTCATGAGACGCACAGCAAGAGTCGCTACGCGAAGTTAGTCCTGGCCCAGTATGGGCTGTTAACGCCAATATATTTATATTTATTTATTATAACATTATTATTACTGTGCTGACTGTCTTTAAGGTTCTAGTGATGTGTTCACTGAAAGTTAATTTGGTGTACCTATATACTTTACCCAATTATTCCAGTTTACTATAGATCCATACATTTTCAACTGACCGTTTGGAAGATAGCAAGGTTTTATTTTTCAGGTAAAAAAATAGCTTGCATTTTGTAGCCGTTCAGCTCAATTTTGAACCTACTCGTATTATAATACAGTTCCAATACTCTCATTGAATTTTTAAGATACATACTTCTCGAGTTAACTCATGAGATTAAAATATTACCCTATCATCTGCTAAAATGGTTGACTCACATTTTAACAAACGTGAACAAGTTATATAAAATGGGTTCAAGGATAGATCCTTGAGGTACTCCTGACTGGAAACTATCATAACTAGACTAAACGGTATTACTGAGACGGATTTTGAAATAGCTATCAGACAAATAAATTGGAACGTATCATCCTTTAGGAAGAAATTAGTCATGTAGGGTTCCTTGTGCCGGAAAACCTGTTCTTCTTGTGGTATCACAATGGACCTATCTTTGGTCTAAGTGCGTCCCTGTCTGAGCGGGGACAGCCATCTAGCCTAACATAACTTAACCACTTTACTAAGAAATAGAGGGAAGTTATAATAAATCATTTTGTATAAAAAACAATCATGCCAAATACTATCGAATGCTTTCTTTTTACAAAGTTGAAGCACTTGATTGGCAGTACTATAATGAGGTCGAAAATCGAATCAGGGTATCCGTATATGTATGTTGCTGTCGCAAAAACTTTTTTAAATGTTGTCCTTGAAAATTTATTCGTACAATTTTCTTATACAGCTCAGCAGACATTGAGCAGCTATCTGGTTTTAAGTATTACTACCACTTCAGCTACATATTTTCCAAGCATCAGGAAAGTACTGCGTTTTAAGACATTCATTCATAATGACAGTCAAAGACCTCACTCCAGCTTTAGGTTAATGCTTAAGATATCATTTTTTATTAGATTAGGGTCTCCTGATTATCTACATGAAATTTTTCATCTTATTCTGAAACAAATGAATTCGGCGGAGTGTCAGTGCTCAACATGTTTAAAACTTGAATAGTAGTGCTTACGAAATCATTTGTACCTGAATTTGCTGAAACACCATGATTATTTGAGAAAATAAGCGTAAGTGCGTTTGCTCTTTGAGCATCTCTCTAATAAAAGTTTAAGACATTTTCCAGACCAGGTATTTTGTTCGGTCTAAGACGGTTGTTCTCCAGTTGAGTGTCCCTAAAGCCCGAACGTCCTTGGTTACGCTGTTTGTCTGTTCTGCTCGTTGACTTGGAGTCCTACATCTCTTGCCGTCTGTTCTATTGCCAGATAGTTGTCTTTTAGTTGTCCTTCGCTTCTTGCAATCAAATCAACATCATCAGCATATGCCAGAATCTGGTTGAATTTTTTAAATATCGTGCCTTTCGTCTCTATTCTAGAGTTCCGGACTGCAAATTCCAGCCACCACCTAGTCTTAGACCTTATTTGATTTCAAAATCATTAGATAAGTCAGATCCAATCCTCACTTTACATTTAACATACTCGTACTATATGTTAGTTTTAATTTAGCCATAGCTTCTTCTTTGGCTCTATGCGTTTTTAAAGTCATCAAACAGATGGTAAGTTTTAATGTTGAATTCGTAGCACTTTTCAAAAATTTCCCTGATCGAAAAGAGATGGTCGGTTGTGAATCTGTTGCTGCGGAACCCACATTGATATTCTGCGATGTTTTCTTCAGCATAGGGTAAGATGCGAGAGAACAGAATATGTGCGAGGATTTTGTAGGCCACATTGAGCAGTACGATTCCTCTATAGTTGCTGTAGATTAGTTTTTCATCTTACTTATGGAGGAGACATGGTAGGTAGGTAGGTAGGTGCGGTTGTGACAACATACTATGTGAAACATAATTAGCGCAAAGGCGCCGTTTTAATACCACAACTCAAATGACCTAATTTGTTGTAAAAACTGACGTTGGGCTTGTGGGAAAGGAGAGGAAAGGATTATTCAAATCCACCCCGTGGCATTGAGGAAACTGATAAAGTCCCCGATGCTTGTCTCCGCTAACTCACTAATATTATCAAAAAGGTGTCTGCCAAGTGTACGGTGTCTGACCCTACTAAGGACCGGACACTTACAAAGGAAGTGAAGGATTGTTTCAGGCTCGTTGGCCATATTGCAGCTACGACAAAGTGCATTAAAAGTAATGCCCAGTCTTGCTGCGTGGTCCCCAATGGGCCAATGGCCAGTGCTAATTGCCAGCAATATCTGCCCGGTTTCTGTTTAGTAGCTCTTGTGTTCTGCACCAGTTATACTTGGGCCACATCTGCCTGGATATGACACAGTTCTGCAAACCTCGCCATCTATTACCAGCATCTGCAAGGAAATGAGCAAAGATTCTACCCTTAAGGGCCCCTAACGGAATGTTAACCTCCTCCGCACGGAAGCAATCAAGGGCAGATCCCTGCCTCGCCAAATCATCAGCCCTTTCATTTCCGTCAATGTTACTATGACCAGGCACCCAGATGAGGCTGATCCTAGACCGATGACCGAGTGCGGCAAGTTTGGAGGAGGAAGCCGCAGATACGATGGCTTTGATAGCGGTCTGGCTATCAATGAAAATTGCTATGGTTTTAAGTTGTATCGATGTATGTTTGAGGAGACGGCACGCCTCTCGTACAGCAAGAACTTCCGCCTGGAATACGCTGCATGAATTGGGTAGACGGAATGAACTAGAGATATTAAGGGATTCAGAGAAGATTCCCGCCCCTACCCCGCAGTCCATTTTCGACCCGTCATTGAAAATGGTTGTTTTGAACTCGTTTGTCACCACGCCACATTTCCATTCCGCCCTGGAAGGGAATCTCACCGTGACATCATTGCGAAAATTCACCCTGGAAATTATGTAGTCGGTCAGATTTGCCGCCAACTCCCGAGGTAGCAGATTAAGGATGCTGTTGTGGCCGTAAAGACTATCGCACCAGCTACCTGTTTCTCTTAATCTGACCGCACTACATGCTGATATGTACTTTATATGAAGGTCGAGTGGTATAAAGTGAAGGATTACGTTCAAGGCTTCAGTTGGGCATGTTCTCATCGCCCCCATAGCACCTAGAGCCGCAGTCCTTTGTACTTTGTTGATGAGTTTAGTAATGTATGCTTTCTTAACCGCCGAGGAAAGTATAGGCCGCACCACCGCAGTGTACATCCAAATGACCATCTTCGGACGGAGTCCCCATTTCTTACCGAATGTTTTGCTACAGGCATAAAAAGTTACACAGGCTTTCTTTACCCTCTGTTCAATGTTAAGCTTCCAGCTTAATTTAGGGTCGAGTACCGCACCTAGGTACCTAGCACTAGATGATAAAGAGAGTAATTGGTTATTAAGCCGTGGAGGCGTGAAAGCCGGTATTTTGGTTTTTGTGGTAAAGAGCATCAGTTCAGTTTTGCTAGGATTGATGCTAAGTCCACATCCAGTGGCCCATGTGCTAATCTTATCCAAGGCACCTTCCATAATCTCACTGATCACTGAAGGAAACATCCTCGATACCAAGGAGGAGACCTAGTATACCAATCTTCTGGTATGTCCTCTTGAACTCAAATATGTGATAATAGTTTGTGGGTTTCATTCTACAAATTGTGTACTCCACTTTTGATCAGCTCGGCTGGCAGGTCACGAACAGTTCCACTGGTGGAGTTACAAGTGATTGGGCTGTTTGAAATTGCCGGTCATTTGTCGAAGAGTCACCTCGTTGTGTATTCAGCAACCTACCTTTTAAGGTGAGCATTAAGCTTTTAAAAATCATCCAATAAGCGCTAAAAATTTATATTATTTGCAGTTTCATATATCATATTCCTAACTTGAACAGAAAATTTTCCTAACACATAACTTATCAACCAAATCGTCCCTTGCACTGTACTGACAACAGTTCATTCACCTTCTTGCCCTTCTCTTTCGTTTTCAGAGTCCAAAAAATCGCGCGTCCCAAATTAAAAAAAAAAAATCTCTTATCTTCAAAAATTTAGATTTTTTTGGGGGGAAATTGAAAAAATAGCGGACAAACGAAAATCCCATACAACAGTTGGAATTTTTTTATTCTTTCAAGTTTCTTATTGCACTATGGCTCTGCTTATATGCAATCTAACAGGCGAGTGTATGCGCGCCTTTATAATCTTATCGGACGAAGTACATTTTTTTTTTCCATTTCTTTTTTGTGCCATAAAAAATAACTTGGAACTAAACTGAAAAATAGGCAAAGCCAATGAAGCGTACGAAAAAATGCATTTTCGGTAGATATGGTTTATCTACAAAATACTTGTAAGAAACAAAAAATTACACCTAAGGCTAATGAACTTTTAGCTTTAAAGAGCGGGTTGAAATAACCAGAAAAATAGATCGAATGCGTATTGATAAGTTGGTACACATTAGAAAGTGACATTTGAATTTGGATTGCTTGTAGGAATATTTGTGCAAAGAATTTTATGATTTTTAGATTTCTGGGGGCAATTTTTTTTTTTTTTTTAAATCTTAAAACATACTCGTACGCATGCATCTACGAACATCTGCGTTTGGGATGCTATCCATAGTTTGGCGAAGTAATGCAATTAGCTTAAACACCAAGCTACGACTGTTCCGTTCCAACGTTGAATCCGTGTTGCTATATGGATGTGGTACCTGGAGAGTGACCGTCACTATCACGAGGAAGCTGCAAACGTTTGTCAATAGGTGTCTACGTTACATCTTAAGGATATTCTGGCCAAACCGTATCTCTAACGAACAGCTTTATCAGAGAACGGGCCATGAACCTATAGGCACAACCATACGACGACGAAAGTGGCAGTGGATCGGTCACACTCTCCGAAAGGGTGACAGGTCCATAGCTAACCAAGCGATGCAATGGAACCCGCTTACCCAGGATGGCAGGATACGCGGCGGTCCTAGGAGTACGTGGCGCAGAACAGTTGAGAAGGAAGCACGGCAACTGGGAAAGAGTTGGGGAGAGCTGAGGCACATTTCCAGAAATCGCACACGATGGCGCGTAGGCGTTGTAGAGGCCCTAGGACCCACAAGGGGATACAGGACATAAGTAAGTATCTACGAACATCATTTCATAAATAATTTGGCTAATATTAATTTGACAATCTAGTCTAATTTAATTTGACAATCTGCTCTAGAACCGGTTCACTTAACTTAATTTTCAACTTCCTTTTTTATAAAGAAGACCATCCATAGTTCTTGGCATAAAAACACAATGGATGCTGCTGTAGAGTAGATACTATTGATATTTTAGAAAATATAACGTCGATAGATACTCGTATAACTTTGAACCGACGAAGTTACAGGGTTATTAATTTTGTGCTTTAGGATTTTAATTTACAATAAAATAAAAAGTATTAAAGATGCTATTATGTATGGAATACCTCATCGGTTAAATAGCCGCTTCGGGAGTTTTTGCAAACTTCGATTCTTGTAAGGAACTTTTCGATAACTTTTCGGCACATTTTTGGCTGCATTGCGGCCATAACTTCACGGATGTTGGTTTTTAAGAGGTTCAAAGCTTTGGGATTGTCTGCATAGACTAGCATAGTCTGATAAAAAGAAATCTACCGGGTCAGATCGTACGATCTTGGTGGCCAAACGATGATGATAAATCTCGAAGTTAAATGGTCGGGGAACTTTTCGTGCAATAGAACCAAATTTGCCCGCATTGTGTGGCACGTAGCCCCATCCTGTTGGAACCACATATCGCTTAAATTTGGAGATTATATTTCGAATTGTTTGCTCAGTTGGGCGATTGTGGCCACTAAAGTCCGTCCTTAAATCGCGATACGCAGATAAGGTGCAACAATTTTAATGGGAGAGATGTAAAATCGCAACCTCGAAATGTATAACCCTTTGATTTGACCATCTGTTCTAGAAAGTAGTTTACTTATCTTGGTTTTCAACTTCCTCTTTTGTAAAGAAGGCCGTCCATAGTGCTTGGCATAAAAACATAATGAATGCTTCTGTAGAGTAGATACTATTGATATTTAAGAAAATATAATGACTGATCCTGGTCCATCGCTAATACCCACTTACCAGAAACTCGCCCCCGAAGCTCGTAGTGGAAAATTGTTCTTGGTAATAAATTCAACTGAGATCACGTCAAATTCAGCTACCTGCAACACAAACACAACTGATCCATAACTTACACATTGGTAAAGCCAGACAAGTAGCCAGGGTGGTCCAGATAATTTGGCCTCCCCCTAACCTCCTCGCGAATTTAGTAACTATAAACTTATAAACGTCAAAATATTGTGGAGGTGGCGCAGGCATTTTCTCGGACCAAATTCGGGAAGCCTGCCGCATGTTAAAAAATCTCTCAACGTCCAACCTAAATATAGGTATCTTCTCTGATAGCCAAGCCGCAATCAAGGTCATTGATTCGGTTACCATATCCTTAAAACTGGTAGAGCATGGCGGTTTGAAATAAACGAACAAAGCATCCATTCTGGAATTACCCTCAATTGGGTCCCAGGACACAGCCAGGCGAGGGTCAGCCCTTAACGACTCGCTAGTGGAAAGAGTCAATATTCCGATAGGAGTCGTTAAGGGCAATTTACACCTCCACTTCCTCCAGCTCGCCAATCTCGGGGGGTGGAACAATCTTACCAGTTGTACCATATCAAGGAAGACATGGCCCAGTTTCAAAAAACCTAAACCATATGAGCTACTAGGCAGATCAAGGCCTGATATTGCCAGAATTGTAGCCATTATTACAGGCCACTGGCCTATAGGGGACCACGCGGCCAAGCTTGGCATTCCTCAATACACTTTTTGTCGCAGCTGCAAGACAGTAACGAGAGGGAAATTCTTTTCCACTTTCTTTGCAGTTGTCCTGCTCTAGCAGGGACTAGACAACGCACGCTAGGTAAACCCTTCTTTGACGATTTCAGAGAGATAGCCTCTAAACGGATTGGAGAACTAATCCTGTTTCTGAACTCCACGGGCTGGGTTTAATTATATTTTCTATTTCCAATAACACACGTTAACAAACAGGGTACACGAGTTTTTGTGGTATCAAAACGGCGCACTTAGCGCTAATTAGGTTCTTCTGAACCACCACTTTCCGTACCTAGCTACTTAAATGTCAAAATAGCTAATAATAAGAACCTTTACATATAATTTTATGTCGCGTAATTCCGTGCATCTGTAATTAATTTACAGGGTGTTTTTTTTGTTCCAGGCCGGCCGATATTTTTTTTTACTAACTATGAAATGAAACACAATTTTTTAATTATTTTTTTAACCGATTATTTGGTTTATAACAATTGTGTATGGAATATTATATCAGCCGAATGGACGCCTCTGGCCGGGATGCAGGTGCGTGCCTTTTCTACCATATTTTTCATAACATTTTGGCACATTTCGGGTGTTATTTCACCTATTTCTTGAATAACTTGAATTGTTACTGTAGGCCTTTTCCTCCACGTACCCCCAAAGAAAGAAGTCGGGAGTGGTCAAATCAGAGGGTAGAGCGGGCTAATCGATATCACCTCTGTTTGACATTATGCGGTCAGAAAAAATATCCATCGTATCGTTAGTCGTGTGTGATGTGGCACTGTCCTGTTGGAACCACATGTAGCTATTGTAGACCAAAGAGATCCAATTCGGCACCAAGAAGTTTTGCAACATGTCACGACAGCGATCACCAGGAATTATTACAGCATTGTCTCTGGACAATGATGTCACCGTGCCGAATGGCGCACCATACAGTAACTCTACGAGGGTGTAAAGACCGTTGGTGTGTCAATTGAGGATTTCGAGTGTCCTAATTGCAGATATTTTGTTTATTAACAAAGCCAGATATCTCGACATGAGCTTCGTCACTCATGATGATTTTTTCTTAAAAATTTTGGTAGACAATATGCAGCTACAAAACCTTTTCATTCCACTCTCGCCAGCGTATATGGTCATTTTCCCTTAGTTGATCATTTATAAGGGTACAGATGCAAATCATTTTTAATTATTTTAAACAAATTTGTCGGAGACATTCCAAATTCTTGTGCTCGATGTCTGACAGAGATGCCTGGACCGTACCGTATGTACGCTACGAACTCGCCCGGACTTCATTCTACCTGCCAGTGTACACTGAGTTTCAAAGTTATTCATTATACGCTGAATGGTTGACTTGCTAGCCACATGATTTAAACCAACAAAATTATGCAAATTTCTTCGTGTTTTCACAATTGAACGATTATTTCGATGAAATAATTGAATAACTTCAACACGTTATTGAGGCATTAGATGCTACATAATATAAAGGGTTATTCACTTCGAAGTTGGGATTTCACTTCCCTGCCATATGGCATTTGTCAAATCTAACTGTCATCCATAGTAGCAGGTAGTTAGCTCTTACCTTGCCATTTTACAATATGGATCGCTTAACTACCGTTTAAAGCATTTAAATTGCTGCATCGTACAACAAAAATTACAGTTCTATAATATCTGTGTACTACAAAAAAAATCTTTTTCAGCGATCGAGGCCGACATCTCGCTCGGCAGCTTCGAAAACAAACAAAATTGCATTCACCACGGGTGAAAGTTTGGTGCACGCTGTGGACCAGGGGTGTGACCGGTCCGTATTTTTTTTTTGTTAAATTACGAAGGCTCCACTGTTACGGTGAATTCTCTGCGCTATGGTCAAATGATGACCAACTTATTTCATCCTCGGGCTCTGCGGAAGACTACATTGCATCTGAAATATCGAGCGAATGGAAATCAAGGCTCCAGCAGAGACAGAGACGGATTTTCTTCAAGCTTCATATATGAGGTCCGTCGGTTCACAATTCGAGGTGAAATAGGAATTTTCATTCTAACTCCAAAAATTAACGGTACTTGACTAATGGCCGACGGTTCAAACGATTTAATTCAAATTTAATATTTGAGTTACAGCGGATATATTCCAACAGATGGCGTACTAGGTTTTTGCATAAAATGCATATAACGGCACTTCACTTATTAGCGGATTTTTGAAAATTTGCTATTTCTCGGCTATGACTGGATCGATTTTGTTCGAAATCAATATTTGAACCATATTTGACATAGACAAGATTATGACAGACCAAGTTTTGGAAAATCTTTAAAAAAAGATATTTTTAACGAATTTGTATGTTTTTTGTTTGTGTTTTTTACAATTTTGTTAAAATTTGTAATTATGATGCGACCAAGTTGTGCGCTTTATTTTATTTGTCTACAAGTACAGGTTAGGTTAGGCGCGTTAGATGGGTGCCTTGTGACAAATAGAGTCACTGCTCACTTAGACCAACAAATTCGGGTCCATTGTGCCCAATCGTTTAACCCTGGAAACGTTAAAAAGTTCGCTGTTAGAACAACCCAGATAATGATATAAATCTTCAGTAAGCTCTATGTTACCTAAGTCCTCCAAATCCGAGAAGAAGTACTTCCGAGAGTCTTCATTCTTGTGACGGATAGGGCAGGACAATCACACAGCAGGTGACGAACTGATTCAATTTCTTCTTCGTCCCTGCAGCTTCTACAGTAGACGTTATGTAGCACACCGAGTCGCTCCGCGTGAACTCCAATGGCATAATGACCAGTAATTATTCCAGAAACGACCCGTGTATTATAACGACTAAGTTTCACCAGAGAGGTTGATCTCTTCTTGCTAAAGGCCGGCCATAGCGCCCTGGCCGTTGCGCATGTTTCCAGATGAATCCATCAGCTGTTTGCTCTATCGATGGTTTCGTCTTCTATTTTCTTTCGTAGGGAACTGATTGGGGTTACTACAAAAGGGAGGGCCCGCGATAAGTGCAGCGCCGAACCTTTCCTAACAAGCCCTTTCATTTCCTTCGATATCTATATGCCCTGGAACCCAGCAGAGGGTCACCGCATTGGCTCTGGATATTCCATTTAAGACCGATTTGCAGGTTCTCACAAGCCTTGATCTAATTACAGCAGAGTCCAGAGCCTTAATGTCTGCCTGGCTGTCTATATAGACAGTTATCGTTTTACCAACGATATTACTATCGCGTATAATTTCCGCAGCCTGTATTATGGCTGTGATTTCGGCCTGAAAGACGCTGCAGTCGTCGCTAATTCTAAAGGAGTTGTTTATTCCTAGGGCCTCACAATAAACTCCGGCTCCCATGCCAACGTCCATCTTAGAACCGTCGGTATAGAACGCCAGTTCTTTTTTCTTCATGGTTTCAGGTTCCCCCAGTGCATTCTGTTAGGAATTCTTATATTGAATCTCCTTTCAAATGCTAGCGTAGGGGTCATAAAATCAGTTTCCGCCGATCTGCTGGTAGTTCCCCATCGGGATAAAATGGAGGCATGGCCGTAAAGGCTCGATGACCACAATCGGCCTTCTCTCAGTCTTACTGCGGTTTTAACCGCCAGACTGCTACGGTATATATCAAGCGGAATGAAACTGAGCATGGTTTCCATTGCCGCTGTAGGTGTTGTTCTTATTGTTGTTGCTCTCATGACTCCGATACACGCTGCCCTCTGGATTTTGGTGATGTTTGGAAGCTGATATTGCTTCTACAAGTACAGAGTACTACCTCAGTAGCAAATTTCAAGATTCTATGTTTACAAGAAGTACTCTATAAGTTTCGATGATAAATAAGCCAGTCAATCAGTCAGTCACAAAATAAGGGTTTTTTGAACTTTATATCTCGGCAACCTTTTAAGTATAAGGGTTTGCTAACATACCTCATCATCTCAACAAGGTGTACGATTTTTCTGTTCCTATTATTATTGAGAGCTGAGTTAGAGTTAAATGCTCTAAATTGTTTCGTGTAAATAAGGCGGTAGGGCACAAGTTGCTATAGAACTCGGCGGTGCACTTCTGTGATTTTTTGCTGATCCAAAGTTTTTCAGTTTAAGCACCAACAGTGGGAAAAGATTTATTTATTTATGTATTTCTGAACGGACAGCCAGTCGTTGAGTAAAAAGGGTAACGTAGTTTCTCTACCTGCTTCAACAAAATTCATTCCTCCCCGCGTTTTCTCTCCTTTCACCTAACATCATCCAATTGTATAATTATATTCAAATTGCTTTCTCAAACATTTTTTTCTCAGAGATTCTCGTTCAATAACACTATTTTACTTAGATATAACACTATCATCCTAAATATACATAGACAGCTAATCATTTTGAAATAATCTTTTATGGCGAAAATAATAACATTTCTGCTCAATGAATTCAAGCTCAATAATATATTTATCATAGTTTTGCAAACGTAATAATCGCGGTCTAATTCCTTAACACAAATCACCGGATAATCTGACCACAAGCCCGTAATCCTCTTTCAAGCAAAAACACAAATAAAGTGAAGACATATCCCGTGGATAGTCAGATCCAGATCCTTTACAGGTAGCTCGTATAGCTAAACCATTTAACTACAGGTAGCACGTCAGTAGCCATTTCATGCACGCCACACAAAAAATTGATTCCTCAACAAAGAAAAAGGACAATACGTACAAAGAGAAAAACAATCTTTCATTCCTTGTTTCTCCCTCTGTGTGTACTAACATTTTTGCTTTCTTTCTTTTGATGGATTTCTAATGATAGAATTGTTTCGTGTTGGCCCTCAAAGACTTATTGCACCTTAGGGTACTTAAATCCCTGTCCAATTCTAGACGAGTAAGATCTTGCATACGTGATTTTCTCAAAACGATACATCAGCCTAATTTTCTACGATACTGCTTCATTATGATGTTTCATCTAGGGTCTCTGGCGCATCATTTGCTTTGCTCAATGCGTCATAATTGACCTGCATGTTATATGTTTAGAGAGGCTTATGACTGCTTTACTTCATTTATGTATCTATTCAAATACATTGTATATACATACATACGAGTATCAGAATTTGATTGTCGGTTCAAAATACATGAATTTAATCCGCGGATTTCGGATGTTCGGTTGGATTTTGTGTTTTTATTTCTACTAGTGCCGTGAATAATGAGCATTTTTTAGTTAAATTTTTCTCCGCAATGATTTGTTTTTCGAGTGATAACAATTTTACTATAGGACTTGTTACGTTACTACGTCCTTGAAATAATCTAGAATCTAGGTATAGCTAGTTGCTCTTTTAATTCAACATTTAATTTATCAAAATTTATTTATATCAATTTATCTATTTCATAGTCGGTTATGACTTTATTAAAATAGGTCGGTTACAAGCTCAATGTAAAAAATTATGGTTTCTACGTCTGATGCCCAAGTAACAAAATCTCAAAGCCCAGGAGGCCCAGGAAGATGAAATTTCGCACTCACATTGAGACGCTTGGCAATAGTGTAGTCTACTGAGGAATAGCAAGAATATTGTGTATTTTTACCGATGTCTAAGAACAATCGTTTAGTCTGTCTTCATCATGGAGAGTCATGCCACCCACGATTATGTTTATACCGAAGATGCAGGAAGACCTAACACAGATTCAGGTTTTAATGAGACCTCCTTTGAGCCTTATCGGATTGTTCATAACAGATCTCATTTCCCGTAATTCCATTGAGACATGGGACCCACACGAGACCCAGTGAGGTTAGTCGTGTGACTGAATTTAGAGGGCTTTTGAATTATAGAAATATTTTGGAACTAGTAAGAGAGTTGAGTATGACCTTAAGGGTAGCGTGTCTGTCGCTACACCCGAAATACTATACCTGTTCCCCATAATATAGTGCATAGCCATTAAGATTTTTAATTTAATTTTTTTGGCTTATTACAAGCTACAACTAAAACTTAAGACCTTTGACGGGTTTTGAAACCAGCCGTGAAAATTTGACTACCATTCTTCTTGCCTCAAATTCAGGTCAAAGCTAATCCACACATTAGAAAGTACGAGTATATCCGTAAGACATGAGCCGAGTGATAAGTGTCGCGCAAGGTCATCAAAACTCCAGTACAGGTTATACCGAAAAGACGGAAAGTTGCTTTTATAGCGCTGCTCATGATATAAATATCGAGAGGTGGAAGGTTCAAGAATGCTTCTAAAGCAGCCGAAACAAACCGGGCTTTGAAGTCTAGTAATAGAAGCAGTGATATATTGTCGGGAAAGCTTTTCCGACCAAACCGACTCATATGCTAAGATAGGTCTCTTTTTTGGTGATAAGCTCCATGTCTTCCCGAAAGTATCATTACATTGCTAGAAAGCTGAGAGCGCCTTGGCTGTATTCATGTTTTGACCAAAGAAATTTACTATCCTGGATGACTCTTAAATACTTAGCTTCATCGGAGATTCGGATTGCGATGCCTTTGAGCATAGTCTAAGTCAGACCAATCAAATTCCTGTTAAAAGAGAACAACCTCAGTTTTGAGAGGATTAGCTTAAAGTTTATTCTTAGTACACCATGATGGCTTAATACCCATGCTACCAGGGTATTAAAGTCATTATACCCTGGCTTATTACAATCTTTACAGATTGCCTAACTCTAGGACATGTTCCGTACAACCAGAAATAAGTACGTGCGGTCGTCATCCCCAATCAACCATTATCAGTCTCTCATCTTTCTTTCTAAAAAACAATTGAAAGACTAGTAGATAAGAAATCATCTCGAAATCAACAAGCACATAAGCAACACGCCTATACCAAATCCGCGGAAACAGCGTTACATGAGGTAACAAGTACAATCAAGAACTTAGATAATAATTCACGTTGACATCCTTTTTCGATATCGAGGGAGCTTTCAATAACTTAAATACCGAAACCATTGTCTCCCCTTTTGAGGAACATGGTTTAGAAACCTATCTGATAAGCTGGGTAAGGGCAATGCTTAATAGCAGAGTCATCAACTCTACTACTCAACAAAGAAAGCTGTTAAATAAGGAACTCCACAAGGAGGAGTCCTATCGACCCTTCTTTGGAACATATCACTTAACAAAATTCTTAAGTCTCTTGTCAATAAAGGAATTGAAACAGTCGCATAGGCAGATGATATAGTTTTATGGAATTTATGATAACAAAACTGTCAAGATGGGCAGAGGCAAATGGGTTCAGGATCAACTGAAACAAGGCAGAGATGATCCAGTTTACTTTGATGTTCAAGATAGGAGGTTGGAAACCCTTGTTTACTTTGATGTGCAAGATACCAAGTTGGAAACCCCCGAAATTAAAAAGTTAACTCATGTCAACCTCTCTCCGGAAGTCAAATACTTTGTGGTAATATTCGACTGCAAACTGAACTTGAAAAGGAATACAGAAGAAAGAATGAACAAATTACGTAATATCGTTCACAGCGGTTGTAAGACCTATTCTCACCTATGGTTCAATTATCCGGTGGGAGGTGGTTAAAACCAAATCATACCTTAATAACTTGAATAAAATACAGCAACTACAGGTGCGGTAATATCCACACCATAGTTAGGAAAAAATGCTGTATCTGCAACCTTTCGAGCTCTTCATAAAGAACATATCAGCCAAGGCAGCTCTCAGACTAAGAGAGAACAATCATTGAACACCACATCATGAACATGTGTGCATACTGAACATCTTTGGTCAAAAAGGGCCTGTGCCAAGAACAGATTATGAGAAACGCCAGCATGACTTCGATAAGAACTTTAAAGTCGTCATACCAACTAGAAAAGACTGGGTAAAGCCAACCTCTGTCATCAATGGCATCCCTATCTTCACTGATGGATTGAAGACCCATTTTCCGTCTTCAAACAGGACAGGAATCTTCTCAGAAGCACTACACATCAACCGGTCATATTGAAAGACTGAAAGACTACTGCAGTGTTTTTGAAGCTGAGATCTACGCGGTAAAAAAGGCTGCACAGACAGTCCATGCAGACTGTCTATGCAGCAGCACTCAAAGCTTTAGATTGCAATCAAAGTTTGTCAACGATTGCATTAAGGATTGTTTGTCAACGATTGCATTTTCACACAGTTCTATTCTGTTGGGTCCTGGACACGTTGGGGTGGAGGGTAATGAAAAAGTAGACGAACTAGCCAGAAAAGTTTCTGACATGGATATACTTGTGGCTGATAGATATGTACTTCCCCTTTAAATACAGCAAATGGCAACAGCCCAAAGGTTGTGTCATAACTCACAGCATGTGGCCAGTACTCGATCTAAAATGAACAAAGACTCTAAAGACAAAGTCTATAGAGCACTTTCTTTGCCACTACACAGCCTTCCAAGAACGACAACTATCCTGTTTAGGTGTCAGCTTCTTTGATAGCCTAGACGACTTGACAAGGATACAACTAACACACTTAAAACGATTCCTGCTAAGACCTAGCCTGTTTAGTTAGTTAGACACATGTCCAACCATATTTGTCAGATAGTCTCTAAACATAATCCGACAGAAAGTACGGTAACATCATCCGAATATGCTTGGTCGTAGGGTGTTGAGAGTGTTTTAGCAGAGAGTGGACCAGGAAGGGGGGAACCGACTAGTTATTAACATAATTGTAAGAACGTAACGAGCTACTCACGTATAATAAAAACTGCATTTTAATAAGGACTTAACTAACTTCGGTCCATTATGGTTGGGCTTTTTGTATTACAAATGTATCTATCGATGTTGGTGTTTACAGACCCATAAAGTTCTTCATAGCTTTACTCCAACCATGCCAATGCCCATAACCTTGAACAGGGTCAACACACTCTTAAGTATATAATTTATACATAAAGAAACGCACTAATACATTATCTAAGACCTAATTTGCAATTTAGAATATCTGAAGGGAAAATCTTTAAAGATGATTTAACGGAAATATTTAAATCATTGGCATTCATTCGAGCACGTAATATGACCCTAAAGATGCAGCATAAGAACTCTGAATACAAATTTAAATTGCTAATTTGAGATTTGACATTCGTTCATTTTTATGCCACGCCGCGCCGGCCGTCCGATTATATATTCGAAAACGCAGTCATCTGTCTGTGGCAATTGCACTTGTTGCGTCCAAAAGAAAACATGATCAAGAAGCTTTATGGGATGTTGTTTTTCGGATTCATTCTTTATTGAGAGAATAAATTAAAATTCTGGCAAAGCCTTTGATTTTGAAAAATTGGTTAACCCTTCAACTATTATTGTTGTAATGAATGGATAGTTAGACAGAAGATGGGCTAATGAAGTACAATGTCAGTGATGTTTAACCATTCTTGTTTTTTTCTAAATAATTTTAATTGGTGACGATTACATTTGCTGCATTTGGTTTTTTTTCGGTTTCTTTTGCGCCGGTTAGATAGGTAAGTGTCTATAGATTTAATTTTGTTATTTATATGCAAGGCGACGTTGTCGTTCGCTGTAAGTTGGAATATGTGCATGAGTGGTATCTTGAATTAAACGTTCATAGGTACGTGGAAAAGGCCAGGATAAATGATATAAGATAAACTTAAAGGGTGATTTAAACTTGAAATAAAAGACATTGGATTTGATAAACTGCAGATATTTTTATATAAATATAATTTTGAGACATTGACATTAAACGTGAACAAAATTTCGTATCTGCCAAATGAGCGCCACGGCTGTCTTTACAGACTTCCGCCCTTTTCGGCATAAATCCTGCGGTAGTTCATAAATAACGCGTCGAATCTCATCCTATAGATATGGATTCGTTTGGGGGTCATTGGCATACACCTTATGCTTCACATAATCATAAATAAAAAAAAATCCAACGGCGTTTGGTCACCGAAGCGAGAGATGACGCGGCCGAGAAACCTTGTGTGCACTAACTGCATTGTTCCTCGCGCTGTGTGTCAGGTGGCACCGTCTTGTTGAAACCACATGTCTTTCACATCAATATCGTCCAATTGCTGCCAAAAAAGTGTTACCATCTCCCGATAACGTTCACCATTGATTGTTACAGCAGCACCATGAGAATTTTCGATGGAGTACGGCCCAATCACGTCGCCCTCCCAAAAGTCGCGACAAACAGTCACTTTTTGTGGATGCATTGGTTGTTCGTGAATGCCCCGTAGATTTTCATGATCCCAAATGTGACAATTCTGTTGTTTTACATAGACACTCATTCTAAATTGTGCCTCATCGCTGAAGATGACTTTGTTCGAAAAATCGTCTTCAACTTGGTGGTTCTCTAACACCCAATCAACGAAGTCGCAGCGCTGTTCATGGCCTGTTGCGAATGAATTTTGACGGGTTGTCGGGAACGCTGTCACTCACTGCGGCGATATTTGCGCGTGACCGGCCAATACGAGGACGAACTGGTCTTTGCACATTCAACACTAATCCGGTTTGACAAAATTTTTCCATTAATTTCTTAACAGCGGCACATGATGGATGGTTATGTATACCGACATTATTTCAAAATGCGCTAATAGCTCCATAATTACAAATGTCAATGTGTAGTATTCACGTATGGCAAATAACAGCTGTTTATTTTTGACAGAACCACACTAGTGCCAGATTCAAATTGTAACCTCCAATTGAATCACTATTTAGTTACCTAGAAATGTTTTCCTTTTTATTTTATTAAGTATTGTGGCCCCTACATTTATCAAATTTAAGGAGGCGGATAAAGTCCCGCACGTGAAACGATTGTTAAAAATTTTAAATATATGTACACTAAGTCTGTATTTTACTGGGTAATGCGCCAATTACAACGGGAGTCGGTAGTCTCGTTCACCCCGACTGGGGCATGATTTTAATCTCCCAAAACATACCTTTTGTTGTTACGAGTAAAATCTAAGGAAGTTCTTTTACCACTGTCCCACTTGCTGGACTCTAGACATTTCTTATTTAAATTTATCCACAATTTCATGTACATGGTTAGTGGATGCAGGTAACATGTTGTTACCGTTTTACCATCAGATGTGTCTGAGAGGTTAGTGAGGCAAGACCTGTATATTTACTTTGAGAATATTTTGTTGTAGTTGAATAAGTCGTAATTATTTTCTTCTTGGCAATTTTCCCGTTATCAAAAACCACCGAATACAAGGGGGCGCAAAAGTAACGACCCTATATGAATTGTCTATGATTTTTGCAAATGGCGTCTCCTGTGCTATTGACAGTTGTGTAGTAAACAGATGCGAAAAACACGACGATGAACAATATCCTCAAGAACGTGGAATAATGGAGCATAACGTACATTTTGACGAAGATTTCCCCACCGTTCAGCACCTACTGGTTGCACAAAGACGCTCGCCTCGAATAGAGTGGGTCAACAAGAGATAGGGTAAGGGCTGGCAGATCAACAACAGGCCATTCAACCGAGAATATTGATGCTATGCTCGAGGATGTGGAAGAGTGTCCAGAATGCTAATTCGCATTCGCACTATAGTGCCCTCTGTTTGCCCATGCCCTGCATATGGAACAGCAAATGAACATTGGCTTATTATAGGTGACTGTGTGTTCTTTCCTCCAACAAGGTGTATGCCGTCCTACTATAACTTTCCCGAAGAGCGAATGATCGTCAAGTTTCTAAAGAAAGATAACTTAACGAATTGGAAAACTTGGAGAGGGGTTTACGTGCACCCTGCAGTTGCAATGATAATATCAAACATAATTCTAGAGCGAATAAAGGAACATCTTTAAGATACACTTGGTGCTGAACAAGCAGGTGTCTGCCTCTTGTGCCAGCCATATCAACTCGTTGCGGCTTCACTTGTTCTTCACCGCTTTCGACAGTGTCAACAAGGAGGTCATTTGGCTTGCCTTATACAGAAAAGTTATTCCTGATGAACTAATTTATGATAGTTAGGTCGAAATGAATTGATCGACAAAAGATCGAGAGGTTGGTGACGAAGGATAGAATCGAACAAGATATCATTAGTAGAATCAGCAAAGTCAAGTCTGTGTTCGGAATGTTGTCCAAGATATGGCAAAGCAATGCGATTAGTTGAAACACATACTCGTAGTAAAACCCGTCCTATTATTCTTCAGGGTGTGGCAAATACAAAATGACCGCAACCATCACAAGAAAACTGCAGGTGTTTGTGAATTGGTCTAATCATATGTCTAACGAACTACTTTATCAAGGCACGGATCAAAACCCACAACGAAAAACAGGATCTACATAAGTGATTAAATCTCCCAACTTGCTTGTTTGTAGTTGTTTTTTTTTTATATTTAGTTACTAATCTTATTGTTTTGTTTATTTATTTATGGCATATCTACATCTATACATATTTCTCTTTGATTTAAATCGATACAGTAGTCTTTCCTTTAGGTGATAGGTAACGAATAAAACAATGACATAATAAGGGAATTATCTCCCAGCAGGAAAGCTATTGAACTCCAATACAGGGTTATTTATTTTATGTTTTAGGATTGTAATTTAAAATAAAATAAAAAGAATTAAAGATTTCAATGAAATTTATTTACTGTTTTAAATTTTTGACAATACTATTATGTATGGAATACAACTTCGGTTAAATGGCCGCCACGGAGGTCTCGATTCTTGTGAGGTAATTTTCGATGACTTTTTGGTGCATTTCTGGCTGTTTTGCGGCCATATCTTCAAGTTGGTTTTTATGTACTCCAAAGTTTGGGAAATCTCTGCATAGACATAATCATAGCCCCATCAAAATCCAACGGGATCAGATCACACGATCATGTCGCCAATTGATTTCATCGCCGAAGAAGATTTTGTTCGCAAAATTTGCGTCAACTTACAGACACACTGATATTACAGTATTTTTGTAGTAAGATGCAATAATTTTATTGCATTGATCGGTGGTTAAACGATCCATATTGCAAAATGGCAAGCCAAGACCTAAATACCTGTCACTATGGATGACAGATGGATTTGACAGATGTCATATGGTGGGGAAAGCCTCGAAATGAATAACCCCTTGCAATTGCAACATTTTTATTTTGATGCAGCACGTAAATCAATTGGTCACATAAAGTAAATTGTAACTTGTTAATTAACTATCTTAAGTAAAAGAGTAATTTATACGAGTACCTACTCGGCAGCTCGAATTTTGAAAGACTCATCAATTACGTTTACATCTATTAGTAAGTACTTTTCCAAGATACCGCCATATCTTCATTCAGTAAAAGTTTCTGAAGAAAAAATACATGACAGACAGTACATTCTTCGTAGGTACTCGTAATTGAAAAAAGTTCCAAATAATTCCCCTCTCGCAATTAATTGAAATTATCATGAAGATGAATATATTCAAAATTAAAAAAATAACAAAACAGGAAGTAAAATATTCTCATTCAAATAAGTCGTGAAAATTGTGCACATTCCTATTAATTCAACAACCACATGCTCACATTGTAGATATTCTACGCAAGATGCATATGCAATAATCTCATTTCCATCTTCCAATCAAAACGCAGCCAACGACGCATCGCCGATGTACGAATTTAGGAGTTCTCTTCACTGTGGTACGAGTCTGTGAATGTATGAGTGGTGCGTTTTTTATATAAAATGAAAATTAATTCGATATCGAAAAGCCTTTCCCCTTCGAGAGAGCGAAGGGGTCGAAATGGAGAGAAAATTGTTGCATGCGATTGCATTGGAAAATGCATTGATACTCGTATGTACATGTGGCAAGTGTAAGCATAGTTGTCCGGTGGAAAACCGACATGTGCAAATAAATTTTAATTAATTTATTCGGCAATAGGTAGCTTTCTGAAGAAATTATTATTGGAGCTAAGGTGAGAAAAACTAGGCGACAAGTTAAACCAAGTCTGAGTAAAAAGGGGAGTGCTCTACACTCGTACATTCGATGTTAATCATATTTTACTGTTCAAGTGCGATGGATGCATCAGCTCCAGTCTTTGCCCACATTTGCACATACATACCTAGTCCTGTCATAAATACTGGTACACATTTAAACAAACTCATCGTGAGAACTAGTATTGAACACAATCCATCATATCATATATTGACAGGTACGAGTATTTAATGAGTGACATTTATACAAAGTTAACGCTCAAAAAGATTTACACAAAAGGCGTTTGTAAATATGGAGTGGGACGATACTGAAAACCGTGTTGTGGTAATTGGCCTTCACAAGTGTAATATGGAACGAGGCGATACCTTCCAGGCCTTGCGACCGCTTGGAATTACACGTAATTTTGTGTATCAAACTGTTAAATTGTTTGAAAGACATTGGTGGAGTAACTGACCGTCACAACTCCACAAGCAATCAAAGCTGTTAAAGGATAAATCGGAAACCTGTGCAAAAGCAGAAAATCTTGTCACGAGAAATGAAGATATCGGAAAAACGGAATAAAAGATCGAAAGTTATACGCCGCAGGTATGTGCAAAATGTTGTCCACGGATGAAAAAATGCTTACTATTGAGGAATCGTTCAATAAGTAAAATGGCAGAGTCTACGACCGGTCATCCAAAGAAGCATCAGACCCCAATCATTTATATTGTAAGCTGTGGTCTTTTTTAGAGGCGATGGCTTGTTCTACTCGACATCCAAATATTGAGTCCTTAAAGCGCGCTTATCCGTGCAGCGGAACATTTTCCAATGGATGAGATGCGTACTACGATCAATGAGTGGCCAGAGTGATTCAAGGCCTGCATAAATGCAAATGGCGATCATTTCGAATAAATTGTTTAAATATTATTACCTAAATAATCAATTAAAGTTTCACAGAAACTAGGTATATCTCAAAATATCCAATAAATTTTATTAAGAACGAAGATAAGTGATACCCGAATTTTAACTTCAGGTAGAGTTCAATTTAAATTAGGTAACGACTTTAGGCATTGAGTTTAGGACCAATGCTGCCATCTTTCAATTTTAGAGTAACTTAATCTGTAGTTTAGAGTAGCATTTTGAGGCAAAAAGTAGCACACTTACGGTACAATATATTTTTTTTTTCCAACGATTTATTTTGTTTTATATGTTGTTATGTCTGATGAGACAAAACTTTGACCTACCGAGCTTTCAGAATTCTCTGAGGAAATGTCTTCGTCCAATTTGGTTCCTAACCAATCAAAACTGTCTCAAGAAAACATCACAGGCACCCTGGTCACAGTACCTACTCTTTTTAAACCAGAGGCTCTAGAAGTACCGAAAGTTGATATCTGGGCCACAATCGTTGTAATACCACGGGATGAGAGCCACTCGGCTATAAAAGTGATTTTCTCTGCCGAAATCGAATTGAAATTTGTTAAGCTTTGTCGCAAAGAGCTCAAGATTCTTGCCACTCACTTTTAAGCGCTGCTGGGCCACAAGTATTGTAGCCTATGAAGCGTTAATTGGCTAAGAAAGAGTATACCTTCGATCGAAAACAAACCGAAAAAACAGTTAAATCTCCATTCCAATCGTAAAAAAGACTGATGGAGATCATAAGGCGCGAAGAAGCCTTTGACCGAAATATGACATAGACAGAACCAGCAGTCTTATACAAAAGACTTGGCTCAACCCGCTAGGGTTTCACTATGTGAAACTAATCGAACCAATTAAAGGAGGCAATAAGAGACAAGCTGTGACCTTAAATATAAACCGATAAGTTGTGCTAAAGACAGATTCTATAATTTTGGAAGCGTCTCTAATAGACATTACACAAATTTTACATGGACTTAAGTTTGATGCAAAGATGATGATTTGGCGTTGTAATTCGAATTAAACAGTTGTCCTTTTGACAAACTTGTTCAAAATTGGTCTTGAACTTAGTCCATTCGCACGCAAATTTTGGAAGATTTTGGGATATAAATTGTACATAAATAAATGTTCAAAATAAGTCATTATTTTTAGTTTAGCCACAGAATGATATTTTGTACAATAATTAAATACCTATGCCTGGAAAGTACTAATGTAGCCTAATTTACAGTTTTATGTGACAATTGTTAAAAAAACAGAAAGTGAAATTAGAGTAAATACCTAGGAAAAGAGAAAATTTACCTGTGCCATGGAAAAACTACTTTTTATCCGATAAAATTAAAAAATGTGTAATAAAATAACGTGCAAATTTTGGGGTTAGAATGAAAATTCTAATTTCGCTTCGAATTGTGACCCTACAGACACACAGATTCATATCTTTGAAGAAAATCCATCCAGCCGTTTGGGCTACAGTTGACCATACCTACAGACAGACAGAATTGAGAGTCAGACTTTTTAAGTTTCTCTATTATAGTAACATCAAGTTTGATCAAAATTTCGAGATCGAATTGGTTCAGGAAACCAATTTCCGTGCAATATTTGAAGAACTGCATGACAAATTTACATTTTCGGAATTTTTATTTCTGTTATGCAATTGATACTAAATTGTGCATTAAATTTGTATCTACGCCCGTTTTAAAATGTTCTGTTACGTTTAACGGTGAATTGTGCATGAAAATTGTGAATGGAAATGTCCAAACACTAACTTTTAACTAACTAACTTTCAATCACATTTGAAATAAAATAATAAAAAGAGAGTTATTTTTGGATATGTGCTATACATTTAAAAAAAAATATATATATATCGCTAGATCCCAAGTGGTATATAATATTTGTAATCAGAATTAAGAGCTACATATGTATGTCCGTCTGTATGTCACCAGTTTTAAGACTCTGAATTTTGAGTTAGTAGAAGTAGTACAAATGGTCCTGGTCGATATTATGGTAGCAGTGATATTTTCACTGTTAGTCGAAAGTAGCAATCACAACGTGTTGCCAGATACCTATATGAGGTATTAGTGAATGTGATCTAGTACAAAATCTGCTACTGCTAGTATGACAGAAAAGTAGCAAGTCATGATTGATTCTTATTTGGCATCTCGAACAGGTCCCGAATCATTTTCAAAAGGTTCCATTTTGTTATTGAAAATAATTAGGTTTGAGATTATATTAGAAGAATATATTAATCAAGCACTTACAATTATTTTTTTTTTTTTCTTTTCACGATAATAATTAAACAATTTTAATGATACAATAAATATTTATGGGGTATTATATCGTACAATATTAACTATAATAATTTATGTTACATTTAGTTGTCGCACAAATATGAATATTTAAAAGCACAGAATATTGGTGTCCATAGAAAAAGAATATGTGACTAATACAAAGTCTCTACACAAATTTAGGTACATAGAAGTTTTAATTAGTTTGTGCCAGAAAGTTTGGAGACCATCAAACTTTCTGCTTTGCTCGATCAGCGTATTGGAATTAAAATAAACTCTTTCCCAAGTAAATGTCACATTTCGGGCAAAATAAATTTAGTTAGACAGGGTGTTTCTTAAATAGGATCCGATACTTCGAGATCTGGTAGAGTACTGAGTAATGCTCAAAGCATTTGCAATTTTTAAATTCTAGAACATTTTAAAAACGTATGAGTTATAATCTAGATAACAACTTTTTTGGGATATGTTTAACTTTAACATTATTTTTTTGTTTCACAATTTAAAAGATAATTAAAGGAGCTGTGAATTTTGTAAATGCAATTTTCATGTAAACCTCATTTCTTTTTACTTTTATTTCTTATGTATCGTGCAAAGTATAAGCTTTGCGTAAAAAATACTTTACATAATTTGTAGCACTTTTGATTATCTTTCACGCGGTGAAACAAAAAAAATATTTGATCAAAAAATTGCTGAAATTAAAAATATTTGAAAAATTTTCGAAAAATCGAGTTTGCCTCAAAATATTTTCAAAATGATCTACAACTTTGTGTTCGATTATAAGTAGAATTCTCGAAATTGGTACAGATTTGGTGAAGATGGAGCAAAGATAAGAAAATGTTTAAAAAAAAAAAAAAACATAAAAAACGGTATAACTTCATAATGGTAAAAGTTGATCCCATTCTTCTAACATAATTCCTGCTTGAAGTTCAATGCGGCCCCCATTTAAGAAGCACCCTGTACTATACTACCAGGCAGAACTCCTTTTTGGTGTAGTGGTTCGAGAAACTTGAATTTTATTCGTCTCTCTTTTATACTCGGGTGGCTGTGGCTGCTGTTCTCCGTCCGGGCTTGAACCTGCACAGTTCGGGTCACAAGCGAATACACTACCCACTACACCATGGCCACCCCTTATACTATACCTAAGTATAATGTTAACTCGTAAAAATACTTTTCATACCTACTTATCTCAAGATACAGCCACATCGATTAAGATATAGCTAAAATAAGGAGTGACAAAAAAATATAAAAACCTTTCTAGCTCCTGAATGCCAAGAAATCTGTTTGTCTTGATGAGAGCAACATGACTACATAATCAAGGGCGGATCCAGGATTTATTTCTGGGAGGGGCACAAAGGCCAGATAGGTAAAGAGTGTACCCCATAGTATTCCAATTGCTAGTGTTTTTTCGACTGGCCTGTTTTATCTGAATCGTGCCTGGGGGGGGGGGGGGGGGGGGCTGTGCCACCCCCCTGGATCTGCCCTTGTACATAATAGCCAGTCGACATTTTTTGTAACACTGGTATACAGAGTTATTCATTTTGTGCTTTAGGATTTCAAACTTAAATAAAATTAAAAGTAAATTTTGAACTATGCGATTATGTATAGAATATAACAACGGTTAAATGGCCTCCACGGGAATTTTTGCTAACTTCGATTCTTGTGAGGTAATTTTCTATGACTTTTCGGTACATTTCTGGCTGTATTGCTGCCATATCTTCACGGATGTTGGTTTTTAAGTGGTCCAAAGTTTGGGGATTGTCTACATAGACACGATCTTTAGCATAGCCCCACACAAAGAAATCCAACAGGATCAGATCAAATGATCTTGGTGGCCAATTGATGTCGTCAAATCTCGAAGTTAAACGGCCGGGGAATTTTTCGTGCAATAGTGCCATTGACCTGTGTTGTGTGGCACGTAGCCCCATCCTGTTGGAACCAAATGTCGCTCACATCAGTGCCTTTGATCTCTGGCCAAAAAAAAATGTTGTTATAATTTGACCTTATAGAAATGAAGATGCAAATCCTAGCGCGAAATACGCCAAAGGGAGCGGTAGGAAATGCCCAAATGCTGACCGCGGCGTGGAATTGAAAATTCTGGGTATTCGGCCACAGCGGCTTTGTTTTCAGTTGATCGAGCATTACGATGATGCACAGGGCTAACGACATCACAAACACTACCGATTTGTTCGAATTTGGTGATTGTATTTCGAATTGTTTGCTCAGTTGGGCGATTATGAGGACCATAATCTGTCTTTAAATCGCAAAACACAAATATTACAGAACTTTAACATTTGTAGTAAGATGCAACAATTTTAACGCATTGAACGGTAGTTAAACGATCCATATTGTAAAATGGCAAGGAAAGAGCTAACTACCTGTTACTATGGATGATAGTTGGATTTGACAGATGCTATATGGCAGGGATGTGAAATCTCAACCTCAAAATGAATAACCCTTTACATATAAACATGTAATAGTTTTCACGAATATGTAATCAGTGCCAGCTTACTTCGAAAATATTTGGCTGATGAACTGTTGTTATATATGTAAGCAACTATGAATAATGAATTAGGAATCTTATTTTAAATTTGGGTGAGAGGTATGAATTTTCGGCCAAATACTAGGTACAGGGATTGCATTGCATTAGCATAATTTCAACCACATTTCCTAGTAGTAGAACGCATATATTCATGCAAATTTTTGAACAAGGATAAAGGGTTTGTTTAGTTAAAAAATTGTGTTTAATTCGTGGATGTAGTGGCTCAGTGGTTCAGTGCGTGTACCACTGAACAGGAGACTCCCAGTTCGAGTCCGAGAGCAAAACTATCATGAAAAAGCTTCTCAATTATGCCATTCGGATACGCATTGTACGCACAGTACGAATGGATGCAAGAAGCTAGGTTAAGGCCCTGCGCCAAAATATTTATATATTTATTTTATGTTAAATGAGAGAGGCAAATAACGTGTTTCCCCCTATTCGTTTCGAAGTCGAACATTGTAAACTCATTTTATATGAATAAAGGAAACTATTCGGACATAAATGGGCGAATAAAATTTACTCGTACGAGTATATTGAAAAATAAACTCTTTACCCCTTTTTCATTTACCAATCTGTATGATTTCCTTCCAATATATATTCGATATTCGAACTTTGATTCTCAATTCAAAATGACAATTCCCACTATCTCTTTCTAACCCTTCAATTCTGTTTAGAAAAAAAAAGTAGTTTTCTGCCCAATGCAAACAGTCGCGAAGGTTAGATACATAGATACAAATCTATTTTTTATGCGTATCCATAAAAAAAAACGTATTAATAGAAAAAAACAACAAAATTCCTTGTGGGTGCATTTTCCCCTCTCTTTCTATCGCTATTATGTCCCCATCTATCTTTCTAATTGTTGCACGCATAAAATGAAAAAAAAAAAAAAAAAAAAAACCGGGGCCACTTGTAATAACTGCACACACAACGTAGAGCTCACGCACACAGACTCATCTGCAATTTTTTCGAAATGCATCCAGGGGGATGTACACATTGATAAGCCTGTAATGCTCGTATCTCTTTCGCTCTCGCTGGAAAAACATTTTTTTTTTTTACATATTCGCTGGAAGTGGTGAAAAAATGCGTTTTACGCATGTTGTGTATGTATTGTTGTTATGTTGCTGTTGCTTGTGACTATGATTTTTTTTTTTGCCCATCGAATTTTCACATTTTCCCCTGTGCGACATAGACGATAGCATAGATACAAAAACAACATTCACACTGCGCTGCCACTTCGAATTGAATTTTTTTTTTTGTTCGGTTTTTGGAATATTGCGAGTATTCTACTGCTGCTGTTGCAATCGCTGAGTTTATTCAAGTTTGAGAAGTTGAAGTTGCAACTACGTGCTGTCGCATTTTTACAATTCATACTTTTTTTTGTAAAAAAAAAACTACATCGCTTTTCTCTTTTCCTCTTCTCTATTTTTTTTTTTTTTTATTTTGAAATCAGTTTTGGGAGTAAAAATTCAAAATTACGAAAGTGTATGCGCCGTTACTGGATTTTTGCACTTTTGGACCTTTCAACAACTCTAGCTTTTTGAAAAAAAAAAATTTGTGAATTCGAAATTTTCCAATTAGATTGTGAAGGTGTTTTTGGAACTCTTGGCATTGAAAAAAAAAAAAAAAAAAAAACTCTTTGATTTACACTATAGTTTTAAACGCGAGCGAATACCTGCTTTTTATGCAATTAATCGGAAGTGCATATTGCTAAACAGAGACTTATTTTTAACAAAAGTGAAAGCAAAAAACAATAAAAAAAAAGCAAAAAAAAAAAAAACGAAAAACGAAAAAACTAATAATTATCTAAATTAAGTGCAAGCACCACACAGCCACCCACACTATAAGTGTTTCCTTTTGGATCATTTTTATTTCGGCCTAATTTGTTTTTGGAACTTCATAAATAGCTGTGTGTGTGCAAATTTGTTGTCAAAATTTTTATTACAATACATTTTTAAAATTCAAAATTTGTTTCCCTGTTGGATAAATTTTCCTTTTAATTCATAAAAAAAAAACAATTAAACTGCAAAAAACTTGGAATGCGGCTTAGAAGGTGTTGCTGTTAAGGTAATATTACATTTTCATATTTTATTTGCAAAATTTGTTAAACAAAAATAATACAAAAACAATTTAAAATTAAATAAAATATTTTAAGAAAGAAAAAAAAAAAAAAAAAATACTTGACCCTCAGTCCCATTTTCGACAAAAACGAAAAAGAAACCTGTTCCATGAAACCAGACAAGACAAAACTAATAAACAATTTCGCAACTACTATTAAACAACTTTAATAGCAAACCTATATTCGATCAAAAGCTTCATCAATAACAAATGATAGTAGGTAATACACGTAGTAATAATCGTCTGCCCTTAAGGGTAGCCTTCGAATTCAAAGGTCTGCTTCGACTTTACACCCGCCTGCCTTGCTCTTGTATCAACTCTAGTGTGTCAATAAGTTTTTGTTTATATATACATATATATATATTTTGAATTTAGATTGCTGCTTCCGCGGTTAAAGGGGTGGGAGGGACGTTTGTGTTTTCGAGATTTTGCAGCGCAAATTTTTTGACTTTTATTTTGGTCTACGGTATTGTTGTTTCAATTATTATCTACTCAAGTGTAAGACACTTAAGTAAGCAAATACTAACCTAATATGACATATACTATATATAGGGCTTTTTTTGTATTGCTATTTAGTAGTGTTTGTTTTTTTTTTTTTTTTTTTTTTCTAAGAGAAGGGGAAACATTTAAAGCTTTTGCTGAACAAAACTTGCGGAATATAAATTTGAATTTTTTTGAATGACCAGATCCATTGGTGCTTTGAGTGCTTTTGAATTTTTGCAGCCGCCGCACAATGGATACGATAATATCACTGATCAGCGAAATAATTAAACAGCAGAAAAATAAATCATACACAAAATATCTTTTTCCAATCAGCAAAAAAGTATTTTTATGACCAGCAGAAAATAAAAAATAAAAAACCCAAAAATACATGATTAGCAAACATTAATAATTTGATCAGCAGAAAAAAACTATGCTTGGAAAAAAAAAGATAAGAAGCAGTTATTCAAGAAAAAACTTGAGCGATTGCGAATTTCAAAAAATAAAAGTAAAAAATTCCTGAATTCGATACTATTTTTTTGAAATTCGCAATCTTTCTTGAATAATTGTTTCTTTCATTTTGTTTTGTTTTTGCATATGAATTTTAAGGCTTTGCATATGAATTTTAATTTTCACTTTAGTAAAAAAAAAAATATTTTCTACTGAATAAATAAATAACAAACAAAAAAAAAAATACAATTTTTTTGATGATCTACTGACTTAACCAAAAAATTATATTCTGCTGATAAAATAAATCATTGTTTTTTCTGCTGTTTTTTTTAAATTCTTCCGTCCAAAACAATATGTTCTGATCATCAGAAAACTACTAAATTTGCTAGTCAAAGAATTTATTTTTGCTGGTCAAAAAAAAAATCCTTTACGGCTGATCGATGAAATGTCAGCTTTTTAGCAATATTCTTGCGCTTAAAGGATTTTGATCTCCAACTCATGATGTTTAGAACAGAGCGCACGTGTAATGAAAATTAAGAGGGGGAAGGCGATTGCTGCGCATTGGTCTTAAATAATTGTGGGTGCGTAATAATTGGTTATCATAAATCGCGGACATTGAAGTTAGGTCCGTTGGCGGATTTCATTATGAGTTTATGTATATATTTGATGCAAAAACAAAAAAGTTTTGATACATTCTACGTAAAATACGAAAATATTTATTAATCCTAGAAACTCGTATCCGTTTTCGGAGAAAAACAATCTTGTGTACTTTTTTGAGTGAAAAGTGTTCATCTTTTGTTAATTTTTTTATCATCAAACCGTCAACAACTTAAATTGCTTAATTTTTCTAGGATTTTTATAGGTATTATATGCAACTTTTTCCAATATTAGACTAAAACATGCTCCATGAAAAACATGAAACATCAAAACATCGCAAATTAGAATGGCCGTAGGTTTTAACGAAAGAGCATACAAATTTGTAAATCTGCAAAATCTTTTATTTTGAATCTTACTTTCATCAGTTTTCGCCACTTTTAGGAATCTTAAAAGCGCATAGTATCAAGGAAATTTTTCTGAACAGAAACATGGACATTAGTAAAAATATACATTGTATCTAATACTATTCAGTAACGAATTTATTATCGCAAATTGTATAAAATAATTTTTTGATATTTTGTGTTCTTGAATTCCATATTCGCATAATAATTCCGCTGGTATTTGAAGTCCTGTATAATCTCAAAAAGATGAACTTTTCGAAAAGATAAAATCGCCAAAAGATGAATAAAATATTTTTGTCAGTTGTTTGCCATTTGTTTTCGTAGTGTTAATTTATTTGTTGCAAGTGAATTTTTATAAAATCAAAAAGCCATTCGTCAAGTTAAAGTAAATTTTTTAGGTTTTTTCATCTCGGTGACTCGGTTTTTATCGGATTTCCCCCGTTTCTTGCCGATGTGTTACATTCTTTTTAAGTCTAACTGCAAGATGACACCCATCAAGGGAAAAGTTGAATTTGTACATTTTCGCATCTTGAAAAAAAGACGTCTCGGTCATGTTTTTAAAAGGTTCATCTTTTCCAAATTCATATTTTAGATTTCAGTTAACATTAGGCAATAGTTTTTGAGTTCGAATATCCCTAAGAAAAAATGATTACTATCGATCTGTTTGAAATTCATTATGAGATGGATGGCAAATTTTCGTAAGAAATTTACCACCACATCGTTAAAGGTGAATACCTTTATGTGCGAACAATGTGATTTAATACATAATAATAGTTATACTCGTAAAACTTGAAAATTGAATACTTGGAATTGAAATTAAAGGTGTAGTGGTAACATCATCGCTTGTCACGCTACAGGTTCACAGTTCAAATCCTGATGTCAAGAATCATCTATTTATTTCACATGAAATAAATAAAAAAGTCGATCAATTTCGAAGCTCATTTCAACTCTACTGCGAAGGCATAACACTGGCAGTGGGGTGGTCATATGGCTGAAAATGCAACTTGACCGTCATGATGACATCAGAAGGATTGAAAAAAATACTATGAATCATACAAAATGACAATCAAAAATGCTCCCCAGTTATCTGGACGCCACCACCTGAGTTTCAAACCCACTACACCAATCTTTTTTTCTCTCTCTCTCACTTTCCACAAATGCCTGTGCTCTGAAATAATTTAAGGGTAATCATATCCCCTTTGGCGGGCGCAAATTATATAAAAAAAGGGTTAAATTTGAGTTACAAAAGGAAAATAGGTACTTTTTATCAAAAAGTTGGAAAATTTAACACTCACAGATTTGTATATCCTACCCAGGTTAAATTGAGTTGAATGTATAGTCTGTATGTAGAGAACGCCTACTTTTTGGGGGCGTTTTTAAAAAAAAAAAAAATTTTTGCCTTTAAAAACTAGAGTGGTGGGAAATACAGGACCGGCCAAAACATATTTTGCGCTCTGCACAAACCTAAGCTACCCCCGCCCTCCCGCTCCTCTTCCGCCTCTCTTATGACAACCGCAGAGTCATTTCCTCGACTCTATCGCATTTTTTTTAAAAAGTAAAATTGCTTCTCTAGTTAGGGTGGAGTGTGGAAATAAGACGAAGGGTGGATGGAACAATGATTGATTTTGTTTTTGATTCTTTGGTTATCGTTGTTGTTGTGTTGTTTGAAGAAATGTTTCGCGCCCTGTGCAAATGCACATACCGCACATATGGGTGGCCCTCACCGGTGTAAATGGTGTACTCGACTTTCCTAATAATAGGCACACCTGTATTTCCTTCATTACCAATTTTTTTTTTTTTTTTTTTGTGTGTTAAGCTGATTTTGACGTTTATCATTACTTACGTCCGATTCGGACGGATTCTTCCCTTCTTTTATTATTTGTTAATGGTGAGTTAATTTAATAAATAAGTAAAATTTCACAAATTATTAAATATATTTCAGTAGAAATGAAAATGCCTTATTTATTTAGATTTTTTTTTTTCTTGAGTTTCTTTATTTTTTTTATAGTTCTTGCAATATATACTTTATTTTTGAGTTATTTTAATAAAGCAGGAAATAATAATGATTTAAAAAAAGAAATATTTTAAACATCTTGTCTGACCTTTTTTAAAAAAAATTTAATTTTTGTCAAAAATGCTAATTTTTAGGTAGGTAAGAGGGCAATTCTACTGGAGTCATCTGGTAACACTGCCCCTGCCTCAGGCGAAGGAGTTCTTATATCGCAGGTTATTTTGTCGTTAAGTTATTTTGGGTTGCTATTAAACGCAAACGAAATTTAGATATTGTAAAGCGGAATCCACTGTACCTACTAAAAAATTATAATAAACAAATTTATAATAGTAAACTGCTTCATACACCGCTGCCCCACCACTTTTAATATGTATGTATGTTTGTATATTGCGATGGCGTGGGAGAGCTTTTAAGTAGTTGTTCCATTGTGCAGTCACAGGACCTGTAGAACTTCCAATACAATTATGAAAACGTTGCAGCTTCCTGACATCCGAGAAGAAAGTAGTCAAATATAAATTTCTCTAGGTATGTAACGCCCACAATCCAGACCGACCTTTAAAGGTAAGGAGACTGACTCTAGAGAATTCATTTCAACTTGGCTTCGTCTACAAAATATGTAAACGCTGCCTTTGTCTACATTTCGTCTATACATTACACATAGCCAGTCCCACTTTTTGTGGACGTTTTCTTTAAAAAATCATGTATTGCCATTTACGGTGAAGGTTAAGTTTTATTGTGAATATTTCGTCAAAATCCGTCAACTTTATTTACAAATGTTGGGAGCCACGCCTACTTTCTGCTAAGTAACAACAGTTTTGTGATCTAATTTATTAAAAATCGTGAATAAAACGATATCATTGCTTCGGTTTTAAGAATTTCGTAACGCCACGCTTATTTTATTAGGGGTGAGTTAAAAAATGTGGGATAGGGTATGATAATACGATCCGTTCTCGATGGATTTTAATTATCCTGTATGTTGTTTTTTTTTTTCTGTGGAATTTTGAGATAAAAAGTTTGAAATGAAAGTAAAAGGAGGGGAACTAAACATAAAGGACTCCTTCATTTGAGCCAACAAAGAATTGCTGATTGTGAGTTATTGAAGGCGTATGCTTCAATAAATATGTGGGGTAGGGTATCATACGATCCGTTCTCGATGGATTTTAACTATCCTGTATGTTTTTTTTTTTTCTGTGGAATTTTGAGATAAAAAGTTAGAAATGTAAGTAAAACATAAGAACAAAGAATTGCCGATTGTGAGTTATTGAAGGTGTATGCTTCCTCAAACTTTGTTATAAAGCTATTAAAGAGCTGTGTATCTCTTATAATATCTGTTATATTATCAAAAATGTTCTGGAAAGCATTCGATTAATTTATGTAAGTACATAATCTGTTTTTCAAACTACACACTGGTACAAATCAGTCATAAAACCAAATCATATTATACCTATAAACTACTAAAAATAAGTTAACGTACAAATCCGTTTTACTTTAACATCTTTATCAGAGGAATTACCTGTTAATCCAATAATCTTGCATTATGACTCTCTCCCCGCATGCTCTAGCTCTAATTCCCTTTCTTTTCCATTCAATAATCGTCTTATAAGATCGTTTTCACTTTGTTATCCTGTTGTGCAATATACTTGTGCAATTTTACCTTCAACCTGCAAACTGCAAACGACAAAATCCCAAAAATAAAAAAAAGAAGGAAAACAAAACCAAAGAAAAAAAAAAAAAAAAAACATAAATTTTGTTAGGGGATCCTCTCTGGACTAGCTATTTATTACTTTTGCTGTTATCCTCCCTTCCATTGTTGTTGTTTGCAGGGATCTTATATCATTTTTCATCTTTTTTATGTCGTTATCAACCTGCAAACACTTGAGATCGAAATAGGATATTTTGCAGTCAGGCAAAAATAAGATAGAAGCGGCTGCGGTGCACATGTCTTTCGTCTGTCAAAGATCCTTTAGTTTGCTATTTCATTCCCAATGGGATGACCTTTTGAGAACAACCAAGATGTCGAGGAGATAGGAATAGGAATATAAGACATTAATTTATTGTGGTATGATTGCAAAAAAAAAAATTGTACATGTTATAGTCTCTATAGTTTGGTGAAATTTTTTGACAGGAAGTCTGCGAATGTAGTACCTGTGCGATAGATGTCAGGGTGATATGTGAAGTGCACGCATATGATGTATTTCGAAATAAGTTTTTATTGCATACGTTATACGAGCATCGTAGACCTTTTTTTCATAATCGATTAACATGATCATCATGTCGTTCTAGAATGTGACATTTAGCAGAGGTTCTAAAGTCATTCGTTTAATGACTACGAAACACTAAAAATAACATACTCAATGCACTTCAAATAGATAATCAATTTTACTGCTAAATTCACTCCCAACCTAACTCCAACAACTGTTCCTACCTTCAATGACAAAAAACTCAACAACGAATAAGACAAAGACCATATGTTACAGACTGTCGAGGAAAGGAGTGTCAATTGGATTTGTAGATTTTTTTGTTTTCAATGGAAAAACGAAAAAGATTCCAATTGACTCTACTAAATGTCTGCAGTTTGCTAGTTTTCCTGTTTTTTTTTTTTGTATCACTAGCATATGGCATTCGAGACTATCCCGTCCAGTTGTAAATTTGACTCTTGACATCTGGTTAGCATTAAGTTATATGCTTCTACAATTTGGTAATACATTTTTTGTGTGACAACATTTCGCGATTAAAATTGAAGACGGTAAGATCTCAGCTAAAATTTTTGAAATTTTGATTTTTACTTTGCTCAGTTTGGAATTACTCGTAATAGGAAACCTTATTGCATTGATGTACCATATGTATATCTAATAATTAAGCAAAACTATGTTACCGTGAGACCATGAAAATTCAAGTACACATTTGAGCCAGACGCACAGTATTTTAAAATCGGTCTCAAAAAACGCATTTTTGTAAGTTAGGTTAGGTGGCTGTCTCAATTCAATGCTGGCAAATTCACTCAAGAACTCAATTGTTTTCTCAGACTTAAAAATTAATTTGCGCTTATGGACAAGTTATAGTTGTACTTCATATGTAGGGGTGTTACTATATTTCAAGGAAATTTTAAGAATCTGCTACTTTACTGTATGAAGTACTAAATCTACTTTTTTTTTATATAATTTGCACGTGTCAAAGGTGATACTCGTATGAATACCCTTATACTAATTTTAAGACACGGGCGTTTTGTAGAAAGGGGAAGAAACAGATTGGTGTAGTTGGTTTGAAACTCAGGTGGTATTTAGTTTCAGTGAACTCTAAGGGTAGCGTCCATGTAACTGGAGAGTATTTTCGTCGTTGCTTATGATTCACAGTATTTGTTTCCGTCCTCCTGATATCATCATCACGATCAAGTTGCATTTTAGCCATATGACCACCCTACTGCCAGTGTTATGCCTTCGCAGCAGAGTTGACATAATCTTTCGCGATTGATCGACTTTTTTATTTATTTCATACGAAATAAAAAGATGATTCTTGACATAAGGATTCGAACGGTGAACCTGCAGCGTGACATGTTACCACTACACCATGGCCACCCTTATTACTACATCTTAGCAGTTGCATTTCAAACTCCAAATATGTGTGCAATATTACCAGCAAACTACTAATATAAACTTAATTGTGTTTTTTTTTTCCGCAGCTTCATAGCAGCATGTCGGTACAAAGATGATGGCAAACTGAAGTAACTTAATGCTTCAGAATAGGAAAGGAAAATTATCAATTTCTTACGAATACTTGTAGCAACTTTAAATAAAACACAATTTCATCAGTGTTTCATGCTAAGGATGCTGAGACGAGCACCTGCTTTGAAAAGCCCAGTAGACTCTTACATATAACACATACAGTTACAAACTCGACTCCCAATGCTGATAGAAACACATAAATTGTACACCATGTTCAGATGAGTCATATTAGCAACCTCAATAAATGTTTTCTAACTTAAGCGGTTGCCGAGATACAATACTTCAAAAAACGCTTATTTTCGGACTAACTGACTGGCTCACTGATCAGAATCTTGAAATTTGGTACAGAGGTAGAACTTGGATAAAATAACTAAAATTAACTTAGGGTGGCCGTGGTGTAGTGGTAACATCATCGCTTGTCACTTTGTTGATTCACGGTTCGAATCCTGATGTCAAGAATCATCTATTTATTTCGCATGAAATAAATAAAAAAGTCGATCAATCGCGAAAGCTAAGTCAACTCTCCTGTGAAGGCATAATACTGGCAGTAGGGTTGTTATATGGCTAAAATGCAACTTGATCGTGATGATGACATCAGGAGGACAGAAAAAAATACTGTGAATCATAAGCAACGGCAATAATAGCGAAAACAAACAAAATACTCCCCAGTTATCTGGACAGCCACCCTTGGAGTTTACAGAAACTTAATACCACCTGAGTTTCAAACTACACCACTCTGTCTTTCTCTCTGTCTCTTCCCCTTTCCACAAAACGCACGTGTTCTAAAAATTAGTATAAGGGTATTCATATCCCCTTTAACACGTGCAAATTATAAAAAAAAATAAAAAAAATATCATTTCCAAAAAAGGGGAGGGAGGAGGGTGTAACAGGATGCTCTTAAGGTCGTCAAATCGTATGAGGTATGTCCAGTCGACATAGTACAGAGGCAGGAAATTTTGCTTTTCCTAAAAAGAACGTGAGACGGAGCATATCATCATGCGGGGTATAATTTTTAATGCATTGATAAGTAGATTGCAAAACCGTTTATTTTATTTCAATTAGACACAAAGTTCAATAGTTAATATTAAAAAAGACTTCTTGTAATGCAGATAGGATTGCAGTAAAAATAGCTCAAGAACGTACTGTCTAACCTGGCGATTGCTTATCTATGGTTTGCTTGGTTAATAAATTATTACTTTGCAAAAAAATATTGATACCCAGAGCATTACTGTAAAAAGGAATTAAGCTTTTTCTTGGTCGGGCGAAGCCGCACTCGTCCACTAGCTCGATATATGCACATATACGAGAATATATCGACTTAACAGAATGTAGTAGATTATACTGCATGAAAATATTGCTCCGCGGTAACACTGCCTACAAGTCATTTGAACTTTGAATTTATTTGCGAGCAGTCAGACATTCCGAATTAATGGATTATTATTATTATTTGTAAGAATGGTATCATGCACTGTGACCTTGTGGTATATTGTGCCCCCTACTAATACATTGGACAGGTTCGTTCCCTCAATAGAGTTCCCCTCGTATTACAATTCCTTTCAGAATTATGTTTGAGAATTTTGTACTCTGACTTAGCCTAGAGCACCTTCTCTAATTCAGTTTCTTTTAGGAATCTCCGAATGAGAAGCGGGTTTGTGATTGAAATTTCCTTATCTGATATTTGGTACTTACCCAAATTCGCACACACAAGATTCCAGAATGTGTTTCTCATTGCAGAAAGGCCTTCCTCTGCTATACCTAGTTTTCTTAAGCATTCCTTAAGTTTACAGTGTCCTGTTAGAATATATAGATTATTTTTATTTAGGCTGATACAGGTTTTGAATCATTTTCGGTTGTAGTTCAAGAGTTTCATAGTTCGCCTCAGATCTTGAAGCTTTTCTAGGTTCTGGTTCTGTTTTCCTTCTCAATTCCCTTGAATTCTTCTTTTAGAGTGTGATCCCCTATTCCGCAGAATGGTTCAGGTCCTATGAAGAGTTCTGCTGTCCCTGGTCTTGCTGGTGAGTCTGCTGCTGTGTTATCCTGTAGTCTAACTTGGTCAGGTATCCAACAGAGGGCTACTTTGTTAGCTCTACCCAGTTTCTTAAATACGTAGAACTATGGTCATTAAGACCCTCAAATGGACGGTAAAAGTAACTTGGCATTTGGTTGATGATGCCGAAGAGGGGAAGTTTTGAAGAAACATATAAAGAACTTATTAAGTTTTGAAATGGAATTGTGTAATAATAATAAGTCCTGAAAATATTAAAAAAAAAAACGATCAGTGAAGCGACGAAAATCAAATAAACCACCAACAGATGTCCGATTTGATCGCATAAATCATTGGCCCGAATTAATGGTTATTGCTGCGCCAAGAACATGTAGCATTAGAGCTGTGAAAGCTGCGGTCGTGCAAAGTGTTCCGCGTTTAACGCTTTCTCTGTATTGCAAACAAATAAAACTTGCTTAAAAGATAATACATGAATGATTTAAATTAATAACTAATAAAACAAAATGTATCTATTAAATATTTCTGTTGTTGAACATTACTTGAGTCACTATATTTTGTTTTGGTGGGTTTAAGCCCAGACATCACAATTGTGCGTATCCTTTTCTTCAGTCCTGCAGCACCCATGAATTTTTTACATTTTATTTTCTAGCAACAAAAATTTAAACCTTCCAGGTCTGAAAGGGTTAGAATAATAGCAATTCAAAGAAGCACACTTGGAGGAATCTCCTAGTGAGTCAGTCAATTGAGTAGATTTTAACTTCGTATATAAAGAGTCTTTCATTAAGCGTTTCCTATCTTTAAATTTAAATAAAACAAAGTGTGTGTGAGATATCATCGAAATTTGTTATTCGTTTGAAAGGCCTATCGATGCCATTATGTATGGAATGTAACATCGTTCAAATGTCCGCCGCGGCTTCTCTGGGTGGTACGCATCCGAAATGTCCAATTTTCCATGACTCTGGCGCATAAATCAGGCTGAATTTGACCGAAGGCATGTGTTATGTTAGCTTTGAGGGCCGCTGTGGTTTGTGGCTTATTCGCATAGACCTGCGACTTCAGAAAACCACACAAGAAAAAGTCTAACGGGGTCAAATCGCACGATCTCGGTGGCCAGTTTACATCACCTCCACGTGAGATGACCATGCCCTCGAATCGCTCGTGCAGAATTTCCAATGTGGCGTGAACAACAACAATATGGCCGCTATCAACTGTCAAAGTTCAGAAGTCCCTATTGGAAGACCCTGTACTTATGCATGCAACAATTATTTTCATAAAATAAATTTTTTAATACAGTTTAAAAATGTTAAACCAAAATGGAGCCATTTGAGAACTTGGGCACAATGCTTTGACATATTGACATTGAAATTGACTTTTTCGGAATATCTCGTTCAATGTGAATTTTACAAAGAAAAATATCATAACCTTTATTGTTCATGATGAGATTTTCTACAAAAATGATCTTTACTATAATTTTCTTAAAATGGTTCGCTTTCGAGCTAGAGCCGCGAGAAATTGGTGATTTTTCAAGAAATGCACGAAATAAAAAATCTTCTTATCCAGGTTATTCCAATTCAATCAGTAAAATGTTGGGAGATGATAGGTCATGGTACAAAAAAATAATGTTGGGGATGGGGGTGTCAACCTTCCACCGATTCCATGTTATCGGAAAAACAGTGATTTTTCTAAGTACTTTATTAAAGCACTTAAACCCTTCAACAGTCCAACTTAAGTTGGTGAATGTGATGTGGTTGTAAAGCCATGGGTATTTAACCCATCCATTAGATAGTAGACAGTCAGAAATGTCTTAAGACAGTTTTACTCTAGAAAAACGTCGTAAAACAATTTTGCCCTCGGTGTGCGCTGGATCATATGTACGAAAATTATACATACTCGTATTATCTACAACAACCAATTCTGTCCGAAGACACGCACTGTCTGAAGACAGTTTTGTCCGTAGACATACATACAAAACAAATAAAGGACAAGGAAAGGATGTTATTATGTTAATGACTACTTATTAGTTAAAGTATAGGTACGTATGTATAGAAGTTGCATACCTAGATATGTATACCCATGATGTATCCAATAAAAATAAATATTCTATGAGATAAACTATCCCCGATGAAAATATACTAAAACATGTGCAACCCTTCTTTCGTATGAAACAGTACTTAGGTAAATTTATCAAATTACGCCAAATTGGGAAAGAAATTAATAAAGAGCATTATTGAGGTCAAATATGAATGTCCATTATTCGATTCGGTAGTCGATTACAGCCTTGGAACTATAAATGTAGTGGATTCTGTTATGAAAAATATGGTCCCAATATTTTTTAATATTAATGCTTAAATGTGTTTTTTTCAAACTCAACAATGCTAAGGAAATTCTTTCCCGATGTCGTGGAGAGATAAAGCACATTATAATACATTCTACAAAAAATACACACTCAGATCTATAACAATACGTTGTCAACATATAACTTAAGAGTAAAATGTTCATTGAGAAAGTGAAAGTGTAAACAAATAGGAAAGCTCCTTTTTGAAAGATTCTCTACCTCTAACCAGATCAAGAGAGCACGACACATCAATGTAATTATGAAGACACCTTTAGATATCTATGTCTATCAGCCATGAACAAATCTCTTTCGCGGAGGCAGCTCCATAAAAGTAATAATCATAACGCCTTAAACTTTCCTTCGAGAAGAAAGCGTTTAAAAACCAATTGGTTAACAACGAGCTTTGCAATTGGGTAAATCATCAGGCTACTTTATTTTTATTATTGTAAACTTGAAAAGTCCTTCTGTACCCGCTCTGTTCTGTTTGTACTACCGTGATGAAAAAGTTTCAGGAATGACTACAGTGTGGCGCTTTCAGTCATCTGAATCGAGTTTTGTTTTTAGGTTAACACATCTGTCATTAACATTCCCTATAAGTGTCAAGCGTCGTAGCTTGTCATTTGTAAAACCTATGCTGTCGAGAGTACATCTGCCTCCGTGTGTTTTCGATTTTTTACGATTTTAAAAATAGGATCAACTTTACAACAAATGAGTTCTCATCAAATTTTGTGTTAAAAGATTTTGGAAATATTGGAGAAGTGTTTCGGCAATGATACTCTATCAAAAACAAACGTTTATGCGTGGCACAAACGCTTCAAAAGTGGTCGTGAGTCCGTCGAGGATGACGAACGCAGTGGTAGGCCTTCGACATCGAAAACGGACGAAAACATCAATAAAAACAAAGAAATGTTGGCCGAAAACCGCAAATTGACCATCAGAGAAATGGCAGAGGACTTGAACATTGCCTATGGATCCGTTCAAGACTATTTGGTTAAAGATTTGGGCTTCAGACGTGTCGCTGCAAAGCTGGTGCTGAAAGACCTGAATTTCATGCAAAAAAAGGACCGCATTGACATCGCGAAAGACATGATTTTAGCGGTTGAATCCAACCCAATATTCATCAAACGCGTAACTACTGGAGACGAGACGTGAGTTTATGAGTACGAAACGCAATCGAGTGAATGGCGTACACCGAATGAGCCAAGACCGAAAAAACCACGTCGTTGGCGATGCTCACCGATTTCGTGCCACAAGATCAGACAGTCAACAAAGATTTGGGCGTTATGAGACGTTTGCGTGAAACAATTCCTTCCTTCTCAACTGTTCTGCGCAACGTACTCCTAGGACCGCCGCGTATCTTGCCATCCTGGGTAAACGGGTTCCATTGCATCGCTTGGTTAGCTATGGACCTGTCACCCTTTCGGAGAGTGTGACCGAAAACTGTGAGTGTGAAGGAAAACTTGTTATCAAGTGTTATGCCGAGATCGGAGAATTTATTAACTTTCCAAGGCGATTTCATTACCTGAATAAGATTATGTATTTTTTATTTTTTTTTGTTATAATCTTCTCTCGGTAGAGGCGAATCTATAACGCTGAGCTAGCGATCCAATAAGTTTGTAGATGCCTGTTCACCCTCTCTTAAATTGTTGATATCAAAGGTTTCTGGAAATATGTCTCCTAGGAGTAAATTCCAAAGTTTACTTGTCCTGTAGCAGAAAGAAGCTGTGGTACGGTAGAAAAGTTTTTTCTGAAAAAGGCGGTAAATTGGGTTTTCTTCACATTGAAGTCGACTAAGTTGACTAAGTCATCATTTAATGAGTTGATCTGGTCACATCTGTGACGATGTGATGAATTTGGGTTTTGTCATCAGCAAAACTGAAGATCCAATATTGCTGAAAAGTCTCGAAGCTATAAAAAGTTTACACTTTTCAAAATTTAGAGTTAAAAGATGTGTTGATGAATGAAGGGACATCATTTATAAATAAAACGAAGAGTAATAGAACGGTTTTGAGAAATCAGCATCTACTTGTTGGCCTGATTCAAAATTATCGACAATGTACTTAGCAAACAAAGGCAAGTTGTGTGGTTGATGACCTTCCACTCACGAAGCCGTGTTGAAAGTCATTGATACCAATTTTAACATGAAAATAATTCTTGTACTTCACCAGTTTCTCCAAAATTCAGATTTAACCGGATTTATCGAAATCAACCTTCAAGACATCAAGGAACACGCCCGTTAAAAGGGATAAAATTAAAAAGAAAATTAAGAGTGGGTAAACCAAGGAATTACAGCGATTCTTTAGAATAATAGGAGGAATGTCATCGAAGACAGAACTGGATTTATTGTTATTTAAGGCCGCTAAGAACATCTGCTTCTTCGCAATAAAGGTCAGTACTCTCAGCATCATTAGGTTCAACGTAAAACGATTTAAAGTATTGGCTAAATAATTGGCAATAGGCAAATCCACTGAAGTGATTTGTTGGCACCACCAAAAAATATTTCTTAAATTAAAATCGCCCACAATACATGGAAGACTTGATTTACTGGCTTATGAACTGCCCGCAAAATTTCAATGAAATTCGGTTTATAAGTCCAGTCTAGATTGCCGATTATCCCCCACCTACGACTCAAAGAACCCTAGCTCAAATTTGATCAAGTTTGGCTTGAAATATTATTTATATATGTATTATATACTTAGGGTGATTCAATTGGTCATTGGAATACACCTTCTGCTTCACATAACCCAAGAAGATGCGACCGGGAAACTGCATTGTTTCTGGCGGTGAGTGGCAGGTGGCACCGTTTTGTGGATACCACATACATATTTTCCACTTCAATATCGTTCAATTGGTGCTAGAAAATAATTTGTTATCATGTCCCGATAACATTCATCATTGACTATTACAATAGCACTACGAGAGTTTTCGAAGAAGTACGGCCCAAACACCCCGCCTGCAAAATCCGCAACAAACAGTGATTTTTGTGGATGCATTGCGAGAATTTTGTTTGTTTACGTAGCCGTTCAGTTGAAAATGAACTTCATCGCTGAAGAGAATTTTGTTCGAAAAATGGCCATTAGCTTGGTGGTTCTAAAGGGTGGTTAAGTTTTAAGGGCCGATGTTGATTTTGAATAAAACACAAATTATTTAGGAAATTACTGTCATTTCTTTTTATTATGATAATATTGGTATGGTTCAATTATGTATGGAACAAAATATCGGCCAAATGGCCGCCGCGACCTCAGCGGCACACCTCCATCCGATGGTCCTAATTTTCGATGACGCTGAGGCATAATTGAGGTTCTATGCCGTTAATGTGCCGAATTATCTCATCTTTTAGCTCTTGAATTGTTGCTGGCTTATCGACGTACACCTTTTCTTTCAAATAACCCCAAAGAAAGAAGTCCAACGGTGTCAAATCACATGATCTTGGCGGCCAATTGACATCGCCACCACGTGAGATAACACAGCCATTGAATTTGTCGCGCAAAAGAGCCATTGTTTCGTTAGCTGTGTAGCAAGTGGCACCATCCTGTTGAAACCACATATCGTCCACATCCATATCTTCCAATTCGGGCCATAAAAAGTTCGTTATCATCTCACGATAGCGAACACCATTCACAGTAACTGCCTGACCGGCCTCATTTTGGAAAAAATACGGCCCGATGATGCCGCCAGCCCATAAACCGCACCAAACAGTCACTCTTTGTGGGTGCATTGGTTTTTCGACAATCACTCTTGGATTATCATTCGCCCAAATGCCGCAATTCTGCTTATTGACGAATCCACTGAGATGAAAATGTGCCTCATCACTGAAGATGATTTTCTTCGAAAATTGATCATCCACTGTTGCCATTTCTTGCCACCATTGTGACCATTGACGACGCTTGAAATGGTCAAGAGGCTTTAGTTTTTGAGTCAATTGCACCTTGTAAGCGCGTAAATGCAAGTCTTTATGCATAATGTTCATCAACGACGAGCGTGAGAGGTGCAATTGTTGGGCACGACGACGAGTTGAGGTGGACGGCTCTTCAGCCACACTATCGCGAACAGCAGCAATATTTTCTGCAGTACGAGCTATACGAGCATGCACTGGTGTTTTCACATCTCCTACAGACCCGGTTTGCACAAATTTTTGCACGATTTTTCCGATTGTACGCACATTTGGACGATTAAATTGACCGAAAAAATCACGAAATGCACGATATGCATTTTGATTTGAACGCCCATTTTCATAATAAGCCTGAATAAGTTTAACGCGTTGCTCGATTGTGTATCTTTCCATGGTTCAAATTGAGTTAGTCTGAAATTGAGAAATGTCAAATGAAATGCAGAAAAAAACTTGACGTTTAGGTGTGGTTCACATTCAACATCGGCCCTTAAAATTTAACCACCCTTTATAACATCCAATCAACGAAGTCACAACGCTGTTCATGGTCTGCTGGCTTCAATATCTGAGTCAATTAGATCTTGTAGGCATGCAGATGTAGGCCTTTTGTTAAAATGCGCTGCGTGGAGCTGTAGGAAAGGTTCAGTCGTTGGAAACAATGACGAATGGGTTTTAACGGATTGTTACCAATACTGTCACTCACTGCGGCGAGGACGAACTGATCTTTGCACATCCAACACTGATCCGGTTCGATTGAATTTTTTCATTAATTTCTTAACCGCGGCACAAGATGGACGGTTATGTACACCGACATTATTTTGCAATGTGCGAATCGTGTTGGTTAAACAGTCCCCATTTCGGAGATATGTTTTAACAATTAAAATGCATTGTTCTCTCGTATACCGCTCCATAATTACAAATGTCAGGGTATTCACATCTATCTCTGACCGAACGACAGTAGTGTCAGATTTAAATTATAATTTAATACAAGCTCTTCCAATAGGGACTTTTCTGAACTTTGACAGTTGATAGCGGCCATATTGTTGAAGCTACATCTGTCAAATTGACTGTCATTTATTCAGCCTGTTTTGCTAAATCACCATGGATGGATATAGCGTTCAACAACATGCGCAAATAATAAAATTGTCTTATCAAAATGGGTGTTCTGCTCGGACAACGTTCCGCCCGCTCCGCCCATTTTACGGTCGCCATAATCGTCCTTCCGAGAGGACTATTCGCAGTGTGGTGGATAAATCTGAATCCACTGGTTCAGTTAACGATCAACCAACACCCGTACGTTGACGAAAAGTAAGATCAGCCGAAAACATCGCCGCTGTCCGTGAGAGTGTGCAGGAGAATCCGAGGCAGTCGATTTCGCGTCGCTCACAAGAACTCGGCCTTTCGCTGACCACAACTTGACAGATTTTGCGTCGTGACTTGGGTTTGCACCCGTACAAAATTCAATTGACCCAGAAGCTGAAGGTAAACGACCATAGACAACGACGTTTGTTCGCTGAATGGGCTCTGGAGCAGTTGGAAACTGCCCATAATTTTCATCGAAAAATCTTCAGCGATGAGGCCCATTTCTGGATGAATGGGTACGTCAACAAACAAAATTGTCGAATTTGGGACGATACCAATCCACATGGGATCCAAGAGCGTCCAATTCATCCCGAAAAAGTCAATGTTTGGTGTGGATTTTGGGCTAGCGGCGCCATCGGTCCATATTTCTTTGAGAATGTTGGCCAGGCCATCACCGTCAACGGCGAGCGCTATAGGTCGATGATTACCAAATTCTTTTGGCCAGAATTGGATCATATGGACACCAACGACATGTTGGAAATTCTGCACGAGCGATTCGAGGGCATGGTCATCTCACGTGGAGGTGATGTAAACTGTCCACCGAGATAGTGCGATTTGACCCAGTTAGACTTTTTCTTGTGGGGCTTTCTGAAGTCGCAGGTCTATGCGAACAAGCCACAAACCACAGCGGCCCTCAAAGCCAACATATGATTTATGCGCCGGAGTCATGGAAAATTGGACATTTCGGATGCGCGCCACCCAGGGAAGCCACGGAGGACATTTGAACGATGTTATATTCCATACATAATGGCATCGATAGGCCTTTCAAACGATGATATCTCATACACACTTTGTTTTATTTAAATTTAAAGATAGGAAGCGCTTAATGAAAGTTCCTTTATATTTAATATTTAAATAATGTTATTTAATGGCTAAACATGTAGCAACACGACAAGACAGCACAAATGAATGATAATTTTTAGAACAAGCTAAATCAAGTGTGTTCTACCTTAAGAATCGGTACTGAAAATTCTGAACTTTCCGGAACAGTGTCATTGAACAAAAGCAATAACACTTTTCGGTCGTCACTCTTTTCATTGAACGCAAAAACCTGTAATTCTCTGTTCGGAACAGGGTCAATGAACGAAGCTTATGTTAAAATGCATTGAAATTTCTACTCCATAGATCCAGAAAAACTGCGCAGTTTTATATAGTCATCAAACTTATTTGAGATAAAAACTGCACCCCACATAAAGCAACAACAACAACAAAAAATTCCAGGTTTTTTTCTTTGTACTCCTTCTCTTCTTTATTTCCTATTCTTTGAACAATTACATACAAAATAGCAAACAAAAAAATGGTTCGACAAAAAAAAAAAAAAAAAAATACCGAAATATATCGCAAGGGCAGCAAGTTTGGCGGTTTTATTTAAATTTTACATCCACGCGCTGACAGAGGGTTGAAGTTGAAGGAAACAAGGAAGTAGCACACGAATTTTATGCAATTCACAGGGAAGAAGAGACACAATTTTCCTTTCCATCGTTTATTACATTGTACCTTATGTACTACATTTCGCCGGTAAATGTACTTCGTGGTAAATAGGAAACGCGTTCGCTTAGCGTTTTTTTTTTCGTTTTATTATACTTTTCCCATGTTAGAAACAATGAATAACAACAACAACAAAAATTCTGCACGCAGTCGGCCCTAATTTGGTGGACGACAGACAAAAGACATCGACGAATTAATTTTTGGTGAATGGCGGAAAATGCGTCGATGCGTGGCAAGGGCAACCGCACACATACTACATTTATATGCACTCGTCTTTATGACTATTTTTTTTTTTTGCCTTTGCCTATTTAAATAAGGGGATCATATGCCAAAAAAAAAAAAAAACAGAAACGGATAAATAAAAAATATGTGTGGATAGGTATGTATATAACAAAGGAATGGTAGCACTACACTTGATTTTTTTTTTCTTCAAATTTGTTTACATTGCATGCGTCATTAAATTGAGGGTGGATTTGTGACGCGACATAGTGGGCTCAATCTACCTTTTCTAAATTTTTAGTTTTTCAGAATGAGAGCTTTGCGAGTGCATCAAATCAGTGACCATGACTCCCTTATTTACATATATTGCTATACATTTTCTCACCGTCGTCATTTGAACAGGATGCAATTATTTTGCGTATAATTAACATACTAAAGGCATCTTTCCAATATTCAGTTCATGAATAAATATTGTTGATATCAATCCCTTAATTATCTCTTTGTAGATAATTTATAGGCACCTACTTATATACAATGTATTGCATAAGTATGTACATACATATGTACGTAGTTGTTAATGAAGTAAAAGTATTTTCTAGGTCGTTGAATTTGCGCACGAAGTCAGGATTTCAAAATATTCAAAATACGAATTCATTTGATTTTTTGATATATTTACCTACAATTATCCCCGGTTTAAAATAACCACTTCTGACGCCTTTAACCGGAGAAATTGTTCATGTAAATATCTGCGTTTTTATTTTTCCAACTCAATTAAGCGGGAATCGCAATTAAGCGAATTATTAAAATGTTATATATACATATATATAAAAAAAACACCGCTAGACCAGTTGGTGAGTCATAACGTTCTGTCAGATCGACTCGAAGATACAAAAAAAGTGAAAAATGTGCGTTTATAGCTTGCTACTATGTGTAACGTACACTTTGAAATTAATTTTTTTATATTATGTTAATTACATTCTCAGAATGCTATACATATTTGGAAAGTCAGACCGATATGTGAGTTCAAACATCCTGCCAGGCAGGACAGTTGGTGATTATGAGAAGGTTTTTGTTATGCCATCATGAAGCTGCATCAAAAGCGCAAACTTTACGCTCCATTATCAAAGCTATTTCTTTAAATTTTATTTTAATTATGTTATTATGGCATAGCAATACTGGCCTGTCAACGCACGCACTTTCGACAAGTCGGGAGGGTGTTCCGACTCACATATCAGGCTGGTTTTGCGAATATGTACATATAAGCATTCCGATGATGTACTTAAAATAATACAAAGTAAATAGCTTTTTTACTATAGAGTATAAATTCTTTACTTTTGTTGCAAGTTTATGATGGCCTCAATACCTTATTAATCACCAACTAGCCTGGGAATACAATATTTGCGTTTCTTTAAAAACTGGGAGGTTTAACGAAAGCTATGAGAGGCTTATAATAATGTAAAAATCGACAGCAAAATGTTCCATATTGATCAACAGCCAATAGACGCACTCTCGTACACATGTTCTTCTGCATAAAGCTATCCTGATGGCATGGTGGTCGGATTCACATAACGGCCTGGCTTCGCAAATTTAGCATTAACGTAATTTTAGCGTTTTTTGCTAACTTTTTTGCAGCTTCGAAATGGTCTGGCAACACCTTATGACTCATCAACGGGCTTGGCAATATATATATTTTTTTTTTTCGATTCAGTAACTTCGATATAACAATAAATTAGCCTTGCTACTATGACATAATTTAACTGTATTTTGCCAAATTTAAGAGCATAGGGTTGCAATAATTACTGGATCACGGTCGTTACATATGGGTAGAAAAAAAAAGTCAGAACCATTGCAAAACAAAATATGTGCAATTTCCATTGAATAAAGTACTTTTTGTAAAGTTCAATGGTCCAACTAAAATCGGTAAATGTATAATATGAATGTAAAGTTGCAAATGTTGACCCTTTACATGGATTCAGTGTCAATTTTTTGGGGGCCATTTTGAATCTGCTATTTTGAATCTTTAGAATTTGACTCCGGACTCGGAGTCATGTAAATGTAAATGTAAAGTTGCAAATGTTGACCCTATATTTGGATTCAGTGTCAATTTTTTGCGGGCCATTTTGAATCTGCTATTTTGAATTTTTAGATTTTGACTCCGGACTCGGATTCAACAACCTCGACAAATTTGTTGCGCATATTTTCTTTTGATTCAATTCTTCAAGTCATGTAGAATATAAATTTTTTTATCATTTAGGACATTTGTGCGCCATTTTAAATTTATCTGTACATACTTCAACAGTTTACGAGGAAATTGAGTTTTTATATACGGATATCCACCCGCATATATCCGATGTCGCATATGTGCGAAATGGGCTATATTGTTAGCACTTTTTAAGAATTTTTGAGAAAAAATTGGCCGAGTAGTGAACACCTCGGGGTCCTCCCCGAATGTTCATTATTTTAAGGCTATAAACCAAACGTACATACATACTAACTTATTTTTTAAACAATTAACTTTTACATGTTTTCGTACATAAAGTTTTATTTTATTAAAAAAAAGAACAGGATAAAATTGTAATTTTTTGTTTCCATATATTTTTTTCGAAAACCCAACCGTAAACCACCTATCGAAGAAAGATAGACACGAGGTTGGTTCATGACAGATAAATAATTGCTAATTGATCAGATTTAAAAGGTTTGTCGATCTAGACATGTTTGCTGGTCCACTTGTGCCATAAGGTGAAATTTTGTGTTTAAGCTTTCGAGAGCTGAAGTGTAAACATTTTTTAAAATACATCCACTTTTGCAAAAAAAAAATTCGTTATCCCTGGTCTGTTTTTACGGTAGACTGGGACTGTGGGGCCACAATATTTGATCAAATAACGTACATACATATGTACTTAATAATATATATATATTTTTTCTTCATTTTCAGGTTAATTTAAAAATTAAATTCCTATTTTACCACCGAACTGGCGCTTAAAAACAAAATCCTTACAACCTTTCAACAAACCTTCAGAATGGGTGGCCCGACAACAGCAGAAGGGCAAACCTATTGCCTAAGATGGAACAATCACAAATCGAATTTGGTAGAAATTCTTGATGCTCTCATAAAAGTAGAAAGCTACGTTGATTGTACAATTGTCGTTGACGACCAAGTTCAGTTTAAGGCACATCGTGTCGTGTTAGCAGCGAATTCTCCATATTTCCAATCTATTTTACAAGATGTTCCTATGGATCATTGTAGCATATTATTTCCCGGAGTTCAAGCATTCGAAATGCGTGCACTTCTGGAATATATGTACACTGGGGAGGTAAATGTTACACAGAGTCAAATTCCAAAAATAATGCGAATAGCTGAGCAGCTGGAAGTAAAGGGGCTCTTTGATATGGCAGATTTGAAAGAAAAATTTAATAAATTCGAAGAGAGTGGCAGTAGTCCATATTCTATGTCAGCAGCTGCTGCAGCAACAGCAGCCTCATCTTCATCGTTATCCCACCATTCACTGGAACATCGTTCAGCGAACATAAAAGAAAATAGTGAAACGTTGAATTCATCACCAGTCATAACGACTTCAACAAATATCAGTCCGTCAGCTGCGCCAACGAGTAGCTCCTCACCACCTTATTCATATAAGTCGCCATATGCGAATTTATACTCGAAGAGCCCTCAACCTGGCCCATCAGCCATGGATCGTCATTCTTCTTGGCCAATTTCGCCAGTTATGCCCAATTCTATGCCTGCCACCGCCGCTGCTATGTTGAGTTCTGTGTATGAAACTGCCCCCGACATGAATCCTTTGAAACGCAAGAAACTCTCATCGATCTCAAGTATGCTGATGAATCGTGACACACCAATTTTGCGCAATGTTTTGGCACAAACACATACTGCAGATTCGTCACAGCCCATGCCGCTAGTTTGTCAACAAATTAAAACTGAGAAGGCTGACAAATCACCGCAAGTTAGTGGCGCTGTGGCTAATAGCTGCAATGGATCTGACTATAGCAATGAGAAGGTAAGATTTATTGGATACGTTTTTTTTTTTATCGGGACCTAGAAACGACATTTCTGCATTTGGAGGGAACAAAAGTGAACAACTTTTTTACGTTTTTCGTTTACGACTTGGGATACAAATTTGGGTGGGTAGTCACCTAAGTCAGCTCATCTCAAAAAGTGCACAAGTTGGTAAAGAACTTGTGGCACACTTGACAGCAATAAAATACTAATTTAAGTAGACATATCTAATTGGTTTTCTTCTTATGCGTAAAATGTTATTTCTTTTTAGAAATCTAAATACGATGAACCCCATTCCCCGTACACTGACCGTTCATATGAAGATGACGGTCTGGATTGTCCGCAATCGTATCCGGTTGAAAATCGCATGAATTCTTTCGGCTCTCAACAACAACAGAAACCTGAGTGGAAGCGTTACAAACAGTACACCCGCAGTGACATTTTGCAAGCTATTGAATGCGTTCGCAATGGCATGAGTGCCTTGCAAGCATCCCGCAAATATGGTGTTCCCTCCCGGACACTGTACGATAAAGTGAAGAAACTCGGCATAACTACCGGCCGGCCAATGAATCGCACAATGAAACGTAGCCCAAGTACTGGCGGCGGCAGCACTGCTGCTTTCCCTTATGGTCATGGATACGGTCAATCAGAACCTCTACTCTCATCTATGCATGATGACGTTGATAGGGAGAAAGATCATGAACGCCATCTTCCGCCGACAATACCTCATCCAGCTGCCGCCCTACTTGACCCAGCATTTTTGCAGCAGGCTTTTGAAAGCCGTGGTGGAGATATCGCTGGGCGGGAAGCCTTACACGCAATGGCTTTAGCTGCTGCAGCACATGCAGCGGTCAATGGAATGTCAACCAGCCCGGGGACTAATGGCACCGCACGTTCGCCCAGTCCTAGTTTTGCTATTAAGTATGCCCGATCTCAGAGCCCTGCTTCTCATCAGTATCGCGAAAGAGACTTAATTATAGAACGAGAAAAGGAACGTGAGCGAGAACGTGAACGTGAACGGGAACGAGAAAGGGAGCGAGAAAGAGAGCGAGAAAGGGAGCGTGAACACGAGCGACGTATGCTTGATCGCCAGTTGATGGAAAAGGAACGATTCCAACGAGATATTGAAATGGATCGTGAACGAGAATTATCTGAACGTCGACATGAGGACCGCGAAGAAGAGGATAATCATGTTGAAGACTTGTCAGTGACGCGCAAAGATAGCCTGTCACCGAATCCTAACAGTCATCATGGGGTGATAGTGCCACCAATGAGCACGAAACTTCCCGCGAATAGTAGCGATGATTTTAAAGTAAACGAACACACTAAACGCGAGATTCTTAGCGAAGAACAAGATTAGATAACAAGAATAGCTTATTCTACCTTATCGATGAACGAAGGGCTGTTATATAAATTTGTTTAGTTAATAAGTGAGGTTATGTATTCAGTGCAATAGGTTACTCTAATACCTACTACATCTCTATCTTTCTCGAATCATTCAGCTGAATTGTTTGAAATCGGTAATTAAATATTTCAAAACTTTTCCAGTAAAAAATGGCGTTCAACGTAATATATGAAATATATTTATTAGATTTTCTAAAGAATTAAAAATAGCTTTAAAGCTGACTTTTAAAGTCTTGTCTTTTGCTCAATACAAAATTGATAAATCAACACAACTTGCGGAAAATGTGTAAATTTAATTTAAAAATAATTCTTAATGTAAGAAAAAAAAATATTAATATTCAGCTGAACATTTCTAAGAGATATCTTTATTTTTAAAACTATTCTCAAAGCAAAAAAAAAACTGATTGTTTAGTTTTAAGTGTTAGATTGCTGTAAATGTAATAGATTATTAAAATTTGTTGTCAAATCACCGAGTGCCTAAAATAGAAAAGTAGATGTCTGTCGAATATATATAGATGTGTATTGTATATATACATACATATATATGCATTATGTAAAAATTAGGTTAAAAAGAAAGTATATTTAATTTTGCCATCATAGTTTATTTTCCTTACTTTTTTAATACACTATATCATTTGCCATCGTTCATTAAATTTAGTTCCTAAGTTAGGATTAAAGTATTAATTTTATCTTTTTTTTTCTAAAAAAAAAAAAAAAAACACAAAAACAAGACTGAAGAAGAAAAGAGCTGCAGAATGATTTTTTTTAACTTCTTTTTAATTATATCATTTTTAACGTTCAAGATTGAGGCTTTGAAAGAAAGAAAAAACTAAAGCAAGACGAACTCAGAAAGAAGCTACACAAACGACCTGAATTGTTAAAAATTAAATAAATACAGTAAATATACGTACCACTAGACTTAATATGTAAAAAAAAAACAAAAACATATTTTAAATTAAAATTAATACAAACATGCCAGTGATTTGTTTTAAGTACTACCTACCTCCTTAGATTAAATTTTAGTTAAAAATTTATTATTAATTAAACAAAACTAAAATCAAAATACCTCATTTACAAAAGAGAGAAAATACTTTAAAGTACAATTTATATTAAAGAAAACGAAACATAATTTCCTTTTGTTGTTTATTTATACTGTGTTCAATTTAATTTTTTTATAAGACTGAAACACTTAACCGCATTAATAATAAAAATGAGTTTAATTTGAATGCAATACAATGCAAATAATCGAATTATATCAAGTTAATAATGTACAAAATATGAAATAATAAATCAAATTGTTAACTATTATTATTAAATTTAGAAGAAAAATGCAACGCGCTGGGGCAATGCAATATGCTCTTTTGACTCTATATGATTAAATTAATTTCTGATGGTGTACATGTAAATATTTCCTTATTATATCAATTAAATAACACTAATCTGGCAAAGATTATCAATTACTTGAATATGAATGCGTTATTACATTTAAAAAATGGTAATTTCAAAAAAGCGCAGAAAATACAAACAAAACAAAAAATGGCAGCACGAGCATTTTCTACATGATTTTCATTTTGTTTCAGGTTCAGATTTTAAATTTATTTACATTTTATTTAAGTTAAATTTGACTATAACTGAGGAAGTAGACGATATCTGATTAGTTCTTTATTATAGAATTAAGTTTTATGTTAATATTACGAAATTCATTATAAAAGAAAAAAAAAAAAGAAAAGTGTTTAAAAATGACTGAAATAAACGAATTATATAAAATTTTATATTATTAATTTAATTTATTTGATAATCAATGAATTGTGCAAATATAAGTTTTTGTAGCCGTTTTGCTCTAGCTATCGCGTCCATGACTGTCACCAGTCACTACATTCTAGCCCTTAAACTATGAAAGTTTAATGCATGATTATTTTTGGGTGGCCCTGGGACTCAACCAAAAAGAGTCTGCAGCAAGATCGATTATCTGCCAGCCGTCCCCAGTTTTGCACACAAAGTTAATTTTCCACTTGCGTGCGTCTTAGGTGAATTCTTTCTTTACCGTGTCGTCTTCCGAGATGGATTCGCTGACTTTCCGGGCCGAAGCACTGATGTCCATTTACCCTACATATCCTATCCACCTCAGGCTATGAAGTCGAACCCTTCTGACTGTACAACCGGTGTCTCCTTTATTCCACGTCAATACAAACCGGACCAAAAATCGCTCAAAACATTTTTCTTTCTAAACAACCAAGTGTATTTTCGTTCGCCTCTGATGAAGACCATTCTTTTTGCAAAGGAAATTTCTGAATCCCAGAGCACTCCTAACCCATTTTCGGTCCATTGTGTAGTGATTGGAAACTACACAATGGACCGAAACTCACTCAGTTTTTAATCGTTTCTCTTTTCTGCTCAGGTGGCTGTGACCTTGTCGTAGTCATTATCTGACATCAAAGTCCTCGATGATTTTGTTACCGACCTTGGTGCAGCAGCGTGCATTCTCCAACATCATTCTGCACAGGCGAATTTGTCAGAGATACCAAGTAGCAGTACCCTTTTCTTGCTTTGCTGCGTGCGCTGGGCACTCTTCATCAAACCAGGGATTTTTTTATGGTGGATGCGAGAAACCCAGCACATCAGAGGCAGCGTTTTTGATGGCTTGCTGACAATTATGCTATTGCTCATCTGCGTTTAACATTGGCGGCATTGAACTTCTTGAGAAGTTAAGTGACACTCGATCGACGTATGCTTTGGCAGTCTCTTGGGATTTTAGCCCTTGGATGTTAAATTTTCTCACACCACCTCTGTGGTGTTGTAGTGTTTGGAATATCCGCATACGTATGTATCTTGGCAGCAACAAGGTAGTGATCCGAGTAAATGTTAGCCGCTCAGAAGGTGAGAACATCGAATATACTGGAGGAGTGCCTTGCATCAATCGCGACGTTACCAATTTGGTTGAAAATTAGTTGACCCGAAGAGAGCCAGGTCCCCTTCTGAATATTGAAGTGCGGGAATCGTATGCTAGCTACAGTGATGTTTCGTAAAGTCGATTAGCCTGAGTGTTTTCAGAGATGTTTTCCTTTTGAATTGTTGCGTTAAAATCTCCAAGCTCCTTTTTAACGTCATAACGTGGACATTGGTTGTAAGTCCTGTCGAGGAGCTCATAAAAGAAGTCTTTGGTTACGTCGTTCTTGTCCTCTGTGGCGGAGTGACCGCATATTAGGCTAATGTTTTTGAATTTTGCCTTAATGCAGATTGTCATTAGATTTTTCGCTCACATGCCTGGCTCAAAACTTCTTCCCTAAATCTGTCTCTGACGACAAAATTGCATCCAAATAAAAGCTGCTTCTGCTCCCTATAGCAATCACCGTAGTAGATGTCGTAGTTTTTTATCCGCTTTTTGCATCGTCCATCCCACCGCAATTCTTGGATGGTGGTGATATCTTCTTTATAGCAGTCTACGGCTAATTGCTCCGATAATTGCTACGCTCCGCGTGGCTTGTTAAGGGTGCGAACATTCCACGTGCAGATCTGGAGGTCGTTGTTCTTATTTCGTTTGCGAGGTTCGTCAACGGCAAAATCATCCTTATCTGAGGCTTGTTGTGCTTCGTAACTAGCTTATTTTTCCATGGTAAAGCGGCAGCCACCATCTCTTCTTTAACACTCTGATGAAGTCTTGAAAATATTTATTGACCTGAGCTCCGAATATGTCGAAATAGTTGACGCCACCGTTGATTCCATCAAGGGAAATCTTCCGTTGTAGAACTCGTGTTAGACTTCTGAGACGCAAATTTCTGCCAATTAAGTCAACAAGAGATGCCTTGTCCGGTTTGATACATGTATGCTGAAGTTCAATCAACTGTGCATGAGAAGCTCCGAGTGTTCAGCTACACACCTTGATTTATGCACTTAATTATCGTAAAGGCTGCAATAAAACTCAAAGCAATCACAAATCATATAATTTTTATGAAAGAAAGCATGAATTGCTGGAAATATTGAGTGTTTTTTTTCTTATTCAACCATTATATTTGTCCCTTTCTTGATTTGTAATGGCGTCTTTAAAAATGGCGGATGAAATCATTTGTGACATCTCCTTCGATAACACGTGGAAAAAACCATATAGGAGCACTTTTTTTTAGCAGGTAGGTCGTATCTGCTATATGATCCCGGATATCTTAGATTAGATTAGATTTTATTTTCTCTTTACAAATTCAACAATATAAAAATATTTAATAAACATAGGTACAAGAGAAGAGAAGTATAAGAGAAATTTTAATGGCATTAGATATTTAAAAGAAAATAGAATTAAATGCCACTTCTATAAAATTAAACAAAAATAGAAAAATTAAAAAATGGGTGGGGTGACTCTTTAATAAAAAACATAAGGTAAGTAATAAATTAATGAAAATTGATTAATTAAAAAAAAAGAATCATAAATAAAAAAAAAATAGCAGAAGGCCAAAAGAAAAGAGATAAAATTAAACATATTTCATCATCGCATCAGAACATCAGAGAGAATGCTAAGTCATAACATGTAAAAGTGATTCCAAGCTTACAAATTCAAACTCTAGAAGCCAACATTTCAGATATTTCTCTAAAGAACTATGAAGTCCTAGTGTCCTGAGAGATAGAGGTAGTTTGTTAAATAAGCGACATGAAACCACAGTATAAAAATTGCGAAATGCAGTAGTGCGAAAAATGGGCACAGGTACTAAGTACAATGAATTGCTATGCAAGCCATGACTATCAAATATTCTAAAATTAAGATTCCCCGATCTAACAAAAAACTCCTTTAAAACTTTATAACAATACAGATGACGGACTGGAAGAATTTTCAAATCACGAAACAAAGGCAAACTAGGATGCAAGCGATTTTTATTGCATATTCTCCTTAAAACAAATTTTTGTAATAACAGCAAAGGCTGTAATTTACTAAAATAGGTACCTCCCCAGCAGGTAATACCATATTGCAGTTTGGAATGAAAAATCCCATAATAAATAGTTTTTAAGAGCTTAGCCGAGCAAACAGTTCGCAAATAAAAGAAATTTCGTAGCGTAGAACGAAAGTAACGAGTTAGGGAATCGATGTGAGTAGCAAAGCACATTTCAGTGTCAATAATAAGCCCCAAATATTTAAATTCATCGACTACCTCGACTTGAAAACACTTTTCAAAGCAGTTCGTACTTCTGCAAAATGAAGAGGAATTGAAAACACAGGAGCAACAAGAGATTTTAAATTTCTGACACTCCGCCGCATGGAAGAAAATATCAGCCTCGAAACTAGCTTGCCCTGATAAACTGAAATACATAATTTTAGTTTCAGAACTAATCAACAAATTATGCCCTGCAAACCAGATTCTAAGTAAATTCAGATCAAAGTTTATATCAGAAAACAAATTTAAAGGGCTGTCTGAACCATACACAAAACCAACATCATCCGCAAATGCTGTAGGTACACCTTTAAAATTTAACCCGAACAAAGAATTAATATATATTAAAAACAGTAAGGGTCCCAGTACAGACCCTTGGGGCACACCTAAGTTAATAAAATTAATACCACTCCTAATGTCATTAATCTTGACTCTCTGCGATCTATTAACTTTAGCTGATAAAGGTTATCGTTGCTGTTGTATATAACACATACATTTTTTGATAAGCTTGTATAGGATACGAAAACACACCTATTGTCTTTGATCATGCTATTGTGGAATAATATTCAAATGTAGTTTTATAAACTTTCACACATAGTATCAGGTAATTAGTTCTTGCCTTGTCATTTTTCAATATGGATCGTTTACCCTCCGCTCTACACATTAAAATTGTTGCATCTTATTAGAAAAATAACAGTTCTGTAATATCTGTGTATTTGTAAGTTGACGCCTATTTTTCGAACAAAATCTTCTTCAGCGATGAGGCCCATTTCTCGCTCGGGGGCTACGTAAACAATCAAAATTACCGGATTTGGAGTTTTTACAATCCAAATTTGATCGTTGAGAGGCCATTGTCTCTAATCATCATCTGCTTTCCAAACTATGGAGCACTTAAAAACCAACATCCGTGAAGTTATGGCCGCAATACAGCCAGAAATATGTCGAAAAGTCATTGAAAATTACCTCACAAGAATCAAAATTGGTAAAAACTCCTGTGAAGGGAGTACAATATATTCCATAGATAATAATTATATAGTAAAAAAAAAAATTGTTTTTTTTTATTTTAAATTAAAATCAAATGATTACCCGATGCTAATTACTGATTGTCAACAAAATTTTTATTCTGTTCATGACAATTAACAAATCAGTGATAGATATTTCTCCAATCGTACCAAAACTCATTTCAAACTCATGTTCAGTTATTGTTTGTGACGTCGTTAAAATAATAATTGTAACAGGTAATTTATTAATTTTAAATTGTTAAAATAATTGTTTATTACGTAAACTTTGAAAACGAGAAAGCAAGGCAGTCAAAAACTAAAAGAAATATACATTTAGGTGCAAAAGAGATATGTTTAGCATCTGAAAGTATGTAATACCGTGAAATCTTTTCGTAAAGCTTCGTTGACGAACGAAAATAATAAAATTAAAAGTTTTACATGATGCAAATTGACGTGCACAATAGAACATGTTTATAAAAAATAAGGAAAAACGTGTTTCGTTTCTTTTAATACAAATTTTCAAAAACAAATGTTACTGAACGAAAACTATAATTTGCATCCTGTAAAACTTTTCGTTTTGTTTTCGTTCATTAACGTTTTAGGAGTTTGTCAAAGATTTTACGGGATTGTATTTTTATACCCTATCACATAGGGTACATTCATTTTGATATAAAGTTTCTAAAATAAGAAAATAATAACGGTAAACCCTCGAAAGCATATAAATATTTGGTCAGCATCAAAAGTTATGTAGAACTGGCCATATCGGTTCGTCCGTGCGTATGTCACCACTTTTGGGCCTTAAATTTCGTGCTAGGAAAATGAAATTTGGTATGTAACCTTACATTTTTAAAATCAGCCCACAGACACGCCCACTTTAAAAAAAAGATCTTTTTATAAATATTTTCACTAGAAGCTAAATAATATCACCTTAACGAAATATATAGACAATCTTTTTACAATTCGTCCGTGCATTATATAAAAAAAAGTATTTCGTTTTCACAAAACTATTTACGGGGAAGATTAAACATCATTATGAATATTTGACAAAAATTCTTGACATTAAGTTACAAATGACGACAGCGATGCCCACATTCTTTTAAGAAAAGTCCTAGCCACAAATTATGTGTGTAAAAAGATTTCATTGCATTTGAAGCCAAAGGTTCAAAACGCTACGCCCACTTTATTAGGGATGGATTAAAAGATGAGGGATAGGATATCATATGATCCGTTGCATTCGGACTGCAACTTTTCTGTTTTTTTTTTTTTTTTTTTCCAAATCTCAAAGCATTCAGACTCGATTTTCGGTCCATTGTACTACCAAATACTACCCTTTTTGGTATGGCGGTTGGAAAAACTTGGATTTTATTCGTTTCTCTCTTCTATGCTCGGGTAGTTTGTGTCACAAGCAAACACCCTTTCCATACACCGTGATCATTACTATTATTATTTTTCCTCGGTTCTTTTTGGTCCACCAGGTTCTATTTTTGTGCAAAATTTCAGCTCTCTAGGTCAAATGGTTCAAAAATGACAAGCATATGACAGACAAATGGCCAGACGGATAGTTTTAGCCTCTTCCGGTTATCAATATTCATTCTTTCTTTTCAGACGATTTTGATCAAATTTCAAACGATTTCGATCAAATTTCATATATAAATTGGGGTGAATATATGCTACTAGATGGAGTGCCACGTTTTTGGCATAAAATGCGTGTAATGGTACTTTACTTAGTAATTGGTTCTTTAAAATTGGTTATTTTCCGGATATGATTTAATGAATTTTCTTTAAAATCAATATTAAAACAATATTTGACATACGCAATTTAATAGCATACCAAGTTTAGGAAAATTGCTTATAATTTTTTTTAGATTTTTAACTATTTTTTAAAAAATCGATAGCGCAGTTTGTGGTCAAACCGAATTTCGAAACAAATAGGATTCGACAATTTTTTCTAAAATTTCGTATAAATTCTCAAATTTTCAAGATACGGTGAATTTAAAGTAGTTACCCTGATATCACAGATAATAAACTTACGTAAGTTTATTATCTGTGCTGATATCTTCAAAGCTATCTCCAAAGTCACACAGCGGCAAAAAGGTCCTCTTTATACCCACTTCCATGCAGGAGCTCGCATTCTATGTATTTCTTCATTAATATTAATCTACTACCGCCGCTAACATTCTACTACAATAGCCGGCTTGAGAACCAACTTCGAATTTCAAAAAACGCCGAAAAAAAAACTAAATATCAGCTGTCAAATACTCACACATATTCGTCTCTTTTCCTCTGCTTGATAACAAGTCTGTTTACTTCATGTGGTCTAAAGAAAATTACACACTGTTTTTCTTACAACCGAATTTTTCGGGTCAAATTAGATGGAAGATGCGTTTGGGGTCGCGTGCCGGGAATTGATTTATTGTTTCTGTCGTGGCAATATTAATATTAAGTTAAAATTATAAATTAAATTGGTTGTTATATTTGTGCACTGTTGCGGTGTAATGCAACAATTTTAATCCATATTTTGAAATGCCAGCAGAAACTGAACTCAATAGTTCAGACTTTTCCTTATCATCGTCCTCGTCTTCATCGGATGCAGATGCAACAAGCAGCGACGACGAAAATGATCCTACAATTTGTTCGCTATGTCTCTCCTGTAACAGTGCTACCACAGAGATTTCGGATTGCAAGGAGCTGAAAAGTATTAAAGATTACATTGAGGTAAGCCATGAATTCTTTTGGGTTTAAGATATGCAAACAAATTGCTTAATGTTTGTCTCTATTACTTTAGAAATAGGTAAAAACTCCACATTTTTCAGGACACTTTCGTTTACCAGTGGAGATGTTTGGTTAAGTTACGTTGCCTTGTACGCATATCAAATACTTGATTCTGTACTGAATCTTCAACTAGTACGACATGCCATGTAGAAATATATGCAATCGAGATTGTTGTCTACAATCAGGGGTCTTCGAAAATTAAAAGTGCCTACATGCTTGGTTCATTCCTTGCACTCTTCGTAATCTGATTCCAGGGAAATAGTCATTTGATCTTAAACTTAAACTCAATATCGTTGGTTCACACTTGGGTAATGTGATATCTTAGATGATATTCAGTAAATCTAAAACAGTATTCCCCATGATATAAACAGAATAGTCATGCGAACAATTCCAATTCTTGGTCCGGTCTTGTTCTTACTCTACACTTGAGACATACCTCAAGAAGACGGTACCGTTGTTGTCATGTTCGCGGAAGATACGGCTATGCTGGCGACGGAAAGTTCAGTCGAGTCAGCAACTGAAAAGTTCCAACGAGCGGATGGACAAAAATTTGGCGCATTGTTCTTAACGAGACCAAATCAACGCATGTTAACTTTACTTACAAACAAATAAACAACCTAATCATTTGCATTAACTCGGTACAAATAGCGTATACAAACGAGGCAAAATATCTAGGAATGACACTAGATGCGAAACTTAAATGGAAGCTGCACGTTAAAAAGAAACGCTACGAGCTCGAAAATAGATTAAGATACATGTATTGGCTACTCGGAAGACATTCCAAATTAAGCATATGTAACAAACTGCTTTTATGTAAACAAATGCTGAAACGTATGGTATACAACTTTGGGGTTGTACTAAACTAAACAATAGAAATATTCTACAATCTTTCCAAAACAAAGTGCTAAGAACAATCGTGAATTCTCCATGGTATATTAGAAAAAATGATATTCACAAAGTCTTAGGAATAGCGCTACCGTCGTAGACACCATACTCCAAATTCTGGGCGTGACGAATCTTGTGCGCCGACTCCACACGTAAAAAAAAAAAATTTGAACAATTCGTTTTTACACCACCAAACATTGACCGAGGAACAGTTGTTCTAAATGCCGAAAAAAGGTACATTGATGCCAATACATAAGTAACTTCTATCATACTTTAGCTTCATCATTGTGTTCGCGTCATTGATTTTGTGTATCAATGCACAGAACTCTACGCTTCACGTCAGTTATGACTATTACCGGGCAACTGGAGAAAAAGTGGGTGAGGGTTTCTTTCGAGGTCGTGTCCTTACAACTGCAGCTGTGTGTTTTGTGCGGGATACCTATTTTGTCTACCCTCCGATAGACAAGTGACCTAAGCTAATCGTCGCTATTCTGGCGATATCCAAGTTTTGTTCAGGAGGTCATTTGTTTTGTCCTCTGTTATATTTGGGTCAAATCTTTATTTATATGACGCAGTTTGTTAACTTACTCCATTTGAGGTTGGCCTTCAATAGGAAGTGTGAAGATAATTCTCCTTTGACAGATCCCATCGAAATGTGTATTCGTTCCGCATGTGAGCTGGGGAGAACTGAGCGTCATCTGGTCAGTTTGTTGGTGCATTCTTTCCTCTCAATGTCGCTCTGGTCTGGGACCAAAAGCAGAGTAATCCTGAGCGGGTCGTCCACGCAGGCTAGCTTGTTCCGGAATTCTTGTACTAGTTTTGAGGATATGATATGGTGATCGAATTTATGGCGTTTATAGCGGCTTGACTGACAATACAAATGGCGAGGTTTTACTTTCGCGTTGTATCTTGCTTGGTCAACCGGCAGGTGTCACAGATTGCCAGCAGCTATTCCTGAAAGACATTGGTAGAACCCAGGAGTCGATAGATAGATTTTGAGATATTTAGAGATTCCGAGTTACATCCGCACCGACACCGCAGTTCAGCTTTGAGCAGCCGGCATAGATTGCTGTGTCGAAATCTCTCATCACTTTAAAAAATATGTATAAACCAAGGACAACTATTGCGGAATGTTTTCCTTCTTCGTCCAGAAGTTTTTAAAAAGCAAATATTAGGGTGTAGGAGAATTTTGATTGTCGAAACTTTTTCACCCTTAATTTGGTTTTAATAAAAAAAAAAGATATTAAGCTCCGTTTCACACATATCCGGCACCGAATATAGGCTGGTACTGAATGAAGCTATTAATTTGTTCCATGGTCGGGAAGATATCTCGATGCATAACCTTCAACCTGGAAGGCCAGTTTCTTGGTTGCCAGTAGTCAAATATGGGGATGCGAGCGCTACCATTGGTCCGTTAAGAATTCCTCCACCGTTGATTCCATCTGAAGAATTCTTCCGTTGCCACCTGGGTCGAAGAAAGGGTGGCTTAGTGGAAACACCATTCCCCCCTTTCTCGTTTCCTGCCGCCAAGACGTCTCACAGGAGTTTAACCCATCTTTCGGCAAGGTACTTGGCACCCCAGGTTTACCGCGTGGAGGTGAGAGCAGGAGTTGGTAGATAGTGGATAAAGTGTCGATGTTTGTGACTTCATAGATCGTTCATGTTTACCCTTTGAAACCCATCGCAGTCATACATTCCATCAGTCGTACAGGACGACTAAATTTAACACGATTTCAGTTGAAATAAAGGTTTGCCTGACAAGCGGACATTCTGTGTCTTTTGCAATTTTAGTAGCCGCGCTATCCTCGCACGCGTTGCAGTTTTTATCCGATCAAATGAGTCATTGCAAAAATAGACCAACATCGAGCAGCTTTTGTTGTTTCTGTTGTAATTTCTCACCATTGCTGGTGGCTCTGAGTCAGACGACGAGTTAATTTGTAAACAAATTTGTGATTACTCGTCTCCACTTTGTCGAAATTTACAGCAGCGAACAGTCACAGAGAATACTAAAAATAAAATTCAAATTGATTGAATAACATTAACTGAACTAGCACATTTTGCGCAAGATAAGCGTTGACATTTTTCCTGACTGTTAGCCACAACAGAATTTTTATGTCGGAATACCTAAAGCAACAGGCTATATACTACTTATAGACTTGAGCATAACTTGGATCGGGCAAGACCATATTGATTCTTTCTTCTTGACTCTTGCACTCCGTTTTTTTTTTATTGTTTCTGGTTCATTTGGCAATCTTTTCTTCCATATCCTCCTCTCTGTTTTTTTCTAACCCTTGTACCCTGTGGGAAGTCATATTTAACGCCGACAAATTAAACTTCAGATTTAAGATACCAACAGAATGTCATTCTTATGCATATATCTAGTCTTGCCATAAGTTCTGTTACAAGTGCAAAATGTTATAAAAATTAAACAACACAACATTTTAGATTATCATTTATAGAATTTATTTTATTAAATATTGTAGTAAACATTTAAAAAAAAATGCAGGTTATTCAAAGTGGCTGCCTTTTGCTTTAAGGCAGGCCCTCAAATGGTGTGGCCACTGGTATGGACAACGCTATGGTTAAATAACTTTTGAAGCTATCCAAATTTCGGTGGAGTTTTTTGCAGGCCATACTCTCCAATATTGACGACAAACAATAATCCAAAAGATTTAAATCTGGACTTCATGAAGGCCAATCCTCGGATGCAATAAAAAAAGTAGAAATATTGTTTCCAACCCACTGCTAACTTGTTTTGGCTTTATGTGATGGAGCAGTCTTGTTGGAAAACCCATCTTGCTCCATTCAAAAGGGTACTCGTCAAGCCTTTAACGACGCCTTTAAGGACATCTTCTTGGTACACCTTTGCCTCAGTTTTGACTCCTTTTTCACAAAAATGGAGAGCAATAACTCCTTGATAGGATACCCCCACCAAACCATTATTGAAGCAGGATGATGGCTGCGCTGAACCGTAGGAACTGTATTGTTTGGATGTCCTTGCATAAATTTGATCGTTTTGTTTATTAAAAACTTCCTCGACAGTGAAAATCTTTTCGTCCGCAAAAATGATATTTTCGTGGCCGTTGTCTGCGTGCCAGTGCAAGAGTCGGTTTAAATTAGGCGACAATAGATGTCCAGTTGACCAACGAAAGGCTTTCATGTTGAGATCATCCGGAATGAGCGTTGAAATGGATCTGATGGGTATATTCAGCTCATGCAACATTTTCTGTTGTCGAAGGGGATTTCTTCGAATTCGCTCGCGTAGAGCTTTTACAACCGCGCTCATATTGGCAACGCGGACGACCACTTCTTAATCTGTCTTCTAATTGAGATGATTCAACAAATCGATTTATAGCATGGTACACAAACATTTTTGATATCCCGAACGGTTTTAGTAATTAAAAAATATGGTTACCATTTTGTTCGTACTTTGTAGCGCACTCACTAATTCTGATATGGCCTTGTTCCCTTTTTTATCTAATTTCCCTTATCTAAAAATCAATCCTGATCTAATCCCCTTGCTTTCTAGCCAACTGACACACAGTTTCTGAGGATTAAACACGGATAAGTTTGAAATATAAGCTGATTAGGGGAACAAATAAACATATACTCACTTGATCATACTCAAATATTAGACTTGATTTATTGATGAATATATCTACAGCAGCGTACTCTTGAAGGTGCCGAAGACTTAAGTTATGAATTAGTAGCGCATAGTAAGATTTTTGTTTACGAATATGCCCTATATCTAATGCAACACTTCACTGAATATAATATCAAGAGTGACCCCGCTTGTCAATGTATCTCTGGTATAAAACAGTATAAAACACGCCTATTATTTAAAAAAAATCATACTATTGACTTTTCAGCAATTTTTACATATATATTCTATATTTTTAGTCATCTACCGTAAGGAAAGTTAAATTCGCCTGCCAAACATGCTTATACAAACTCTATACCGTAATTGATCAAAATAGACTGAAAGCATTCAGGGAAGAACGAGAGCATCGTTTAGCCACTGTTGCAGCTTTAATAGAATCAACAGGTGCATCACTATCATCGACACTTAATGTTTCAACAGCAGTTGATAATACAGCTGCAACATCATCAGCAGGGTCAACAAAGGAAGTAGACCAAATTGCGATATGCGATGATGGTGTAGGTAATGACTCGTCTTCCGTCCATCGTCTTCATGGCGACGATGAAGGACTAGCAAAAGCAAATGAATTGCTGGATAAAGGAGAAAAGCAAGTCAAAGAAAATACAAAAATGAATGATAAGAATCTGAGAGAGCCAAACGATGTAGACCCCCAGAAACAACCGAATCTAAATCGCATTACTGAAGTTGTTTCCGATCCATCATCTTCACCTTCACATCTAGATGTTATGTATGAACGTACCGAGTCTGCGTTTATAACAGAATCTGGGGGCACTCTTGATCAGTATAAAAACCCACCTTTGCAATGTCGCTATTGTCCTAAAGTGTTTGTTCTTAGAAAACCATTTAATAAACACATGCGGTCCCACCAATGCAAATTGATGTCCACTCGGAGTGGTTCGACCAGTCGTGGACGCATTACACCGACTAATATCATTTATGCATGCACTGATTGCTCAGCCACATTTGATAGTTCCGCAAAGCTGAAAACACATTGTCGCATTCATTTGAAACGATATTATTGTATATACTGCCATAAAGAAAACCTCAGCTTATTCGACCATGATTTTCATGAAGCAGAGTGTAAAGGTATACAGATGGCAAAGGAACAAATTTTAGACACCCGTCGAGTGACACGATCCATTGCTCGATCGACGCGTTCAGTGCAGAGTGAGAAAACGCCAAATAAGTTGGATATTGCGAAGAGCGATAAAACTGCGAAAAGTGAGAGAACGTGGAAGAGTATGCAATCGAGAAGAAGTTCCGCAGCAATTATAAGAAATTATGCTAATGACGATGTTGATGATGATGACGACGGTGCAACATCGATGGCGTATACAGACTACACAGCACTCAATAGCTATGTAGCAAAGTGGGTAGCTGGGACATGTCGATCGGATTATGGAAATAAATCATTGTCAAGATTGGGGAAGCCTTTACAATGCATGGATCAGAGAGAGCTGATTGTTTCGCAGAAAGAGTATGGTGAGTGGCTTAAATTACTTCTCCTCCTTTGTACAAATACTTTAACTGAATTTAAATTTATAACTCATCGACTTGGAGTGACTCTTTTATGATCCTACAAACAAATTGTTTTCCTTACTGACATTACTTTTATCGTAGGGGCCACTACGACCTTCTAGTGCTGATTAAATCTAGCCTTCTGCTAAGCACCCATTTCTTGCTTCCCCTGTCAGTTTTATACGAGGTATTCAGCCACAACTAGATCAACCATTCGTTTGTAGATCAAATACGGAACCTATTCCGATTTTTTTTTTAAAGATTTATAAAGCAATTTCCAAAGGCCAAATCACAATGTCGCATTAGATCAGTTTTTATTTTAAAACGAAACAAATAAATGAGACATTAAGCTTTTTAAACTAATCACAACGCCCGAGTGACCACTCACCATTAGATCGGGCTTTTGACGGCTCACACAACTTTTTTTTGTTTGCCAAACAAAATGTTTTTTTTTTTTATTAGTTTTATTTGCAGAAATTACAATCGCGACACATACTTTGCCGATAGGTAGTTTGAATCAATTGCATTCATTTGAGTATCTAGTGCACGAAAAGAGTTTATTTTGACGTACGAAAAATGTTCAACGCCCAAACTTTTAAAGCAATATTTCGTTTTGCAAATAAAAATTGTAACGAAGAAGTTCAAAAACTGTCAGAGCCAGACCCAGCACGCAACGTTGTGATTTGGCCTTAATCGTAAACTGTGCTTTTAAAAAATCAACTTACTTTCTAAATAGGTATAAGACCTCTAATATATATGTATAGACCCTCTAATATATATGTATTTAATTTGTTTAAATTAAGCCAATTTATCATCCGAATTTCGATAAAAGAAGCTTATGCACATAACTGCCTAAAAAATATGTATGTTCATATCGTCGACGTAATTTGAATATATCCTATCCCACATATTGTGTTCACTGTTTTTCGTGGTTCGGTGAATAGACTACGGAACCCTATTGCTTTCGCTAGTTCGTCCGTCTGTCTGTCTGTCACCACCTAGCTCTTAAACTATAAAAGCTGCATGCATGGTTTTCGCACAAGTCCTGCAGAACAATAACCCTTTCTTTAAAAAAAAAACATTATATTGTAGGCAGCTCCAGTACAAGTAACTGCTGTCACTTAACGTAGTCGCTGTCACTTGAGGTCGCGCACCGATATCGCATATCCTCTCAAAAGATTCGTCCACAATGAAATCGTATACTACATCTCCATTTTTAAATTTTATTATATACATTTTGTTTTTACATTTTTGTAAAGCGGATGTAATAAATTCCACAACACTTGATGTCCTTTAACCATTTCTATAAATTATTCAGTGTGCTACTTCTCCATTGCCTCATCGTACGACAAAAGATAAAAGTTGCCCAACTCATACGCCTATGACCACGACTACGACAGCGACTCATTTTATTCACATTTATACATTTGCGTGTATTTCAACTTTTGACACCACGTACGAACGCGACTACGGCCACGACAGCGACGTCATTGTGTTCCAGCAGTAAAAGTCGTAATACAGAATTCGAAAAGTTGAAAAGGGCTCTTTAAGCAGAATTCAAAAATTCGAATTACAAAATGTAAATTTTAACTCGCAGTGGAGGAATGTTTACGAAAAATGTGTGTGTTCCCGCCTCGCATTCTCAAAGTACGTGACCCAAAGACTTGAAGAGAAATCATGATAGTAGAGCACTATCGAATCTATAACGACAAATAAGTCTGATTTTAATATTCTTATTAATTTGCGAAATATCTCATTTCTTATGTAAGTAACGGATCGCTTCTGCACTTGTTAGCCTGAATGTTGATGGGTGCCTTTGCTATTGGAGGGAGCAAATGCTAAAAAGCAGACTCATTTTGCTATTTTACAAGAAAGTCATTTCGTAGACCATGTCAGATGTTGGGAAACAACTAAATATCAGACCAGTGCTAGGAAGGCTTCCGTTGCTCTATATTACTGCCGAACAGCCTTGGGGCCTTCAGCCTGAAGTAGTCCACTGGATCTATTCGGCAATAATGAGGCCCATCCTGATGTACGGAGTACTAGTCTGGTGGACAGCACTGGACAAGAAAAGTAGCACTGGTTTTCTAGGCAACGTTTAGAAGTTATCTTGAATCTGTATAACGGATGCTTTCAAAACAATTCCCACCGCTGCGCTGGACACAATGCTCCACCTGCTTCCTGTTGATATTTATGTGAAACAAATGGCAGTTAAATCAACACTGAGACTTTGGGAATCCGCACAGTTGGCTAATACTAATTTGGGCCAATCTAGAATCCTGAACGGCAAAAAAGGTATTCCTAGCAAGATGGCCTTGCTATTGTCCCTCGCATCGACTTTAATGTCAAGTTCAAGACCAGAATTCCTAGTTGAAGCATTTGGGAATCTGGGGGAGTTTTGAACGATTCTGCGATAAAGATATACACGAACCTAAAACTGGATAGGAATTTTCTCAAGTGCACATGATGTAAACATCACCAATGTATTTCAGGCGGAAATTACGGCAGTCCTTGTAATCACCGACAGTACGATCCAAGTTGGTAAAGCAATGCCGCTGGTGAATGAAATCGCTGGCAAATGCGACATTTTCCTGTGATGAGTTCCAGAACACAGGGACGTTCCGGGCAACTGCAAAGCGGACAAGTTGGCAAAGGAAGGTGCGGGTCGGAACTTCTCTGAAAATAGGGAGAAACCTTTTCCTCCTATAGTATCGATAAAGTTTCGTCTTGATTCTGAAGCCAGAAGAATGGCAAACAGATGGTGGAACAATATCAGAACTTGTCTTTCGTCGAAGCAGATCTTTCCTAATCTGGATCCGAAGAGAATGAAAAGACTTCTCTCCATAAATAGGAAATGCCTAAGCTTTAGCCTGCCTGTCCTATTAATGTTGAGAAGAAAAACCCTCGGGGACTACTTCTTTGAAAATCTAGGTGACAAAATAAAGATCTTTATCTCCGGATTCAAGTGGTTCTGCAGATAAATGAGGAACAGGAGAGGTTAACACCTCTAGGGTTATCGAAATTAACTTCCTTAGGTGGAAACATATCATGTAAGGTTCCTGGTGCTGGAAATCCGGTACTCTTCGTGGTATCACAATGGACCTACCTTTTCGTCATGTCGCTATTCTTGCGGATGTGTCGAGACGGCTGTACCAGCATTGTTAGCATGTGGTTGGGATGCTCTGATAGCTGACAAGCCAGTAAAAAATTCTGGTTCTGAGACGTTTGCGGATGTTGGTGTGCTAAGAAGTCAGCAAGTTGTTGAAAATTACCCTAAGAAGTTTTGAATGTGTGAACGTAGGCTTAAGTCTGTCTGCTATTGTTTCATATAATTCAAAATGCACTTCCTTTGTCCACGACGTGAAAAGTGTGGCTGTCGATTTTTCCGCCGACATTTGTAGGTCGTGATTTTTGAAAAATTGGTTTAAGATGCTCAGGTATTCGTTGATAGCACTTCATAGCTCTAGAATATTGTAGCCAGAAGCTAGGACCGTGCAATCGTCCACATACGACACGATGTTTATGCCGTTTGTTGGTAGAGGCAGTTTAGCGATGTAATTGTTGAAGAGTAAAGGCGAGAGGACACTACCTTGCGGGACTCCTTGTTTCGCCTTTCCGTAATGTGCGTTGGCATTCCTGAATTTCATGTAAGTCCAATCGTTTTCGTGATTAGCATCAAAGTTAAAACGTTATTAGAAATCAAAACTTTGCTATGTTTTCGAATGCGTTCAAGGCCAGAGAGGAAATACTCTTTTGAGTTTTGTGCAAATATAAACTTGCAATCAGGAATCAAAGGTGCCGCTATATACATACTCACCGACAGCCAAGCGGCGCTTAAAGCACTGATCTCCCACCTGATCAGTTCAAAATCAGTTCTAAGCTGCTTCAACAGTTTACAAAATTCGGCTCGTTACAATAAAGTGAAATTGGGGTGGGTACCGGGTCATGTACGCATTGTTCGGCAATGAAACTGCAGATCTGCTAGCCAGAAAAGGTTCTTCTGAGTTGTTCATTGGACCTGAACCCTTTTGAGGAATATCTGATTCTGCATTCAAACTAACCCTAAACAATTGGGAACGCAACATGTGCATTTCCCACTGGAATAACTCCCAAGGCCTCAGACAAGCTAAAAGAGCTGTCCAACCCTTCCAAAAAAGGTAGCTGATATCCTAAAATACGAGTATAGCAGAAATGACATAAGAAGGTGTGTGAGCTTTCTTACTGGTCACTGCCAATTACTTTACCAACTAAATAAAATAAGAATTTTATAGGATTATTACCTGCCGCCTCTGCCTATAAGAGGACGAAACTGCAGAACATATACTATGTGAGCGTGTAGCCCTGTGTAGAAGTAGGAGAAGCTTCTTTCTTAAGGAGGTAATATCTCCATTAGACCTAAGGAACTCCTTCGCAGCCGTAATTATAGCTTTAATAAGAAAAGTTGAAGTACTGCTGCTTTAAATAGTGGTCTCTGGTACAATAGATATCTCTGGTCGCAGTGCCTACACGCCATTTTGACGTGGCCACACTCCTGTTAAAAAAAAAATAGTAAAATTTCACATTTAAAGGAAATACAGTAACTCACTGACAATTGGCTATGCCACTGGCAATTCATTTTTTCTTTCGTGGCGGCTGTAGATACATTTCTTAATAAAACACGTTATATAAAATTTAAATAGCAGAAATTATATTCACCTATACCTTAATAACATAAAATTTTGAAATTCTTCTACAGATATAATAATGCTCGAAAGATTGCTTATACAATCTGAACTTAATGTATACTCCTGCTGTGTCTCGGACTGTGATTACGTAACCAATACCCTGCGTGAGATGTGCCTTCATGAAATAGTAATACATAAATTTAAAACTTATTATTCCTGTCGAAAATGTAGAGGAGTATTCACTTCTAAGTAAGTACATTTTTTAGAATCCGTAACAGTTTTTTTAAAATATTTTTTTTCTACTTATTTAGACTATTTCTGGATTACCATTTTTATATGCAAAATTACGCCGAATATCACTGCAATAAGTGTTCAATGATTTGTAATTACGAATATCAACTTCAATATCACTTGATACAGCACCAGCAAAATGATGCTTTCCCTTGCCTTTATTGTGCCAATAGTTATATGTCAAGTCAGGAACTTAGAATACATTGTCTTGAAACTGGACATGACCCAAAAAAAAGAAAGAAGACTATATCTATTGATCACACAATGAATATAGTGAATGAAACAGCGCCTGAACCACCACCTCCAAAAAGAACATACAAGTGTACAATAAATATAATGGACCTTCCAAAAATGCCAACCAAACGGCCAATGCATGTAATTTGGCCAAAAGGAAGAAACATATTTTTAGGCGATATAGATTTTGAATATCAACCAAGGCGAAATTGTGTGCGGACAAAGTAAATGTAAGTACGGCGAAATTGAAAATAAAAGGGCACGACGGGGTCGTATATTCCTGCTCATATGGTGCTGTTCGTTTGTAAATTATTGAGCTTCAAAATTTAGGCAAAGTCGGTAAGAGGCGAAGAAGTTTTTTGCAACTAAAGTACCGTTATGTGTTTGATATTTTAGCAAAAAACTACTCTTATTGTCGACGTGACAATCTGTCTCTTCGTCTATCGGAATAAGAGTGGATACTTGCCCTTTATAGAAGCAAGTACAAATTTGTTTCGTAAGTAAGTTTAATTAAATGAGCTCTTTATAATTTAGTCATGGGAGAGAGTGTAAGAATATCGCTTGCATCGAGACTAAAAGTTCAACTAAAACTGCGAAAAAAAAACTATGCGGCCATGCTTGTGGACTGTTCCTAAAGACACCAATTAGCGAAGGCGAGCAAGTTTCAGTTTACTTGAATTAAAAAAAAACTATTTAAATGGAATCTTAACATCCCCGAAAATCGGCCACCCGATACGAGGAGTAAAAGCAGGACAATCATAGAGGAAGTGTTCCGCAGTGACGTCACCGTCCCCACAACACTTTGAGGTGCGTGACAATAGTGAAGTGGTTCGTAAGAATGCCAGAAAATTGTCTGTAGCCTGTTCTGCTGCGAGATTTTTTACCCGCTGTTTTTTGTTATAGACGTCGGGATGAAATTTGTTTAGTCTGTCTACATATTGGAGAGCCATGCCGCGTATGATTGTGTTCATAACCTGTCCACAACCAGACTGAGGAAGACCCAACGTATATTTGGGTCTTGACTAGTGTTCATAGGGGTTCTCATTTCCGTAATCCCATTGTGCCCTAGGACCCAAATAAGACTCGGTGAGTTCAGCCTTGTGACCGAACTAAGAGAGGTTTTGCATTTTCCAACCATTTTGGAAGTAGATAAAGGATTGAGCGCAGACTGGCTGTCGCTACCAATTGTACCAAATTCCAGCTCTTTTTAGATAGATTGCTTTGACATTCCTTTCCATGATATGCATATCAAATGTAAAGTGGTTCACTAATTCATCCAGAGTCCAGCCAGATGTGCTAGGATAAACTCCCTTCCTTTAGAGTTTAGTGAGGACTACAGTGATATATTTACGTGAAAGCTTTTTCCACTAAACAACCGAAGTTTGATTTTAATCGCTTTCGAAAGATAATCTAATAAGATAAACAAAAACTAAGTATTTGTTTTTTTAATTTGAAAAATCGTTAGCTACCGTTAGTTAGCATTCAATACAGCACATAGCAACGCATTTTTCGTTAAAAAAATGAATGGGACCCATTACTTGATAATCAATCAAAATTTCAGTTTTTGACCCCAGATAACTCCGTTCATAATCAACACGTTCTGATCGCTTATGTAAAATCGTATTACAAAGTTAGTTTGAGTAAAGATACAGTAAAAAAAAATGACCGCCACCAGAGTGGTCGAAATTTATTTTTTTGCTGAAAATGTGGCTTTTCAAAATTTTTGTCAGCGTACCGAATGCAGGTCTTGCTTTCTCGATTATATTGCATCGTGTTCGGTACCTTCTTCGTAGATAAGGAAAGTTATCAGCTTTTTCAACTTGCTGTCCGACAGTGCTTATTTGATCGGGAGAATTTGAAGGACTAAGTGCTTCTGTCTTAGCCGTATTAATTTTTAGCTCCAATTTGCTTACTTTAACTTTTAAAGAATGGGCAATGTAGCGTAGTTTAGATGTTTTAGGTAAAATTACTTTCGTTCGCCAAGGCTGCACGCAGAGCGTCACTGATAACGACCAAGAATAACATTGGCGACAGTATGCAACCTTGTAGCACCCCGCTTTGTTGTTGTGCTGTACATACATAGCCTTTATAACAGCTATAAGTTCCTCAGAGTTACCTGTCTTTCGCAAGGCATACCAGATAAAATCCCGGTTCACGCTGTCGACGGCCTTCACGAAGTCGTAAAAAAAGCACATGAGGTGGAAAACTATGTTCGACGCATTGCTCTATGATGACCCGCAAGATGTTGACGTGATTGATGCAGGAGGAAACCTACTTGTTTATCTATTAATTCAAGAAGAACACAAATACCTCTTCTGTTTCCGCTCTCTGTTCAAGTTACCCTTTTTTGGAGTTTAATACTCATCTCCGTTTCATGGCGTAGTACCGTGGCGAAATGTTCTTTCCACTTTCCGAATTAATCTTCATCCGATATCAGTAAGTATTCATTATTTGGAAGTGGTTTGAAGTTCTGAACACCTATCAACACAGTACTATTGTCACATCTACTGGCTGCTTCTTCAGCGGTTTCATTTGTTATGTTTTACACTACGGTGTGCATATTTCCTATTCACGCGGTACTGGACCTCGAGCTCGACTCTCCCTACTGATGGTGCAGCTGCAATATGTACTTTGAGAGAATTATGCTCTTCGATCCGTTAACAGGTGTTAACAAATTCTCATGTGCTGTGGTGTTTCTGCCTTAGTCAGACAAAGTTTCGTGGTCTTGCCCCATGCCGATGTCGGCCTCTGACTTGTTTCGCACGTCTAGAAGGCAACCGTGGTTTCCCATTACATGCTTGAGTGTGATGTTGTCGTTGCTCATCTCGACTCAGGAGTACAAAAATTATACCATTGCGCGTTGAAACTAAGAAAAACATCTAGGACAATGGTGCACAGTCATAAATACTGGTACACGCATTTTTGATGATAAAATGAAAGTGACCATTTATTTATTGATTTTCTGTAAAACTTTAATTGATTATTTAGGAAACAATATTTAAACAATTTATTCTAATTGCCCGCTATTTGCATTTATGTAGGCATTGAGTCACTCTGGCCACTCATCGATAGCAGCACGCACCTCGCCCATTGGAAAATCCACTGCACTCAATATTTGGGTGGCAAGTAGAACAAGCCATCGCCTCTAAAATATACGACAGCTTATAATCCAAAGGATTAAGGTCTGGATTGCCTGACGGCCAATCACCTGCTTCTATGAAGTCCGGCATATTGTCTGCGACTATTTTACGCGTACCGGCGGCGTAAAGCTTTCGATTTTGCTTTAATTGAGCTGTGAGTAGTGGCCAGTGGGTCTTTTTTGTATGCGTTGAATCCCAAATCTTTTTTGATAATGCGAGACATGGATTTCTACGATATCTTTATTTCTCGTGAAAAGATTTTCTGCTTTCGCAGCGGTTTCTGATTAATCGTGGCTTTAACAGCTTTGATCACCTGTAGAGTTCTGACGGTCAGTTACTCCACCAACGACCTCAAACAATTTAACAGTTCGATACACAAAATTCCGGGTGATTCCAGGTAGTCCCAAAGTCCGGAAAATATAGCCTCTTAATTACGACAACACTGTTTTCAATATCGCTCCACTTCATATTTACAGCACAGCAATTTCGACAGCGAACAGCAAAAAACAGCTGCTGTGATGTGAAACACATTGATACAATAGAACACAACGCAATTTGACATTGACATTAACAAAAGTTAATGTGTTCTATTCCATTATTGGTTTTAAAAATTTTGCTGTAGAATGGATGCGTATAGAATGAATGTGTTCAATACTAGTTTCACGATGAGGGCATTTAAACGTGCACCAGTATTTATGACATGAATAGGTATATGTTATACCACTGCCCTTGCAAAATTTAAACACCTATTACGGTGAAGATATTGCCATTTGGTGTTGAGTTATAGGCGGTACCCAGTTAGCTATGAAAGTTGTCCTTAGCATGTCAGTTGCGGGCTTTGTCTTACCCTACTGGAATCTATCCGTCAATAGCCGGTCACTATAAGGTTTCCAAGATATGGGACTTTTGCTCGCAGCAGTCCAAAACCAGATTCGGGAATGCTTGCAGTTAGTTTTCCAGAATAGATCAGGACAGTGTTTCCTGTTGACGAATGGGAGTTTTCCGTTTCGTGCAACTTATATGTGGCTCAGTCCTAAGATGTACGTAGGGACTAACAAAAGTTCGCTTAGTTGATTGAGTAATAAAACACAAAAATAATTTTAACTTTAGATATTTAATCTTCATCTTTTTTTTAATTTCTACACATAATTCCCATTTATTTCGACATTGACTGCATTAATAATTTCCTCATTAGATGTGAAAATTTGTCTCTTCAAATCTTTTTTTATTTTCGGAAACAGCCAAAAGTCACACGGCGCTAGATCCGGAGAATAAGGTGCTGGGTGAGTTTCATTGATGCCCGAGAGCGCAAAAAAGTTGTTTTTTTCAGCAGTGTGCGCAGGCGCATTATCGTGGTGCAAAAAGTAGCGGCGCAGCTCCTTTTTTTGTCGGTGTCCTAGTAAAACTTGTGCTAAGCAAGTGTCAGTATACCAATTAGCAGTGACTGTCTGACCAGTTTTAAGCGGGATGACGGCGACCATTTTCGCCCTGGTGAAGTACATCGACATCATAACTTTTGTCGCTGACTTTTGTTATTTGGCCTTTACTGGAGGATTTGCACCTTCTGGGCTCCATACCATGGACTGCTGTTTGGTTTCCGGGTCGTACTTGTGAAACCAAGATTCATCACCTGTAACGATCTTATTGAACCAGCTTGAGTCTCCATTTTCAAACTTATCCAGGAAATATTGAGCAAAACGAACACGAGCCTCTTTGTGCTATCCATTCAAAATTTTTGGAACTCATCGAGTTGACTTCTCCGAATATTTCAGGTGATAATTTAAAATTCGTGACACAGCCATGGCATTCAAGCCCAGTTCATCCGCTACCATTTCTTGTGTCATCCTGGTATCTTCGTCAATTTTAGCCTTCACCAGGGCCACATTTGTATCGTCGGTCGAGGATTTGGGCCGACCTTCACGAGATCCGTCCTCCACAGAAAAATGGTCAGTCTGGAATCTTCGAAACCACTTTGAAATAGTAACAAGAGATGGTGCATTTATTCCGTATGCATTTTGGCATTCGTGCAAAATTTTGACTGGCGTGAGTTGACGTCGAAATCCGAAGAGAATGGCAAAACGAATTTCTTCTTGTGTTGGCGGTGGAACTTCAACATAGCTTACGTCACTAATTTTTCTCTTTCTCTTACATTTTTTGGAAATAAATATTGTTAGATTATAAGCTACAGAAACGCATCCTTTTTTTTTCAAAAACTACTAAATTGACACCAACTAAGGGAACTTTTGTTAGTCCCTACGTATATTATAGGTCGCATGCACTCATTCTCTAATTGGAGGAATCAGACCTTTTGGGGTTTTGATAGTCAGTTAGTTTTTAAACTTGAACTCGGCTCATAAATAGCCATATCAAAGCATTTCCTTTTCACACCAAACTCACACTCAGAAATAGTTGAAGCGAGTTTGGCGTAAATTTGGAAGTGTACAGAAACGCATCTTTTTTTTTTCAAAAACTACTAAATTGACACCAACTAAGGGAACTTTTGTTAGTCCCTACGTATATTATAGGTCGCATGCACTCATTCTCTAATTGGAGGAATCAGACCTTTTGGGGTTTTGATAGTCAGTTAGTTTTTAAACCTGAACTCGGCTCATAAATAGCCATATCAAAGCATTTCCTTTTCACACCAAACTCACACTCAGAAATAGTTGGAGCGAGTTTGGCGTAAATTTGGAAGTGTTACAGAATCTCAATGAACGCGGAGTAAAAAATCTCAAGGAACGCAGTGAAATCGCTCTAGAAAGGTCAGCGACCCAACCCAGCTTTAAACTTTCTATCAATCTTAAAATTTGTTAAAAGTTTATTCACTCTCATTTTTATAGATATTTTAATCATCCTAATTATTACCATCATCGATTATTATCGGGCTCTGCACAATTCGTACAAATTGATGAGAAAACACACGACGTGTCAATTTATTTCAACAAACATTTGGAAAATAATGGCGCTGCAAAAGAAATAGAGAGTACTTGGAAGTGCAAGTTTAGTATTTAATTTATGACTTTAGATATGACATTCAATTTGATTACAATTTTCTTTAATTTAGGCTAAAAACTGTATAAATATTGTTAATAAATTTATTTAATTATTATAAAATTATTTAAATAAAAAACATCGGTATTTGTATATATGTACATACATTTATCAAAAATAAAAGCAATAAAAGTACAAAATTTAAAAGATGTTTTTATTTCCATTACTCCATGTGTTGCAGTGAAGTTTTACTACCTATGTACATACTCATCGAGCCGGTGATAGGAACCAAGTCACCAAGCCCATTATACGCAACACATCCTCAGAACGTGACAGAGCCTCCACCATGGCTCACTTTTTGACAAACGGGCCTTTTTTTTTGCCTTACTACCTTTGGCAATCTTACAAAAAAATTGTTTTTTGATGAGTTATACTCAAAGGAGCTTTCATCTGTCCATAGAACGCTTCTCCAGAACTCCTTTGGCTTGTGCAGATGTTCCTTTGCGAAGGCCAGTCTTTTAAGCTTGTTTGCCTTTGATATGTACGGCACGTCCTTAACTTTTATTGTCTTAAAATCTCCTAACTTTAAACGTCGTCAGACAGTGCGCTCACTGATTGGATTCTTGGCCGACAAATTCCATTCATCTGCAGCAGATTGAGGCTTAAATTCCCATAGAAGGACTCGGTCTTCAGTGGGCTTTGTTTTGCGCTTAGCACCTGATCTCTTTAAGTTTCTTATGTCATTATGCTTTTTAAACTTATTAATTTGATAGTGCACAGTTTGACGCGACACATTAAACTCATTTGCAATGTCTTCTACTGCCGTTCCAGCGTTAAACTTTGCTACCATTGAAGATCTGATAACCAAACTCAATTCAGCCGTTTTACCTATGGTTTTTAATAACTTTTAATAAATTTTTATTTTTTTCTCAACGTTTAATATCAATTAAAGTTAAATACAAAAGTTGCTTGGTCTTCACGTGCTCAAAAGTGTAAAAACATTTACACAAAGATTCCGTCAAAATACTTATGCCACGCAAAAATTCGTTGTCTACATGCATTCTTATCAGCAGAAAGAGAATGCAAACGGTAAACAATATAAAATTTGGCATGCATAGAGCTAAAAATAGATTCTTTGTTTTGCGCATCATTTTCGCACCATTATTTAACGATACTAAGCAAAGCTGTAGGTTTAATAGTCACAAAAAGGTTTCGTCAAAATTATGCTAATGCCTAAGAGAGACTTGGAATCCAAATGCGTTCAATCCTTTCAATCGGGTTCGTTCCGATAGTTCAGAAAGAAATATTAAAATTTGACACCTCAAATACTTTATATGACTTGCCGGAAAGCTGCGCACAATAAATCGATCGGATCGGAAAGTTCGACTTTTGCCGAATAGATCGGAAGGTATAACCCATAAATTTGCTATTACTTGTAGATTCTGTAGTATTTTTCACAGCAATTTAAACAACAGAAGGATTTGTTGAGAAGCTTAAATTGCATTTGCGAACTTATAACAAAGGAATTGAGGTTATGTTCACACCAAACCATATTAATTAATGTATTATGTTTGTTTGGTTGTGCACACAGTACATACCATAAATGTGCGAAAACAAAAGATGGTCCAGTTACAGTAAACCCCGGATAATTGGGCATCGCTTAATTGTGTTTTCCCGCCTAATTGAAAATTCCAACTCCATTTAAAATCTTCGTAAAAGGTTCTTTCGGTTAAGTGCGTCAAAAATCTTGCATTTTATGTCGACGCAAACAATCGGGGATTACTGTATTATAATATTGCTGTTTCTCGCATATTTTGAGTAATTGCGAAACACCAAATGCCGGATCGGATCGGAAGTATTCACCCCTATTACAGAATCCGCCAGCGAGATGATTCCAGAAACTCGAAATTTGTTGAATCCGCTTAAGTGTATCATTCTTCATACGAATACCAATTTGAAGTGAAAGTGAATCGAATGAGCGAAAAGAATTTCCGATGCGTCAGACTGAAAATGATTCGATACGATTATCAAGTTGCGTGAATCATTCTTTTCTTTTGCCGTGATCAGTTCGGAAGCATTGTGTTCGGCAATTTAGAGGTACAGCATCGTATCTAAAAATCGTAAAATTTCAATAATTATACCAGGAACAAGAACCTCATGTCTCTTATTACTAGTTTCTAAGATAGAATTATTAGAATTATCTTAATCCAATCCAGAAATCCAAAAGTAATAAAAGACTGTCCTGAAAGAAAAAATCTGCTCGATTCTCCTTGTCTGTAATTTAGGAAGCGCATGCATCGAAATATGAGCTCAGGCCACATCTCCAGTGTACTAATGAAATTTCCAGCTCTTGAACGTTCTTAATAAGATGTGCTATAGCCTGAAATGTCAACTCACTTCTCGGATATCTCCAATTTGCATCAGCTATCAACACTTCAATTAAAACACACATTGTAAGCACACGAGTTGTTATTACATGTTATTTCATTAAAATAATTTCTTTGCACTTAACGACTGATTTTATCCGTATTACTCAACTTAATGGTTATCACTTTGCGAAAAAGAAGAAAATAAGACTAACAAATGGGTATGCGAAAGCTGTTAACTATGCATGTTCTCAAAAGCATATTCTAAAATGTACTACAGTAGAATTTTAATTTGAAAGCGAACAGCTAAGACTAATTATTATTCTCAATAACTTCTAAAAGAGCTCGTGGTACATCCATAGTTTGATCATCAATAAGTACGATATCGAAAGCATCCATATACTTATTAAGATTCTCTTCTATCTAAAAGAAAACTGTATTACCAGAAAGTATTTGAGAACAAAACTATTACTACTTACATGATCAAAAAGAAACCCAATTTTAATTATGTGAGACGAACTTGGGACACCATCAGCCATTCCGGCATCACCAATTGAGTCGCCCATGACTATGATATGATCTCTGAAATGTACCAGGTCATAATACTCACTGCCTTGTAGAACGGTCTCATTTTTATTGAATGTGTGAATCATTGGCTCCTGGAAGCCATCCAACAATTCGTCTTTGTACTGAAGGAAATTCGAAATAACTTTCACATTGGAATACATAACCTTAGCGTGCTTCAAAACAGAGACTACTGAATTTCCCAATCCAGCAGAGAATACCAGCACGGGAACATTAAGACGGTTAAGTGAATGGAAAAGTTCATGGGTGTGATCTCGCAAATAATCTTTACAGTCGAAAGCTATTTTGTCGATTTCTTCTTGACCTAATGGAAAACCCCTGCAATTAAATAAAAATGTAAAGGCATATTTTGTGTAATCAAAAGTTATAAAAGCAATCAGAATTTTCTTCGCAAGAGAAGTTAAATAAACGGTGAGTTTTTTAAAAAGTTCGTTTTATTCGGAAAAGTTTAGCAATAGGAGAAATACTCATGAAAAAGTAATCATCTAAACATTTTTCGTAAGCTTAACCGTTTCGGAGATATCCAAGGGAGAAGGTGAGTTTTTTTTTAAAACTTTACTTCATTTAATTCGGAAAAGGTTAGATATAGAAGAAAAGTATTTATAAGTTTGTAGAAAATTTAAGGATAAATTGGATGGTGATATATGGATATGAACGAAACATACATTTTGCTGTATGGAGAGGGAAAAACAAGTCTTTCGAGTGTAGAATTCTTTCAAGAACTTAACGGTATAACTGTTTAACTGAAAACCAGTAAAGCTGCTGGTAGATCACTTTCTGAATTTACAAATGCTAAGTGAAAGAAGAAATCCGATTAAAAAACTATATTTTTCAATATAATCTCCCTCGAGTGAAATGCATTTCTCACATACCACCGAAAAAAATATTCTTTTTCTTTGCCAAAATGACTTTTTACGGCCGCATTGATCTCGTTCTCATTTGCAAATCTCCGGCCTCGTAACTCCTTTTTCAAATTGGAAAAAGAAAAGAAAATCTCGCTCCAAGTCTAGGCTGTAGGGCAGATGACTTGTCTCGAAACCCGCGCCGTGTGAACAGGCGCGTTATTCTGCAAAAAACAACACTCCGTGCCTGAGTTTCCCACGTCGCTTCCGTACGACCGCTTCACTTCGCTGTCCCAAAAAACAATCGCCATAAGTTTCGAAGCCGATTTTTCCACCTTGAATTTCTTCGGCGGCCTCTCCCCTTTTTCAATCCACTGCATAGCGAATTCGCCCGATCTCAACCAAATTGAACACTTGTGGCATGTAATGAAACGTAAGTTGTCTGAACATAAACCAGAGAGTAACAAAAAGCTAAATGAAGTTCTGGAACATGTATGGGATATTAAAGTTTCACAGGATATTATTGAACTTCTAGTAAACTCATATTGAATTGAATCGAATTTAAATTGAGACTGTTTGATACCTAAAAAGAATCTAATACACATTTACCATTTATACTTAAAGCGATGAATTGAAAAATGCATTGAAATTTGGTTATTTTTAGTGTTCCGTACTGGAATGGTATAAACGGGACACTAATAGATTAAACACGATGTTTGTCTGTCCATGTGTCTGCCACAAGCTTGTAACTTTTGAACTATTTTAGCTAGAGACCTGAAATAGTATGCGATGGACCAAAAACAATCAAGAAAATTGTAAAAAATATTTTTGTGTAAATTTATGAGAGAAAATTATAACCAAACTTGTGCCACAAACAGTTTTTGAAAAATATTGGAAGACGTGGGTTGGAGTCAGAAAATCATGTCTATAACTTAAAACTCAAAATTAATCGAAATCCGTTAGGTGGTTCTTGAGTTAGGCGTATGAGAAAGATTTGAATATGTTTTAAGCGCCTCCCTATATTTTAACCCCACTTAATTTGATTTCAATTACTTTCAACTGGCTCAACTAACGTGTCAGTCAAAGTCTACAAGCCAAATTTCATTGAAATCCGTTCAAGAGTTCTTGAGTTAGCCGGCTAATGATTTAAACACCACCCCTACATTCCACCCACTCTTGACTGGATTTTGCCTTGCAGAAAAACTTAGGGATGCGAAAGCTCTGCGCAAGATGGGTGCGCATTTGCTGAATGCCGATCAAAAGCAAATGCGAAAACGATTTTCGCGGCAATCTTTGGACCGATTCATTAGGGATCTGACCGATTTTGCGCGGCGATTTGTCACCATGGATGAGACATGGGTCCACCACTACACGCCAGATACGAAACAGCAGTCGAAGCAGTGGGTGGAAGCCTGTGGTTCAGCGCCAAAGAAAGCGAAGTCGATCGCATCTGCCGGAAAGGTCATGGCCAGTGTGTTTTGGGATGCGAAAGGGATCCTGTTAATTGATTACCTTGAGAAAGGCAGAACAATTACAGGCGAAAATTACTCCAACCTTCTTGACCAGCTTCATGCCAAAATTCGCGAGAAGAGCCCTGGCTTGAAGAAGAAAAAAATCATCTTTCACCAGGACAATGCACCTGTACACAAGTGTGTGTTAGCGACGGGAAAACTGCGGGATTTGGGGTACGATTTGCTCGGCCATCCCCCCTATTCACCTGATTTGGCACCCTCAGACTTCCATCTGTTCCCAAACTTGAAGAAATTTGTTTCTGGGAAGCGCTTCGCATCCAATGCAGAAGTTGAGATGGCCGTAGATGAATATTTTCACAGCCTTCCGGACTCTCACTTCCGAGAAGGAATACTGTTGTTGGAGAAACGCTGGACCAAGTGTGTTGAAGTCAAGGGAGATTATGTAGAAAAATAAAATCATTTTTTAACTGAAAGTCGCAGTCTTTCATTGTCAGGCCGAGCCCTTTTCACACGGCAACATATGAGCAGACATAGAACAAAAAGTGTTTGTTTGACCTGACCCTTTCAAGTTTGACCATAGCTTTCTCTGTATCTGCGGATTAACGAGAAATCAAAATTAGGATACAATTAAAATACCTGCGCGAGACCCGACGCGCACTTGAGCAATTTTTTGGTTCAACCTCGATTTTCTCGAATTTTCCTCTAAAACTAATGATTTTATTGCCTGGAAATTTCCTAAACACACTCCATACAATATTTTTACCCCTGAACAGCAGAATAATAGTAACCATCCAATCAAAGTAGTTGCTTGCGAAAAAAAACTCGTAATATATCGTTGGATAGAGAATTTAATAGACTTTTTAACCATTGATAAGTTTAAGTATATAATTTAAAAAAGTACTAAAAAATAATCAAGGAAAAATAGATACCCCCTAATATCTAAATAAAATAAACAATGTACTCGTGCCTTTATACAGATACGGAAGTTTTATTCGTGTCTACAAGGAAACCGTGCTAGAGTAAGTACTTTTTAAGAAAACCCTGTCTCACACTCGTGTTTCTAATACATTTGCTAATATGTATTATAATAAAATGTATGTACCCGTCTCTAGCCGAAAGATACACGTTCCCTTGTATTACCTGTGTCTACACTACGGACACATTGGTTGCACCCGTATCTACAAGGAGCCTTTGCCCGTAATTTTTCCCGAGTATTAACAACAGTGTCTAGAGATTCAGGTCTCTAATTACATACACTAATTTTGGATTCTTGATCACTTTTCCCAGCTAACCGACGAAATATTAATTGCCCCGTCGGACAAACCTTTCTCTGAAACACGTGGAAGCTTAACTGCATTTATGAAAAAAATGTTGTTTATTTTAAATTAATGAATTCTTTGGTAAGGAAGCCAACTCGAAACTTTTTTCTGTTCATACAAACATGTATTGTTTCAATTTTTATATTGCACAAGCTCATATAAAGCAAAAGTACCCAGAAAGTTTAAAAATTCCTATCCAGGGTGAAATAGGACGATGTACGGCATTTGTGCCTAGTCAACGATCTCTGAAGAATACTTTTTTTTTCAGCACTTTTTATTACAAAACCAAACCAAAATAAAATTAAATAAAGTACATATTCAGGGTAAAAAAAAAAAAAAACAAACTGGAAAATTCATTTTATAAATTTTAGTATGCACATACTAACTGTGCGCTCAATCTAAGGTCTTCCTCTGCTGCGTTGTCACACCGGTGTGGACTGGAAGACAATCCGAGCTAGTGCGCTGGTGTCCATACGTTCTACATATCCCACACATCTTAAGCACTGGATTCTCACCAAGTTGATGTCGCTGTAAAGCCCGTATAGTTCATTGTTGAACCTTCCCCTCCACTCCGTCAACACGCACTAGGCCGTACATCATACAAGGAATCTTCCTTTCGAATCGACCGAGCGTATCTTCATCCACTTTTATCAACGTCCATGCGTCTGCGGAATATATGTAGCAGGGCTGGGATGACCACTTCCTTTTTTTGTCTGCCAAACACATCTTTGCTACTTCTCTCTCAACAGACAGTCCGCTGTATTCTTCCAATATCTGTCAATATCAGTTGAACAGAGTTTTCAAAAATTATACCTCTAATAGTTTCGTATAATCATTTCAAGTAAGGTATTATAGAAGTCGCAGGGGAGCGCATCGCCTTGCCTTAGATCGTTTCTGATATTAAGCGGTTCGAACATGACAGAGTATTCTCCATGGTCATCTAACATATAAGGACGAACTTTCCAAGATGCCGAAACCAGACATGGCTCTGTGGAGCACGTCTCTATCTATATATATATATCATTGGCCACATTAATGTTGATAAAGAGATGGTGCGCATCGATCTGATATTCCTAGATTTTCTCCGAGATCTACCGTAGTATGATGGTCGATGGTGGACTTTTTGGGCCTAAAGCGGCACAGAAAACCAATCAGGTTGTTTACGAAAGGTTGTAGTCGTTCAACAGCACCGCAGACTATATATTAGAGGGCGTACGATGCTGGGATTGTATTCATGGGAAATACTTTTATTTGATAAAATTTTACAAATAAGTTGGTGCATGCTCCCTAGATTTCCCCCGCCTTATAACATCTACCCAGCCAGACCAGCAGTCCTGTTTGATTTGAACTTAGATATTGCTATCCTCACCTCCTGGTGGTCGCGTAGATGGAAGTGTTAGCTGTCATCGTCTAAGTATTCTGCCTGACAGTGGATTGTTGGTCATTCCATATCAATCGTTTTCAATAATGCTTTCCAAAAAATACCCGTCCGCTTATTTTGAAGACTACGTCTGTAAGTTCGACAAAAAAATGTTTGCTTTAAATCGACTGTTTGGTAACAATCATGTACATGTTAATAATAATTAATTTGGTTTTGATTGTGCGCATATGCGCATATTGTTTTCTATTTACAATTCCACGCAACATAGATAACGGTGTTTACATAAAACCAATTAGCAATAAAAAAAACATACTTCATTCTGAAAAGTAAATTAAACATTTTTCTATTAAATACTTTGTGCAACTTGATAAATTGATAAACATTACGAGCGGACTAACAAACGTTTTTTAAGTTAGAAAAACAAAAAAAAAAACAATTTTAATTTTATGTCTTTAATTTCCATCATTTTTTAATTTCTTAAGCATGATACAGACGATTATTCTTTTTCATCAATATAAATAGATGCGATGGACAGAACAAAATGACAGTTTGAATTTCTAACGCACACAAATCAACGAAGTATTCACATTGCAGATATTTAAACATTCGTCGATCATTTACAAACTCTGAATGAACACATCAACGTGTTCAAACCCTTTCACGTCAAAATGAGCCAAATTTGTGCTGAGTTATGACGTTTTTTAATCATTTTAAAGAAAATATTCATCGTCTATATCGGGCTTTAAGTCGATAGAATCATCTTTCGAAACACTCCTTAAAATCGTCTTTTTGGAGCTTTTCAATTTCCACATTGAGTGCATTAATAATTTCCTCATTGGAACTTAAGACTCTTCCTCAGCACAAGGTGCTGAACGAAGTTCATTGATAAATGAGAGTCGTTGGATTTTTCAGCAGCGTGTGCAGGTGCATTACATTTGTGTAAAAGGTAGCGACGAAGTTTCTGCATTCCATTTTGCAGTTCCTGTCTGACCAGTTTCCAGCGGGATAACAGCGATAATATACGACTTGGTGAAGTAAATCTGCATCAATAATTTTGTTGTCTTACTTTAATTGGGGCACTTGCACGTTCTGGACTCCAAGTTATGGTTTTCCAGTGTCACGGTTTTATTAAAAGAGGTCGACACTCCGTTTTCAAAATTTTTCCAAAAAATATCGGGCAAATCGAACACGTGCTTTTTTTTTCACCGCCATTTTGAATTCGTGGAACCCAGCTGATTTCTTCGATTATTTCTACTTAACGGACTACCGGCCCGCGAAGAGTATCCGTCTGAGACAGGGCAGCCTTCCATTCTCGTCGATCCCGGACATGCTGTTTCCAATATTCTAGACCAAACGCATCCTCAATCACTTGGTCTTTAAACCGAAGGTTCGGCATTCTTTATCGTCTCGAACCTGGGGGCTGGGATTCGAAGATCCTATTGGCTGAAACATTGTTATCCATTTCTTCGATGTACCAGTTGGTACAGCTCGTAGATTTCGCGGTTATATCTTCCCCCACAATCGCCCTCCTCGCATCGAAAGTCCCCAAAATTTGTTCTGCTTATCATCCAGCACTCGGCTCCATATAGCAGAACTGGCAGGATTAGAGTCATATGGTGCATGTATTTTGCTTTTCGAAAAATGAGTTTTGACTGTTTCGTCAGACAGAAGTAGCAACGGTTTCCAAGTGTAAATCTTCGTCAAATCTCAATGAACACCTTAACTACCTCGAAGTTGTTGCCATGAACAGTGACTTTTTGTCCAACGCGGTGGACCAATGGTATCCTCCAGCGTTACGCGACACAGCTGGATCAGCCATCGCCTTGTAGAGTTTCAGACGATGAATGCTATCATATGCGGTTTTGAAGTATATTTCTAGGATTTGCTTTAGTGTGAAAATATGGTTTATAGTCAATCTACTGGGCCGGATGCCACATTGGTACTTGCCGATTAATGTGTTGCGAAAAGACTTTAGACGTTTACACAATACGTTGGATAGAATCTTGTATGCGACATTTAGCAGGTATATGCCTCAATAGTTGGGCATATAGAGCTGATATTCCAGTCATCAGGCATACATTCGTCCACCCATACTTGGTTGATGATTTGGTGCATGTACCCTACCAAAAAATAACCTCCGGATTTGAATAGCTCCGCTGACAGGACACCAGAGCCTGCGGCCTTGTTCTTCTTCAGCTTTTTAATAGTTTCGCCAAATTCTTCTATACTGGGAGGGGGATTATTTCTTGCCCTATCACTCCCTTACCATTACCCCCATGCAGCAGCTACAATTCCGGGTATTCGAATCTTTCAGGTGATGACTTAATATTCGTGACGCAGCCCAGTTCTTCACCTAAAATTTTCTGATTCATTTTTGGATCTTCGTCAATTTTTGCCTCCAACGGGCCCACAAATGTATTAGCGGTCGAAGATTTGGGGAAACCTTCAAAATGTTCCCTCCACAGATAAATGCCAACAGGTTGGAAACAGTCAGAAGGGATGGTGCATTTACTGCATATGCACTCGTGACTCTAGTTGACATCGAAATCTGAAGAGTGAGAAAGCGAATTTGTATCGACCATGCATCACTAATTTTACGTTTACTCATCTTCATTCTTACCAATTTTCCTGAAATTTGAAACTAAATATCGTAAGGCTATAACAACCCGACAACAAATTTTTAATAAATTAACGTCAACTTAGCGAACCTTTGTTGTCTTTCGAAGAGAATGCACATTAGATAGAGACATCTGAAGCACACATCAAGTTCCCAGATTTAAGAATTTTGATTTTTAAAATTATGTATACAATTGTGAATACCACGTGGTAAGTGGTTAAGGTTACGTAAAGGACAAATCGAAAGTAACTTACACTAATAGACTCCCAGTTTTTCTCCACCATTCGATCATATATTTTACTTTCTCTTCAACTGGCATACGGGGATCAATCTCAATAGGACGATATTTCAAATACAGCTTGTTCGATTCCTCAATAAAAGATGCGGGTAGCGATTTGCATGCATTCAAAATGCCAAAACTTGACAACACATGTGCACCATCATCCGTCCTTTGCTTTGTGATAGTGTAATCGAAATCTGAGACTACTTGTAATCGATCAACGCCACCCATCACTAGTTCATTTATGATTTTCTCCACATGTTCAGGGTCTTTCATTTTGCAGTGCTGTTGGCACAGTTTTGGAATATCTTGCAGACGCAAATACTTGCTAGAATCCGGTCCCACCATTTTCTCTATAATCCGTGTAAATGTTGAACGTATTGACGACGGACGATACAGCTTCAAAGCTCCCTGTTCTAGCTGTTGTTGTCAGCTTACTGAGATAGCAAGCAGAACAACGAATATAATTAATAATCCCTTAAAATTCGTGACACACAATGCAGTGTTGACGTTACCCGCGTGATTAGTTTACTGAATTTATTTATGAAAAATCGATGGTTGTTGCGTTGGTATTGGATCTGTTTAGAGTCACGATAATTATGCAATTATTTGCGCGATTAATTAATGTTAATTCAATTGGACCGTCTCCGTCCAATGAATACAAAATGACACCACAATAACAGCTGATTTTTGTTGACGTCTTCGAAATGTCAATTAAATGCCCGGATCCAGTAGAATGTAATGGACAAATGAAACAAAATAAGGGAATTCATGGAGTTGAAACAGAGGAATCTTCTGACATTCTGATGATTAAATAGAGTTGCCAAACATATTTTCCGATTCGAAAACCTAATTTCATCTATTTCGGTGGCTTGATTTTGTACGGCTTTTCCGACTTCTCCGGAACAAACAAATCGGTTAAAACAAACAATTTGTTTCCATGTCTGTCCGTCTGTTTATCGCTTGTTTTTTTTTTTGTATTGCTATTTATGGATCGCTATGACTGGATCGATTTTGTTCGAAATCAATTTGATTTATTGTATGCAAGATTATGGCATACCAAGTTTTCAAAATATTTTCTTTTATTTTATTTTATTTTTTATTTTTATTTTCATTACTAAAATTCAGTTCCCCAGACTGAATGCAGGAAACAAATTGCATAACGTTACAATGTGGTAATAGGCGTTGGATTGGGCGCGTTTGGATTCTAAGTCCATAGTTAGGCCTAACTCTGTTCCCTGACCACCTAATAAATAATTTCCCCTCCGAGTCCTACCTAACATATAGGGAACAGCTGATTTAGTTACATTGAAATTAACATTAAATAACATTTAAAATTATAATAACATTTAGCACAAAGATTTTGCATTTTTTGATTGCAGCATTGGAGGCACTGATAAAATGGCTAAAATGGCGGGCATGTTGGTAGGATCTTCTATGCGGAACACATCATTCGCAGAGCAGGAGTGCCATTCGCTTGTCTAGACTTCCGAAGCGTTGAAGTTGTTGCTTCTCAGATTTTGTGCCAGCTTCAAGGGTGGACGGCGCGATTTCAGTCGGGATATTGAGCTTGGCAGGGTGTATGTTGCTCAGGATTGGGAGGAATCTCGTTGGAGTAGAACTGATAGTTTCTGTGTGAACGCTAATGAGCCAGACAGGGGCATAATATTCGGCAGCGGAGTAAACTAATCCAAGAGCGGCGGAGCGAAGAAGTTTTTGAAGAAGCACCCCATGTTATCGAGGCTAGCTTCTGGACTATGTTGTTTCGGGTTTTCTCTGCAGCATTAGTAAGGTGTTTTTTGAAAGTAAGTGTTCGGTCCAGCGTGACTCCTAAATATTTTGGTGTGAGGTTGTGGTTCAGCTGGACACTGTTGAAAAGTACCTCCAGTTTCGCTTAGCCGTGTTTGCTATTTAGATGGAAACATGAAACTTCCGTTGGAAAAAAAGTTTTCAGTTGGTGGAAAGGTCTTCAGTCTGGGTCTCTTCAGTATGAGCCATACTCTGGTGTTGGGTGGCTATTGCAAGGTCGTCAGCGTACGCAATTTTTTTAGATACCGTATCTGGGAGGTCGTGTATGTAAACGTTGAAAGGTACGGGGCAAATACTGATCCTTGCGGGAGCCCATTGTTTAGTTTTCTTGGACTGCTGGATGTGTCGTTAAGAAATACTTAGAATATTTTGTCGCTCAGCATTTTGTGCAGTATCGAAACCGTTTTGGTACATGGTACAACTTGCAGGAGTTTGAGAATAAGCCCATCCCTCCAGACAGTGTCATATGCTGCAGTTAGGTCGATAAATACGACTGAAGTCTTCAATTCCACTTGATAGCTGGCTTCAATATGGGTTGTAAGCGCTAACACTTGATCCGCGCAACTGCGACTTTGTCTAAATCCAGGGATCATAGAGTTAATTGCGGGTTCGGTTCGGTTGTATATCAATCTTTCGAGAAGTTTTGCTTACCAGGTTTAAGTAAGGCGATACTTTTAGATTTAATTCGGCGGGGAAATGTCCTGTATCCAGGATATTGGTGTAGAACAGCGCGAGCCCGTTTCTAAAATGTGGGCAACTGTGCAGGATAAATTCTGGGAATATTCCATCAAGTCCCGCAGACTTGTCTGCCTTGAGTTTTTTGATAGCGCCTTCTACTTCCTCGGGGCTTGAGAGCTCTGGCAGTTCGCCTGACTTCTTTTTTAGCAACTTCAGTGACTTTTTGTTTATCTTGCTTTCTGCTTTGTCTGTGTAAATGAAATGCATTTTTGATGCATAAGCTTAAAACTAGCTAACTAACTTAACTATGTTATTCTATTATATAACTTACTGGCCCTATGCGGCCGCTCTAGGCTAAACCGAATACTTAAACCAGGGATGTATTGTTTACGGTAGCCTCTTGGAACATGTTTTTTAGCAGTGGAAAGTACATCGCCTACTAGTCGTGGATAGTTTATTACTTTTAACTACTTTGTTTATTGACTTATTGAACTCCCCAGTCACACAGTTCCTTTCCATCACCAAAACTAAACTAAATCCCTGGTGAGTAGTTCACACTTAGTAATTCCAAAAATTTTGCAGATGACATTGAACTTCCGATGGTTGTTATCCTCTTCCAGAACCTTCGAAGCGTGAACCTGCTATTGGTTAACCAACCGATTTAACAGTTTTTATTTTTTGGAGATGATGCTCTGCTGTTGTACTTTGTTGAATACCCATGAGTATTCACAATGAATATTACAATATTGTTTATCAAATATATTATATATGTATTCTCGTTGAGGGGAACAATCACGTTCTTTAAAAATCTTCTGTAAATTTACCAAACATTTTTTAATTTAATTATTTCTAATTCTTGCTCATTGTGCCCAGTTTGCGTGTTTAAAATCTAGAAAGTATTGCACTTTTTTTTAACCAGTTTAAGAATGCACTCAATAATTTTTAAAATTGATGGTACAATAGCGCTATTTTCTCGTAAAAAATGGATAGGAAATTACACATTTTTTGATAAACCGCTGATATTTTTATGTCAATATAATGCTGAGACGACTGCTGGCCTTGCAGATTTCCACTCTTTTGATGAAATTGCCCATTAGTTTTCGCCATAAATCCTGCGGTAGCTAATACATCTTCTGCTTCACATAACCAAACAAAAATCCAAGGGCGTGATATTGCACGATCTTGTTGGCCAATTTTAGTCGCCGAAATGAGAGATAACGCAGCAGAGAAACTTTGTGTGCAAGAACTGTATTCTTTCTCGCGCTGTGGCAGGTGTTACTGTCTTGTTGAAACCACATGTCTTCCATACCAATATTGTCCAACTGGTGTCAAAAATAATTTGTTATCATGCCCCAATACCATTGACTGTTACACCAGCACCACGAGAATTTTCGAAAAAGTACAGCCCAACATCCGCGTCAAACAGCGACTTTAGTGGATTCATTAGTTGCACGTGATTGGGCGTAGATTTTCATGACCCCATATGCAAGAATTTTGTTTGTTTACGTAGCTATTCATTCGAAAGTGAACCTCATGATTTTGTTCGAAAAATCACCATCAGCTTGGTGGTTCTCTAACACCCAATCAACGAAGTCACGGTGCTGTTCATGGTCTGCTGGCTTAAATCTCTGAGTCAATTGGATCTTGTAAGCATGCAGTTGCAAACATTTCTTAAAATACGCTGCGTGGAGCTGTGAGAAAGGTTCAATTGCTGGGAACAATGGATTGTCACGAACACAATCACTCATTGCGGCGGTATTTCTCCGTGACCGTGATCTTTGCACATTCAACACTGATCCGATTCGATGGACTTTTTAGTTAGTTAAATTTTCCCCATTTCGGAGATAGGTTCTAACAATCAAAATGTGTTGTTCTCTTGTATACCGCTCCATAATTACAAATGTCAATGCTAAATACTCACAGATGTCAAATCTCAGCTGTTTATCTTTGACAGAACCGTGGTAGTGCCAGATTTAAATTGTAACTTCCAAATGAATTTTCTATTCAAACAAAAATTGTGTTTCTCTGTGATTTTTTCTTGCTTTTAAATGGCACTGACGTTGTGTTTGGGGCGGTCGTCCTTGCGAGAGCAATAGCTTTCCGTGGTCTTTTTATGTCGATAACCCTGAAAATGGTCACACCCTTTAAAACTAGAGCATTGCAGCTGTATAATAATAATTTATTTATTACTATACTACGAAGCGATTAGTTTCGTTAGGTGGCATGAGAAAGCTCCGATGTGAGATGCATGCATAATTTTCTTCAAAACTGCACTTCCTCTCATTTTCGATTTACCGCTAAATTACTTGCCTCCAGCATTTATTTCGTTATTTAATAAGCAATTTAAACACTTTTTAATTTCCAAATGAGTATAATTGTAGCGTCGTTGACGATGGTTGTTCGTGTTTAGTGTCGGAAAATTGAGCTCGCCTGTATGAGAAGCTCTTACTCGAGTTCACAAGTTTCAATCTTCATTTAATTCGACAGTCAGCTTAAAATTGCCATTTCACTCGGCTCGAGTTAACAAATGGTTCTCAAAAGAGCTTTTGCGGGTTTTTTTTCTAAGAATAACCACGAACGAAGGGCCCATGGTAAAAACTAGCTTACAATCGTAATGAATATTTGTAGTGCAACAAATAAATAACATTTTGGTATCAAATGGTACCATGATGTACATAGATACAATATTGACGACTTTTACGCTGCTTTGTGCCAAGCAATGTTTATTACTTTTATTTTGAATGGCGCACACATATTAAAACTAAAAATAAACACAAATGTGCTCTTAGCACCTGTGCTTCTGCTAAAAATACGCAAGGCCAACAACTCTTATTACGTGACATAAGAAATCTGTTTTAAATCAATAAACATTAGAGGTATTCGTGATAACTTCGTTTAATTAGGTTCGCTCGGGTACACATTTGCAAACGCATTCAGACATAATATTTTGTATGAAAACATCTGCAAACCGACTGTGAATTGAAAAATGTAATGGAAATGAGGGATATATGATTTTTGTTTTGATCACTTTTTAGCAAATTTCTTCCACAGGGATTTCGCCTCTCGACAAAAATTAAAACTGTCAAATGAGTTACATCTGTGGACAACAAAAACGACTTAAAACCGAAAGAATAAATTTTGAATTAAAAAAAGGCTCAAAATTCATATCGTATGATTTGTAGAATCTGTGATTTATTTGTTTCGAAAAAAGCAAATTGACGTTTCTCAAAATTTCATACGAAAAGCGTACGGGTACTTTTTTTTTGAATTTGAGAAAATTTTCTCTCGATTTCTAAATTTTGACGTTTTTCATTATTCTTTCCGAGGAGTACCCGTATTGTAAAATGTTAAACAAAAATCATGATTTTCAAATTTCCATGTTGTTTTTATTTTGAAATCGAGTATTAAATATGTTACTTGCATATCATCGGCTAAAGACGCAAACCGCGTATACCCGTTTTTCAAAATTTAACAGGAGAGCGATTTAAAGTTTTCAATTAAATAAAAAACGTATTATATTAGACATTTAAATATTTTGTTTTGAATATATCAGGTTGGCAAGTAAGTAATTGCCGATTATTTCAGATAAATAAAACACATTTTTTTAAATACAACAAATAAACTTTAATCAATGATATATTTTCCATTTTGTTCGATGACCTTTTGCCATCTTTCCGTCAAATTTCTGTCACGTTCGTAGAACTTCTGATCTTTATCGGCGAAAAACTGAATCTAGTGCGATTTCACAGCGTCATCATCATTGAAAGTTTTACCATCCAGAGTTTTACAAAGATCGAAATAAATGGTAATCTGATGGATCAAGGTCAGGACTATATGGTGGATGTAACATCAATTCCCAACCAAGCTCCAATAATTTTTGGCGAGTGACCGAAGATGTATGTGGCCTAGCGTTGTCCTGATGAAAAATGACACCTTTACGATGGACAAACTCTGTCCGTTTTTCGTTGATCGCTATATTTAATCTGTCCAGTTGTTGACAGAACACATCCGAATTGATCGCTTGATTCCTTGGAAGCAGCTCAAAATGCACCACACCTTTCCAATCCCACCAAATTGACAGCGAAATCTTCTTTTGGTGGATATCAGCTTTCGAGGTGGATTGTGCTGGCTCTTCAAGCCTAGACCAAGATCGTTTTCGATTGACGTTACTGTGAACAACCCATTTTTCATCGCCAGTGATGATTCGTTTCAAAAAAGGGTCGGATTCATTGCGTCTAAGATGCAAATCGCAAGCGTCGATGTGCTTCGTTAAATAAATTTCTTTCAAATCACGTGGAACCCAAATATCAAGCTTTTTAACGAGTTTCATACGTTTTAAATGTTTCTCAATCGCTGTATGTGACACATTTAACTTTTTTGCTATCTCTCGTACAGTTACTTGACGATCCGACTCGATTATGGCTTTAATTTGATCATTATCAAGCTCATCTGGTCGACCTATTCGTTGTTCATCTTTCAGTGAAAAATCTCCGGAACGAAATTTGTCAAACCAATTCCGGCACTGCCTTTCTTTTAAGGCTTCTTCACTTTACTTTTTAGCAGCTTACGTTGCGTTCTTTCCTTTACGGAAATAAAAAAGGGAAATATGACGAAAATGCTCGCTTTTGCACTCCATATTAAAACTGACGGCAAATTAATACTTTTTCACAAAAATACGCGCAATTTGCTTCTAAGGCAAAGTAAGATTGACAGCTAACAAATGTCAAAAGGAAAAAAAATATGTCAGTGACAGAAGCCATTCAAAAATATGGCCAAAGACATCTATGTATGTGTGAAATCGGCAATTACTTAGTTGCCAACCTGATTTTTGTGACTTACGAGGTTTTCTACCTAAAGAATGTAAAGAAAATTGAGAATTTGAGTGGTTTTCGTTTTTCACATTTTCGCGGCTTTTTATTTACTTGTTTGTTGTTTTAATGAAGCAGAAACATCAGTTTCAGGTCAAGGTAACATTTCTACAATAAAACAGTTTTTGCCAAAAACTGGATTTACGTGGCTTGCTTCTTTAGCCGACGATATGTACATATGGCTACAGAAAAATGAAAGACAATGTGTGAGTTCGTCAACACTGTGTTACAGCGTAGCAACCAATTAGAATGTCGTAGTAGAACTGACCACGTGTACTGCTACGAAAATTGTGAATTTGTTGCTACGCCAAGCACCATGTTGCCGAACACGCCCAATCACATAAATCATTCGATTGCTTTGATTTCGAGCTGAACCAACCTCTGATGAAGTTATTTCTTAAAATCGAAACAAAACAAAATTTTTTCGATTTATTAAAACTTTTTCTCGATAAAACATAAATTACAAGAATAACACAAATAACAAAGATCATGAGTACCGCTATTAAATATTTTCTTTTTTTTAATTTTTATAATACTTGCACCTATAAGGCAAATATTGGATTCCTGATTTTGATCAAACTTGACACTACTACTCGTATACTAGAGAAACTCAAAAAAGTGAGTCTCTGTAGCCTAAACGGCTGGACGGATTTTCTTCAAAGTTCATATTTAGGGTCGGTGGGTTCACAATTCGAGCCGACATTGGAATTTTCATTTCAACCCCAAAATTAATGGCTCTTTACTATACGCACATATGTATGTATGTATTGGTGTTATCAGACAAAAATATATATTTAGTTTCTATAAGTAATTAATCTTCTAATCTAATGTAAATACTATTAATGCTGATTATTTTGGTGGACATAACTATGCACCAATAGGTATAGAACTTGATACCATTTAGCGCCGTCAATGTCCTTTTAAGATACCTATGCTTACGTTTTTTTTTTGTTGATCGAAACATGCCCAATTGGAAGTCAATCTTTGTATAGCAGATGTTTTAAAAGGAGAATTTAAACCGCACACCGAAAACTTCTATCTAAAACAGATTTGGCTTAAGAGCGAGTAGTATGTTCGTAAATCGAACTTGTATGTCAGATAGCCCACCGTCTGCGCCACTCAAGACAGCTTGAAGCCAATTTGACCCTCACTCATGGCGTAAGACATTAAGACAGTACTGCCCTCGGCGTGTGCTCTGCTTAAGACCTCAGAACCTTATATGTAATGGTTACATCGGTGTTATTTTAGACGTAATTGATCAGTATTTTAGATCCTTTATTAAAGTTTATGCATTACCACTAAGGTGCTTTAAATCTAAATTAAATCAAATAAGTATATTACATATCAATGAAAAATAAAAATTAATAGTTCACGGGAAATTAGGTAACAATTTATATAATAACCAAACTTAAAAAATATCAGTAAACGATAATGTACACTTTTTAGTTGTTATTGTACTTATTCATCATCCAATAAAACGATTGACTCGTTCGTATCTTTTTTTTGTATGCAAGCAACAATTGGTTTCACGTTATTTGTAGCTTTTGCCGGTGATGTACTTGTTGGTGGAGTCGGTGTTGATAGATTCTGTTTAACTGCTAATAGCTGAATTAAATTGAAAAGAAATTAAAGATAAACGAAATTTTAAGAAATTCAAGTAAACTAAATTTGTTAAAATGTACAACAGAATTGGGAACAGTGTCTTGACATCAATCGGATTTAGATGTACATTCTGATGAGCACTAAGGCTCTAACTGAACTTCGATATAAATGCTTTATAAAAGAAATTTGATGAAAAATGTGACAAATACTTAATAATACAAGGTGGGTATAAAATTAAATACAATTCCCGCACCTGAAAATTCGAAAGAATTCGTAAGATTTTGTTCTTTTAGATATAAGACAATCTCCGAGTATTCAAAAAAATTCGAAAAAAGAAGAGAAGCAACGGAAAAGCAAAACTATGTCGCTCAAAGCTTGTTGTGGGTAAAGATATGTATAAAAAGTGATATCTGTGAATCTAATATTCCTTGTTAATCGTTTTATAAGCTTTCTTCAATGACTAAAAAATTAAATTAGAACAAAACAGCAAGAACAATGAATAAAAACTTTCAGACCAATTGGGGACAGTCTTCTTCTTTTTTTAGCAGATAAAATGTAAGAAAAAGGAAAAACTAACATCTTATTTATCAAGGCAATCAATAAATTCATTGATGTAGATATTTTAGGGGGATCTAAGAAAAACTAAACTAAATTACATGGCAAGCGAAATACAATTCAAAACAACAACAAAATTTATTTCTTCGCGCACTCCTTATCCAAACATAATATTACTCGTATATTATACTCATACATTTTTCATCTGAAAATGTAAGAAAAGTTTTCGCGTATAAACGAAATTCAAATTTGCACAAAAGTACGCAAATGGACCTACAATTTTGATCGCTACTGAGAAAAGCGAGATGACATTTTTATAAAAATAACCCTGCACATAATTTTCTAAAATGTGCGTGTTTTTATAGTACTAACCTGAAAGGCATTTACCTCAAGATGCCCAATACTCAAAAATATAACTCACTTGATCTAATTCTGTTCTAGTTCAATCTTCTCTTTATACCTAGTCCATAAACACTACTTCTTCTTCTTTTCCTTACGGCGAAGTTATGATCCGGGGTAGAAGGATCACAACTCTCCCATTTCACTGCATCCCTAATGGTCCGCCTGTAGTCCATAAACACTGGCACACGTTTAAACGCATTCATCGTGAAATTAGTATTCAACACATCCATATTGACAAGTATTGCATGAGTGACATTTATACTAAGTTAACGCACAAAAAGATTTACACAAATCGTTTGTAAATATGGTGTGGGGCGATACTGATAACCGTGTTCTGGTGGTAATGGGCCTTCACAAATGTAATCCGGAGAGGCGATATTTTTATTATTTGTGAACGCTTGTAATCACCCGGAATTTTGTGTATCTAACTGTTAAATTGTTTGACTGACTAGTTGCCCATCAAAGCTCCGGACAACCTCGCATGTCAGAACTCTACAGGCGTTCAAAGCTGTTAAAGCCAGGATTAATTGGAAACCACTGCCAAAGCAGGAAATCTAGTCACGAGAAATAGAGATATCGTGGAAATCCATGTCTCGGATTTTCAAATAAGATTTGCTTGTTTGTGCCACTACTCACAGCCCAATTAAAACAAAAACGGAATGAAAGATCGAAAGCTTTACGCCGCTGATAGGCGCAAAATGATGAAAACAATTTTATTATTGAGCAGCTAAAGGACAGTCTATGCACGGTCATCCAAAAAAGCATCAGAACTCATTTCGCGAGTCGGACGCGCTAGCTCATAAGACAAAACAATATTTGTTCATTTTTATTTTATCACCACAAATGCGTGTACCGACTTGACTAGGCACATACATACGAGTAGGTTGTTTGCAGAAAATGGGAGCACACGCACAAATAATCACCGGGACAGACTGTTGTAATTTGATCAGCTACTTCATGTTGCTTCCTCTTACTTTAAAATAAATATGTATACATTACTCACACACACGAACTGTGTGAAAGAAGAGTATTGATCGATGGCACAATAGATTTATTGATTACAAGGCGGACTGGAAGCCTTTAGCGAAAATCTGAGATTTTTTTAAATAAAAAGTGTAATAAATTTACCCTCGCTAGGATACGTATAATTTTTACTCGCCATTAAATTTTGTACAGAGCAAACTATTTTGTAAATATAATAAAGTACGACGCTCAGAAAGGTTTCTCTAGGAAAATACTTCTACAATCTAAACGATCTGAACAAAACCAACACTGCCAAGATCAAAGGCTTCCTGAAAAGGAGTAGAAAATCGCTGTTCCATAGTGGTATCATAATGGACTTACGGATATGCTGGTTTAAGTGCTTCTCATCGGAGACCACTTTATATCTGCCTATCTTTGTATAATGAAATAATGATCAAATATTTGTATCTTATAGAGGGTGAGCATCTGTTGGTTTCTTTTTTAAAATTGCTATAAAAAAAATCCATTTAATATTTTTCAAAATTTTTTTTTTTGCTTTATTGAGTACACTTTCCGATAATTTATGGAAAATAATTTCATTTAAACGGCTGCCGTGGCTGGCTTGGCCATAATGCATCCTGTCAACCTAATTTTGCAGGTCATCTTCGATGGTTCGGTGTTCAAAATCTTAGATGGTTCGATCAATTCTGTGCTTAAGGGCTTGAATCGTTTCTGGATTATAAGCATAACATCGATCTTTAACGGCACCACAAAAAAAAAGTCCAACGGCGTCAAATCGCAGCTCCGCGGAGGTCAGGCAACATCACCAAAACGACTGAATACACGATTATTGAACTTAGGGCGCAAAAGATCGATTGTTGGACGGCTTGTATGGCACGTACCTGGAACCAGATATCGTCCAAGTTAATTTCTTCAGTTTCTGGCCAAAACTGAAACTGAGGTTTATCATGCCTCTGTAGCGCTCTCCGTTGACCGTAACATTGTTACTATTTTCATCTTTGAAGAAAAATGAGCCAATAATGCCGCCATTCCTTGTTCTCGGGTTTAGACGCACACAGCAATATTCTAAACTTGTGTTATCAATTAGCATGCCGATCTCATGAACTTTCTTCGATACTGTGTCAATTCTGTCAATTTTTTTGAGCGCAAAGAGCTGTCAGTGTCAAAAAAACATTTAATTTAAAAAGAAACCAGCAGATGGCGCACCCCTTATATTACAATGAAATGATTTTCGATTTTGAATTTTATATAGCATTTACTCGTACATTTTGTTCGCCTATTATTTAAAATCCCGGGAATATGCCGATATTGTGAAAACCCCGGGAAATGAGAAACCCTATGATCATGTACATACATATGTGTGGCAGAGTTAGGCTCAACTTTCTTCATTCTCTTTTACCTATAGTTTTATAATAAAACTATAATTACGGTCCTATTTGTATGTACATGTACAGGGTCTTCCAATAGGGACTTCCTAATTTTGACAGTTGACAGCGGCCATATTGTTGAAGCTACATCTGTCAAATTGGATGTCATTTATTCAGTCTGTTTTGCCAAATCGCCATGGACGGATATAGCGTTCAACAACACGTGCAAATAATAAAATTGTTTTATCGAAATGGGTGTTCTGTTCGGGCAACGTTCCCCGCGCTTCGCCCATTTTACGGTCGCCTTAATCGTCCTTCCGAGAGGACTATTCGCAGTGTGGTGGATAAATCTGAGTCCACTGGTTCAGTAAACGATCAACCAACAACCGCACGTCGACGAAACACAAGATCTGCTGAGAGTGTGCAGGAGAATCCGAGGCAGTCGATTCCGCGTCTCTCATAAGAACTCGGCCTTTCGCAGACCACAACTTGGCGAATTTTGTGTCTTGACTTGGGCCTACACCCGTAGAAAATTCAACTGACCCAGGAGCTGAAGGTAAACGACCATAGACAACGACGTGTGTTCGCTGAATGGGCTCTGGAGCAGTTGGAAACTGACCACATGATATCCAAGATTTGGTGTGAATTTTGGGCTGGCGGCGTCATCGGTCCATATTTCTTTGAGAACGACGTTGGCCAGGCCATCACCGTCAACGGTGAGCGATATAGGTCGATGATTACCAACTTCTTTTGGCCTGAATTGGATCATATGGACACTAACGAATGTGGTTTCAACAGGACGACGCTACGTGCCACACAGCTCACGCCACATTGGAAATTCTGCACGAGCGATTCAAGGGCATGGTAATCTCTCGTAGAGGTGATAGGAAGCTCTTAATGAAAGACCCTTTATAAATAAATGTTTTGGCGCTAACAGCCTGGCCTAGCTTTTCTCAACCACTCGTCCTGTGTGGCGCACTAATGGTTGGGATCTACAGTTTTATGCAGTTTCGATGGAGAGTAGCTTCTCATGACAATTTTACTCTCGGATATTGGTCAGATGTTTAAGAGAAGTGGGATCGTGAGAACCTTTTGTTTTTTGCGATTTAAACCGTGAATCTCCCGCTCAGTGATCGCGCACTTAACCACTGAACTTCGACCACCAACATGGATTTAGTTTCAATTAATTTAATATTTGTATTTATTTTACCTTTTGCACAATTGGACTATTGCCATGCTTCAATAAAGATGAATTTGATTTATTTATGTTATTTAATTTGGATCGGTCTTGAGCTCTGAATATCCATTTTAGATTTGAAATATCTTCAGTAGTTTTGCCACATTTTTGTGTGGTATACCTAGAAAGACAATATAAAAATTATTTATATAATAATATACAATACAAACAAATTTTAATTCAGTTTTGTTTCTTTCATGTTTAATTTAATTTATTAAATTATAATCATTATGCGGAATTACACTGAGCGTGTAGAGCTCCTCAAAAGCTATGATACATGAACTTTCGAAAGGGATAACATACCACATGTATTTAAGTACAGGGTTAATCAAAAAGTGTCAGTCGAGGAGCGGGGTACAATAAAAGAATGGGTTCAAATAACACACACAGGTACAATTAGGGGAACACAGACAAAATGTATTAGCGAGAAATAGCGGTTTAAAGCAGAAATTGCCTAAAAAACATTCCGGGAGGTACGCACGGAATTTTTTAAGTTCGCGGAATATGGGTGAAGGTGTGGTAGAAAGGGGTGAGGTTAGAATTATTTTATTTATTGTCAGGTAATCCTTTTTTAGGTATAGAAGTGAAGTTTCATGTTGTTTTACCAATTAGTTCACCTGCAGTAGTCAAAAGAATAAATTCCTCACAAAACAAAGAAAAAGTGTGGAAAGTATTATAAGTGGAATGCAAACATATTACGGAACTTCTTGCCTTGTAAAACCATGGTTTACAAGTGGTCGGACTTATTTAAACAAGGTAGAAGAGTCATTAGAAGATGTGACGTCATAACACATGAAATGATTCTAAAAGTCGAATATGACCTCATGGAAGCTAATTGACTCAAACTAAAATAAATTGTAGAAAGGTTGAAAATATCCGAAACAACGAATTTCAAAATTCTATACGATCATTTTGGGATGTCAAAAATCAGCTCAATGCGGGTGACCAGAATGCTTACGCCCCATCAAGAAAAAATATTATGTGAAATGTTATAAACAGTTTTTGAAGCTGTGTGGCGGGTTGTCGCCAGCAGAAGTTATTAACAAATTTGAAAATGGAGATGAAACTTGAGTTCATTACCATGACCCTGAGTCCTACTCGGAGTCTATGCAGTGTCGTAAAAGGGGTGATCCAGCCTCAAGAAATTTAAGGTCGTGCCATCGGCTGGGAAGATCGTGACAAAGGTTGTTTGGGGTTCACAAGGAATCCTGTTAATAGGTTATAAACCAAAAGGCAATAGCATCACAGGAGAATACTACGACGCTTAAGAGAATATATTAAAGTAAAAAGGAGGAGCACCGGTGCACAAGGCTCAAGTTGTGACGGCTACTATGAAGTCATGTGGCTCAGGAATTAGCTCATCCGCTAATTAATCTACGAAAGGAAGGTGAAAAGTTCTCGGCCTGACAAAGAAAGACTGCGATTTTCAGTTAAAAAATGATTTTATTTTTCTACATATTCTCCCTTGACTTCAACACACTTGGTCCAGCGTTTCTCCAACATCAGTATTCCTTCTCGGAAGTGAGAGTCTGGAAGGCTGTGAAAATATTCATCTACGGCCATCTCAACTTCTGCATTGGATGCGAAGCGCTTCCCAGAAACAAATTTCTTCAAGTTTGGGAACAGATGGAAGTCTGAGGGTGCCAAATCAGGTGAATAGGGGGGATGGCCGAGCAAATCGTACCCCAAATCCCGCAGTTTTCCCATCGCCAACGCACACTTGTGTACAGGTGCATTGTCCTGGTGAAAGATGATTTTTTTTTCTTCTTCAAGCCAGGCCTCTTCTCGCGAATTTTGGCATCCAGCTGGTCAAGAAGGTTGGAGTAATATTCGCCTGTAATTGTTCTGCCTTTCTCAAGGTAATCAATTAACAGGATCCCTTTCGCATCCCAAAACACACTGGCCATGACCTTTCCGGCAGATGCGATCGATTTCGCTTTCTTTGTCGCTGAACCACCGGCTTCCACCCACTGCTTCGACTGCAGTTTCGTTTCTGGCGTGTAGTGGTGGACGCATGTCTCAGCCATTGTGACAAATCGCCGCACAAAATCGGTCGGAACCCTATTGAATCGGTCCAAAGATTGCCGCGAAAATCGGCACCCATCTTGCAGAGAGCTTTCGCACTCCTAAGTTTTTGTGCAAAATGTTTCGCACCCTCTCTTCCGATATACACACTGCCTCAGTTATCTCACTCACCTTCACTCGCCTATCGTCCAACACGATATCATGCCCTTTTTCGATGGTTTCGGGTGTGGTTGCGGTTTTTGACCGCCCTTCACGTGGGTCATCTTCGAGGGACGTGCGACCACGTTTAAATTCAGCTGCCTACTTTTTCACGGTGGACAGAGTCCCTATAAACTTTTGGCAGAGTTGGCAGAGTCCCTATAAACTTTTGTCAACTTTGGATGAATTTCATTAGGGGCTAACTCATCCAAAACGAAGAATTTTATCACCGCACGATATTCAAGTTTATCCATTTTAAAATAAAAAACACACAAGACGTCTACTGCAAAAATTCGTGTAAAGAAACTACTTGAGAGAACAAGTTGAAACTTGTCATACGAACTAATGAGAAGTGCACACAGGCAGGAAACATAAATTTTTGCAGATTAAAACACCATCTCTGCGTCAGGCCGAGAACTTTTCACCTTGCCCTCGTATAGATATAAGAAGTGTGTTCATGTGCAAGGGTATTAGTTTAAAAAATAAATTATAAAATTTAAATATATCCATCTCTTTCTATCCCATTCCGCGAACTTAAAAAATTGCCTTCGAACGAATTAGAAAGTGAAATATAAGCAGAACATTTGTGAAAGTTGCTTAGAGTTTTATCTCAACAAAAAATCAACAACTAAAGGTACACAAAATATTGCTCGCGAATACCTTCCTTGGAATATATGTAGATCAATAGAATCAAGTTTCTGAACTGACGAGGGACGTTTGTACGTGAACTCGCGAACTCGGTGGGGTAAGAGTATATAGATGTTGATGTGAGCACTTTGTACCAACTGTACTCGTGAATAATTCCCATGGAATTCAGATCAATGGAATCGAGTTTCTGAACAGACGAGGAAAATTTACATAATACAGATGTTGATGTGAGCACTTTGGCGGCTCTTTAACATCAGAAAGTTATATTGGGGACATCTTAAGACATGGTTTTATCGAAAACGGTAAAGTAAGATCTAACATAACACAAGTGGAAAGGACCTCAACCAACTTAATGTACAAAACTGGAGGTGGCTAGCATAAGATCAAGTTAGCTGGTTGAGGCCCAGGTCCGTCCACCCCGGATTTTAGCGCACATCTACTTACTGTTTTTTGTGCGGGAAATTATAAATGCAGAGTGCAGAACATTCGGCGGGCAATGTGAATGAAAGGCGATGTAAAAAACAACGAAATAATAAACACGAAAAATTATAGAGCTAAAATGCAAAACAAGTCATACATATGCTGCAGGAATTGTTAGGACCAACAGTTTCATGCTGTTTCCGAAGGACTATTTTTTCGATTGAGAGAAGCTTCTCATGACAATTTTTACTCTCGAAGGTTTATAAATTAAACGAACTCTGCTCGTCTCTATATGCTGTCAAGTAGGTGAAAATAATGTTTAGGGGCCGAACTTTATACATGTGAACAATATTCAAGCCGTGGTCTAACTCGTGTGCTTTGTACACAAGAAGTAGCTGTACCGCTGGAAGAATTTCTTTGCTCTAAACAGATTGCTCAACTTTATAGACGCCGATTTTGTGATGTTGGATACGTGGTTGTGCCATGTTTCACCAGAATTAACTGTAGCTCATTCACTTGAAGCTCTGGTACAGTAGACGTTTTCTTTTTAAAAAAAAGCTGTGAATTGGGTTTTACTCGCATTGGCTTTTTCCCACTACAAGATTTATAATATAATCTTTTGGAGAACAATTTTGCGTATTAAAAATATTTGTGGTGATAAATACAATTATTTACTCTTAGGCTGCGGACATATGAAAAGTTCTCTAATACGCGTTTTGAATTTATTTGTTTCTTTATGAAAATTCCTGAGTAGGTGTTAAAAGTTAGAAAAACGCTTCATATGTCCGAACCTTTAGTTTTCAATTCTAAAGGACTCGATAAATATAAATAATTATATACTTACTGATTCAAGTAATTATGAACTGTTGACAATCCCGTTAGCTTCAATATTCCATTGAAGTTTGGCACTTTTATCAGAAAGTCATCTTTGATACGTTTAACTACAAACTTTGGCAGTCCCTCAATGTTTGCATGGAAATATCCATACGCCGTATCAGATTGTGGCATACTCGAAGGCTCAGTAGTGGTTACGGTTGTATTATTGGGGCTGGATGGCGAAACTTTTGTTAGACTTTTAGTATTAATTGCTGGAGAAAGAGATGTATTCAAAGAAGATGGCGCAGAACACTTTATCAAACCACTTGCAATTACTTTTCTCTTCTGTAGCGCATTTGAAGAGTTCTCAGTTGTTGATGTATTCGATGACGATTCTTCTTCTTTTTCATCTTCCATAGTTGTTTCAACCGATTGAGGCGTTGGTGGGGTAATAACGGTTGTATTAGCCGAGCTTATTATTGCAAATTTCTTTAAACGTGGCAATTCTATGGGTATACCTTTAACCTGTGATGTTTGGGGCGCAGATGAATTGTTGACAGTTGTAACAACAGTAACAGGATTGTTTCTAGAAGAGGCAGCTACTAAAGAACTCTGGCTGGTTGGCTGTAATCGCGCCGGTGGATAACTAACAACTGTACCCATTAAATTTCTTTTGACTCCACTAACACTTGCATCAGGTGATGTGCTCGGTAATGATGACATAACAGTATATTTGGTTTGCGTTTCATTGGGTGAAATACGCACAGTCTTGACGACATTAGTTATTTTAGGCTGTGGTAAATTACTGACGGCAGTGTCTGACGGTTCTTCTGAAATGTGTAAGGGATCGGTTTGAGGGAATCCACTGGTCCCTGTAGGCTGTCCACCATTATATATTTTCTGTATTTTATTTCGAATTCGACCTTCGGCGAATGATTGTGATAGAACCCGTTTAAATTGAGATTGTTGCGGGGTATTTGGAGATTTTGTTGCATTCGTGGGTATAACTTGATTCAAAGAATTTTTCAAAAATACTGTGTGTGGGGAGTTTTTGACTACCGTTGATGAATTAAATGGCATATGTGCAGGTGAGCCAAGCGTTGTTGGAGCTCGCGCCCGGGCCGATGGATTGGCAGACTTTAACAAAGAATAATTGACAGCTGTACCGCTTGCTGGTTGCCGGATAAATTGCTGATTTTGCTGACTTTTAATAAACGTATTAATCGCTGTAGGCGTTCGAACCGTTAGCCCACCTTGAGGAGATTGAGGAGACGTCGCGAGACGTGGTGCATTTAAAGAATGTACGTTATTAACAATCGGCGACCCTATTTTTTGAACAATTTGTCGCTGTATAGAAGGTTGATTTGTTGCGTAACTTGACTGTTGACTTAGTTTCTGTTTTTTCTGGGGAAAAGACTGTGACGTAGATATTTTAGCTTGTTGCAATGTTTTTGTTACATGTTGTACAGCATGCCGATAAGTTTGTGCCATTTGCAATCTTGGCTTAAAAGGCGGCTGCCTAATTGTCACAGATTTCAGTTGTGCTGGTACATTTAAACGAACTTGTTGTACATCGTTTCCTGTTGATGGACTCTTTACAGTGATTGGTTTCCGGGCAAGAGCAGGTAAAACTTGTTGCGAATTGGCCGTAGGGACAAGAGGAACGGAAGGGGTGTGTTCATTATCTACTAATACTTTTGTAATAGTTACATTCCTATTCCATTTCATCGAAGCTGCAGCAAGTTTTGATAAAGTCGAATCTGGCTCGGGAGTTCCTTTTTCAACACCTGGATTTTCGTCCTTCTGTTCACTTTCATTTGCAGACTCGCATGGTTCAGTTATTTTTGATTCTGGTGCAGCAGATGTCATGGAAGATGGGAGCAGGCCTAGTTCTGATGACGTCGTAGGTGGAGAAAGCTTGGTTGATGATGTACTAGATACAGTTTTTGAAGTACTTTTCGGTACAGATCCAACTATATCAGGAGGCAACGCAATAGGTTGAATTGGGTTTATTGCAGTTTTAAAGACTGGGCTCGCTGGTAACTTTACTATTTCAGGATCTTGAGGTTCAATATTTACAATGGGATTGAGTGGTTTAACTGCTTTAGATAGATGCGGCTGTGAATGTTTTAATTGACTTTGCTCTGTTTCTGGAGTGCTTACTAAAGTTGGTTCCACTTCAGAAGTTAATATTGTGAAATTACTACGAATGTTGTCTTGAGTTTCTGTACCAGAAACAAGTTCGCATTCATTTTGAATGACTACTAAAGAAGAATTTTCTCCTGCGTATGATATCGTGTAGTTTAATCTTTCCGGTGTAGCTGAACCAATAGTAGCCGATGTCGCGGGAGATTCATCCTCAACAATTATACAATCATCGTCATCTTCATCTGCCTGAATAGTGTTCTCTAAATTTGCCATCCCACCTTCTTCCATAATAATAGGAATATTTTGAACTTCTGTTAGTCCCCCCACCATATCATGGGCTGGTTGAACTTCAGAAACTAAATTTGGGATAAGCGTAACATCATCGTCAATAATTTCTTGAATGTCGTCCTGAATTACTGTAATATCTTCTTGTGAAACTGTTATTGGAGTTTCTGTTTCGACATCCAAAAACAATTTTCCACGCTTTTGAATCAACCATAACGCGGTCGTCTTATTTGTCTTCGTAGTGACATTATGCCTCGACTCATAAATCTCACGCAACATCATTTGTCCATCGACACTCTGCAGCAAAATCAATTTTGGCGTATGTACTGAGTTTCGAAATGGGCCGAAATACAATTTTTTACGCGACATTGGTGTCACATAAGCGTTAAATAGAGATCTTTGACAGAACTGCATCTTAACAATGCGACTCTTGGTAAAAGCGTAGTCCATAACCTTTTGAATACGATCCAGCGTCAATAAATCTCTTAGTTCTGGTATGAAAATATGCGAGAAGTCATTACTGAGGTCCAAAACTAACCATTGGTGATCTGAATTCATGCTAGCTGGTTGATAAATCTCAATTATTTCGCATTGACGCAATTTCCGAAAGGATATGTTGGTACGTACCAAACCGTATGCTTGAATAACCATTTGCTCGAGTATCGTGGTAGCATGGTCGGATATGTTTCGTTGCATGGGAAGGACTTTTAGTCTCGGAGGGAGGTTAATACGTGGATGCGGAATTTCTGATTGTTGCTGCACAACTTTCGAATGGTCTAGCGGTGAAGGCGAAGGATTCGGTTGGGGAAGTTTTTGAAGAGCGCTTTCTTGACGCTTTTTATGCTCATTAATTTGTTGGTTAATCAAAAGCCGACATAGAATATTTATCTTTTTTGTGAGCAATGGATGAGTTTCTGGAGTTGGTTTTGGGCAAATACGTGTCTTGTCTGGACGCAAGAATCCTTTGACAAACCAATACATCTTTTGTCCCTGCATTACCTGCAAATTAATAGAAAAAAAAATCAATATATCGAACAAAACATACATGTAAAAGGGGTGTATTTAAAATATTTCAGGCAATACATATTATATTCGTAAACAAAAATGTAACGTATGCAGTCGCCTGGGTCAAACAATATGGATTAGAGCCCTCTAATTCACGTGTACACGGATACACGGACTACACGTACATATATCTGGCTCTTTCGTAATTTAGCACCATTGTATCATTGCATATTTATTTCTAATGTACATGAACATTTGGGATACAAATTTTTGCAAAATAAGCGGTTATTGATTGTTTGTTTTTTTTTATAAAACACGCGTTTTTAAGAATTACACGTGTACTTGGATCAGAATGACCGATAACGATTAACCGATCAAATTTTAAAGAAATCGAAGCTGCAGGCTTTTGGACGGGTTCACGGGTTATGGGTGGTGGATAAGAATTAAAATTTAAAGGTTAGCTGGTAATATGTATGGTATGTAGGTACATATTTACAAATAAACAGTCCGGAACAAGCAGCGGATATTGGATAAGTGTGAAAGACATGTGTTCCTCTAGGATAGGAGTAACAGAAATGAAAGACATGGGTTCCTCCAGGATAGGAGTGGCTGAAATGAAAACCTCGCCAACACACAGGACTAGCGCTCAAAAGCTATTCTTTCCTCTCTAATCTTCAACCGTATGCTGCTTCGGCTGCAACACTTGAATCTAAGGGTAAAGTAAAAACAAATGTATATCACGAAGAAATATGCAAACTTTTGCGAACAATGGAAAAAAAAGAGAAAAAATATGCTCTACCATTTTTCTTGATGTCACACAGGTTTTTGATGGAGTGTGACACAAAGGATTAATATATAAGGTTCAAAAATATCTGCTCATATATTCTAGAGTCCATCTTATTCCTTTTATACACAAACGACCTACCACAAAATTAGGAAACTACTGTTGCCATATACTGTGAAGGAAGTAACCGAAAGACTGCAAAGGACAGTAAATGATATATTTGAATGGACCAAAAAATTGCAAATAAATCTAAATGAACTGAAGTTAGTTCATTTTAACTTTACAAATAAAAATGTACAACACATACCTGTGTACATAAATAACAATGTAGTTCTTTATTCGAACTCAGCTAAATAGTTAGGAATGACTCTTGACGCTAAATTGCGCTGGAAGGCTCATGTCAAGAAAAAACACTAATTTAATATTCGTTATAAAAAAAAGGTCTTGTCTCAGTATGCAACAAGCTACTGCTTTATAAACGATATGGGCATATGGTCTCCAGCTTTGGGAGTGCACAAATAAGACAAACAAAGAACACAATGTCTTCAAAATAAAGTACTACGCAATATTGCTAATGCGCCATGGTACATAAGGAACGCTGATCTATATAGAGATCTAAAAGTAGAAATGGTAGGAGATGAGGTCAGGAAGGTCGCAAGAAGACATAAAGTTAGACTTCGAAAACACCGCAATTTAGTAGTAGCTGAACTACTTAATAATAACAATTTAGTTAGAAATGGTTTCTGACAAAAGGCAGTATATGCCCTCAAGTAATAAAAATAAATTGCTGATTAGTTTTATGACTAGCTGCGATAATTGGAAGGATGACATAAATCATACCTTCTTCGGGTGTTTTTAGTGGATTAAAGTCCCACACTATCGCAAAGCTCGCATGCGATGTCTTTCGATGATTTTGCACCCAGCTACTATGATTCATAAGAAAGTATATTTTAATTTATTTTAAGTGCAGCATTATTAACTTTTCTTTCATGCTATTAACATTGAAATGACGTTATTGCGAAGCGGTGAGTGAACGGACCAACATAACGCCTCTTGAACAGTAATACCATTTTATTTTTATTTTGATCATCATTATATAGTATAAAAGATCGTTTCTCTATCTATCTGTATATCTGTCTTTCTGTATAAATGCATTAGACTTGAGAAACATTGAACGAGTTTTGATTAGTATTGGACACTATCGAATGATTTCATTCATTCATTCATTCAGATAGTGAGAAATATGTACAATGAAAAAACTCTGTACACTGAACAGTGCCGCCTTGTGACGTATAAGGTCGGAAGTTCACATTTCAAACAAAATAAAATGCACCACTGGATCGTACGTATATTTGTACCTGTGTGCTGTTCATTTGCAAATCAATCAGATTTTAAATTAAGACGAAGTTTTTGAAATGTAGTTCTTTAAAAAACGAATGGCTTAAATAGTCCTTGCAACAATGCAAAAAAATGTGAAGAGCACATAACAATAAGCTTGATGAGCTTTGGGATTATTCCTAAGAATAATCCCAAAGAGGATTTACAAAAAAAACTCGAAGCGGACATAAGGAAATTGCAATTCGGTTTCAGGGAAGGCCTCGGAACGCAAGAGGCTCTTTTTTTCGCTTAACACCTTAGCGCAAAGATGTCTCGAAATGAACCAAGAAATGTACATTTGTTTTGTCGATTATGAAAAAAGTCTTTGATAAACTTCCCATCAGGAATTGTTAGAAATACTAAGAACAATGGGAATTGATTCCAAAGATTACAACATCATCGAATCCTTATATCGAAATCAGACATTTTAAGAGGCGTAAGACAGGGTTGCATTCTATCACCAGTTTTGTTTAATATGTACGAGTACTCTGAAAAAATATGTAAATAAAAGAGGCACTAGAAGATAACGTAGGAGGAATTAAAGTAAATGGAATTAGGATCAATAACTTGAGATATGCAAACGGCTCGATAATCATTGCGAAAAACGAAAAGGAACTTAACTTAATGATGAATAAAGTAAACCAGACAAGTTTGAAGTATGGTCTAATACCTCCAAAATCAAGGCTATGATTATAACCCGTCAGAATACAAGCACTGTTACACTTGATATCGATAACGTCAGAATAGAGCAAGTTTACAGTATGAAATATCTTGGTACGCAATACAATAATAAAGCGGATCCGTCAACGGAAATAAAATGTAGAATTGAACAAGCACGAAAAGTTTTCAGTAAACTAAAAAAAAGATACTATGTCTTGATATCCAACTACCTCTAAAGATTCGTATTTTAAAATACCACGCGGAAACTTGAGACACTACGAAAGGCAACGGAGAAAAGATTAGAATACTTTGAAATGTGGCTGTTCCGGAGAATTCTGAAAATTCCGTGGACAGAGTATCCAACGTACAAGTGCTGAGAAGAATGGGAGCCAAAAGAGACCTCCTGAACATAGTAAAGATACGGAAACTAGAATACCTTGAACACATCATGAAAAATGGAAAATATCAACTTCTATAGGTTATTCTTCAGGGAAGAACGGGAGAACTTTTAGTAGACAATGAACAACGAGGATGAAGAATCTCAATGAATGGTACAATATGCCGATAGTTGAACTGGTTAGAAATGTCCAATCAAGGGAAACAACAAAAAGGATGATAACCAACCTCTTGAGAGGCATGATAAGAGAAATAACCAATTTTCAAAAATTTGATAAGTAACGTTAAACAATTTTCATTCCAAAAACTTAATACGCCATCTAGTGAGATATATCTAACTCAACCCAAATATAAAATTTAACAAAATCGTTAATAAAAAAAATAGATGTTGCCAACATCAAATCTTGATCTTTCATTGCACTTCCAGCAACAACGTGAAGGGATTGTGGAAAAAACGAGTACTGGTACATTGAAGTTGTCAACAAATATTAAAGGAAAACAATCTTGAAAACACAGGGACTAAAAATGAGGGCATTCAATTCAAGACACGCTGAGGGAAGCAAAGGTTGACATATGAATAAGAATGGATAAAAAAAAATCACTGCACAGAAAAATGTTTTATTACTTCCTAGTGTGTTTTTTTTTTTATTTAGTGTCGGTCATACATCGAAAATTATAAAATATACGTACCACAGCGAGGCCATCCGTAATTGAGTTCCTCATTCGATCAATCAGCATTCTCCCCAACAAAGGTAAACTGTTCTTCTGAATTGCTCGAATATTTACAACACTTAACGCGTTCACAACCAATGGCATTATGTTTCTTATTGTAGCTGCTATGAACGTCACATTGCTGGTTCGTACTTCCCATAAATATACGAAACCGTCTGTAAAAGCTTCCAAAAAGTTATTCCATCGTATAATGCAAAGTATTTCATCATTCGGCGCTGGAATAGCTTTGCTTTCCCTCCTCAATGCCATGTCAATATCCTGCATCTTTTTACTAACCAAGTTATTCATGTTTTTTATAACAACTTGGAAAACATTTTTGAATGCCTCAGAAGTGACACCTTCTGCGGAAGCCGCAGCTTCAGTCGATTGCTGAGGAATATCTGCTGCAACAGCTGCTGCAGTATCTGTTCCCATTTCAACGGATTGTGCATTAAGAGAAAAGATTTGAGATATTTTCGGAACTGTTATTTGCTCATGTGGCTGTGGAGTATGACTTGACGAGACTGATAGTGGAGATGGAGAAGGATCGAGTACAAAGGCTGGAGAATTTTCATGATTTGTCGAGTCTTTATAGCGGTTAACAGAGAGAAGAGATGATCCCTCATTCAAGCCCGCAGGGCTCATTCGGCGTCTCTTCGTAGCGAGTACATCATCTTCGCTTATTTTATCTTCTTCACATTCTGTTATGCACGCATCAGACCTTGGTTGTTTACTTTTTCTGTTCCTTTCTCCGCCTTGTGGTTTTTTTTCTTCCTTTTTTATTTCCTTGTCTATCTCTGCAGTAACATTGCCGCGCTTATCCACATTTTGATTGTTTTTATGATAGTAAACAGATCTCAGGACGTGTTCATTCAAACTCAATCTGGTCTCATCCGTCTCATGTTCGGCGATATACAATTGTACGCATGCTACTCTTTTTTTATTTCTTCTAAGGTAAGTATTTCTTGGAATGGGTACAACGCGACGACAGTGATTGGCTTTAGCGTTCATATAAACCTCAATTAAATCATTATCTGCCATGCGACCTCTTTTCTCTTGTTTAAGTTGAATACGTGCATGTTTCTTTGCGACTGACAGACTGGACAACGGCTTTGAATCGCCATCAGATTCACTATAATCACTTTCATAACTGCTAGATGTTTCGTCTTTCAGTTTGGACTCTTCCTTGTCAAATGAATAAAGTGCACGGTTTTTCGTCGCCAAAACCTCGTCAACTGTCGTTTCTTCATTGTGTTCTTCATGTTTCTCTAAAACGATTGGACTTCCAACTGTTGCTTGTCCTTTGCAATAGCATTTGTACACCATGTGTATCATACACCATGGTGCCAGATCTTTAACATCACGTAGTCTTTTAACATTTACTGTACAATGCCTAAGCCCCTGAAATATGTTGTCTTTAACCATGATTGGATCAAGTGGGAAATTTAATGACGAGGGTGTATCTGTTCTTTTTACAGTTTTATTATCACTAAAATCAGAATCATCCGGATCAACAAAGTCACCGTATCGCTTTGGAATTTTAGTGCAACGTCGTTTTTTGTCGTATTGCGATTCATTTATAAGTAAAGTCTCACTTCCAGTTAAAACAATTGTGGAAGTGAATTCTTTTTCCATTCGAGCGAGTTTAGCCGTTGCTTGACGCCGAAGCATAAATGCATCCTCAGTAGTTATGGTACGACCCTGAAAGAAGTTTAAGGTTAAAACATGTTATCTAGAAATGATTGAAGAAAAAAATTACATCAGTCTCTAAGCGCATAATACTTGGGCATCTGCAATTGCAATCCAATATACATCGTTGTTTACCACAATGCTGTCTGACAGTATTCCCTTCGTTCAGACTAGCACACACACATCCAAGTCTGCAACTTTCTCTATCACAAGTAGATCCGACTAAAATATAAAATATAAAATACAAAATAATTTAAGTCCACTATTAATGGAAAAGAAATGATTTTTAGATTGGACTGATGTCTGTCTTTTAAAATGTCCAAAAATGCATGAAACATCCTATAATTACTAATTTTTTTTAGGAAAGGTAGATTTTATGTAAGTATAACCATCTCCAGGTTTATGATATACTCTGAAAGAATTTTAAAAAAAAAAACTAAAGCGAAAATAAATTGGACTGATCGATTGCCTGAAATTGAATATGGCCCTTAAGTAAGGTATGCCTGTCGTAGGAGACGAATATGATCCATTCAGAAGATGTTAACTTACTTAGGTGGCGCTACAGTTCGGGGTGAACCTAGGCCTTAACCAACAAACAAAACGGGACCAAATATCTTACGAATAATTTTTCTCTCGAAACTACCAAGGATATCTTCATCATTATCAAGGTCTTATATAGTCTTTTTAGTTCTTCGGGATAGATACTTCTCAGCCTAATGTTGTTGTCTGATGTGATAGCAGAGCCAAGGTACACAAAATCCCTAACACCTTCGAAGTTACAGCTGTCCACTGTTCCGTCTGATTGGTCGATGTTGGGTTTCCATTATTGTTGCCGGCATATACTTTGTTTTGCCCTCTTTCACCGCTAAACCCATTTCGACTGCTTCTGTCTCAATACTCGCGAACACACCGACTGTTACAGTCCGGCATACGCAAGAAGTTGCACAGACTTTTGAAAAATTGTTCTTCTGGTGTTGGCTTTTGAGTTTCGCACAATCCTTTCAAGCATAATGTTCAGGAAGTCATGTGACAGTGCGGCACCTTGGTTAAATCGTTTTTTGACAGAGATTGTGAGTATCGATTTGGACTTCTTGAGTTTTCTCCAGGATCTGCCAAAGTGTGAAAATTTGATCGATTACGGACTTTCCTCGACTAAAACTGCACTGATAGGGGCCAATCAAGTTGTTGACAAAAGGTTTCAGGCGTTCACATAATATGGCAGAGAAGATCTTGTACGCGATGGTGAGGAAACTAATGCCTCTGATGAAAAACAATGCTATCCGGGATCTTGATACCTGGCCTCCTTAGGCAATAATGTTATAGTGGAAAAATCAAACTGGTAGTAAAATCCGAGCGTATCTGTCACTAGTCAGCGTCTGACCCTAGACATAGGTTGTAGATAGAGACCTACTCCCTTGCCGTCCGGTGAGATAGCACCACATCTTGCTTCCTATAGATAGTAGTAAAGTAGTAAGTTATGTTTCAGAGTTTGGTAGGCACACGGATACTAAAGGTACCTCGGGGCGCTGCCACAGCGCTATGTTTGCCTCTTTTAAATTTATAAAAAAAAAACTTTCTAGAAATAGAGAAACCGATAAAAAAAAATAAAAAATCTTTAAATCATCTTTAAAAGCCGGCTAAATAAATAACACCTGAACGGATTTCAATGAAATATAGCTTGCAGACTTAAACAGATACGTTAGTAGTGCCAGTTGAAAATAATTGAAATCGAATGAAATGGTGGTAAAATATGGGGAGAGGCTTAAATCATATTCGCCTAATTGAAGAACCATTTAACGGGTTTTAATGAGGTTTAAGTTTTGAGTTCCGTCGGTTTCTGAAAAAATCGGATGGCGACGGGATAAGATTTGGTGGGGTGACTTTTCACTCCATGGATTCCAATATTTTTCAAGAACTGTTTGTGCCAGTAAATTTATGAACATACCCACGGTGAACGCCACGAATATGCATGGAATGTGGTGATTGAAAATATAACTCGGATAATGAAGAAACTGCGCGACATTGAAAGGCAGAGGAAAGAAGAAAATCGGGCAATCGAAAACAATGTGGCGAACAGCTAAATCTGAAAAAAGCAGCACGTATAGAGAGAACCCAACCGGGACAATACAAATGCTAAAGAAAAGCCAAATCCCCCCTGTGAAGAAATGCTTAAACGGCGGTACCACAGGGAAGAGGGGAGAGGAGGGGAGAGGGTAGAGGAGGGGAGAGGAGGGGAGAGGAGGGTAGAGGAGGGGAGAGGAGGGTAGAGGAGGGGAGAGGAGGGTAGAGGAGGGGAGGTGGTTTTAGCCGGTCAAGGCATTCTTTGATCCACGTTTAAATCCGTTTATTATTAAGAGTCTCAGTGTTATAATTTAAGTATGAGAGTGTATTGAGTTTGTTGGTGTTTTGAAATCCCCTGTCTGACGCCATTTTAATGTAGTTTTCTTCCACATATTGATTATTATTACTCTGGAAAGGACTATGGCTGGTTTTATTACCATCTGAAATCAGAAAATTTAACGTCTAAAAAATGTAATTTTATGAGAAAGTTGTAGGGTAACGCAGTACTCACTGTGAGTATTTTTATTTATTTTTATTTTTTTTCGATCTTTGGTATTTTCTGTTTATTTCCAAGCGAAGTTGGAAATAAGAAAACGATAAATATAATAATACAAGGTACGAGCATTTCACTTTGACCAGAAAAAAAAAACAATGATCTATAAACCTTTAGAACAGGTGTATGGCCAACAGGCCCTTGTAAGTTACTTCTTTTTGTTGGCTCAGGCGAACGGGTTTTCTAATACCTATTTAATAAATAACATTTACTATGCAAATAAAAAAAAACTAAGAAATTGTTATTTATAAAAGCGGCTTGACCAACGATTAAAATAAAACAAAAAAAAAAAAACAAAAAAAACAAAAAAAAACAAATCGACATTTACAAAATGCTAAACTGTTCCTATTAATACCTTCTTCCGATTTAGATGCAGCAGCATCAATAATTGTCGCATTCAATCGTTTTAGTTCCATCCTTGAATAAGAAATAAAATTCATTAGCAATCAATTCTTAACAGACTTCATTTTTTAAACTTACAGCAACCGACTCTGCTTCTTATTCTGATGTCCCGTCTGATTTTGATGCAGTTCCACAGTCTTCTTCACCGATTTCTCCACCATCATATCATCATCACTGTTTCCATACTGATAAATATTATCAGGATCATCCTTAATAAATGAATTCTCGCTACAACTAATAGCTACACTATTTAACATATCTGTCAGGACATCAGCGCATTCCTCGGCCAGCAAATCAGTAGGTTCACCTTCTGCTCTCTTCTGATCAATTTCTTTGCGAAAAGACAAGTTCGAATTATCAAACTGTCCTTCAAACGTCTCAGAACGGTTATATAGCCGACGAACTAGCACATGATCGCGGTCGTTTGCATAAGGAAGCATAAACGTAAAAGATTGCTTTGCATTCGAAGCCAGTCCAATTTTCTGAGGTTCTAATAGCGTAGACACCGAGAATTCAGCCCATTCACGAGAGATTCCATCATAGGGTAAGATCAGCTGCAAATATCGTTTTGCAATATCATTGAGAGGTTTTTGTAATTGTGGAAATACCTCTAGCTCTACTCGAGGCATGCGCACAATCTCTAAACTGCCAAAAACTGGTTCATCGTCCTGGGGACGTTGCAAAATTTTTTGTGAAAGGGGACAAGCTTTGTAGACAAGTTTCGTAGCTCCGTCGTTTAGCTTCGATCGCCTTTCTATAGTCCTAATCGGTCTTAGCGATCGAAAGATAATACGATCTATACACTCGTCTGTACAAACTGATGAGATCTTTCCACATCTACTTGAATGTGGTCTTTTGAATTTTGTCTGACTGTTGCCTCGGCTTCCAAACAAACGAAAATTTTTACCATCAACAGTTATCGTTTGAAAGTAGTAATTTCCCTCGTCTGTAAGGAGCCATGTGGCTGCTTTCCAGCTCTGCCGCGTCAAAGGAATGGTGTTAGACGTTTGAAGAGCTTCAATTGCATGTTTATTGATGCGATGGCCTTTAATTCGCTTTTGCAATTCGCGAAAAATTGTCCCTACGTTATTTATTAGACAATACTTCATATTTTTGGTTCTTTGAAGAAAAGTTCGTCGTTCAGCAACAGTTCGAAGATTTTGAAGTCCTTCTGGTAGGGCAGGCATATCTAGTTTTGGAGGAATTGACTTAGCATAAACTAAACCATCTTCGGGACGCCGTTGAGGAAAATCCACAATTGTCGAACTTTCAAGTGAATTATCACGCATATACGCATTGAGGGTCTCACTTTCGAACGCCGAATTGAGGTCTCCTTTTTCGACAAGAGGCGTCGACAACATCCCGGGAAATGTTCCCGGTATCCGTTCGTTGTCATCGAATCCAAAAAAGTCACTAGAGCTGTTAGAGTTTTCGTGTTCCTCATTTTCAAAATTTTCCATTGCAATTGTTTTGGCAGATTGTTTTGGGGGTTCCATTAATTTTTTTATATGTGTGCCGCTTTCACTAACATCATCTGTCGTGCTCTTTACTTTGGACATGAGCATATCAAGAAAATTACCGTTTGGTCTGTCCGAACCATTGGACAATCTTATCATATTTGTAGGCTCACTTTCACTGGTGGAAGATTTTGATACATCTTCGACAATATCTATCACAGTTTTTAATGGTGTTTGTGATTGCATAGATAGTACTTCCATATCAGTCTTATCTGTAATTTCTGCAGCTTCTGCATCTTTCTCATGAACGGTTTCATCGGTTGGCACCAATCTAGCTAAGAGTGCATTTTCTCTCTGCTCTACATTGTTAATATCTTCTAGGAGTGGAACTGTGCGTTTACCGCTCTTTAGCAATTCAAGCTGCTCTTTCAGCTGTTTGCTGACCACTTCTTCGGGTAATTTGGCTTCAGCAGTCATTTCATCTTCGAAAAATTCCACCATTTTGTAACGTCTTAAATACAGCACCAAGCGCTTGGACCATTGCGAATGAAGACGTTTAACACTTTGTCTTTTCTTCAGCTGCGATGGGTCAAAAATTAGTTTCCGAAGGTAATTATGACGTAAAAAAACGCGATTACGTCTACGGATGAGCTTACGCTTCAGAACGATATGCGGAGTAATGGCGTATTGAACAAATTTTAAAATGGCAGGCATATTACGAAGAATGAAAGCAACAGACACATTATGCTTCCGTTGTATGCGGAGGAATGTCTTAGCTTGTTCGGCGGAGAGCTTCATTGCGGTTAGCAACTGCGATTGGGATGCTTTGCTTGGATTGATTCCTCTTAAAAGCGTTTGACCTGAAAGGCTAAAAACGAGATATGCTTTATTACACAGAAATCTTGGATTGTTTGTGATGAGAATTATGATGGCGAAAACACGAGACACGTATAAACAAGAAGCAGGCCTGGAGCGTGTATTTTTTTAGTTCTAACTTTCTGTATTAAAAAAAATATTTTATTTATTATTAGGAATTGATTTTAGTATGTAATTCTATTACTAAGGACCGTCATTTTGAACTTCTCACAAACTGAGACGAACAACGACAAGCATAGCTGTAGTCGCGACGGTTATACTCATGTATGCATACGCAACTTCTATAAAATTAATATTTACCGTTATATTCTTAGTCTTGTCATCCGAAAATGAGGTGAGAGCCACCAATTTCTACACTCACTAGTCCATTAAGTGCCACCTTGAGCGATTACAGGAATAGGCACAAAACACTTTTGAAAACTATTCGTATGGTTTCGCATTTGTATGATTCTTTTCAGATACGAGAACAGGTATAAAACAAAGAGTCGTTTCGATTTCGAGAATAACACTGTTTATGGCCTACAACCTTGGACATAGAATACACCTAGTATGAATAAAAATACTATTACTACAAGTACATGCATTTGCCTATTGCCGTAACCAAGAGTTAGACCTGACAGTTGTTTGTTTATAACTATATATCAAATTCGTTTACCCATGCGCAAAAGCAGAAAACACTGGCTTCTCTACATACTACAAATCTGAAAATGTTTCTATGTTTACCTGCCTGCTTGACCGTTTATAACTCTAGAACCAGTTAACCAATTTTGAAGCGGTTTTCTCCATTACATTGAACAAATTTCTGAGTACGTTATATGTGCACTGAAGTCGGGTGAAAAATCATCAGTGCGGTGCATTAAATTCGTTATGACGGTAAAATTATTAGACATACATATGTACGTCAATTTGTGTATATCTAACTTTTAGGACTTGAGGAGTTCTATAAAAAAAAAGTTCGCGTGAGCACATACAAGGTGGGGCAAAAGTAATGTCATAATGTGAATGCGCTATAATTTTTGCAAATAGCGTCTAAAGTTGTAATCCAAGCAAGCTGCAATTTGCACAGTTTTCAAAAATCTGCAACCGGTCTTAATGCATTTATTAAGTTTTACGAGTCTTAAATATTTAAGTATCACTTATACACCTAAGTAATACTTAACGGATTGCACGAAATAGTCTTAAATAGTCTTCACAGAAGTGCGTCTTTGCTAAGATGCACTTAAATATTTTCAAGCAACTGGAAATAAGCTATGATGATCTTTAGGTCTAAGTTCAACATAGCACTAAGTATTACTTAGATAAGACACAATTTTATGACTAGTATCAGCAAATGGTTCTAAGTCTGTTAAGCTTGGATTACAGCTTTAGATTATGACATTACTTTTGCCCCACCCTGTACATATGTATGTATATCAGATTAAGAGAAAAATCAAAATAAACTTTTTAATGTTTTTAAAAAGAACCACAATTTAAAAAAAAAATATTTTAAACTATAGATGATTATTGCATGTCATGTGGATAATTATCGACTAAAGCTAACTCTATTCACAACCAACGGGTGCCACTGCAAATTTGGCTGTTTGCTAAACCTCAGGGCTTTGTACGTTCTTTTATTCTCTTTATTTGGGTCACTCAAAAATATTAGCTAAATACATAATTATGTATCTAATATTGAATTAAAATGATTAGCAATATTTCTCACCTTAACCTTAGGAAATGGAACCATATGATCTATGAATTTCTAAAAAATGCTATAATCTTTTAACAAAACAACCACGACAGTGTTTGATGACTTTTTGGCAAAACGTCTGACAAACATTCGAGAGTAAAGACCTTCGGAAACGACATAAAATTGTAGGTCTCTACCATTCGAGAAGCTAGGCCAAGTCTAAAAGTAAACTAAGAAGCCGGTCAGACCTGCTAGTGTGAGATAAATGCATTAAAAAAGACTCAGACCTTGGGTCCTTCAAACGCCGTATTGGACAATTGCTGACAGTCTACCGCTCAGCGATCGCTTATTTAACCACTAACTCACGGCGCCCACAAGGGTACAACAACCTAGTATTTTAAATTGGTCCGTTCTTAAACATCAAAACATCGAAAACGCCTATAACGGTTTTGATCAAATTTAATATTTGAGTTAAAGTGGACATATGCCAATAGATGCCGTACCAGCTTTTTGCCACAAAATGCGTTTAACGGTGCTTTAGCTTATTAGTTGATATTTTTAAAATTGGCTATTTCTAGGCTATGACTCAATCGATTTCATTCGAAGTCAGTATTTGAACAATATTTGATATATCCAAGATCATGGCATATAACAAAACCTTTTTAACGATTTTTTTAAAGCCTTAAATGTGAGTGATTTACAACATGTAGGTGCAAGTACATGCGACCCAGTCATGCAAAGACTTATTTAACATATTGGGCTGCATTTATCTAAGAACATTTTAAATAAGTTGACAAATGACGTATGAAACTTATAGTAAAGTTAAAACCCTTCTGGAAGGAATCGTATAATAGCCTATCCCTCATCTTTTTAACCATCCCTATGAAATATGCGTGGCGTTTTGGAATTTTTGATTGAAAAATACTGTCTTGCTGCTTAGGAGTTATTACTTCGATTTTTAAGAGAGTATCAAACAAAATGTTGTTAGGACATTGTCCGGAATGGAAAGCATTTGCGTTGTATTAGACAGGGTGGGTTCCTGTCTTCTACCTGTGTGATGCACATTGTGTGACAGACGCACCTAGACCTGACCTTGCTACCTAGGCTGGCCCTGCCAAGGACCAGAGTTTCGAACAGAATTATTCATAGAACAATTAAATTTACTATCTCTGGATTGATTTTAGTCACCTCAGACGACAGGTAAACTATACCTCAGGGCTATTCTTGACTCCGGACACGTGGGGTTGATGAATTGTAGAGCTTTTTTTCTATTTGCAAAGCATAATCCCACTATCATAATCAAACTATCAAACTTTCAGAGGTGGAAGCTATATTTATGAAACGGTTAAATCTACGAAACATTATTTCCATGTACTCGTACGAGGGGCGGCTGATAAGTTTGCTTCTTGAGATACTCAACAACGAGTCATCTTCTCATTAGTGATAGCACTAACTGCGGCACTCTTTAGTAGTATAAATATCACCTCGTTTCAATAATAATCAAATTTTATTATTATCTGTGGTAGAATAAACATCACCATATCAGCCGAAATCGGAAATTCTCGGAATTTTGAGCATCGCACCATCATAAAGTGCCCCGTGAAAAAAGGAAAATCGCCAAAAGAAATTTTCGAAGACATGTCATCGACTCTTCACGATTCTGGGCCTTCGTATACCATGGTCAGAAAATGGGCTCACTTATTTCAACAAAGGCGAGAGAGCTGTGAAGACGACCCCCGCCCAGGGCGTCCTCTGTCAGTGGTCACTGAAGAAAACGTCGGAAATGTTGAAAAAGAAGTTCTGGCCGACTGAAGAATAAAAATGTGGCAGATAGCGGACGAGTTACACAGCAGCAAAGAATGGAACAATGACGACTCGAGTGCTGCAACTAGGTTTGTTTTCTAACTATGAAAGCAGGATGCGTATTTTTCCGCCATCAGATAGTCTTGAAACTTCAATATTTAAAGTTCACCGATAGAGTAAAAAAAAAAAAACCCAAATGGAAAAGAACAAGGAAAAAGTGAAGTTAAAAGTTTTGGCATAATAACCTTGCATAAAAAAAGGACATAAAGTGTGTGCTATTGCAGATAAGTTTAAAATATCAAAGTCAATGCTTTAAAAAATCATCAACACATAAGACCTGGAAGAAAAGCAGAAGGCCCTTTGCCGAGGATACGTGGACCAAGAAGAACAGGAAGGAACACTGAAATATGAAATAGCCTGCCCAATCACCCGACCTCAACCCAATAGAGCTGCTTTGGGACCCACTTAACAGAAGTTCGAAGACAAACTTTGGAAGATCATTCAAGTAGCCTGGAGATCAATATCATTGGAAACTATTAAGAAGCTGATCGATAGAATGTCAAGATTGACGGCCAAGGTGGTACAAGTACGAGGTGAATTTTTCGACGAAAAAGAGATCTAACTCTATTTTATTACCCAAGTCTTTTTATTTATTAGGTTCAATTAATTTGTTCATTTGACTAGATAAATACTCGTATAATATTAATGAAGCTATTTATAATAAATTTTGATTATTAAAATAAAAAAGACAAGAGTATTATATCAATTTCTCTGACAGAATGTTTTGTCCAGAAACTTAAAAAGAAAGGTACTTTTGGTTGTATCCTTAAAATCAATGACAAGGTCACCAAAAAACATCGCGCTCCGTTCTCTACAACTTCACTTTTTCTCTAACTTTTTCCGAACAAACGTATTAAAAAAAAAAAAAAAAAAAAAAAGGACTCACCCTGTATAATTTATGGTGTGTATCTTCATTATTTCTCTATGTTACGAGCTATGTGTTGAAATGAATATACCCTATGGGATAGGGTAAAAAATACATGTTATTATTTATTTATTTATTTTATTTACTTACACTTTTTGATTTGAAAAATGTTTGGAAATTGCCTACAGATTGACATTTATGAACAAAAGCATAAACAGAATATTTACGAAGGCAACCCAGTTTTTTTTTTTTTTTTTTAATTTTTAGACAATTGCTGTAAAAATCTATTTATAACCTCGACCGCACTTTTTCATTTATTATCCAAATCACCTATTACATAAACCAAATGGTCCATTCATTGATCAATGGGGTGCAGTTCGCTTTTACATAGAAGGCTTCAAAACTAAAAGTGGGGGTAATTACGCCGAAATACTCCATTTGAGCACCTCCCTACAGATAGATAACTGTAGCCGTAGCGTGTTTCAGCTTTTGCTTTAAGTAAATAGCAAAAGCAATTGCTTCGAAGCAAAATGCAGTAGCAAAAGCATTAGCTTAATTTTAAATGAATGATGTTTTTCTAAAGTCTTCAAGCTTCGGCTCGCGGATCCTCACCTAAGGTTGCACTAACAAGTGGAGACGGCTACCTTACGATCGAATTGGGTGGAAATACTTGTTGGTCGATCAAAAGATTTGCTTGCTTGTAGAGCCATCTAAAAGAAGTAAGTAGTAGAAACTGATGTTTCAGTTACGAAAGCAATACGAAAACTGTCTTAATTAACTAGTTGAATCGAATTTATTGCGGAATAATCGGCTTATTAAACATGGCTTTATGCTTGATCCAACTAAAGCTTTTTGTGTGTTGCCACTGACTGAACATTTTGTTCGAATTTTATCATATTTTACTAGAGGCAATGGTTAAGTACGTGTACCACTGAGCGGGATACTCAAGTTCTAGTCACAGAAACATTTGTATTCAAAGAATAAATGGCTAAGTGAAGCTATAACCTATACAACTTATATGGACTGCTAGTGCCGACAAATTTATTTATCTTTTTACCAGAATTATCTGTCTGTGTTGATCGAGGCCATTGTACAACTACAATTATAAACCTGTTCAATACAAATGAAAGTTTGGGAATGCGGACGTGCCTAAGTACAGTCTACACTCCTCTTACATCAGGAAAGTGATATCATTCTTGCCAAAGCTGCTATGTGTTAATCCTTTCAATGAAACTGAACAGATAGACGCAACTTGGAAAGACATAGTAGGCAGGAAAGATTTTTGGCGTACTAAGTGGTTGTAGAAATTTAGATTTTATTTGTTTCTCTTATAATACTTAATACCGCAACTAAGAGGTTTCTCCTATTGTTATTAAACCAATTTTTGAGACAACAGAGAAACATGCTACCACGACTAACTTAATTCAAAAACGCCTTAATTCCATCACAAACTGCTGGTCAATAAACTCCAAGTCTAGTACTGACCTACTTACACTATTTTTAAAGCAAATTATAAAACGTGTAGTTAACACCCAGTTTTTTAAAAAAAAATAGTTTTATTCACATTTATTGGGTTTATTGCTTTTACGCTAAGTATGAAAAAGTGCAAGAAAATAATAAACATCATTGGGAAGTTGAAAACTTGTGGTAAGCAAGCTTCTGGGTACCACTTAACGCTACCGTCTGAACAATTTCCAGCAGGATAACACCAATCATTTTCGGCCTGGTGAAGTAAATTGACATCATCATTTTTGTTGCCTTAATTGAGGAACTTGCAACTTCTAGGCTACATGCCTTTGACTGCTGTTTGTTTCCAGGTCGTACTTATAGAACCAAGATTGATCACCGTCACGTTTTTTATTAAATAAGCTCGACTGTCCGTTTTCAAATTCTTCCAAGAAATATCGAGCAAAACGAACACGTGCCTCTTTAAAATTTGTGGAATCCATCGAACTGATTTCTCCGAGTATTTCACGTGAGGATTTAATATTCATGATTCAGCCATTGCATTCAGGTCCAGTTCTTTGCATATCGTTTTCAGGGTCATCCTTGTATCATCCTCAATTTTTCTCTTCAACAGCGCCACATTTGTATCATTGGTGGAAGATTTGGGGGACCTTCAAGAGGTTTGCCCTGAACAGTTAATCTTTGAAACCACTTTGAAATAATCACAAGGGATGGTGCATTCAGTTCATATGCATTTTAATATTTGTGGAAAATTTGCACTAGCTTGTCGAAATCTGAAAAAAATGACAAATTGAATTTCTTGCTGTGTTGCAGATAGAATTTCTATTCTATTTCTTGTTAGGCCCTCCGTAGTATTTTCACCGACAGGACAGACAAACCGCAATAAAATCCGTAAAAAAGTGGCCCGTTACATCGAAGACCGCTCTAGATTTTTTTTTCTCTCAAGGTGATGGCGGATCAGTTTCATTTCACCTGTGCTGAGTTCTAGGCCAGACATTTCAGGAAATTGTAAGGATGTCCGATCACAGCTCTTGCTGGGAGCAATACAGTCACTAATACCGCATGCTAAATATCAATTTTCCAATGCAATCTAATGGAGTTAAGGGTTGAGTGTGCAATATTCCTTCACTGTGTCCTAGAGAAATTACGACATGAATGCAGTCTAGCTCCCAAGCGATTTTTTTTTATGACTCTTCTCGTTCATGAGTTATTGTCGTTACAGTTTCAGTGCAAAAAGTATGGCGTATACAACTTCAAATTTTTTTTTTATTTAACTCACTCACGCGAGCGATTCTGAAATGAAATGCATCAATAAAATTTGAAAAATAAAGTGCATGACTGAGTCGCATGTACATACTTGCACCAATAAGCTGCTCATTTAAAAATGACTCACATTTAAAATTTAAAAAGCAAACAATTATTTTGTGAATTTTCCAAAACTTGGTATGCCATGACCTTCCATATGTCAGATACTGCTTATATATAGACTTTGAATAAAATTGGTCGGGCCATTGCGGAGAAATAGTCGATTTTCAAAAATCTGTCAATAAGTAAAGTACAGTTGAACTCTTTTTGCCAAAGACCGGGTAGACTATCTGATACCATATACCCACCATAACTCAAATATCAAATTTGATGAAAATTGTTACAGACGTTTTCGAGTAAAGTACCGTTAGTTTCGGGTTTCGGGTTTAGAATGAAAATTCCAATTGCACCTCGAATTGTGGACTCACTGATCCTAGATATGAAGTTTAACCCATTTAGGCTGCAGTCGACTGTACATACACACATACATACAGACACTTTTGTTGAGATTCTCTATTATATAATAGTAATGTCAAGTTTTATCAAAAGCAGCTCAATCTGAGTGCGGGTTTAATATCGAATCTTTTTTTTTCGATTTTTAGATTGTACTGAAAGCTATAAGCAATCTGTACTAAAATGGAGTCCTATATTAAAGCCCTTAGGCTTAAACTATGACATTTTCAAGGTCTTGCGTTCTGAGTGTACTATACTTATACTATGTAATTTGGAAAATCTTAGAACACTAGAGCAATACGGATTAAACTAAATCAAAGTTTTCGAATAAAATTTGAAGATCTATCTCTTAATACTTCCGCACTCTAAACCTGCGAGCCGTTTGGCTAGAGCGTAGTGAGTAGCCACCATCACAGGCAATGACATAACGCCGACCAGACTTCTAACTCTTATCTATCTAGACAGATTAGCAAGTCGCCATGCGTGTAGCGAGGCAATCAGAATTGTTTCATAATTTCCAAGCATAGATAGAGAAAAATGTCATGTTTATAAATGAGAGTGAGTATTTTGTTGTTTTCCGTAGGTGATACTGAAAATCGTCATGGAAGCTAGTTGTTTATAAACGGGAGCCATTTTTTATTTATTTGTGTTGTGGGAGTGCAGGTTTTTTTTTTAGACCGTTTAGATCGTTGAAAAAATTGTATGATCTCCTAGAATGTTTCTTCTGATATGGGCAAGACGAAGTGAACTATAGTCTTCTCCTCCTCGTCATCTCTGCAGCTTCTGTACAATGCAATCTCTAGGCATGTCTGACAATGACGCAGTGTCCAATGATGACGTTTGTGAATTTGAATCTCAGGGTTGGTCATATTAGCCCAGCAGTGTTAAAGCTTTATGATGTGCCCATATATGGTTTACACAAGAAATAAAGGCCAGACTTTACTTTACCGAAACATCTAGATAATCTTAAAAGAAGCCCAGAAATGTAAAAAAAAAAAAAAAAAAGTTGACGCTCGTTTACCGATAATTAATTAAAATAATAATATTGTAGCGCTAACAGCCTACATAAGGCCAGACCTAACTCCTCCAGGTACTCGTTCTGTGCGCTGCACGAATGAGACCTACATTTTTTTTTAAATAATTTGTGCGCGCCAAAGGGATATGAATACCTTTATACTCTTTCAGGACACGGGCGTTTTTAAGGAAATAGGGAAGACATAGAGAAAGAAAGGTGTAATGGGTTGAAACTCATGTGATATTAAGTTTCAGTAAACTCCAAGGCTGGCGCCCAGATAACTAGGGACCATTTTTGTTTTGTTGTTATTGTCGTTGCTTATGATTCACAGTATTTTTTTTTTCGTCCTCCTGATATCATCACGATCAAGTTGCATTTCAGCCATATGACCACCCTACTGCCAGTGTTCTGCTTTCGCAGTAGAGTTAACATACATTGCATTCGCAATGGATTGACTTTTTTTATTTATTTCATGCGAAATAAATAGATGATTCTTGACATCAGGATTTGAACCGTGGCCCTGCAGCGTGACAAGCGATGATGTTACCACTACACCGAAGGACATTTCTTTTTCAATTGAAAGCTTCTCATTACAGTTTTACTCTCCGATGTTTGTCAGACGTTCGCAAGAGGTGGGACCATGAGAAAAGTTTTTTTTTTTTTTTTTGGTATTCTGGGATTCGAACCTTGAATATCCCGATCAGTGATCGCGCACTAAGCCACTGAGCCCATAATTATTTTTTAATATATTATTCAAGTATTATTTTTTTTTCATATCATTGCAATAACTCATGGGTGAGTCGCTCGCGCAAGTTATTTGAAAAATTATAAAAAATAACTAAAAATTTCATTGTCGGTTGTTATTGTTGTTCGCCATACATTTTGCATTGAAATTATGCTAGGCTAGAAAAGGACCTAATTGATTATTGGTAAGCGAGCGTCAAAATTTATTTGCACTTTTGAGCTTTTTTCCGGAAAAATAAAATTTTATGCAATAACTCGTAGCATAACAAACTTTAGAATTCACTCCAAGAAACTATTACCAATTTGGATGCGTTGTATTTTTGCATTCAAATAAAATTGGCTGGTAGCTAACTGGTTCAAGTACCACCAGCAGACAACCATTTTTTTCAATTAAAAGGCTCGTGGTTGCAATCAGGCAGCCACCTGTGAAGTACCTACTAAGAAAAACGAATAAAACCAAAGATCCTTCTTGCTGACCCAAAATGTCTTAGCTATGCGTATGTATTTTCCTTCTTTCTCTAAATCGTGCGCGCTGCAAAAGAATTATGTATGTATTTTGTAAAAGTAACTTACAATTTTTCAAGTTGTCTCAAAAAGTGCGCACGTGCTTTGAATTAAAAAAAAAATATATATAGATGATAAAATTATAAATGCTTTTTTTTAATTTGATAACTTAAATTGAACACTTCCAAACGCGTAAAATAAATCGAGTTCAAAAATACATGACCGCAATGGACAATACCGCTATATTTAGATCAAGTCTACGTAATGTGGTACAAAATGTGGCGGTTTTATTCTACAGCGCATTACCGGAAACTGAAACAAGATGTCGCATAATTCGCGAGAACGAAACACAAAATGGACGGCACTAATGTTAAGTATCCAAATATGTACACAAAAGCAGGCTACCTTATCCTTACCAACCTCACAGAAGAAAAAAAAAAAAAAGTAAGGAAAAAAAAACACCCAATGGTATCTTACCCCGGACGAAAATGCATATATACACACCATCTTATCAAAAAATAATCAGTCAATTTTACACTTACTTTAAACAAACAGATCTTTAGGAGCGGCGACCAAAAAACACCGAATAGAAAAATAAAAGAAAAACAAGTTATAACAACCACCATATTAATAATTATTTGTCCTTAGCGGGAACTACAAAAGGCAAAATTAATTCCCACCACCATGACATGGAATCGGATAAAGAAAATTTACCTCCGCTAAAGCAAACCAACCACCGCAGACTATCAGTTAACCTCGTTTTACTTCATTGAAGAAAAATAAAATCACTTTCAACTATCACAAACCATCGTTTAAGTAGTCTTACATTTTTTGCGCACTGAATTGCATTTAAATTCAACTTATTAATTGATAAATCACTTAATATAAACGCGTTAAAGTTCTTCCCATGTGTGATCAGTTCGATGCGTCTGGTGTGATACGGCGAAAAGATATTTTGACTTTTTTTTTGTATACCGAACTGTCAATGCACTACCACTTCGTTTCGTTGTTGCGGTGAAATGGGTAAAAGGAAACAGAATACCGGTGAGGTACGCACAATGTAGGAACGAAATATTGGGAATTTTGCAAATTTAAAATGGCGGGACTATGTGTTGCGCAGCTGTTTAATAGATAAATTACAAACGAAAATGACAAATTATATAAATGAATAATAAATATCGACTAAATAATTAATTAAATGTATTTATTAGTCATATAAAGGGTGAAAAAGTTTTCGTAGCGTTGCAAATTTGTATGTTTAAAAAGGTGGATGGAAACACCGTAATTGTGGAACAGGAGGCCATGGTAGTGGTACAAATATATTTGTAGGTTATGTTGAGCTGGTTAGAGAAAAAGGAAACAGAGTTTATAGCGCTGGGGTAATTTATTATATGGGTTAACATATACATATATTTACTTTACGTTATAAATACCCTCTAAGCAAGGCGTAACGGAAGCGTACAGAAAATGTACTCATTTACTTATACAAGAGACTTCGCTAACGTAATGCTATTCTTAATCGAAATGTACCGCTCTTGATACTTTTTTAATAAGGCGAGAAAAATGAAAAGCGTAACATCAAAGCGAAACGATTTTGCCACGCCGAAGCGAAATGATTTCGTAACGCCAAAATGAAATGATTTTGTATTTCCAAAAACAAAAACAAGTTTACTTGCAAAAAGTTCTCGAAATGTATTTAATTATGTGTGTGCTTATTGCCTTGTTTTCCACAAATGTTCTTACAAGTATTTTTTAAATTTTCCTTATGTCGTAATAACTTCAACGTCGCGTTCCTCGCATCCTGCTAACGCTAGTGGAAACAACATTTTATACTGGGATGACAGCCCAGTTAACTAGAAGGGAAATTTGATGCTAAGTAGCTGAAAAATATTTGCTAAATCACAAAACAAAAAAAAAGTGCGCGTGCCAAGCGTACTTTTTATTTAGCTATCAGCTGTTTTCGCGGACATTCCACACTTCAACACGTTAGCTCTTAGCAAAATTTGTGCATACGGAATGTGGTCAATAATAAAAGCAGCATTCACTGCGGATAAAATCCACAGCAAGCGTTTTTTTTTCGAAATCGGAAGTAAAATTTTCGCTCTCCTTGAGCACTTTTAGAAATGTTCTTCCTATGTTTTATAGAGAAAAAGTGCAAGAATGTACCTAATTCTCAACACCAAAGGTACGAAAAATACAAATTTTCATCGTTGGCTTCCATTTCAAAATGGTACTCAAACCATAGATAGCGTACGCGTAACACCACCACTTCTCAAGAAGTTGACGAGTGTTTCATTTAGTACGCTTCTGGATTCTGAATGTAATTCTTGTGATTTTCAATGAAAACGCCATAAGAAGCAGAAAAGGATTGAAGCCACAAAAATGTGTAGAATAGAACTATTTAATTCAGTACAATATACATATGTATGTATAAATATGCTGACATTGATAATCCAGGATACCTAAATTGTGGTGACTTTTTTTTTCGAAAAATGTCCACATTGTTCTAAATTTTGTTGAGTGTTTTCATGATGCATTTTTATTAAGTATTTGAATAACGGCGAGTGAGAGTCACATGTGTGACATGGCAGGTGCCCCTCCCTTGCCATGTCGATGACCATGCTCGCTATAACATTTTAATTGTTTTTTCTAGCAGTAAAAGTTCCATTTCTGTTTTGTTCCGGTTTTACACCAGCCGATACTTGTGGCGTGTTTGCACTTACAAAAAAAAAAAAAAACAAAGGGAAAATATAATTTTCAGAATAATTTGAAATGCATGCTTTGCGTTGCCATTAATAAGTTCTGCGTTTAGTTTAATTTTGATTGCGTTTTTTTCTATAATCTACTACATATTTATGTTTGTAAAATAGACTACACTCGCACATCATGTGTGGTTGACAAAAAAAAAAAGTACTCACACCAATCATACATATATCATGCTTCCATGGCGGGTTGAACTTGAATTAACAACCATAGAAACGTGAATCGAGTTGAGTTGGGGTTCAACTCAACGATGCTGGTTGGGTTGAGTTCAGTTGGAAATGCATATAGTCAAAATATTCTTTTGGGCAGACAAAAAGAATTCGAAGAATAAAAATTCGGATGAGAACATAATTTAATTGCAAACAAAGGGGAATATTAATTATATTGCGAGTATTCTGTGCTTGAAGTGATGGAGAGAAGAAAGGGTATAGGTATTAGAAGTGATAGATTTTTTCCAAATTAAAGAGGAGGTTCTGGCCCTGTACGTTCGTTATATCAGCCCTCCTTAACCTGGAGAAATAGTCGCTGCTCGTAGCCGCCTATTTTGATTCAGACGCTGCGGAGGGGATCATGGTTTGAAGTTTATTTGAAGGCGACATCTGGTCGCCTTATTGATATTGAACCAGGTATAACAGCGTTTAAGTGGACAAATAAACGAAAAAAATAAATATAAAAATTGTGTTTTTTTTTTTAGGAAATCGCAGAACCAAACTGCAAATTCTTCAATATCCACCACCCAAGACTAGTGGACCCGTTCGGTAGCCTGCAGCAAGGCTTTCGTAAAATATCCCCTATTCCGCGACCCAGATAAACAAGGCCCTAAAACGACTTGATCTATACCTAAAATTAGAAACACACAAAATATTTATTTACATAAATCATGACTGGCGAAGCACCTACTACGCTGCAAATTTTAAGTATACATTTGAATCTGGAGGCTTGCTTAAGCAATATGGAAGTAGTCTATATTTCAAACCAACAGAATATGCCCTTTAGAACTGTCTCTAACTCGACCCATATACATATGAGCAAAAGAAACAGCTACATATACTCCAACTAAGTGGGGCCCAATATAAACAATAGTACACTTTCCATGTTAGAAAAATATTAAGCAGCAAAATATTTCAAGTAGATCCGAACTTATAAAATTTGTTCCGAAAACATACCATATTGGATTAAAGACCAGACTAATCGATGTATATTATCGAAGGTTTTTTTTTTTTCATGTTTTGGGCGCCATTTTAAGTTCAATACTTTGAGACACCGCCTATAACTTGATTTTCAAGTTTTTTTGTTCAAGAAACTTTATCAAATAAACATATATATATATATATATATATATATATATATATAGTGTTGGACAGATACATCTGAACAAGTCAACTAAAATATATGAAGAAATGATTTTTCTAATGTTGTTCGTACATAATTTTTTTAAAAAAACTTTAATTCAACAATTGTTAAATTAAATACAAAGATAAAATAACGAAAAAGATACAATTTCGAAAAAATTCATAGTTGGGTGGTTACACGCAGTGGTCACAGAATTAGCACAAATAGAAAAAAAAGTTTTTTTTCAAGTGTAAAATACTTTTTTTTTATATTTTGTGGAAACCCTTTCTCCCTAATTACTGCTTGTAATCGCCGGGGAATACTTTCCACTAAGCATTGGCATCGATGGACAGAAATGGAGTTCCATCCTTCTTTAGCAGCTTCCCAAAGTTCTGCTAAATTCCTCGGTTTCCTTAATCCAATCTGGTACTCCACATCGTTCCACAGATTCTCGATTGGATTAAGGTCAGAACTCTGCGCAGGCCATGGCAAAACATTGATTTGACGATCACTAAGCCACTGCTTCACAAGCCGAGAAGTGTGTTTAGGATCGTTATCATGCATAAATATCCACGTTAATGGCAAATTATCGTCGGCAAATGGTTCCATGTGGTTTTCCAATATACTCTTATATTGGTGCTGATCCATACGGTAGTCTATTTTCACTATAGGGCCTACACCGTGCCATGAGAAGGCAGCCCAAACCATAATACACCCACCACCATGCTTCACCGTTTTTACTGTGTAGTGTGGATTAAGTTCTTGCTTTGGTGGACGCCACACATGACGCTTTCCATCAGACCCAAACCGGTTAAATTTCGACTCGTCACTCCAAAAAAACGTTCTTCCAAAACGATAGAGGTTTGTTTCCGTGCACTTTAGCGAACTTAAGCCTAGCTGCAATATTTTTTTTCGACACCAGTGGCTTATGCTGGGCTACGTATGCAATCAAACTACTCTCATTCAGTCTTCTGCGGATAGTTCTGCTGCTAAGCGCTATGCCATGATCTCGATTAACTTCAGTGCGAACTTCGGCTGAAGTCATGAATGGATTTTTTTTGGCATAACCTGCAATTAAACGGTCTTCAGCAGCACTTGTCTTTCTTGGAGGCGGTTTCCTTTGAATGGCGTTGGTCGTGTTATGCGTCTCAAAGTACTTGATGGCATTAAGTACCAATTTTCTTGAGCGTCCCACATCATTAGCAATCTCAGTCACAGTTTTCCCGTTATTTATCATTTTAATTATAACATTCCTGAGCTCGGGTGAACACGATTGCTGTCGGCCCATCTAGACACACATTCTTTACATATTTTGCAATAAAAAATGTTTGAAAAAACTTACTTTGCACTTTCAATGATTTGCAGTTAATTAGTCAGTTAAAAAAATAAAACTATTACCAAAAAATAATGCTTTTTGCAACGCGTGCTAATTCTATGGCCACATAAACTTTAGTGATCGCACACAGTTTATCAGTAAACACAACATCAACATGAGTTTTTAACGGTACTTTTCCAGAATATATAGGGTGATATAGGCTAGTTTCGAATAATATAAAAAGTTTTGAGGACTAGTATTTGTATAATGATTTAACAATACGGTAAAGTAAATAGAAGCTTATTGTGCTAATTCTCTGACCACCACTGTATATATATGTATATATTTCCCTAGAACTTCATCTTTAATTTGATATGTCGCACGATGGGATGGAAACATTTTTTCTTTTCTTGGGGTACATTTTACCCCCATTTTTTTTTTGCTAAAATGTTGGTTGATATATTAATGAAGTCGAGGTAAAAAAAATGTATCGTTAAATTTTATTTTGGAAGTAATTACATATTTTTTTTGTACAAGGTTTGGTTTTAATGGGGACATATTCGTTCTTAATGCCAGCATTATGTATAACATTAATTAAAGTACTATTGAAAACCTTTTAAAAACAATTTTTTTTCCTTGATTTTCGAATTGCTAATCAATTTCTTCTTATAGTAGGTTTTGACGTTCAGAAAGTTAGAAAAAAATGCACTAACTATTGTCTAACAATCCGAAAACACCCACTCTCACATATTTATTATGATCAATTAACAAAATTCTTAAGAGTTTATGTTATTAATTATTATACGTGTTTATATATTATACCTAGTTACACATTTTAATATGAGAATTAAATTTCTACAGTGAGATTTCTGTAGATGGCTATGATGAATAAAAAATGATTTACATTTTTCACCGAGAAAAGATTGTTGCTTTTGGAGTACTTGTGTGCATGCACATCATTTTATTTATATATTGGGTGTATCTACTAAGCCTAATAGCTGCCATCATTTAATCAGAAATCACTCAATACTACGAAAAGATACTCTTGATTCTCAGCGATATGTTGAAATTTCATTAAAAAAAAATCTTATAAACAATTCATCATAAAGTTGGTTTATGTATTTAATAAAATTACCTCTTGTGCATTGAATAAACTTGTTATACAAGTGTTATACAGCGACCAATAAACTCGTTTCTATACATTTTCAAAGTAAAAAGAAATAAAAATAATTTGAAATTTAAATCTCCTTCTTTTGGGAATTTATTGAATACTTAGTGAGTACACAAATATGATGAGTATGATGAATACACCATGAAAACAAATTCTACTCATCAATTTTACTCAGCGATTAGTTGGAGTGGATACACCCATTATGTAGTATATTAATTATTAACAGTACTAGCTTAGTGTGAAATGCAAAATCATCATTGAAACAACAGTTTTCTAATGTTTATTGGGTATAAACACTGTTGATTGTCGGCTCTTCTGATTCGTCTACAGAGCCAAATATCCAGGTGACGTTTAAAAAGGGGAAGCAGACAAACCAAAGTAAACCACCATGAGTTCTCAATGACCAATACATTTAAACATATCCGATTACCGAAATTGAATTGGGTTTGTACAGTATGTGCTCATTGAATTATGACCGACGACAAATATATGCGATTTTTCGCATTGACCGCAAATAGAAACAAAATTAATTGGATTATTTAAAATCTCGTTACACATATTTATTGTTACATGATATAACAGTGATTACAAAGTAAAAAAAATGTTATTAAATCTTAATACTTAGTACTACCGCCCTTGTGTTTTAGTACCCCCTTTATTCATTTGGGCATGCTTTCAATGCATTTCGCGACCATTTCTTTCATAGCGGGCTCGTTTTTCAGATATCTTTAATGTTTTGCTTGAGCTCTTGTATGGTATTGTTTCTTCGACTATAAACGCGAGATTTTAGGTAGGCCCAGCAGTTCTTAATCGGGTTCAAATCCGGAGAATTATCAGGCCATGGTAAGACTTCCAAGTTCATGGAATCCAAGCATTTCATGCTTGCTTTGGATGTGTGGCATGGAGATCGATCTTGCATAAAGACGTATTCTTCTTTGCAATAGTCTAATGTGTTCAAATACAGCCGAAGAACTTTCCCCAGGACGTGAATATACTGGTTGGAATACATTGTCCCCAACTCCAAATCATCACAGAGGGTATGTGCTTGACCGTCCGAATTACGCAATGCTCTGAATATATGGGCCTTCTGCGGACGAATTTGGCCGCCTCCGTCTTCAATCTAAAATAAAATCGTGATTACGGGAAAATTACTAAAACTGTTTCATTTTTTATTGTAAAAAGAAATGCGACGAAAAAATTAACTTACTTTGTTTCAATAGCCACTCTCGCAGTCTCTGTGAAGTTGAGCACAATACAATCGCCGTTTTCACATGAAGTTGGTTAATTTGGGCAAGGAGTTTTCCTTAAATCGACACCGCAGTGTTCTTAACGATATGTCGATTTCAGCTTCGTTCAAATCCTTAAAAATGCAGTGAGCTGGTGAATTACGTTCCTGTAGAGCTTTATGAATGATTTTCCGGTCAGTCCTTGGTGTTGTTTTTCTTTTTTTGCCACAGTTTTGCGTAACCAAGGTTGAACCGCCTGGTATGTCCACGTGTTTTGTTATGTTGACTACTGTAGACTTCGCAATTCCAACAATCTCTGCTATTTTAGCATAGCTTGACTTCTTCTCAATCGACAAAGCAGCAACTTGTGATTTTTTTTCAACAGAAATGTCGGCTTTCTTATCCATATTGACAAAAATCAATTAAAATACGGTTTCCGACTTTCTATGAGTTTTAACTTTCAAACAAATATTCAATGCTACTAAATGGAACTTATTTAATTTAAGTCACAAATTACTTTTCCACTTATTAAAATACTTTTTTACAACCGCACCATTGCCAACTGCGAGCTAAAAGAGAATGATAAGAAAAGCACTATTAAACCTGTTTATGTGTTTGTGCACATTTATCCTACGCACGTAGGTAAGTCCTTCGGTGCCTGCTATTGAAATTAAAGAAAGTATGGAGAAAACCCGTAACCAACCGTATTCTTGAAAACAAATAAAGAACAAAATCATTTCACAGAACTCGCACTTCAAAAAGAAGCAAAATTCGTTGAAAACTCGGTCGGTCATAATTCATTGGCCACATACTGTATTTGTGACAGTTTGCGTAAATTCTTTTAATTGTTTTACTTATTGAGAACTATTTCCTCCTCAGTATAAATTCTGTTGTGGATAATTTAGCTTTTTTAATATTATTTTAATATTTCGCAAAAAATTTACGGATGTAAGAGTATGACGATTACTAAATACGAGTACGAGTAACCTGACATAACTGCATAGTCAGGAAATGAAAACCAGAACATACTCAATGTTTTGTTTTCCTACTTGACCATCAAATTCTTTATAACTGATATATTGCACACATTTATTAAAAAAAAAAACTACGATTGATTTAATTAAGAAAAAAGGTATATTACATTTAGAGCCTTACAATAACATAAACGAAAACAACCAAAAGTATATATTTGCCAACAATTTCAATTTATTTCATTCACCTTAAGACATTTACTTGACAGGAAATTTACCTAAGAAAAAAAATGGAGGAAGTTGGGTTTTGGAACGCACTTCCCATGGTTTTCACATTTGTACAGTTCATTTTTAAAGATGGCAAAACACGTGCCTATGTATGTGTATACATTTGCAGGCAGCTTAACAAAAGCATGTGATTTGCCTTCTTTTTAGTTTGTAAGCCGAAAGAGAACCCCTTGAAGTTGACCATCTCATTACACCCCATCTTTGCCTCTGCATTGAACGAAATATATTCACTACAGTACAGGTGTTCAGAATTAAGAATAAAGCAACAATGGAAAAATCACAGAGCAGAAACGCAAAAGGATGCAAGGAAAATTTTGGCTGTGCATCTTTGCCTACCTCAGAGATCACATTTTTTTACCACAAACATATGTCGCTTGTATAACGGTTGCTAGCTCAAAACTTTAGGCCCAAAAACTGGACACAATAACAAATATGTATATGTATATGTATAGGTATATACTTTTAGGGATCTATCGTTTTTATTTTTCCATATTACAAACTTTGTATCAAAAGTAATAGGCCCTATGGGATATAGTATAAAAAGGGATGGAAGGTTTACTCTATCTTGCCCATTCTTCTATTGTTGATTTATTTGTCATTCGTCAATGGCAAGTAATGATATCAAAATGTATTGTTATAGAATTAAAGGTTGTATATATACATAATACTTACATACATATAATGACATGTATTAAACTCAATATCACAATTTTTTTAACTTATAAAGGTGATTCCCATTTTAATTCATTTTTCAAGATTTCGAAAACTAAAACAAATTCTATCAAGAGAAACAGGCGAATCTTCTTCATTCAGAGCGAACAGAAAATTAAGAGGAAGAAAAATTAACTGTCAATCATTTTAAAGAACAATATAAGCGGGTGAATGCGCGTCATTGTTTTTGTGAAACTCTGATTGCTACGTGTGAGCCATGACTTGATATGATGGCATGTGAATTCGTTGTGAGTTAGGTGTCTATATGTCTGACAGCCTCAATCCAAGGAATCCTATTCCTTCCTTCCCTTTCTATCACTGAGAATATTTTAAAGCGAAAAATTGAGAGCTGTGTAAAAATATTGTTAAAAAAAACTGTATACATAGCATGAAATAAGATTTACCACCTACGAAAACATGTACCGATTAATCTTCTAATCGCTATATATTATGCCCTAGTCAATTCTCATTTGGAGTATGGTATTTATTGTTGGGGGAGTGCATTTACAAGTAACCTTAAACCTCTTATAATAGCTCAAAAGAAGGTAATAAGGACGATACTGTTCAAACCAAGATGGGAGCCCTCGCTTCCCTTATTTCAATCTACACCCCGCGCAACAAAAAAAGCCGCATACGGGTTTTCCGTTTTTTTGCGCTAATTACCTTTAAGGGATTCGCCGAATTATATTTTATTGCTTCCGGGTTAGGTAATGCGCATTTTGGAATGTGTCGGAATTCATTCTGGCAGTATTTAACAGTGCGTGCAGTTGTATTTCTTAAATAAAAGTGAAAAGAGTAAATCGCGATGTCTAAAAGGGTACAATTGAGTAAAGAAAATAAGGCAGTTATCGTCGCCTTATCCAAACAGAATCAGTCATTTCGTGAAATTGCTCTACAAATTGGATGCAATGAGAGCTCTGTAAGAAGATTCTGTAACAAATATCGTCGGGATCACAATCTGGATAGAAAAATTGGCACAGGATTGAAGAGATGTACCACTGTTCGGGAGGACCGGGAACTGAAGAGGCTAAGCTTGAGGAACAGGTTTAAAAATGCATCGGAGTTAGGAGCTGACCTGCGAGAAGCTACTGGGGCTGAAGTTAGCGTCAGAACTATCCAGAATCGTCTCAACGAGATGGGTTTGCTAGCAAGGAGACCAGCGAAAAAGCCACTTCTGACCAGCAAAATGAAGAAAACGCGCCTTAGTGGTTGGGCTAAGGAAAGGCAAAACTGGAGTGTTCAAGATTGGTCAAATGTGGTGTTATCTGATGAGTTCAAGTTTAACCTAATCGGACCGGATGGGAAGCAGATAGTTCGTCTTAGAAAAGGGGAACGCTACAGAGACGAATGCATAGCTCACACCGTAAAACATTCTCCTTATATTATGGTGTGGGGATGCATCACCGCAATCGGAGTTGGATCTCTAATTATGCTCGAGGGCACTGTTAACGCCATGTAGTACAAACAAATTATCTTAGATGGTGTTGTACCGAGTATGGAAATGATAACAGCAGAAACATCAAAACCAATTTTTCAAGATGATTCAGCACCTTGCCACCGAGCAAAATCTGTGAGTAATTCGAGGTTTTTTTTCATATTTATGGGTGTTTTGAAAATCTTATGATTTTAATTTTTAAATTTCCTCCACAGATTAAAACTTTGAAAGAAGAATTAGGAATAGAATCCCTAATTTGGCCGGGAAACAGTCCAGATCTCAACCCCATCGAAAATGTCTGGGCTCTTATGGGAAAGAAGATCCAAGATAAAAAAACAAAAACCATGCAGCGTCTAAAAAGCATCATTGAAGAAGTGTGGTTCAATGAAATTAATAACAATTACCTCGGTAATCTCTATGCCTCCATGCCAAACAGGGTTCATGACGTTGTTAGGGCGAAGGGTGGTGCTACGAAATACTAGAATCATTTTTTAATATTATGAAAGTCTTAAATTATGTAAAAAGGTTTCTTAGTTAATAAAAATATGAAAAAAGAATTTTGCTTTTCAAATTGTTGCTCTTTTTTTAATTTATGTATATTGATAGTACTTGGGTAATATCTGATATTTTGTAGTCTGATCTTCACGATCATTACTTTTTTTCAATTAGGCTACGAAATGTATTGTCAAATTGGGGAATGTGTTAACTTAAATGTTAAACATCAAAAATACAAAGTGACTACGTAGTGATTAGTCATCATTTATTAAATTTCTTCCATTTTGTTAAAAATTACCAAGTGCGGCTTTTTTTGTTGCGCGGGGTGTAAATATATAATGCCGCTATAGTACTTTTATGTATTGAAAGTATTGAGGTTGTTCTAACTTCGAAGCGGTTATACCCATGTAAGTAGAAATGAAGCATATTTATTCACTGCGTTCTTCAACTGAAGTAGTAGTTCCAAGAGGTAGGACAGAACATTGCAGACAATTTTCCACCAACATAGCTCCCTTCATTTATAATAGATTGCCTGCCAATGTACGCAACCAAGTAAGACGTAAATCCAGATTCCTTGGTTCTCTGAGAAACTGGTTACTTTTCAAACCAAATGTACATACTTTACGAGTAACATAAGTAATAATACAATGTTAATTCATTACTTTCTCCTAGTTCCAATAAAATACACTTGTCACGGGTTTCTCTAACCACAAAGTGTATATAAGCCATTTTAATACATATTTAAAAAAAAAAAAAAACATAACTCATGAATAAACAACTTTAAGCAATTGAATAATCACTTATTTCTTTATAAATAGTTGTTTGTATTTTAAAATTATTTTATTTGCAGGTAAAATTGAATATTGTATTATAAAATGGAATAAAAAACAGACATGAAACCAAAAATATTGGCCTGTTCCCTCACATTTTTAACTAACACTTAAAAAGTAAGCATGGCGTCGTGAATGAATGGGCGGATTAAAACAAATAAAGTTCCGTATACAAAGTTCAATTTTTCTATCTCAATATTTAAGGCCCACAAACTGGTGAAGGAAGAACGGACGGACGGACGAACAGAAATTGAATTACGTTTTTATCGTTAACTAGCCTAGGATCAACGTTGATTATGATTTATGTATACTCTACGATAGAACAGCTTATGTTAATTTTTAACATTTTTCGGGAGAGACGTTAAAAAATCTATGGAAGAAATTTTATACTATGCAATTTTGATTTAAGTCGACTTAAGCTACTCTGTTTTATCGCCGCAGATATATTGAAGCCGTGTGATAGCTGGACGTGGCTCAGTGTTTAAGTGCAAGATTACAGAGCGGGAGACTCCGGAACAAACTCCCTTATATTAATAGATAGCTCATACATTTTGATCTTAAAATTAGTTATTAATGTTTGTTTTTTGGTAAAAAAAAATCGTTGATTATTACTGTAATAATACTTTTATACATTTTGTGTATTGTAATACAAAATAAGATACTAAGATAAGAAATTCAAGGAAATGGGGGACATTTCTTGATCAATAAAGGACAGGAGAAGAAAATGCCTTAATGGAGAGTTGTCTTCGTAAATGGAGAACTGTTGGGAACTGTTTTATGTGCAAATTACAATGGTCAACACAATTTTTTGCCTTGGTTTGAACTGTGTATAGTTTAGTTATATATATGCTACCTTAGTAAGGATTCATAGAAAAATAATACAAGTTTTCTAAAATTGTTTACAAGTTTTTTTTTTTTACAATTTTAATTTTACGATGGTTTTGTGCGAAGCAGATACTCGTAAAGAAAGTATTCTCGCTCTTTATGGTGAAAATTTTTCAAATAGGCGAATCGTAGATGTTGTGGGATGCCATGAAATCACTGTGAGGCGGCTTTTGAAGAAATTAAGCTCAACGAGCAGTACGGAGAGGCAACCTGGGAGCGAAAGACTAAAAAAACGACAACACGGCAAGATCGGATTTTGGAGTGCATGTCTCTGAAAAAACGGTTCGCAACTGCCAGGGAATTGAGAAAAGACTTGAACGAGAGATGTTCTATTAACATAAGCACGCGGAGTGTTCAACGCCGTCTAAATGAAGTGGGTCTTCAAGCCAGTAGACCTGCAAAAAAGCCGCGTCTCTCTGCTGTAATGAAGAAAAAATGATTGATGTGGGTCAAATAGCACCGGGAATGGACCACCAACGATTGGAAAAAGGTTATATTTTTTCACGAATTCAAATTTAATTTAACTGGACCTGACGGAAAGCAAACAGTGCGAAGGAGAGCTAAGGAACAGTATTTAGACGAATATTTGCTTCCCACCGTTAAGCATTCATCATATGTTATGGTTTGGGGATGAAGACAAATTGGGTGCTTGGTCGTACTTTGCTTTTAGACGGTTCCGTAAATGCAACGAAATACAAAGAAATTATTGCTGATGGTGTTGTTCCTACAATAGAGGAACAATATGCTGCTACATCCCAAATCCCATATTTCATGCTGATTCCCCTCCCTGTCATCGCCCTCATTCCGTAAGTAAAAACAAATTTTGACCTAAAATTCAAACTCAAAACCACTTCCAAAAATTCTTTCCTTTCAACAGATAACCCAATGCAAGGCAGATATTGGCCTTGAATTCCGAAATTGGCCAGGAACTAGTCCCGATCTTAATATAATAGAGAACTTGTGGTCAATTATAGGTCAGAAAGAACGCAACAAGGCACCTAACACAATTGAAGAGCTCAAAACAGTCATACAGGGTGGTTGACATGAATTGTTACCAACTTCACGTCGCTGTGTCTGCCAAATTACGAATGACAGCGCGCTGACAATTTGACAGTTGTTAATTCATTTCATTGCTGACAAGCGTGTGCAAGGTTTTTTTTTATCGTGTGTTTAGTTTTTGTTCTATCGATGGAATAGAATGGAATTCAAACGTAGTAGTGTTATTGCCCCTTTTTAGCTGGAAAATCACAACCACAGCAACATCGTCAACAGTGATTCGGTGTAGCGAAGAAAAATGGCTTCTGAGCTAAACATATCCAGAGAATGGATGCAACACATTTTGAAAAATGAGCTGGGACTCAAGGCCTTAAAGTTCCAAAAAGCGCATCTCATACCTGACCAAAAAAAAGTTAAAGTGGAAAGAGCGAAGGAGTTGATCCGCTTGCACGCAAGTGGCCGATTGCCAAACATCGTCTTTTCTGAAGAAGCACCATTACCAATTGAACAACTTGTCAACAAGCAAAATGATCGAGTTTACCTGCCAGAGAGGTCATACGATAATTTCGACCAAAGAATGGCCACCCGGAAGCAACCGCCACCGTTCTTAGTTTTGGACCGTGGCGTTAAGATAATCGCGATGGTTTATCATGAAACTGTCTTGGAAGCTGTGTTGAAGCCATGGGCGTGCAAACATTTCGGCCTAAGACCCTGGACATTTCAACAGGACTCTGCACCTTCTGTAGAGGAACTGTGGACTAAAGATATGTATAAAAACAGATGAAATCCAAAAACTTTATGACTCTATGCCACGAAGGGTCGAAGCAGTCATAACGGCTAAAGGCGGTGCTAAAAAGTACTAAGGAAAAATACAAACTGGATTCCCCGTAATAATGACAAATTAGTGTTATTCAATGTTCCCTTAATTACTTTTAATAAAAAAAAGTGAAAAAAAACTACTCTAATGTACATATACAGTGGCCGAAATAAGTGTAAAGACAGTAAGAATTTTAAGCATTAAAACGACGAAGTTTTGGGTATTACCTATCAAACTGTAATTCAGTACTTCGTACAACCTCCTCGGTTCTCAATATCTTGAAAAATTATATTTGGCACAGAATTTACCAAGTTCTGCAGTACTTCACCATTGAGCTCGATCCATGCCTGGGTTATTTGTGTTTTTAGCTCTTCCACATTGCTCTACTGCCTCCCATTCGAATAAATCTTTCTAGCCATGATCTCCCACATGTTTTCGATTGGGTTAAGGTCAGGACTACATGATGGCCACGGTAAACACCTTGTCCCGCTGATTTCAAACCATTCACGGACTCTTCTTGCTGTGTGAATGGGAGCATTGTCTTGCTGAAAAATGAAGTTTCCACCCGCCGGAATTTGTCCAATTTCGTCTAGGGCATATTGCAGCATCTCCCAATATTGTTCACTATTCATTCTGGCTGGCGCCCACATCAAAGGGATTTTTCCATTAAATCCAAATGCACCCCAAACCATCAAACTTACACCTCCGGAGTGCCGGCTCATTTTTACTGCTTTTTCATCTCGCAAATCACGCCAATAAAAGCTGAAAACATCGGGACCGACCAAATCAATTTTTTTTCATCAGTAAAGATAACGGATTCCCACTCCAAGGTCCATGGCATGTGGTCTCTAGCGAACTTTAGCCAGGCATTTTTATGATGCTGCTGCAATTACGACTTTTTCATCATCTTTGTGTATGGAAGGTTGGGATTTCCCTTCAACACTTCCTGCACTCTTCTTACAATTACTGAAAAATCCAACCGTGATCAAATGGGTTCCACGGGCCATGGCTAAATTAAGATTCAATTGTTCTCATTTCGAGTCATGAAAAGTGCAATTTACCTGTGAAATTACCTCTTAAATATTTTCACAGACTTTAAATAAAAAAAAAAAACTCGAATATTGTAAGCTAAACGCAGTGTCTTTATACTTATTTCGTCTTTTTTGCACTGCTTCTTTAATTAGTAATGACAACTCAATTTGTTTCTAAACTGTTATTGTAGGTGCATTATTTTTTCTATATAAGAGAGAATTGATTTACTTACGTTTTGGGTTAACATTATGTTAGCATAACGTAAGCAGTTCAGTCGCTATATCAAATTGAACAGTTGGAGAATGTTTATCTTTATACTTATTTCGGCCACTGTACTCGTATGTATTTGATATATATATATATATATATATATATATATTATTGATGTGTAGTACACATACTATTTTATACTCCTTTCTGCTGGCGTCTACTTGTTCTTGCACTTTTGTCGCATTTGTGGGAAATTTGGCCCCAAATAGTGTTAAGAAGGACAATGACTCATAAAAAAATTATAGATATATTTAAAGTTTAGTGAAATACAATACCTTTTAGAAAAGATGATTTTGGAGTGGCAAAATAAATGCGATGGACTGAACTTTTTTTTTCACAATATAATTTCAATCATGAAGGTTACTGGGTTGCGTTGAAGTAAACGAATGTTTTCTGTTTCTTAACTGAGAATAGAAATCTTCCATTTTCACGAAATCGCACACGGCTCCCAATGAGCCAGTCAACTACATACTGAAAAATAAATTTACTAAGGATGTGACGAAAAAATATTCTAATTTTTTAAATACGAGTATGTAACTAATGTACAAGAATCTTTTATTGCAGAGTATTTCAAGCACTTCCTGTACCTGCCAATCTTGGATCCCCTTAGAGCTTCATCAGAACAACAGTGGTTTCCAGATGGAGATACTTAAAAGAAAACACACCTCTCCAAAGGTTTTGCACTTATCTCAATTAAATTAGCTTATTATCGACGAATTGGGGAAACAAAATTAACAATTTTTAGTGTTTTTTTTTTAATTTAAATTGCTTTGTTAATGAAGCGGAACTACATATGTATAACGTGTAGCGAGAAAGAAATAACTCGAGAAGCAAATGATTTTTATCATACGAGGGTGGGTCATAAGTTCCTGAAAATTAACACAAATTGTGTCGTCACCTTAAATTTATTTTTTTTTGTCCAGAATCATCTTTCTAAAGAACTCACCCAAATTTTCAGACAGATCTGTCAAATAATTTTGTTGTGGCAGCCATTTTATATAGACGCCTACTAGCATTTTCGTTAAAATGGAAAAAAGTGAATTTCGAGTGCTCATTAAACACTACTTTTTGCGAGAAAAAACTATCACGCAAACCAAACAAAAGCTTGACAAATATTATGGGGAGTCTTCACCATCGATTGGAACCATTCACCACTGGTTTACTCAATTTCGGTGCGGTCGTTCAAGCACAAGTGACGCCGAACGTTCTGGTAGCCCAATTGGGGTCACTACACCAGAAATGGTCGACAAAATCCATGGTTTGATAATGGACGATCGGCGAGTGAAAGTGCGCAAGCTTGAAGAGGCCACAGACTTATCACATGGCTCAGTGATTTCGATTTTATATAAATATTTGAACATGAAAAAGCTTTCCGCAAAATGGGTGCCGCGTTTGCTCACAATCGACAACAAACGTATTCGTTTGACAACTTCAAAGGTGTGTTTGGTGATGTTCTAGAAAAATTCGGCTGAGTTTTTGCACCGTTTCGTAACCGTGGATAAAACCTGGATTCACCACAACACACCAGAAACCAAGGAACAGTCAAAACAATGGACTTCTCCTGGTGAATCGAAGCCGAAGAAGGCCAAGGCGGGTTTGTCAACAAACAAGGTCCTGGCGACCGTTTTTTTGGGATGCGCGCGGTGTTATTCACATCGAAGGGTAAAACGATCACCGGCGCATATTACGCAGAGCTGCTGGATCGATTCCAAGCCGATTTGAAGCAAAAACGGCCGCATTTGGCAAAGAAAAAAGTTATTTTTCGTCAGGACAACGCACCGGCGCGCAAGTCCGCAGTCGCAATGGCAAAATTGCATGAGTTAGGCTACGAACTTCTCCCTTATCCAGCATATTCCCCAGATTTAGCCCCTGCGACTATTTCTTGTTTCCAAACATGAAAAAATGGCTCGGAGGTAAGAGATTTGGGTCAAATGAAGAGGTCATCGCTGAAACAAACGCTTATTTTGAGGGGCTCGAGAAATTGTATTATTTGGAGGGCATCAAAAAATTGAAGAAACGTTGGATGAAGTGTATAGAGCTAAAAGGAGACTATGTTGAAAAATAAAATGACTTATTGACCCACCCTCGTAATGTTAAAAATAGACTTACAAATTCTTCTCGCCACTCAGTACTTCAGTCCTATTATTGAGAGAACATTCGGGACCTTGATAAGGGTTAAAACTTGGCTACCATCAACAATATCTAAAGATCGGCTCAATGGTATATTATGACATTTTTGTTACCAAATATATTGACAGCTACTTACAAGTTACAACTCGCACTTGGTGGTTTTCCTTTTAATTTTTTACTAAAATGATAATCCAGTCAAATTAGAATCATTTTGATATTCCATTTCTTCTGATAAACGAGGAAAACGAATTATGATACAGTTAAAGTAACTGTAATCGAGCAAGGCTTGCATTAAGGGGGTTATTCTAAAAATTCTGCGACCGCTAAAATAAAAAAAAAAAAAAGAATCTGGTTTAATCGCTCATAAACTGGGAGCCGTAAAAGAGTGTACCTTATAAATAACAAATTATTAACAATTCTATTATATAACCAACAACTTTTGGTGAGATATTCACAATAAGACTTAATCATCACCATAAATATGTAGCTTGAGAAAGCAATAAATGTCTATTTTTAAGAAAACGTAGAAAATGCTAATGTCTATATATTTCCTATCAAAAATATTGGAAAAAACGACGACACGGTGTCTCTCTGTCCATCTGTACGTGTGCCTGTCACACGCTTGTAACATTTAGACCGTTCAAGCTAGAGACCTGTAATTTTGTACAAAAATAATATGTGGTGGACCGAAAACAATCAGGAAAAATATTCTTGTGGGGCTTTTGGAGCCCAAATCATGCGACATATCAAAATAAGGCTGAAACTCTAGGGAGTTCAAAAATATAAAAAAAGTTTTGCTTTTTTGATAAAGTTTTTAAACCCCATATATCTATGTATATGTGTATATACTTATAAATGATTTATGAATATTGATAAATGAATAGAAAAAATGTGAGTTTGAATTGCTTACGTTTCCAATCTACGAGGCGCGGCTGATAACTTCGCCGACTAAGACATTAAGTGAAAGAAGAGAAATATTATTTCTCAATATAGTCTCCCTTGAGTGAAATACATTTCTCATATCGGGCATACAGTGTCTTAATACCACTGAAAAAATATTATTTTTCTTTGCCTTCAAAATGACTTTCTCCGGACGCCTTGATTTCGTTCTCACCTGCAAATCTCTGGCCAAGTCACATTCACAGTTACGATTCGGTTGCAAATTTCGTCGAACTTCCTTTCTTCACAAAATAATTTATCATGGCGCTCAAAATTCCGAGAATTTCCGATTTCAGCTGACATGGTGATGTTTATCTTACCACAGATAATAACAAAATGGGATTTATTATTGAAACGAGGTGATATTTATACTACTAAAGGGTGCCGCAGTTAGTGCTATCACTAATGAGAAGATGGTTCGTTGTTGAGTATCTCAGGAAGTAAACTTATCAGCCGCCCCTCGTATGTACGTCAAAATGGGCGCTAATTTGTGCTCAGTTATGACGTTGATTAATTATCTTTCAAAAAAAAAAAACGATCCTATGTACCCTGCTTTAAAGAAATGCTATTCACCTCAAGCTTGCGAAAATATATTAATATCTTTTCGAGATTATAAAGAAAGAGAACTAGTCTAGTTTTTTGCATATAAAAATATTAATAACTTGTTATTATAATTATGAGGTACATTTACATATGTATGCATATACATACATTATATTTTTCACAGTTATTAGCACTTCCGTTTTTTTTAGCAAAATTCATGGCATTTTTAATAATTTTAGAATTTTTTAGCAGTTTTCCAATGGGACCCCAGAATAAGTTTTGTAAACACTTTATACGGTGGTTGCCATACACCGCAGGTATGGCAACCACCGTTGTCACTAATGAAAGGCAATAGCGTAGCAAATTCAGAAAAAATCTATTCTAACTTTCAGATTTAATCCACAGCGTGTGATTGTTTGGTGTGGTTGGTGGAATGGTGGCATTATTGGGAAAACCCGACTTAATCGCCCTATATACGCCATGGCTGAAAATAAAAACAACCAAAATTCCTAATATATGACTATTTTACTAAATAGCTAATTTTACTCACATATAATTATTCTTATTATAATTCATGGAAACTACGAGTATTTCATTCTATCTAAAATAGTCGATAGAAGATAGAAAAAAATCGCTTCGATGAATCCAGAATAGTTGTAAGTCACATCAACAGAAAACTTTTGACAAGTTCAGTAAAATATACGAATACTAATTATTTGTTATTTTGAACAACCACGAAAACTTCCATAGTAGAACAAAAACAAGATTTCTTCTACTATGTACCAAGTATGTACATATGTACATAGAGTCGAAATTTCAGCCCGCGTATTTGAGCACTCAGAATCGAAAGTTTGAGTTGAATTTGTATCCAAACGTAGTTGACAGAAAAGAGGGACCTAAACTTTGATTCTTTTTGTAAATGTAATGTAAGTATTTCATTAAAAACACATTACCACCAAATAAATTTTAAAAGTATAAACGTCTCAACTCGACTATCACCTTTTTCATACAGACACAAAATAAACAAAGTCAACTTTGACAACTAATACAAAAAGGGGACCGACTCTGGGATGTCTGCAACTAGGCTATTTTTTGCACAAAAATTGTGAAAAAATGCATGAAATTATCAAAATTTCGTAAAAGTCAGTGTGGCGCTTCATTATTTATTAGATTAGATTGATTAGCACTTAAGACTGGTGCACATCGGCATAGCGATATAGCACAATACGTGTATTCAAATTTGTATGCGCACACCCAGCGTGATATATCGCTGCATATTGTATTCTATCGCTCTATCTCGAAATGGAAGGCACCGAAAAGTTAATTACATGTGTAAAAAATCATCATATCCAACAGTGATTGTAGAAATGTAAAAAAGAAATACACATTCTAGGATGCGATTGGTGTGGAGCTGAATGAAAGTGGTGAGTGCAAAGTACCCTTCACATTACATGTTCTCTCATATGATACGTGGTTCAATTTATGTGTTCTTATTTTATTTGACAAATTTACGTAAATATATTGGTATTATGTGATTGATATAATAGTGTTAAAATTGTAAACATTTTCAAATAAAATGACTTAATTTTGCGTATACCTTCCTTACACAACACGATTTTTCATATGGGTCATATCATATTATAATATCAATAGTGGGTAAGTTTGTCCATGACAAGCGGTCAAAGCTTCTATAATTTCGACATAATTTTTTTTTTTTTATAAGTTAATCCCTAGAGTCGTGCTATACATAAGTGTGCAAAATTTCAGCTCTGTAATTCATTCGAGCGACTCTGTAGTATTCGTATGGTCTATCGTTATCGCTATCGCTGTCACGCCGGTCGGCTTGAGTCATTATCGCTAATGCTATCATGCCGGTGTGCGCCAGCCTTTGAACAATAAAATATAAACAAATTCAATTTCTTACTGAAGTGAAACAAGGTCATTAAAAAAAAAATGCGTAAAATAATGAAGTGAATGAAAGAAAACTGTAGTTAATAGGGTTTCGAGATTGCTGAATCCGAATTAGGGATAAAAACTTTAAAAAAATAAATTTCATAATCAATATATGTTTTCGAGGTCATTAAATCCAAAACTAGTCAAAACTTTCAGATTTAATATGAAGCTATTTTAAATTTTTGCGGGCTCTTTTCTGACACTCATTTTTAATTTTAAAAATTTAACTTGGGATTTGCATCCAATGACCTCGAAAACATTTATCTAGACTGGTCCGTGTCAATTATCGTAGATTTTTTTTCTAATTTTTGGGCGCCATTTTTTACGGATTTAGCAACCTTGAAAATGCTTTTAACTATATTTTCCTCTGATTCAGTTCATTGTTTTACGCAGAAATTTAATTTGTTTATTATAAAGAGACTTTCCGCTCCATTTTGAGTTTTTTAATTCTAACTTTGAATTCGGAAGACATTTAAATTAATACAATAGTTTACGAGGGAATTGAATTTGTTTATATTTAAACAATAAAGCGCCACACGGATTTCAACAAAATTTGTAAAACCTTATTTCTTCTGTTTTTTGGGAAAAAAAATTGCCCGAGTTGCAGACACCTCGGAGCCTTTTCATAGTTTTACTGGACTATACTCAATCCATGTATACATTAACATTTTGGACTCAACCCCGCTCGCAAAATGTAGTCGAGTCGTTGTATGACCTATTAAATATCAAAACGATAAACTTTAAAAACATAGTTTGGTTAACAGAATTCGCTAACGCTAACCAAAGAACTGTCATTCTGGTGGAAAATTCTTTTTGCCGCTGACGTTATCGTATGTGGGTGGATTTCAAAAATGTTTATACTTGTTCTACTTCAAATTTTAGAAAGCTAATATACAAAATTGAATCTTCCTAGCTCAAAATTGAAGGCCCACAAGCTGGTCGACATAACTTACGATGCTGATCATATATATCGTCATTATTTCTCCATTTTACAAACTATGTATCAAAATTAATATATCCTATGGGATAGGGTATAAAACAAATATAGAAAGAATATATTTTATATGCGTCTGTTTACACCCTATCCCGTAAGGTATATTAATTCTGATTCATAGTTTGTAACATAGATAAATAATAAGGGAATACCCCTTTCGAAAGCATCGAAGCAGTACAAATGTTAACATTTTTGAGATTCGCCCACAGACACGCCTACATTTAAAAAAATCCACTTTTCCAATATTTTTGCTAGAAACTGACAAAATTGTCTATATAAAATTATATATTATAATACATTTCGTCCACAGATTGTACTTGGCCACGCCCTCTTCTTGGGGGCGTTTAATTTAAAAAAAAAGAAGAATTTTGTTTCTTCAAAGCTAATTATGGTGATGGTTAATCCGTAAACTTCGGTTACAAGTGGTAACAGCCACGTCCACTTCTTATGAGTGTTGTGAAGTGTTTTTAACTTAAATCTCTTAAAAATTGCGGAAATATTTCGGAGTAGAAAGATATTGCATTTGACTTACAAATTTCACAACGTCACGCCCACATTATTAACGGTGAGGTAGAGGATGGAATTATAGAGCTTAGTGTCTGAAAAAAACGTCTTATATCAGTTTTTTTCTTAAAAGCATTTAAATTAGAACAGTTTTATTTCGCACAGAAATATATGCGGTTTCTTCTTATGCGATACATTTCATATATATATATATCGAAGTGTGAATACCCTTATTAGTGGCAACGCTATTTTCTTGCCAACGCATTAAAAAGTTGCTAGCGCTTTGTCGCGCAAAGTAATTCTCGTCAATAGAAACTACAAAAAAAAGTGTTCATCCGTTTTGGTTCTCCTGTCCCAACAATTAGAAGATACCAGTTTTGTGGGGACACGTGAATCCCCTAAATACTAAATACATGTGAATTCCCCCTAAACCTTTCTGTAATGCCCCCTTTACACAACGGTATGCTTTTAGTGTTCATTTAGAATTTTTCAAGGTCAGCAAAACGTTTATGCCCCTAAAGTGTGGGCATGGCCATGTACGGGCGTTTGTATATTTTACAGAGGGCATATTTTACAGAGGGCATATTTTACAGAGGGCATATTTTACAGAGGGCATATTTTACAGAGAGAATATTTTAATGAGGGAATACTTTACAGAGGGAATATTTTTCAACTTCTAGGTAGTAGAAATGTTAAAAACACTACAATTATTGAAAAGTGGGTGGATTTTAAAAAAATTTACAATTGCGCTGCTTATATATAAAATGTTGTGTTCCCAGCTCTAAATTTTAGGGCCCAAAAACTTCTTACATACACAAATAAATCTATGGTTATTATTTTTATATTTTACAAACTACATATCAAAATTAAACCCTATTGGAAGCGAGCCACTCACCCCAAACCGAATACGGGATACATTGAGCTAGTGTATCGTGTATGTACATGCCAAACAGTCTGAGGAGCTAAAGTGAAAATCATCAGCTTTTTCGGAAAATAATTATTCTCAAAATTTATTTATTTTAGTTCATTTTGTTTTTTTTAAGTAAATTTTTTTTTTTTTTTTGTAGGTTACATTATCAACACTAATGTTCATTTAAAAGATCTACGTTAAACTTTTAGTATTTACCTTTTATATCTTGCAGGATATCAGTTCCGAAATTCCAAGTAAAACGGATATAAATAATCATCGTTCTTAAAGGCTTAACTATAATAGAAGAAAGGTTTCGTACGACCACTTCCGAAACAGTGCGAATACAAAGTATTCATATTGTGTGACCATAATAGCTTTTTGCTTCGATTCGTCAAGTTTTCGTTCACTTTTGCTACGTGTGTACGTATGAAAATTTGACAAGCGGTCCCCCATCTAAGTACTAACCGCGCCCGATTATGCTTAATTTCGGTCATCGCACGAGAACCTTTGCTTCCAAACACATACGCCTATTATGGGCTACTTGAGCAATTGACAGTACTGAAGGAAATTTAACGTAGAATTATGACATTAGCTTCCGATTGCTTCCGACTATTATAGTTCAGCCTTAAGGTTATGATTTTGAAAAGAAAACCTGTTTTCGAAATAAATAAAAAAAAAAAAAATCCTAACCTAAAATTTATTTCTCACCACCGGAAGGAAGCTTGGAGTAAATATGTCAGACCTGTTACAAAACTGTCACAAGTCCAAATAGTCGAACACACCCGCTCTAAGCCAACAATTTACGTTCCAACGTGATCGAAATGAAACACTCATACAATAAAATTCTTCCGCGTAGAAAAGTGATTATGGCGTACTTGCAACAAATAAAATTACCGAAAGCATACATAAATCTTCGTACTTACCAAATTATCAATTCAATAGAAAGACTGTTATTCGATGTTGTTTACTTTTCAGATTTAATATAGAATACTTTTTTTCATTTCACAAAAACATAATTACAATTAGTTTCCCCCCAGCTGTTCTTCGGTACGAGATGACTGGTGGAATACTAAAAATAAAACGCAGAAAAGAAGATGGAAGACAATGGGAATTTTTTCGTGATACGTACCTGTCAGTATACTGGGATATTTTTTCTTTTGTTTGATGAGGGTGGGTCCGGCTGAATAAATTTGTGTACTTTCACGGATGTCATGAATATAATATAAAATTATTTAATAATAATAATCGATAAGGTAGTAATAAGAAGGTAATCAATCCAATGATTTAAATTGCAAATGTAAATCTTATCAAGCACAGGAAATTCATCGGAACGATAAACTAAGGAAATTATTTTATGCGTTGTTGTCTATCTTTTGGAGAAAAAAAACATTCGTCATACGAACTGCATAGTTTTTTTGTACCTACATATATGTGTATATACTCGCGGCATTGAGACTACACCTACATACTTGCATGCCTGGATCATAGTCCAAATTTTGTTTTGTAGAGCGCCAAACAAAATTGGTTCCGATCCAATTCGATGCGGCGGTTCTGAGAAGTTGAAAATTTGACAGCCCAGTTATTAACGGATCGGATCGGAAAAAGAAGGAAGGTGCTCAACCTGCAGGATAGGTCGAAAGACATAACCTATAAAGTTGCTCTTAGATGGTGGAATTGGCGCAAACAATGTTATGCTATGTTTGGTGGTACAATTTGAACAACGAAAAATATGCTGATGAGATTAATTTTCATTTGTAAAACCACAATAAAAGGGTTGAGGTTATGTTCTGAGAAGTTGAAAATTTGACAGCCCATTTATTAACGGATCGGTTCGGCAAGAGATGGAAGACGCTCAACCTTGCAGGATAGGTCGGAAGACATAACCTATAAAGTTGCTCTTAGATGGTGGAATCGACGCAAACAATTTGTTGATGTGTTACGTGAGAGGGTTTAGTTGCATATGGAAAGCAGTTGAGGTTATGTTCACACAAAGCAAACACAAATACTGTGCACACTAAATGCGTGTCCTAAATCTACAAAAACTTTCAAAAAAGGTAAATTATTCAATCTTCATTTATAGTTTAGATGTTTTCCGCTTATTTTAAGTAATACGGGTTAAATGGCGAAACGTCAAATGACGGATTGGATTGGAAGCACTGAGAGTGTGCGGATTGTTAAGAACTAACCATAATGGACTTGAAAATCCACAAACGAGATTACGCGGTACAGAGCACTATACCATTAAATACATACAATTACAGAATTTGGTATCGCTGGTTACCCAGTTGACTGCCTGTGTACTGCGTATCGTGTTTCAAAATGTGTATTGAGAAACTAATTGAATTTGTAAAATCAGATCCAATTTTTAAGATTTACTTATAAAATATGGCAGGCAATATAACAATCGTTAGACAAAGATAGTAACTACGCATGTTTTAAAAATATTGATTACAAAACTATGATATATGCATACATACATATCTAGTATTTATTGAAGGAATAGTATTGATTACAAATGAAACATAGTATTTACCTTGTTTTAGATAGGAGGAAAACACTTATTAGCGAGGTTGTAGAAGTCGTAGGGGAAAGTTGTTTGGTGACCTTGAATGACCTTGAATATCGTTATTTTCGACGATATAAACTAAACATTACTTTTTTTGAAATGGGAATTTGTACTTTTGAGAAAGGTAATCGAAATTACGTAAAAATATAATTGTTTCTCGAAAACTTGACCGTTTCGGAGACATCCAAGGAAGAACGTTCTAGTTTTTTTTTTTAAAGTTCACCTCATTTATATGAGAAAGTTTGTAGAAAGCTCAAGAACAAATTAGATGGTGTCATTGATTGTACTTGAATTAACTTTTTTTTATATTTTTCGCGCGCCAAAGGGAATATGAACACCATTAAACTGTTTCAGGACACGGACGTTTAGGAAAATAGAGAAGAGGAACGTAGGAGAAGCCTATGCACGTTGGCTTTAAATGTTTGAAGGTTGTAGTAAGGGGGAAATACAGAGCCTGGTAGATGATTCCACATTCGTGTCGTTCGGCTTATAAACGAATCCCTATATTTGATAGTACGACCGAAGTTGGGCTTAAGGATGAACTTTTGAAGGGGAGGAATGCAACTGGCTATTTCGTTGGAGCATTTTTTTAATAAAAAAAAGCGATAAAAAAGGGAAAGACACGAGACATTTCGACGGTGTTCAAGTGGATGTATGGAGATCACAATGTCTCTATCACCTATCAGTTTTAGCGCGCGATTCTGCACCCTGTCATCGTTATGGAAAGGGATATCTACTTTTGAAATCTCCAGAGTATGTATGGTCGACTGCAGCCTAAATGGCTGGTCGGATTTTCTTCAAACATCATAACTAGAATCAGTAAAAAAAAAAACATTTTCCTAAAAACGGCTCTTACGATTTTGATCAAATTTCATATTTAAGTTGAGGTGCACATACATATGCTATAGGGTGGCGTACCAGGTATTTTTTTTTTGCCGTTTTTGAAAATTGGCACATTCCCGGATATAACTTGGACGAATTAGTTCAAATTCGATATTTGAACAATATTTGACATACATATACAAGGTCATGACATACCAAGTTTTTGAAAAATGGCAATTTTGTTTACGGCTTTTTACGGATTAAAAAAAAAAAAGATTTTACCAATTTATTTTTTTTTAAATTTCGAACAGTTGCATCAAGTACGTGCGCTCAAACGTGCACTTTATTTTCATAACCAAGAAATATTACGTATTTACAATAAAAAAAAATAATGCAAAGCCGAATATTTGCAAACAAGCTTCGGCAAATGTAGTGAACAACATACCAAAGACCCCTAACATGCTTCGTAATACACTTCTTTGCTAAATATTACCTCGCAATAATCGATAAAGTCTGAAACTTGCTATTTCATCATCAGAGTTTTTATGTAGAAGCCTTTTTATCTCCATAATATGCAAGTCCATCCGGAGTATGACGTTTCATGCGAGCTTTTCAATTGTGGGCTTTCGTAACTTAAATGAATAAATATTTCGATACTAACAGCCCATACAAGGTCTGCCCTAGCTTCTCACAGACATTCCTGATATGCGAAACTCTGCCTTTGTTGGTTTGTTCAGGTGTGAACATGTCCCCAAAGTACCAGGGTATTGGAATCGGATTACGTTACTATAATAGTCGAAAGCAATCGGAAGCTAATGTCATAATTTTACGTTAAGAGCACTGTCAATTGCCCAAGTAGCCCATAATAGGCGTATGTGTTCGGAAGCAAACGTTCTCGTCCGATCACCGAAATCAAGCATCGCCGGGCGCTGTTAGTAGTTAGATGGGGGACCGCTTGTCAAATTTTCATACGTACACTTACGAAAGAACGAATCCAAAAAGCTTTGTATTCGTGCTGTTTCGGAAGTGATCGTGCAATAAAAATATACAAATAAGAAATAAAATAATAACGTGGCTGAATTATTTGACGCCCATAACAAAAAAAAAAAAATGGAACTTAGGGTTGTGGGTTGTGATATCACCGAGATTATTCTTTTGGGTTCTGATGATCCTAAACGAATTGAAATTCTCTCGTATGTGGCATTACTATGTTTAAGAAGTTTCATCCATTCCGTTTATTTAAGACAAATCAATGTTTATAAATTAAAGCACAACACCAACATCCTTTCTTTATTCATACATTTTATTTTTAACGCATTGAAATGTTAATTCCAGCTTGCGTCTGCATCTAAAGATCAGTCTTTGCAATTTCGTTGAATACTCTTCTATGATAGTGGACAGGAACAACTGCAAAAAAATACCCTCGTTTTTCTCTAATTTTCATTGTTAACCTAGAAATATATCCATTTCAGCAAATTTGGAATAATTTTAATTAACTTGCTGGCCCCATGCGGGCACTCTAAGCTAAACTTAGTACTTATAGTATGTCTTTCGACGTAACCTAACATAACGTATTTATTTAATTATAACAAATCAGTAATTATATTTAAGAAAAACTAATAATATTTTTCTTTTTTTTTTTTTTTTCAAAAAAACTCTTTTTTTTTTTAAAAAAAAAAAAAGAGGGAAAGTCCACAATAGAGCAGGTATTCACATTATGGCATATTTTGGAAAAAATAATCAGGAACTTCAAATCGATACTTAAGATGATGATGAGAATGCTCCATCACCAATGCCTTTGACGTCAGAAAACGACTACGACAAGTTGACACGTTGTCATGTGTTTTCTTTAATACCATACTTGAAAGGATTGTACAAAATACTTGCATAAGACATTGGTGATTTTGCGAGTATTGAAACAAAGGCGGCGAAAATGGTCTTAGAGGTTAATAAGAGCAAAATAAAATACATGCTGTCATCAAACAGGAACTCTCAACATCAGCGAGTAGGTAACTTCTATGCTTAATAATACCATTATTAAAATACACTAATACATTAAATATAAGAAAAAGTAATCAAGAAAAAAAAAAAAAAAACAAGTACAAAGAATGCTAAAATAAACAGCAATTGTTGTAAAATTGACAGTTTGTAAGTATCAGAAAGTATGCATCAATAGCAAAAAGGTGCTGCGTTTCTAAAATTATGCATCACTTTTAAAATTACATTAAAATTGTTAATAATAGTTTCCGCAGCAAATGTTTTTGTTTTTGTGTTTAATGTACAAATTTTTAACTTTACTTTACTTTAGATGGCGCTACATTCCGAGGTCGTCCTGGACATCCACCGAGAAGCTTGTCTCGATCTTGTGAAAGTCGATCTTGTGAAAGTCGCCTAAAGTTATGCATACAAAGTTGGTTGATGTCCTTTTCCACTTGTGTGCGCCATCTTAAGTGAAGTCTTCCTTTACCGCGTCGTCCCTCCGGGATGGATTCAAAGACTTTCCGGGACGGAGTATTGATGTTCATTCGCTCTATATGTCCTAGCCATCTTAAGCGATGGATTCAAATCCTTCTGATATCGATGTCGCTGTACAACCGGTCTTTGTTATTGTATCTTCATCTCCATTCCCGTCGATAGAAACGGGACGAAAAATCACTCAAAACAATTGTCCGTGAAAGGACTTTGCTACGATGAGTGATTCTAGTCTTGATCTCTGCGCTGATGCCATTGTTTCAATTTACAGCGAACCCTAAAAAGTCCTTTCATACTTCAAAACTATAGCTGTCTCTTGTGACGTTCTGTTCAAGTCGTATGTTTTGTTTTGCCCGCGTTAGCCACTAAAACCATTTTTGCCACTTCTGTTTCAATACTACCGAAAGCACAGCTGATAGCCCGCCGTGTTCTTCCAATTATGTCAATGTCGTCGGCTTACGTGAGTAGTTCTACAGACTTTTGAAATATTGTATCCCTTGATGATGTCTTGGGAATTTTGTACAATTCTTTCAAGTGTGATATTAAAGAAATAGGTTGACAGTGCTCCACCTTGCCGTAGTTCTATTCTGATGTAAAAGGCATCAGTGGTATTGTTACCGACCTTAATGGAGCAGCGTGCATTCTCCATCGCCATCCTGCACAGGCGGACGACTTTGGCTTAGCAGGGATGTCTAAACTAGACATGGCTCTTTATACTAGACATTATCTCTATAGACGCTATTATAGACGACTTTAAAATCGATGAAAAGGTGGTGGTATCGATTTGGAGTTCCTGGATTTTCTTCAAGATCTACCACAATGTGAATATCTGATCTATGGTGGACTTTCCTGGCCTAAAACAACACTGATACGGGCTAATCAAATTGCTGACAAAAAATTTAAAACGTTCACATAATATGGCAGATATGATCTTATATGCGATGTCGAGGAGATTAATACCCTTATAGCTGGCGCAGTTCAGAGTGTCCTTTCTTGAGAATCGGGCAAACGATGCTGAGGTTCCATTTGTTGGACGTACTTTCATTCGAACTCCGTACCAAATCACCTCCAGCTGCTTTAAATAGCTCAGCAGTTATACCGTCGTACTAAAGAAATGATCTTTTCAAATTCTCATTACCGAGTGTGACTCTACTAGTAGATTTCCTTCTTCACCCCTACAGGCTTCTGTTCGGGGTTTTAGCCTTGGCATGTCTTTTTACTTTCTAGTAAAACTTTCCAATATACGAGGACAAGGTGAAAAGTTCTCGGCCTGATAATGAAAGACTTCGATTTTCAGTTAAAAAATGATTTTATTTTTCTACATAATCTCCCTTGACTCCAACACACTTCCGGTTCCTTTCCGGAAGGCTGTGAAAATATTCATGTACGGACCTCTCAACTTCTGCATTGGATGCGAAGCGCTTCCCAGAAACAAATTTCTTTAAGTTTGGGAACAGATGGAAGTCTGAGGGTGCCAAATCAGGTGAATAGGGGGGATGGCCGAGCAAATCGTACCTCAAATCCCGCAGTTTTCCCATCGCCAAAGCACACTTGTGTACAGGTGCATTGTCCTGGTGAAAGTTGATTTTTTTTTCTTTAAGCCAGGCCTCTTCTCGCGAATTTTGGCATCCAACTGGTCAAGAAGGTTGGAGTAATATTCGCCTGTAATTGCTCTGCATTTCTCAAGGTAATCAATTAACAGGATCCCTTTCGCATCCCAAAACACACTGGCCATTACCTTTCCGGCAGATGCGATCGACTTCGCTTTCTTTGGCACTGAACCACCGGCTTCCACCCACTGCTCCGACTGCTGTTTCATTTCTGGCGTGTAGTGGTGGACCCATGTCTCATCCATGGTGACAAATCACCGCACAAAATCGGTCGGATCCCTATTGAATCCGTCCAAAGATTGTCGCGAAAATCGTTTGCGCATTTGCTTTTGATCGGCATTCAGCAAATGTGGCACCCATCTTGCGCAGAGCTTTCGCATCCCTAAGTTTCGTACCCTCTCTTCCGATATACACACAGCCTCAGCTATCTCACTCACCTTCACTCGGGTGTGGTTGTGGTTTTTGACCGTCCTTTACGTGGGTCATCTTCGAGGGATGTGCGACCACGTTTAAATTCAGCTGCCCACTTTTTAACGGTGGACATGAAAAGAGCAGAGTCCCCGTAAACTTTTGTCAACTTTGGATGAACTTCCTTAGGGGTTAACCCATCCAAAACGAAGAATTTTATCACCGCACGATATTCAAGTTTATCCATTTTAACAAAAAACACTGCGTTAGGCCGAGAACTTTTCACCTTGCCCTCGTAATTCCTGCTATAATAACTCTCAATTGACTCTATCTCGCGTTTTTTATATTCTTTCTTCTTATTACTTAGTAGGTGTTCTTTCCTTCCTTTCTGCTTGTACGATTAGATGTTGTAAGCTCCTCTCGTCATTCTATGCAGCGTCCCTTTATAAGCCTCTTGTTTTGGTGTGTGCGCTTGGCAGCACTCTTCAACGTTAGAAAAATGTTCATTGCGTATTGGAAAGCACAGCCTTATTTGGAAAAAGAAATGACACTTTTCCAGTGAGTTTCTGATTATCATAGAAATAGGGACCTCCCACGTTAACTAATATGATAACTCTAGCTATAACCAGTGACCTTTGTACAGTTAATAACGATAACTAGGGAAATTCAAATGCAAAAATCGAATGGCAAATGAAGTTTGAACAAAATCCGTCACTTTTTTACTAAATTTACACTACACATCACGCTGTCATTAATTAAATATATTTATTTTATATCGTCGAAAAAAAAAAAAAAACATTTTGAAATAAAAATAAAAATTATGGTCTAATTTTGACAGTCAAATATTACAAATTTCCAATAATAGTCAGTCGATGACTAAATACTTAACAAACCTTTTCCGGTTAAGATTGTATTGAAATATCTGGTTAGGACTAATCAAAGGTTAGTTAGCCGATGATTAAACCTGAGCTGAACGCACCAGCCATAATTCACATTCACAGTTTGAATTGTGCGCTTTAAAATAAATTAATTACGCAACACAATATGCACGGGCATTCCGCTTAACCCTCTTACCATTACCATAGTCCAATTCCGTGTTTCCTCCGATTCCGATTTACCTACCTGCCGCCATTTTCGAATTGTTTCGCAAAATTTCAACTGTTCGCTTTCTTCGATTCCATTTGTTTCAACTCCAAAACCATACACTTGTTACTTTATTTTGTTTTCGTTTTAAATTCAGCCTTTCAAAGTAATGTCAGTCATCGTTTCCTTTCTTGTATATTTCCGACTGTTCCCGCTTTTTTATTTATTATACTTATGCTCGTATTTACTTGCTGACACCACGATGTTGTTTGGTTGTGTTAATGTGGATTTGTACACAATATTTTTGTATTAATGTATGGCCCACTCCTCCCATTATCCGTCGTCGTTATTTCACTTAATGAACTTAAGTTCTTCACCTTGGAGAAAATAAAAAAAAGAAAACTTCCATATTATTAATAAACCCGATTTTCTGCTGTCGTCATACTATAGTGGCAGTTCGCATGTTTTCTCCCCTTGAATAGTGGATGTATTTCATGTGCTTCGTTGTAATATCACTGTTCCTCTGAAACTATGTATCATATATATGCAGCTTTTTTATGGAAGTATAACTTTGCGCGGCGCGCAGTAAGTTGTGGGAAATTATTTTCCCGTGAATAGGAGAAACGTTTTACATACTTCTCCATTGAATTTCAGTTCGTGGTTGGGTGTGCAACAGTTCATAGCACAGAGATTGCGCGACGGTTGGTGTCAAAAGAAATACAAAAAATCGGAGTAGGCAAACAAAACTTGCAAGGCAAAGGTTAGTGAAGGTGCAGGAGCGATAGTTGCCTAGTCTAACTCTAAGCCCAGCATGGCAGGCAACGTTAGAAAATCAGTGAAATTTCAGTCCTGTATACTTAGTCTTTGTTTTTTTTTTTTTTTAATACAACCTGCGACAATGAAATTAGCACACATTCTTATCGCAATATTTTGCGATAAGATACTCCACCACTTGAAAGCAAACAAATAAAAGGTGTTTTGTGATAAGCGCTCCACCAAAAATGAGTGACTAATAATATAATGGGAGATGTTAATATCATTATAAAACCGGCGGTCGTTGAGTGTGGACTAACGAAAATTTACAAAGAGACTTTTAAGATAATTTTCAGCGTTTTTAAAGTTTGTGTTGATTCAACTTCGCGATATTGATTTTGCTTATTCACTCTCTTAGCGTGTCGGCCTCGCATAAATTATGTATTTAATTTGATTCATTTAATATACTCGTATTTTAAGTCACTCTCAACAGTGACGTAATTGTCTGCCATCTGTGGTTGTCAAAAAATTCCATGGCTTAAATTTATTGGCCAAACAAATAAAAGAATTCTGCCACCACTTTAGAAGTGAGTCTCACTCTAGAATTGGCAATCGGTCTTCATTGTATCGTCATTATCTTCGCCGTTGTGGTTGTGTCTGCGTGATCGTCGCCTTTTGCTACGATGGACGATAATTTGGCACCGGAGGTTCGACGCCATCGTCGGAGTATTTCTCAATTAATTGCTAGCATGGGTAAAAATTAAAAAAAATCAATCTTATTCTATAATTGTATACGTTTTCCTCGGATCCAAGTGCTAATTTTTACTGACAATTGAACCAACGATAAGCAGAAAAAATATCAACTTCATGGCAGCCAACGTCACCATCGAGGTTCTTGTTGTTGTTATACCTATTGTTAAACTGTGTTGTGCTTTACTTAAAAGTGATTGTTATTTGAACAAAATTGGAGTAGTGTGTCTTTCATTAACAAATTTATCGAAAAGTATATGTACATATAAAAATATATGTGAGAATATAGCATATTTAATAATAAAAAAAAAAAAAATTTAGAGATGTGTAATGTGATACTCTGCACGCTCCCATTTGGAGCAATGTTTTCTTTTACTTACATTACAATTGTCGAAGAAAAAAAGTTAACAGTTCTGAAAAAGTGCTAATGGGTCACATATAGAGTTATTGTCTCTTTATTGATTCTTTTGTTTACAAGTGTGGTTACAAATATCGTCCACAATAAAAAAAAAAAAAATAAGTGAAATGAAATTGAAAAATATGTGCTTTTTAAATTTGTCTGTGAAATGTGTCGTCGTTTTCATTATGCACTATGTTTCTTTGATATAAAAATGACGAGTAAATAATAAATTTAAAAATGTATAATTCTATAAAGTTGTGAGTAAAAATCTAATGTGTAAAAAAGTACTAAAATTGAGAATAACCAAAGTTGAATCAGCGAAAGAAGAGATAGATACACCCTGTGGGTTCGAATATTAAATCCGGTAGTGTAACAAGGGGTCAGTCCCTTAAAATATATTCTGCAGAACAATCCTCAAACATTGTTAAAAACTTAGACCATTAAAGAACTTTCCTCAATAATTTATTTCTTAATACATATACCAACATGTTTACTATTGCCTGTGCACATAAATGTCTTTTCTTTTGTTTATAAAAAAAAAGCAGTTAATGTGTTTACTACTAATACAAATAGTCAAGTTTTGGCAGTACTTAACCTGTAAACAGGTTAACAGGCTGTCGCCTAGGGTCCCCAACAGCAGGGAGCTCCAAAATCTATATCTGCAAACGCCCTGTGTAATTAAAAAAAAAAATACATATTAATCACACACACATACTAAATAAAAAATAATTTAATTGAAAAACGTGACAAAAAAAATGCTCCACCAACCGTGGAAATTTTTAAACTCTAGATTGTACTAAATTATGACATTACTAGCAGCTACAGTAGGAACTCGAGTGTTTCTGCAAATTCTGTCCATCTGTACGTACGACTTCAGTTTAAACAGCTGGACGAATTTATCAGTTTTGTGCTACGGGGTTTGGATTGATTTGATACTTTAAACATACCTCCCTATGACGACCAACTAAAATTTTTACAGACTCTGAAATCAAGTCGTGATATTGTCGACATACTCTTTATACACCAAATGTTGTCAGGAAGTATTGATTACCCTATGTTGCTTCAACAGATCTCAGTACTTATCCTCGTCATCTAAGGTCGGAACCAATGTTCTGCCTTGCCCCCCAGATTGACTTTGGCCAGTATGAACCACTGACCAGAATGCTACGTATGATAAATAATGTATCTAACAAATTGAAAAACGCATTAGATCTTAATTTAGTTTTTTTTACTACACACCCCTACGTACTCGTAACTACTTATTTAATGTCGTTTAGTAATACCATGATATACATATGTACATTTTTTGTTGTTGCTACTCTAAAAAACTGTCTTTGAGCCTAATGCCTCAATATACCATAATAAGGTTTTGTTCTCAGCCAGCCGCGCTACTATGTGCTACTTATTATCAGGAGCCAGAAATGAGAACTAGCATTGTGTTAAAAATATTTCATAGAATTAAACAACAAGAAAATCATAATAAATAGTATGGATATATACTACCGTTCATAAGTTTAAGACCACTAATAAGTTCTATGAAAAGAAGATGTTATTACAAAGATGCGGTAAACAATTTTTCTTTTCCTTATTTTTATTTATTGGAGTACACTAAGTAGATTATTTTTAAATAATATTTCAATGAAATTAGGAAACACAAATGAACAAAATAGATTATTTCTAAACAAAACCCATTAAACTTTAAATTCGTTGAAGTATCCTCCTTGAGCTTTTATAATAGCTTTAACAAGTTTGGGTATCCTTTTTTATCAATTTTGATATTGTTTCCGTTGGAATGCTGTACCAGAGGTCGTTCAGATGCTTTCAAAAGATTCTGTCTAAGTTATCCCATAAAAGTTTAATTGGGTTCAAATATGGCGACGGTGGTGGCCAAACCATGTTGATTAACACCCCTTTTTCTTCATTCTGTTGCAGAAAGCTTGAGCACAACTTTGAAGTGTGTTTAGCTTAGTTATCTTGTTGAAAAAAGACCATTTGCAATAGTATTCTCATCTACAATGTTTTTGTAGCCCTGTTTGTTCAAATGAACGAGATCACTGGTTCCGCTGAAGGAAAAAGTTCCCCACACCAAAATCGATCCACCTTCTTTATGATGGGCGCAATACATTGAAAAAGTTCGAACCAAATAACCGTTCTTCAGTCCTCAATGTTCCAATTTTGGTGAACTCTAGTCCACTCTAGTCGTTTCTTTTTATTTTGCCGCCGAAGTCGTCCACTGCTCGATCTGGGATTACTGCTTCCAGTTTGACCCTTGATGGTGTAATGGACTCCAGATTTAAAAATATTAAGTTCCTGTTTTCCAATTTTATTTATTTTCTTTTTTTTCTTATTTTTTAAGATTATATCTACCTAATTATCACACCTAATTTAAAAAAAAGTTTTTGGAAAAAGTCCTTACACTGGGAAAACCGATTACCCGAAGGCTTCATGCGGCAACGTGCAAGTAAAAGATGCAGAAATAATCCAATTAAGGCTAAGGTTACCACATATTGCCACAATGACCTGAGTAAAAAAAAATAATAATTTCCTAACTATAAATGGCTTGGTAAAAAGTGTAAAAAATGGTAACACTGGTGGTCGTAAGAAAAAAAATAATTTTAACATTAAACACATCTTCACTGAAAAAATCGCACAAGATGTCTCAAACATAAAACTATCAAATAAAACCATAAAATTATTGAAATTCAATTTAAACTTTTAAATAGAATTTATGAAAGTAATAAGGAACACGTACATAACTTTTATGTTCACAGTTTTGGCTTTAAATGATGATTTGCTTTTTCAATGTCATTTCGTCTCTTAAACTATTTTTTTTATAGCAATAATATTTTGTATTTATTTATGTTTAACTTATTGCAATACTTTTCCATTATTTGTCACTTGGCTATAGTCTATTTATGTGCGCAAATTGACTTAAAACGGATACAAATTGTTTGGAAAGGTATTGGAACAAATTGAACTTGGCACACTTTCAGACCTAAGTTCTTCTCCTGGCTGAATACCTCCAGGTTTTTGAACTAGAGAATTTTGCAGCTTTTTACGTTCATGTTTTTGGTTAGGTACACCTTACTTACTTCCAAAATAATTTATTCGCATTCTTCTGACAAAAGCATTGTTGAATGTGATTCCCATCTTTAGAGCGGTGAACTTTTGTATTATTGGATCTCCATTATTTTTGTTGAATACTGACAAAGAATTTTAAAATTCCCTCTGTTTGTTCCGGTAGGAAGACACATTAAATCCCTTTAGTTATGCAGTTTTGAGGCTAAAAATTCCATCAAAAAAATAAATTTCCCTTAGACTGCAGCACCGGATATGGGTGAATATTTTGAGAAGTTCATCACCATTTTGTAGAGAGATTGCAGAAAATACTTATAAATAAAGATGTAGGGGACAGAATGGATGTTGTTTGGTGACCAGGAGAGTCCCGTTTTGGAGATGCTAAATAAAGGTTATATTTTTTTTCTAAAAGTTAATCTCGTCTATTCGAAGTTCTTAATGGTCAATGTACATGGTCACGTAGTCCTTCCTGTATAGGTACATATACGTATATGTATTTATATTTCACAGCTACATACCCACATTATTAGGGGTGGTTTAGAGGATGGAGGATAGGCTATCATATGATCCGTTCTATATGGATTGTAACTTTCCATTTGTTTTAATTTACTTGTCTTTAATTTTCGTTCGTATCTGCGGCTTGATTTTGTACGGCTTTTTCGACTTGTCGAGAGGAGGGAACGCTCCGAATTGTATTTCATATATTCTCTACCAAATCGAATTCAGAACGTCCCTTTTAGACAAGTCGAAAACGGCGTACAAAATCAAACCGCTGCTGTTCATTCCATTTCCACATTACAATTACTTTATAACGAGTCAGCAGCTCCCATATTTTAATGATAAAAGGAAAAATATGTGAAGCGGGTTTAATCCAACCATAAAATTATGGACATATTCGCTATAATTCGTTCTCACGAAAATGTGCTTCCTGTTTGATCAATGACGTCCAAATTCGTTGGAACTTGTACTGCTGTTTCTTGACTATTATGGTGGATTTACATGGTCACGCTCGGGAAATAGAAAAGGAAACTCGTGGTTGACCACCCATGGTAATTCTAAAGCTAGAGTGAGATCCCTATTCTCTCACCCAAAATGGTGCTTCCTGTCTAAAAAGCGACGTGCAAGTTCGTTGGATCTGGTATTATTGTCCCTTACTGGCTACCGACTTTTCGCAATGCTAACGTGACCATGTAAATCCACCATGATCCCTCTTTAAATGCGGAACTTATTTCCGTGACCATGCCAGTTGACCATTATTTTCACTTCACAACTTTAGTTTTTTTTTTTCATTTTCAATTTGACTCACGTCATTACTACGAAAGAAAAAGTTTTCAATTTTCCATTTCCAATGCAACATTGGGAGAACCTGAGACCGAGATTTTAATAAAACTCGACATTACTATAATATAGAAACTCAATAAAGTGGGTCTCTCAATTCTTGGACAGATTTTCTTTAAACTTCATATCTAGGATCAGTAGGATCACGTACAAGGCGAAATCGAAGTTTCCATTTTAACCCCAAAATTAATGGTACTTTACTAATAGATGATTTTGAAAAAAGTCGATTTTCTCGAAAACGGCTCTTACGATTTTGATCAAATTTAATATTTGAGTTATAGTGGATTTATGCTATCAGATAGCGTACTCAAAAAAGTAAGTCTTTCAATTCTGGCCGTATGTATGTATGGCCAAATGCAGTCTAAATGGCTGGGCGGATTTTCTTTAAAATTCAGATCTGGGATCTGTCTAACTACAATTAGTTAGAATAGTAAGTACTTGTATGTAGTTAAGCAGTTATTATTATTTTGTTTACGCATATCTAAAAGGTGTGAATCATTCAGAATTTAATGTGCTTGTTTGGTGATAATTACTGTCAATCACGATTTTATTTCATTTCCATTAGTCAAATATTTGTAGATGTTTATTTTAGTAGTGCACACATTTGATCATCTTTAGTAGTGTAGACTTGTTAAGTCCAATAAATGTTGTTACAGTTGTTACAACAAAGTGGCTAAGTGGTTAAGTGCGCTGTCACTGAGCGGTAGACTGAAGATTCGAGTCCGAAAAAATACCAGAACGTTTTTTCACGGTCCCACCTCTTGCGAACGTTTGGCAAACATCCGAGAGAAGCTTCTCTCAATCGACAAAATTGTCCTTCGGAAACGGCATAAGACCACAGGGGCCCTCCCATTCGTGTGGCGTATAGCACGAATGGCAGCGAGAAGCTAGGCCTGGGCCTGTATGGATTGTTTGTGCCCAAATATTTATTTATTCATATTTTTAAGTGATAACGTAATAGCACTTGTGAAAACACATAAATTTAAAAAAATATGTATAATATTTTTTAACACCGTTATTATGTATGTTCATGATAGATAAACTAACTTACGCCCGTTTTCTTCTAATAAATATTCCGATATCGACTCGAATTGTGACACCAGACATGAAGTTTTACGAGTAAGAAAATCCGTTCAGGCAGACGGACGTATTTGGCAGACATACTTTTGCGACCTTCTCTATACTACAAATTGATACCACAAGTGATTGAAATCTTGGAATCGAAAATTTCCATGAAATTGATACATATGTAGTGAAAAATACATACAAAGTAAAACTTCAAAGTCCAAGATAGATTCTATTGAAGTGACGAATGAAGTTCTTTGTCGAATGTCTATACAACCGATTTCAGATTTATTCCGCACTTTATCTGCCAGCTGATAGATATGCAGCTTATCTGAAAGATATCTGAAAGTGGAAAAAGCGGGCGTTCGTCAACTCGTTTCCATAAAAATCTTTGTAACTGTTAATAGCTTTATTGTATTTATTATTTGAAAGCTAAGTAAACACACGTTGAGTTGTTAAGCATATCTTTAAAAATAGAGTTTAGGATAGGGCCATATAAAACCAAATTTCTAAATATTTGAAATCTTCATATCAGGCCCCCTTTTTAAATTATATCTTATTATCAAATAAGTGTGTGCCATAGCAGAAAATTGCCTTTTAAAATTTCTCAAACATCCTTATCAATTGACAATATTTTTGATAAGGTTTTTATAGACAATAGATAGTTAAACAATAGATTGCGGTGTTCTATTATTAAAATTGATATTGTAAAGCAAAAACTGAACGACAAGTAAATATCGACATAGGCAAACATGCGTAATTATACGTTAGTATATTAAATATTTTTTTAAAATAGTGCCTAACATGTAAAACTTCAGTAGAACTTGCCAGAAAACTACTGTACTAAGATGATATCGCTTTATAATTGCAAAATTGGAAATAAATTACATGTACGTATATGTACAAAGGTACAAAACAAAATCAACATGTCTTGAAATCTGCACAAAAAAGAAACATTCTATACCTGTGCCGATGTTATCGTGAACAAAAGCAAAAAAATTGTATTTATTTTTTTACGTGGGTTCGGTGAAAATCTTCACTATGAGGACCGGCAGCGCGTGCTCATAGTAGTGCGAGATTTTCACCTTCCTCCTTCTTGTTGACTAAAATTACGAGGGGCGCATGATAAGTTCGCGGCCTGAGATACTCAAGAACGAGTAATCTTCTCATTAGTGATAGCACTAACTGCGGCACTCTTTAGTAGTATAAATATCACCTCGCTTCAATGATAATCTCATTTTGTTATTATCTGTGGTAGGTTAAGCATCACCGTGTCAGTCGAAATCGGAAATTGATAAAGTGATAAAGTACCTAGTGAAAAAAGGAATATCGCCTAAACAAATTTTCGAAGACATGTCATCGACTCTTCAAGATCCTGGGCCTTCGATACCATGGTCATAAAATAGGGTCGCTTATTTCAACAAGGGCGAGAGAGCTGTGTAGACGAACCCCGCCCAGGGAGTCCTGTGTCAGTGGTCACTGAAGAAAACGTCGGAAATGTTGAAAAATTAGTTTTGGCCGACCGAAGAATAAAAATGTGGCAGATAGCGGGCGAGTTGCACATCAGCAAAGAATGGATTGGAGAAATTTTGCACGAGCATTTAAACATGAACAAAATTTGTGTGCGCTGGGTTCCGAAAATGCTCACGCCATTCGACAAGCAACGACGACTCAAGTGCAGCAGAGATTTTTTGGAGTTAAGGCTGAACTATAATAGAAGAATGGTTTTGTACGACCACTTCCGCAACAGTACGACTAGGAAGGATTTGTATTGTGTGACCATAATAGAGATTCGTTAAGTTTTCGTTCACTTTTGCTCACTTACTAAAGAGCGAATCCATTCGTTCTTTCGTCCGAAAATTTGACACAAGAGCTCAAATGACAGGCAAAGCGATTTGACAGTTGCTTCCGAGGACGAACGCCTATTATGGGCTACTTGAGCAATTGACAGTACCGAAGGAAATTTAACGTAGAATTATGTCATTAGCTTCCGATTGCTTCCAACTATTATACAATAGTTCAGCCTTTAGCGGGGGACAATCTCGACGAAATTTGCAACCGAATAGTAACTGTAGATGAGACTTGGGTTCACCAATACGATGCGGAATCCAAACAAGAGTCTATGCAGTGGACTGAAAAATGGGGAGAGGCCGCCGAAGAAATTCAAGGTGGAAAAGTTGGCTTCGAAGCTTATAGCGACTGTTTTTTGGGACAGCGTAGGTGTTTTGCTGATTGATTACCTGCCAAAGGGGACTAAGATGAGTGGTCAATATTACACAAATTTATTGACTCACTATTGCACGTGAAGCGGTCGTAAGGCAGTGACGTGGAAAACTCAGGCACGGAGTGTTGTTTTTGCAGGATAACACGCCTGTTCACACGGCGTGGGTTTCGAGACAGGCCTTAAAAGACACAGGTTTTTCAACGATAGACAACCCACCCTGTGGCATAGTGGCGTAGTGGTTAGTGTGTCGGATCACTACGCAAGAGGTTCCAAGTTCGAATCCCAGAAAACACCAAAAAGTTTTTTCACGATCCCACCTCTCGCGAACGTCTGACAAACATCCGAGAGTATTGTTGTCACGAGAAAGCTTCTCAAAACAAATTGCCGTTCGGATACGGCACTAAACTGTAGGTCTCTTCCATTCATGTGAAAAATATAACGCACACAACACGAGTGGTTGCGAGAAGCTAGGCCCTGGCACTTAAAGAGCTGTTGCGCCAAATATTTATTTATTTAGACCACCCACCCTACAGCCCAGACTTGGCCCCGAGCGACTTTTTCCTTTTCCAATTGGTAAAATTGGTAAAAAGGAGTTACGACGCCGGAGATTTGCAGATGTGCCCGAGATCAAGGCGGCCGGAAAAAGTCATTTTGAAGGCAAAGAAAAAGAATATTTTTTCGGTGTTATTAAGGCCCTGTATGCCCGATGTGAGAAATGCATTTCACTCGAGGGAAATTATATTGAGAAATAAAATTTTTTAATCGGAAAGAAGAGTCTTTCACTTAATTTTTTAGGCGAACTTATCAGCCGCCCCTCCATTGTTGCAATGACCATGAAGACGAATACGGAGTTGGAGAGCAAGGCTTGTTATTTCGTCTATGACGGTAGCTATTCTTGTCAGTTTGTTTAGGAAATTTAGTAGAATATTTTCATTGATTAGTTTAGTAAAACCCTAAAGTCGTATACCATACGTCCATATACTTTTCAGCAATTGCTTACATAAAAGCAGTTAGTTATATAGCCAATACATTTGATTAAATCTATTTTCGAGCTCGTCGCGCTTTTTTTAACGTACGGCTTCCATTTAGGTTTCGATTCTAGTGTCATTGGTGCCGTGAAATAAGGCCAGGTGAAATAAGGCCAAATTTTAACGTTTGGCTTTATTTCACTTTGTGAAAGTGAAATAAGGTCAAACGAGTTCACTAATCCAAAGTGAAATAAGGGCAAATGCTAAAGTCTTTCATGATGAAATCTGTAAAGTAGTTAAAAGCGCTAACTAAACTATACGCTATGTAGCGGCGCCCTAAGCACCTGCATGTGAGGCCGTCTGGTGTATGAGTCGAAGATATATCAATATTTTTTTTTTAGCGCCACCTACGTACTGTTTGATTCACATCGAATTTTAATTTGTTAAGTAAAATTAAAAATAACGGAAAGTGAAATAGTTCCAAATTATCCTTCATTGTTTACTTTTCGTAAATTAAGTTAACATGCGGTGATTTAATTTCGTTAAGAACAATGCGCCAAATCCTTGTTTACTCGCAAATATTATGCAAAGCTCTATGGAGCTTTTCAGTTGCTGATTCGACATAACTTTCAGTTTGTCAGTATAGACATATCGTCCACGATCGTGGCTACAACGGTGACTTCTTCTTGGGATATGATTCGACTGTAGAGTAAGAACAAGACTGGACCAAAAACACTTCCTTGTGGAACTCCAGCAGCGATTTCCTTAAATTTTGAGTATTCGGTTCCGATATTTTGCCTCGTTTCCATAAGATACTTGTACTGAGTTAATGAAAATGGTTTATGTTGTTTACTTTTTGTAAGTTAAGTTAACATGCGTTGATTTAGTCTCGTTAAGAACAATGCGCCAAATCTTTGTCCACTCGCAAATTTTATCCAAAGCTCTATGGGGCTTTTCAGTTGCTAAGTCGACTGAACTTGCCGTTGTCAGTATAGACGTATTGTCCACGAACGTGGCACAACGGTGACTTCTTCTTGAGGTATGTCTCGAGTGTAGATTAAGAACAAGACCGGACCAAGAATACTTCCTCGCAGAACTCTAAGTACTTGGTTCCGTGTTTGGCAAGGAGAAGTCCTGCCTTAGCCTATACCTTAATCTTTCGAGCTACACCTTGTCGAAGGCTTGGGAGACGTGAAGAAAAGCGCTAGGACATATCTTTTTCCATTCTTGGGCTTTCTCAATTTCATTGGTATACCTGGTCAATTGTGGACTGCTTAATTCTGAGCCCGAATTGATGATCAAAAATTAAACGTATTTCTTCGATTACGGCTTATAGGTGCTTCAATAGAAGTTTTTCAAATATGTAACTGGTATTATCCATAGGCCGATATCGAATTGGTCTATACGATTTTCTTGGTTTTGGAACCATTATATCTTCGCCGATTTTCCTTAGCAAGGCATTTATGAGATAAATGTGTTTGATTAGGGCTTTCTTTGGTAATTCCTTGAGGATCTGAAATGGAATTGTTAGTCAATCCATTTCAGACAGGATACATATGCTACCAGATGGTGTACTAGGTTTTTGCAGAAAAATCGACTGGTTTTGAATATTGGCTATTTTTGACATATCTATTCGAATGCAAGTTCATGGTTTGTATATAAATTTTTTTTAAATCGTCACAATATTCGCAAATTATCTACATATACACGTACATATATATATAGTGCAAGAACATACGTGCCAGTCGCCGACTTTAATTTTATTTTATTTTTTGACGCATGTTATCAGTCATGATTACACATTTTCACGCTTTTATTGCCACCAAAGAAATGCTGCAATTGAATTCTATTGTGTGTAGTACACACTTAAATGTGCAATAATACTTGAAGGGACTTTATAATACAACTCTGTGCACGAACATGTGTCATACCTACACACCCGTCATGGGATTTTTAATTTTTATTATAATGTTGTGTCGCGCGATTAAAAAACTTTGTGCATTAGGTGTCAATTTTTTAAAATTAATCATCTGATTCGAGTAAAAGGGCCGACGACTGTTATCTAAATGTTGTTTTTAAACATTATGACTCAGTGACATTTTCTGGCGATATTCATAGGTACATCTTTATCTTTTTGTTTGTATTTTCTTAAATGTTATTATTGAACTGATAAACAATATCACATGCTAAATGTTAGGATAGTCAGTTTTATTAGTAATGTCTGATTTTAATATGATCTTCGTTCTAACGGAACTCTGTATCTGCGAACGGAATTGTGCTTGCTGAGTATTTGTTTCTGATTGTATGACTTTCTTGGCTCTATTACTGATACTACGTCTGCTACATTTTATTAATTTTATTAAGTAACGGTTACGCCTACCCATAGGCGGACCAGTAGGGATGCAGTAAAGTAGAAAGAAGAACGGTTACGCCTACAACTGTGATTTTTATATATAAAAAAAGAAGAAATGCAATGCTTTGCAACGCTTTTTACATTGTTCTATCTAGTCGTATCATAAATACAGGCACACTTTTAAACACACTCATCTTGAAACTAGTATTGAACACATCCGTTCTATGTTGACAGGTGTTCAATGAGTGACATTTATAGCAAGTTAATGTGCAAAAAGATTTACACCCTTTATAAATATGGAGTGGAAGGTTATTGAAAATCATGTTGTGGTAATTGGTCTTCACAAGTGAAAGACGCGATATTTTCCGTACTTTGCGACCGCTTAGTATTACCCGGAGTTGTGTGCATCGAACTGTTAAATTGTTTGAGAACACTGAGTGGAGTAACTAACTGTCAAAGATCCGGACGCCCTCGCACTGTCAGAACCCCGCAGGCAATCAAAGCTGTTAAAGCCAAGATTAATCGAAAACCGCTGCGAAACCAGAAAATCTTGTCACAAGAAATTAAGATATGGCAAAAATCCATGTCTCGCATTATCAAACAAGATTTAGGACTCAAAACATACAAATATAAAATTCAAATATTGTATGTATTTCTTATTTTTCCAATTTAAATCAATTTAAAAAAAAAAAAGATATGCCAAACATTAAGAGCAAACCTAAGCAGTGAAGCGGACTGTAGCTACATATATTTTATGTAATCATAAATACTTACTTTCTTGAAATATTCTACGTACTACCATACACAGGTTTGGAAAAAAAAAATCCCAGTTTATCATTAAATCTGCCTAAAATATTCTCTGATAAATTAATACTACTTATCTTAATTCGCATTATCATTGTATACTCTTCTATTGCAAACAATAAACCAAATTGCTAAATTGCCACAAGGACAATCTGAAAACATGGATTTCCAGATTACAGCACTAACTACACCGTGTGAATATGATTTACACCTAAGATAAACTATTGCTACTCTTTTGATTGTAATTCGCTATTACCTAGTACTTTTTATAGCCTATCCAGGGTATATTAAGTTTGATACATAGTTTGTAACACAGAGAAATTATAACGGTAGATCCCCAAAAGTATTCATATATTTATATCTGTGATCAGATCCGTCAGTCCGTACGTCACCACTTTTTGGGCCTTAAATCTTGAGCTAGAAATATGAAATTTGGCAAATAAGCTTTCTAAAATCCGAAGCAGTGCAAGTGTAAACGGTTTTTAGATTCCGCCTACAGACACGCCCACTTTTTAAAAATATCGTGTTACTCAATATTTTTGCTAGAAAATGAAAAATATTGTCTAGGTAAAATATGTAGACTCTACATTTCGTCCTACATACATTATACATGGCCCCGCCCACTTTTAGGTGGAGTTTCCTTAGAAAAAAACGTGTATTGTTTGTTCAAAGCTATTTAATCAGAATTCGTGAACTTCAGTTACAAATTTTGGGAACCACCCCCACACTCTGTTAAGAAAAAGTTGTAATAACAGCTTTGTGAAAAACTTTCTTAAAAATCGCGAAAATATCCTCTGTATAGAAAGTTATCATTGCATCTGTTTTACAAATTTCGCAACGCTATGCTCACTTTATTAAGGGTGAGTTAATAGATGGGGGGGATAGGGTATCATACGATCCGTCATAGACGGATTGTAACTTTCCTGTATATTTTAATACAGGTCAAAGAACATTAATAGATATTTGGTGAACTATGTAGCTTATCTTAAATGGCACAATTGAATAAATTGGTATCGATAACGTTTATGAGCACGACACTATTGTCGTAGATACTTATTATAGATACATATGTACGAGTTATACTATAATTTAATTGTAAGAGTTCGTATGTATACTATGCTGTAATTACATTGAGATAATCTTGTATACTCATTTTTTTTAATTAAAACAACGATTTACACTTAAAATAAGAAATAAGTCTAGGAAAACTTTCAGATTGTCTAACCACTTCACTTAGTTACGTAGTTGTTTCTCCAGTAGTTAGCAGCTTACTCAAAAAATAATGCATAATGCATTAATATTGTGAAACGGAATAATCCATGTGATATAAAAAAAACGACACTGCAACTTAAGCAAATAATGATTTACCGCTGTTGATACTCCACTATCTAAGAGGGTTTTTCGAGCTAAGTTAAAGAATTCGATCGTTCGTTAAGTTTCTAAGTTAATTTTATTGCAAATGCATATACTACAATATGTATATTGCTACAATGCGTAATAATCGCTTGATTGTTTACATAAGTAATGTGCACGACTGGGTCGCACGTACTTCCATCCACATAAATACATATGTATCATATATATATACGAGTATGATGTTTATTTTCAGACCACGCAGATATAAAATTTAAGAGAAATTGAAAAAAAGTATTTCTTTATTCTATTTTTAAAAAAAGCGAAGAGCGAAAAGCTCATTTTGACAATTTTCCAAAACTTAGTACCTAAGCCATGTCCTTGCATATATCAAACTAGCTAATGCTCGCGATTTTATCTGCGTGGTCCACAATAATATTAACTATATATTTTCGCTACAGAAAGAAAAATATCAAATAAAAAATTTAAGTAAAAAGTAATGTTTACAAAATTTATTTTTCCTTCTGTAGCTAAAATATATAGACTATCAGGGTTGGTGACGCAAGAGAAAGCGACGTACAGTTGACCGTGTGCGAAACAGCTGGTCCTTAGGTCGATACCAGCGGCCTTTAACGTCTGTCTCCGCGCATGCGCACCGCGTCGCTTGCCCCTCTTCACAGTGGCAAGAGAATACACACAATTAACGCGATCGTTAAGAATGATTATCCATGTATACCGACAAAAATGTTATGGTCACAGCAACAGAAATCACCCTCTTTCCACCGGCTGCCGATAGCTGCAGAAATTATGGATTTTCTTAAGAAACTTAAGTTGAAAAAAGACAAAAATAAATACGATTTTTAACAAAAAAAAAAAAAAAACAACACGCGGTGTTCGTATAGCGTAAGTACTAACCGTGACCAACACTGCCTAATTTCGATGATCGGACATTTTTGTTATTCAATCTTTAATAATTTAATCTCGTTCGTGATAATTCTAATTGGAGATAATGACCAAGCTTCTAAGGTATAAAACGTCAAAGGTTTATTAAAATCTGTCCAATAGTTTTTGCGTAATGCGTGCACAGACACTGCCCTAGTTATCATTTTATTTATATAGAAGAAGAAGAGGAAGATATTGGTCAGATGTACATTTTAAACAAAATCATTTGAGTTATATTTAATAAATATTACCGTTACTTACTTTCCTTTACTTTAGATGGCGGCACAGTCAGGGGTGGGCCTGGGCCTTGACCAACAAGCGTCTCCAGCCAGCTCGATCTTGTGTTAGCCGCCTCCAGTTCTGCACACAAAGTTGGTTGAGAACACCTTCCAATTGCGTGCGCCATCTTAGGTGAGGTCTTCATTAACGGGATGGATTCGAAGTTTTTTCGGCTGATGTCAATTCCTTAACATGTCCTAGCCATCTTAGGCAATGAATTTGAACCCTTCTGACTAGGTCGATGTCACTGTACAACCGATATATTGTAGTTCGTTGCTGTGTCTTCTTCTTTATAACGTGACCAGAAATCACTCAAAGAATTTTTGATGAGGAATGATGAGCTTCCTATATAAAGTTACCTTAGTTGCCCGTGAGAGGGCTCTTGCTAGCGCGTGTCTGTCTCCACCTTCTAGCTCCTAAACTATAAAAGCTACATGCATGAATTTTTCACAAGTTATATAAAACAATAATCCAATTGTTTGGAGATACAAATTTGAAGAAAGCAACCTTTTAGATGCAAGTACAAATATCTTTATATACCTATATATGGGTACATTGTAGTATCTTATTATATATAGGTTATAAAAACTAGTTTTACTGTATTCCAAAGAACGTTATGGCTGTACGAAAGTTTTCTCTAGCACGACTGGATCTGCTTTAGATGCATTGATGAAACTCGTTCATTTTAAGATACACATATAGCATGGGAAGAAGTATCAAAGCTATTTTCCTTTTTGGTACAATCCGCACTAGAGTTAAGATGAACTTGCGTTATGCCCCCTGACGCAATGACAACATGTCTCTTATCGCTGCACAAATTTAAAGTAGACTTTCAGAAAATAATTGTATTGGAACTTTTCTCAGATGGCTTCAAAACCATTCTAGGGTCTACTGCTGGTGTCTTCGTAGTGAACGACATCATTACGTTTCACTTCTCTTTTTTTTTTGTCTTTCAAGCGGAGACTTAATATACTATGTTAATGGCTGTGCGCTATACCTATATTGCGAGTAGCAGTTGGAAGGGGCAGAGTATCTGCGTCTCTTGTGATAGCAAGACTGCACTAAAGGTCTTGTTCATTCGTCTAACCACATCCAAAATATTTCACTTTCTGAATTTTGTAGCAAAGTTGAACTCACTGAGCCTGGCTTGGGTTTAAGGACAAAATGGGATTACAGGAAATAAGATCTTCCATAAATTCGCTTTGGGTCCTCAGTCAGGGCTGCCATTGACGGTTGGGTTTCCTGTGAACAAAGCCATATGTGGCGTGACTCTCAGAATGTCTAAACCAGGGATTTTAAAACTTTTTAGACTTTCCTAAAAGTAAACAATTTATAAATAAAAAAGCTATATATTGGTCTTCCTATCAATAACGTGGTTTGCAAAATGTTGACGATCAGCTGTTAAATTAGGGGTTGGTATGGCTCAATGCTTCTTACCTACTGAGATTGACCTTCTATCGGTCTGCGGGAAGAATCTGAACTTTTCAAAACTCATTACCATTTTCAATGGCCAGCTCCCATTGGTGATTACTCTGCTGATCATTAAATACTCTCACAAACCGGAAGGCAAATGCAATGATTGAAGTTTTTTTTTTTTACGAGTGTTGCGTGGAGAATGTAAGTGACTACAAATATTTTACTGGAGCACTGATTGTGAAAGAAGCGATACGACATTAAGAGTTGTAGTCTGTCTATAGACCCAGAGAGATATATCTCCCTTTTTAGCTTAGGAGAAAGATAATGTATATATGTATATACGTATGTACGTAAGCCTTATAGTAGCCAAATAGGAAGGCCTAAAGTGTTCTTCTTTTTCTTCTTCTTGTAGCGTTGCAGCTCGGTGTGAGCTTTAGCTTCCTAGACTTTTATCTTCCAAACTTCTCGATTAGTGGCCACCAGTTCCTTATTCCAAGCATCATTATTTACGCAGTCAATCCATCGGGTTCTTGGTCGCCCGTGGTGCCTACTGTGAAGTGTCGTGTACTCCATTAAAGTGTCATTGGAAGCCTTTAATTATTGATCTTTCGGTTTGACAATGTACAGGAAAAAAATGGGAATGCGTACTGTTATCAACGAATTTCACGATATTTCATCAGTTGACCGTTTATCCTATCACTATTTCATTTACTCATATTTCTACAAAAGAGGATGAAACAAAGTGGGGGAGCTGCCTGATAGTTCATGTACAGAGGATAAGTATTGATTCAGAGTGCTCCAGTGGACTGTTTCTTACCTCGATAGAAAAATAAAATGCAGTAGTTAGATCGATATTGATGAAGATTTTTACTTCTACAAATCGTTCTGCAATTTTTACCCAATTTGTATATTGGAGATAAAATAATTATTTGCAAACTTATCAGCTTTTTCATATTTATTTTTACTTCAAAAGCATACGAGTAATAAATTAATTGTGTTCAAAATCGATGAAATGAAAATAGAAAGCAATATAAATGTTCTTATACATTATATTTGCACAAATATTCCAGGGAAAAGATTAATAAGCACTTAAAAATTCCAGTACAAACAGACAGTTTGACGTTATTAAGCCTCAGGGTTTACCTTTATCTATGAATTAAAAAAAGAGACTTTGATCAATTTATTGCAATATGAAGATAAGTCTGAAACAGATTGATAAATATGTTGGCTGTTACTCTATCTATGTATATGTATGAGTACGTTGACACGGATATTTTTTAGTACTTAATGCACACATCAAGAGCTCTGTATTGTAAAGTGAAATGCTTTGTTATCGAATTATGTTGTATACAAGATGTTTGGCGAATACGGGGAAAGATTGAAACCATTTACTGTTGAGCTAATTTTAAGCAAAAGAGTGTTAATAAACATTTCCTTGCAAACCTGGCCTAACTAAAACCATTAATAAATTGTGGCATCAACAAGTGGCACAGCAATATCAGTCAGTTGAAGTGTGGGATGTGATCCTTCAAAATGCAATGCAAATAGTTCTTCTATTCGTCCCCAGAGGACGAAGTGTCGACAAAAAATTTCAAAATTCTTAAAGAGTGCTTTCACTATTTATTAGGATTAACAATTAGTAAATACATTACCGGGCATGAAACCCGATCAACTTCTAGCAGTCCCGAAACTTTCTCATGGATCATGCGAAGCAACAGCTTTAGCTGTACGTTAAACAAAAATGCTCGAACTTTAAGCGACCAAATCAGTGCTTCGAAACAACACTGGATTAAGAAATGGTTCCGCTTAGCGTTTAGCCTGTCGTCATCATATAATAGCAATTATGTAAGAGGCAATTGTACTTCAAACACTCGGTCCTTTAACTGGACCCAAGATTTTAATTTTGAAAAGCCTTGGCAAAATCTATTTCAATCAATTACTTTATCTGAATATGTTGCAAATGTTGCCGCCGTCAGTACTAACTTCGGGATGACTGCAAAGAATTACTAAACCTGAACAAGGAGTATCATTCAGCGATCCTGCCACACTACACGGTGCTAGGTGGATGGCTAAAGCTATCTATTCCTTAAAAATTTGTATGTTTAGGAACCAGTTTAAGATGGTCAAGAAACAAGTGAAGCGAAATCTCCATTTTTACTGTTGCATTAATATAAAAGTATAACCTTGCGCTTTGAAACGATTTCCAGCTCTTGAAAGATCTAAAGACATTCGTGAATGCAAAACACCGAGTTTTCAGTGGCCATAAAGAAGTTCCTGGATCATCGGCGGTACTTGTCGGACGAGCCTTCGCTTTCTTCAACGATGAAATTCCCTCCGAAACTAAACGATAAATAGTAATCGCATTAAACAAAATTAAAAATTTTGGTATTTCCCTAAACCTAAACATTCAAACTTAGACGTCAATCATATTACACGATAACAATATCAAAGATATTGTATCCAGAAACACATTAGGACTTTTTAATCTGGTATTTCGTCAGAGTTGTTGAAGAACGATGTTGAAAGGATCATGAGTGATATTCTGGAACTTGGTGTAGCTTTAATTGAAGAGTAGAAAATATTTATGACCACAAACGAAGAGCAGAAGCAGGAATTACTGCTAGTAATCAAATAAGACACACAGACGTTTTTCGTCTACTAGTACTTGAGTATTATTCTCATATTTGGAGAACGGTCCCAAAAATATTCTATTCATCTGAAGACTGGTAGCAGACCTATATGTGCCTATACTATAGATGGCAGATGTTTTGAAGACCTCAATGGAATGATCCCTAGAAATGCGACATTTGAGCATTCTACTAGGTAAACCTCTATGTTCATCTGGCAACCACACGGACATCCCTTTATCTAAACTTCTTCTGTGACAGCACAAGTATACGTTGGAATTCACTTTCAATGAGAATATTTCCAGAAGCCTTTAATTTTCAACGATTCAAGAGCAGAACCTATGAGCATCTCGGGCGAAACCTAAATATCGTTTAAAAATTTAAATTACCGTAGTAGTTTTCGCAAGAAGGTCTTATGTACGGAAGATTTTTCAATTATAACTATTAAACCATAAGTGAAGTGAGATAAATGCTTATTGAATCTACTTCCCAATGCCTTTCAAATAATATTCCGCATGATGATATGCCACAAGGATAAACTTATGGTTCCGACCCATTTTTTTTCGACTTTATCCTTCGTCTTCACCGTAAGTACTACCCCGGTACCAAATTCCATGATTCTACGTTGACTGGGTGTACCCTATATGTTTTTATGATCTTACAGCATACTCCCCTCACCTATTATTCGGAAACCATATTTAAAAACTAATTTTATTCATTTCAAGCGCTATCACTATACACAATTTTAAGGTTCTATGTCTATTATCTATTCATTCTTCTCAAATCTTTAAATATCCTCTATTCCAGTGCTGCCAGTTTATCGCTTTCGGATGTAAATCTAACTTTTTTTTTCAAATTTCTGGCGCACATAAATTTGTTTCAATTTCTAGCGGAAGATCTTGCACTTTTATCCGACTTAAGAATACCAGTAACTACATATAAATTGGCACACAATTGTCCATTCTTATTTACTACGAATTTTGAATTTAAAATGTTTCATGTAAACAGCCTAAAGTCTATTTTATTTTTTGTAATTTATTATTAAATCTTCCCGCGTCATAGGCTATTTACGTATTTTAAACGCCTAACGCAAGAGACACTAAACATTCCAATGAGAAAGTCGGCACTATCACAAAAGCTGACACTGAACTCAAAATTTATAGAGCTTTTATTGTTAGCTAGCCGATATTAATTTAAATTTGCCTTTAGAGTCAATTTCCTTGTCTTTAAGCAAAAACCAAAACTGAAGTGACAACAAATTAAAACTGAATGCGAAGTATACGAGTATGAGAATAGTAATTCCAGATTGACATACGAGTATGTACATTTATAAATTTTATGAAAAATAGGATAATGCCAACTCTGTGGTAGCTCACTATGAAATATTATTTTGTTAGCTGACTTTTTGCAGAGCTATCGATAAGGGCCTTGTTTTCAAGTTGTCTGTGGCATGGAGATGGTCCCATTTAAAAATGACCAAAAGTTATTGACGAGTAAGTTCTTTTTTGAAATCTACTCAATAAACCCCAACTTTGATCATAATAAAAAAACATTTGCTTTATTTTCTTGTATGGCCATGATTTTTCCAATTGAACTTAAATTTTTTGTATTTCACTACCTCACATAATGGAAAAGCTACAAGGGTAAGACCGAAGATAAACTGAAAAAAAGTGTTCGTATTAATAAGGAGTGCTGAAATGGAAGATTCTCTTATTTTTGCAAATGGCGTCTTATGTCATCGCAACTTTGACATTTGTGAAGTACACAGAAGCAGAATACACCTAGACAAACCATGGATTGGTATACTCTTCAAGAACGTGGAATAATTGTGTCAATGTTTTGACAAATAATCGGTTGGCGTATTTGGCTCTACGAGAATTTCGTCGTCGATTCCCTGGTCGTGTGGCACCAACTGGGCAAACACTACGGCAATTAGCCGTGTTGATCCTGTCTCCTCCTGTCGAGAAGACAGGATCAACACTGGACAGCAGCAGACATGGCCGGCTCAGAGCAGCCGTTCGGTCAAGAATAATAAGATAAACAAAATTAAAACGTCTAAATAAACATAATCAACAAACAGATCCAATTCTTTTTATTTACAAACAAATGTTAAGGCATTAAGGAAATCGAGTGAGGACTTCTGCGTCACCTTGTATTATGGACATAGTAACAATCTGTCTAGCAATAGAAATTTTATTAGAAAATAAAATCTAGCGTAATCTAGCTTTTTTTTCTGATTCTATTAGCGCCCGATCGTTGAACTGACCTGTCAACACTACCCTCGTATTATTAATTGCTGTGTAGCGAAATGTTAACTTAACTTATGATTATCCAATGTTCGAGTGTTAATAATTGCTAAATTATTAACAAATAGGATAGAATTTTTTTTTGTCTTTTTAGAACAATTTGATCAATTTTTTAGATGCACCAGTTATTTTTTTTAATTAATAAGGGGGACAGTCTTAAGTGATGCAAAATATTTAAAATATATAAATACATATACATATGTATATATGGGCCTTTTGCTTAACCTAGTATATATTTGATTTATGTCCATCCAAACATCCGTTTTTAAATAAAATGCTTAATTTGTTTTTACAACAGATTACGTGTATAACACCGACAGTGGAACTTCAAATCCAGCCATGGTCAATGATGACGGTAGTGAAGTCCAATATCATCCTCACAATTCAACTAACGAAACTAAATACGATGAAACCGAAGATGATGAAGATGACGAAACTAAAAGCTCACGTTGTGTGCCTGAATTTCAATTCTCCATAATTGATTCGGAGTATGATGAAACGCTGGCATTTCCTGACTCCGTAACAATTTTATCGAGCGTTGGTGATAAACCTGTTCTAGTCGAACGCAAAGATACCGATGATGAGGAAGCTGATGGGCCGACAACAGTCTCAGAAATACCATTCATCTCCCTGTATGGTCCAGGTGTAAAATTTAATTCGTTTCAAAGGAAAGTGTTTATCCCAGGTGTGGAAGTTCAAGTGAGGATCATTGATAACGATAGGAGTGTAACGACACATTTGTTAAATCCGAATTTGTAAGTCATGTTAAACTTTAAAGTAACAGTCTAAATATATTTTTCCAATTTTTAGATACACTATCGAATTAACGCACGGCCCTTTCACATGGACCATAAAAAAACGCTACAAACATTTTAGTAGTCTTCATCAGCAACTCAGGGTATTCCGTGCTTCGTTAAATTTTCCATTTCCTATGCGAAGCCATAAAGAGAAGCGGGCGACAATCAAAAATGCCGCCATACAAATGGATGAAAGACCAAATTTTAGCAATACAGTGGCAACAATTAGCGGTGGCACTCTTATGAATACTATGGGATCAACAAACACTGTTGCGCGTATTATTAAAAAAAAACGAAAACTGCCTAGATTTCCAAATCGTCCAGAGTCCTTGGTCACAGTGGAATCATTGCCAAGTAGAATAAAACAATTAGAAGAATATTTATATAATTTATTAAACATAAGTTTGTATCGGAGCCATCACGAGACGGTGAGTTTTTTTTTTTATTTGCTTTCTTGTACATACTTTTGGGATGTCCGTAGGTTACGATAAATATACTGATGCTCATTGGGTAAGGTATTCCTTACTGGCAGAGCAATCCTGTCCAAATTAGTCTCCTATTACGTCTGGGTTTCAAGTTTTGTTGAATTGCAAATATTATTCACGGGCTTATAGCATAATTCTTCACAATCCTGGAAGAAAGTTTTCCGGGGAATCTGAATTTCAGGTAGTTGAGGCATGCTCTGTCCAGGCCTCAAGAAAATGAATTGCATTCTCGTGCACGTCCTTGACACCCACAACTCCTACTTACAGAAGCCATCATCACTTACCTTTGATTTTGTTTTTTTTTTTTTATATGGTGCAGGCACCAAAGGTTATCATGTCTAGTGATTACTCCCACTAGGACACATAAAGATTTTCTGACTGTTATCAGACATAAGTCTGCAGGTTTAAACTTAGTTGTAGAGTGGCTATAATTTCCTTATTACTACACAGGTTTTTAGCGAACTCCATCTGCTGTTTTCTGATGAAGAATATTATACACTAGCGGGTACCCGGCGTGCGTTTCTGCGCCTAACAAAAAGAAATACATGTTTTTTTTATGGCAAACTGCTGGACCGATTTTGACGACACTCCACAGAAACACTCTCGGACCAATACCGAAGATTGCCTGAACATTTTAGCTCAATCGCTTCAGTGGTTTTGGAGTCCATAGCATACATACAAACATAGGTACATTGAGTTTTATATATATACTCTTATAGTTTCCACTTAGGCCAGGCGTCAGATTATAATAATTTCCTCCCTCTTGCGGGGGTGCATTCAGAGTTATCTTGAAAAAAAGCGTCTAAATTAGCTTTTCAGCGAATTCTCGATAAACGTCATTTTTACGAACAAAAATGTGAGGACCTTTATTGTTCAACATCCTATTTTATACAAAAAAAAAAGTATTAACCATATTTCTCGTAAAATGGATCGTTTTCGAGTTAGAACCGTGAGAAGTCGATGTTTTCCCCACAAATATATGAAAACTTTATAGCCTGCAGTGGAATAAATATTATTATTTTGTATGAGAAGGCAACTTATTATTTTGTGCACATTTGAGGAAATTATTGAATTCTAGTGGCTGTAACTCCAAATCGATCGATTTTACAAAAGACTTTTTTTATAGAAAATTTCATCTTGACCAATAAGTGCCTAAAGAGGTTTACTCGAAAAAATTACGTCTAATGAGATATTCGCGAATAAGTTAATTTTGACTGATCGCAAAGCCCACAGAACAAATTGATATGCTCTTTACGGATTTACAATAAAGCGATTAAGACTGGTTTCAGCTTTATGGAAATTATTTTCAAGTTAAAATCCCTGTTCTGCCTACTTGAGCAAATATGTGTATGTGTGTGCTCTGGTGGGAAAGTTGGATTGATTGATAGAAGTGATGATCAGTGATCCCACATTGATAGAAGTGATGATCAGTGATCCCACTCAATTTTTAAATGCGTAATGAACCAGGTACAAATCGTAGGGAAATGCAATTCTTATTTCTTTTAAAATGGATATTCATTTTATCATAGTCTCTTGGACTCATTTAAATAAATTTGGCATAAGCTAGTACACTAAACTGCAGTACAATATTTACACCATGACGAAATGAATGTTAAATGTCCACTTTTGAATAGGCAGGCAGTAAAAACGCGTGTAACTCTACGTATATAACGAGTGAGCCATCTGCTGGTTTCTTTTTAAATTACACGTTATTTTGACACTGACAGCTCTTTCGCGCAAAAATTGACAGAAACACAATATCATATCTCCGCGGTACGAAATGAATCGATTTATTCTGGAACAACATTGGGAAATATTGAAATATTGAGTGCTGTGTTGCCGAAACAGTGTGAGTTTTGAAAATAATTTCGGTCGAAATAATGTACCAACCGTGCCTGCTGTACGACAGTTCGTGAGATTGGCATGCTAATTGATAACACAAGTTGTCCTCGTGTTTGTTCTGTGTGCTGAAGCGTGAAAAGCGAATGCATCATTAGCGTGTCTGGTTCCAGCAAGATATTGGGGTACAAGTCGCCCAACAAACGATATTTTGCGCACTAAGCTCAATAATCGCGTAATCAACCGTTTTGGTGATGTTGCTTGGCTTCCGCAGAGTTGCAGTTTGACGCCGTTGGGCTTTTTTTTGCAGGGCGGTGTTAAAGATCGATGTATGCTGATAATTCAAAAACTATTCAGGCACTTAAGCACAATATTAATCGAGCTATTCGTGAAATAGAGCCTCTAACCCTCGAAAATATACCGCAAAATTGAGTTGACAGGATGGATTACTGACAAGCCAGCCGCGGCAGCTATTTATTTTCTACAAATAAACCGAAAGTGTACTCTCTTCAATAAAGCCAAAAACCAAAGACATATATTAAATGGATTTTTTTTTATAGCTGTTTTAAAAATAAACCAACAGATGGCCCACCCTTTACTTTTCTTTTGGTTTTGGCATTGATATGGCCGAGTACAGCCTAAACGGCTGACCGGAATTTATTCAAACTTCATATCTGGGGTCAGTGAGTTGACAATTCAAGGCGAAATGGGAATTTTCATTCTAACCCCAAAAGTAACTGTAGTAAAGTACTACTAAAAGGATTTTGAAAAAAGTCGATTTGCTTGGCAACGGGTTTTAACCATCTTTATCAAATTTTATATTTCAGTTAAGGTGGATATATGCTATCAGATGGCGTACCATGTCTTTGGCAGAAAATACGTATAACAGTTTCTTAATTATTGACCGGTTTTTGGAAATTGGCTCGTTTTCAAATACCACTCAGACGATTTTATTTAAAATCGATGTTTAAGCAATAGTCGACATATTTAAGATCATGGCATACCAAGTTTTGGAAAAATTTTAAGATAATTTTTTTAATTTTTTTTTTTTTCAATCAACTATGTTGTTTAAATTTCAAAACTGAGTTTTGCAGATAAACAACATAGGACACTTTATTACTTTCTCCTATTAGACCTGTCATTTTAGAAAAAACAAATCCTACAAGCAAGACAATTGTACACATATTCGCCCTAGCCTCGTCATTCAAATTTTATACTTTCACCAAAAAATGTTCATGAAAATGTTCGATTTCTAGGTTACTCCGGGGCAAAATCGAATTTTTCATTCTAATTTCAATAAACTACAATTGTCTTGAAAGCGACTCCAACCGACTTGCGTAAATTTGCTATTTAAAAAAAAAAATGTGTTTAGCCTTGGAAATTCAACTTTTAATGTCTCTTATCGACTTACATAAATTTAAAATCAGAACAATATACAAGGTGGGGCAAAAGTAATGTCATAATTTGAATGTGGTACAATTTTTGCAAATGGCGTCAAATGACATTGTGCTTTGACATTTATGTTGTAGACAGATAGAGAATTAGTTGACAACAAGCAATGGAGCGATACACACGCGAAGAACGCGGAATTATTGTTACTGCTTATTTGACCAATTTCTGGTCTGTTGTTTTAACGCAGCGTGAATTTCGTCGTCGTTTTCCTCGTCGACCTGCACCATATGCGCGAATAAATAAGCGTTGGCTGAGCGTCTCGTACAAACTGGGTCCACTAGAGATATCGCAGTGACTATTTGGTGCGGCATTTGCAGTTCTTTTTTTTGAGGACGCCGACGGCACCACCGTAACCGTAACTAGTGAGCGCTACAGACAGATGTTAAACAATTTATTTTTGCCGCAAGTTGCTCAATTGGGCTTCGAGCATTGTTGGTTCCAGCAGGAAGGAGCACACAGCGCGAGCAACGATACAGATTTTGAATCACCAATTTTCAGGCCGTGTGATCTCCCGTTTTGGCGATTTGAACTGGCCTGCCAGATCTGACGGAGCCAGACTTCTTCCTTTGGGGCTTTTTGAAATCTCGCGTTTACCACATAAAACCACAAACCTTGCAAGCCTTAAAAGCCAACATTGAAGAAGAAATCACCAATTTGGAGCCAGATGTTTTGCGAGCAAGAATTCAAAATGCCGTAAAACGAGCACAAATGAGCATCTCCTCAAGAGGTGGTTATTTGACCGATATAATTTTTTCAACTAAATGTCATTTTTGTGAAAGCAGAGCCCAATTTTTTTTTCATTTCCAACAAAATGGCAGCCAATTCACATTATGTCATTACTTTTGCCCCACATTGCACGAATGAACAATAGATATGAGCAAGTGCATGCAACCGAGCCCTACCCTTTCTTAAATGACAAATTAAACATTTTAAAAATGTCTCTCTTTGTTATAGCTGAATTACGTGGAAGTATCTAACGTGTCCTTTGTATCCGGTATTGGTATCAAAGGTAAGGAGGGGGCCATACTCAAACGAACCGGATCTACCCGTCCTGGACAAGCAGGCTGCAATTGCTTTGGATGTTTCCAACATAAGTGTTGTGTTCGTTGCAATTACTTTTGTTCAGATGTTCTTTGTGGCAAATGGCGGAATCGATGGTTTTTTGTAAAAGAAACTTGCTTTGGTTATATACGACCGACTGATGGTGAAATTAGGTATACAAAATACATATTTGGAATATCAACAAATTTTATTAAGAATAATCATTTCTCACTAGAGCTGTGATATTATTTGACCAGGGATTTGATGTATCAACTGGTATATACCAAACGGGTATGCGTAAAGGTTTACAAATCTTAACGAATAACCGACATATTGTTTTAAAATGCTGGACCAGACGAAAAGCAAAGGAATGGATGACATTTTTAAAACAAATTGCAAATAATTATGGTATGTTATGCGAAGTTCCACTGGCAAAAAATTGGTGGGAACACAGGAACAGTGAATAATGAATGTCTAATTTTTAGCGAGGGACTTTACCTACCCTAATCCGCATTTGTCATTTGCACCCGTGCGGAATACGGCGCAAGCAAGTTGGTTTGTAGATGGTTCCAGCTATATGAACGCGGTGGCAGATGCATTAGAAGGCGCGACTTCAGAAATCTACATTGCTGATTGGTGGTTGAGTCCAGAAATCTACATGAAACGTCCGGCAATAGATGGAGATTACTGGCGTTTGGATAAAATACTGCACAGAAAAGCGGTAAGCAATTATTATATGTGTTTACTTAAATGATAAATGATATATAATTTTCCGTTTGATGTTGTTTAGTTTAATTTTAAACGACAATTAAACATATTCGGGATTGAAGTACGGCAATATTAAGTTTTTGGCAAAAGGAAAATAGGAACTATTTATGAATTTAAAAAAAAAAAAATATTTCAATACTCTGCGAACAGTAGAACCGAAGTCACTGTTAAAGCTAAAGAAAAATTTTCAAATTTAGTTTTTTTTTCGTTAATTTGGAATCATTTTTCTCGTAACTCGGGCCGAATCCTGTAAAAAATTTTAGTATCCCAACACCAACAGGTATGTACATATATTCTTGCCAATTTTGATCCAATTCGCAGGGGGTCATTCAGAATCTCCCATATAAGCTGATCCATTTATCATAGAATAACCTCATAAAGGGTGGTTAAATTTTAAGGGCCGATGTTGAATGTGAACCACACCTAAACGTCAAGTTTTTTTCTGCATTTCATTTGACATTTCTCAATTTCAGACTAACTCAATTTGAACCATGGAAAGATACACAATAGAGCAACGCGTTAAACTTATTCAGGCTTATTATGAAAATGGGCGTTCAAATCAAAATGCATATCGTGCATTTCGTGATTCTTTCGGTCAATTTAATCGTCCAAATGTGCGTACAATCGGAAAAATCGTGCAAAAATTAGTGCAAACCGGATCTGTAGGAGATGTGAAAACACCAGTGCATGCTCGTACAGTTCGTACTGCAGAAATATTGCTGCTGTTCGCGATAGTGTGGCTGAAGAGCCGTCCACCTCAACTCGTCGTTGTGCCCAACAATTGCACCTCTCACGCTCGTCGTTGATGAACATTATGCATAAAGACTTGCATTTACGCGCTTACAAGGTGCAATTGACTCAAGAACTAAAGCCTCTTGACCATTTCAAGCGTCGTCAATGGTCACAATGGTGGCAAGAAATGGCAACAGTGGATGATCAATTTTCGAAGAAAATCATCTTCAGTGATGAGGCACATTTTCACCTCAGTGGATTCGTCAATAAGCAGAACTGCCGCATTTGGGCGAATGATAATCCAAGAGTCGAAAAACCAATGCACCCACAAAGAGTGACTGTTTGGTGCGGTTTATGGGCTGGCGGCATCTTTGGGCCGTATTTTTTCCAAAATGAGGCCGGTCAGGCAGTTACTGTGAATGGTGTTCACTATCGTGAGATGATAACGAACTTTTTATGGCCCGAATTGGAAGATGTGTGCGCCAAGATCATGTGATTTGACACCGTTGGACTTCTTTCTTTGGGGTTATTTGAAAGAAAAGGTGTATGTCGATAAGCCAGCAACAATTCAAGAGCTAAAGGATGAGATAATTCGGCACATTAACGGCATAGAACCTCAATTATGCCTCAGCGTCATCGAAAATTTGGACCATCGGATGAAGGTGTGCCGCCGAGGTCGCGGCGGCCATTTGGCCGATATTTTGTTCCATACATAATTGAACCATACCAATATTATCATAATAAAAAGAAATGACAGTAATTTCCTAAATAATTTGTGTTTTATTCAAAATCAACATCGGCCCTTAAAACTTAACCACCCTTTAGTTGACCATAATAATATTCGCATTAAAATGACCAATGATCGCTGAGGTTTAGAATATTCGGTGTAGTCTCGTCGATGTTGGTAGTGTCCAGGTAATACCTGGTTAGTCTGCAGTTTCTCGTATTGTACTGCTGGGTGCATTGTATTTTTAAGGTCCCTGTTGTTGTTCCACAATGTCGCATCTAAGATTTTGTACTCGTATATGCTCCGCCAAACGACTTGTTCGCGGCCTTGCAAGGTTTTTAACACCTGATAGATTTTCATTTTGCTCGAGTGTATTATACGTAAAGCCAAACAACTCGAAAACCTATTATTACGCAGTCGAAATTGTACAAGTGGACCTAAACTAGGAAGATTTATTTCAAAATTCATATCTCGGGAATTTTCAATCTATCACCAAAATTAAAATTTTCTCGAAAATAGATCTAACAATTTTGTTTAAATTTAATATTTTTGAAAAAAAAAAAATGTATATTTTTTTAAAATTGGTTATTTCCCGAGAAATTAAAAATTTGGTCCCTCAGTTCAGTCTGTTTGTGCATCTGCGCGGCTGAATGGATTTTCTTCAAACTTTATATATGGGGTCTGTGATGTCACAATTCGAGGCGAAATCAAAATTTTCATCATAACCCCAAAATTAATGGTACAGAACTGTTACGAAAATATAAATTTTCTCACAGGCGGGTCACAAACGGCTCCAACTTAATAATTGAGTTAGGTTGGACATACTCGTAAAGCTATCAGATACCATGGTTTTATAAAAAATTCGTATAACGGTTTCAATCATTATAAGACATACCAAGTTCTGAGAGCTGAGGCACATTTCCAGAAATCGCACACGATGGCACGTAGGCGTTGTAGAGGCCCTAGGACAAGGGGATACAGGATATACAATGTAAGTATACCAAGTTCTGAAAAAAAAAAAAAATTGCATCATTCGCGTCACAATCAAACACATTGGTTTTCCGCGTTTTATATGGAAAATCAACTTCGATTTGGCCAAAGAAATGCAAAATGTAAAGAAACAAATTGCAAATTATTTTTGCTATATATACAGTTCTTTTAGGGCGCCGCGGCTTTGTAGTTAAGTGGTGATCACTGAACGGATGACTTTGAGTCCATGAATACACTAAATACATGCGGCAGTATATTTACTTGCTTTACTGCTTGTTTCAATCGAAAAAAATTGCATTTCAGAGACTACATAAAACCGTAGGGTCCCTACTATGCGCGTGTCGCACAGCACGAATTCCTGCGAGCAGCTAGGCCAGATCCTTTATGGGCTATTATCACCAAAATATTTCTATATTTGTATACATTCTTTTGAGGAAAGCTGGGCGTCTGATACACTTGCAAGTTTTACTCACGTAATTTATTTACATAAGTAACATCTAGAAAAATTACCAGTGTAAACAATACTGTGAGCAAGTTACAGTAAGCTAGTACAATAGCTGTGTTTCTTTGTAACTTTATATACAGTTCAGTTAGGTTTAACAAGAAAACAATCTCATATTTTATATTTTTAATTTGGTACTACTGATTTAATAGCGGATCGGAGTCCTAAGAAAATGACTGTCTCTACGTCTCCGTAGTCATTCAATGATTATAAATATAAATGAATTTTGGCACTAGCAGCCCAATGCAGGGCCTGGGCTAGCTTCTCGCAGCCACACGTGCCATACGAATGATTGGGACCTGCAGTTTTATACAGTTTCTGAAGGGCAATTTGTTTCGATTGAGAGAACCTTTTTATGACAATTTTACTCTCGGATGTTTATCAGACGTTCGCGAGAGGTGGGACCGTGAGAAAACTTTTTATTTTTATTTTTGTGTTTTCTTGGACTCCAACCTTGAACCTCTCGCTCAGTGATCGCGCACTTAACCACTGAGCCACGGGTCCCACTATTCAATGATTATACATTGAAAAAAATATTAAATAACAAATTTGAAATACGTTTTCTTCTTGTGAGCAAATCACTCCAGTTATCGATAACTGTGGATAATATCGAAAGTTACTGAAACTGTATGCCCAGTTAGTTGTTGTTCGTATTTGTCATGCGAACTTTTTTGGAACTGCCGATAATTTTCACAAAGAAACATACATACATATATGTATGTTCTGTAAATATTGTGGATACTTTGATGGATAGATGGATATCGTGTCATTAAAGCGCTAAGTTAATCCAGTCAGATGGATAAACCTCTCACAATTTATTTTTATTTTATTTTGATACAAACTAGCAGTTTGGTCTGAAATGAAATCACCCTGCATAAGGCTTCTCGTAAAATAAAAAAGGTTTAAATTACGAAAAATAGAATTAAAAGACATTTTTTATAGAAGACTTAATTCTGAATAAAATACAGATTACGACACATTTTCCGGTTAACGAAAAGGCTAGAATTATGAAACAGTTATATATTTGCTTGTCGCAGGTTTGAACCCGAGAGGACAGCAACCACAACAACCCAAGTATAAAAGAACACTTTACGGATTAGGATACTTTTACCGAAAACTCAACGCTTAACAATTTATTCGCGTAAATCCTCATTTCTGCATCTTTTTCCAAGGTAGAGTCTCTGTGCAACTGCTAGTATTAGTAAATTATTTCTTTTATTTAAAAAAAATAATTTACAAAAAATTAAATCTTGACAAATGTCGTCTGCTGGAGAGATAGAGTGGCAAAATATTGTTTATAAATTTATGAGTTGTACTCATCTATTAGAGTTTTTTGATACAGAAAAGCCTCCTTAATATATTTATGTATGATGTTCTCAGTTTCTCCGTTGAGTAGGCTGATGACTTCCCGCAATATACGCTTTACAAAAAATTGTAGCCGAAACCATTTCAAAATTGAACATATTCCTATGAAGTGAATAATATCTTCCTCCTCACGTAGGCTACAAAAAGTACAGTCTCTACATTTATCTTCCCGATACTTGCTTGCATTGGGTCCTAAGATGCCAGCCCACACCTTAAAAGTTACAAATTGTCTATCATTTTCATCATTGAAATATAAATGGCCTATTAAATGATTAAGGTTTCTATATATCCCATGCGTGCTTCTTTGTGCGTCTTGCAGGTTTGCTTGAATTTGACTGATCCTTAAGCTCTCTAGTATCATACCAATTCGGAAATAAATGCTGCTGATGCACGAAAAACCTAATGTGTCGACAAAACTATAACATACAGCGATGTATTAAGTGCGCAACTAAGTTCTCGTCATGAACCGAGCTTAGACATATGGTAAACGAACTGTTTTGAAAAATTAGTGATTTTGTTTTGGCGTCATATAGTTTTGGTTGTGTGAAAATGTCTGATTTTGTGCCAAATAATCGTCATTTGGGGAAGTGTTGATTTTCTTCTTTCATTCGAGGAAAACGGCGGCTGAAGCGCATCGAGAGCTCCAAAAAGTTTGCGGAGATGTTGCTCTAAGTAAAACAACGTGTCGTGATTGGTTCCGTCGCTTCAAAGACGGTGATTTCGATATTGACGACCGTCCGCGTGAAGGAAGTCCAAAATCCTTCGAAGACGCTGAATTGGAGGCATTTCTCGATGAGGATCCGTGCCAAACGCAAAAACAGCTTGCTTCAGCATTAGGAGTTACACGTCAAGCCATTTCCAAGCGATTGCATGCGTTTGGAATGATTCAAAAACAAGGAACTTGGGTTTCTTATGATTTGAAGCCAAGGGACGTTGAGCGTCGTTTTTTCGCCTGTGAACAACTGCTCCAGCGGCAAAAAAGGAAGGGTTTTCTTCATCGCATCGTGACGGGTGATGAAAAATGGATTCATTACAGCAACCCAAAGAAATGAAAGTCATGGGGACTGCCCGGTCATGCTTCTACATCGTCGGCTCGGCCGAAAATTTAAGCTGCGAAGATTATGCTGTGTATATGGTGGGACCAGCTCGGTGTCACCATCACTGGGGAACGGTATCGAATTCAATTGATGCGATTGAGCCGAGCCCTGCGTGAAAAACGGCCACAATACGAGCAGAGGCACGAAAAAGTGATTCTACAGAATGACAACGCTCGGCCTGACGTTGCCAAACCCGTTAAAACCTACCTGGAAACGCTCAAATGAGAAGTACTACCCCACCCGAAATATTCCCCAGATATTGCGCCATCCGATTATTACTTGTTCCGTTCGATGACACACAGTCTGGCTGATCAGCAGTTCATATGAAGACATCAAATAATTGCTTGATTCGTGAATAGTCTCAGAAGATGAACACTTTTACCCTAACGGTATTCGAGCTCTGCCAGAAAGATGGGAAAAAGTTGTAGCTAGCGATGGGCAATACTTTGAATGATTCATTTGTAACCATTTTAACAGCGAAAACTTAATTGCGCACCTAATACATATTAGAGATACCTACATATTGTAATATGAAGGCTACGGCTCGAGTAGATAAAACGATATTCTGTGAAATTTATTTCTTTATTTTCTAGTCTATAGAACAATTCAAGTTCACACTATACTATTCTTTGCAAATTCTTTTCTTACAAGGTCTCTTTCCTCTCAAATCACTTTATCTCCTTTCAATTACTTAATTCACAAATCCAAACTAATTACTTTTTCTTGTTTACTCTCAACTTTCAATTTATCACCAAATTACAACTTCGCCCATTATCACTTTTCCAATCTCTTCGCCACGGTTCTAAACCAACTGTGTCTTTTTTGATCGCCATCTGTCCTTATATAGCAGAAGTTTCTGATAGCCAGAAACTTCTAGCAAATTCTTCGACCACTGGAACAAGAGAAATAATTCTTGCAGTTATAATTCCCTTTTATCCCTGATATTATTCGTCTCTTTCGTTGACATGAGCTGTGGAGACTTCGTCCCAGACACGAACCTCGAATGAAAGGACAGTTCGAACCAAAATTCTGCCAGAATGGAAAGTCACTTCGGAATTTGTTGCGTCATATTTTTAGGGGGCGTAGTTATTATTATGCTACACTGCCCCCCTCTTAGACATGTTCGTCCCGAACAAGTGCATCCTCATTTCGGCCATTGTATCGACTCAGTCGGTCCACATGAACCACTTTCATTTTGGCCCTCGGTCCTCGCTGGATGCGGTAGACAACATCGTTGATGCGGGTTACTATTCTGTAGGGACCTTCCCAGTTCCGCTGTAATTTAGGTGATTTCCCCTTTTGGCGATGGGGATTATACAGCCACACCAGATCTCCTTCCTGGAATCCTGACGTTGTTGCCTTGGCATCATACCTGGTCTTCATGCGGTCGCTCGTCATCTTAATCTGGCTTCTGGTCCTTTGGTGTATGTCGCTAAGCCTTTCCCTAAGGTCCGCCACGTACTCTTCTTCATTTCTGGGCTCATTGGTAGGAGATCCAAATTTCACCTCACTGGGTAAACGAGCTATTCCACCAAATAAGATTTCGAACGGCGTATGTCGAGTAGTGCTATGCACGGCACTTCTATAGGCCATCAAAAACAAGGGAATCTGCCGGTCCCAATCCCGTTGGTAGTCACCTACGACCTTCGAGAGATGTTCGTCCAAAGTCCTATTGAAACGCTCCACCATACCGTCCGACTGTGGATGAAGCGGGGTTGTCCTTGTCTTTTTGATTCCGAGTAGTTGACACATCTCTTGGAAGATTCTTGACTCGAAGTTCCGCCCTTGGTCAGAATGCAATTCCAAGGGCACACCGAATCTGCTAACCCAATTGTAGACGATCTGCTCCGCCACGGTTCTGGCTTCCTGGTTAGGGATCGGAAACGCTTCCGGCCACTTACTGAAGTAGTCCATCACTACGAGGATATACCGATTACCATTGTCGGTTTCCGGAAAGGGTCCTGCGATGTCAATGGCGATTCGTTCAAAAGGTGCTCCCACGTTGTATTGGTGCATCTTACCTCGAGTTTTGATTCTCGGACCCTTGCTAGCTGCACACACGTCGCATTTTCTGCACCAGTCTTCGATATCTTCCTTCGCTTTTAACCAATAAAAACGTTCTCGTACCTTTTCTAGCGTCTTATTCACTCCCAAGTGGCCTCCGGTCGCCCCGCCATGCATTTCCTGTAACACCTCCTTGACCCTCGTCCGCGGTACGACAAGCTGCATTACAAACGACTTTCCGTCGGAGGATTCCCATTTTCTTCTCAGAACACCTTCTTGGACATGGAGGGAGTCCCACTGCGCAAAATATGCCTTTAAGGTCGGGCTTCTGTGAGAGATGTCCTGATGATCCGGTTTCTCCATGTTCTCCTTCCAGGCCAGAATCGGCTCGATATCCGGGTCTTCCTTCTGAGCGTTCCGGATCTCATCTACGCTCCAGCCGGCGATAGGTTCGGCTCTCATTCTTTGGATTGAAACCAGCTCCCGTTCTTCCTGACGCGCACAATGTTTACAATCCGTTCTGCATGGTCTCCGGGACAGTGCATCCGCATTAGAGTGGAGTTTTCCTTTACGATGCTGTATTTCGTAGTCGTAGATTTGCAGCCTTTCGATCCATCTTGCGACCTGACCCTCAGGACTCTTGAACTGTAATAGCCATTTTAAGGCTGCATGGTCTGTGCGAAGAACGAACTTCCTCCCGTAGAGGTATTTGTGAAAATGCTTCGTAGCCAAGATCAAAGCTAGAAGTTCCCGCCTTGTCACGCAGTAGTTCCTTTCTGGCTTAGAGAGCACCTTGCTGAAGTACGCAACCACCTTCTCTTGGCCGTCATGCACCTGGGAGAGTACGGCTCCTACCCCGACATTACTAGCATCTGCATCCACAACGAACGTTTCCCCGAGAGTGGGGTAAGCCAGTATCGGGGCATCGCATAGCCGTTGTTTAAGTGCCTTGAAGCTCTTCTCGCACTCAATTGACCATTTGAATTGTTTTCCCTTTTCCGTCAACTGGTGCAGGTTCTTTGCGATCCCGGCAAAATCCTTCACGAACCGTCTGTAGTAGGTGGCTAGGCCCAGGAAGCTCCTTAGTTGGTGTTTGTCTTTGGGGACTGGCCAGTTTTTCACCGCTTCGACCTTCTCCGGATCGGTTCTCACTCCTTTCGCTGAAATTATGTGTCCCAGGTACTTGACTTCCGCTCTAAACAGGGCGCACTTCTTGGGGTTGAGCTTCAGGTGGGCACTTCGAAGCCTTTGAAACACATCCCTTAGATTGTCTCGGTGTTGCGCAAACGTTTTTCCTACGACGATGACATCATCCAAGTATACCAAACAGGTTTTCCATGTTAACCCTTGCAGGACACATTCCATCAATCGCTCGAAAGTCGCCGGAGCATTGCACAGCCCGAATGGCATTACCGTGAATTGCCATAGCCCATTTCCTGTGGTGAAGGCGGTTTTCTCCCGGTCTTCTGGATGGATCTGTACCTGCCAGTAGCCACTCTTCAAGTCGAGAGTGGAAAACCATCGGGCTCCTGATAGTGTGTCTAGCGTGTCGTCAATCCGTGGCAGAGGATAGCTGTCTTTCTTGGTGACGTAATTGAGCTGCCGATAGTCCACGCAGAACCGCGTGCTGCCATCTTTCTTCTTTACCAGTACAACCGGTGATGCCCACGGACTTTTGGAACTTTCAATCAGACCTTCTTTCTCCATTGCCGACACCATCTCTGCAACTTCTGTCTGCTTTGCCAATGGAAGGCGCCTAGCAGGCTGACGAATTGGTCTAGTATCACCAGTGTCTATTCGATGTTGTACCAGGTGTGTTCGGCCGTATTCTCCGTCCTGTGAGGCAAATACATCAGCGTACTCATTGATAAGATTCTCTGCCATAGTTCGCTGCTCCTGATTCAGCTCACTGGACTGGAGAATCGTCTCTCTCGCTTCCGCTGTCCAAGGTGATGGGAGAAGTTTTGGAGCATCACGTTCAGATATTGTTGCGACGGCGGTAATCGGCGTGCATTTTCCAGTCACCTCCCCTCGCCTTAGTTTGACAGTGTGTGGTCTTGCGTTCAAAACCCTCACTGGAACCATGGTGTTCTTTGGTTCGACTAACGTCTTTCCCACGATGTAGTCTTGAGAATTCTTCTCTGGGTCTGGTTCTACTATGTAGAATCGGTGGCTCCCAAGATCACCTTCCAGCTTCGTCCAAATGATTGTCTCTGAAGACGGCGGCAAAACTTCGTCTTTGCTGATGACTGTCCTGAGAGTTACGGCATTCTCATTTCCGTACACCATCGGAATCTCCACATTTCGATACCTCAGTACTTGCATCCCGATGTCCAAGATTACTTCATTTGCTTTCATGAAGTCTACTCCGATGATGCACTCGTCGCATATATCTGCCACCAGAAACGCATGGGAGAACGTCAGTCCTGCCAGAGTAATCGTAAGACGAACTTCTCCAAATACCTTCGCCATTTCCCCTGTTGCAGTCCTCAGGCAGTAGCTGTTGGTGTTGTGCAGCCAGGAGCTTTTGACGATATCTCTTCTTACAATGGAGGCAGTGGCACCTGTGTCGATGGTGGCTACGCACTTCTTCTCGTTGATTAGTGCCTCCACTGTCAGGCTCTTGTTACCCCGTTTGGTTTGCGAAACTTGAATGGTGGTCCTGGGGGCCTCGATTCCAGTAACCAACTTCTGCCCCGCGAAGTTGGTCCTTACGCATTTCCCGACTGCTGGTTTTGGGAAGTCTGACCGACAGGATGCTTCCTCTCTGCTTCTCCTACTTCCGCAATGTGAACAATTTCCTCGTCTAGGTGCACTCCTGCACTGCCGTTGTAGGTGTCCGGTTTGGTTGCAATTCCAGCAACGGATTTGACTTCCGCGAGCTCTGTCTTCATCCATGACGGCTGTTCTCTGGCATGAGCATTCCACGACGGACATTTCCCTGACACGGTGTATTCCCTGGTATGCTTGGTCCGCAGCCTTCATTGACAAAGCGAATGCCAATGCCTCGGGGAGTGTTCGCTTTTCAGCCATCCTTACAGCCATTTGCAGTTGTCTGTCCTCTATGGCCTGAATAAAAGCTTCCACCGCCATTTCGTTGATAAGCTCCTCACCGGCTTTAGGGTATGAAAGATGGGCTAGTCGCTCTATATCCGCTTGCAACTGTTGGAGCGTTTCCCCCCTTTTCTGGACTCGACTACGCAGCTGAACCCTGTACACCTGCTGCATGTGTTCATCCCCAAACCGCATCTCGATAGCCTGAACCAGAGAGTCGTAGATCTGCTGTTTATCTTCCGGGATGGTCTGCAAGAGCTCCGCAGCTGGACCCCTCAGTGCAAGCGTGAGTGCAATAGACTTCTCTTCATCGTCCCAGCTATTGGTCATTGCGGCCGCTTCGAATTGCCTCTTATAAATTGGCCATGATGTTTGACCATCGAAGATAGGAGGCTGCACCTCCTTTCTTCTCAGACCGTCAGTGGAATATTCCCGTGCTTTCTGTCTCTTCACGTTGCTGAGCTCCTTAGCAAGATTTTCGACTTGCTTTTCTACTTTTTCAAACTGAGTCTCTATCTTCCCGAACTGAGTTTCATGTTTCTCAAAATTTTCATCGAATCTAGTTTCGACTTTTTCGAGTTGCGTCTCGACCTTCTCGATTTTCTCTTCGATCACTTCGAATTTGGATTCCAAGTTCTTGTTTTGCTCATCAAGTTTACTTTCCAGAGCATCTAGAGAATTCTTTTGTTCGTCTAGCTTAAGTTCTAGAGAATTCCTTTGATCTTCTATTGCTTTCTTTTGTTCGTCCATGACTAACTTAAGTTGCAGGAGCAGACTTGTTATACCCGGGTCGGCTGCTGTACTTGCTGGTTCCTCTTCCACGTCAAACTCTACGTCGTGCGGATTTTCACCTTCCTGGGTTACTGCTTCTTCCAGACGAATCAGCAGGGCATCTTTTCCCCCAGTTGTGTCGAGGTTCCGCTTACTGAGTTCTGCCTTTAGTTGAGTTATAGTTAGTTTTCCCAATTTGCGACCCATTTTGCGCAACTAATTAACTCAACACAGAAATCGTTTTTTTTTTTTTTGTGCAATTTCACACCACGGAAATAGTTATTCACAGAATAAGTTTTATCCCACTTCTGACACCAATGTAATATGCAGGCTACGGCTCGAGTAGATAAAACGATATTCTGTGAAATTTATTTCTTTATTTTCTAGTCTATAGAACAATTCAAGTTCACACTATACTATTCTTTGCAAATTCTTTTCTTACAAGGTCTCTTTCCTCTCAAATCACTTTATCTCCTTTCAATTACTTAATTCACAAATCCAAACTAATTACTTTTTCTTGTTTACTCTCAACTTTCAATTTATCACCAAATTACAACTTCGCCCATTATCACTTTTCCAATCTCTTCGCCACGGTTCTAAACCAACTGTGTCTTTTTTGATCGCCATCTGTCCTTATATAGCAGAAGTTTCTGATAGCCAGAAACTTCTAGCAAATTCTTCGACCACTGGAACAAGAGAAATAATTCTTGCAGTTATAATTCCCTTTTATCCCTGATATTATTCGTCTCTTTCGTTGACATGAGCTGTGGAGACTTCGTCCCAGACACGAACCTCGAATGAAAGGACAGTTCGAACCAAAATTCTGCCAGAATGGAAAGTCACTTCGGAATTTGTTGCGTCATATTTTTAGGGGGCGTAGTTATTATTATGCTACAATATGTTAGCAGTTTTTTAATAATAAATAATAATTCTACAATAAAATTCACGAGGAGTTAATACTACATATCTTTCGTCCATATATACTCGTGTAGGTCACTCGCAGTAATCATGTTAAAATAACACCTAAAATAAAAAAAATATTAATTAAAACCTAATTTTTCGGCACTGGAAAAAATGGGCAGGAGCCCAGAAAATCAAAATAAAATACTAGAAATAAATACTTTTAATTCACTAATGTTGTGTTGAATTTAGGATGTTTCGTGCCAGTAACGGCACGGACAATTTTATTGATGCGGCAACGCTGACTGGCATTTAAAATATTCCTTGAAATAAATTCGATATCTTGATCCGATAATCGAGTAACGGTAACTTTGGTGCAATAATCGAATAACGGTATATCTCGGAAAAATGATTCATCGATGCTTGGATGTTTCTTATATAGGAATTTGGTATATTAACAACTTTTATCATTGCAGAGTTAAACCAGTTTTTATGTGTTTTTTACCATCTAGCATCTATTTTAAAAATTCTATTTTTAATCGGACGCAAGTTATCTACTGAATAAAATACTAGAAGATTTTGAAAGCATATGGCTTACAGTTTCTTTTTCAGTTAGAGATAATAAGATAATATTTTTCACTTCAATTTTTCTTTTCTTTTTTTAAATGCATAAATAATTATATCATTTTGTTTCATATTGCGAAATGCGCCTATTTGAGAAACACCCTGTATATCAAATCGATATTTCAATATATCAATACATTGCACCATCCAAAATTCATTCTAATAGTTGACTACTCATGTACTTACTTAAGTATTTATTTGTTTAATTAACAGACTCAAGGCGTTAGAATATTTGTGATGCTCTATAAAGAAGTGGAAATGGCACTTGGTATCAATAGTTACTACAGTAAGCAGAGGCTTGTTAATACGCACGAGAATATAAAGGTATACGAGTAAGCATTTCAATTTGTGAAATTCGATAAATTTTTTAATATTTTTGCAGGTCATGCGACATCCAGACCACGCCCGTGTAGGTGTTTTCTTCTGGGCACATCACGAGAAAATTGTGGTGGTTGATCAAACGTTCGCATTCCTTGGTGGCATCGATCTGTGCTACGGTCGTTGGGATGATTTTCGACATCGATTGACAGATTTGGGGAGCATATCTACGTCGAGCGTATCTGGAAGTCTTCCAAAAAAATCTTTTTTCAATGATGATGATTCGGCTTTTGGTTCTAGGAAGTCATCAAGGAATGTTAACATTGACTTGCAACAGCATGAAAAAGAAGTTGCATTGCGGGTGCTAGATCCCGGTGATAAGCTAGTGATACCAGAGTATAGACAATCTGGAGATCCCGTAGATGAATCGCTGAAATTGAATACACCAGAATTAGAAAGAAAAAACATGCTGGAAAAATTAAAAGAAAATGCAATGAAAAAGGGCAAAGAACTAGTGAACCGTCTTACACTTACCGAAGGGGTGGAGAAATCTGCCGACGGTCAAAAATCACCAGATGCCAATACAAAAAATCTGGCTTTCTCTCCAGAAGAGTTAAATGAGGGTCGGAAGGGTGGTCTTGAAGATCCAACACCATTTCAAACTCAAATCCTTGCCGATTACTATGGAAACGCAAAGTTTTGGTTCGGAAAAGATTACTCAAATTTTATTATGAAAGATTTTGTAAATTTGGATGCGCCTTTTGTGGATTTGGTTGATAGAACGACCACACCTCGGATGCCGTGGCATGATGTTGGAATAATGGTGGTAGCAAGCTCGGCAAGAGATGTTGCAAGGCATTTTATTCAGCGATGGAATGCGATGAAATTGGAGAAAATGCGTGATAACAATGTGAGTAGAATAGATCATAATATTATATTGAACATGCGAGTATATTATAATACATACGAGAATAAAGCGGGTATTAGTTAGGTAATTTACAAAATTGTTTAACCCGATCCCATAGGGTATATTAATTTTGATACATAGTTTATAACATAGAGAAATAATAACAACAGACCTCCAAAAATTCATTTGTGATCAGCATTGAAAGTTATGTCGATCTAGCCATGTCCGTCACCAGTTTTTAACCTAGGAACACGAAGCTTACAAGCTTTCACAAACACTCCCACTATTAAAACAATTTAGTTTTTTTCGTACTTGAATATTTTTTCGATTTTTTGAAGATTTTGAGTTACTAACAAAGTCAAAAGCGTATAGAACCCGATCAAATCTGTTCGAGGGACTGGGTTTTATCTGCTTCTAGTAATTTACCAAAGTGAATGTGTAATTTTGTATAATTTCTTTACAATAATCATAACATTGCGCCCATTCATTGCGCCCGATGGAAGTGTAAATAGTTACTTGTATATATTTAATGATTTGTAGTGCATGCAGCACTTCGTGTATTAGAATATTAAATTTAAAAAAATTGTAAATATAGAGTATATAACCTACATAATAGATTTGTAAAGTTGTTATGGAATTTGGGGGTTAGGTTAGGTTTGAGGATTGCTGGAGCAAATTCAGCTGTCTGCTCGCATAGGTATACACGGGCCCTTAGCGTTACCATAACTTCCACATGAAAAGAGAGAAGAATCAAAGTTATTTTGTGGGAATGTTTGATCCCAACGTGTTCTGCTTAGCCTGAGGCAGGCTGCTCTTTGTATTTTAGTTAGTAACGCACAGTTTTAAAGCCATTTATTGCGTTCATCTGACCCTTTTAAAAAAGGTACTAGGGTAGTTAGATCTCCAACATCATGATCTACCATAAAAACGTGCGGAACTAGAAGTCCGGCGACATCGATAGTGTTGGCGCACGAACAATGGACTTCAGCGAAAATTCAAAGCCTTACGGACGAAAATACGGGACTCCGGACCAGGCTAAGTAAAATGGAACTTCTCTGCGAAGAACTAAGAAAAGAATTAAATGTACTTAAAGCAGAAAATAAAGCATTTAATGATATATCGAAACCTCGTAATGAGTCTGCTGCGAGTTCAAACGTCCCCGATAACACGGATTATAAAACGGATGATGAAGAACTAAGTCGAGAAACCAATTGGATTCTAAAAAACGACCAGTCAAGAAACGAAAAGCTAGCTCTTCGCCCGAAATGGTAGCGAGGCAAGAAAACACGCAAAATAAACGAGAAGGTAAAGAACAGCGTGACAAAATAAACACGCGTGCCGAAGAAAATCCACGAAATAAGGTACGACCACCGCCACCAATATACGTGATCGGAATTGCAGACTATAATAAACTGCATTATTTTTTCAAACCTTTGTTGCTATCCGATTTTGAAGTAACATCGCTCAACAACAACAAATGGAAAGTAAACGTAAAGGACTCAGACAGTTACCGCTCAGTATCTAATAAACTGAATACTGAAAAAATCCAGTGGTTTACGTATGAAAATAAATCTGAAAGACCGATACGAGTCGTAGCTAGAGGACTTCATGCCTCATGCCGAAAGGAAGATGTTGTTCACGATTTGAAGAACAAAAACTTTAAAATCGTTGATGCGGTAAACTTAATTAAACGGGAAAAGCAAAAATTGGAAGGCGAAGAAACGAGGGTTAAGCGCGAGCTTCCTCTTTTTATGCTAACCTTTGCTAAGCTGAGAGTTTAGATAAGATTTACGGAATAAGAACAATTCTGAATGTCGTAGTCAAAATCGAACCCATGCGCAAGAATACAAGGTTGATACCTCAGTGCAAACGATGCCAAGGATTCAACCATATGCAAACGTATTGCCGAAAAGAACCGCGATGTGTCAAATGCGCCGGTAAACATCTTAGTCAAGAGTGTGGCGTAAACAAAAAAAAACCCCTGCTGCGTGTATTAACTGCAATGGTAAGCACCCGGCTAATTACAGAGGCTGTGAAGTAGCCAAGGAATTACAAAAAAGAAGAGATCGACTTATGAAGCCGCAAAACCCACCTTCAAAACCGATAAATAAGGAAAAGTCGAAAACTGCCGCAAGAAAGGTGACTAGAGACAACCGAACCCACCCTGGCGTTCTTACGTACGCCCAACCTGCGACATCAAACACCGATCAAATTTCACACCGGGTTAAGGTAAAAGCGCCTAAAGAAAGCCATCAGATTGACATGCAGACGCGTGCTCAAGCATCAACATCGACAAAGACGAACACTGATAATTCGGAAAATCCTGTATCTCACGTCTTTTCCATTATCCTTGCGAGGCTTAAGGAGGAAACAAAAACAAACATGTTAATTGTCGAAAGGTTGGAGAAGCTTGAATATAAGCTTAACAACAGGAGCATTTCAAAACGAACATGACGAAACTTCTTCAAATTGTTGCATGGAACGCCAACGGTCTCATATAAAGACTAGAAGAGCTAGAAATATTTCTACGAGAAAATGACATTGACATATGTTTGATCTGTCACCTGACGAAACTATCGCGTGTAAACATTACTGGATACAGTGCCTATCACGCTTATCACCCGTCGGAAAGGGCCAGAGGCGGATCGTCTTTAATCATAAAAGATTGCATCGAACACTCTGAAGAGATTATGATAGAGCTTGAAACAATGCAAATGAGCACTGTACGCGTGAAAAATGGACATTACTCTTTCAATGTCTCGTCTATTTATTGTCCACTGCGTTGTAGGCTTGAAAAAAATGATTTTACAAATATTTTCAACTCTCTTGGACCGAATTATTATTGGCGGTGATTTTAATGCAAAACACACCTTCTGGGGTTCAAGATGTGTCTCACAAAAAGGCAGAGCACTTTACAACGCCTGCATGCAACACAGTTGCGATTTTCACTCGACTGGTAAACCAACATATTGGCCGACTGATAGCAACAAAATACCCGATCTGATCGATTTCTTTGTTGTAAAAGGAATACCAGACAAATGTATTAAAATTGATGAAAGTTTTGTTCTCTCTTCCGATCATTCCCCTATCATTCTAAAGATGAGCGAACGCCTAATTAAAAAAGATGTACCTGCTAGACTAACTAGCAGAAAAACTGATTGGAAAGGCTTTAAAAAACACGTTAAAAACATATGGAACTGAGAGTATCACTTAGGACGTCTTCTGAACTCGAAATCGAAGTTGATCGTTTTGTTGAAGTTCTGCAGCGCACCGCGTGAAAAAATACTCCCTCTCAAAGAAAAAACGCCTATCAATCATGCCCAAAAATATCCACCGGAAATAAAAGAAATGGTAAGGGAGAAGAGAAAAGCGCGTAAAAAATGGCAACAAACTCGTGCTCCGCAACATAAATCGCATTTAAATCGCTTGTGTAACTTGCTAAAAAAGGCCATTATTGATTTTAAAAATCGGACAATACAAACCAGCATTGAAAGCTTAACAGCGGGAAAAGATTCCAATTATTCGCTCCGGAAAGTTATAAAAGGCATTAAAAAACCGAAAATACAAGCGGCCCCAATCAAGAAAAATGACAACGAATGGGCCAAGAATGATAAAGACAAAGCAGAAGTCTTTGCCGTCCATTTAGAAGAAACAGTTAAATCATTTGATGGACAAGCGCTTGTTAAAAATGATAATGCGTCGGATATAGCACTTCACAATTACACAGTAAGAAATGCAAGGCTGACCGAACAAGAAATAAAGAAACTGAAACCGAATAAAGCTCCTGGATACGACCTAATCACAGGAGAGCTTCTTAAATCGTTACCTAGAAAAGCGTTAGTTAAGTTCCTCTACATTGTAAACGCAGCGATAAGGCTAGAATATGTTCCGAGTCAATGGAAAGTCGGGGAAGTAATAATGATTCTGAAGCCAAGAAAACCGCCGAATGATAAAAAATCGTATAGACCTATTTCGCTGCTGCCGATTATGTCTAAAATTGTCGAAAGAATAGTACTTAAGCGATTACAGTTGGTTATAGAAGAAAGATCTGTTATTCCCAATCACCAGTTTGGGTTTAGAACCAAGCACTCAACAATAGACCAAGTGAATAGAATAACTGATTTAATTGAGAAAGCTTACGAAGAAAAAAGATTTGCTCGAGCGTATTCCTTAATGTTTCTCAAGCTTTTTACAAGGTCTGGCATTAAGGATTGAAATATAAATTACGACAAGTTCTGCCGGAACACTTATATAATATTATGGAAAAATACTTGACGAATTGACTTTTCCGAGTCAAACACGGAAATGAATATTCAGAATTTAAAGAAATAAGGGCTGGGGTGCCGCAGGGAAGGGTACTTGGACCGCTTTTGTACCTATTATATACTCGTGATATACCGCAAGAAGGAGACACCGTATTAGCTACATTTGCTGACGACACTGCCATCCTGGCAACGGGTAAAACCATCGAAAGTAAATGAATGGACAAAGATTTGGCGACTAGCTTTAAACGAAAACAAATCTGTTCATGTCAATTTTACTTATAAGAAAATAAATAATTTGCCGATCTTTTCAAACTCGGTTCAAATTCCGTTTGCAAACGAGGCTAAGTATCTTGGAATGACACTTGATGCTAAGCTAAAGTGGCAATCGCACATGAAGAAAAAACGTAAAGAACTTGAAACCAAATACAGAGAAATGTACTGGTTACTTGGAAAACATTCCAAGCTTAATATAGAGAACAAACTGCTTTTATACAAGCAAGTGCTAAAGCCGGTATAGACATATGGAATACAACTCTGGGGTTGTACCAAAATAAGTAATGTCAATATTTTACAAACTTTTGAAAATAAAGTGCTAAGATCAATAGTTAATGCACCGTGGTTTATTAGAAATAGAGATATCCATAGAGATTTAGGAATTGCAACAATCGAACATGAAATCAAAAACTTCGCGCGTAAGCATAAAGACAGATTACAAGGACACGTTAACAATGAAGTCCTTCGAATTCTAGATGAGAGGAATCTACTGCGTCGTCTACAGAAAGGACTAAACCTTTCGACTTAACGCGATAGCAAGAAACCGCGTTTAATTTGCGGAATAAGCAGGAACTTTCAATGGAAAGCGACCTGCCAAACGATCTCAATACGTGAAAGAAAAACTGCTGGATAAGTCAAAACTTAGTTGTAGTAATCAAAGAAATTTATCACGAAGGGAGGTTTTTTTAGTGAATAAAAATCTCACACTACCTCATCCTCATAGTGTCTTCATGAAGATTTTTTACCTACCCTCGGAAAAAAAAAAAGTTTTAAATCGTCCACATATTCTGTTGCAGATGTAGGCCGCCGTCGAGGCTTTCTCCAATCTTCAATGTTTGCAATCCAGTTCAGTTTACTGTCTAGAATTGATCAGATTCAAATGCTTCACACTCTTTGATAAAGAAAGGACTGAATCCCTCAGAATCGGCAGCGTGAAGTTCAGTACAGACCTTTTCTTCGAGAACCAGCTTAGTTTTTGACGGATTTACTCCTAAACCTCATGTTTCTGCCAACCCGTTGAGCTTGTTCAGAACAACTTGTAGTACTTCGCTTATGGTGGAGGGAAACTTCCCATACACCATTAGGACTATGTATTTAGCTCCGATTTGTTTGTGATTTTACTAGGATTTCGTCTACGACTAGTAGTCAGAGGAACGGCGATATTACCACTCCCTATGGAGTGTTCATTCTCGTCGACATTACTTTTGTGCAGTCTTTGGAATGATAATGTGCTGCAGTGTATCGGCATTCTGTGATAGAATAATGGTTGGGATGATTGTCTCGCAAGCAGAAAAGTGTGTACTTAGATCCAGTGTTTCCGTGCAAGTCCAGAAACCGTTGTGATTCTTCAGCCACCCTTGGCCGCTTCATTCACGTTTTCTATTCTGCTGCAGAATTCACTCTAGACTATTTGCTTGGCTAATCTGATTTTTTATTTGAACAGTTTGAGGCTTGCCTTGTATGATTCCCACTCGGCTATGAGCAGTCGGCCTATCAAAGAGTAACATAGCAATTTTATACATATGGGTGCTATACTGGAAACCTTAAATTTGTTAACTACATTTTCAAAAAAATTCCTTTGTTCTTTGAGAGTTTTCTTCCAATGTTTCTTATCTGACAGGATTTAACTCAAAAAACAGGTGTTTCTGCCGGAACGCCATACGTTTAATACTTGATCGATTAATTTTAGATTTAGATAATGCGACTTTTTAAACCGAAAATACATATACATCTTTTTACTAAGTAACTACATATTTTCTTTCAGACTTTCCCCTATCTTATGCCAATGACCTATACAAACATCAAAGTAAACCAAAGTCTTATAAAATCAAAACTTAACCGAGTAACCTGCCAGCTTCTACGTAGTGTTTCTTCATGGAGTTGCGGCTTTATTGAGCCTGATTTAGTGGAACAGAGTATACATGATGCCTACATTCAAACAATCACAAAAGCTCAACATTTCATTTATATCGAGAATCAGTTTTTTATCACTATGCAACTTGGAGTAACAGGCTCGTATAGCAATGTCCGCAATCAAATTGGGGAAACATTGTTCAAAAGGATAGTTCGAGCTCATAGGTAAGTTTAGCCATTCTCATTACTAAGGCGAATAATACGACTTTTGGTCTCATTCCCTAATTTAGAGAAAACAAAGTTTTTCGAGTGTATGTTGTGATGCCTTTATTGCCCGGTTTTGAAGGTGATGTCGGTGGTACAACAGGAAATGCTGTCAGAGCTATAACGCACTGGAACTATGCATCCATTTCAAGGTTTACTAGATCAGTATGTTTCAGACATTTATTGAGCTAAATCCTTTTTTAGGGGAAAATCTTCGATCCTGGCACGATTAAAGGAAGTTGGAATCGACAACGCCCACGAGTACATTTCATTCCATAGTCTTCGGAATCATTCTCAACTAAATAATATTCCCATCACCGAATTAATTTACGTTCACTCCAAGTTGCTGATAGCTGATGATCGTATCGTAATCTGCGGGTCAGCAAATATAAACGACCGGTCGCTGATCGGTAAAAGGGATTCAGAAATTGCGGCTATTATAACGGTAATTAATATATAATTTCCCACTCTTTTTTTATGTATTTGATTTCATTTAACTGTTAGGACCAAGAATACGAAGATGGTCGTATGAATGGGCAGAAAATTCCTAGTGGGATTTTTGCGGGACGTTTAAGGAAGTATCTTTTTAAGGAGCATTTAGGTAAGTACAAGTGGCATCCTAAACCTCACCGTTTACATCACCAATTTTCTTTTTAAGGACTCTTAGAGCCCGATCCTGATCGCATGCCGATTGACGTTACAGACCCAGTGATAGACCAATTCTGGAATGGCATCTGGCGGCGAATATCGAAAAGAAACACAGAAATCTACGACGAAGTTTTCAAGTGTGTTCCAAATGACTTCGTTAAGACGTTCGCCAGTTTAAGGAAGTACAACGAACAACCAGCTATATGTAAAACTGATCCGGAAATGGCTATAAAAATGATTAAAAATATTCAGGTTGGCAAACAAATTTGCTTAGGCGCTTGCTTAATATCTTTTATTCACTTTAGGGATTCGTGGTAAACCTTCCCATGGAATTTCTCGCCCAAGAGGTTCTTACGCCGCCTGGTACAAGCAAAGAAGGAATCATACCAACATCCGTATGGACGTAGTCGAGGGGCGGGTTTTCTTACTTGTGTGCAGTTTACTCAGATTACAAAAGTGTTCGTTTTGTTTTAATGAGTCCGATACCATCTGTCGTCAATTTAAGGTTCGCCGCAGCTCTTCGAAAAAAAAGAAGAAAAAAAAACTTTGCAATTAATAGCATACAAATTTAGCGTTATATAAAAATCAATACATATTTGATTTTTCTGACATTTTACAAATCAAAAGTCGCAGCGGATGAGGAGAAACTAAAAAGTCCATCTATCTTTTTTTAGCTCTGGCGAATTAATTCAGTTTTAGACAAAGTCCACCAAACATTTTGAACTTATTTATTTCTTACATTTTCTATAAACAAATTATTTTTTATAGAAATTTGTATTATTTTTATTATATTTAATAGATTTACATGCGCATAGTTCAATTTATTTACACAATTTAACAGTATTTTTACATTATACAATACATAAATTTTTGTATACGAAAATATATATTGTAAATTAGTATGTACATATATATTAAAAACTATATGTAGGTAAAGATTATAGCAAGGTAGCAATAAAACGTCATTTATTTATGAAAAAAAAAAATTTTGTTTTCCTACAATACATCTTTGGACATACATTTATATCAAATAAATAATGGGAAATGTACATTTAAAAAGGTGTGACCATTTTTTTTTTTGCTGTAAGTTGGTACCAATGTACTTAATTATTACCTCGAGTTCTGGCGCAATCTGTTAACCAGTTTTCATGTGACAGACAGGCGGACATACAACTGAATCCCGCTCTAACGCTCTAAGGGTTTCGTTCTGCTGACTTCTTTTACCTTGTAAGTACCGAAACTTTTAAAAAAAAATTGTTTGATAATACTCTACCTCATAGAGTATTTTAATTTTGGTATATTAGTTTTGATACATTTTGGTACATCACATAGAAAAATAATTACAATAGACTACCAAAAGTATATATAACGGGTGGTTAAATTTTAAGGGCCGATGTTGAATGTGAACCACACCTAAACGTCAAGTTTTTTTCTGCATTTCATTTGACATTTCTCAATTTCAGACTAACTCAATTTGAACCATGGAAAGATACACAATCGAGCAACGCGTTAAAGTTATTCAGGCTTATCATGAAAATGGGCGTTCAAATCAAAATGCATATCGTGCATTTCGTGATTTTTTCGGTCAGTTTAATCGTCCAAATGTGCGTACAATCGGAAAAATCGTGCAAAAATTTGTGCAAACCGGGTCTGTAGGAGATGTGAAAACACCAGTGCATGCTCGTACGGCTCGTACTGCAGAAAATATTGCTGCTATGGCCTGGCGGCATCATCGGGCCTTATTTTTTCCAAAATGAGGCCTATCAGGCAGTTACTGTGAATGGTGTTCGCTATCGTGAGATGATAACGAACTTTTTATGGCCCGAATTGGAAGATATGGATGTGGACGATATGTGGTTTCAACAGGATGGTGCCACTTGCCACACAGCTAACGAAACAATGGCTCTTTTGCGCGACAAATTCAATGGCCGTGTTATCTCACGTGGTGGCGATGTCAATTGGCCGCCAAGATCATGTGATTTGACACCGTTTTACTTCTTTCTTTGGGGTTATTTGAAAGAAAAGGTGTACGTCGATAAGCCAGCAACAATTTAAGAGCTAAAGGATGAGATAATTCGGCACATTAACGGCATAGAACCTCAATTATGCCTCAGCGTCATCGAAAATTTGGACAATCGGATGGAGGTGTGCCGCCGAGGTCGCGGCGGCCATTTGGCCGATATTTTGTTCCATACATAATTGAACCATACCAATATTATCATAATAAAAAGAAATGACAGTAATTTCCTAAATAATTTGTGTTTTATTCAAAATCAACATCGGCCCGTTAAACTTAACCACCCTTTATATGTATTTTTATTGCGATCACCATCGAAAGTTACTTCGTTCTAGGCATGTATGCCCACCTACCCGTGTATCACCAGTTGTTGGGGATTTAATTAAGTTAGGAAGATGAAATTTTCTATATAACCTTCCTAGGGCCCGAACCAGTACAAGTAGGTAAGTGAATGAGAGTTTAAACTATTATCCTAAATTACAGAAATGCATATGTTTATTGTTACCTGTTATTGCACTGCCTGGACATATTTATTGGTGTGAAAATGTGCTTTATCTTCTGTTTTTTATCATGGCAAAATTATGCGTCGTCTTCATTATCTCCATGCGTCTTGGTTCTCCCTCATTTAATTGTATAATAAATAGCTGAACAACGACAAATAATTTATTCAATACAATTAAATTCTTCAGTTGAATGATATCAACATATTCCTCTAGCAGAACATAGTTATTCAGAATTGCCCTTATCTAATTTCTAATATGACACATTAGTGCAATTTAAATTCCACTCTTATTTTACTAACCTGTTTTTAACAGTTTTACTAACAATAGAAAACTATTGTAGGTACTTAAATATGAAAGAAATAATAAATAAATGAGCTTTTAAAAAGTTATTTTAGCTTTAACAAATCGACAAATGGTGGTGATTCTCGTTCCTCAGAAGAAGAGGATGATATGTGTCTTGTGTGTGGGGAACCTTATTCAAATAGCATTTTAGGAGAAGAGCAAGACAAATTATAGACCGAAAATTCGCAAAAAATAAATGACAACTCTCTCTCTTTGGCTCGTTTGAATCCCTCCAAAAGCCGTCATCAAGGTGCTTCTGGAATATTCACCGAAAAATTAGGATTTTGATGTTTTTCCGTATTTAACTTCTACATTATTTTTAATTTTTTTTTTTTTTTCGTAACATTTTTAAAGAATTAAAATAGACTAAACCTATAGTTTTAAATAAAATTAAATTGAATTTAATTTAATGTAAAAAAAACATATTAAGCACAAGGAACTACATATTGTAAAAGAGAGAAATATCAAAATAGGAGTTGTTCCAAAGAAGAGTTTTCATTATTTTTTTGATTTTTGTTGATTTTGAAACAATAACAAAAATAATTTTTTATTAACTCACAAATTCAACCAATGCAGAGCATATTTCAACTTGAAATTGGTTTCGACATTTCCTTCCTATAATATTTTAAAACGAAACACGCTAGTCTTTCTCTTTTAAATTCAGATAGCTATTGCGCGATATGTAGTCTCGGGCCTAAATTTAAAGCATACATTGAAAATCCCTAAGACAAACATGTTATATTGAAACTTTAATTTATAAACTATTTAAACTATAATTCTTGATAATAATAAATTAAAATAAAATAATTAATTTCGTCCCTTATGAGAACGTAAAATGAAAAGTAATGGGGTTTTGTACCGAATTTGACAGAATTGTACTTAGTATGTTTTAAAGTACACTTGTATCCCTTCATTTTGACAATCAGTTTGACAGTGGGGTAATGCCCCTAGCTGTCATTATTTTGGCATAGTAACGATTAGAATGTATGCGAGCTAAAAGAGCGTCTCGATGCTATTCAAAGAGAAGCTATACATCGATGCCGTTGCTATGGACATTCGGCCATTCGAACGAAAAGTTTGGGCCAAATTGAGAGAAGTCGACTATTTCATTATAGTTGATCTCTGGAGAAGACTGAATTCAATGTCAGGTGTCGTAAATGGGCACATTTAAGATGTTCGAATAGGAATTTCATATACCATACACGTCTAAACTCTAATTCCGACATTGACGACTGAATTGCTTTGTTTATCCTCTAACAGTGTTGCCGCAAGGGTTCTGGGAAAAAGTATTACACAGAAAGCGAAAAAAGTATCAAGAGGTATCAGGTTTCTACAAATACGAGTAGAAACTTAAGTAAAACTGCCATTGTAGTCAAGAAAACAATTTATTTACTTAAAAGATAGCATCTTCAATTTAAAAAAAAAGAAAATCGGTAGGGGAACCATCCATAACATTTATTTTATGTTAAATATTCAAAATTGTTGTGGAATCTACCAGAAAGTCACTGCTAGATTATACAGTTATAGAGAGGGGTTTAAATAACAGGCATCATTTTTTTTTATAAATCTTTATACAGCAATTGATAATAAAAATAATGCTATTAAGTACGAAATATTAAATATGTTTACGTGCAATTGTAAAAAGGTATAAATCTACTTGAAATTGTAAATAAAAATGAAAAATGAAAAATTTTACAACCCCCTGTATTATGTCAAAATTTGATTTTCTTCTAAATACTAATGACATTTAGCGATAAAATTTCAAAATTCATCACTAATCATTATCCACTTGTAATAATATTGTTGAAAAATGCCAAGGAAAAGTGAAAAATATTAGATTATTCTAAATTAAATTAGTATATCCATACAATATGGGTGAGTCTTTTAGAATTTGACTACCAATATAAGAGAAATGTTCCACAAAAAATGTTACAATGTATTGTAAAATTTTACACTTTACAAGTAAAATAAGTAGCATACATTTTTTAACGTTTTAGTCTGAATAGGGCCCAAGTAAATACGGGTGCAAGCAGGTGGATTATGCGTATGCTTAGTACTCGTGTAATCAACTCGATCTGCGGGGATGCGAATAGCAGAAAAGAATCAACAGAGGTACCCCTGAGTTGGAGTCTTGTCGCCACTCATATGACCTCTAGTAGTCGACGAGATTATAAAACTTTTAGTACCTAAAGTGTTGGCCATCTGTCGATTTCTTTTTTTAAATTGCTATAAAAAAAATCCATTTAATATTATTCAAAGTTTTTTGCTTTATTGAAGAGAGTACTCTTTTCGCTTAATTATGGAAAATAATTTCATTTGAATGGCTGCCGCGGCTGGTTTGTCATTAAAACTATAGGAATTTTTATTTCGTTTGTTTAGAGACTGAAAATGCGTTTTTTTATTTATTGTTTTTTTGTATGTTCCTTTTTTTAAGATTTAATCTTTTCTAAAACTTTTTAATCAATAGATGATGTTGTTTTTGTTAAATAAAAAATATGTCGATAAAAACGAAATTGGTCAGTTCTTATGTTATATAGCTTAAAATCTATCAAATTCAATCAACATGCATTGGATCTTGATATGGTCAACTAACCCTATGGCGTTAGTCGACTTACCCGGTACCAGGGTACTTGGGATCCAGTAAATAGTAATTTTAACGTTCTATTCGTGTTTCTTTGTAAATTTGTATAAAAGTTATGTTTTACAAAAAAAAAAATAATATCCTATTTTGAATTTAGAAATTTGGTACTACTGATTTCGTCGCGAACTTGGGAGTTCACAGAAAATTAGTATTTCTACTTTCTTCTAGTCTGTCTACATGTTTGACTGAAGCACCATCTGTTGCGCGATAGTCGAAATGTGCTACATTATACAGTTAGCGACAACTGTGAATGATTTCGAAAGTTACTGAAACTATAGCTTTGAAATTTCATATATACATATGTGCTCGTAAGTTTCCATTATGTTTTTTTTTTGTACAATAATTTGGCACTACTGATTAAGTCAAGAACTGGGAGTTCAAAGTTAGTATTTCTACCATCGCCTCGCTTTTTCTCTTGTTAAATTAATATTTAATGATTTAACATTAAACAGAATTTAAAATTAAATATATGTACCTACGTCTGTCTACATTTTTGAGTGAAACACCTTTTTGTGCCATCTCTTGCCCAATAGTCGAAAATTACTGAAACTATAGCCTTTAAGACTTCATATAAAGTTCCTATTATATATTTTATAATTTGGCACTACTGATTAAGTAGCGGACTAGGTTGCGGAGAAAATTAGTGTTTCTACCATCGACTCGCTTTTGATCTTGTTAAACTTATCATTCAATAATTTTAAATTGACTAGAAGTAAAGAATTGAAATACGCTTTCTTTTTGTCTGTCAACATTCCTGAGCAAACCGCCATATTGATCTATCTGCTGCCCCGCGAAAGTGGGGAAGGAAACTGTATACCCAGTTAGTTGTTGTTCTTGTTTGTCATGCGAACTTTTCTTGAACTGAGAATAATTTTCGCAAAGAAACACAACTAAAGGGTGATTCAATTGGAGTTTACAATTTAAATTTGAAATAAAACACATTGATTTTTGATGAACTGTTGATATTTTGATGTCAAGACTTCCGCCCTGCGGATGAAACTTCCCATTACTTTTCGGCATAAATTTTACAGTAATTCATAAATAACGTTTGGGATTCATTGGCATACATCTTCTGTTTCACATAACCCAAAAACAAAAACCAATGGCATCATATAACATTTTTGTGGCCAATTTTGGGCGCCAAAACGAGAAATGAACTGTATGCAGGCATGCAGATGGAGATCTTTTGAGCTATAGGAAAGGTTCAATGGCTAGAAACGATGGCGTATGGATTTTGATGGATTGTCAAGAACCCTGTGACTCACTTCGGCGATATTTTCGCGTGACCAGCTACTATGAGGACGCACTGGTATTTGCACATCCAACACTGACACGGTTGATGGACGATTATGTATGTATGCCGACATTGCGCGAATCATATTGGTTATATTGTATTTATCCCATTTCGGAGATGGGTTTAACAATTAAAGTGTGTTGTTCTCTCGCATACCTCTCCGTAGTTGTCAAATATTAGCTGTTAATCTTTGACAGAACCACAGTAGTGCCAGATTTAAATTGTAACCTCCAACTGAATTACCGTTTATTAACGCTGACGTAATTAAACGAATGTCACCGGTTTACTGCTGCTATTCTTAAAACTTAACCAAACATCCGGTTTTAGAATAAATTCAATTAGAATAGTCCTCTGGATGTGACTTTATTTACTTATTTTTTTCTTCGACTTCAATATCCCAAAACGGTTTCTGCATTCACTATAGCCCCCTAGCTATGATTTTGGTTGTTGATTTTCTTATAAGTACATATTACAACCGATTGTGGAACGTAGCTTAAGCTCTACGAACAACATCCATAAATGTCAGTGCTCTCAATTTGTACTCCCATTCTATTTTATTTTTTTATTGCTCTTCCCTTTCGCACTCCCATATAAATGAGGCCTATCTCAGTTGGAATCCTCCTTAAAAAATAGAATTAACACCACACACAATCATACTTCTAATAAGAACGTGTTCCACCAAAAACTTGAATTCATACAAATTATTCAAGAACTTGTAGTTGAGTTGTACAACGCGGCGCGCTCGAGCTTCCTACAGCGGCCACCATTACACCAGTGCGTCGTCTCATGTCGTTGAGAGTGGAGCGGTCGCTGTTGTTTTTTTTTTTTTTTTTTATTGGTTACTTGGTTAGAAAATCACAAGTTGGAGATTTTTTGTAAAGAATTGTGTGGAAACTAAAATACAGAATTAAATTTGTAAGTCCTGCCCATCGGGATGTTTTCGGTTGACTTTTCTTTCATATTCCTTAACTCGAACTTGTGAGCACTTTAATTATAAAGAACTGAGTGTCATGCGTTTGTTTAGTTCTGACAGTTAGTGGTGAATAGTGGGATAAGTGAAAATGCATTTCATGCCTCATCATTTTCAGGGATAGAAAGAAATTATGCTAAGCCAGTAATTAAATAAAACAAAAAGCAATATTTCTTTGTAGTTGAATTCCTTTAGACTGCGCGACCAATATCGCTATTTTGACATGTAAAATGGACTTTTGCTTCACTGACAGCATTTGCATGTGCGTTGGAAAGAGATAGGAGTCAAATTGTATCTCCGTCGATGTTTAATACGTTTGTTTCCCTCCGTCTCATGCACATTATACGCTTAAACAGAGAAACGGAAGAACATACCCATACAAGAGTTCAGTGCCATTTTATGCAAATAGCTACACAACCGCATGTAGAGTGACGACATAAACCTGAAGGTGTGCACAATTGAAGTGCAACAAAGCCTAACTTCAAAGAGCACAAAACAAAAATAATTAAAATCCATCGTTAAAAAAAAAAGAAACAAACCCAGAGAAAAAGCTCTCAAAAGCGACTGGTATTTCGCTCGCGCGCACTCATTATTGCACCTCTGACACTGTCGTACAGTGTACATATGCATTATATGTACTTCATTGTTCGCTGAGCGTTCTTCTTCCGTGCACATTCGCACGCTCGTTACCGGTCCTTATTTTGTTTTAATTTATTTCTCAAAACATTTTGTACTCAGTTGAAAAGCGTTCGTATTTTATTTGAAACATTTAATTTCACACATTCAAAAAATTTGCATGTAGTGACGGATACTTACGGCTTTAGATGGTGCAACATCATTTAACCAAACCAACAAATGAAGCGACGGCGATAAATCGTTAAAGAAAAAAAAAAAAAAAAAAAATTGCAAAACGGCGACTTTGAGATTAAAAAATTCAAAACGGTTGACCGCGTCCACGATAAAACTGATATCAACATGGCAGATGACGAGACAGCATCTGGAATGCCGGTACTCTCTGCCTTTGATAAATTAAAATTAAGCAGCAGTAATAATTATATAATAAATCGAAATAATAGCGGTAGTAATGTAAATTTAAGCAAGCGTTCGCAAATCGATAAGATATCTAATTCGGTGGTTAAAGTGACAACGGCTTCCGTATCGGCAGCTTCGGAGACATCTGCTGTTGCAATTGTACCAGCAACTGAAAGTTCAAAATGCGAAAAATCGATAAGTTCACCTCTGGCACAATTCGAATGCAACAACAAAAAACCAATCGTGTTCTGTAGTAGTGAAATAGATACTAGTTTTGTTAGTAGTGGTACTAGTGGAAAGAAACGCGCTTCCGGTTTTTCTTCATATCCTCCTTCGCCACCGACCGCACTCATACCCAACACTACTGTAATGAAGTGTGAAAAAACAATTCAAATTCCTTGTGGCGCTATTGATAACAATGATGATGCATCACCCTTAACACCGTCATTATCATTATCACAATCACTAACTTCATCATCCCCATTATTATCACCGTCATTAGCATCCATAGCAATGGTGCTGCCAAATAGTGTGAATGCAGTAAATTTTGATATGCTCTCATCTTCATCACTGTCCTCTCCGTTGTCTTCTCCTAATTTAACGGTGCAAAATAAAGTGAAGAAATTCGATTCAAATGAAGTTTCAATAAAAATGTTAAAAAGTGGAAAGTGTAAAACATCAGTGTCAGTGTCAGTGTCATCACCAGCAACATCAACAACTGCATCCATGATGCAACTGAAACCGAAAAGTGCTCCAATTATTTGTGCTCCACCGCCAATGGTGCTCTCTAATCAATGTAATAAGATAGAAAATAATAGTGGTAGTAATAAAAAATCGAATGCAAAAGGAAAAAATCAAAATTTTGGTTTTCCGATGTTACCGGGGAGGTTATCTACTGTGGTGGGTGCAACCAAACAACATTCTTCAAATTTGGATAACAACAAGAAACGTCAATCACCAGGAGGTGAACAAAATGAACAGGATACATCAGATGATAGGAATAAAAAGAAGCGGTGTTCGGATCGTTATGATTCTTCGGAATCCTCTGACAGGTGAGTTAACCCTTTGACATGAGACATACATATGTATGCGTGTGCCAAAATTATGTTTATAAAGAGACTATGTATGTGTTGTTTACTTTTTTTTAAAAAAAAAAACTTCTTAGTTCACGTATAGGTATACAGAAGTATGCTAACAGGTGTTCCGAAATTGGGCATTTTTAATCAGAATATTTTTTACTTTTGACTAGTGATGAAACGATTACGACTATGATCAAACGTAATCAACAATTATTAACATTTAGCGATTAATAGTAATCGGCGATTATCACAGCGATTATTTAACTATAATCAGTAATATTTTTTGTACGTTATTTTAATGACTGGGAGTGCCAATATTGAAATGAGGTGCTAAATCATCTCATTCCCCTTACATTTTCTCATTTGCTAAATTAATTCATTATCCGAAAATTGGACGGCAATGAGGACACAAATAAGTAATGACATTTGGAAGTCATTTCTGGCGTCTCTGAGGTAATAATTAAACAATGTTCATGCATATATATAAACCACAAAAATGTCAGCTTTTCAAATTGGTGCTTCGAATGCACTAACAAATAAACAAGGATAGGTCAACTATGAGGGCAGTAACAACTGGTCGTCCCAAGTTGTTGTATTAAATGTCGAACCAAATTAGCTGAAAGTATTGAAAACATCTCGGAATGAGTCATTTAAAATCATATCATTTGGCAGTAGTGAAAACTTAGTTTTAAGCGGGCTATATTGAAATGAAATTTTATTATTTCGACTGCTATTGACACTTTCCTAGTTATTATGAACTCATTTCTATGTAAATATTAACTCAATTGTAATCACTTTTTTCATTATTTTAAACCACATTTAAAAAAAAGAAGATTTTAAATGCGCGTACATAATATACGTGTAACAGATACAGTGTTATGTATTTTATAGAAACTGATAAAACAAATAAAAAAAGTAAATAATTTTAATTTTTTTTATTTTAAACACCCTGTTTATTTTTAAAGAGCTTATTATGAAAAGATCTTTGAACACTACCAACATAGACTTTCAAATAATCGTAATCGTCAATTATTTTCTGCGATAATCGTAATCGCAATCGCTAAGTGGTAATGAATTGTGTGTATATCATTAACTAAACTAAGATCAAGAACATTGATTATGATTTATGAATAACGCTATTAATATCCAAAATAATATGCGTTAAAAAAGTACCGATGTCAATACAGGAACGGATATTTTATTTTGTCGAAAATGGATACAGATGTCTAGAATCTCTCCGGCATAAACTGTCAGCTTAAAGCACTTCTACTGTGGAAGCATGGAAGTCCTTTAAAATTTAACGAAGCGTTACCCTTTTAAGGTTTTAAATAGGTTAGAGTTATATGTTGCACTAAAAGTTGTTCCATTTTTATTTAAAACTAGACGACATCATTGGATTCGTTCATCACGTACAAATGAATATATTTCCCGTCGTCTGGTCATTGTATATACCCGTACAGCTTTGGTTGTCCATTTAACTCAACCTAAAGTTCGCAAATAAGTGTGTTTCAAATTGAATCAGTTCTCTGTTTACATCCAACTTAAACTTCCTTATATCAACTAGTTTTCAGAGTCAGTTGTGTTGTTGCTCATTTTTTAATTACAAAAAGTTCAACTCAGTGGAGTTATTGGACTAGCCAACTAGTGTGTCAATTACCGTCAATAATAACAGATTAGTTCCAGAAAAAATGTCCAAAAATTTTCGACTATCGAGATTTTTATGCAATCTTAGTAAATCAAATCGAAAATTATCAAAATTTTTTATAGTTTATACATCATTGTCTTGTTTTTATCTTTCACTTGTATACCTTCAATATGTTTTAAACAATGTAAATAGAAAATGCCATTAACGTTCAGAACCGAATAAATATCAGTAACAGAGAATACGTTTTTAGCCTGTCCTGTAAAATGTTGAAGTTGGTTGGAAGGTTCATATTACCATTTTGCATGTACACATGAGAGTGTTCGTAAAGTTTTTATTATAAGTTTGTTCAGCAGGATTAGTAAGTCACCATAACAGTTATCCTTACCATGGAGAGTTTTCTTCTAGTACATTTCTCTCACTTAAAGTGACCGTTTAAATAAAGTGCCCAACTGGTTCGCACGTATTACTAAATCGCAAAGCTTGAAATTAAAACAAAATCGTTAAAACTTAATATGCCATGACCCTGCATTTGTCAAATATTGTTTACATATCGATTATTAGCCGACGAAGAACGATTTTTTTTTACTAAAAACGTTGAACTATACGATTGAAATGTTGTTACTATACGATTGAAACCGTGAACCAAACATTCTTACTCAGTAGCAACACAACACTACTTTTGGTTTAAGTGACCTCATCGAGGGCCACTCCAAACCAACCAACCAACTGAACAATCGTTGAAATGTTTGTGAATTTTTTCTCGATCCTGGAATATTATTGAAATTGTTGAATTTGTAATTTCACACTGCTCCTAGTCAAGAAAGTATAGCTTTCTCCTCAATGGTGAAATTCTTGCGCTTTTTTACACTCATACTGCTATACGAAAGTTTTGTTTTCAACTAAAGATCAGATCCAATAAAAATTAAACGTATATACATATATATGTATACCAAACAAACGTCTGTCTCCTACGTCAATGTAAGTAAAACTTTTTGATGGCTCTTGCATGTTTTGTGTCATTTCAAAATATTCCTTTTTCCTGGATAAATGTTCGCCGTCATATCCGGCGCCGAAATTTAAATAAGAGCTGAATGTAGATGTTATAACAAGAGTTTCTCAAAGGGGGTCCCGTAATGAAATACACAACTCATAATGTCGGGAAAAATTCAAACAAACTGTTTCAATCGTAGAGTTAGAAATAACTCGTTCATAAGACACAAAAATAAAAAAAAATCTCGATATTGGTTTGAAAAAAAATTCAGCACTATTTTGTGCGAACGCCTTAGCCGACAAGCCGTTTCGGTAAAGCAGGCACAAAATGCGAGCCCGACCGCCGATATTACTCGTATTGTATATTACACATTAGTTTTATACCCTAATGAACCTATTATTATGAATACTTGTGTATTTCTTGACTGTGTTATTTGTTTACGTATTGCTAAATTTTGCTAAATATCAAAGTTATAATAATATATACTCGTAATAATATTCTCTGGTGGGTACGCAGGCGTATAGAAAATGCCATCTGTCCTCTGTATACATCTTAATAACTGCAGCACTGATAGTTTAATATAATCCACCCTACACAAAGTCGAAGAAACTGCTAAGGCAACATAGAGTGTGGCATAGTGTCCTCGTTATCAAGGTTGAAGCTCATGACGTCGGTAACATTTTCGTGAAGTGGACTGGGATTTTATCAAGTGTTCGATTATTCAAGGTTGCATTAGGGCTCAGTACTCTGACCATCCCTTTTTTGATTTACATGAAAGATCTTCTTTCTGTTACTTGTAATCCGATTCATTCTTTCGCGGACAACCGAGTTGTATTCAACGCGTTAAAAACCCTGAGCTGCCGCCTCCTGTCTATGAGCGAGATACGAACGTGATCAATGGGTGGAGTTAATCTTGAAAAATCGAATGGCTTGTCAATGCTTTGCATGTATGTTAGCCCAGACCTTCGATTAACCAGCAGATTACTGATGCTGCAAAAGGTGATACTAGATGCCTAGGATTTCTTAAAAGGTGTAAATGGTTTTCACTCCTGCGGACTTGGCCACTATCTATAAAGCTTATGTCCGTTCGAAACTTGAATATAACTCGCATGTTTGGGCTGGAACACCCGTCACATACTTGAGTTTACTTGACGCCTATCCGTGTGTTTAATCGCAATACAAGGGTAATCTATTTGCACATGCATGTATTTTAGAGCCTGCTATTGCACGCAATGGTCATCGTAGGGGATTGTTTTTTAGCCATCCAACACGAATGTGAAATAACCTGCTTTCCTCAGTATTTCCAGAAATCTATAATTTGCCAAGATTTAAAATTAACGCGCATCGTTACCTCATTCTTCTCCCTCTATATCTATCCACTCTTCCGTATATCTTTCCCTTTCACCGCGCCTCTGGGTTTTACACACTTCAAAGAACTCCGTTTTAAGTGGCACAGAACAAGTAAAAAAAAAAATTAGTATGACATCTTCAAATCCACAGATGTCATCACCAGATATGCCCAGAGACTATAGTTACAGTGGCACCACCGACGTCGTCGTTATAGCGGCAACACTGTAGTCGACAGAATTTGTATTGAGAATATGTTTTTGTACAGGGTGCTTTAGGATTTAACATTTAAATAAAATAAAAAGTATTAAAGATGTCAATGAAATTTATTTCCAATATTCAATTTTGTACTGTCATTATGTATGGAATACAACATTGGTTAAATGGCCGCCATGGGAGTTTTTGCAAACTTTCATTCTTGTAATGGCCATAACTTCATGTATGTTGGTTTTTTAGTGCTCCAAAGTTTGGGGATTGTCTACATAGACACGAGAATAATCCCACAAAAATAAATCCAACGGGGTCAGATCACACTATTTTGGTGGTCAATGGATGTCGCCAAATCTCGAAATTAAACGGCCGGGGAACTTTTCGAGCAATAAAGCCAAATTAGATAGAGCCTGTGTGGTGTGGCACGTAGCCCCGTCCTATTGGAATCACATGTCGCTCACATCAATGTCTTCAATCTCAGGCCAAACAAAGTTGGTTATCATTTGACCATAGCGCAGAGAATTCACAGTAACAGTGGCGCGTTTTCAAAAAGATACAGCCCGATCACACGGCCGGTCAACGGCGCACATCAAACTGTTACCTGTGTTGCATGCAATGGCCTCTCAACGATCACATTCGGATTTTCAGAACCTCAAATTTTGAAATTTTATTTCTTTGTACCTATAGCCGCCGGGCGTGAAATGGGCTTCTTCGTTGCAGAAGATTTTGTTCGAAAAATCGGCGTAACTTGTACACAGATATTACAGAACTGTTATTTGTGTAGTTATGTAGATGCAACAATTTTAATGCGTTAAGCGGGGTGCCAATTCTAAAATAGCAAAGCAAATCGTAACTACCTGCCACTATGGATTTGACAGGGAAGTGTACGTAATTATATTTAAGCCTACATACGAGTCTATAATTCCTTTTTCCTCTGTACCAAATTTCGTTTGTAGCTTCGATATTATTCGCTTTACAAATTTATATACAGTCAAATCTGTTTTCATTAATACTTGCGCATATTGCATTAGCATTAGATGGGTAGGTAGCTTACCTTCCAATATCTTTAACAAATCAGATACTTTATTTTTATCTAATATTCTTTTCTAATTATGTAAAATCTCAATTTGCCGTCGGCGAAAACATACCAACTCCAATGTTCATTTCCTTATAGTCTCTCTGACATACATTATTTACTTCACATGTGTGTATTCATGCATGTAGCGCTTTACACATTTACATGAAGAAAATATACTTATGGGTGTGTTTAGATGTATCTTTCGTGATCCAAAGCTAAGTTGATTCTATACCGATTTAGGAAGAACGTAAACTCCGTTGAGTTCTCAGTTTGTTTCCGATTTTCATAGAATCTTAACTGATAACACCTATCCAGTAGACTATTAATTGGTATACATTTTAAGTCATGATCTAATTCGTTGAAAAAAGCTTCCAATTCAAGGAATTATATCATTGCATTAACAAAAAATTAGACACACTTGGACCATGTGAAAATGAAGAAATACAAACCTACCATGCGGTGTGGAGATAAATTACAAATCACACTACATACATATGTCGAAAACAAAGAAACGTACAACTGGCATAAATATTCGCAAGCGATCTCGAGAAGAGAGCAAAATCCCAATTACTGTATTGATTCTCTTTACGCAAAAAGCTTTGTTTCTTTATTTCCTTTTTTAATTCTGATTTCATTCATATTCATATTCCTTTAAGTATAGTAATGTTTATATGGTACATATGTATGTTTCTTTAACCGACTGTCTACGACAACATCATTGTTGTTAGTTTTTTTTACGGTTTCTATTCGGCTTTGTTTTGAAATGTCAATTGCATTTGAAGGTAAATTGTTGTTACATACCTACACCTATCTCCTTTTGAAGTGAAATTAATTTTATGCTATAGATGTGTATTTACATGTGTGTTAATACGTGTGTGTATGCCCACACATTCAAAGCTTGCAGCTCTCACAACACAATCATAAAGAAGATTCTCAGTGGTGGGAATTATAAAGAATAAAGATGCTATCTCTTTCCCGCCTTTGTTCTCGCGTGGGGCTGAACAAATTTATATTAGTGCTGCGTTGAGATATTGCTTGGTGAGTATATCGTGAGTTGGTTGACCTGATGCTGTAATTTCTTAAAAAAATGTAGGCACAATCTTAGGCTGCTTTGATGCATTAGTGCCGGAAGTTTTCGAGATGACAAAAAATGAAAAACAAACAAACGAATCTGAAAGTACATTTTTTTTTTGATTTTTAGTAGTTCAGAAGTGCTGGATACCGGAAAAATGTTTGTTTGCGTAGACATTCCCGACGGCAAATGAAAGCATAAAAGCATGTATGCAGAAATTGTCTTTGGAAGTTTAGGATGCATGGCTCTCAGTTGTCCACAAAATATCTTTTGTTTTTTGTAATTCAAGTGTCGGCAGAGAGAAGCGACTGTCACCGATTTCTACTTATACCTTTTGAAAAGATTCAGAATATAGAAGTCCTCAAAATGTATCTAGTATACCTTGTCAAGTCATAAATACTTGTACACTAATTTTTGGTGATAAAAAATAAAAATAAACATAAAATAAAAACAAACAAGTATTTTGTTGATTTTTTTTTTTTCTGTGAAACTTTTTAATTGATTAGGTATTTAGGAATCAATATTTAAACAATTCATTTGAAATGGCCGACATTTGCATTGGCCTTAAATCGCTATGGCCACTCATCGACCGCAGCACGCACCTTGTCCTTTGGAAAATTGTCCACTGCACGGATAAGTGCGCGCTTCAAGGACTCAATATTTGGGTATCGAGTAGAACAAACCATTGCCTCTAAAATAGACTACAGCTTATAATCCAAAGGATTGACTGCCTGACGGCCAATCGTCTGCTGCTATGAAGTCCCAATGAGCTGTCGATTTTGACTCGCGGAATAACTTCTGGTGCTTCTTTAGATGACCGGTCATAGACTCTGTCATTTTGCTTATTGAACGGTTTCTCAATAGTAAACATTTTTTCATCCTCGAGGAAAATTTTCCTGTGATCATTTTGCGCGTACCGCCGGCATAGAGCTTTCGGTCTTTCATTCCGTTTTTAATTTAATTGGACTGGGAGTAAGTAGCCAATGTGTTTTTTATATGCTTTGAGTCGCAAATCTTGTTTGATAATGCGAGACATGAATTTCTGCAATATCTTTATTTCTCGTGACAAAAGTTTCTGCCTTCAGAAGGGTTTCTGACAGTGCGAGGGCGTCTGGACCTTTGACGGTCAGTTACTCCATCAGTGTCCTCAAATAATTTGACAGTTAGATACACAAAATTCTGAGTAATTCCAGGCGGTAGCGAGGTTCGGGAAATATCGTCTTCTTCCATATTACACTTGTGAAGGCCAATTACCGCAAAACGGCTTCAATATCGCCACACTCCATATTAACAAATCTTGTTGCGCCTTAACTTAGTATAAATGCCACTCATTGAATACCTGTCAATGTAGAATGGATGTGTTCAATACTTGTTTCACGATTTGTGCGTTTAAACTTGTATCCGTATTTATAACATGACTATATAGGTACATACATATATCCAAAAAATAAATGCAGAAATACGTATAAGATGAATCTAGGATGTATCACATAAATAATACGTGGCCGAGTTCATCTTTTCGTGATGCAAAAATTTACAAAATTAAACTTTATCTACTTTGACAAGTGGCATCTAGCTTCATAAAAATTCACTTGCAACTGAAAAGGAACACAACAAAATCAAACAGTAAACGGTAAACAAATCAAAACCAAGTTAAGCAAAATGCGTTCATCTTTTCCAGTGCTAAAATTTTGTCCGCTCATTTTTTGGAACCCCTCTAATGGTAAAAATATTTCGTTCGCCTTTTTGCGATTTCGTCCTTTCGAATAGTTCATCTTTTCGAGATTCTACTGTACTGACATTTGCCCACTACTTTGAATAATTTTATATAGGAGCATAGCATATATAATTGTTATTTTCATTGCTAAGTCTTCTTTTTGCATTACATTGTTTTACAAAAGTTCGGAATAAGTCATTTAAGCATAGTATTTCAGCTACCTACATACATAGCAACTGCAACTATGTTTGCTGCCCAATAATTTTTTTCATTACAGCAGCTGTTTTCAAAATTGTGAGTAGGTGTCGTTTAAGCATAGCAATCGCAACTATGTACATACGTAAACATAGGTATACAGTAATTGCTTTGGCAAGGTACTTAGTGAAAATTAAATTTATGATCGGACTTTGTTATTACCATTGCATGGTTACGCCGTTACACAGTAGTTAGTTATTCGAACTACTAAGGGGGGGAGGTTCAAGTTTCGAATCCCAGAAAACACTAAAAAGTGTTTCAAGCCTCCAAAAGTAAAAAAAATGTCACTAATGAAGCTTATCGACTTCTAAGATATCCAGGAATAACCCCGCCGTAGCCGTGATGGCTAAGGGGTTGCGTCAACAACTCGATGGTTAAAAGTTCGACTCCTTGCAAAGCATGAGTCTTTATTCTTTTGTTTATATAATTTACTTAAAACAAATAAATAGCTAAAATAGCTATTCAAGAAGAGCAATAATGGTTAATACTCACATATTTGCATTAAAGACGAATAGCAATAAAAGCTATTTCTTATGCCTCATCCTTCTGTAAATAAAAGGTAAAATACTTGTTCAAGTTATTCTGTTGCTGACTACATTGCTACTATTACCATACAAATTAAAATCTTTAGTATGAATTCAGTTCTTACCAGATTACTGTGATACAATGAATGGCACATTGTGCCATAATATTCCACTATCCCTATTTTGGGTAGTAGACACTTGGAAGAAAAAATAGCTTGTGCTGCTAGGTATTGTGCGTCCACTTCAGAAGTAGTCAGATTGATATTGTATTTATCTTGAAAAGTGATTGATACTTATTTATTTTAGGGGTATAATGCGTTTGATTTACTGCAAATGCTACTGAAGCTCGACAGTCATAACAAATCGACTGTAGAAACAATATTTATTGATTCTTATGAACCAGAAGAAATGTGGATAAAGTTTTTCGTTGTAAAACTCATCGCTTTCAATTATCCACAATTCTACTTGATCTCCATACACATAGTCTGAAGACTTTTCAGAAATCATTATTTATTATCGACATTTTTAATTCAATTTTCTCAGTTCAGTTTTGATGGCGCACCAACGACAAATACCACAGTGAATACTGCGATGTTAATACCTCCACTACTGCACTACAAATGACAAAATGTGTATGCACTTCGTCACACACAATAGTACATATAGTACAACCGACAACCAAGAAAAAACATTCTAATTTTTATCGCACATGTTGTAGAACCGTAAAATCAGTATTCGCACATAGCTACAGAAGGCGCACATTTTGTGTCACCGCACCAAGTTGTAGCTCTGTGCATGGTACCCTTTAGGAAAACGTGCATTAAACGTAAGGCTGGCAATTTTTACTTTCGCAACTGTTGCGCAACAGGATCACCCGCCAGCGCCCACATACGCAACAGAATTCTTCAGTTGCCTGATATCTGCTGCCATGCAAAGCAAGTCCGATTCTGTTGATGGACGCTGTAAGACTGTAAAAGACATATCGCTAATAGATCACAAAAAAAAATAATAAAATATAAAAAATTATACACCGGCGAGACTTATCGTCTCGGTAATTATCTAATTGATTACAATAACTTATCAGTAGTACCGCTACGAGTATATTACGCAATTTACCTGACACCACCTTACCACTGAAAAATTGATTACAACTGAAGGTGTATGGAATAACACGAATGCGTTGACGCGTTTCAACGTCCAATATACGACGCGGACATCGAATACATTAATAACCGGAACTACTTCGACGGTTTTGCTGTCCTATTTGTGCAATATGCCTGGGAAGTTACTTGTAACTGTCATGTAACTTTTTTTTTTTTGTGGAAAAACCTATGTTAGATGACGAAAGGATCGTGGACGCTGGTTCGATGGTGTGCTTGTTGGACGGACTACCGAGTGAGAAGTTCAGGGTTTGAATCTCAGAAAAAATAAAAAGAAAACAAACATTTTGTTCGTCTCTTGCGAATGTGTAACTTCTCAATTAAGCCTTTCAGACATGGCATACAACTGTAGGTCTCTTCCATCCGTGTGTCACACGAATGGCTGCGAAAAGCCAGAACCTAGGCCCTATATGACGGTTCAATTGTTCGTCACATATTTGTTTATTAATTATACTTAATGTTTCTTCATGCGATGCAGACATTAACTGAGGGTCCAAATTGTTCAATACTTAAATTGGCTTAAATATTCGTTTATCCCCTTATTTCTATTTTTTTTTTTTAAAGCATTAGATCTGTTTCTTTACCGGAAATCGTGTTCACACGAAATCGCGCGAACTAGTACAATTTCTGTTTCGTTGATTGTTATTAAATTCAAAATTAATGTAAATATGTCAATTTATCAACTTCCTCTCCTGCACGAACTAGTACGAAGTTTTTAATTGCTGCCCGTTCCTAGCACGCGAAAAACTGTCAGAATTATCAGTTGTCAGTCAGTTTTCATACATTTTCATTTACTTTTGCACGAAGTATCCCAAAATAGTTTCTTTACATACTAATAAGTATTTCCATGAATTTTATGAGCGCGAAAAGTAAAGAAACAGACCTACTCGTACTATCTGATTTCATATTTGAAACGGGTCTGACTCTGTAATACTTGATGGACTTTCCATATTCGTTTTGCTATCTTTGTACATATTGCGAACGAGATTGACATAAACTTCAGGTAAGTACTTTTTTGATCTAACAGCTTGGTATATAAGCACCCTAGGTACCATGTTAAAAGCTTTCTCGAGATAAATAAATAACACGTGCAGGTTTTTATTTTGCTTGTATAGCATCCTCGACGCGATCATACGTTCCCACAACTTCACAGTGTGTGACATGAGTTTTATGCCCCTGAAGTTTTCACATTCTTCATTCAACAGTGTGTCGAAATAGTTTATCCAGTGTGTTTTAATGACGGCGTTGCTCAATTTTCGCCTTTGGTGAATTTAACAGATCTCATATCTCTCTGGTGTTATTGGGCGCGTACGGCGTAGCAGCCAACCAGAATGCCCAATAGCCATAGCAGCGTAGCAACCTTGCTACCCAAAATGGCGGCGAAATGATAGCAGGGGAATCTCTGCTACGATCCGTAGCGAGTGGAAAACAGTCTAGTCAGCTGTTTCTATTTTAGGTGTTTTATTGTTTTGCTGTAAAAATGAAAAAAAAGAAAATCGTTATTTCTTCTCTTAAACTGTTGAAGTTAGGTTATTAAACTAAATTCAAATTAGCAAATAAAATTGTTGAATACATTCGTTTTTTACATGTAACTGCTTATTTCATTTATAGTAGATTAGATATTCATTGAAAAATAAATAAGAAGGTAGCCACAGCTATTCTTCGCGTAGTAAAATGTAAGAAGAGGCGTTCGGCGTTTTATCAGGAAGTTGCTACTCCATAGCACAATGTTGCCGATCAAGTCCATTTAGCTATTTTGTGGGTCGTTTGCTAGCGACTAATGTATCCATTTGGTTGTAGAAATTTTCATTTGCATCATGGCCACAGTTATTTTCGCTGCTTTCTTTGTATCTTTAGAAAGCTCTTTACATATTTCAATCTTTCCTCTTCTGTGATAGATTTTTGTCATTTGCAAATATTTGTTTATTGTGCTCTGTTTTTGCTGCGCCTCACGGTTCCACTGCCTTTTTTCATATCAGATGTTTAGGTGTTCTCTAGATACTTATTCAACAGTGTGTTTTCGCGTTTGTCCTGCAGAAATCTTCGAACTAGTTTCACTTATCTTTAGTCACTTCATGCTGATTTGTTTCGTCCCCTTAAATATTATTATGTATATAATATTTTATACCATTTAATCTTTTCTACTCGTTCGGTTTTGTTATTTCGGCTGAGGTTTCCATTATGCGCACTAAGCAAATTTATTTTTTTTATTTAAATTGACTTATTCTAAGTGTACTGTAAAAGAATTTTTCTGCGGAAACTTTTTTTTCTATTTTTTTTTTTTTACTTTTAAAGTTTTCAATTTTCACAGAAAAGTGCATGTACTCGTATATAAACTGCACAAATGGACGCGTTCACTTCGTATAACGCTTGTGCTAAGTGATTTCTGTTGCTGAAGAGGGGGGTGGGTGGGTTGGTGAATGCAGTGAATGTTGGAAAATATTATAGGTATTGCCATATGTCCCAAAGTTAAAATAATTTAAAGTTAAATTTGTGTTTTTTGATATTTTCTTTTTTTTTATTGACTGAAAATATTATACTGCTATATACCCCAGAGTAAATATAATTAAACTTTAGCTCCAGGCGCCTGCCTGACAGTTGTTGACATACCCTTAGCGGAGCGACGAAGTCGCGTGAACGGCTAAACCCTGCGAAAAAAAGGGTTAAAATCCTGTTAGCTAGCGAAGCGAGCCACCCACCCCATACTGCAATACACCAGACTTTCTTACAGGCGCCTGCCTCACAGTTTTTGGTATACATTTATTCAACTATGTAACTTCGTTTAAAGCGCCAGGTGATTTTCACTTAAACTGGCAACACTGTTCTCAACTATAAACAAATGAAAAACATGCGAACAATTTTTTTCATTTCCTCAAGAAAAAAATATTATATTTATGTTTTTTAGGTCATTTTAAGCCAGAAAAAAAATAAAGCCCCGTTATTTCTTGTCTTTATCTCCTGAACTAAGTTTCATCTCCTCTACTTCCATATTCGATGTTGTTCGAGCTAGTGAGCTCAGAAGCTATCACCTTACAGTCTTTAAAGAGTTCTAGTTCTTTCGGTCATCAGTATGTCATTGATTTACATACATTGAGCTGTTATACGTATTGGTGTGTCGCTGATTCCAGGTTTCCGGTACTTAAAAAGTAAAGACGAAATCCTTGTAGTGTGAGTCTGTTGTCTATCCGTCTGTCTGTCACAGCTTCATCACTTTTGCACTGCCTGCAAGGGCCAGCCATAGTGCACATTTGGCCAATATCATTTTTCATGTTTAATGTCAATCAGCAGTTGTTTATCAGTAGGTTTTTTCTTCCAAATTTAAATTATAACCTCCAATTGAATCACCCTATATATTTTTTTTAATTGCTCTAGCCCCCTCGGCACATGAAGCATTTTCATGCTTGACGTCTTTTTTTTGTTGTTTTGAAAATAACTTATTTACGCATACCATGGCCAGATCGTTGGATGATAATAATACCAATGCTTTCACCACCATAATTGAGTTCACCATTCTGTGTTGTTAATCTCCAATGTGTTCGTTCAGGTCTTCACAGATCAGTTTGCATTTCCTAGGCCCGTTTGCAGATACTGTTCATAAATCTGTATCATAACCAAGTTGTAAATGGAACTTAATATATTTCCAATTGCTCTCAAATACCTATAGTATATTAAGATCATTTTAGCAAAGACACAATGCGATGCAGCCAACTTCAGTTTATTGTCAAATGCCAAATGTCAAACGCAAAACGTCAGAAAATTTCCTTATTCTTCAGTAATTTCAGGAGATATGTCTGCAAATGTAAAATATTACTGGAAAGTGTCTCTATTGCCGTAAAAACTCGACTATACTTGGCACTATTGAAACAGAACATAATTACCGGCGGCAAAATAAAAAAACGATATCAATCAAAATCTATCTATTATTCCTATGAGCTACCAAACAAATTCCATTCTATTCTAAAACAAAATCGTATTTTCGGCGAAACTAAATCATTTTTAAAACGCACAGAATAGTTACCCCCATTTTTTAACACTGTCGTTGCTAAATTTGTAAAACAGATGCAATGATATCTTTCTATACAAGAATATTTTCACCATTTTTAAGAAATTCTATCACAAAAGTGCTACAACTTTTTCACAGCAGGAAGTGAGCGTGACTCCTAAAATTTGTAAGGAATTCTGTTGTGATATTCACAATAAGACTTCCATGGTCATATAGGAGGTATAATATATGAGCGAAATGTAGAGAATATTTTTCAGTGTCCAGCAAAAATAAAGGGGAATATGACATTTACTTAAAAGTGTAAGTTACACTTTTTGTATAGCTTTCCATTCCATTTCATATCAAATTTAATGTTCCTAGCTCAAAATTAAAGGCCCACAAAGTGGTGATATACGACGGTTAGATCGACACATCTTTTGATAAGAAATATATATACTTTTGGGGGTCCATCGTTATTATTTCTCTATGTGACAAACTATGCATTAAACTTTATATATTCTGGATAAGGTGTAGAAAGAGAGTTCATCTAAAGAAGAAAAAAGCATTCTCCTCTCTCGCAAATTTGGCGTGGTATCAATGATGTCAAATATTTATGTATAAGTCGTCAATTCAAAAAAATTGTTTTTTTTTTTAAATTTAGAAAAGTACATACGTTACTGAAATGCAACATAACCTCCTAAGATTCTTAGACACTATTAATTTTTTCCCCATAAGTTAAGTTCAACTTGGTGGCATACACTTTGTATTTCGTGGAAACCGTTAAGTGAGACTCACGCCTTTAAATGGAAATTAAATAGTTATCACTCGTATGAGCAAACGGGCCTTAGTAATTTTAAAATTTATTCCAAAATGTATAATATTTTCACTTGCTCATGACAGCCGGATTACAGTGCATAGACACTAGTTGTAGTCTCTATAGACATTATACGATTCGATGTTCTCTCTCCATTTTTGTTAGATTATACAGTACAAACATTTTTATATTGATACATAACATAATTATTAAAATATGTATTGTAGGAATTTATTAGTTGCAATAGCAATCTTTCACCTTGCATTTCTTTCCATCATCACTAGTCACGCGTATGGCAACACACGCAAACTATCCCAATGGAAATAATTTGGAATTTCTGTAGCACACAGCACACAGTACAACACATACAAAAATTGCCTCAACAAAATTCACACAACAAAATTCACACAACTAACTAACACATATATTCGTTTCACTCTCCCCAACACAACCAAATCCATACATTCTCAATTTAACACTGGCGATTAGCTGCATCTGGCTACGTAGAGCCGTATATATATATACGAGTATAATAATATAGGATTGCCTGGAATGAAATTGGTGAACAGAGCAAATGAAATAAAACAAAAAAATAAGCAAAACTTGAGAATAAAGCTCTCCCCTACTACATCGCTTTGCTCGTTCCTTTATGCCTCATTTATCGCTGAAGAGTGAATGTGATTTGTTTCGTCTGGCTCGTGGTTTCAACCAAACCAACAACTGGTTTCCCTCTCTTCTCCCTCACTCGCTCTTTCATCGTCGGTAATTTTTTTTCCATGCTACCTACGATTTATCTGCCTCTTCTCATTCGAATTCACTCATAGTTTTACCATTCTTACTGCGGGTAGTACGATTATGATGATATAAATCATGTGGGCGATTACACAATAAAGTACAAGAGTATGAAGAGATCGAGACACATAAAACTTTGGTTGCGAGAGTAAAATACCCTAAGAAAGTAAAAAAATATTGCGTGAAAAAGCGAGAGGGAAAAACAACATTGAATAATATCAGCAAAGAAAAGAAAAAAAAGAGTAGAAATAGTAAGAATTTGAATTGAATGACGAACAATAGGCAGATAAACCACGTGAAGTCTCGTGAAGAGGCCTACATTTTCGTGTAGTTTTCGCTAGATGACGGTGATATTTGGAAAACACCCCCATTTGTTGAAGTATGAAGCGTTCATACAAATATGTGTACGCATACATACAACTGCTCTACGTCGATGAATGTATTACAGCAGCATACGTTTTGGACGTTGTTGCTTACATATGATGTACATTATGTATGAATGCAAGCCAGACACATTAACCAAAAATGTTTGTTCTATGTGTGTACTTTGAACAAAAAAAAGAAGATTTCACGTAAAATGGGAAGTTATGCAAGGTGCAAAATAAGCGATCATAGAAAACGGAATATTTTTTACAGATCTTGTATCTAAGCTAAAATTGTAGAAATTTACAAACTTTTTTCGTACCTCTACACGTGAGAAAATTGTAAATTGTATTTTTTCACGGGTGTCCGTGATGTGTATGTACACTCAGAATCAAAAGTGAGTGCACACCATCAGTTGAAAATTTTTCCCTAAATACAAATTTTCAAAAATAAGTTAAGCCAGATATGTGTATATACCTTAAATTAAAGCCTAAAATATATAGCTTATAATATGAATCAAAAGTGAGTGTACATTTGCTTGCATCAATGACTGTAAGACATGACGTTCCATTTCTTGGACGGCAAAGGGCTTGAACGGTAAAAATAAGTAATTTGTGATAATCAGAATCAGTTGTGCAGTCGTTGCGTCAGAAGCTAAGGGCTGAGCTATAATAGAAGAATGGTTTCGTACGACCACTTTTGAAACAGTGTGAATACAAAGGATTTGTATTATGTGACCATAATAGCTTTTTGCTACGATTCGTTAAGTTCTCGTTCACTTTTGCTCACTTTTGCGAATACATTCGCTCTTTCGTAAGTGTAGGTATGAAAATTTGACAAGCGGTCCCCCATCTAAGTACTAACCGCGCCCGATGATGCTTGGTTTCGGTGATCGGACGAGAACCTTTGCTTCCGAACACATACTCCTATTATGGGCTACTTGAACAATTGACAGTACTGAAGGAAACTTAACGTAGAATTATGACAGTAGCTTCCGATTGCTTCCGACTATTATAGTTCAGCCTTAACTTGTTTGTGACAATGAGAACCGAGACTTCATTAGAAAGGCGAAAGATAGAGCTAGATTTGCGCAAAAGTGGAAAAAGTTTATGCGAAATCGCTAAAATAGTAAACGGGCACCATAATATAATACAAAATTTTTTAGACAGGTACAAATTTTCTGTTACTTTAAAAAATGTCAAAAGATTAGGACCGACCCAAAAGATTGATTGGGCACGAAACTCGGGAAATTGTAAAAGAAGTGAGAAAAAAATCCGATGTCCAGTGCCGTGAAAATTGTCGAAAATATTTCCAGAAGCAAAACAAAAAACGTTAATGCAAGCACAATTCGCCGTGCCTTGAATACAAGTGGCCTTCATGGAAGAATGTCTAGGAAAAAACCTAGTATATTTAAAGTAAACAAATCTAAGAGGTTGGTATTATCTCTTTTTGACAAAGCATTCTGTTTAGTGCCGAAAGCAAGTTCGAAATTTTTGGACCAAAAAAAGAAAAAAAGAAAATTGTAGAGTCACAAAATATTACATCCACAGTAAAACGAGGGTTCAGTGATGATTTGATGATGAATAGCGGCATTTGGGGTGGGAAATTTAATATTCATTGACTTCACAATGGATAAGAAAAAGGTACATGAAAATTGTGCAAGAAAATTTTGAAACGAGTTTGCAGAAATTGGGTCTTTCAACATGATAACGACCCCGAATATAAATCTTATCTTGTTCGAGAATGGCTGTAATACCATACCCCAAAGCATCATCCTGCCCAATCACCGGATCTGAATCCCATTGAACATTCGTAGGAACATTTACACCGGCAGATACGCAAACAAGAGATAACATCGGCAATGTCCCTACGAGAAGCCTTAACAAGAGAATGGGCTAAAATTCCAGAAACCGTCACTAGAAATCTTGTTGAATCCATGCCTCGAAGACTGATAGCCGTTTTAAAGGCCAACGGAAACCATACGAGATATTAGTAACTGGTTTCTCATATTACTAATTGGTTTAAACTCACTTTTGACTCGTATTCCAAGCTTTTTTTTAATTTAGTTAATTATTTTTTGTTTATTTTTTATAACTAAAATATAGTTATAGTCTATTTTGAAGTATATAATTGGAGCTACCCAAACATGGCCTGACTTTCTTCTGTAAATTTGTATTTACGAAACAATTTTCAAAAAATGGTTGTTTACTCACTTTTGACTCTGAGTGTACATACAAGAAGCTTAACTTAATACTGCATTAAATACCTAGTAGGGACATAAATACTTTTACACACATTTACTGCCATCAAATTTTAAACCGAAAGAATTGGATAAAATTTTTACCATTTATTTGTGCATATATTCTGAATATAAATTCAAATGGTCCCCTTTTGCCTTAACACAGGCCCTTAGTCTCTTCGGCCACTTTTTAGTTGCAGCACGCACCTCATTCGTTGGAAAGTTGACCACAGCTTCGAGCATGCTTTAGGCGCTCGATGTTAGCATATCGTTTGCGGTACACTATTTTCTCTAAAACAGTTCACAATTTGTAATCCAGAGAATTGAGAGCTGGCCTGGCAAAGGGATAGACTTAGGTGCTGATGAAACGCGGTATATTGCTTCGGAGTTAAGTCTGAGTTGTTTTAGCCTTATGTGACAGTTTTTTTTTTTTTAAATAGGGTATGGTTTAGAGGTTTAACAACCAGTTCTAAAACGGTTTCCTGATACACTTTGGCCTATGTTTTGACACCTTTGCACCTCGCAGAAATGCAGATCAGTCACCCCGTCGTAAGAGACACCCTATCAAACTATGACTGACGTAGGGTGGTGTCCTTTCTGGATTCTTTGGACTAGGCATCCTTAGATGACCGGGTACAAACTCAAACATTTTGTTTATTGTATTTGTCTGAAATGGTGAAGATTTCCTCGTCCGTAAAAAAACAACTTTCTCTGTGCAAACCAGCAGCGTATTCCGTCAAGAGACGTTTTGATTTTTTTAACCCTGGTTTGAAGATCCCATGTCATAAATGGTGTCCCAAAATTCACGCGAGATTTGAGTTTTACGCCATTTGTGCGGTAAAGTGTTGCCAACGAAAAAAAAGACATCGCGACAGCTGACAGTTCAGGGTTATTAAAAATGGAGTGCTACACGAAAGAACAACGTGTTTTCATTACTGAGCAATATTTTAATAGTAGTGAAGGTTTGGCAACTATAGTTCGTAATTTTCGTACAAAATATGGTCGGAATAGTGATTTAACTTCATCAACTGTGAAGAGATTAATTCAAAATTGCAGGGATACTTGATCAATTAGTGATGTTAAACACTTTGGCCGTCCTTCAACAAGTCGGTCAATACAAAACATTGAAGCGGTTCGTGAGAGTTTTGTTAAGAATCCAGGAACATCAATTCGGCACCGTAGTCCAGAATTGGACATTTCGAGAAGCACTCTACAGCGTATTCTCACGAAAGATTTACATGTTCATGCAAAATCATCTTCAGTGATGAGGCATATTTTCATCTTAGATGGCTTTGTTAATCGTCAAAATGGTCGGATTTAGGGTTTAGAAAATCCACGAGTGATTGTTGAGAAATAAATCCATCCACAACGTGTCACTGTTTGGTACGAATTTTGGGCTGGAGGCATCATCGGACCATTCTTCTTTGAAAATACGGCTGGTCAGGCAAAATCAGTTAATGGTGCTCGCTATCGCGACATAATAATCCAGTTTTTTGTGACTTAATCGCAAGATATAGATGTGGGCGACATGTGGTTTCAACAAGACGGTGCCACATGCCTTATAGCCCGAGAAACTTACTACATGAGTCATTTCCTGGCCGTGTAAATCAACGAAATTCAGCTACATTTATGCAAAACGGTCATGGAAAATTTACTCAAAGGGTGTTTATGTGCCAGCAAAGCCGTGGATGCCATTTACCCGATGTGCTATTCCATACATAACCCTATACTGTGTACTTTATGAATCAGTAAAACAATTACAATTTTTAATTAAAAACCTGTGTTTTCTATCAAAATTACTTCTTGCGTGAATTTTGGGACACCCTTTAAGGCTTTTACGGTGATGAGGCTTATTGCCTTTTGAGAAATATTCATCTCACGAGCTAATATTGTTACTTTCGGAGAGGATGCCTTTGAATTCGGGTCTTAATGGCTTGCGTCGTCTGAACTGTGCGTGATCTACCAGATTGCTGACCGTCTTTAATATCTCCAGTATCAATAAAAATTGTTAAGCATCGATGACCAAACGTTCGGGTAATGGCGGTTGTCAAGAACACTGTCACCCATTGCGGCGATATTTTCGCCTGGCCGGCCACTACCCGGTTTCATCGAATTGTTTTGGCTCTGTACAGGTCGTCTCATAGACGACTTTAAAATCGATGAAAAGGTAAGGTGGTGAGTATCGTTTTGGAGATCCTGAGTTTTTCCAAGTTCTGCCGCAATGTGAAAAATATAATTTATGGTGGGCTTTCCTGGCCTAAAACCACACTCATACGGACTAATCAAATTTTTGACAAAAAAAGCTATCTGCACTTTGGTGAGTGGTCCGAGTTAATTTTAACTGCTCGGAAGGTGCGAACATTAAAATTACTGAAGGAGTGCCTTGCATTAATCGCGACGTGATCAATTTGGTTGACTGTTATTTTATCCGGAGAGCGCCAGGTCCCCTTATGAATATTGAGGTGCGGGTATCGTCTGCTAGCTACAGTGAATCGGTAATTGAATTATTAATAAAGAAAAGAAGACACCGTACGATCAATTTTGTTTTTTGAATTACAATTTATCTTTAATAATACTTTAATTTTGTCCTGTTTCTTTTACTGCATTTTTGTTTTTTGATTATTGATATTAAAATTAATTAATTAATTAAATAATTGGTATATGTAAAATTTGAACAAAATTGTAATTGAGTAACTGACCGTCAAAGATCCAGACGCCTTCGGATTGTCAGAACTCCACAGGTGATCAAAGATCTTGAATCCAGCATTAATCGGAAACCACTGCGGAAGCAGAAATATAGAATTCATGTCTCGCATTATCAAAAAATATTTGGGACTCAACGCATAAAAAAGAAATACTGGCCAATTAAGTCAAAAACGGAATGAAAGATCGGAAGTTCTATGCTGGCGGTACGCGCAAAATGATCACAGGAAAATTTGTTTGACGAATAAAAAATGTTTACAAAATGAATAACTGTAAATGTCGGCCATTTCGAGTAAATTATTTAAATATTGTTTCTTAAATAATTCATTAAAAAATCGAAAAGTACTTGCTCGTTCTTATTTGATCACCAAAAATGCGAGTACCAGTATTTATGATTAGGTCTCGTACATAGCAGCAAGTACGTGCGATGTCACCGGTTATGACATGCCCTTTATTTTCTAGAAGGACATTGCTTGGTGGACATCAAAATAATTACTGTTACTGGATATGTTATGTATTATAATTCTATACATTATGTACCTATTTGATGATGATTCGTAAGATTATTCTTCTTATCTGTCCAGTCGCCTGCGCCTGCAAAATCTGACAAACAAAAAAGCACAAATTTGAAGGAGGTCCAAATTAATGAAATTTCCAAACACTCACTTTTGTTCGTTTTGTGGTCTGACTTAATTAGAGTGTAAGGGGAAAACGAAAAAATTAAATTTTGTAGAATCGAACAGTTTTTTTTTGTTTTTACCTGCAGCTTCTCTTTGAACCATAAATCGCTATAATACTCAACACTAATATACATAATCAAAAATAGATTAATTAAATGAAGACTAAAAAAAGTAAAGAAAAAAAAAAAAGACCGCCAATCCAACTCCAATCCAAAATTAAGGGCCTTAAGTCCTGTTGGCGCTAAATAAAACAAAACAAGAAATTTCACCTCCCATTATGTGAACGCTGTGTCGTATAGGTAGATATGCACATACATATATATGTTTGTACATGAGTTTTACTTCGTTCCACGCTACTTTAATGAAACTCCTAATCCGAAATTTATCCAACAGAGATTGGCATGTACGTACATAGGATACAGGTAGGTATCCTTTCAGTTTGTTAGGATTTACAATTTACATAGGTTTGCCATATAAAATCCTCTTTTACGGTTTTGCAGAGTTGTTGTTTTTTTTAGACCAAGTATTTTTTTTTTTTTTAAGAATTTCGATTTTTTCTGCAGCGAAGTTATCTAGCTTCGAAATGGATAAGAAAAGGGGAAATTCCAAAAAAGACACGAAAGAAACCGGATTTTCCGTATAGAATATCCCGCTAGGGTATCCGTATATTAACTTAGTGTGTAACATAATATGGATCTAGACCGTTTAATGAGTTTTCCTGCATATAACAGGTCGTGGATAATTTTTTTTTTTAATTAAACGAATAAAATTGTTTGCAGGCAATCATTTATCTACACTCCGGGACAAATTGATAAGACACCCACAAATTCTTAAGAAAAAAAAGGTAACAGGATAAAATAATTTCTGGAAAAACCCTTCTTGTTTTGGAGGAAACATAGAATACTGGGTGGGACAAAAATTTAAGACAGATAGATTTTAAAATTAAATAACAAAATTACAATTTCAATATTTTATTTGATTAGTAATGTGTGCCAGCTCTTTTATTTCCTACAACTTCTAACAATCGCTTTGGCATACATATTTTTGAACCATCTTGTTCCATTCTGTTCTAATGGATTCTTTTAATTCCGCAATACTACTTTTCACCTGCATAAAGTACTCCTTGACTTGGCGGGAAGTATGGATTGATGAATTATCCTATTAAAAATGAAGTTTTCCTCGGCAATAATTGAAGCGAACCTCACAATTTGTACGTTAATAAGTTCAATATATCTGGTGCTCTTAATTCTGCAACTAACAAATTTTATTTCGGTCCTCCCTTTGTAGCCAATTCCAGCCCATACCATTAGAGAACCTTTTCTTGATGGTGACTTAAAATTTGTCGCTCCTTACGCCATCAGATCTAAACTGAACTTTTTTTCATCTATGAATATGACTTCTCCACTTTTTCTTCCAATGACAATGGCTGCGAGTAAACGGCACGTTTTGTAAGCTTCGGTTAAAGGAATCTTCCGAAGTAGTTTTCTCCTTTGGAGATGTTCGCATTGTTATAAAACTCATCACATTTTTTTATGTTGAATTTAACTCCCATTTAGAAGAATTTGAAGCTTCCCCCAAAATCACAAGTTTTTTTTTCTTGGAGTTAATGCTGGCGGTCTCCCAGGAGACTTTCTTTTTTTGTTCTACTGTTCGACTTCTCTTCACTAACTTTGATATTTTTGCAATACTCCAACCTTCACTCATAAATTTGAAAATTATTTTTAGTTCAGCTAAATTTAACCTTTTTCCGCGTCCCATATTCTACTTTTTTGGAAAAAGTTTATCAAATTTAACATCAAATGATAATAAAACAAGAGCAGAACTTTTTCACTAATATTTACTTAAATACATCCTTAATGAACGAAGTATCGACATAAACAAATCAACATGTCCTATCTTTTTGTCCCACCCAATTTTCAGTTATATCTCCAAAACAAACAAATTAAGGGTTTTTCCAGAAATTTGTTTATGGCAGTGTGGTCTAAATACTCGTATGATTCAATCAGATTTGGCAAATGTTACGCATACTTTTTTTTTATTTCTTAAGAATTTGTGGGGTATCTTATCATTTTGTCGCGGAGTGTATGTATAATTATATCTTGATTCTTCGATAACATAATTAAAGGTCATTTGAAAACAGCCGTTAAACAGACATACATATTTATTTATAAAATTGTTTTTGCTTTTAAAAAGCAATAAATGTCCTTGGTTTTTTCATTAAATGTAGATTTCGAAAAATTACAAAGTTATAAAGGGCATTATTTTTGCAGGTTCTGTATAATGCATGCCTGTCTCAAAAGTACCCATTTCCACATCAAAAAAGATAAGTTCGGTCCATATCCTTACATTTTTAGGACACTGAAAGATATTCAGAGTCAGCAAGCAAATTATCGATCCGTTCAACAATGTGTCTACATTTATATATAAAAAAAAACGCGCTCCATTTGTACCAAAATCTGTCTTCACGTTTCATTAATTCTCCCAAAAACACCATCGGCCATCATTTACAACTTTGGTCCCTTAAGGCCCCGACACTTAGAATCTGTCGCTGCGTCGTTTTTAACTGACAGCTAGATAGAATACAAGCATTCTTATGAAAGGTGGCCCATAACCAGCGGATATATGAACTTCGACGGATAAAGTAGGTTTACCTTCTACTTTTCACATATTGAAGTTCATGCATTCACAAATTGAGAGTAAGCACATGTATTGGTGGATGCAATGAGGGAATGTAAAGAAACTGTCATCGCCGTTGACAATCGGGCAGCTTGAAGAGAAAACACTTTCAGCAATAACAAAATGTCATCGGCTGTCATCTGTCAACGAAGGTATGCGACGGATTTTATGGGACTGTTATTTCCGACAATACGTGAACGTCAACGTCAACCTTCAACGGAACGACGTCGACGGATTCTATGGCCTTTAGCAACTTGTGTTCCTTAAATCATCCTCTAAACGTGCATACCACTTTTATTGATGGTACACAAACAATATAAAGTGCATGCCTGGGTCGTACGTACTTGTACGTACTTGTACCTATGTATATTAATTTTGGGATCAGAATGAAAATTCCAATCTAGCCCATACAGGACCTACATTTTCATGCCGTATTCTATTGAGAGATGCTTCTCATGTTAATTTTACTCTAGGATGTTTGTCAGACGTTGGCAAGAGTTGGAACCGTAAAAAATTAACCGGGTGATCCCGGTGATCGCGAACTTAATCTCTGAGTCACGGCGCCCATTTCGTATGTTTCATTTATTATTTTATACTCGTAGGTACATAACTATGCACATATATTATACAAACAGTAATTGTACCGCGTGAAACATGTAAATCTTTTGAGTTGTTTAACGTACTTAATTATTTGTGGGAGTCATGGCTCACGCGAGCTATTAAATTCATTAAGAAGTTTAGTTACTTCACGTGTCAAGATATACATACAGTGGTGGCTGACGTGAAATGTTACTAATTCAAACAGCTGTATTTTTTTAATTGTGAATATTTTTTATTAAATCCAAAGAAAAAAATGTTGGAAATTTATTCAACTATTAATAATATTTAATTAATATTTGCGATATGGTCACCTTTGGCACGAACAATTTCCTTGAGACGGTCAATAAATTTATCGCACGCTGCACGCAAGTGTGTGTGGAATGCGCTTCCATTCCCGCCGAAGCGCTAACTTGACCGCTTCCGTTGTTGTTTATTTTTGGCCTTCAAAATGCCCCAGACAGAAAAGTCTAATGGATTCGCATCGGGGGAATTCGATAGCCATTGTGACGAGGAAATGAAGTGCGGAACGTTTTGTCGTAGCCATTCTTGATTTGCTCGGGCTTTGTGGGAAGGTGCAGAGCCCTGTTGGAATAAAATGGCCGAAATGTTTGCGTGCACAGGCTTTAACACAGCTTCCAAAACAGTTTCACGATAAACCATCGCGATTATCTTAACGCCACGGTCCACCATCGGCAGTCACTGCGGCCCAAACGGTGACGCTTGCTTCCTGGTGATCATTCTTTGGTCGAAATTATCGTATAACTTCTCTGGCAGGTATACTCGATCATTTTGCTTGTTGACAAGTTGCTCAATTGGAAATGGTGCTTCATCAGAGAAGACGATGTTTGGCAATTGGCTTCATTGGATCAACTCCTTTGCTCTTTTCACTCTAACTTTTTTTCGGTCAGGTGTGAGATCGTGCACTTTTTGGAACTTTAAGGCCTTGAGTCCGAGCTCATACGAAGCAATTTTTTTCCGCTACGCCGAATCACTGTTGACGATGTTGCTGTCTTTTTCGGACCACCTCCATAGCGTTTTGCAATGCTGCCGGTTTTGGTGTAACGCGATATGGTGCGATACACAAACATTTTGTTTACTTTCAAATGTTTCAGCTCACGAACAGTAGCTGGTTGTGATTTTCCAGTCAAAAACAGGGCAATAACACTATTACGTTTGAATTCCATTGTCGATTAAACAAAAACTAAACACGCGATAAAAAAAAAAACGTACACACGCTTGTCAACAATGAAATGAATTAACAACTGTAAAATTTTCAGCGCGCTGTCATTCGTAGTTTAGGAGACACAGCGACGTGAAGTTGGTAACAGCCACCCTGTATAAACATATGTTTGTATTGTATAGCGCCACGCCCACTATTAAGTGGCGTTTTCTTTATATAAAAAAAAACAACATATTTTGCATTCTTCAAACTATTTATCGTGATGGTTAAGTCTTATTTTGAATTTCTCATCAGAATCCGCGAACTTCGGTTACAAATGTTGACAGCCACGTCCACTTTTTTCTAAGAAAATGTCGAAACAAGATCATCATCATCTTTCTTGCAAAACTAATTCTTATTTGAAATAGTTATTGAATTTGAGATACTTGTGAGTGAGTATTGAAGACAAATAATATTCTCACCGAACTACAAGGTGGTCAAAATTATCTGTGATTTTTGCAAATGGCGTCTCCTGTCATTGTGATATTGACAGTTGTGTAGTAAACAGATGCGAAAAACACAACTATGAGCAATGGAACACTATACTCGTACTCCTCAAGAATGTGAAATATATGTGTCGATTTTTTTTTTTTTTGCGAAATAATTCATCAGTGATAAGAACACAACGTGAATTTTGTCGAAGATTTTCCCACCGTTCGGCACCAACTGGTCGCACAATTCGACAATTTATTTTTAATTTGATAGTCTAAAATGGAACTTATAATCGAAGATGGAAACTTCATTATTGCGTATAGTTGTGTGAAACTCGTAGGCAGCCTCATAAAAGTTGGAGAACTGAGCTTCAAACATTTTTGCGATCAGGAGTTAAAGCTATGTCACTCTTACAAAACTTGGGGCTCCGTTCATCTGTCAACAGTTTTTTACGGAAGAGTGTATGAATTTTGTCAGATAATGGGCTTAAAAAATCGATAGATATATTTTGTACTTAGTTTTGTAAAAATGAACCTTGAAACTTTGAAGCGATTGCTACATACTATATGTGTTCAAGCACAATTTACGAAGGTCAATTACGTACCTATATTTGTATTATTTCCCAGACGTTTTTTTGTTAAATGATCCGAAGCGTTTAGTTCCCATCGAGATATGCATACAATAACAAATATTTAACATTCATTGCAGCAAGTCAATGAACTCTACGCCAGATTACAACAACATCTCAGCTAGTAGTAACATTCAGTATTCTGGTGAATGATAACTTTTATTTGAACAAAATTCCGCCGAACAGAAACGAAAAGCTAAATTAAATACACGAACAACACCCGACTGAACAGAGCCAACAAGCCTTCAAAACAGGTACAAGTACCTATGCGCAAGACCAGATTTTCAATGAGGGATGAAAAATGGGGAAATAAATAATTATTTCTCTTTTAGAGAGAAGTACTGAATGAGAGGGAATATGTTTGTACGTATCTTGCAAGTTTTGCTTTGTATATCTATAAACATTATGAGCTTGATACCAACACACACTTAAATTTTAAACATGCTGAGAGTATAAGAAAGAACAAAGAAAAGCTTTTTCTCAGTCTTATAAGATTGAGATACACGTACAGATGCGGCGTTGGCATTCCATATGGTACGGTTTGTCGTGTTTTCTACGATTTTATTTCCTAGAAGGGATGGTACGATTCCATCAATAATTCCTCAAATAGTACCTACCTACTATTTGGACTGCGCTGGACCCTTCTTTTCTCTCGTTTCTGGTAGTTAAACAACTAGTTTCTCCGCCGGGATTGGTTGACATGGTAGTCGTTTATGGTTAGTACTCATACCCAGTCATGACTAGTAAGTTAGTAGTCCCTCGTGTTTGGCCGTCGTCGTTACAGACTGGTATTCCGAACTGAATGGCTGATAGGTAGCTCTCTTGTCTTTCGATGCTAAATGATGTCACGACTGAGTAGATTAGATACTAACCAGAAATATGGTCTCTTGGAAGCACAGGATCTAGAAAGCTGATGGCTGTTTCTAAGTGCAATATACCATAGTGTTTAAAAAGCACAATTTTATCAGTGTGTTTTACCATTGGTTATTTATGTGTCTAAGATATGTACCTACCCTTACTGAACACCATGTTACAAGATTAAGAGCGGCCCAGATATCAATTTTAAGATAAATCCCCTTAGGAGTAATAGATAACTCTTTGGAAATTGGCAAATAAAAAAGTATCTTTGTACGAACTTTTAGCCAAAAATTGAGTAACAGGTGAAGGCTGGTTATTGACATATAATTTTTACTCTCGCAACAATTCACATATATACAGGCAATAGGAATCGAAACGAAACACTTGCAAAACTGAAAGTTGCCTGTTAGCGACTGGCCCAAGATATTAATATTATTTCAGCAAAATCGTTTGGACGGTTTTTCAGAAAAGTCCTTAAGTAAGAATAAAAATACCGGTTTGAGCATATGCTCGTCTTGAGACAGTTGTGTATGCGCTGTGCCAAATATTAGTACAAAGAATTAGACCAAATGATACAATCACCTTAAAAATGGGTTTCCGAAAGCATCATTTGGAAATTAAAGTGCCTAGATCCTACGAAGGTTTTAAAATGGCACTGCACATAGCCTAAATATGAAGTTTGAAGGACATCCGTTTAGCTACAGTGTGGAGTACAGGCAAGTAGCAAGTACAGAATTACAAGACTTATCTTTTGAAATTCGTTTATTACATTTACTAGTGCCGCTTGGCTTCCCCCGAAATAAAAATTAAATATTTGTTAATCTGCGGATTTTTTATTGTAGAACTATAGAGAGCTACATATCTCCTATACAACGTACATAGTTTTTATGTGTCAAGTATATTATGCATCAAAAATAGCCGTCTATATACACGTCCGATTTACATGTCGTGCTGTGGAAGAAAAACAAAACTAAAGACCCACATATTTACAAACCATTTTCTATTACAAAAAAAAAAAAAACCGACTGGAATGGAGTGAATAAAAATAAGAACATAAATATGAATCGTGTTTACATATTTCAAATTTAAAAATTTCAAAGAAACTGTTGGACAAATAAAATAATTTCTTAACCTTCCAAGACTTAGGCATTGGACAATGCGCTTATGAAATTTTATGTGACATTAGATTCCCGTTTTATTACTACTCCCATTGTTATAGACTGTGATGCTTGTCGACATGAGCCTGTTCTTTCAAATAGCACCACAAAAGTAAATCAGATACAGATATATCTCATGAACTCACTGGTTAATCTGCTGGTTGTGATGAGAAACCACCTTTGCTGACACCTTAACATTTTCGGGTCGAAGTGAAATAGATTGAATGAAAATTCTTGTAAATTTCTAGTATTCATGGAGAAAAACTTCTAATTTTAAATTTTTTTCAGAAAAAAATAAGAGCACTGTTTTTGTCGTCGACAGGTAAAGGGTTACCCATAATCAACATTTGGAAACATAAGCTAATGTCATAACTGAAGGAAATGCTTCCCTATGTTCTGTCAATTCCAACCGATGACCATAATACCTTTGCCTACATACCTATCTGTCAAATAAATTTGCCCGTTTCTTTTGAAAAATCATCCCATACCCTTTTCTTTTTCATTTTATTAAAATTAAAGGCATCTCTTTTATCGAAAAGGCAACACTCTATTACTCGTAATATGTGCACAAATTCGTAGTCCGACATTTGTTTTGGGAAAAATTTTCATAACAAACATGACAACTGTCAGATTTACATATGCAATGTGCGACTGAGACCGCTCTCTCTTATGTTCGCTCATGTTTGCAAAAGTGAATGAACATTTAACGAATCGACGCTGGGCTTATTATGTGTTGGATGATAAGATTGTGATTATTCGTGGGTTTACATATAGTGTGCGTGTATATGCAGGCGAATGTTTATTATGTTTCCCACTTTATTAATTTCGAGGTTGAGATTTCATATCCCTGTCATATGGCATCTGTCATCTAAAATGGCAGGTATCGTTTAACCATCGCTCAACACATTAAAATGATTGCATCTTACTACAAAAATAACAGTTCTGTAATATTTATGTATCGCAATTTAAGGACAGATTATGGTCGTCATAATCGCCCTACTGAGTAAACAATTCGAAACACAATCTCCAAATTCAAACATGACGGTTTGTGATGTCGTAAGGTCTGTACATCATCGTAACGCTTGAACAATCGAAATCATAGACAGTTTGATGCACTCTGTGGACCGGTGGCGTGATCGGACGCTCCATTTTTTTATATAAACATAACTGAGAAGTGAGACTGTGATGGTGGATTCATTGAAGTGGCGATACTTATTCAATCCTAGTTATGCGAACGTGGAAGGGTATATTGTTTACTTACACCAATAGGGCAAGTATTAGTTGAATATTCTCGAACTTGATATTTTGTCTAATTCTAATATTATGTAGTACTTATAGAGGAGCTCGAATAAAAGTATGCCTGACACTTCTGTCAGTTTGTCAGTATGCGTGACAGCAGCCTAAACTGCAGAACGCAATTAAATTCGTGGTGAAACTAGTATTTCCATTTTAACCCCAATATTAGCGGTACTTTACAATATTAGCGGTACTACAATTACCGATCTTGAAAAAAAAAATTGATTTTCTCGGATATAACTCAAACGATTTTGTTTAGAATCGACATCTAAGCTACACTTAACCTATGCATAGACATGGCACACCAAGTTTTGGAAAATTGTCAAAATATTTTGATTTGCCTTTTTAAAGGATTTAATTTAAAGAATTTAAAAAGGAAAATATATATTCAAAATTGAACAGAAAGTAACCATAAGTACAGTCGGAAATCCTTGAAGGTATGAAACAACTTCTTGGTGGATTAGCTGATCGCTCAAACCGTTTAAGTAGCAGTACTTTTATCTCAGCTCTTATGCAGTTCAGGTATTTAATTAAATTTGTTTCAGACCTTGGTTGCGTATCTCCTCTAAAAGTTAATCTTCTTCTTAGATAATCTGACAATGGATTATTTGTGATCTTAAAAATATAAACAAATACGTCCATTAGAACTATTTGGCTTATGCTGAGCCACCCTACTGCTTCAAGCATTCTTGTATATCTATTACAATTTAAGATACAACTTATAGCCTTATTGTGAAGTATTTGCAATTTATCGTTTACACTTATAGGACTCAATAACTAAATTGTGGAACAATATTCAAAATAAGGACGAAATATGACATTTGTATGGCTTTAAAAAGTTGGACCCATTTCTCTTTGGCAATTTTATTACTTACATATCCAAAATAAGAATCAAAGTTTAAATTATTGTCAATTATTACTTCCAAATATTTCATTTCATTTGCAATTTCAAAATCCTAAAACTTTGTCTTTTGGCATGTAACGTTTAGAAACTCTTTAATGTTATCTTCTGATATTTTTAATTTGCAAATATTGAAATCTTTTTCCGCCACAAACAATAGACCAGCGTCAGCAAATAATATGAGTGGCCCATTTTAAACAATTTTTTTATATTTTATATCTATGTAGATCAAAAATAACAGTGGTCCCAATAAAGTATCCTGTGGTACTCTCAGGTTAAATTAGCCAGTTCTTAGTTGAATTTCACCTGTCGCTTTCATCCTGATAAATTTGATTTGAACCAACGATATTCAAAATTCCTGACACCATAGTTCAGTTTCTGCATCAGTATGCTTCTAAAGGGTGGGCCATCTATTAGTTTATTTTCAAAGTATTTTGCTTTATTAAAGAGACTACACTTTCTCATTAATTATGGAAAATAATTTCATTTAAATAGGTAGCTGCCGCGGCCCATTCTGTCAACCCAATTTTTCAGTATATTTTCAGTGGCTCGGGGATCTATTTCACGAATATATGTAGTTCGATCAATATTGTGCTTAAGTGCCTGAATCATTTCTGGATTGCCAACCATAACATCGATCTTTGACGGCACCACACAAAAAAATGTCGAACGGCGTCAAATCTCAGCTCCGCGGGGAACAAGCAACATCAGCAAAACGGCTGGTTACACGATTATTGCACTTAATACGCAAAAGATCGATTGTTGGACGTCTTGTTTGGCACGTAGCGCCATCTTGCTGGAACATCCAAATTCATTTCCTCAGTTTCTGGCCTAACAAAAAATTGTTATCATGTCTCTGTAGAGCTCTCCGTTGACCGTAAAGTCATTGCCACCGTCATCTTCGAAGAATAGTGGGACAATAATGCCACAATCACACCAAAGAGTCACACGCTGATAATGCATTCACTTGTGTTATCAATTAGCATGCCAATCTCACGAACTTTCCTCAAAAACTTGCGTACAGCTGGCACTGTTGGTGCATTATTTCGACCGAAATTTCTTTTCAAAATTCGTACTGAATCAACAACACAGCACTCACTTTGGAAATAAATTTTAAATATTTCTCAACGTTGTTCAGGAGTAAATCGATTCATTTCGTACCGCGGAGAAATGATACTGTCAATTTTTTGAGCGCGAAAGACCTGTCAGTGTCAAAATAAAATAACATATAACAGTTTCGAAAGTCCTTTTTAAATCCAAGAATAATGCAGATATATTTTTTTTATTTGATTCAATAAGACGAGCGGTAACATACGAGGGCAAGGTAAAAAGTTCTCGGACTGACACAGAGATGGCGTTCCAATCAGCAACAATTTATGTTTCCGGCCTGGATGCACATCTCATTAGTTCATATGACAAGTTTCAACTTGTTCTCTCAAGTAGTTTCTTTACACGAATTTTTGCAGTAGACGTCTTGCGTGTTTTTTGTAAAAATGGATAAACTTGAATATCGTGCGGTGATAAAATTCTTCGTTTTGGATGAGTTAGCCCCTAAGGAAATTCATCCAAAGTTGACAAAAGTTTATGGGGACTCTGCTCCTTTCATGTCCACCGTTAAAATGTGGGCAGCTGAATTTAAACGTGGTCGCACGTCCCTCGAAGATGACCCACGTGAAGGGCGGCCAAAAACCGCAACCACACCCGATACCATCGAAAAAGTGCATGATATCGTGTCGCAATATGGGTTGAATGTTGATCAAAAGCAAATGCGCAAACGATTTTCGCGGCAATCTTTGGACCGATTCAATAGGGATCCGACCGATTTTGTGCGGCGATTTGTCACCATGGATGAGACATGGGTCCACCACTACACGACGAAACAGCAGTGTGTGGAAGTCGGTGGTTCAGCGCCAAAGAAAGCGAAGTCGATCGCATCTGCCGGAAAGATCATGGTCAGTGTGTTTTGGGATGCGAAAGGGATCCTGTTAATTGATTACCTTGAGAAAGGCAGAACAATTACAGGCGAATATAACTCCAACCTTTTTGACCAGTTGGATGCCAAAATTCGCGAGAAGAGGCCTGGCTTGAAGAAGAAAAAAATTATCTTCCACCAGGACAATGCATCTGTACGAGTACACAAGTGTGCGTTGGCGATGGGAAAACTGCGGGATGTGGGGTACGATTTGCTCGGCCATTCCCCCTATTCACGTGATTTGGCACCCTCAGACTTCCATCTGTTCCCAAACTTGAAGAAATTTGTTTCTGGGAAGCGCTTCGAATCCAATGCAGAAGTTGAAAGGGCCGTAGATGAATATTTTCACAGCCTTCCAGACTCTCACTTCCGAGAAGGAATACTGATGTTCGAGAAACGCTGGACCAAGTGAGATTATGTAGAAAAATAAAATCATTTTTTAACTGAAAATCGCAGTCTTTCATTGTCAGGCCGAGTACTTTTCACCTTGCTTTTGTACATACATTTTCGATTTTGATCACACTTGACATCATGATAGAGAAACTCAAAAAATTGATTTGCTCGAAAACGGCTCTAACGATTTTAATTACATTTCAAACTGAAACATCTGCAAATAAACAACATAGGTATACTCGTAGGTGTATAGGTATGTACGAGTAAGTAGGTGCGACCCAGTCATGCATTTTATTTAAATTTTGGTCCAGTACTGTCGCTGCCGATCACAATATATTTTCAAGCTGATCGAACTTAAAGAGCGTTCAAAAATTTTCCTTTTTTTGTTATTTGGTTAACCGGGAGGGGAAAAAAGACCGGGCAATCAATTATCCAATTATTAAAATAACCGGTTATTTTTTCTCATTCCTACTGCAGACCGATTTAAAATAAAAATCAAATTTTATATTTGGGCTATGGTAGCTGTTACTAGCTGGAGTACCACGTTTTCGCATACAGGGGCTTGTTTTTAAAATAGAATTTTTACGATTTTATTTAAGTTTGAGTGTTTTGCAAATAAACAACGTGCGAGCCAGTCGTGCATTTTATTTTATTTATGTAACTTTTAATTGTTACTTTTGTATCAGCATAGAAATTATGTAAATAATCTGCATCTGTACCATGACCACATTCACTTGTAAACTCTAAACATACTGACCATGTTGCCAGTTTGCCACGTCAACAAACTGCATAGTACACTGAAGAGAAAAAGTAACAAAATATTCTATAGTACAGCTATACCACTCCCTATTGCATCTGTGTTTGTATCTTTGTGTGCAAAAACTCATTTAAGCTACATTGGCACAAAGCCCACAGCAAAAGATCTATTCGAAGGAGCATTATTCATTTTTTTTTCTTTTTTTCTCTCCATTTTTCGTTGTATTTTTTTTTTTTTTTTTTTTAACTTACAAGTTGCAATGAAAAATAAGAACTTAAAAATTGTTCACTTATGCAAGTTATTTACCGCATTCACACAAGCCATGCCATAGCATGCAGTACGTGGTGGACGTAGGATATAATATGTATGTACATTCACTTCCATATCTAAATACGTAATAAAATAAAAGTAATCACATAAAAATAGAAACTATGTACGTATGTAGGTGTGTTTAAACGTCGATTAGAGTCACTGTTGCTGATAGAGTATTTCTGTGGGGTGAATTGAGGTTGAGAGTAAACTTTGTTATCGGTGGTGATTTGCCAATGCGTAAGTGTTGTATGACGGCACATGCAGTCAGCATATAATTTCGAATCATAGGATGGTTATCAGGTTATTAGTTATCAGTTCTCTGAAATAAGGTAAATAATGAGTAGGTTACGCTCCTAGGTCTTTACTAAGTTGTGCGGTTCCATCACATCGTACGTAATTGTTTATTTAGGTTATCTTAGGCGGAGAGGTTGGGCAGGCATGATTGAGTGGTTCGTATTAATTTATATTTACATACATATGTATGTATGATACATTAGGAGTTCAGCAACTCGCTCTTGAGTTAGGAGTTAATATAGAGACCCATGCAGCATTTTTTACTTGCACCTATAAGTATTGGTTTCCTGAACAATTTCGATCTCGAGATTATCATCAAACCTGACATTACTATAATAGAGAAACTCAATAAAGTGGATCTCTGTACACACGACTGCAGGCTAAACGGTTTAACGAATTATCTCCAAACATCATATCTGGGGTCTGTGGGGACACAATTCTAACCCCGAAAATGAACAGTACTTTACTAACTAAACAAATTTCTCGAAAACAGTTCTTACGATTTTGATTAAATTCGATATTTAGGTTATGGTAGACATACAGTTATGGCCAATGAAAAAGGGCCAATCCGAACTACTGCATAAAAAACGCTATTTTTAAATGCGCAGAAAGAAAGTTAAAATGACCTATTTTGCTTGGTCAATAAAACAGAGCCAGCTTAATTTATAAGTGAAAAAATAGAAATATGAAATTAAATTTCATAAAGTTGCATGGCCATGGTTTTTCAAAACAACTTTGCAACATCTAGACAAAGTTTTGACAAGAAGTTGACATTGCTGAACTGTTATAGATGACCACTCCTTTTGAACAACCTCCCTCGGATTTAGGTCCGGGCACTGGGAAGGCTAAGGTAATATACTCGTACCTGCTTAAATTTCGATCTAGAAAGAATTTTCTTGCTTTCTTGGAGGTGTGTTTAGGATCGTTATAATTTTGAAAGATCTACCGTAAAAGCATATTTTCTTCGGCATACGGCAACATAACATTTTCGAGGAAGTTAATGTACTCATGCTGGTCCATATTTTGCTTTATCCAATATAAATATGCACACAACTTAATGTTGCCTCCTCCATGTTCCATGGTTTTTTTTAACATAGTTTGGAAAGAGTTCAGTGTATGGCGATCGCCGTATAAATCTTTTGTAATCATTGCCAAATCAATTTTCGTCGTATCACTCCAAAGCAGACCTGTAACGTAATTAAGTATTTTGGTACTGAAGTACAACTTAAGTACAATTACCTCGTACTTATTTTTTTTTTTAAGTACAAGTACCAAGGAATTGTACTTGTACTTGCAATTCCTTCGAAGTATTTGAAAAACTGGTTATGTACTTAGCCATTGACACAAATAGTGACGAACGTATGAAAAATTAATTTTCATTGAGAAGTGCTTCATTCAAACAACGTTGATGCAAAAGCTAATAATACCGGTTTGCCAACTGACAAGAACATCATTAAGAAATATGTTGCAGATTATGTATGTACACATATTAGCATTTTTAATTTTTCAAATGTTTGTAAAGCAGACGGACAGACAGACACCGTATCAAATCCATAAGTATTCCGTCTTCCTTTTTTAAAGGTCCGGAACTCTAAAAAAATTATTTGTGAGTATTTGCATTTAATTTTATATCATACAATTTTCATACAAGTACTTAAAGCAATTAAAAGTACTTGAAAGTAATTGAAAAGAATTAAAGAAAAACTTAAGTATTTTTAAGTATTTATATACTTTTTCAAGTACTTCGAAGGAATTGCAAGTACAAGTACAATTCCCGGTACTGATACTTGAAATTTTTAAGTAAAAGTACCAAGGAATTGTACTTATACTTAAAAAAAAAAATTGTATTGTACAGTAATTGTACTTTTACTTGTATTTGTACTTGTATTTGTACTTGAATTTTACAGCTCTGCTCCAAAGTATATTTCTCCATTTTTTTTTTAGGCCCGTCCACTCAGTATACCAACGAAATTCAAGCGGTCTTGAATATTTCGTTTACTAAGGGACTTTTCTTCCAATCCTGGCTTTAAGATTACAGTCCCGTACTACTACTGTACGCTAATTCTGAACTCCAACTCCGTTTTAATGTTCCGCGAGGACATAAATGGATCTTTTGTGGCAGCACGATCAATATTTTGTGAACTCTTGTTTTCCTTTTCATACCTCCATTTTCTTGGACTTTTTGTGGTTTAAGTTTCCATCATTTTTCTTGCAAAATTTTTTAGCTGCAAAATTAATGCACACACTGTTGGTGTGCAATGAACTCCTTGACCTATATTTGACGTCGTTACTGCCTCGATTTTAGTGACCACTTTACTTCACAAACTCACAAAGTTTGCAAGGCACACAACAAATTAAACAGTATTACATACATATATATGTAATCCATTTCAGACCTGCATAAGTATATATCAGCATTATAAAGTTGAAATAAATATCAGAACAAACAACTTTTAGTTTTAAGATGATGTTGGCTCTATTTCAAAAGCGTTTTCGCCACAAAATGCCTATAACGGTACATATGAACTGGTTTTTGATTTTAATAGATTGTAATTTCAAATCTGAGTTTTTGTAGATAAATAGCATACCTATAGGGTCAAGTACGTGCGACCCAGTCGTGTGCCTTATTTTTATTAGCATTTATGATAACACTAGAGAACCCGAGCGTCTTCGCTTGAGCGAAAAACCTTTGGTATAGACATATTTGTAAAACTTTTAATGGGCTACGTATCTCGCATCCAATTTTTCAATATCTCCTATACTTACATTCAATTCACCCAGCTTCATAACTCTCTATATCAGCGCTACCTAAATAAGGCGGAAGTCAATATTATTAGCGACCCTAATTTTTTTTTTTTTTCCAATTCGTCAATTTTAAAAGAAAATCTGACGGTTATCCTACTTCCCTATCTTTCGAAAACAAATCATCAACCGATCCACATATCATTTCCAACTTTTTTGGCACCTTTTTTTAAATAATCTTTTACCGAAAACTCCTTCGAGCCTGACTCCTCTTACTTCAATGTCCTACTTAACTTCTCCATTGGCCACTTTCTCTCTCAAACCATTGATCCTATTCTTATCGAAAATAAGTTACATATACTTAATGAATTTGTACCCGGCCCAGATGGTCTTCCCGCCATATTCCTTAAAAAGTGCTCTTCCAACGTTTCCGTCCCCCTTTCTTACCTTTTTCGTTATTTGGGTTTAAAAGACCTCTTTCATAATCCCGATACACAAAAAGGGATCAAAGAACGAAGTAATTTTCTCATATACCCAAACTCTTGGAACGTATTTTATACGAAACCTCAAGCTTTCAGTGCAAGTTCAACATGGCTTCCTGAAAGGTCAACTACTACCAACCTCGTCGAATTCGTCTTCTTTGCCATCTCTGCCTTAGAGAATGACAATAAAGTTAATGTTATTGCAACCGATTTCAGTAAGGCTTTTAATAAATAAGATATCTCATCAACTAATCCTTTTCAAACTGTCTGCCCTCAGCTGTTAAAATGAATATCTTCTTACCTGGAAAACCGTTTTAATAGTTTACGCTTCAGGTCCGTCCCCTCAGCTCCTTTATTGGCTATGTACCTCTGGTGTTCCTCAAGGCAACAATCTAGGTCCCCTTCTCTTCATCCTAACTATAAACGATCTTAAGAGGGTCATTAAACACTCCTCCCTCTCCCTCTACGCTGATGATACCAAATTTTTTAAAGCCATTTCTTCACCCCAAGACTCTAGTCTCCTTCAAGAGGACCTCAATAGTTTTTCGATTTGGTACCTCAAAAATTGCTTAGTCTACATTGCCAAATTCCAATCTATTACCTTGTCTCGTATGTGCAACAACTTCCCTCCCCGACTTTATCTTCTCCAAGGTCACCCTATATCCCTCGTTCAATCTCTTTGCGACCTTGGCATATTGTATTACAGGGAGCTAAATTTTCTTTCGCATATTGATGAGATAATCCTTAAAGCCAACTCATCACTTGGTTTTCTCAAACGGTGGTCCGAAGAATTCTTCAATCCTTACATAACCAGTCCCTTTACATTACATCTGTTCTCCCCCGCCTCGAGTACGCAAGTCAACGTCGATTTCTTTGATTTGTTCTTCGAAGTCTGCCCTGGAACGACCCTGTTATACCCTTGAAGAACGCAGAGACGTAGCAGATAGTCTCTTCATTCATTGACTCCTCTCAGGTTCTGTCGATTGCACGTCTTTAGACAACTCTATTTTCTTCAATACTAATCCTCGTAACTTACGATATACGCTATAGGAATAGATAGGAAATTATAATATTCAAATGCGTTCAATAGTTCTCGAGATTTGCGCATTCAATCCAACAAATAGACTGCTACCTTCTTCAGAATAAACTGTAGTATAGTGAAAAACGCATCGAACTCTGTCCAGTAGTTACCGAGTTTAGTGCGTTCATACAGGCAGACAAACAGATAGAGAGAGTGAAGTGATGAGAAAGAGACGGCTTCCTATCGACTGTGAAGCGATTTCTGATAGTTCCTAGGTATATAACCTCCTTGAAAACAGTGAAGCGCACGTGTAATAAAGGTATGAATCACCTTGCAATATGATCATGAATACGGCTTAGTCTACCGAATTCCTATGAAGGATACCTCCATTTTTTTCTTTTGCCTCGACGAACAAGTTTTTCTAGTCAGCTAGCTGCTCCCAATTGCTTATGCTAAGTTGGTTGCGCATGCCATATAAGACAAGACCCACCTCTTTTGTTCTGTCCCTCTGGGATGTATTCGAAGAATCGCTGAGTCGGAGTGTTGAGGTTCATCTGCTCTTCATGATCTTACCATCTTAAGCGCCATAAATGTTATGCAGCTCATTTTTTTGTTCACTTAATTTGTTTTAAATTAAAATTGTGCCCACTTTGACGCACAGAGAATGGAAATTGTGATTGATGAAGTTCAACCAGAGTTTGTACTAAATGATTGAAGAAATTTGTAAACACCGTACAGACGATCAATCTTTTCTTCAAAATGATTGAACAACATCATAACTGAGCACAAATTCGCGCCCATTTTGACGTACAAAGAATGGAGACTGTGATTGATGAAATCCAACCAGACTTTGTAAATGATTGTAGGAATTTTTAAATGTGTTCTATGTGAAACAGTGCGTTGATTTGTGTGCGTTAAAAATTTAAATTGACATTTTTTTTCTATCCGTCGGTCGCATCTAGATATCTACATATATTCATTTGAAGAAAATATCTTTTGGGCACATTTTTCTTCAATTTGATTGATGAAAATTATTGAGCATCTGTACCATACTTAATAAATTGTCTATCAATCAATGTTACACCTGATGTCTGCATATTGTTTGATGATAGTGTGTATTCCCATTGCATTCTTGCATGCATTCATTGTGCTCGTATGTAACGCACAACATCTACCGCAAAACGATTCCTCCGTATGCTGTATAAATAATTTTCCTGATAAGCCAAGAATCAGTAAAGTCGAGAATCATGCACAAACTCCAAATTTAAGGCGGCAATGTATTTTGGTACGGCCTCTTATAGGGAGGAGTCTTTCCAGCCTAATGCACAATCAGCAGAACAAAAGTAAAGAAGATGAAAAAGGGCAACATTAGGACACACCCTCTCAACCAGGATGTGTGGCAGTCATCCAGCCCAGCCATCGTCATCGTTGTCATTTGGGAGAAGTGTTCAACTTTGTTGTCTGTCTCGTTATCTTCAGAGCACTCCTAAATGCCTGAGGAGGATTGATGATGTTTCCGTATTTTGTGTGTTATTTCTTTAATTTTGTTCTGTTTGTTTTGATATTTACACTTTTAAATGCAAGAGAGCGCATAAGTTTTCTGTTGTTTTTATTATGTTTATTCCAAATATTAAGGATAAAGTACATATATAAATGTGAGGAATGAATAACTGATATGAAATCAACATTATAACGATTAAACTCGTTTGATTGGTTACTTAATACCGATAATTTTTACTCTTTGATATATATTTTAATTTTATAATAATAATAATTGTAAATAGCGATTTAACGATTTCAGTTAGTCGATTGAAATGTATGGAATGAATTATTTTTTAAGTTATTTTAACAAATTTCACCGTATCTACAATTTGAATGCGTATTCAGTAGATTACTCGTAGATATTGAATTAAACTGATGAGGGTGAAGGTTAATTTTTCTCAAGCAGTCAAACAAAAAATCGGTCCATTGTACATAAATTCAGTAGATACGCAGAGTCGGGTAAAATATTTTTCGAAGAATATAATTCCACCCTTATCATCATGATCACTAGACAGAGTGTTTCTTAAATAGGGGTCACTACTTCGGGATGGGATTTTCGGAAGAAAGCTATGTTATAAGTGCATACGTACATATGTATTTATAAATGTGATCGATTTACTATTATGGGTTGATGCCGGTTTTTATGTTTTTTTTTATTTATCGTATCATTAGTTTGGCTCTGTTATCACCCAATCTGTACTAAGCACAAAATATCCATTGCACAAGATTCTAGTATCATGCAAAGTATGTACAGTGTTATGCAAAATATTCCGAATTTTTTTCTGCAATATTGCCTCGTTGATAATCTTTTTTTTTTTTTTTTTTAACAACTCTTCATCTTAATGAACAAAAAAAACTTTAAAAAACCACCGTCTTAAAAGGGAATGCATATATTGCATTTGAGATAGATTATTAAATACTTAAATTAAGCTTTATTAGGGTTGAATTAAAAAAAAAAATATCTTCTTTTCAGCGACGAGAGCAAATTTAACGTCTTACATTCCGACGGTGCATGCACAGTAAGACGCAAAAAGGGCTCACGTCCTAAGCCAGATAACGTTTGCTCTACAGTCAAGAATGGTGGGGCCTCCGTGATGGTTTGGGGCTGTTTTTCGGCTGCAGGTTGTAGTACTAAGGGAATAATGAACCATTTTCAGTACAGAGATGTTCTATGATAGAATCAGTAATTCTGCCATACGCCGAAGAAGAAATGCCTCTGCATTGGGTCTTCCAGCAGGATAATGATCCAAAAAATTCTTCGAAGCTACTTAAAGAGTGGTTTGTGGCAAAAAACATTTATGTATTAGAGTTTTGCCATCTCAATTGCCCAACTTAAATCCGATTAAGAATTTGTGGACCATTTGAAAAAGGAGGCTAGGGCAAAAAAGGCACACTTCAACAAGTACTCTTTTTGCAGCTTCGAAGAATGAGTGGGAGAGTATTCCAACCACACTATAATTGACAATTTAATTGAGTCTATGCCCCGCGGATGCCAAGAAGTATTACAAAACAGGGGTTATTGGATGAAATATTAGATTTTTGTATAACAACGAAATAATCCGGTTAGTTTTGCACGGCTGAAATAGTGCCTTTAATTTGTTGACTTAGTTAAAAGTTTTGTTATTAATTATTTATTTTTGTCTCGTTTATAAATGAATTAGTTATTTAATTAAGAATTTAACAAAGTTGAAAACTTAGATTTTTATTGTTATTTATAACAAAAACCCATTATACTCGTACATATATAGCATGATGGAATGCGTTGCATAACACTGTACATACTTGCCTACATCATTATAGTGCAAATAAATTAGTTGAGTATCTATTCTTCTGTCTGAATGTTCGTTCCACCACAGAGGGTTCTATGGATTTCAATATAGATCAGTCTGTCCGTCGCGAACACAAGCAGATACCGGTCGGTTCCTAACGTTCGAGTTAGCCAGCTCAACGAGGTTGTCGCAGAAATAAGCTTCTAAGTGAAGACTTCTGCTGACAGAGAGAGTTGGACAAGTGCAGATGAGATGAAGAATTGTCTGTTCCTCCTCCTCGTTTTTACAACTTCTACAGAAGTCGTTCAAGAAGAGGCCAAGGCTTTCGGCGTGCTTTCAATAAGACAGTACCCCGTAATGACACCAACTGTTGCCATTTTAAAAAAAAATAAAATAAAAAATTACATTGGAAGTGGCCCCAGTACAAGCAAAATATACAATAACTTGCATTTGACATATCATTGAAAAGAGCTATTTAAGCCGAATCCGCAGTGCAGGAAACGCAGCGGAAAATGAGTTTCCCCCCTTACAAAAAAAGACGTAGTAGAGCATTTTCGAATCTACGAGTATAAAGACAAATAAGTCTGATTTTCAAGCACTCCTGCTCTATGGTTGTCCTGTGTGGGGAAATTGTGCTAAGTATTATATCAAAAAGCTACAGATTCAACAAAATAAACTGTTAAAAATTATGCTTAACTTACTTTGGTACTATTCCACCTCTGAATTGCATCAACAAGCTGATGTTGAATTGGTCTCTGACAGAATAGAAAGGCTAACTAACTCTTTTCTTTTAAGATGTAGCATACCTGAAAATCCCCTCGTTAACGAGCTAAATGTCACTTAGCTTAAGTTGAAATACAAATTCTACACAAACGAAATCGTTCTTAGTAAATCTTTATTTATTTATCTATGTAATTATTTATTTATTTATTCATATATATTTATTTATTTTTTTATTTGCTATTATTTATTTGTTACTTATTCAATTATTTATTTTTATTTTATTTATTTATTTATTTATTTATTTTATTTTTTTTTATTCTTCATATGAGGGTTTTTTCTCGTTGTTTCCCCTCGAATATACTCAAAAATACAAAAATAATTCATAATCAATATTGTAAACTACTTTCTCAGTTGAAAGATATATTAAATATCATATCACTGTGTGTAAATTGTGTGGTGGCAAACCTTGTACAAATTTTATAAACGAAGTTAATAAATATCTAAGTCTGATTTTGAAATTGTTATTAATTTACGAGATATTACATTTCTTATGTAACCAACTGTTTGTTTCATATCACTTCCCCTCTACATGTCCGAAAAAAATGTCCATCCGCTTTTCAAGAAAAGTCCTAATAAAAAAAAAATTAAATTTAAAATGTTCGATAATTCAAAAGTTATAAAAGAACACGGCAGATACGCTTTTCGTATCATCACTATTTTTTCATTTTCCTTTTAAACAGGTCACTTCCAGGCCACTATACCATCTAGCTAATAGTGGAGACAGACTGCTGGTATTGATACCATGGTATAGTGAATACTACGACCCCTGACAGACTGCAGTTCGTAGTATTCGATGACTTTGGCGTTAAGTAGTATACTTTGACGTTTGTGTTGTCTGTCATAACAAATAAAAATAGAAAATTGAAGACAAGATGAATAAAAATGATTTAATTTTGTGCCAAATGATGAATATAAAGAAAATTCAAATACTTGAAAGCGAAAGTGCATACATAAGAATTGTCAAAGAAGCTAGGAAGACTAGCCAATAGAGAGAAATTGGCGCTGCAATCAGTAAGATGATGGTATACCAGCAAAAATTTGCGAATCTCAATACCAAGTATGTTTCATGGTATACTAGCTTTTTACGTAGTATTGCAGTGACAGACATGTGGTACAGAACGTAATATTGCTATACCATGGTATCAATACCAGCAGTCTGTTTCCCACATAAGACTATAAGGGAGACGTGGCTCTTGACAATGAATTCGTACACTTCTATACGGATGATTCAAAGACAATCGATGGGGTGGACGCCGGCCGGGGTTGTTTCCTTTAGACAACAGTTGGTGTCATTACAGGATACTGTCTTATTGAAAGCACAACCAAGAATGCATCTGAGGGTGGCCGTGGTGTAGTGGTAACATCATCGCTTGTCACGCTGTTGATTCACGGTTCGAATCCTGATGCCAAGAATCATCTATTTATTTCGCATGAAGTAGGGTGGACATATGGCTAAATGCAGGTTGATCGCGATGATGACATCAGGAGGACGGAAAAAAATACTGTGAATCATAATCAACGACAATAATAGCGAAAATAAACAAAATACTCCCCAGTTATCTGAACAACCACCCTTGGAGTTTACAGAAACTTAATACCACCTGAGTTCAAACTACACCACTCTGTCTTTCTCTCTATCTCTTCCCCTTTCCACAAAACGTACGTGTTCTAAAAATTAGTATAAGGGTATTCATATCCCCTTTAACACGTGCAAATTATAAAAAAAAAACAAATCTCCACCATTATGAGTTATGCGTTCCCAGTATTTAAGCCACTATTGTAAAATTTAACTTAATAAGCTGACAACCTTCCCTAAGTACGTACGTAACTGCCGATACTAAACATAAAACAAAAATATTTTTGCCAGCGGTAGCCTCACAAGTTAAGTTGTGTTTCTTTCGGCCTTCGATTACTTACAACACTTATATGTAAATCCCCCTTGTCACGCTCAGAGCAGTAAGAAGTATGTGTTAACACCAGTTGTCAAATAAAAAAGCACCAGGTTACGATTTAATAACTGTCCAGGTCTTGAAAGAAATGCCATTAATAGCCTTAAAAAAACTCCAATTTATAATAAACGCATGTCTAATGACCCGATATGTCCGACATCATTGGAAAATTGCTGAAGTAATTGTAATATCAAAGCAAGGAAAACCACCAACAGAAGACAAGTCTGTTCGGCACTATTTTTAGATGTTGCTCAAGCCTTTGACAAGGTTTGGCATGAGCGCCTTGAGTATAAACTGTATAGGGATTTACCTAGACAGTATTACGAAATACTGAAATCCTATATTTCAGATCGACTCTTCCGAGTCCGTTACGAACAAGAATATTCGGAATTAAAGAAAATTGAAGCAGGTGTTCCACAGGGAGGTGTCTTAGGACCAACCCTATATCTGTTGTATACCAGGGATATTCCTGTGGACAATAATGCCATGATGGCTACTTTTGCAAATGGCACTGCAATATTAGCACGTGATAAATGCACTGTGAAGGCGACAGAGAAACTGCAGAACGCAGTCAATAGAGTAAGTGATTGGACGCAACAATTTCGTATCGGAAAGAGCACATTAAAAAGAAAAGAGAAGAACTTAACTTTAAATATAGAAAAATGTACTTGTTACTAGGAAGAAACTCAGATATGTCTATCCAGAACAAAATCTTGCTATATAAGCAAGTATTGAAGCCTATCTGGACGTACGGCATCCAATTATGGGGCTGCACAAAGAAAACAAATATTCAAACTATACAGACATTCCAAAACAAAGTCCATCGTGGAATAATAAATGCCCCTTGGTATATAAGAAATAGCGATTTGCACCGTGGCCTACAAGTAGACATGGTGACGGAACTGGTTAGAAAGCACGCTGTGTCCCACAATCAGCGACTGCAAAATCACATCAACTCCGAGGTAGAAACCGTCTTAAATGTACGAGACAATATCCGGAGATTGAGAAGAACCAAGCCTCACGAGCTAATGGTCTAAAAGCTATGGAAAGTACTTATAATTTTAAACTTTTCTCAACGTGATTTTAAATATAAGAAAGAAAATCATTTGTCGATACATAGATCGGTCCTGATTAAGGAGGTGTTTTTTTTCTTTTTAGTGGCGTTAGAGTCCCACAGTACTTGGTAACCGTGAACTACCAAGTTTCTTTCGAGATTTTTCACCTCCGTTACACTTTCGTAAGGGCACAGAACATGGGGTGTGCTCCAGCCGAGCCTAACTCACAGTTTTTACTGGGGTAGGTAACGTCGAACAACTGGCGTGTGTAATTCGATAAAAAAAAAAAAAAAAAAACATATATAGGTACAATCAAAAATAATGCCCAATTCGCGGAAACTCGCACAATCTGAGACAATTTAATGCCACACTATTCATCTTGCAGAAGGCAGAAACCCTTTTCAGTAATTATTTCATTACGTATTTAGATATGTGTGTATATATGCGCATGGAAAAGGACAGGAAAATTTTATTATAAAATTCATCCAACCATTCTCAGATCAGAACCAATTCACTCAGTTCGCGTCTGCATTTCCAAGTAATCCAACATCTTATAAACCATGTCACATATCATTTTACTTCATGGAATATAATTGAGTTCTTTGTGCAGAATTATGTGTCATAATTAAAAAAAAAAAAAAAAGACTGCAAAACATGTGTATTTTTGTTCTTTGAGGTGTGAAAGCATAATATCTTGTTACAGATTTTTTACACCGGCAAATATGTACGTGTGACTATAATGCAACATTGTTTCCGGCTAACAGCTTTGTTGCACTACTTAATGGAACCATCGACCCTATCACAATAAAAGTTACAATTCAATTTGGCTATTACATAAATGTGTATGTGTGTGTGCTACTCACCCAATTTACATTCCTCGTCATTATTAGTTATAGCGACAAGAACTACCACCGTGTTGGACCGAATATTGTTGTCCCTTAAAAAGTTTTAAAATGCAGGAGAATTTTTTTTTTCTTGTTTTCTTTGTCACTTAATGTCGGCATTTTTTTTTAGTTTTTTTTTTTTTTTGTTTCTTATCCATTTCGGAGAATTTTAAGCCAGCAATGTCGTTTACTTGTGTTTTCGGTGTAATTCTATCTTGTTTATATCTAGGTAGGTATCTGCCTGTATCTTTATCACGTATCTTTCAACTTTAAATCTGAAACCTTTAAGTACATGAAAAGAGGAAGATAAAAAGCTTCTCTAGCATCCGTTTTTTGAGTATTTAATGATTATTTTTGTATGAATCTGTTAATAAATAGTGTTCACCACAAGACATGTAGATACATTAAACTTTTGCAGAAAAAGTCAAACAAAATAAAAAATCTGTAATCCTAAGAAGTCAAACTTGTTTTTTTTTTTTTGTTCCTTTTTGATTCGTGGTTTAATTCCAGAACAAAGGGTTTCTTTGTAACAACACTTGCTTTTGCTGAAAATTGAAAACTGGTTTAAAGCTATGTAAGTTAGACGATTTGATATAATTTTTCTTATTGATATCTTATTATTTGGTAACGAGATTAAAGAGTAAATTTACTCGGAATACGCACTCATATGTACATATGTATGTATCGAATCAAACACAAGTCAAATGTATATGACTATTTCAATATCCAGTCAATCATAATTCATCACAATAATACTTAGTAGCAAAACTAACAATCTTGCGACTTCTTTGCAATGTCATATTGTCAGTCAGCAGATCATAAGTATTAAAAAGGTCCGCATAGATGCCAATATTTTTACTTGCACCTACGAGTATAAGGGCAAGTATTGGTTCCTGAAAATGTTCGATATTGTTCGAATAAAGTGGCTCTCTCAACTCTGTCTGTTTGTTTGTACGCATGACTGCAGCATAAACGACTGGACGGTTTTTCTTTAAACTTCATATCTGCGGTCTGTGGGTTCACAATTAGAGGTGAAGTCGGGATTTTTATTCTAACACAAAATTAATGGTACTTTACAAATGTCCGATTTTCTCGAAAACGGCTCTAACGCTTTTGATCGAATTCCATATTTGAGTTATGGTGGACATATGCTATCAGATGACGTACTACTATTTCGCTAAAAATAAATACGTTTAACGGTACTTTGCTTACTAACTGGTTTCTGAATATTAGCTATTCGTTTGATATGATTCAATTCAGTATTTTACCGATATTTCACATATGCAAGCTTATGACATACATTTTGAAAATCTTATTTTTTTTTATATTTTAACGAATTAAAAAAAAAATTAATGATTTTGTTTAAATACGAGGGGTGGCTGATAAGTTTGCGGCCTAAGGCATTAAGTGAAAGAAGAGATCCAATTAACAAATTTTATTTCTCAATATAATCTCCCTCGAGTGAAATGCATTTCTCACATCGGGTATACAGTGGCTTAATACCACCGAAAAAATATTCTTTTTCTTAGCCTCCCAAAATGACTTTTTACGGCCGCCTTGATCTCGTTTTTATCTGCAAATGTCATCTCTTATCTGCAACTCCTTTTTCAAATTGGAAAAAAAAAGGAAAAAAGTCGCTCGGGGCCAAGTCTGGGCTTTAGGGTGAGTGGTCTATCGTTGAAAAACCTGTGTCTTTTAAGGTCTGTCTTGAAACCCGCGCCGTGTAAACAGGCGCGTTATCCTGAAAAAAAACAATACTCCGTGCCTGAGTTTCCTACGTCGCTTCCGTACGACCGGTTCACGTGCCTGGGACAATAAATTTGCGTAATATTGACCATTCATCGTAGTCCCCATTGGCAGGTAATCAATCAGCAAAACACCTTCGCTGTCCCAAGAAAAAGTCCCTATAACTTTTCCACCTTGAATTTCTTCGGCTTCCTCTCCCCTTTTCCAATCCACTGCATAGACTCTTTTTTTGGATTCCGGATCGTATTGGTGAACCCAAGTCTCATCTATAGTTACGATTCGGTTGCAAATTTCGTCGAGATTGTCCCCAGCTAACTCGAAAATTTTTTGCAGCACTCGTCGTTGCTTGTCGAACGGCGTGAGTATTTTCGGTACCCAGCGCACACCAATTTTGCTCATGTTTCAATGCTCGTGGAAAATTTCTCCAATCCATTCTTTGCTGATGTGCAACTCGTCTGCTATCTGCCACATTTTTATTTTTCTGTCGGCCAGAACTATTTTTTCAATTTTTCCGACGTTTTCTTCAGTGACCACTGACACAGGACTCCCTGGGCGGGGTTCGTCTTCACAGCTCTCTTGCCCTTGTTGAAATAAGCGAGCCTATTTTTTGACCATGGCATACGAAGGCCCAGAATCATGAAGAGTCGATGACATGTCTTCGAAATTTGTTTAGGCGATTTCCGTTTCACGGAGTACTCGTACTTTATCACGACGCGGTGCTTAAAATTGCGAGAATTTCCGATTTCGGCTGACATGGTGATGTTTATCCTACCACATATAATAGCAAAATGACATTATTATTGCAACGAGGTGATATTTATACTACGAGTACTAAAGAGTGCCACAGATATGAGAAGATGACTTGTTATTGAGTATCTCAGGCCGCGAACTCGTATGTACATATAGACGTAGGTGCAAGTACGTGCGACCCGGTAGTGCATTTTATTTCGATCGTTCATCGCGATTAACAATACATGGATAGATAGATATGTACATAGATAGTGTAGGGCCGATCGTCGTCTTGCATTAAAAGAAAATTATCGCCGATACTTGGGCCAAACGGCACATCAGTTTCTTTTAAAATGTCCCTCCCATACCGCTCTGCTGTTAATGACCAATTTTCTACCCCACGTGTAACTCCGTGTGTGCTCCCAAACATACATATGTATGCCACCCCAGACCATAACCATAAGCCACTCTAAGATGTTGCATTGTGCATATCGCTGATCGTCTATACACTTTTCCCCGTCAGTCGTCTAAATCTGTACTCATCAGTAAAGACCACTCACTTCCAGTCATCCTCAGACCAGTTTTTATGATTTCGAGCGAAACCAGCACGCGCTACTCTATGGTGAGAAGGGGCTTTTGCTGGTCTGTATGGTATTAATCCAGAATCCTTGAGTCTTCTTCTTATAGTTTTGGAAGATATTTAAACATTTCGCACTTCCAGAAGTCTATCCCTAGCCTCAGTTGACGTTGCGAAATGAGGGTATAACTTACCAGAAATCGATCGTCTCTTTGCGTCGTTGCCTTTTTCCTACCTTGTCCGCGATTTCTTTTCAAAGAACCGGTTTCTTTATATCGATTAACGTTCCGAAAGATAACGTACTTTGATGTATTTAGCATTGAGGTCAGTTCTTGGTACGAATATCCATTTTTAATCCACCATACGGTTACCTGAACTTCAGTTAAGTCTGGCATTTTCACTTAAATTATTTACTTATATAGGGTCATCCAACAAGAGGTGTAATTTTAAATCAATAGAAAAAAGCAACATTATTATGAAAAGTGGTGATATTTTATATATTATTGGGTTTATAACTTAATTCGTGCGGTTTTTTGTCAAAATTTGAACGTTTTTTTAAGAAAAACATGTACAATAGTATTATTCAAAGTATTGCCCATCTGAAGCTATGACTTTTTCCCATCTTTCTGGCAATTTGTAGATCCCATCCCAAAATAAACGGCGCCGGCTTGGCAGCCAAGAATGAATCAAGCCAATTTTTGATATTCTGCTCTGATGTGAACCGTATTTCAGTGAGGGCGTTCTGCATCGACCGGAACAAATGGTAGTCAGAAGGGGCAAGGTCAGGGCTATAAGGCGGGTGGGGTAAAACTTCCCAACCACTGTTTTCCAAATGGTTCTTAACCGGAATAGCAACGTGGGGCCGAGCGTTGTCATGATGGAAAATTATTGCCTCGTGTCTGGTCGCATATTCCGGCCGTTTTTCGGCTACTGCTCTCTTCAAACGGATTAATTGTGTTCGGTAGCGTTGTCCATTGATGGTTTCATCCAGTTTTAGCAGCTCATAATACAGCACACCCTTCTGATCCCACCAAATACAGAGCATTACCTTCGCGCCATGGATATTCGGCTTTGCCGTTGATTTGGCTGGTTGGCCGGGTTTCACATATGATTTTTTGCGCTTGGGGTTGTCGTAATGGATCCATCACCAGTAACAATCCGATGCAAAAATGACTTCCTTTTGTGGCGTTCCAGCAGCATTTCGGACATGCAAAACCGCCTTTCGACGTCTCTCGGCTTGAGTTCATGTGGAACCCAATTCCCTTGCTTTTGAATATATCCAGCTGCTTTTAAACGTTTTGAAATGGCTGCTTGAGTGACACCCAAAGATTCTGCGAGCTCTTCTTGTGTTTGGCAACAATCTTCATAGAGTAATGCTTCCAGTTCTTCATCTTCAAACTTTGTTGGCTGCCCAGGACGTTCATCGTCTTCCAAGCCAAAATCATCACTTTTAAATCGTGCAAACCACTTTTGCCACGTTCGCTCAGCTAGCGCATGTTCACCATAAACTTCCACCAAAATACGATGACTTTCGGCGGCAGTTTTCTTCATATTAAAGTAATGAAGAAGAACTCCCCGCAAAAACACTTTTTCAGGCACAAAGTTCGACATATTTGAGTGAAAAAAAATTATTGTTGTTTACCCTTCAAATGAATGACATATACTGAAATGACGTACAATGACAGTAGCTTTCCAACGCATGTTCCAATGGAATAATACAAGTTACGCCATCTCTTAGCCAACCGCACGAATTAAGTTATTGACCCAATATAATCTAAAGTACAAACTCTGAGGTTAGTAATGGAATACAATATCTGCCAAATGTTCGCCTCGGCTCTGCCTACAAATAGTCATTCCTTTGATGATATTTTTCATCACATTTTCGCATAATTACGGCTGTATTTCGCGAAAAACAGCTCTTACATTTTCTTTTATTGCATGAATCTTTGGTGGAGCATTGGCCTAGACATTATCTTTAACATAGCCCCAAAGGAAAAAGTCTAATGGTGTTAGATCGCTTGATCTCGGCGGCCAATTGAAGTCTCCATTTCGAGGAAATTTGTCACGCAATAGAGCCATTGTTTCACCACCTGTGTGGCATGTGTCGCCGTCGGCCCAAAAACCGCACCAAACTATCACTCGTTGTGGCTTGAGAACTTGTTCCACTATCTTGGGTTTTCGGAGCCCCAGATGTCACAGTTTTGTTTGTTTACGTACCCAGACAAATGGAAATGGCCTCATTACTCAGAATAATTTTGTGTAAAAAAAATCATGATCTTGTTCATTCATTTACAGCACCCAATCAGCGAAAGTATTTTCACTATTTCAACACGTTGTGCGAGTTTGTATCGATCCATAGTTTTTACTTATCAAAAGTCACCGCAGAGATAGTTAAATGTTGACAGTTCAGCAGCAATGGCGCGAAATTTAAAATGACAATTCTTGTTGGATGACCCTATATCATAAACAATATTCCAACAACAATTTGATAACATAATCGAAAGAATAACCGAAAAATCGAGAAAAATGCAAGCTTAGTTACGAGTATATGCATTTAATGACAAAATGTCTAATGGCTGCAATTAAAGTCCTTTATGTGCATATCCCCGTTAGCCAAACGAGTTTAAATCTGACAGCTACTTACCATAAGAACACCTTGAAACATAAAACATGTAAACAAATCATTCTGTTAGTTTATATTTAATCGTCAAACAAAAAAACTATCATCATTCCTCTAACTTTGCCCAGCAGTGTACTCGTATATACTTTTAGCACAGACAATAAACTTACCCAGTGGAGTATCCCCATACACAAAAATGTTGATCTTTTTTTGCGATGAGCAAATAACGATGGGCAAACAAAAAGCTTTTCTGCTTCGCAAAGAAAAAAAACGGAAAATAAATTTTCTGTGCGAAAAGCTTTTTCTTTTGTTTTGCGAAAAGCTTTCACCACCAGCGTAGAGTTTGTGACATACCCACAGCGAAATATATTTTTTGTTTTGTTTTGTATTCTCATATTTTTTGTCCTGGCCTGCGACTTTGGCACGGTGAGGAACAGGCAGAGCAGAAATATGCCTACATACATGTATGTATACCTACATTTGTACATTAAATTAGGGTAGGTTATCTGTGCTTTTAGTTTAGATAAAAACAATGATTGCGGATGTTTTTTTTTTTAGTTTTTAACTAAACAATATTAGGTAATACAATTTTTCATTTATAATTTGTTCACTGTATGACATCGCTTCAGTATAGTGCATGTAGACCCGTATCCAATTGGCACCATTCACTGTTTAAAATCTCCTCCTTCAGTATAAGACTCGTAGATCATTCTCATCTCCTTTAGAATTGGACATATTCCCACGAAATTGCCAATATCCTCCTTCTCATGTTGCTTGTTGCATAACGAGCAAGTATTTGACACCTCATTTCTATGTGGTTTGAAGTTCAGATTTATGATTTGTGTTCCAATGATTTTACATGAAAAGTCGTTACGAAAGTAGGTGAGATCATTGAGTAGAATCTCCTCTGCGTTGAATGTGTTGGTGTTTCTATAAAATAAACCCTCTCGTATTCATCGGTGATCTGTATTATTTCATACAACAGCAATTGTCCTGGCAAGTTTAGCGTAAAGGGGCTCAGTGCTACTAGGTCCATCCAATCTTTATAAAAAAGAGTATTGTGTTGTTGAGTGTTAACGATCCAGAATCTAAATGGAACACGTATTTGGGGGTAACTATCATAATTGTAGGTAGAATATCTCCCTTAGAAAAAAACTCAACACGTTTTCCACTGTATCATACTTCTTAATTCGGCAAACCTGTGCTCCATAAAATAGAATGGCCTACGCTGTTGCAATACAAATTCTGTACTTGGTATTGACCGAAATAATTTTGTTTTTTAAATATCTTGTCTCAATTCACTCCAATTGCCGTGTCAGCCTTAATCTTCAGGTTAATTCCATTCCCAAGTATTATATGTACTCTTTTACTACTTCCAAGACCTTTCCGTCGTACTAACCATTTTCGTTTATTGCGATTCTACCCCGAACCGTTTTCAAAGATCGTTATTTCCGATTTTTCTGTATTCACTTCCAGGCTGCACATCCTGCAGTATTCTCGAAGTCTGTTAATCGTTAACTGAAGCGAAGCTGAAGAATCTGCGAGAATGACTACGGAGGGAATTTTTTAAGTTCGTGGAATAGTGGTGGAGTTAGAATTATTTTTTTTTTATTGCCAGGTAATCCTTTTTAGGTATAAATGTGAAGTTTCATGTTAATTTACTAATTTGTTCGCCTGAAGTAGTCAAAAGAATAAGTTAAAGTCTGTGGTAATTAAATTATTCACAAAACGAGGACAAATTGTGGAAAATATACTATGCAAACAGTTTACGGAACTTCTTGCCCTGGTATGGTTTTTTCCAAGTTTTTGCAAACGGTTAGTTTTATTTTACGACGGTAGAGAGTCATTAGGAAGTCACGTCACAACACATGAAAAGGTTCTAAAAGTCGGAACTCATGCAAGGTAGTCGACTCAAACTAAAATAAATGCCAAAAAGGTTCAAATTTTCCGAAACAACGAGTTTCAAAATTCTACACGATCATCAGTAGCGGACTGAGACCACATCCCTGTAGGACACTACGGTTTATATTCAGCGTTTTTCAAAATTCGACTTGTATCGAATATACGTTCTCTGCCAAAAGTGAATGACAGACCAATGTTATATAGCTGGCAAAACAAAGGTTTTCTGTTTATGGTATTGAACGTAGCTTTGAAATCGACAAAACAAGTATAGAGTTATGATTGAGTTTTTGTCTTATCAAACAGATCGTAGAACGAAAATATTATCTATTGTGGAGTATACTTTCCGAAATCCGGCTTGGAACTCACTCAACTTGCTATTTTGTGAAACGATAGCCTCCTATAATTCTTTGCATCACCAGTGTCACATTTCTTATAGATTGGCAATTTAAGGGCATCGTAAAAAATATACGTAAAGTAGGATTGCCAAATTTAAGAACTGTTTTTAAAGCGTGGGCTAACGTTTCTTTGAAGGCAATGCAGTTATATTTGGAAAACTCCTCTAGAATTCCGTTAGTTCTCGCAGCTTTTCAATTTTTTGGGACTCCAGTACCATTTTTGACCTCTTCCCTTACTATAATACACATACGGCCTTGCATAGTTCCAGGACAGTTGCTCTTGTTGTACATAGCAGCATTCCAAAGTGTGTTCGCAAAACGTCATGTGTGTTCGCAAAATAAAATAAATAGATGAAATGTTGTCGATTGTTCGATACAGTTTTTTTTTTATAAATAAGGTTATAGAGTTACGTGTGTCTGTACGTTTGTATAAGAAATGTATCTCTCTTGCAAAAGGGTAGATTGCCTCTAGGCCAGACCCCTTATGTTATATCATATGTACTGTCCCTATTTACCTACCTACATAGTTTGGGTAGTAGATGCACACCCTTCCGGGGGTCTAAATTCCCCAAATGGTTTAAACTTTATTTGCTTTCTTAAAAAAACTTCTAACTAAGTAAGTTCTTACCCTCATCGTTGTATTGTGTACATATCTACATTTGTATTTATTTTTGTCTACTTCAAAGTTATTCACCTGTAATACGAGCAGTAATGATGTTGACAAAACAAACGAGTATACATTCATCGAAACCCCTATTATCAGATTCGAAGTGTGTCTTCTACTTTTTCGATAAATGCAAGCATTGACAAAAAAGAAGCTACAGACGTTTACGAGTATTTGCATTCATAATTTTACATTCATATGTTCGAATATATACGTTCATTTGGATTGAGCGTCGAAAAGTGGGAGCAACCATCGCACAAAGCGAACTAATGGACAGACAAAAAAAAGTTACTGCACGAAGTGCAACAAAGCGAAACTAAAAACGCGATACCAGTTCAAAGAAACATGGCAAAAAATAATAATAAAAGCGCAAACTGAACCTCACTCCCGGACTGACTCACTCACCATTGCGAATCCGAAGGGGAACTATTATAGAAAGAGACGAAACAAAAGAACCGGTTTCATTAAAATTGATAATACTCACATATGTATTTTATTTGCTAGGAATGTTGCTGGAGTTTTTGTTACGAAATATTTTGTCAGATTTTTTTTTTTTTTTTTTTTTATTACTAGTGACCAATTTCTTTGACTTAATAAATTTTTCATAGATTTTGTTGATGGTATGCTCTGTGAAATCCAACTCCGCAAGCGCTGACATTGGCAAACAACTTCAAATGTAATTACAATTTTTTTTTTTTTTTTAAATAGAAATTTTATTGGTTTAAGCGATCTGTGAATGAGATCTGGATGAGAAGATGTCTTTTCTTACTTTATTTATGCATGTATCTATGTATGGAACAATTTGCATAATTTCAGTAAACATTTAATGGCCCGTCGTCGGCGTCGGTCAATAACTTCGACAGGTGATGCATGATAAGCAATGAGAATTTGTTGACTAACCGGAAATTTACAAGTGGATTTTTGTACAGATTCTTTGGATGTTGTATGTAATAGATTTGTAGGGTATCTACATAATTTTGTGAAGATTTATAGGCCGTTAGTTGGCGGACTATTAAAATCTGAGTCAATGAACTTTTTAATGGGGGAGACTTGTTATCACATTGATTTATTTTGTTTTTGAAGACTGTTTAACAAATACAAGAATTCACTGCGATGTGTTAAGCATCTTTAGTCCTTTTTTTATCTATGCCGCTGTAGATTGATTGTTACTTTCACCTATTTGTTGTAAACAAATTTACTTACTCATTACTTTGTATGTTACTTTCGTGAACTCATAGTACTCGTTACTTTCGTGTACTCATACGAGTAGTACTCGTTACTTTCGTGTACTCATAGTACTCGTTACCCATGAAGTAATCGTGTACTCAAATAAAGTACACGACTACGCAACTATGAGTTTATGTTGTTTATCTGCAAAAACTCAGAAATAGATTTTTTTTTAAATCTGTTAAAATTAAAAAAAAAAATAATAATTTCACAAAACTTGTTAGGCTATGGTCCTTGCATATAATATTGTTTAGATATTAATTTCGAACAAAACCGAAAAAGCCATAGCCGAGAAATAGTAAATTTTTAACAACCAGTTAATAAGTATAGTACCGTTATACGTGAAAATGTGATACGCCATCTGGTGGCATATGTCCACCATAGCACAAATATCAAATTTGGTCAATATTTTTAGACTCGTTTTCGAGAAAATCGATTATTTTTCAAAATGGACTATTAGAAAAATTACCGTTAATTTCGAGGTTAGAGTGAAAATTTCGATTTCGCCTCGAACTGTGACTCTACAGACCCCAGTTTGAAGAAAATCCGCCCAGCCGTGCGTACAGACGGAATTGAGTGAACCACTTTATTGAGATCAAAATCTCGAGATCGAAACATTCTCAGGAAACCAATACTTACCCTTATAGCTGCAAGTAAAAGAGATACAATATGGAACTCTAAAGACGCGTTTTTGTATAATATTCTCCTGAGAGGCGCGAAACTTTAACGCTGGGCCAGCGACCCGAGATGTTGATTCTGCTCTTGAATTCTTGAAGATTAAAGACTTCTGGAAATACATACATTCTCGTGTGTCTTCTGGGATTAAATTTCAAAGTTTTACTTGTCCTGTAGTAGAGGGAGTTTTAATAAAGGGATATCCGTGCGGTTGCTAGGAAATAAAGGTGATGGGCCTTAGAACGCTTAAATGTTGCATTTCTAGGGATCATTTCATTGAAGTCTTCGGAACGTCTGTCATTATAGTATCTATAGTTATATAGGTATAGTATAGGCATAGGATTGCTACCAGTCTTTGATAAGCTAACGGTTGGATATTGAAAGTTAGTTAAATAGGTAGCTCAAATTCGATGCCCATTTTGTCAGAGTTGACTGTCATGCCAAGAAGATGCATGATGGATAATTAGATAGGTCATTCTGTAAAAGACGCATGAATTGAGTTTTTTTTCGCATTGAAGTCGACTAATTTACTTTTCAGGTGGCCATGGTGTAGTGGGTAGTGTGTTCGTTTGTAACCCGAACTGTGCAGGTTCGAGCCCGGACAGCAATCACAGCCACCAGAACATAAAAAAGAGAAACGAATAAAATCTAAGTTTCTCCAACCACTACACTAAAAAGGAGTTTCTGCCTGGTAGTACAATGGACACAGCATAATGGAGTCTGAGTGCTCCGGGATTTGGAAATTTCCTTTTTAATTTTAAAAAAAAAAAAAATTTACTTTTGCAAAATTATCTGCAGGTCTTCGTTTAATGAGTTCATCTGGTTACATCCTTGATGATGATTAGAGCATGCACTCGACCGTTTACATCATAGACAATAACTTGAATTGATCTATTATGATGAATATTTTCCATCCAACCGCAGAGCTGTTGTGGTAGTCCATAGAAGGCTAGCTTGTTTAATAAGGCACAATGCCAGAGTCGATCGAATGCTTTTGAGATGTCCAGGGTAATGGCTCTTGATTCCCCTGTGCTGTTCGATGGCTGAGATTCATAGGTGGGTTACGTAGCAGGTCTCCATTTAAACGGCGGCTGTGAAAACCACACTGCCGGTCACTTATTAGTCCCTGTCCTGTGTCCGTGTCTACAAGGAATAGGTGTTAGTTCTAGTGCACAGTTTTTGAGGACTATGGCTGGTGTTCCGTTAGGTCCTGCTGCAATCCAGATGATTAATGATGCGTCGGATTACATGAGATCAAAACAACATTTCGCATCGATGACTGGACCCCCGTGATAGTTGATGGCTCCGCTTGTGGTTGGATGTAGTGTCGTATTGCCTGAGAACACATTAGCGATAAGATGGGCTTTCTCCTTTGGTATTCTAATTAATGAGCCGTCCTCTTTCAGTGGAGGTAGAAATGTGGACTGACTGAAGTTGTTGCTTATCACTTCTGCCATTGACCAAGAATTACGTGAGTTACTGGGACAATCTAGGAGCTTGTTAGTGACTCTATCATTATAGTTGTTCTTCGCGGAATCGACTGTTATATTACACGTGTTTCAGAGACCCTTGGAGCGCTATTGTCTACAGGCTCTGTTCTTGGCAGCAATGGTTTGCTCACAATTTCTGTTGGACCGCATCTCATCCCAGTTATACAATTTGTAATTCCAAATCAGGCGGTATCATTGGTGTTGTCGTATTATCGGTGTTAGTAGCGTGTGTACTGCTAATATTAGGGCATGGTCTGAATTTTCCAAATGGTCACAAACTTTGATGGTGTAGCTATCAGGCTCTGTTGAGAGAAATAGATCCAGAGTATTTCCGAAATTACTTGGATTGTCTGGAAACCATGTGGGCTCTTCGAAAAGTTAGGTGAAGTTGCAACTGATAGCAAAGGCTTCAGCCTTGTCAATTCTATTTGAATATCGTAGCCAGTTTGACTTGTGCATGTTGAAGTCGCCATAACTTATCAGATTGCAAAAGAATCGAGTGTAGGTAGCTACTCAAATAGTATTCAGACACAAAAACCAAGTAGCAAATACTCGAAGTATAATTATTAATTAAATTAGAGAATAGGCAATGTCCTAAAATGAAACTTTAGAAACAGATTCAAGTTTAGGGTTGTGTTGCAAAAACATAATTTCATACTTTTCATATAATTCTCTCACAAAACACCAATCCCTTCATCCAAAACCAAATGTTTAAGTATAATTGTGTGTTTTCGGCGTCCGCAGATAATTATGCAGAAGCGCAAAATTTTCCTTCCTGCAAAAATGTATCGTGCTAAAACGCATAGTATATTCACAGCCTAAGAAAGGAAAGGGTGCATAATAAACACGCACTCTGTTAATTGGTTAGTACTTCCGCAGGCTAGCCTTGGGATTAATACGTCGAATAGGTGGGTATACTCGTATGCAATTTTGTTCCGTCTTGTAAGTTTGCTTGAAAGAATAATTAAGAAAATCTGCGTAACTAAGAGATAGCTTCATTTCAAGTAATCTTGTGAGTAGCGATGAGCAAGCAGTGGAGCACTCCATTGATTTGATTAACTCTCATGTTATTAATATTGATAATGAGGCTATTACTTGTAATGACGTAATATCTGTCATTCATGATCTCAAAAAGTCTCCTGGATTTGATGGCATAAAAATATTTTTATCAAAAATCTGCCCAAAATCGGCATAAAATTCATCCAAATTCTTTTTAATTGCTCTAATTGGATACTTTCTCAAAGCTTGGAAAACTGCTAAAGTAGTTCCTATTTTGAAGCCAGGAAAGAATGCTAGCTTGCCTAACAGCTATAGGCCAATTAGCTTATTAAGTTCTTTTAGTAAGTCCTTCGAAAAAATAATAAAAAATAAACTTTTTCTTCACCTTAAGGAAAATAACATTTTGCCCCCAGAGCAGTTTGGCTTCAGACCACATCATTCTACGATCCACTAAATTAATCGCATCACGAAACATATTAAAATTAATTTTGCCGTAGTAAATAGTCAGAATCATTCAATCCTTTTTATCGGGGCGAACGTTCAAAGTTATTGTAAGTAACTCTCTTTCGAATGACTTTATTGTAGAAGCGGGAGTACCCCAAGGTTCGGTGTGTGGTCCAATCCTCTTTAATATATATGCATTAGACTTGCCTAGACTTAGTAACTGCGACTTTTAAATTTTTGTAGATGATACATACATTTATTCATCCGATTCATTTGGTCTCACTGTTGAAACCAATTTGCAATCGGAACTAAATGTAGTTCAAAGATATTTTGAGAACTGGATGATTAAAATTAATGCTTCAAAGACTCATGCTGTCTTTTTTACTAGGAAAAAAAAGCCTGTTTCTTACCAAGCAACGGAAACGGATTGGAAGACCAGCGCTAAATATCTTGGGGTATACTTACTCGTAGATAAAACATTAACTTACAGTTTACACATTCAGCAAATCATAAGAAAGGTGAATACTACAATTAAAATAATATATCCCTTTATAAATCGAAAATCAAAACAGAGCAATGAAAACAAGTTTATTGTATTTAAAGTTATTTGTCAGGCTATTATGTTCTATGGCTCACCTGTATGGGGAAATTGTGCCAAGAGCCATATTCGTAAATTGCAAATAAAACAGAATAAAGTACAATACTTAAAATGATATTAAATCTACCTTGGTACTTTTTAACTGATGAATTACATTAACTTTCTAATATTGAAAAAATACCCGTAAGACTAGCAAGATTGTATGAGCGCTATTGTTGGTCTTGTAGCTCATCGGATAACCCCTTGATATCAGATCTGTTATAACAATTAAATAATTTATTTATCTGTTTATTTATTTATTTAATTATTTATTTATTTTCCTGATTGTTAGTTGTACCTTAATATAGTTATTATATTAGTGTTATTTGTCTTGACCTGTAACGAGGTTTCATCACGTTCTTGTCGTCACACCTTCTCCCCTCCCAGGACGAAAATATCCGTGATATCTACTTACTTACACTTTGTTCTATTTTTGTATAAATACCTGCTTATTGAAAGTTCCAGTGCATACAATTATTTAGTTTAGTAAATTTTAAAGAAGTGACGGTAGCTTTGTGAATGATTATGCATACAGCAAACATGGCGTACAAAATTATTGCGTAGAGAAAAACTGCGCAACCCTTGCAGGAGCAAGCACTTGGTTATGGTTATTGGGGCACAAAATGTCATACTAATAAAAAAGAGTGATGTAGCAAGGCGGTTTGTAGTAATTTGTGAATAACTCGCCGTCCGATGACTGATGCCAGGAAAGTCTATATGTGCTGGTTGCCCCAGCTATACTCGTAGATGCGTGTTCTTCCATTACTTAATGCAAACGTTTATTTGTTTTTGAACACTTTTCAATATAAAATATACTACATTTTATATTGTTGTGTGATCATAATAGCCGGAGGTAAAACAAAAATTGAATTTGGGATCTTATTCGTCTTGTTGCATTTATCATGTAGAACAGACAAGTTCTACTTTTGAAATTCCACAAAAACAAGAAAGCTGGAAAGCTTCACAAAAAAAAAAAAAAAAAACGCGCGATTTGCGAATTTGAGAAAACAATAGAATGCAAACAATGGAGAACAATTTCTTTAAACTTGTTTTAGTGTTTCGTACCAGAATGGTGTACCTAAAACGGAAAACTAAATTGGATTCAACATGATACCTATCTGCCTCTCTGTGTGGCTTTCATACGCTTGCAACTCCAGAGTATAGTACGTGGCGAACAGAAAATAATGTGCAAACAAATTGTTAAAGTTTTTCTTTGGGTGGCTAGAATATAAAGTGTGTTAAACAAAAAAAAAAAACTTAAAACCATCCCCGTTCCCCTTTCTCCAAAACATGAGGAGGTAAAAGGAAAATTATATCTTCGTCCGACTTTGATAATTTTCAGACAGATACAAACTCATAAATTTTTTTTTAATTTTTTAAAATTCCTCTCTGTGTCTTATACCACTTCAACCTAATCCGATAATTTTCAAGTGCGGATTACTAGCGTATCAGTCTAAGTGTACAAACCAAATTTCATCAAAATTCGTTCAGACGTTCTTGACGTTCATGTCCATATTCTTTTTTTTGTTTATGTTACTCGTATATCAGTGAATATTGATAACCGATTTTTTTTTGTTTGCAAGAGGAGGTGAATATCTCGAAAGACACTAAGAGACTTGTGCCTCAAAGTATTGTGAGACTCGAACGCCACTAAAAATACCTCCGCTAATATTGCCCCTAGCCGTCAGGCTGAACAGCAATTTAATTTTGTTAGATTAGAGGGAAAGTTTAAAGAAATATTTCGCTGTTGATTTTCTTGTTTCTTATTACTTTTATGCGCTTTATTTTCTAGGTGGCTAACTCGAACGGTTTAACTCTTTTTACTTACTAAATTACTAGTATTTAGAAACTGTACCATTGTATGTACTGAATTGTATGGATTTTTGAATATTAGTATTATATACATATCTCATTTATAGCTTAAAGATGATGTAGTCTATTATAAATGATGTTACTTAATTAATACTAAATACCACTTTATCGTTGGAGCCTAATTTTGTACCGCCTAGTGGACTTCTTGATTTAAAAATCAATTTTCTCTACACCTAGGTCTCTGTGTAGGTCTGTGTTTCGAATGTACCACGGAGCACTAAAAATATTGCCAAGTACTATATTCTGATATCTGTGGATGCATTCTATGTTTGTCTTTCTTGTAGATCCCTAAAGCTGTATACAGAAGAATTTTGTTTGGAATAGATAGACAAGAAAATCTACCGATAAGCCAATACGTTTCCTGATACTTAAGGTCCAGTTCTACACGTGTCTTTTTGACGTGTACCTTTCGTCGATGTTTAGCATCCAGTGTCATGCCCCAGTACTTAGCGGTGTTAGAATATCGGATAATGCTGTTATAAATACTGGGACATTAGTCTGATTTTTATTTGTGAAATTTATGTGTACTGACTTAAGTTAATTCAGTTTTATTTGCCATTTTCTCGTCCAGGTGTTTATATTGTTTATTGACCTTTGAAGGATTACTGTCGATTCTTGAATTTTGTTTCCCATTGTCAGTATAGCAGTATCATCTGCAAACGTTGCTGTGGTTGTATTTTCGTTAAGCGGTATGTCGTTTGTGAATAACAAATAAAGGGTAGGTCCCAGCACACTACCCTTCGGCACACCAGCTTTGATTTTTTTTTACTTCTGAAAACTCGTTATCTTGCTTAATGCTAAAAAAAGGCTAGTTACTCGTATATAGGATTCTAGAATGGTTTTTTCCTTTAAAGCTTTTTCTATTTTACCTTTTATTCTGTGAATCTGATTCATCGTCTGCCTATTTCGGAATCCGAACTGATGTGATGTCATCTGGGATTTTGCCTCTATTATAGGTAAAAGTCTTTTAAGCAGGAGTATTTCAAATAGTTTTGAAATCATCGTTAGTAAAGTTATCTTATCGATCGTTACGATGTGACTTCAGTAGGTGGTTTACCTAGCTTACTTTCCACGTTTGAGATCCGTGTTTCAAACGGAAAGGTGCATTGATAATCTGTGCAAGTTTGATTATGGCTTTTTTCGGTAGCTGTTTCAGAATTTCCCCGGAAATTAAATCAAATCCTGGAGCTATTTCTTTGGAAGTAACCAGTCGAATGGGCCCTTCCTCTTCATTTATCACGACCATCATTTCAGGTTGCAGTTCAAAGTTGTTTTCCGATTTTAAAGAATTTTGTTTTGTTAGTTAAAGGATTTCTCTGGTGACGTGGAGAGGCGACATGGGTGCTGTGATTCGTAAATATTAGTACCACTTTATGTATAAAACCTGGCTTCGCTGAAACTTTACGCGTTCATACTATATTTCATTATTTTTCCAGTGTTCCTGGTCCAAAAAAATTCTAGAAATGGCTTTTAAAGTACGATGTTAAAGTTATCTATGAGGTACCCATATATAATTAAAAAATTAAATCTAAAGTGTTTGCCCCGGATTTAAAAAAAAAACAAAATATTTACACTTGTATCTGCTGCTTGGATACCAAATTCCATCATTCAGATACATTTTTAAAATTTCCACATCTATGTACATACATAAATACCTTAGGGAGTTTACCTTCAATATTCTTCTATGTTACAAACTATCTGTCAAAATCAATTTACCCCACGGGATACGATATAATTATAGGCAAATCTGTCTCCTTGACTTTTAATTACTGTTATGAATAAACATTCAGTTGGTCTTTTTTTAGTCCTCTGGGGAGAAATTCTCTAAAGATAGAATATACCCACTCAGGTTGCTTTGCACAGTGTGGGGGAAAGTAACAAAAAAAGTTAATCTTATGACATTTTCATGAACAAATTCTGCTGTAAGCTTCACAGTGGTATACATCGCATATCAATGCATTCATTAAAAGTTGTTATTATTTACAAATATCCCACGAACTAAACATATTGCGCACTCTTTTCCATCGCCTTGCTCTGTTCGATATGTGTAATTATAGGTATATGTATATAGATTGTTTTTTGTTTTTTTTTTTTGTATTTTTATTATTATTATAGTATCGTCGTCGTAGCCACGATAAGAAGATGGAAAATACACTTCTATAGTTGGTCAATGACCCTCCACTAAATGTGTATACAGTCAATCGGTTGGTGTACATAAATGCGCTGCCTGCCTCCTCAACGAGTCTGAGCAGACTTCCCGCTTGTTGTGCACCTATATTTATTTTTAAATTACAAATATTTTTCTGCTGCGTTTTCTTTGTTTTTGTGAGTTCTAAAACATTAGAGCCAGTTTGCGTGTAGAAATGTGCATTCAACATGCGATGCAGAAGAGAACAGCAAAAGAAATACAGATTAGTTCACTCCTTGGGCCCTGAGTCTGGCAAAGGGAGAGAAGTGTAACCACGACTTGAGTTTGCGACGTTGTTTTGATGATGGTCCTAGAGGCGGATTCAATTGAGTTACATCTTAAATTTTCTTTTTATCTCTTGCATTTTTAAAATTTTTTTAAGTTCTCTATCCATTCATCACGGTGTTTGCCAGTTGTCTGTATAGTCTGTGACTTTGTTATTATTTTTTTAATTTTATTTGGTTCGAGTTCTGGCAGAATTAAAAAAAAAAGACGACGCAAAAAGATGCGCGGTCTATTTTAATGTATACTTCTTCGAGCGCATGTGCACTGGCTGTAGTGAATCAAACATAGTGCACCAGTTAAAAAAAAAAAATGTATGTATGTGAAATGTGGAATAAATCTATAGGGTCAGCGCACTTTGAATGAGGAAGGGAAGCTTTTTAGCTACTCTTTAAGGCAAGGATTTTGAAGTAAATTTGCTTCACTTTATTTGTATTTCAAATCTACTACCTTCGTAGTGACCCATTTTTAGTTTACTTTTCCTGCTTGAATATTTACTCCACCTCATCTTAAAATCTAAATCATATAAAATTCACCACATAATCCACCTTCCTCCATACATATGTGTATTTATTTAGCGTCCAGCTACAGGGAAGAGAAATAACGATTTTGTCTGTTAATCTACTCCGTTTTTCATCAATCTGTGCCTAGGTACTATTCTTACTTACATTTGTGGCCTGATTTATGTACATTCGTATTTTCAAAATAAGTTTTTACCATTACCCATTTATATAACAATGTACAAATCGATTTCTAATATGTAAATAATTCAAGAAAACATATGCAGGGAAAACACATACAGGAAAGTTACGAACCGTTTAGAACAGATCGCATGATACCCTATCCCTCATCTTCTAACCCTTTCCTTAATAACGTGGACATGGCGTTGTGAAGTTTTTAATTCAAATGCAATGACATCTTTCTACTCAGAAAATATATTCTCGCGATATTTAAGAGATAACTTATTGTTAATCCGTAGAAGAAAGAGGGCGTGGCTGTCGCTATTTGTAACCAAAGGTGACGGATTCTGGTGAAATATTAACAAATAGCTTTGTACTACAAATTGTAGAATATGCATAGCAACGTCTATATATTTTGTAAAGTAAATATTTTTCAGTTTCTAGTAAAAAATATTGACAAAATCACTTTTTTATTAAATGAGCGTGTTTGTGGGCGAATTGCAAAAATGTTTGAACTTGTACTGCTTCGGATTTCAAAATTTAAGGCCGAAAAATGGCTAACTCTTCTAACTCACCTCTAATAAAGTGAACGTGGCGTTGCGAAATTTTTAAAACAAATTCAGTGATATCTCTCTATTCAGAGAATATTTCCGCGATTTTTAGAAAAATGTTATCACAAAACTGTTGCTTCAACTTTTTCTTCGCAGACAACAATTGTAACCAAGGTTAGGTTAGGTTGGGTAACTGGGTGCCCTTGTTGACAGGGTTGTCAATAGCTCACTTAGACCACTACGAGTGCATTCTGCCCAATATTTAGAACCCTGGGAACCTAAAAATTTCAATCTTCGACCGCTAGGCTAAACCACCCAGATAAATATTTTTTTTTTTTTATAATTCGCGCGCCAAAAGGAATATGAATACCTTTATACTGTTACAGGGTACGGGCTTTTAAAGACAAGGGGAAGAGGAATAGAGGAGAAGCCTATGCACGTTGGCTTTAAATGTTTGAAGGTTGTAGTGATGGGGAAATACAGAGCTTGGTAGATCATTCCACATTCGTGTCGTTCGGCTTATAAACGAATCCCTATATTTAACAGTACGACCGAAGTTAGGCTTTAGGGAAAACTGATGTGCATTCGAAGCATGTCGCGTATTGCGGGTGAAATTTTGAAGGGGAGGAATGCAACTGGCTATTTCGCTGGAGCATTTTTTGTGGAAAAAACGATAAAACAGGGAGAGACAGGAGACATTTCTCCGATGTTCTAATGAATGAATGGAATTCACAATGTCTCTATCACCTATAAGGTTTAACGCGCGATTTTGTACCCTATCAAGAATGTGCAGAACGGTCTTGGGTGCACCAGACCAGATATGGGCGTTATATTCCAGCTTAGGGCGGATGAATGGCTTATAAATTGAGGCCAGATCAGACGGGGTAAAATATTTCTTGCACCGTTTAAGGAATCCTAGACATTTTGCAGCATTTTTGGCGACCTCGAATATGTGATCATTCCATCGAAGATGGTTATTAATACACATACCGAGAATGGCAAGAATTTTCTTAGTTCAATGCTACCTAGCTCATCCAGCTCTGAAAAGAAGTATCTGCCAAAAGCAAGGCTTCTTTTTCTGGGCAGAGCTGGACAGTCACACAGGAGATGATGAACGGATTCTATTTCCTCTACGTCCCTGCAGTTTCTACAGTAGTCGTTATGAGGTAACCCTAGCCATGCTGCGTGATTACCTATCACACAGTGTCCTGTCACGACGCCGACAGCTATGCAGATATCCTTTCGACTTAGTTCTATAAGATTGATCGATTTCTTTTTGTCGTAGACTGGCCATAATGATTTGGCTGTAGCGTATGTATCTAATCGACACCAGCGTTCATTAGCTTCCTCATTAGACTCGATGTCTGTATAGGGTGCTAAGCGGTACACTAGCAAAATCCCGAGCCTTTTCCGAGGCCCGCGAAGGGCTTATAAGTGAACCTTCTCTAGTTCGTCCGCTTTTTCATTACCGGAGATATCCATGTGGCCCAGTACCCAGCACAGGGTCACCGTATTGGCCGCTGAGATAACATCCAATCGTTTTTTTTTTTTACAAATTTTTACGTGATTGGATCTTAGTGATGTTGGCTCTAACGCCTTAATAGCCGCTTGACTATCAACATAGATGCTGATTATTTGCCCTGAAATATCTTCCTCAATAATCATATCCACAGCTTGTTTTATTGCAGAAATGTCGGCTTGGAAGATACTACAACAATCCTTAAGTCTAAACGAGCGATGTATGTTTCGAGACTTACAGTAGACGCCGGCACCAGTACCGGCAGTCATTTTGGATCCGTCGGTAAAGATTGCCAGTTCGTTCTCGAAGCAGACTCTTCTCATTCCTCCCTACTACGAATTCTAATAGAGAACTTCCGGTTACAATTTGGAATGGGGATGATGTAGTCCTTCTCCGTCCGGAGTTTCAATGCATTCCATAGATTTAGAATGACCGTAGGGTTTAGCTTTTCATAGACCTGCCTCCCTTAGTCTTAGTGCAGTTTTGGCTACCGTGTTCCCACAATATATGTCAAGTGGAAGAAGATTCAGTATTGTTTCCAGAGCTGCTGTCGGTGTTGATCTCATCGATCCCGTCACCCCCAGACAGCCTGCCCGTTGAATCTTTGTAACGCTTTCAATTGTAACCAAAGTTCACGGTTTCTGATGAGATATTCACAATAAGTCTTAACCATCACCGTACTTACATAGCTTTGAAAAGCAATATATGATTTTTTTTAACAAATAGCCCCCAAAAAGTGGGTGTGGCCATGTATAATGCATGGACGAAGTGTAAAGAAAGTCAACGTCTATATATTTTATCTAGACAATATTTTTCGGTTTCTAGCGAAAATATTGAGATATTTTTGAAAAGTGGACATGTCTGTGGGCGTATTTCAAACATTTTTGCACTTGTACGTGTTCCTAGCTTTAAGGCCCAAAAATTGCTAAAACCATATCTATCGCAGGATCGTTCCCTGCCCTTGAATCAAATGTTTCCTTCTTTGTGCAATTCTCCAAAAATAATAGTTTTCTTATATTTGAGATTCATTCATTTAAGAATGTTTGATACGGTTGATTTGTTGATATAAAATTCTTAATTATAAATTAATAAATAATTATCAACAAAAAATCTATGAGCCCGAGATTCAAACCCACGACCTTGAGGGTAAGGGTAATTGGTGCGACGTCTAAGCCACCTCTGCTACGGCGGTGTTGGTCTGGCGATGTCAATAGTCATACTTATCCGTACTGCGGATATGCGATAACAAATGTTGGTCTTCGGTTTCAAAATTTCTAATTCCAAATTTCATTGTGAACAAAATAATAATAATTATTTTGTTTGTATTTTTTTTCGAATTTTCTGCATCGAGAAGTGATTCATGTATACAAAAATCTGAGAATGCGTTAGTGATGAAAATTACGAAATTTCCAATAGCTTCCTGTACCGGTTTGCACTGTTACTAAAAATCCCATTCATTTCTATCCTTTTGTGTGCTTAGAAGCCAACGAATCGACTTATCGCTATTGCGTTTTACACTAAATGATGCTGGCACTAAATATGTAATCCAAAGAGAACACATAAAACGATAGACAACCTCAACAAGATATAACACATTCAAATGCCGTCGTTCAGCCGAAGCAGTTGTGCACAAAGTGAAGGTTTAATGTTATTTTTAAGGTATAATAATTTGTGAGTTGTTCTTGAAAAATTTAAATAATTTTTAAGTGTATATTATTTTAAGTATTTTGTTCGCCCCAAGATATAAAAAAATAAAAAAATAAATATTTTAGGGCTAAAAGTCCATAAAGTCCTAGTTTCTCACTGACATTAATGCTGTTCGACACACTATGGGAGGGATCTACAGTTTTAAGTCGTTTCAGAAGGTCAATTTTTTCGATTGGGAAAAGCTTCTCATGACAATTTTACTCTCGGGTATTTGTCATACGTTCGCGAGAGGTAGGACCGTGAGACATTTTTTTATATTTTTTTTATTTTCTAGGATTTAAACCTTGAATCTCCCGGTCAGTAATCGGGCACTAAACCACTGAGCAGCGGCGCCAAAATACTTATTTATTTTATATATCGGCCTGCTATATTATTATGGAAAAAATGAATGTAGATGAACTTTAAGAAAATAATATTTTTAGCTAAGGCTTCAAAGTTAATATTTTACTTGCACTTTGAAATGAATAATTGTAACTATTAGCTTCGAAATGAAACGTCCCTATTTTTATGCACCTGAATCTTGTAAAAATTGAGGCAAACAATCCTACAATGTCCCAAAGGAGTGACAATTTTTGGTCATTTGTCAAAAATATTAAAAATCTTGCCTCGTCTGCCATCCCAACGCTCAATTACAATGACATTTCCGCTGTAAGCTCAATCTGCCCACTGCTCACTTTGCAGCGAACTCCACGCTGCCAGATAATGCTCTGTTACCGCCTCTACTTGCGAGCGTCGAATTTTCCATAGGGCAAGTTCACTATCGCACTCGTATAATTGCAGGAGTACTCAAGGGTCTTAACATACAGAAATCCGCTGGTTCAGATAGTTCTGAAGAGGTGTTCTTTCATGCTGGCAAAATCTCTGCGTAAGCTTTTCTGTCTATTCTTCTCTTCTAGACTCTTTCGGGGTAGATGGAAAAACATCATTTGTCCATGCCCCTAAAATAGGCGAGTCTTATTCCTTCCTATTCAATTACCGACCCATTGCACTTACGTCCTTTCTTTCCAATGTCATGGAAACGTCGATAAATCGTCAGCTTACGAAATATCTTGATTCACGAAACCTCCCATGGTTTTCTTAGCAACAGGTCCACTGATGATTTAATAGCATATCTCATCGAGAAGTAGAATCAATCTCTGTGGTTGCGCTTGATATTTCAGAGGCATATTTGAAGGCTTTCATCCGCATAAATCTGGGATATATCGTTCACATCTGGTCTGGTACACCCAAGAACGTTCTGCGCATTCTAGACAGGGTACAGAATAGCGCGTTAAAGCTTATAGGTAGAGACATTGTTAACTCCATAGATTCACTCGAACTTCGTAGAAATGTCTCGTGTCTCCCTATTTTACCGCTTTTTTTTTATAAAATTCTACAGTGAAATCCTCCTCCTCTTCAAAATGTCACCCGCAATACGTGTCATGTTTCGAATGTAATCAGTTCACCCTTAATCCCAACTTCGGTCGTACTATCGCCCGTGCCCTAAAGTAATGTAAGGGTATTCATATCCCCTTTGACGTGCGCAAATGATAAAAAAAAGAGATTAGTGGTTTTCAATTAGAAAGATAGACACAACAACATTGTCCGTCTGAACTAAAAATGAAATGCTTATTGTCACTCCCTGTTGATCTGTTGTATTTGCCCCCACTGTTTTTTTTATAGAACTAATGTACCCCCTACAGCGCTGTCGAAGTTACTACAATAATAGCATCTTGCTACTCTTGCAAAGTCAATGCTACTATGCTATCTAACCTTCAATAATGCTACTCTCTTTTTTATAGTCTTGATGTCTTTAATTACTAATAATATGTTTTATATAAGAATTATTACACCGAAGTTTAATTAAATAAACGGCAAAGCCTCTGTAAAAATTTGTATTTTTGCTTGAAAAATTGTTGGTCTTTGAAAATGGCTACTTGACCTTTCCATTCCAGTTGAAAGCGAAAAGTTTTTGTACAGCGTGTGTCTGTCTGCCTTTTTGGTCATTGTCATATGCGGAGATGAAACTATCTTCTAAATCCAATTCCGGAAAGATTGCCCCACCTACAAAACAATTAAAATCGGGCGATGTTGGTAGGATGTAGGGCTTGAGTATGATTGCCAATTAAATTTTTGTCAAATGCCTAGCACAGAACCGCCTGATGGTCGCAAACTATAACCGCCTTTTTAACATTTCTCACTAAACTCATTTAAAGTTTTAATTTGTTTGCAGAAAGTATGAAATATTCCAAATTTGCTATTGTTTAGCTACTTTAAAATTTGGTAAACGTTACAGATACGAGTATACTCCGATATGCTTCTGTTGAATATCTGGATTCTGCCTTACGTCGACTTAGTTATGGTTATGGCTTGTTTATTCGGCGTGTTAGCTTGACTTTGCGTGGAAATTGTTCCGTCCGAAATCATCAGATATTAATTTTCGGGCAGCCGCTTACTTAAATTTATCTTCGTTATCGAAACGTTGGAGAAGTGTAGGATATTTTGGGATATTTTGTAATTTATTTGTTCATAGGTATTTTTGTTAGGTGTGGTGTTCCAAGAGCCGCTGAACGGATTTTCATGGAATTTAGTCACTAGTTTGTTCTGACGATTAGATGATCTCATCAAAGTCGGATGGAGTAGCGGGATGAGGTTGCAAAATTATTCAAAAATCGAATTTGACATATGCCCACATTTTGAACAAATTTGATTTGTTCATTTGGCCTTGTGAAGATATGTATTTAGTTTCATATTCAAATAGAACAGTCGGGTCGGGTTGCATACGAATTTTATTTATTTGTTATTATTAATTGTATGTATAAGATTGCCGTAGCGTGTTGCCACTTGAAACCCTCTATAAGACTTCCAAAACCTTTAAAATGTTGTCTTTATTTTCAATCTTTAGCACGATGTGTCATTGGTTCTTTTTTTTTTTGCTAATGACAAACTTTTTTTCTACGTTCTTCCCATTTTAAACTAAAATCGACAAGTGAGCTACCAAAATGCAAACTTACGAATACCGGAAATCTTATCACATTATTCCCGATCATTCTGTTAGTTTCTGTTACTAAAAATAATGAACCGTTTCCGTTTTCGTTCAGCGTTTAACCATTATTTATTGAACATACATATGTATATATTTACCGCGATTACAGAATCGTTTTGCTATTCGAAAATTACAAGTTATGGTGCTTGACTCTTGAATACTTAAAAACGACAGCACTGATTCCCTGTACCTACATGGTTTTGATATATTTCCTATAGCTTTGGCGATGCCTTAGTTTATTTTTTATATGATCTAAGAGCTCTTTACATTTATTGATAATATCAATATTTTAATTCGATACTCCTCAATGAGGAGTACCCTTTATACTTCAAGGGCTCGAAATAAAACAAAAGCATGTGTGAACGAATATCTCAAACTGAGTCATTAGGCGAGTTTTTTTGTAACTATATACAGGACAGCAGTAAATGTATATGTAAAATAGAACAACAATTCCCTGCACAGCCAGCAACAACTTGCTGTGGGTTTTATCCGGAGTAAATGGTTGCTTTTGATACATTAGCCGTGTTTCTTTGTAACTGTATATAAAGTTCAGTTAAGTTTCACACAAAAAAAAAAAAAAAACGAAAAGTGAATTGAAAAGAAAATTAGTGATTCCTTTTGTTCAATTAATCATTCAATTATTCCACATTGAATAGAATATTAAATTAAAGATATGAACGCACTTGTTTTTTGCCTGACAACATTTCTAAATAAAACACCTTATTGCCCCATCTCTTGCCCGATATTCGAAATGTGCTATACTTAGTTAGCGCAAACTGTGGATAATATCGAAAGTTACTGAAACTGTATGGGTACCGAGTTAGTTTTTGTTCATGTTTGCCATGCGAACTTTTTTTGAACTGGGGATAATTTTCACAAATAAACACGGCTATTGCCTGGATACATAATTTGATGTGATGAGGGGCACTCACTGAAGAGTACATTTTTTTTTACTGCAAATTAAGGGAGGGTTCGGTATATTTTTTGTGGCGCGTGCTTTTGTTTTCTAGCGTACTGCCTAAAGAGTACATTTTACTACTGCATACTGCATTGTTGTAGCGTTCAGCTTTACTTTTGACAACGAACCCATGCCATAATTCTCTTCACTATTTCACTGCGAATCGTTGTAAAAACATTTTGCAAAGAAAACATGCCTATTGGAATAGTACTCTAGTTAGCATTATTACATGCAACCGCCATTAAAAATAAACAAAGTTGAAAACAGCTGCGGCTGCAGCAACAACAACAATAGCAGATTATTTGGCAGCATCGGCATGCTATAGAATAAAACTGAAATCGAGAAGGAAGAATTAAACGAAAAAAACAAAATGAAAATGAACGAAGTATCCGTAGATGTGGAATCAACAAGAGTTCAGCTTTGTGTGCGATGAATAATAAAAAGATACACACCTCGGTTGGCTGAGTCGGTGCCGTCACTGCACACATGCTACAAGTAGCTACATATAACACCATACGATACTATACAAACGGATGTGTGTAGACTTTAGAGGAGCGTGCAGAGCGCACCATCCTCCTCGCAAGTGCAACTAACCTAACCTTTTCTACCCACGGTTTTCTAGTTTCTATACAGATGGATAGATATAGAGGCAGAGGTTACTGCTACCTACTACAGATGAGAACTCTTAAGCACCCCGTTTCTGGTCACCCGCCATTGGTTATTTTTGGGTGCGGAATACAGGATGGTTGTTCTGTGAACCAATTCTGGTTTTTCGAATATTTTTTTTTTAATTCCCATATCTGCAGATTTATTATAGATAATGGATTTTTTTTTGGATGAATTACCAACATACTTATGCACATAATGTGCTTACATTCTGCATAATTTAGCAATTAAAACAATTGGTTGTGTGCTGTTTTTATGGTTGCCTGATTAGGTGTATTGTTTTATTTTCAGCTAATGACGCTGTTAATTGCGGGTTTTATTTAACTTTGAATTGCTTATTGGTAGACAATCGATGAGCAAAAACGTTGTAGGTACACCACATTGGCTGTGGGATTTCATTTAGACTAGTAGACGATATTTGTGTTATATTTAACAAAATTGGGACATTTTTGAAACTTTACATAATACAAAGAGGGCATCACAAACAAGAATTGATAACGTGGATGATGCAAAATTTGTTGACGGTTTGGAATTCAGCCATAAAAACCATGGTGAAAATCTGAAAGGCCAAAGGCAAGTTTACCTGAAGACAGGAGCTCACATACAGTGCTGGCACGCTAATTAGCACACCCTCATAAAAGAATAAACTTGTGCCTTATTTCATAATACAACATAATTTATAAATTATTATATGTCCATATTACATATTTAACAATCTCTAATCACATTTTGAAATGTTCAAATTTTGAAATTTCAGTAGGCTTTGCTTTATATTTTTTTTTATTTTTTTTATTTTTAAAATTTTTTTTTTATTTTTTGCGTTGGCATTTTAATTAGCACACCCAAAGAAAAAATTGCGTTTCATTTAAAGCCGTTATTTTTCATTCATCCTATTGTTGTGGTGAGTTATAAAGTATTATTTTGAAGTGTTTAAGTGCATTTAGAAATAGTTATGGGATTAAACAAGAGTTCTACGCCGGAGGAGAGGAGGTTAATATGGCTAATGTTCCAGAAGGAGCAAAACGTCAGCAAAATCGCACGGAACATAGATTGTTCGCGAAAAAAAGTGCAAAACGCTTTGAAGCATTATGAAACCCATGGAACATTTGCGGATAAAAGAAAATGCAGACCTAGAAAAACAACGAAAAGAGAGGATTCCATTATAGTCCGACATGCTCTTAGAGATCCTTTTGCCACTTCTTCTAAAATTAGAATATGGTGTAAACATCGCGGCTAGGACGGTGCGACAACGGCTTTTGGAGAACAACCTTCGAGGATGCCAGAGTCTTAAGAAACCGAAGTTAACAGATGGTAGTAGGAAGATGCGAATTGCATTCGCAAGAGGCCATTTGGATTCTCCTTCATCTTTATGGAATTCAGTGATATGGAGCGATGAATCCAAATTTAATATCTGTGGTTCTGATGGAAGAACTTTTGTACGACGACCTCCAAACAAGCAACTAGATCCCAAGTACACCAAAAAGACGGTAAAGTTTGGTGGAGGAAGCGTAATGGTATGGGGTTGTTTTAGCTCTCATGGTGTTGGACCTCTAGTCCTTATAAAAGGTAAATTAGATGCTCTAGCATATAAGACTATGTTGTCGAACCAACATTGAGAGTTTACCGCTATCATTGTACCGGGAAGTTGTTTTCCAGCAGGACAATGCGCCTTGCCATAAGGCCAGGTCTGTAAAAGAGTGGTTTGAAGAACACCAAATATCGGTAATGGATTGGCCCCCTCAGAGCCCAGACCTAAGCCCAATCGAAAATTTGTGGGCTATTATTAAGAGACGTGTCATGCCTTTAAAACCGAGAAATGTGAAGGAGTTATGGGACACAATCCATCAAGAATGGTTTAAGATACCAAAGGAAGAGTGCGCACGCGTCACGTGCTCCTTGAATAAACGATGTGCCGCCGTAATTACCCAAAAAGGGTACCCAACTAAGTACTAGGTAAGTTTACATAAGTTAATTTTAATTTTAACTTGTTATTATTTATTTTTTTATATTTTCAGATGTCTTTGACGAGACTCTGGCGTGTTACGAAAACACATATTTTTTTATTTTTTTTTATTGTTTTTTTTAAATTTTTTTTTATAAATTAATTAAGTATTAATATCAATAAAAGCAAACATTGAAGATCCTTATTAAATTGTTTTACTTTAACATTCGTTTTATCTTATCATAACTTTGTATGATAGGGTGTGCTAATTAGCGTGCCAGCACTGTACATACATATGTATGTATCCGATAAGAACAGATTGGCCAGAAATCCAATTGCCAATAAATACGTATAACAGTGTTTCATTTATTAACTGGTTTTTAAAAATTGGCTATTTCTCGGCTATTGTTTGGTAGATTTTGTCGAAATCAATATTTAAACAATATTTGACATATGCAACGTCATGGCATACCAAGTTTATAATCATTGTCGAACAGAATTAAAAAAAAAGAATTGGTGAGTGCCGGGCACTCGAGCTGTGATGTGTAAACCGACTTAATCTCTCTAAACGTCACGTTTTGTGAAGGTCATACTTTTGTGATAGCATCTTAACTTAAATCCGGTGATGATTTCTTCAAAGGATGTCCTATGGGGTTTGATAGTACTGATTTACATTATCCCGCGGCCTGTACCTTTTCGCAAGAGCAGCACAAATCTACCGCAATAGTGCTGTCAAAGTCTATTCCACTCACACATCCACCCATAACAAAACAAACAACTCTTTCTCAGTCTTTCCATCAAATGAACATCCTGTCGATCTTTCCACCTTGTCACCGGGTGAGAAAACTCCATTTAGTATTTTCGTAAATGGTAGCCACTGATCACAAAAACAAAAGTCTACTTGTCAACCTAAAATACATATTTTCGTCTTCCTCCCAGTCCCATATACAGTTCAACCCCAAAAAAACAACGAAAAACAAAACAAAACTAAAGTAAATGAAAACAAACGTCCCCCTAGGCTTCTGTGCATCAACCAATACATGCAACTACACACCAATTAGGGATAGAGCAAGCGTCAAATTCGATTACACAATTTTACCCTACGCCCGTAAATATGTTAACACTTTAAGGATTTTGTTTTTCAAATCTGAGTGAATTGCAGTACGTGCGAACCAGTTGTGCACTTTATTTTTAATATTTTTGATTTTACACACATTTATTGACAAAAGCAAAAAGCAATCAGTTTTTTGAACATACATATGTATTACTTGGGAAAAGTATCTTTGATAAGTGGGCGTGGTTGCGACGAATTTAAAAAAATCAAACATTCTTGAACCGTCTATCTTAAAATGTAAAGCCCCAAAACGTGTTACAAAAGGCAGGACGGACATGGGTCAATCACCTTTGCCTGTTGGTACTGATCGTTTATACACATACACGTATACTTCTCGGGGTCTGTTATAACCATGAATTAAACCATGCATTAAACTTTATATACCCTGGATGTTAAGTCACGAAGAGGTTACGCAATAACTACGAGAAAAATTTACTGCATTTGCAGTTCTTTAGACAAAAATGTAAGACCGTGCTCCATGCGATTTTTATGGTTTTCAGATAGACGACTTAACTCAAGCATTATTCAAAGATTTTAGAAATCCGTGCTTATCCATATTTCCACCTTCATCGGATTTTGATAATTTTCAAGTGAGACTACTATTATTTATACTTACAGGCCAAGTTTCATCAAAATCCGTTCAGGTGTTAGTGGGGCGACTAAAAAAATGACATAAAAAAACCACGCTCCCCACATCCTATTCTAACTTCATGCGATTTTGATTATTTTTAGACGAAACTATCTACATATGACGAAGCTGAAATTAGGTTTTTCATGAATATCCCGTTAAATGTCAATTTTAGGGGAAAAATGCAAAACAAACTAAAAATTGTGTCGTTTCTGAGTTAGAGATGCGAGTAGAAAACAAATTTTAGGGATTATATGTTATAGAATGAAATCAAAGAGTCAGTTAAAATATTTTAGTTTTTTAACGGTACAGTATGTAACATGGGACGGATGACTCGCTTTGCTTGCGATGAAGCCTGTAACATTTCAATATTTCATTTTCGGGCAACCGTTTCATATTTGTTTACGATTGTGTATGCCATATTCCATACAGTATAATCATTTTAATACATACGAGTAGTTTGTAACATAGTGAAATAAAAACGATAGACCCCTAGAAGTATGTGTATGCATGTATGTATGTTTTTTTTTATTTATAGTTTGCACGTGTTAAAGGGGATAGGAATACCCTTATACTAATTTTTAGAACACGTGCGTTTTTGTGGAAAGAGGAAGAGACAGAGAGAAAGAAAGACTGGTGTAGTGGGTTTGAAACTTAGGTGGTATTAAGTTTCTGTAAACTTCAAGGGTGGCTGTCCAGATAACTGGGGAGTACTTTGTTTGATTTCGCTATTTTTTTTCCGTCCACCTGATGTCATCATCACGATCAAGTTGCATTTTAGCCATATGACCACCCTACTGCCAGTGTTATGTCTTCACAGTAGAGTTGACTTAGCTTTCGCAATTGATCGACTTTTTTTATTTATTTCATGCGAAGTAAATAGATGATTCTTGATATCAGGATTCGAACCGTGAATCAACAGCGTGACAAGCGATGATGTTACCACTACACCACGGCCACCCTTTGTATGTATGTTTATGCAGCGATTTTTGCTCGAAAACGGCTCCGACGATTTTGTTTTATTTTAAATTATGGTGGACATACATAGTTCTTTGCCAAAAAATACGTATAACAGTGTTTCACTTATTAACTGATTCTTAAAAATTGGCTATTTCTCTGCTATTACTTGGTAGATTTTGTCGAAATCAATATTTAAACATTATTTGACATATACAACGTTATGACATACCAAGTTTAGAAAATTTGTCGAACGGAATTAAAAGAAAAGAAAAAAATGGTTGGTGCCGGGCACTCAAGTTGTGATGTATCAACCGACTTAGTCTCTCTAAACGTCACGCTGGGTGAAGGTCATACTTTTGCGATATCGATACCTTGAATCCGGTGATGATTTCTTCAAAGGATATCCTGTGGTATTTGATATCACTGATTTACATTATCCCGCGGCCTGTACATTTTCGCAAGAGCAGTACAAATCTACCACAGTAGGGCTGACAAAGCAAGTCTATCCCACTCACACATCCACCTCTCAACAAAACAAACAACTGTTTCTCAGTCTCTCCATCAAATGAACATCCTGTCGATCGCATGCGCTCTCATTCTTATCATCTCGTCACCAGGACGAGAAAACTCTATTTAGTAGTTTCGTAAAATGGTAGCCACTGATCACAGAAACAAAAGTCTACATGTCCACCCAAAATACATATTTTCGTCTCCCTCGCAGTCTCATTCCCGCCGATTGCAGTTCAACCCCAAAGAAAACGATGAAATACAAAACAAAACCAAAGTAAATGAAAGCAAACATCCCCCTTGACTTCTCAACCAATACATGCATCTACACACCAATTAGGGACAGGACAAGGGTCAAATTTGATTATACAATTTTACCCTACGCCCGTAAATACGTTTACTCTTAAAAAAAATCACTTTAAGGTTCATTTTTCAAATCTGAGTGAATTACAAATAAAAAACATATACTCGTATGTAGGTGTAAATAAGTGCGAACCATATGTATTCCTTGCTGAAAAGTACCTTTGATAAGTAAAGTAAAACAGAGGTTATCAGGCATTTCAAATGGTTGTGGGCGTGGTTGCGACAGATTTTAAAAATCAAACATGTTTGTTTGTCCGTATGTGACCACTTTTTAAGCCCTACATTTTGGGATAGAAAGATGGAACTTGTAAGCTTTTTAGAATCCGAAGCAGTACTAGGATAAAAATATTTTCACTTGAAACTGAATTCGCCCTTACATAATACACTTTTTGGAGAGTTATCCAAAAAAAGGAATACTTTGCGTTCTGAAATATATTTACGGCGACGATCAAACCTTATTTTGAAAATCTCATCAGAATTCGTGAATTACGGTTACAACTGGTCACAGCCGCGCCCACTTTCTTTTAAGAAAAATGTATAGCGACAGATGAAATCTCTTCAAATTCGCGGAAATATTATCTCATTGCGTTTGAATATAAATCCACATTCGTTCACATTATTAGCGATTGGTTATGGTTAGGGTATCAGGATCCGTTCCTGACAGATCTAACTTTTCTGTATGTTTTGGTGAAATGCACACATGATATTTCACATTTGCACCTATAAGGGCAAGTATTGGTTTCCTGAACATTTTATCATAGACTGTCTGTCTGTATGACTGAACGCATTTTCTTCCAATTTCATATCTGGAATCTGTAGAGTCACAATTCTTTTCGAAATCTGAGTCTTCATTTCAACCCCAAAATTAACGGCACTAATGGACAATTTAAAAAAAAAAAACGATTTTATTCAAATTTTATATTTGAACAATGGCGTACCAGGTTTTTGCTAAAATAAATAAAAAAAAAAAACAAAATTATTTAAAATTTTTTTTTTAAATTTCAAATTTGAGTTTTTGCAGATAAACTACGTGTATGTAGGTGCAAGTACGTGCGACCTATTTATGCACTTTATTTTCTTAACCGACAGAGTAAAATTGTCTACTTACCTGCTGTTAGCAATCAAAAAAAAGTGTTTTTGTCTTGTGTATTCGTGTAAACTTGATAAAAATATGTTTCTTACGTTGGAACCGTGAAGTGTAGGTTAGTAAATTTATAGATCAAAAGTTTAATACTATTCACTAACTTTTTGAAGCAATTATAAAAGTATAAAGTATGATTTAGAATGGGTTGTAAATTTTTCTGAATGTTTATTTTCCACAAGGTACGGCGTTCAAATGAAAAATGTAAAGCGAACGATTTAAAAAAAATGTATATCCACAATTTTTGCGGTTTTGGCTTGAATTACTGTCTGACCAACAAAACGATGCACATGACAGATTTGCATTAAAGTATTCTGTAATGCACTTGCAAAAAATATTGAGCTGTTTTTTTGTCTAAAATCAGATCTCGTGCGGTTTAAAAGAAATCATAATAACCATAATAGTCGTAGTAATAAATGGTAAATAAGATGACATAAGAAAATAAAATGCACTACTGGGTCGTACGTACTTGCATCTATGTACTGTTCAGTTGGAAATTAGACAGATTTGAAATTTAGCCGATAATGTAAATTGTGTTAAAAAAAAACCCGGTAAAAACCAAAAAAAAAAAATATTTGGACAGTTTTTTAAAACTTGGTATGCTATGTCCCTGAATATGTCCAATAATGTTTAGATGTCGATTTGCAACAAAATCGTTTGATCTTATCTGAGAATTACATTTGTATCTCATTATCAAAAGTTCTTTAATGCGTAAAGTACCGTTACGCACATTTATTTTTAAAAATTTTTGTACGCCATTTAGTAGTGTATGTCCACTCTAACTCAAATATTAAATTTCAACCCAATCGTTGGAGCCGTTTTCGAGGAAATTAATTTTTATAAAAAAAAAAACAGCTATAAGTAAAGTACCGCTAAAGTGAGGGTAGAATGAAAATTTCGATTTCGCCTCGAATTGTGATCTTATCGAAGTTTGAACAAAATCAGTCCAACCATACATACAAGTGCATACATACACCCAGATGCACAGACCTGCAGACAGACTTGGCAGGCCCACTTTTTCGAATTCCTCTTTACTACTAATATTTAAAATCGATCAAAATCTCGAGGTCCAAAATTTCCATGAAACCAATACTTGCCCTATAGGTGCAAGTAAAAAGGACAAATAACAGAAATCCGAAGATGCTGTAACGTTTCGGATGTCATTGTGCGTTAATAGGTACCTAGACCTACCATTGGTTTCATTGGTTTGGTATCCACATAGACATTAATGGAAGAAAGATCGTGAGCTACCTGCTGCGGTGTTTTATTAGTGGTTTTCTTTTTAGTCATGCTTGACGAAGCTCACTCTATGTACACTAATGCCAATGTAATTTACCATCGTCAGGACAAACAACGATATCTTGTCGGCAAAGTACAAAAAGTGGAGTTACAGAAAACACACTGAACAGAGACTTGCTTTCTTTTTTTTTTTTTTTTTTTTCTTTACTAAATGGCATATCTAATATCCTGGGTAAATAAATTCGTACGTTATAGTTGTTGTAGTTTCTCTTAGAACTCAGACGTCTAACAGTGTTTCTTTTTCTTTTTTTTTTCGTTTCAGGTAAGGGAGTGACGACGCATTGAAAAAGCTGACTTTGGGAACAAAAAACTATTTGCGTTATAGGTACTGTTGGATAATCTTACACCTTCTGCACTATCCAAAGGCAGAGGCAATATAGAGTGTAAATGTCAGGTATTGAATTCAAAGGTACACCGACAGGATACAACTTAGCACAGCTGCAATTTTTTTTACACCAAATGGTGGTGATGAGCCTTAAATACGATTTGTAAATAGTGAGAAAGGTAAATTCTCAATTAAAGGTACTTTACATGTCTGTTAACCAAGAGAATCTGCGAATGAGGCAGTCACGCAGAAAGTCAAAAAGAATTTTGCACATTCGCCTGCATTGCAGTTTTCAGTAGTGCGAATCAGCTACATGGCGTCCCTCTAAAAAAAAAAAAAGTTTGTACTCAAAATTAATAACGAGTATTAATATGCTCAGTACAATACCTGTATAAGGGTTACCGAACTTTTACCTACATGAGGTTTGACATCCTCTGAATGAAATGCTTAGGCTTTTGCTGAGGGCTGAGGAATTGCCTCCCACGCGACCATTATTTCCGGTTTCACTACGCGAATGATTAAATTCTAATAGCGAACAAAATTCGAATGAAATTTATTAATGTCATCTCGTAATGTAACCAAAATTCAAAGTGAACACAATTTATTAATATCAATGATAAGATACAAGAAAACAATAGTTACGGAACGGAAAAATATGTTTACTAACGTAAGTCAACTAAGAGTAAAATAAAATTATTATAGGAATGTTTTCTTGACAGCTAGCTAGCCAGTGGCTGCCAAAAACGTAAAATTTTACATTCAAAACGAATGCAACAACCGGCTGGCTACAACTCCAGCTTTTCTACCCAGCCAAAAACCAACTGGCTAGGAACTGTTACGAGTACTCACGCCTGCGGATTTGTTCGTAAAGTGAAACAATTTTCAATGAATCTCGTGCAATGGCTCTGATCGTACTAATATTACACGTACTTTCTTTGTTAAGTATGGAAAAGCATAAGGTACGAGGCGTTTTTGAGAAAATTAAATACTTCTTAAATTCTCTTGCATTTTTTATTGAAAACCTCTATCTGCTAGCATATATCCAACATAACTGAGATATTAAATTTTATTAAAATAGTTCGAAGAATTTTTTTTTTGGAATACTTCACACTCTCATATTAAATTTGAGCATAATCGTTCTTCCCATTTTTCAGAAAAATTAATTTTTCAAAATTCTATAAGACAAAAATTCAATCACCGTTACAGTTTTCTTTCATTTTGATGACTTCTTCGTATTTGATGGTAGTAAAATTGTGCAGCCTAGTACACTGTCCATGCGAAACGAAAATGCTCACATACAATTAGAAATTTATTATAAACTCATCTTAGAAATTACTTTATTTCTGTCAACATTACTGTCATCTACAGAAAATTCGTCACATAAATTAAATATTTTAAATCTATAATTGTGCTCCATAATTTTATTCATCAGTGCTTTAAATACCGGCTACCACTTTCACGGCTACTATACTTCAAGAACATAGCTGCTTCTTGTGGCGAAAAGAGAGAAAGGAAACAAAATAATCAAAATAAATGGAATATTTTAAAATGTTGAGAATATGGTTTTAACATTAGTTTTATTTAGATTTACAAGAGATCTTGGTACTTTATGCCATTTTTGTCGATTTTTTGTGAATTTCAAGATCAATGCGCGGGGTCTAAATCAGATTAATATCTTACAGCATTCTTATTGTTATTGAAGCTATTCGTACTAGACAATTTTTAAACTATTAGAAATAAATTTAAAAAAAAATATTTGCTTTAGACCCACCATTTTAGATTTTTGAGGCCAGGTCAGCTGTCATCCAAAGAAGCAACCACTTTTTTTTCTGTAGTCTCTTGACTTAATAAATTGTTTCAAAGTAATTTTGTTAACATTTTCTATATGTACATAGCTTTAATATGCGTAACACAGCCCTTATTATAGAGTTTGTGATTTGTTCACTATGCAACAGGGCTGTTTCACAAAGGATCACAAAGTTTGGCTTTCCATTATGCCTTCCTCGCAAAAAATAAATAACATTTCTTTTGGTGTGAAATGCATAGTTTTAGGAACGAAATACCTTTTCGATTTTGATGTATACTTTTAGATACTCATAGGCTGTCAATTTTGCAACAATTGCATGTTATTTTAGCGTTTTTAGTGTCTCATACCAGAATGGTATAAACGAAACACTATTGGATTCAACACATGTCTGTCTGTTCGTGTGTCTCTCACACGCTCGTAACTTTTGAAGCGTTTGAGCTAGAGAGCTAAAATTGTTTGGGGATCAAAAACTACCAGAAATACATTTTGTGGGGTTCTTTTTTTTTTTGGGGGGCATAATATACCACATACCACAAGAAATACCACTACGTCTATACTCCATCATGTAACATATCAAACGAAATGACATACGTATCATTACATCAATTGTCTGTACAGGTTCTCGAGTGAGCAACAAATACATATATGAGCAGACATGGAACAAAAAAGTGTTTGATTGACCTGATCCTTCCAAGTACGACCATAGCTTTCTGATTTTCCGCGGATCAAAATTAGGATACAAGATAACTCGCACTTGATAATAATATCTCATATTACAAAATAGATAAATATTTTGTCGCTAACAGCCAAGTACAGGGCCTGGCCTAGCTTCTCACGGCCACTCGTAGTGTGAGTTGCACGAATGGTCAGGACCTAGAGTTTTGTGCCGTTTCCGAGGGACAAATTTGACGTTCGCCAAAAGTTTTTTAGTTTTCTTGGTTTCGAACCTGGCTCACTGATCGCATACTTGACCACTGAGCCACGGCACCCATCTTTCATATTGCAAAGTGAAAAACACTTAATCAGAGTTTTTTTTTTAAAAAAAAGAAAAGTTAAATCGGGAAATAAATCGTGTTATCTTCGGTTTGTAAAAAAACTGTGATTCGCCACATCGATCAAAGGATTGAACTTATGTAGGTGGAATCCGGAAGAGTTGACCATAGAGGAGACTTGAACCAGTCGATATATTTCATTTCAATTCCTCATAAAGTGAACAATTTTGACGATGGCTTGTTTGTCACGTCGCTATGGCCTTCAAAGATGTTAACATGTTTTTTAGTATGAAAAAATAGAAAACAAATTCTTATTTTTGCTGGTACAGTTATTTGAGATCAACTTAGTACAGACATTTTATTTGTATAAGATCTTAGATTATCCTAATTTTAGATTTTCTACAGAGTGGCATAAAATGACCTTTATGGTTTCAATTCGTTATAACTTTTTTTTATTTCAGAATAAACTATAATTTTTTTTAAGTACAGTATACAAATGGGAAATTTTATTGACCTAAACTTGAAAGATTATGTCTCGTAGATGGTGGTCATTTTCTGTTTCGCACATTCGTGCTCTTTCCAATACATTTTCCATCACCTTTCGCAAAATTTCAGGTCTTATGACACGGATTTCATATTGGTTTCAGTTGGGGGATGGTCGCTGGCTTATTGACGTACACTCGTTCTTTGAAATAGGCCCAAAGAAAACAATCGAGAGAAGTTAAATCCGGTGAACGCGGCAGCCAATTGAAGTTGCTACTGCGCGAAATAATGCGCTTTTCGAAGATGTCACGTAACAGAGTCATTGTGTCCTTTGCAGTATGCGCGGTGGCTCCATCCTGTTGCAATCATAGTTTTGGATGGTTTTGTACAGCTGGCCTCAAGAAATGTTCCAACATCGTTCGATATTAAGCAACATTGATGATAACAGCGGCACCGGATTCTATTTAAAAGAAATATGGGCCAATAATCCTTTCGGACGATAAACCGAACCAAACAGTGCACTTAAGTGGGTGTAATTGTTGCTGATGAACTGCTCTTGGATTCTCCGTAGCCCATATTCTGCAGTTTTGCTTGTTAACGAAGCCATTTAATTGAAAATGGGCTTCAGCGGTCATTATCAAATCGTGGATTAAACTGGGATCTTGCTCTGCTTTCTGCTGCATCGAAATGGTTTCAATTCTTGCACAAGCGGAACTTTGTATGGGAACATGTGCAATGTAGCCAAAGTCCTCTGAACGAACCTCCGCAATAGCGCAAGTTGAGCCGAACGTCTCCTTGTTAATGTTTCTGCATATACGCAACCATACGATTTATTGTTGGCACTGTCGATGCGATCAGCACATTTAAATATCGACGATTTTTGTTCGTTGTTCTGTTGGGTATCGTTCCATATAAAAATCCCCAAGTCTTGTTTCAAAATTCTGAAAAAGAAAATAAAAAAAATATTGAAATAAAAAAGTTATAACGAATTTAAACCATAGAAGTCATTTTGTGCCACCCTGTATGTGTTGTTAGTGATATGCATCCCGCTTAGTTGAAAATATTTTTTTACGTGGCAATAACCTAAACTGACCACAGATTTCAATGAAATTTAGTTTCTAAGTTTAGTCTAGTTTGCAGATAGTCCTACCTAAAACCCATCAAAATCGAATTGAGTGGGGGTAGGATACAGTTAAAAGTCATCAAGTACTTGTAGAATGAATGTCAATTAATTTCTTCTCTGACTCCCTAGCTCAAGAATCACTTGATGAATTTTTTTTATAGAATTTGGCTTGTTAGCTCGAAATATTATTTATATTTATAAATAGTGTTTAAAATATATTTTTAAGTTTTGTCCCCGACAAAGTGGAGTATGGTCTCGTTTCCCCAACTGGTGGTTCAAGTCTTCCAACCATGAAGAAGACTTGAATAAAATTTCTTGTCATTCAAAAATTAGTCTAGACACGAAACTAATGACGATATTTGAATGGTATAAAATGTCAATTATACTATATTTACAAGACTTCGAATGATATCATAAAAGTTCAATTATACCACACGCATGAATTTAAAAAATTGCCAGGTCCACCCCGGCCTGTAGCGCCCTCTAACTCAGACTTTTAGAGGTCTAGCTCGATTATTCCTCTATGTTAAAAATTTTTCATTCAAATTAGGTTTATGATAATAAAAAAAAACAAAAATAATATTTTAAATTAGATACCCCTAGGTACCTACAAGTACATACATATGTACTTATATTCTCCAACTTTCGTTCGCTTTTCTCTTTGTTCAGCATCCTGGGAGGCTAGCTTAATGCTCTGTAAGATAAGAACAACAAGAAACAAACAAGATCCAACTAATTTTATTTAAAATGTTTTGCATAAGTAGCGACTTGAGAACGAAACGTTATTTACTTTATAGTCCTTAACCACACTGAAGAAATGCGCAACACAACCGTGAAAACACTAAAATCGGTTCCGTACGTAGATTCATATACGAGTACAGCCAAAAAAAAACATGTTAAGAGCATAAGCAAAATTGCTCTGCGTTCAAAAGGACGGCGGTATTCTTTAACAGTAGAACGCATCAATATAAAAATGCAAATTGCTAAGTTGGCTCACTCAGAATATTAAAAAATACAACCGGAAGTTCATCATTTCCGTTGTAATAAAAGGCGGAACACACACTCATTATGCAATTTTGTAGAGTTCATAATGTCCTCCTGTCAGCAAGTCGTTCACCTAATCCGAATTCAAAAATGCGCTGAATTATAATACTTCGTAAGGATTTTTTTCGTTAGCTCATTCACATATCGTTGTTGCACGTGCACATGCAATTAAGAAATGATGTAATGTAGCTAACATGGGAACCAAATTTTCCATTGGTAAACTTGTGTAGTGGGTTTTCTATGTATTAAACCTTCGTGTATATGCGCTAGTAAAGTTGCCACTCGTAATTAAAAGTTATTTAATTTACTCGGAGAACTAATTTATGGCAATGAGTGGGTTTGCAGTGTATATTGGCCGTAGGCGCTTAGTCGTCTATTCCCCATGTCTGAGTGGATCTGTTGCATAAATACCGTTCAGTTAAAGCAAAATGAAGAAGCGATAACAAGAAAAAAGATTGTAACTATTTCTCAAGGGAAAGTTCAGTGATTTTGTTTTGCGGCGTATTCTTGTGGGATGTGGGTAAGTCTGAAGATAAATGGTGGAATTGTTTGGATATATTTATGCTGCTGATAAATATTTGACCATATCGTCGGTTTACAAGTGAAACTGAGTATCTGCATTTTTCAGTTATATGTAAATGAATGTAGAAAATTGTGCCAGAACTGACTAAATTAAAATCCTCTTAGAAAATGTCAACAAGTTGCCTCTTATGTTGACTATAGGTCTGTTACTTTACCTCCATTTGGGATCCCTTGAGTTCACAAAAATCCACAAACTATATTTCTTTATTTTTTCATATTTGTATTTTCCCTTTTGCCCAAACTAGCCCAGAGTTTTATCTGGAAGCAATTGTCAAAAAAGTTACAGCTGTTGTTAAAATTAAGACAAAATTATACCAATTTCGGTGTGGGCGCCATGTATCAGTAGTTAAGTAAGCGATCACTGAGCGGTGGATTGAAGGTTCGAATCCCAGAGAGCACAAAAAAAAAAGAAAGAAGTAAAACCACCTCTCGCGAAAGTCTGACAAACATCCGAGAGTAAAATTGTTATGAGAAGTTTCTCTCAATCGAAACAAATTTCCTTCGGAAACGGAATAAAACTGCAGATACCCCAAGTGGCTGTGGGAAGTTGGGTCTGGTCCTGTTAATCCATAAGCTCGTATGGCTTTATTCAATACTCACGGTTTATGTGTATCTGCAATCTTTGTTTGAGCCGTATATTTATATATTGACATTTGTTTTCTTTGTACAGTCCCATAAATAGATGCCATACGTTCAGACAGGTTTGAGTATTTGCTGGTATAGCGTAATTTTCTTTTGAACTGGCAACTCCGAGTTGCGTCATAGTAGCTATAGTAGTAGTAGGAAAGCTATAAGTTAAATATGAAATATAGACAGCTATATTTAGCTGTCTATATTTCATATTTAACTTATAGCTTTTCTTATGCCCCTATCTCTTTAACTTGGCATCTGAGGTCCTTCCTAGGTACTAAATTGTTTAATCTTTAGAACTACTTGGCTATTATTAAAAACTGTGCTTATTTTCGAGTTTGTAAAGTTCACGTGAGTTGACTTGGTCTATTTGTGTTTAATGCGCAATTGTTGCGTTCAGTCTCTTACTCTAACGACTGCATTCTGCAGTTTATCAGTAGCTTTAACTATTTGTCGACTCCAAGTATTACGGTATAGTCTGCAATGTAGCCAGTATGACATTGTTGACCAGTGGTATTTCTGTCGTGTATAATAAATACAGAGTTGGTCCGAGGACACTTCCTTGTGGGACACCTGCCGCTATTTTCTTTAATTCTGGGTACTCTGACGTATCTATCTGCTACATAAGATTTAAGTATCTCATAGTATTGTCTAGGTAGGTCCCTATGTAGCTTGAATTCTATGCATTTATGCCAAACCTTGTCAAAAGCCAGACTTGTTTTTCTTCGAGTGCACACCTACATTTGGTCTATCCTAAATCCAAATTGGTGATTCGGAACAAGTCTTATTTCTATAATAATTTTGTCCAGTCTTTTAAGGAGCAGTTTTTCAAAAAATTATTGCTGGTAGGAAGTAATTCCTGTTATGGTGGCTTACCTTGTTTCGGTATAACAACTGCTTCCGCAATCCTCCAGTGATGAGGTACAGTGATTTGTAAAAGTATAACCGCACTCTGTAAATGACCTTTTTCCAGGAAATTCTAAACAGATACAAGCACTTTATTATTTTTTTTATTTTATGGCATCAATTAACAAGTAATTAGAGCAAAAAAAATCTCCGATATTTGCTTTTGGGATTTCCAGCATTCAAAAACTGTTATTAAATACCAAATATTAATGACCTGATAATGTTTAAACTTGCTGAAAAGTGCGTTTGAACTGGTATTTTGCTGCATTTAGACGCGGATTATGGCTCAACGTATTACTGACAGACGTCGACTTCCGTGATTACCAATTCTAGTGCAACAATAAAAGATATGAATTTGCCTTGCCTGAATGCTTTGAGAAAAACGTTCACTAGCTCTTCGATTGTATCCCAAAAGCTATTCTTTACTTTTCATTATCTGTACAGGATTTCTCCCATCACATGAATAAGATTTTGCCTGATTTTTTGAAGAAAGTAAAGAAACAGAGCTTATAGGCTTTAAAGCAAAAAGTTCAGGCAAAACTGACTTAGCTTATTCGTAGGGGTATGTGTTTACAGCCTACTTGATGTATGTTACGTGTTTCATCAGGTCATTTGTATTTCGTAATCCCATACTGATTCATAGTTTGCATTTCTCTAATAGTGAAAATTATAGTACACTATTGAATAGCCGGGGCGCGTTGCTACAGCTTTGTAGAAAGTGTTTTTTTTTGTTGCCAAAACAACGATTTTTACGTGGTTAAAATTTCATGATGATCGGTTGAAGGGTTTAGCAGTCCATAGGAAACATACATAGAGAGTTTCACTTTTATATATGTACATATATAGATAATAAAGTTCTAACCGAAAGGTTTGAAAACTAAAAGCAAATAAGGGCACGTCAGGGTCGCACCACTAATATGAATTTTTAGCTATTTTCACCCAAGTGTTATTTCTGGTTTATTACTCGTTACTCTACACTACATACACAGTATGAACACTGTACAACTAAATTGTGTGTTGACTTTAAAAGTCCACGACTGGATCGCACGTATTTGCACCTACCTATAAGTTGTTTATCTGCAAATCACTCAGATTTAAAATTTAGACGAAATCATTTAATGTTTTTTTTTTTTTAAATCCTTAAAAAAAACATTTTCAAAATTTTCCAAAAAATTTGCCATAATCTTGTCCAAATATTGATTTTGGATAAAATCGATCGAGCCAGAAATATCAAATTTAAAAAAAAAATATCTTATATGCGATTTTTGGTAAAAACTTGGTAGCATATGGCGACTGTACCTCAAACATTAAATTTGAATATGAATGAAATCGTTAGGACCGTTTTCGAGAAAATCGATTTTTTATAAAATCGCCCGTTAGTAAAATACCGTTAATTTTGAGGTTAGAATGAAAATGCCGGTTTCGCCTCGAATTCGAATCCGTCCAGCGGTTTAGAGAGACCAACTTTTTTCGAATTTCTCTAATATGGCAGTGTCAAGTTGAATTAAAATCTCGAGATTGTTTCAGGATTCAATACTTGCCCTTTATAGGTGCAAGTAAAAACTTATAAGTATCACAGACTGTTACTCTTTTTTCCGATGCCTGTGAATCTTCAACACTGCTTTCATGAATACACAATTTTTCAGGTACGTGGTTTTGTCGTAGTGCCGAAGATGTGTGCTGTTCGTTTGCAATTTGTTTAGATATCAATAGTTACCCTATTAATATCTAAATTGATAACAGCCAAAAAATTGACGTTTTTGTAAAAGTCGTTCAGAAGTTGGGAAACTATCTTGAAAATATATACACTGCAGTCCGGACAATACATTCTGTGAGAGGAATTGATATAAAACTCTTTGTTTTTTCATTTCAGTAATCAAAATTTATTATATTAATCTGGTCAAATGAAAAAAATAATTGAACGTAATAAATAAAAAGACTTGGATAATAAAATAGAGTTAGACCTATTTTTCGTCGATCAACTTCTCCTTAAAGGATCTCCCAAAGTTTGTCTTTCGATGTTGGACACGGTCTTCGAACCACTGTTTGTCCCAAAACAGCTGTATTGGGTTGAATTCGGGTGATTTGGAAGGCCATTTCATATTTTTCAGTGTTCCTTCTTGTTCTTCTTGGTCCACGTATCGTCGGTAAAGCATATTGCATAATCCAGGGCCTATTAATCGCAAACCCGATGGTAAGGTGTGTTCTTCTAATATTTATCTGTACTTCTCCTTAGTCGTGATACGGATGAGGTTTCCAACACCGGCTCAAGAGAAACATCCCCAGGCTATTATTGAACCACCGCCATGCTCGATTGTTAGGACCACGCAGCTAGAAGCATTTTTTCTTCAGCAGACTACCGAACGTAAACTCTCCTTTTTGTTAAAAAATTTATAATTCGGACTCATTCGACGATAAGACTTTCGACCAATTAGTTGATGTCCAATCCTGGTGCTCTCTTCCCCAATCTTTGTTTTAAGGTCATAGCAAAGGTTTTCGTACTGCTACTTGACCTTGAAGTCCTGCGGCAGAAAAACGCCTTTTTGTCGTTGCTGATATCTGCTTTGAGTGCGAACGGTTGAACTCTGCACAGATTACTTTAGCTGTAAGCCTTCGGTCCCTCTTGCCTATTAATTTAATAGTCTGGTTCTCCTGTTTTGATGTTAATTTGGACCTTCCGCTTCTCTTCCTAGTAATCAATCACTGTATGCAATTCTTTATGCAAGGTTATTATGCCAAAACGTTCAACTTTTTTCCTTGTTTCTTCCCATTTGAGGTTTTTTTTTACTCTTTATCGGTTAACTTTAAATATTTCAGTTTCAAGACTAGCTGGCGCCGGAAGAATACGTAACCTGCTTTTATAGTTAGAAAGCATACCTAAACCATTTCCATTTTATGGTGGATTTTATTAATTAATGACGTTTGCAGTTTTGTTTTATTACTCTCTACATTGGTTTATGCGTCAATTCCGCTCCTTTTTCTTATGACCCTTTACGTGTTTTGAGATGTAATATTTTGTATTTTATATTTTCAATTAGCTTAATACAAGCGGTAAAGAGACTTATAAATTATTATTTACAATGTTTACTTATATAAATTTAAATTAAGACTTGAGTGAGGAAGTTTCTAAGTGAGTTTTTGCTGCACTGAAAATCAAAAAGGTTATGGCAATCATTAGCCATGCGTAGCATTCGAGACATAGGCTCATTACATCCGTAATTCGTACGGTGAAACTTGAGACGGAAGAGAGGTACTGATCTCAGAATACGCGGATTGGTGCTGAGTGAGATGGTTTGGAGCAGCATAGGACAATCAATGTTGCCTGCTAATAACTGATGTACAAATAGTATATCGGCAACTTTTCTACGCTTTTCAAGCGATGTCATGTTCAGCAAGTTCAAGCGATGCCCGTAAGGAGGTAGGTTGAATCTGTCAGGCCACGGGAGTCTACGTAGAGCAAAACGGATGAACCTCCGTTGGACACATTCAATTCGATACGAATGTGTATCGAGATAGGGAGACCAAACTTAGCAGGCATATTCTAGAATTGGTCTTACAAATGTTAAGTACAGAGATTTCGTGACGTAAGGATTTGAGAATTCCTTGGACCAACGTTTCACATAACCTAGCGCAGAATTTGCTCTGCTAATAATATTGTCAATATGACTACGAAAATTAAGCTCACTGTCGCAAATGACACCCAAATCATGCAGAAAGGTGACAGTGGGAACAGGCTCATCGCAAATCACGTACGTTCTAGGAGCTGTCGGAAGACGCTTCCGGGAATAAGTAATAGCTTGGTATTTATTGACATTCAATTCAAGAAAGTTTTTATTACACCAAGTAGAAAAGCTGTTCAAGTCAGACTGAAGTGCACGGGAGTCAGTGGGAGTGGAGATGTGTGCAAAAATGTTCATGTCGTCCGCATAAACTGACAGACGGGAATATTTAATAATGCCATCAACATCATTAATTGACAAAATGAAAATCAGGGGACCAAGATGATCAGATATAAAGGATCTAAAAAAGACTTCATATGGACGTTCATGAAGGTAGGATTTGATCCACGCAATAAACCCAGACTGGAAACCGAGAGCTTTGAGTTTCAAAAAAACAATTGCGTGCGAAATTTTATCGAAGGCTTTGCTGAAATCGGTAGCAACAACATCGACTTCCTTGCCTTCCTCCAATGATAATAATTCTACTATCGACCCTAACATGATTTGAAATAATTTTGTTCATTTGAGACCTGCACAGAGAGATAAAAGTGTAATCATGGATGTCCGGAAATTTATGAACGACAGTGTAGGTACCCAAACTTTGAAGTTTTATTATTATATAGGTCGAAAATGTCGTAGTTGTTCACCGTATGGATGCATTACCGTAGGCAGCGCGCTTAGGGTATATAATGTGCAATCTTCTCAAAATTCTCTTCCTTACGTCCTTCTCAACGGACCATGTATGTAACTATGGAAGTATAAAATAATATAAAAGACTTGGTATACTCGTAAAGGTACTAACATTTTTAACAACTGAAGCAAACCATTATAATTTTTTTTTCTTGAACGAAAAACCATTCTGGTTCACCTATTTTGCACATTCCGACATCGTACAGTACTTTTACTTGCAAGCCTCTTTTCGTTTTTTTGCCTATTCACATCTGTGCATTATTTTCAAAACAGCATTTTCAGGTTACAAACTTGTGCCACCACCGTATACATCTGTGTATCTAAAATTTATTTTGCTGTCCCCTTCCCCTTCTGAAATAGTTACTTATTCATAGCCTATCCAGAGGTCTATTCTGTTAATATTTTGATTTCGTACGATTTCCTTTCGCTAAATGCATGTGGTCTTTTGTTGTTCAAGGTTTTATCGTGCCATTTCCTAATGACTGCCTGCGTGTGTATACCTAGTATTGTATACCTACTCTTTGATTGGACTTAATTGTTTTTTGTTTGCTAATTTTCTCAAGTCAGTGAAGAGGAATAGGACTGGAAAACTTAAAATTGAGCAACTGTGCACGTTGATATGTTACTTCGTGAATTACATTTTCGCGTACCATTTCGTTTGTGCACTGCACTTTTGAAATGCATCCTACCAGCAAGTTACATGCGCATTTGCCTTATTCTTCGCCTTTAACATTTATTGCTATTGCTATTATATTGGTTTTTGTAGCTTCAAGTAATTCCCCTTTTACCGTGCAACAATACGATAATACCTCCAACTTTGCTAAGCGTAAAAAAAAAAACTGAAGAAGTGGGCAACAGCGACATGAACCAGAGACAAATTGCATAACGCAAGCAGCCTCTGAAATAGTCAGATACTCGTACATTCATAGATACTTTGTGCGAGGCGAGTTGCCATTCGGTGTCCATGCATGGTGCAATGCAATAATTCTTACTTTAATTTGAGTGCAATAAGTATTTATCCACTACCAGTACAATATGAAAAAGAGGGGGTAATTGTATTTGTATGGGACTTGGAAACTTTTTGATTTTTGTTATTAAGTAGCACAGGCTTGCAGAATTTCGATGAAAACTTTGTTGAAAACGTGGAGGGGCAGAGGGGGTTGATACATTATTTGCTTTTAAAATAATTAAGGAATACCAGATCCACGCACATACATATGTACGCGGGTGGGTCAATAAGTCCCTGAAAATGTAATAAGGAACATTCTTTTCGGTATAAAAACATTTTATTTTTCAACATAGTCTCCTTTTAGCTCTATACTCGTACACTTCATCCAACGTTTCTCCAATTTGTTGATGCCCTCCAAATAATACGATTTCTCGAGCCCCTCAAAATAAGCGTTTGTTTCAGCGATGACCTCTTCATTCGACCCAAATCTCTTACATCTGAGCCATTTCTTCATGTTTGGAAACAAGAAATAGTCACAGGGGACTAAATCTGGGGAATATGCTGGATGAGGAAGGAGTTCGTAGCCTAACTCATGCAATTTTGCCATTGCTACTGCGGACTTGTGCGCTGGTGCGTTGTCCTGGTGAAAAAGAACTTTTTTCTTCGCCAAATGCGGCCGTTTTTGCTTCAAATCGGCTTGAATTCGATCCAGCAGCTCTGCGTAATATGCGCTGGTGATTGTTTTACCCTTCTCAGGTAATCGACACCGCGCGCATCCCAAAAAACTGTTGCCATGACCTTGTTTGCTGACAAACCCGGTTTGGCCTTCTTCGGCTTCGATTCACCAGGAGAATATATGTCCATTGTTTTGACTGTTCCTTAATTTCTGGTGTGTTGTGGTGAATCCAAGTTTCATCCACGGTTACGAAACGGCGCAAAAACTCGGCCGAATTTTTCTGGAACATCGCCAAACACACCTTTGAAGTTGTCAAACGAATGCGTTTGTTGTCGATTAAGAGCAAACGCGGCACTCATCTTGCGGAAAGCTTTTTCATGTCCAAATGTTTATGTAAAATCGAAATCACTGAGCCATGTGATAAGCCTGTGGCCTCTTCAAGCTCTCGCACTTTCACTCGCCGATCGTCCATTATCAAACCATGGATTTTGTCGACCATTTTTGGTGTGGTGACCTCAATTGGGCGACCAAAACGTTCAGCGTCACTTGTGCTTGAACAACCAAACCAGCTGTGAATGGTTCCAATCGATGGTGAAGAGTTCCCATAATATTTGTCAAGCTTTTGTTTGGTTTGCGTGATATTTTTTTCTCGCAAAAAATAGTGTTTAATGAGCACTCGAAATTCAGTTTTTTCCCATTTTAACGAAAATGCTAGTAGGCGTCTATATAAAATGGCTGCCACAACAAATCTGTCTGAAAACTTGGGTGCGTTCTTTTGAAAGATGATTTTTGACAAAAAAAAAATAAAATAAATTTAAGGCGACGACACAATTTGTGTTAATTTGCAGGGACTTATTGACCCACCCTCGAACCTATAGTAGGAACTCCGAAAATGTGGCTGCAAATACTGCCTAACGGTTAAACTTCATACATAGGATATGTGAGGTCAGAATTCGAGACGGAATTATAATTTGTACCTCTAACTCCGAAATTAAAGGTGTTGGCCGATTTTTTTTTTTGTTATTGAAGGTGAAAATCTCGAAGACGCAGAGGGGTTAGAAACCCCAAGCAGTGTGGGACTCTAACCGCACTAAAAACACCTCCTTGATCATGAGCAATCAAAGAAAGATCGACAAATGATTTTATTTTCAACGTTTAGTTGCGTTTGAGAGGGTATTACAATTTAAATACGTGCTCTCATAATTGTCAGATAATAAGTTCATGAGGTTTTGTTCTTCTTAATCTAGGAATATTATTTCGTATATTTAAGGCGTCTTCTATTGAAGTATTTATATGCATCTGCAGACGCACGTTGTGACGAATTGCGTTCATTTAAATTTCTTCCGTTACCGGATTAATCTGCAAATCACGATGCAAGTCAATATTTCTAATGTACCATGGGGCATTTACTATTCCCCGAAGAACTTTATTTTGAAAAGTTTGTATTATTTGTACTTTCGTTTTTTTGTACAACCCCATAATTGGACACCATATGTCCAAACAGGTTTTAATATCTGGTTATATAATAAGATTTTGTTCTCAATGGACACTTCTGAATTATGTCCTAACAACCAATAGAGTTTTCTATATTTAATATTTAACTCCTCTACTTCCTTTTTCACATGTTCCTTCCACTTCAGTTTAGCATCCAGATTCATACCCAGATACTTAGCTGTGTTAGAATAAGGAACTACTTGATTATTAATAACCACAGGAACGTTCGTTATTTTTTTATTTGTAAAGTTGGTATGGGTGGACTTTGACTCATAAAGTTTAATTCGCCATCGCTGCGTCCAATCAAATATCTCGTTAACTGAATGTAGCTTCTCTGTTGCTTTAGCCACACATCCATCTGTTGATAGAAGAGCAGTGTCGTCTGCAAATGTGGGTATCATGGTATCACTCACATGTGGTATATCACTCGTGTATAATAAGTATAGGGTGGGTCCTAGAAGACTTCCCTGTGGAACACCTGATTGTATTCCTTTAAGTTCAGAATACGCTGAACCATAGCGAACTCTAAAGAATCTATTAGCTATATATTACTTAAGTATCTCATAGTATTGTCTATGTAGATCCCTATGTAGTTTATATTCCAAGCCATTATGCCAAACTTTATCAAAGGCCTGAGCAACGTCTAGGAGTATTGTGGAACAAACTTGTGTTTTCTAGTGCTTTTTCTATAACATTAGTTATACGATGCACTTGGTCTATTGTCGAGTGCTTATTTCTAAACCCGAACTGATGTGTGCGGATAAGCCTTCTTTGCTCTATGATTCTATCCAGCCTTTTAAGAAGCAGTTTCCCGAAATCGGTAAAAGCGATATTGGCCTATATGAGGTAACTTCTGATAGGGGTTTACCTTGTTTAGGTATAACAATAATTTCTGCTATTTTCCAGTGATGTGGGACATATCTTTGTGTAAAACAGGCATTAATTATAAGCTTAAGTTTTAACAATGCTACGAAGGGTAGTTCTTTCAGGATTTGGGCAGTTAAAAGGTCGTAACCTGGTGATTTTCTACTAGATAGTTTAGAAATACATGCGCTAATCTCTCTTAGCGAAACATAAAGAATTACGTCTTCATCTATTCTATCAGATAATTCTCATTCATTTGCCACGCTAGGTGGAAAAGGTTTAAACACATTTGCTAGGTGCTCCGAAAAAAGTTTAACCTTTTCCGCCGATCCATTTCCCTTCAGATGTTTTTAACGGGGGATCCTGCGCTTGAGGTCTCTTTAAATGATTGGCAGCCTTCCAGAGGGAGTAGTCTGTGGCTTTGTCAGCAGTTAAGTTACAAAGGTAATTAGTTAAGGATCTATTTTTAAATTCACTGATACTTTTTTTAAGTTTGTTATTCAGTCCATTAAACACAACTTTATCACCGGGATATCTTGTCATTTGCCACCTCCTGCGAGCTCTTCTCTTTTTTAATATTAGTTCCCTAATTTCTGTGGGATATTTTACCGATGCTTGTTAGTTACATATATTGCTAAAATATAAGAAAATTTTGTATAGTTGATTACTCGTAAAGTGCACGACGTACTTGCACCTTTATGTTGTTTATCTACAAAAACACAAATTTGAAAACATGCTTTCGTTATTCGTTGAAATTAAACATTTTTTTTTACAATTATCCAAAACTTGGTATGCCGTGACCTTGCATGTATCAAATATTGTTTAGATATTAATTTCGAACAAAATCGATTGAGCCATAGTCGAGAAATGGTAAATTTGTAAGAACCCAGTTATTAAACAAAGTACCTACCTATATGTATTTTTTTGGTCAAAACGTGGTACGCCATTTCATAGCATATGTTCACCCCAACTCAAATATGAAATTTGATCAAAATCGTTCCAATATCGTTAATTTCGTGGTTAGAATGAAAATTTCGATTTCTGATCCCACAGACGCCTGATATGAAGTCTGAAGAAAATTTAGGCTGCAGTCGTGCGTACAGACAGACAGACCCGCAGAATTGAGTGACACACTTTATTGAGTTTCTCTATCATAGTAATGTCGAGTTTGATCAAAATCTTATAAAATAGATATATATAAATATTTTGCCGCCCATACAGGACTAAGCCTAGTTTCTCGCAGCCACTCGTGCTGCGCTGCATGAATGGTTGGGACTATGCCGTTTCCGAATGACAATTTTTTCGATTGAGAGAAGCTTGTCATCACAAATTTACTCGGTTGTTTGTCAGACGTTCTCGAGACGAACCATGAAAAAACTTTTAGGTATTTTTCGGTACTCGAACTTTTATCCCCCGCTCAGCAAGAACTCAATTATGTGAGGCCCAATTTTTCTGGGATTACTGTTGTCGTATATCCGGCTTCAGACCAACGGACCAACGAACACATCGATGTATCCGACGCCGGATATCTGTCGGTCGGTACCAGACGTAACTGAGACTATTCCGATATTCCTAGGTCAAATAAAATCCCAAAAAACAATTTTGTTTTATATTTTGTTTCAGAATATTAAAAAAAAAAATTAAAATTGGTATAAATATCGTTTGGAATTCCTCAATCCAAAATTTTCATCTGCAAGACTACTCTTTTGGAATGGGAAGTCGAATTTGAATGCAATGTACACATGTAAAAACATGTAGATTCATAGTTAATTTTTACAACTGTGCAAATGATTTTTTACGTTTTGTACGTGTCTATTGAAATATTGGGTGCCGCTTACAGAAGCAATAACTTGTATCTGTCCATGAAGTTTAAGAAACTGATTAGCCAATTTATAAGTGGCAATTCAATTTTTTTTTTATTTGCAACCTACTGCCCGTTAGTGAATACTAAACCTATAAGCTGCGATACCTACAACTGCTCAAGCTCAACCTACTCACCAATCAACTTTTTGTGTTTTTTTTTTTTTCGGAATTGTTCCCACAGCATGTAGTTCTGGCTCCGGTACTAAACAACCAAACTGGCTAATACAACTGTTTCCTCCTGCGATGTGCTTAGATACTCTTTGCTGCAGTCTGTTTGATCGAAGGTCAAATTTGAAAGTAATTTTCGCAAACAAAGAATGAAAAATAAAAAAAAAAAAATAAAAAATCAAATTGCATTGGGCTGTTTTTTGTTTGTTGCAACGTTTTCTGGATTCGTTAACTTTTTCATAACACTGCGCTGGCGCGACTTGGCTCTGCACGTTTTTTTGTTTCCACTCGTCTTTCAAATGGTAAAAGGAAATGATGTGGCACCCCGCTCAGCCTGTAGACCGTTAAACAAAATTTCCTTTGAATATTTTATACTGCTTGCCGGAGGCTTGCGCCCAGCTATGCAATTGCGAAATAATGTCTGTTTTGTTGCTGATGTTTTATTGCACAATACAAGACATGTTTTCCCGCGGTTTTCTTGATGCAGGTATGGTCATTTGGATGAAGATCTATAGTTGGGGTAATAATTAACTTTGACATTTGGCGTAATGTTTGTTAAAAAAATGCGTGGCAAAATGTTCATTAATGTATTTAGAAAAGTTGTTTCTTGTGATGATCTGCAGTCTCGAACTATCCAGATAGTTTCATTGCAGGCATGTTCAACGGTTGCTATGTCGTCAGCGAAACCAATTATCTTTGACAACCTCGGGGTTCTCAATCTAAGGATGTCATCATGCGTCAGGTTCCACAGTAGCGGACCTATTACTAAGCCCTGGGGAATGCCGCTTGCGAAGTTGTACTGACTTGTTCCTTATTTCTTTTAATGCTTTTATAATGTTCTAGACTCCAGACTCTCAAACGCTGGATCATTTTTATTCAAATAAAAAGATAAACATTGACATTGGTACAGATTTGGAGAAGAACAAGCCTAAATAAGGAGATCAGAATATACATATAAACATCATCATCATATTTCCTTTAACCCCGGGTCTACAACTAGATACGAGGATTTCAGCTGTGGCCATTTCTTCCTCGCTGAATTTGTCAAGACTTTTGATCACCACTTTGTTCTTGGTCTTCCAACCCGCCGAAGGACTGCTTCGCGATGCTTCCTTAGTGTGTGACCAATCCAGCGCAATTTTCGCTACCTTATCTCAACATCCAATAGTTTCTGACTCGTTGTACGTCACAATTCCTGGTTAGATATAAGTAATTTGTGGCCATCGAATCTTTAGGATGTATAGCAGACAGTGATTAACGAAAGCCTGCAGCTTTCTTTCCAGGTTTCGCAGACATACTATGGCACGAGTTTCAACTTAGTTCGTACAGAGATTTGATTGGATTTCCAAACCAGTGACAGGATACCAAATTTATTCATTCTGCTTTTAACGTCTAGGTCCATTCCGCCATCAGATGATAAAAAACTTCCTAGGTAGTTAAACTGTTTGACCTCCTCAATTGGCGTCTGCTTCAGAATAATACGCTGATGTGTGGAGCGGACTGTGGGTATTACTTTTGTCTTTTTGCCGTTGATCCTTAGACCAACCGACAGTGATTGACACATCCCGTGTAGCCCGCTGATGGTACTTGCCAGGAAACAGATATCATCGGCATAGTCCAAATGACTTAGCCTTTCAAACTGTCGCTACTGGAGCGGTATCTCTTAGATACATCTACGATGGCATTTAGTACATTGTCTATCGCCAGTAGAATAAGGCTAATAGCTGCCATTAGTTTGAATGATAGCTGCCATTAGTTTTGGTAGAACGGTAATACTACATCAGTTCTTGTAGTTTTTAAGATCGACTTTTTGTTGTATCTTAACAATAACACAGTCCTTCCAGTCCATGTTATAGGTTTAATTTTTCCAAATGGACAGTTTTAGAGGAAGTAGAATACTAGCCGTTGTGGAGGGATCTGGTTACAGGAGTTCAGCCGGTATGCCATCAAGTCCAGCTATAAGAAATTAAAGCTAAGTTTACTAAGAATTGTTTGTTTGAAAAGGATCTGTTTGTGTCGCAAATGAACCCATATATGAGGTGTCCAAAAGCAAAGCTGGTAAGCTCTAAACTAAACTACATGAATTTCTTCTAAAATAAACATATTTTTATGAAATTTTATCACGAAACTGTTGCTACAACTTTCTTAGCAGAAAGTGGGCGTGGCTCCCGAAATTTGTAATCGGAGTTCCTGGACTCTGATAAGATATTCACATTAAGACTTAACCATTACAGTAAATAGCTTTGGAAAAGCAATATGTGTTGTCGCCCCTGAAAAGTAGGCGTGGTCATGTATAATATGTGGACGAAGTGTAGAGAAAGTCAACCTCCACATATTTCACCTAAGAATATTTTTCAGTTTCTAGTAGAAATAATGAGAAAAACGATATTTTCTTAAAAGTGGGCGTGTCTGTGGGCAGATTTTAATAATTTGTACGCTTTGACTGCTTCGGGTTAAGAGTGGTTAAGTGGTAACATACAGACGGACGGAGGGACGGACATGGCTACATTGATATAAGTTTTGATGCCGATCACCAATATATGTACTTTTTGGGGGTCTATCGTTATTATATTTCTATGTTACAAACTATGTATCAAACTATAATATACCCTGGAAGGTTATAAAAATGTCAGTGTTATAAAAGCATAGAAAACAATCTCTTCCGCAGATAGTTTTTGAGAGCTAGACTCTATTGAAAACGTGCAAACATTTTTTTTTTTTTTAAGGATAGTCTATATGTTTCTTTACGAATTATACAGATTAAAACATGAATTTTATAAACAATTAAATGCAGAAGAGACCACTTCGATCCATGCATTTTTCAAAACTCAGTCGTTACATGGTAACGGTTATGGTTAATCATACTTATTGTAACATTAAAACATGCATGATAACAACAATTTGTGTTTTGTTCGGAGTTTTGTCTATTTTCGCTATAAACAGCTGGGTTTTCGAAAAATGTGTACATACAAAGATAACGTTTTGTCTGATCTGCACATTGGCAGTCTCAATGTTGTCCATTGTCATTAAAAAAATAAATAAATTAAGTCTATACCTATGCTCTAAACTATGGACGTATGGGATCACAAAAAAAAGTTGCGTCGATTGTAGTTTCAATTTATTTTCTTCTTTCGCTTTTATTCGTAGGTTTTGCCTCATTTTACTATGGCCACCATCCCATGAGTGTAATTCTGAATCTGATCTTGAATTCTCCATTGTTATAGATTTAAAAAAATCATATCCGCTCAAACGGAAGTTAATCAATGGCATGACATTTGTCGGCCTCTTTACATGTAGTCCATTTGCCTGACCGCACAGTAAGATTTCACACTCTGTCTGCTATTGCTTCTACATTATGCAATTCATTTGAATAGATGTGCAGAATGATTATACCTACATATACATGTATATAAGTATATAGAAATGGAGGTGGCAGCGTCAGCAAATTACATAGTTTGCAGGTAGTGAGCTAATTGAATTGTTCATAGCTTTTTTTGTTTTATTTATTATATTGTCATTGAATCAGACTTATTGGCTGTTGGGCTTTAAGACCGGTATTAGGGTGGTGACAGCAATGTGTCAATGTAACGATTGACCTTTTGACAGAGAGCTTAATTAACGCTGTTTATAGTACAAATGCACAAAACAAGCACATAACAAGTGCGTATCTGCTTTCACATACATAACTCAGCAGAAATTAACAACTTGGCTATACGCTGATATATCTAGAATTTTTTTCAATCAACTAAAACTTACGTATCCCCGTTCAGGGACGGGTTAAGAATATCACTGCAGCGCCTCCACAAATACATAGTGCTTGTCGTAGAAGGCGATTAAGGGGAAAATCACATCTAGGCAATTTTTTAAAATATCCAGGTGAGCCTAGCGACACATATGTATACCATCTTAAAACTGTCCCGGAAGTGTGCATGCGAATCCGTGGGTTGTGACGACTGGAGATCATCAGTGTTGTAAAAGTAAGATCAAACATAAATCAAAAATCAGGAGCATGCACGTGTCAAAATCAAAAAAACGCTTAAACCCTACCATTATGGAAAAGTACGCTAAAAAGAAAAGCACTACCAATGCTACGCATAGTTGTGATCCTTGGACGAGCAGAAATGCTCGGGTCAGAGCTATTTGGTTTCAGGGGGATAGCAAAATAATGCAACGGCTTAGGCGTAACCTAAGGGTCGCCAGTTGGAACCTTGGAAGTATGAGTGGTCGCAGCTACGAGCTTGAAGAAATGATGATCCAAAATAGAGCACGACCGGCTCAGTTGATATTGTCATGTTCAAAGAAGAGATCCTTCGAATCCTGTCAAAAAGGCAATATCAATTAACGTTCCTACACAATCGCGCAAAAAAGGCAGACAGAAAACAACTGGATCACACAAATGCAAAAACACCAGAATTCGATTGGCCTCAGTGACGAAGTGATCCGAAACCGGGAAGTCTGCCGGTACTTCCTGAGGTCAAACCGGCAAACCACATAAGCGGACCCAGTAGGGATACAGTTTTTTTTTTACAATTTATTTTTTTAATATATACTATTGCAGGACACGGGCGTTGTGAAAGAGAGAGAGAGAGAGAGAGAGAGAGAGAGAGAGAGAGAGAAAGATTTTAGTTTTAGATTTTTTTTCAAGGGTAGCGTCCAGATAATTGGGGAGCTTGTTTATTTTGCTTTCGTTGCTCATGATTCACAGTATTTTTTCCGTCCTCCTGATGTCATCATCACGATCAAGTTGCATTTTCAGCCATATGACCACTCTACTGCCAATGTTATACTTTCGCAGTAGAGTTGACTTAGCTTTCGCAATTTATCGTCTTTTTTATTTATTTCATGCGAAATAAATAGATGATTCTTGACATCAGGATTTGAACCGTGAACCAACAGCGTGACAAGCGATGATGTTACCACAAGTACCAGTAAAGTGGGAGGGTTGTGATCCTTCTACTCCGGATCATAACTTCGCCTTAAGGAGAAGAAGAAGAAGAACATTTAAAGCAAAAGTAACTCACGTTACATGAACTCGGTATCTCACATACAAACTAAATAAAACAGACTTTATTACCTATTCCAGGGTTTTTCAAACTTTTTCGAAACAAGAATCACCTACGTGCATCTGGTTTGCAATATTTTAACGATTAACTGTGAAGTTGAAATGACTCTACTGAGCTTGAGTATCTTACACTCCGTGATTCGAATGAATGAGAAATTTCCCAAAATCAGTACAATTTTCAATTGTCAAATCCCATCGGTGAGTGCTCTCCTGATTATTGAATATTCTCAAAAGTGCGTATGTGAACGCAATTATTGAAGTTTATTGACGAGTGTTTACTAAAACACTGATTGTGAAAGAAGCGATAAGGCAGAGAGAGGCAATGAGTGTTCGAGTCTATAGATGTCGCAAATTTCTTCAAATTTTAACTTAAACGCACAAGACCACACTGATCCTATCCATGTGCAGTGTGATCTTGGGAGAAAGAGATTGCATAGATATTTGCGTTATACTCAAGCTTAGGACGAATGTAAATATACCTAACAGCCGCTAGATCCGAAGGTGTATAATGTAAAATCTAAACATTTCGTAGCGTTTTGAATTCAAAATTTCATTCATGACTAAATGACTGAAATCCCCCCTTGATATTTATATCATGGGGTGTACACTCAGAGCCATTTTCCGTTTAAAAAGAAGTGGTTTCTGGCACGATTCGCACTGGAGTTTTGATGACGTTGCGCGACGATTATCCTACGACCCCTGTCTCATGTATATGCCATCTGATGCAATGACACCATGCTGCGGTGCAAATTTGAAGTCAACTTTCCTCATGTTCAGGATTGGCTTTGGCAGGAGTCTGAGCCAGGAAACGAATGTAGTCGCATTTTCACGGACGGCTCTAAAACTGGACAGGGGTCTGGTGCTGGTGTTTTTGTGGAATGCGACAACATGAGGCTTCACTTCTCATTGGGAAAACACATCTGTCTTCCAGGCAGAAATATATGCTATCCTAATGGCTGCGGACTATATTGGTAAGAACAAGTGGAAGGGGCGAAGTATCTGTAGTGACAGTCAGGCTGCGCTTAAGGCCTTGCTCAATCCTTTAACCACTTCCAAAATAGTTCGAGAATGCAAAACATCCTTGAATTCGGTCGGAAGGCTGAACTCACTGAATCTTGTTTGGGTCCCTGGACACAAAGGGATAACAGGAAATGAGATCTCTGACGAGCTTGCTAGACAAGGCTCAGAAGAGAATTTCTCAGGACCTGAACCCACGTTGGGTTTGCCAGCGTCCTCGGTTAGGGCTTCCATTGACGACTGGGTTTTCAGTGAACACAATCGAAGGTGGCATGACTCTCCAGGATGCAGGCAGACGAAACGAATGGTCCCCGTCGTCTGTAAGAAATCCGCGGCTTTCTTGTTATCCTTTAGTATCCCTTAGCAGAAAAGACTGCAACTTACTGGCGCTCTTACGGGCCACTTCGCCTTTGCCAAACACCTCCATGTGCCAGGTTTGATCACTACCCATGTCTGCAACTCCTGTGGAGAGGGCGATGACACTGCGGAACACTTCCTATGTGATTGTTCTGCCTATACTCGGATCAGGTGGCTGATTTTCGGTGCTGATGTGGTGAGTGCTGATGACCTAAGCTCTTCATCACTGAAGCGTCTACTCGTCTTTTTACAAAAGACGAAAAAAACACATTAAAATGGGGTTCTCTGCCTGGTTGTACAATGGACCTGTTTTTGAGTCTGAGTGCTTCAGTAGGGTGTACCCGCCCCGAAAAAAAAAAAAAAAAAATTAAAAATTACTGAAATGATTTCGAAAAATTAAATTCCAATCTATTGTTTGCACCACATTTTATTAAGTCAATGTCGGAATTTAATGAGTTTTAAATACCCTGTCATTACATGTTCATGGCCACAAAGTGGGGACGTACGTGAATCTGAAAACGGATACCAAAAACTGAGAGTCCATACGGTTATCACCGAAGGAATGTGTTGGATTAGAGGTGGTAGCCTCTTGTCTCTACATTTACCTATCTACAAAAGGCAACCAATTGTCCCTCTGTCATTCCACCCGTCATCGCCCTAAAACTCAAAAATGGCTGAACCGACTTCGATACAACATTTTGCACTACACTGAAATTTGTTGCTGGGCTGACACGCGGATAACTTGTGATATCAGTTAGCATGCCAATCTCACACGAACTTTCTTCACAAAGCACGATTGGTGCATTATTTCGACCGAAATTTTTTTTTCAAAATGCGCACTGTTTCGGCAACACAGCACTCACTTTTGAAATAAATTTTCAATATTTCCCAACGTTGTTCAAGCGTGAATCGATTTTTTTCGTACCGCGGAGATATAATACTATAATATGTTTCTGTCAAGTATTTTGGGCGCGAAAGAGCTCAGTGTCAAAATAATATGTAATTTAAAAAGAAACCAGCAGATGGCCCACCCGTTATAGATATGTTTAAATCATGAAAGTACTACATTCAACTTCGATGTAGTTTCTTTGATTTAGTATGACAGCAATAGCCGATAGTATTTTTATCAGGATGAGAGATAAAAACCGAATGTAGAGTGCCCAGAAATACATACCATTCTGTATATGCCAGAAGACGTTGCTGATTCTAATTCAAAGAAAAACCTTAACTCTCCCCAGGGGATAGCGACCCACACTTTGAAAACCCCTGATCTACCCATCTTGCTTTGGGTAAGTATACGGATTCCCGTCAAATCTCAGAAGGTCTAAACGCATGGTATACTCCCAAATTTTCATAAATGAATATTGATAAAACACTACTCTGAGCTCACCCTATAATTTCTCTCTGCTTTTAATATTAGACGTATTAGTAAACGTGTTTTTGAGCTGTCTCATATTCTAAAAGAATTAAATAACAAACATTTGTTTATTTAATCTAAAAGTTGGAGAAGAAACGTAAAGTGGGGGCGAAACGAATCTGAATCACAGCAAATGGTCCAGTAGTTAAGCTTGTAAGTAGAGTGAAGTATGGGCAATTTCAAAAAGTTTTCAAAACAGCAACACATTTCGGAAACCGTGAAACTATTTTTCGGAAAGTTGGACATGCACTTTCTTATGAAGAATGCTACTGAAGGAAGATGGCAGCAATAGTCTATCACCTACAGCTTATATTTAATAGTGATCTGAAATATAAGTAGTTCGTTTTGCACCGCTCTCCCCTACATCCCTACGTCCTGTATTATCTTGCCATATATACCTACATACTCGTACATACCACATGGGCAAGCAATTCCTTTAATAGTCAATGACTGCTGTGGTGATTTTTGATAAGGACCATAATTCCCTAAGGCCATAAAGCAATTCTCTCAAATAGTGTAGGCTTGCGCAGAATTTCAATAAAAGGTTCATAGTTGACTTTTCACTCAGGGTCTTGTTCAACGGCTTCAAAATGCATTTCAAGACTTGTTCTTGATTCAATCTGTTGCGATATTTTAATTTTTGTTTCCACAGAAATGCTTATCTGTGTCATAGTCTAATTCATAGCCAAAGTCTAACAGATGCGCTTTCCATTAGCATGAAAAACTGATTTGATTACCGACTTACAATTATTGTATATGATGCCAGAAACATTCTGGAAATTAAATTGCATTGACATTATGCGGGCCAGCCCTAGCAATTTATTCATTCAAATATTTGATGTCGAAAAGAATAGAGTTGATTACTAAAAAGTCCTGCATCTTTATTCATATTTGAAAGTGGAAGTTAATTTGGTCGATCTTAAACCCTCAGGCACACTGAATCCGGTCTGGATGCGATGTGCTCATGTTGTGTCTTTTCAGACCACAGTACTGAAATTAATAACACCAAACCCTTTTACTATAGATGCTGGTCGCATTAAGATTAATTCACCCACGACAACACGTTTCTTATGAAACATGAGATAGTTTACACTTGCAGGCAATTAAACAGAACGAAAGTAGAACCGGCTGATTTGGTCGCATTAGTTGCAGAGAATTCTGGCTGGCTTTTGTCATTAGATTTTCATTGGAAGAGGTGGAAATTATACATATATGTAAGCAGATATAGATTCAGAGAAGCACTATTCGCAAAGTGTGCATTAAACTTGTCGGTGCCGTTTTGTCGCCTTTTTTTTTGTTGATTTGTTACATGTCGTCATGTATGCATCAACCTTTAAACGCTACAAATAAGACTCTGACCGGACCGCAACCAGATCGGATTCAGTGTAAGTGAGTCTTAAATCTGCGTATATGAAATGAAAAAATTGAAAGTCTCTATTGGATTAACTTTGATTCAATAATTTTTTAAGAACCCAACTAGAAAACCCTCATTTCTTCCACTCAAAGAGAATGAACTTACGAGTGCTTGAACAAGTCCCTCCTGGTCCTTCCTAATATTTTATGAATTTTTATTCAGTCACCTTTCTCAAACATTCCCCCTTTGAATTCTGAAAAATGAATCTCTATAACCAATGAACATACCCACATGGATAATGTAAAAGCAACTGCTTCCACAGGGGGGTTGCGCTGTGAATTTGCCCCTATACCTTGTAACAATTATTGTATGTTGCTTTTTTGCGAATTGAACAAAATTTGCCACTCAACACTTAACAGCCGGAAGAGGTACACTGTGAAAAATTGTTTTGTTATTTTTTTTTTTTTTTTAGTAAAGAACACTCTGACTTCTGATGGTGGTTACTTTGTCACCCTTATAACTTACATACGTCAACATACCCTGTCATCAACCCAATCGCATTTGCTGTAGGTAGGTATACTCAACTGAGTTGGCAAATTTGCCATTTATGTATTAATATTCAGCACTCGACTAATCTTCCATCGAAAGTTTTAAATACATTTGTATTTGTAAAAAAAAATGGCTTGTTTATTATGTATATTAGGTTTGCCTCTGAAGAGATTTTAGTATTGTTTCTGCATTTATATTGTTTTACCCATTTTCATTGTCGATTTTCGAACGATTAATTGAAAAATTGAGTTGTTCAGTACTTATAAAGTTACCTTAGCAAAATTAACCATAGTGTAACCTGTAATAACTCACCACTTTTAGAGAGCAAATTCTTTGAGCACACTTCATTGCATCGTCATTAATGTATGAATGCAGCTAAATATGGTATCGATTTGCTCAAATTCTCTAACCCATAATTTGACAAGCTGTTTGTTATTTTTATATTATCTTTGCCAGACCACTAAAGAGAAATCAAGATTAAGCACATTAAGTACGCTCTGAACTGAAACTGAACCATCTCAGAACAATTTGATTGTATTTATGAAACACACCCAATCAGTTGTCAAATGAATACTATATTATTTGATTTTATTTACGGGACGTACTGTGAAAAAATTGAGCTCACCTAGCTATAAACGTAGAAATTCGGTGTCATGTTGCGCAATCTAAAAAAATATCACGGGCTGAAGACCTCGTGAACATTTAATCCGGAAATAACTCTTTATTTAGACGACCGTTTTCTACATTTTCAAAATTAAGACTAACTTATTACTATCCAAGTTTCTATCGATACACATAAGTTTTCCTATCCAAGCTCCAGGCTGCTGAATCAGCCATTTGCACCACGGCACGTGTAGGATTTCCAGTGCAGCGTGCATGTCACTTGACCCCGTTGCATAGCCCCGTGGGAGCATGTTCGCATCTGAATAAACCAATCAGCGAATCTGCAACAATTCGCTGTCACGCTTATAGGACGTGTGTCGTGGTAACTGATATGTCAGTACTCGTATCATCTTAGAAAAACAACAAAATACTCAGTCGCATCTATAGACATGACAATTTCATTCTATTTGTATTTCTGTAGGGTAGCTGAAATTATATAAAGAAAAATTAAAAAAAAACTTATTGCTGGCTAGATAGATTGGGTGAGCAGTGCAGCCGACGTTGTGTGACTGCGTATGATAGAAACTTGGCTCGAGGGTAGCTTAGTGACTCGCTAACCACTACCCTCCAGGCATATAGCTCGCAGTGCGACCGTAGGTTAATTTAAACAAAACAAGAGAGGCTCCTTTAAATATATTGAAAAGCGTTCCACATTTCTTCATTTTCTAGCTAAATGTTTACATAGTTTGTTTATATTTATGGGTGGCCATGGTGTAGTGGTAAAATCATCGCTTGTCACGTTGCAGATTCACGGTTCGAATCCTGATGTCAAGAATCATCTATTTATTTCGCATGACATAAATAAAAAAGTCGTTCAATTGCGAAAGCTTATGTCAACTCTACTGCGAAGGCATATCACTGGCAGTAGAGTGGTCATATGGCTAAAATGCAACTTGATCGTGATGATGACACCAGGAGGACGGACAAAAATACTGTGGATCATAAGCAACGACAATAACAGCAAAATAAAAAAAAATACTCCCCAGTTATCTGGACGCCACCCTTGGAGTTCATTAAAACTTAATACTACCTGAGTTTCAAACCAACTACACCTATCCGTCTTTCTCTTTCTGTCCTTTCCACAAAAAAAAACGCACGTGTCCTAAAATTAGTATCAGGGTATTCATATCCCCTTTGACAAGTGCAAATTATAAAAAAAAAGAAATAGTCATTAATTATTTTTAAACAAATATCGATGTTTAATTTGTGTTTAATTTCGTAATAAAATAAGGTGCACGACTGGACCGTGTACCTTGTGCAAATGTGTACATTACCTCGAATTAACTTTTTTCAAAATTATTAGAGAAAATTAATTTTTTTCGAAATTAGGCTTCGGTAAAATAACGTCAATTTGGAATTCGTAGGCATGGGTCCATTCAGAACCCATATATGAAGTTTAAATTAAATTCGTTTAGCCGTTTGCATATTGAATAGCAAAGCCACGTTTTCGAGTTTCTCAACAACGCAAATTAGTAAAGACAACGTGAAAGATGCTTTGTTTTAAATTGAATCATATCTTGAGATACCATGAACCTAAAAGTCTGCTATAATATACATATATTGTTAAGATCCGAAACGAAAGTTCTTTTAATGTAAAAATAACATCTCCAATAGTAAAATCTTAATTAGTCTAGAACACCTTTACTAGCACCACTATTGTTTTAAAATAAGATAATTTGTTTGCCCTTTCACACACACAAACAGCGGTTGGCAAGAGAAAGATTCTTCGTTTGATGTCTGCGCTTGTGTCATTGTTTGGATTTGCAGCGGATCTAGGTAGGCAAAGTCCTTAACTATCTCCAAATTGTAGCTGTTTATTGTGACGTTATATCCAAGTCGCCAATGTTGAATGTTCCTTTTTGATGACTGCATATACAGGGTCTTCCAATAGGCACTTCCGAACCTTGACAGTTGATAGCGGCCTATTGTTGAAACTACATCTGTCAAATTGGCTGCCATTTATTCAGTCTGTTTTGCCAAATCACCATGGACGGATAGAGCGTTCAACAACACGTGTAAATAATAAAATTGTTTTATCAAAATGGGTGTTCTGTTCGGGCAACGTTCCGCGCGCTTCGCCCATTTTACGGTCGCCATAATCGTCCTTCAGAGAGAAGTATTCGCTGTGTGGTGAATAAATTTGAGTCCACTGGTTCAGTAAACGATCAACCAACACCCGTACATCGACGAAACGCAAGATCTGACGAAAACATCGCCGCGGTCCGTGAGAGTGTGTAGGAGAATCCGGCAGTCGATTTCGCGTCGCTCACAAGAACTCGGCCTTTCGCAGACCACAACTTGGCGAATTTTGCGTCGTGACTTGGGCCTGCACCCGTACAAAATTCAATTGACCCAGGAGCTGAAGGTTAACGACCATAGACAACGACGTGTGTTCGCTTAATGGACTCTGGAGCAGTTGGAAACTGACCCTAATTTTCAACGAAAAATCATCTTCAGCGATGAGGCCCATTTCTGGATGAATGGGTACGTCAACAAACAAAATTGTCGAATTTGGGACGATACCAATCCACATGAGATCCAAGAGCGTCCAATGCATCCCGAAAAAATCACTGTTTGGTGCGGATTTTAGGCTGGCGGCGTCATCGGTCCATATTTCTTTGAGAACGACGTTGGCCAGACCATCACCGTCAACGGCGAGCGCTATAGGTCGATGATTACCAACTTCTTTTGACCTGAATAGGATCATATGGACACCAACAACATGTGGTTTCAACAGGACGGCGCTACGTGCCACACAGCTCACGCTACATTGGAAATTCTGCACGAGCGATTCGAGGGCATGGTCATCTCACGTGGAGGTGATGTGAACTGGCCACCGAGATCGTGCGATTTGACCCCGTTAGACTTTTTCTTGTGGGGTTTTCTGAAGTCGCAGGTCTATGCGAATAAGCCACAAACCACAGCGGCCCTCAAAGCCAACATAACCCATGCCATCGGTCAAATTCAGCCTAATTTATGCGCCAAAGTCATGGAAAATTGGACATTTCGAATGCGCGCTACCCAGAGAAGCCACGGCGGACATTTGAACGATATTATATTCCATACATAATGGCATCTATAGGCCTTTCAAACGAATAAAAAATGTCGATGATATCTCACACACACTTTGTTTTATTTAAATTTGAAGTTAGGAAGCATTTAATGAAAAACCCTTTATTTTGTTTTGTCCTCGTTAACCTCTAATCCCATTTTCGGCGCTTCTGTTTCAATACCCTCGAAAGCACCACTGACAGTCATTCTTCCAATTATGATAGTGTCGTCGGCGCACTCGAATAGTTGTATAGACTTTTGAAAGATTGTACCCCTGATGAAAGTGCGTCACCTTGTCGTAATCCTTTTCTGATCTCAAAGGCATCGGTGATCTTGCAACCGACCTTAATGGACCAGCATACATTCTCCATCGTCATCCTGCACAGACGGACAAGTTTGGCAGGGATGCCAAAACTAGGCATGACTCTGTATATCTTGTCTCAATAGACGCAATCATAGGCGACCATACTGTTACGGACAAATCGGATTGTTGACAATAGGTTTAAGGCGTTCACATAATATGGCAGATAAGATCTTGTACGCAATGTTGAGGAGATTAATACCTGAGGACTTATTATTTTTTCGCACGAAACGTGAACTATATATATACCTATTATCATCACCTAAAACTATGTATTTTCTTGTAATTTTTCCTTATACTCGTACGAGTATATTGTATGATAGATTGTAGATTGATGGTTGATGTGGGATCTGGTCACCTTATAACTGCGGCCACTACTGGGCCTATTATAATTTCTCTAATCTTAAAACACATTCAAGTTGCTAGAGTGGGTGATGAATTCAACTATGTTTTTGAGTGAGCTAGTAGATATATGATATCTTTTGTTTCAAGGTAGAATTTTACCTAAGTAAAGATGACGTATTCTGGTTAACCAGTCCCAGTTATATAAGATATGTTCTGCTGATTCCATAGCCATGAGGTGTTTTTTGACTCGTCAGTGGCCTGTAAGGAATCTTGTGGCTATTCGAATCTGACTCCTAGTTAGCTGTAGGAGTTGTTTCGTTCTTTTGTGGGAGGTATTTGGCAGAAAGATTTTGGTTTGACTATTACCTTCAGTTTTCATCCAGTAATGATGAACTTTTTTTTTTTCCTTATGTTTGATGAGTCCTGGCACCCAATTGGGATGAACTCTGTTTGTGCTGCCTAGCGTTAGGAGTAGTTGGAAGTAGTCCCATACTAGTTTGGATACATTATCATATAACAAATTTGTTAGATTGTTGATGCAATCACAATCATTGAATAAACTAATTCTACAAAATATCCCTAGGATTAACAAATTATCCGTAAGTTAAAGTAATTATTTCTTAAATTACATTTTTCCCGCCTTCAATAATACAGAAGGTATTCTCTAATGTTTAATTATAATAGCGTCACTTCAACTGAATCGTAAAAATGCAAAATCGAAAAGGTTAAAAGCCAAGTCCATGATTTGACTGCGAATTTTTAATGACTATAAAGTCTGTCTATACTTTTTTATCATCATTTTAGGGTCTTCAAATTATGTATCCTTAAAATGGGGAGACAACGAATTGTAGGGTAAATAACAAACGAAAAAGGTTTCAAGAAAGACCCACCCATTCTCTGACAGAAAGACATTTCTATATATGTACAGGTACTCATACATATTTCAATGTACTTGCTCTTTAAATTTGCAGACTAAAGAGCCCTTATCAAGTCTTGCTGTAGCATATTTTTTATTCTAAGTGTATTTTCGCATAGAATGGTGTTATTCTGCTCGCTTTTGGTGTAAACACAGAGCGGTAAAATTACTTCAACCATTAGCATTTGTACTGAAATGGGGTGAAAATCCTTTTCCATCCCATTTCCTTTTTTTTTTTACTCGTATACAGAAGAGCGATATAATTCTTCTATGTATATACGAGAACGCATATATCACGGGCCGCATCTGTACATAGTCGTTATTTGTTGCCACTCTCTAGATACATATTTGTCTAGATAGTACTTCTTGCTGTTATCAGAAGGTGCTGAGTGGTGTGGTGACTTGCGCGTTATGTAAGGGGAAAAGGAAGCTTTCAGTTCCTTCTGAAGTACAACAAAATTTCTTAAAATTCTAAGGATACCTTTCCGATATAACCATTGTCATTGCTTGCAGCTTTTCATCGTTGATTTTTTTTTTTACCGAATAGACATTGAACTGGTTTGGATTCGATATCCCAATTTAGAAAAACCAGTTCACATATTCCCGTTTGTAAAATCCCGAAAACCAAAATATTGAAATCTCAAAAAACCGCTTTACTTATTAATTATGAAAGAAAGAGTTTTGTAAGTGCTAATATCAGAATAGAAAAGTATTTGTTGTTAGGTCCCCACATACTTAAATAGTGTAGGCTACTTAAACAAGAAATGTCCCTTCTTTATGATTCTCATAATTTCAAATGTGTTGGTGTCTTTACAATTCTCAGATGGTATACTTAACTAAATGATATTGTAAATATTTTCTGTGGTGATCGGTAAGTACGAGGGTAGGGTATTAGCACCTAAACACGTTTTTTTAAGTACTATAAATATTTCCATTTAGAGATATTTTCAAACATTCGTACAAAATTCTAGCCTGTGAAAAAAAAGAGACCACCACCACATGTCGTTATCGTTTTCTGATACCGAGTTGGTATCGGAACCGAAAGTATCGATGCCAACAGCACTTAGTATCATAACAAATGTATCATCGATTCATCCCTAGTTAAGGGATTAGATTAAATTAGTGACGGATGCCTTAGATATTCCTACCAGTAAGAAATATCAATTTCAGTAATATTCTGATTCGATTTAAACTATCATACATATCATAATTCGGTGATGAAAACCTATTTCGAATTTCGATTTCTTTTTGAAATTTAGTTAAACTTTTTAGTGAACTCGTATTGCAGACATTTTGAATAAGGTGAACTTTACATTTAACAGAAATTATAAAAGCTATTAGAAGGTTTGAGAACAAACTAGTCTTATACGTTTTTTTTTTTATTTTGGAGAGACTGCATGGACCTGCTTGTGATTGGTGAAATTTTTTAAAATTTTAAAATTTTGAAAGTGTATATTTACACACATGTTTCTTCAAACTTTTTGATCAACAAGTTTTGGTGTCCGTTCAACGTTTATGGTAATATGAATGCTCTAATTTGCAACTTTAAGGGCTCAGGGTTGCCATAACTTAAGTTCAAAAAAAGTATTGCTGAGAAGTTATACGCTTTCTAAAAACTCTTAAGAAAAACCGTTGCCAGCTCTCCGGCTATCCAGACCTATTAACCTTCACGTCCACTATCCAGTTCGAGTGGGATTTAAGCAACAAGAACTGCTTGTCTAAATGCTTAGTTTAATTTGAGCTTTTGGGAATATTTTTACATGGGAGCTTAACATTTGATTGAGCAGGATACTACGCCTTAGGTTAGGAATATACTATGCACATACTAGTATGGCAACAATCACGGCGTGACTTTTTATTTCTAGTGTTAGGTATTTATCTGACATTGTACCGGAAAAAAACTTGATTTAGGTGTTGATCGCATTAGTGGGAAATACGAGGGCAAGGTAAAAAGTTCTCGACCTGACAATGAAAGACTGCGATTTTCATTTAAAAAATGATTTTATTTTTCTACATAATCTCACACACTTGGTCCAGCGTTTCTCCAACATCAGTATTCCTTCTCGGAAGTGAGAGTCTGGAAGGCTGTGAAAATATTCATCTGCGGCCCTCTCAACTTCTGCATTGGATGCGAAGCGCTTCCCAGAAACAAATTTCTTCAAGTTCGGGAATAGACAAAAGTCTGAGGGTGCCAAATCAGGTGAATAGAGGGATGGCCGAGCAAATTGTACCCCAAATCCCGCAGTTTTCCCGTCTCCAACACACAATTGTGTACAGGTGCATTGTCCTGGTGGAAGATAATTTTTTTCTTCTTCAAGCCAGGCCACTTCTCGCGAATTTTGGCATCCAGCTGGTCAAAAAGCCTGTAATTGTTCTGCCTTTCTCAAGGTAATCAATTAACAGGATGCCTTTCGCATCCCAAAACACACTGGCCATGACCTTTCCGGCAGATGCGATCGATTTCGCTTTCTTTGGCGCTGAACCACCGGCTTCCACCCACTTCTTCGACTGCTGTTTCGTTTTTGGGGTGTGGTGGTGGACCCATGTCTCATCCATGGTGACAAATCGCTGCACAAAATCGGTCGGATCCCTATTGAATCGGTCCCAAAGATTGCCACGAAAATCGTTTTCGCATTAGCTTTTGATCGGCATTCAGCAAATGCGGCACCCATCTTGCGCAGAGCTTTCGCATCTCTAAGTTTTTGTGCGAGATGTTTCGCACCCTCTCTTCCGATATACACATAGCCTCAGCTATCTCACTCACCTTCACTCGCCTATCGTCCAACACGATATCATGCATTTTTTCCTGCGACCACTGTTAAATTCAGCTGCCCTACGAACTAATGAGAATTGCACCCAGACAGGAAACATAAATTTTTGCTGATTGAAACGCCATCTCTGCGTCAGGCCGAGAACTATTCACCTTGCTCTCGTATACGCGACTTCGATTTAATATTTATTCAATCATGCCCAGGCATCGTTCATGATCACTTCTGCCGGGCTGTTTTTTTGTAGGTTATGGAACATAAAGATGATCTATCGAAAGTAAGCCAAATTTTCGTGCCGATCGGGTGAGAAGTTTTAAAAGTTAACACCTCATAACCAGAAATAAATGTCAGCTAAGCAATGATTTTGTGGTTAATTCCACCGAAATTTGAGATATTAAATTTTATATTGAAAAATGATTTTATAACATGGAAGTCATGTATGGTTCCATGTATATTTCTCATTTGTTTTAGGATGTGTGCTGTGCAGTTGTCCTGTTTTGTTTTCATATTTTATTGACAATTGCAAACTTTTGATGAAATTCAACTTTTGTTAAAAAATCATGACAGTTGTTGATTTTTTCTAAAATCTGAGATTTTTCGGGACACATTTAAAATGCGTGACCGTAGTTAGGAAATCGGGACTGTCCCTCTAAATCGATTCAACTAAAAGAAAGTGTGTATTAAACTTACAGGAAAGTTACAATCCGTCTATAACGGATCGTATGATATTCTATCCCCCATCTTTTAACTTATTCCTAAATAAGTGTATATTTCTATACCGAGGATATTGTCGCGATTTTTAAGAAATTTTACCACAAAACTGTTGTTACAACTTTTGATTAGCAAAAAGTGGGCGTAGTTCACAAAATTTGTAACAGAAGTTCAAGGATTCACAATAAGACTTAACCATTGCCGTAGTTGAGACGCCGGGTAATCGGGACAGCCACTTAACTGGGACAAATGAAGCAAAATAGAAATGAAAAAGAGATGAATTTTTCCGATTATTACGAGTAGGAGCCCTAGCTGCGCAATCGGGATATATCCATCATAAGTTTTTGAGCTGTGTTTTAAAAATTATTTTCTTATTTCTTCAATAAATTTTTATTAAATACGTATATACTCGTATGTGTGCGTTTATCTTTTTTTAACTTCGTCTTTCACCTCGCATAATTGAGGCAGCCGCTTAATTGGGGCAAACCTGATGTATCCCAATTAGGCGGTATCCATGTATGTGGGTCGGAATATCTGCATTTTTATTTTTATAAAACGCCCCCAAAAAGTGGGCTTGGCAATATATAATCTTCTTCTTCTTCTTTTCCTTAGGGCGAAGTTATAATCCGGAGTAGAAAGATCACAATCCTTCCACTTTACTGCATCCCTTCTGGTCCGCCTGTGGGGTTTGCCGGTGTGACCTCAGAAAGTACCGGCAGACTTCCCGGTTTCACTTCTTCACTGAGGCCAATCGAATGCTGGTGTTTTTGCATTTGTGTGATCCAGTTGTTTTTTTTGCGCAGTTGTGTAGGAACGTTGATTGATATTGTCTTTTAGACGGGGTTCGGAGGATCTCTCCTTTGAATATTACAATATCAACTGAGCCGGTCGTGCTTTATCTTGCTTGTGATGGATCATCATTTCTTCAAGCTCGTAGTTGCGACCACTCATTTTTTCAAGGTTCCAACTCGCGACTCTTAGGTTACGCTTAAGCCGTTGCATTATTCTGCTATCCCCCTGAAACCAAATAGCTCTGACCCGAGCATTTCTGCTCGTCCAAGGATCACAACTATGCGTAGCATTGGTAGTGCTTATCTTTTTAGCGTATTTTTCCATAATGCTAGGGTTTAAGCGTTTTTTGATATTGACACGCGCATGCTCCTGATTTTTGATATATGTTTGATCTTACTTTTACAACACCGGTGATCTCCAGTCGTGTCAATCCGCGGATTCGCATGCACACTTGCGACAGTTTTAAGATAGTATGTGTGTTGCTTGGCCATATGTAATGTATAGACGAAATGTAGATAAAGTCAATGTCCACATATTTTAGCTCGACAATATTTAATTGAATTTATTTAACATGTGGGGCGTGTCTGTGGGCGGATTTTAACATTTTTTACACTCGTATTGCATCGGATTCTAGAAAGCTTAAGTACTCGTATATACCAAATTACATGTTTCTATCTCAAAATTATTATTTCCCTATGGTACAAACTATATGTCAAACTTAGTATACCCTGGATAGGGTATAAAAATCGAATGTCCGTGTGAATAACTTCTGTTGTCCGGTACCATTTGGATATATGTACATACATATAACTTGCTGAGAACAACATGGAACTGTACACATTAGACCTAAAACTGTGCCCTGGAAGATCCAGTTGGGGAATGGTAGACCAAAAGAGTCATCATGACTTACGATTATTATTACGTGCGTGCGTAGTGTTTATATTTGTTCCTTTCAATCCTTGTCCGTACATAAACACATGCATGCCTAAAGCATACCTGTTTGTACACTGCATATACATACAGAGTTCGTAACCTTGACTACTGTAAGGCCATTGTACCATTTTGATAGTAGTAGTAGTACCTGAAGAACAGCTGACTGGTTTCAGGTTTCGCTTCATTATTATTTTATGGGTTGCGAATCACTCCAGCAAAGAAAGGAAACAAGAAGACCAACACAAAACTAGCATTTACGCCGTCTGTGGAAAAAGTAGACGCCGTTCGGCAGGAAGAGAAAAAGAGCGAGTTTTCTTAACAAAAACCGTGATAATAAAGAAAGAAAACACATCGAAATAAAGGTAATTCCAAGAAAGTATCTTCTCGGGTGTGCCCGCCTTGCTGCAGCTAGGGGTTTTATGTACACCTTGTTGTATTCTGTTCCGCCTCTGGATTATATTCTTTGCGAGAGAAGCTTGGATGATACGTATACATACACTATACACATTTGTTTCACACATGATTTGCCATGATACTGAAACAAGAATGAAGTTTTTTTTTAGGATGCGGAGATGTAGGTGTGTAAGAGGTGGTTTCGTTGTTATTTTTTTTTTTTTTGTTTCCTCAGGTGTTTTCTCAGAAATACAAACAGGAATAAAAGCACAAGGAAACCTGAATATGGGCTTTCAAAGGATTAAAAAGTGAGAGGAGTACCTTATATATGATACTCTGTAAAAGGATAGAAGTTATGAGAATTTATTTAGTCACATGAAACAAGATTGCTCTTTGGATTCCAATTTATACTCGTAGAATTTCACAAATTCTCTAACGTGCTGGATGTTTATAAAAATATTCTTCACCTTAAATTGTATCACATAAGTCCGTATGTATATAGTAGATACTTCAAAAAACGACCCCTGTACACATATATTATTATTTTTTAATCCTGGTTCGATACTGAATGTATAAAATAAAGGAGTCAGCTGTCTAAAAGCGTAAACTCTGTGCTCTCGAAGAGGATATACCAAAGAAGCAACAAATCCTACAAAACACTATGCAGTGTAAAACGGGTTCAGTTTATTCAGAAACTTGCTAATGTACTCTCAGTAAAAAAAAAATACTGAAAAACGTACTGGAAGGTAATAATAAGGAAGCTGAATGATGGTCGTTACATTAGAGGTTCGCATATACAAGCCAATATTGTAGGAAATAATTTTAAAAGATTCCTTAAAGCCAATTTGCACTGATACAATGTCGCTCTTCGTTCTGCCTTTGATATCTGTGGAATACGAGTACGTAATTATGATGGAAGAAGTCCAAAGTGCCATTGAAAGAAGAAAAAGTAAGAAAGCATAAGCATACGCTCGCAGGCTTCATAATACAAATATTGAAGAAGATTTATCGAAGGTGTTGAGGCTAGTTTTATATTAGGTGCGCAATTAAGTTTTTTGATGAAAGTGCAACTTTATTGTGAAAAAATGGTTACAAATGAATTATTCAAAGTACAGCCCATCGCTAGCTACAACTTTTTTCCATCTTTCTGGCAGAGCTCGAATACCGTTACGGTAAAAGTGTTCATCTTTTGGGGCTATCCGCGAATCAAGCCATTTTTTGATGTATTCATATGAGCGGAACTGCTGATCAGCCAGACCATGTGCCATCGAACGGAACAAGTAATAATCGGATGGCGCAATATCTGGGGAATATGGCGGGTGGGGTAGGACTTCCCATTTGAGCGTTTCCAGGTAGGTTTTAACGGGTTTGGCAACGTGAGGCCAAGGGTTGTCATGCTGTAGAATCACTTTTTCTTACCTCTGCTCGTATTGTGGCCGTTTTTCACGGCTCAATCGCATCAATTGAAGTCGATACCGTTCCCCAGTGATGGTTTCAACAGTTCATAACAAATTACACTGACCTGGTCCCACTAAATACACAGCATAATCTTCGCAGCATGAATATTCGGCCGAGCCGACAACGTAGAAGCATGACCGGGCAGTCCCCATGACTTTCTTTTCTTTGGGTTGCTGTAATGAATCCATTTTTCATCACCCGTCACGATACGATGAAGAAAACCCTTCCATTTTTGCCGCTGGAGCAGTTGTTCACAGGCTATAAAACGACTCTCAACGTCCCTTGGCTTCAAATCATAAGAAACCCAAGTTCTTTGTTTTTGAATCATTCCGAACGCATGCAATCACGTGGAAACGGTTTGACGGGTAACTCCAAATGTTGAAGCAAGCTGTTCTTGTGTTTGGCACGGATCCTCATCGAGCAATGCCTCCAATTCAGATCGTCAACATCGAAATCACCGTCTTTGAAGCGACGGAACCAATCACGGCACGTTGTTTCACTTAGAGCAGCATCTCCGTAAACTTTTTGGAGCTCTCGATGCGCTTCAGCCGCCGTTTTCTTCGAATGAAAGAAGAAAATCAACACTTCCCGCAAATGACGATTCTTTGGCACAAAATCAGACATTTTCACACAACCAAATGTATATGACGCCAAAACAAAATCACTAATGTGCCAAAACAGTTCGTTTACCATATGTCTAAGCTCGGTACATGACGTTTCGGATATGTTAAAATCGACCAGCACTTACTGCTGGAGCCATCTATTGAACTTAGTTGCGCACCTAATAGTAATAATATTCCAAACATGTTAGTCTTCGCATTCCTCGTAAAGTTAGCGAGTCTGTGTCCTGATTTAAGCAAGGGTATATCTGTACCAAATTTCATCTACCCAACTGAAAATGTATAACCGAGAAATTATTATATTTAGTTACAAACAGCGCTCGGAATAGATGTGAGGAATGATCATAGGAGGGTGGGAGTAGCATCATCCGACTGAGAGATGTTACCATGAAAAATAACTATTCTTCACCCAAATATTTCATTCATGTCATGGTTATGATCAAATTGCAGTGGGTTGTGATATATGTATTTACTCAAATGGATTAGCACAGCAGCAGGAGTAAAGCAAAAAAAAAAAAATTATCCGAAATGCCCAACATGCTGCTAATTATAATCAATAATCTAGAATCAAACTGTTTGATATGGAATCTCAATGTTAATACTCAATGTTAAGGTAATGGTATGATATTTGGGAATAATCCTGGCCGGATTTACAGGAGAGGAAAATTGGATATTTGGGCAGCAGCGCTTGGAAGTGGTAAAACAAAATCATTACCTAAATGACGTGCTTACCCATGGATTATTATACTCTACCCCTCTGCAAGAGAAGCCAAGAGAATCAGAAAAGGCGATAAATAATACGAAGAAACAAAATTCAGGAGCAAAAATAATGCCTCAACAAGGTAGAAGTACAAAGATCAAATATGTTCTATGCGAACCAGGTAACATGCCTACGTATATGAATGATGTATGTGAAAACGTGTCTTCCTCATATGCGCCTGTATACCCTAGGGTTGCATTTTGAGTACATATTAAAACTACTGGACCAAATTCAAATCATCGTTTACAAAAGATTATGCTACTAATCCCACAAAAAAGGAAAGTCAGACGGGATTCTTAGAAAGTTCAACCCAATACCAAAGTTGAAGCATCTACAAGATCCTAATGGAAAAAAATAGCTTCACGAAAATAACTATTTATTAAACAGGCTGGAACTGCTTCTGCTGAATTACAGACCTTACGGAAATGATTTGCCAATATTTTGTACCTTGTGCAGAAATAGAAAGAGGATATATTTATTTCACTTCCTGGGTAGTTGCCCAATTCTGCAAGGACTTAAGAGAGGTATTATTGGGATAAAAGCGTGCTACCGATGAACGAAGTAAGTGGAGAGTGCTGTGCAATTATGTATTGGAGTTTTGGGAGTTGGCAGGAGAGAAAACTACTTGTCTTTAAAAATAAATAAACATTTTGGCATTAACAAAACATTTTTAAGACTCGACCCTTGAGTCTCTCGCTCAATGATCGCGCACTTAACCACTGAGCTACGGCCCCCACTTGTGTCCTTATTGTTTTTTTGTTCTAATGAAATGAAAGATAAGGTGAGATACTAACGGTATTATACTCAAAATGTATAGAAAAGTTGTTTACCCCAAGGAGGCTACGCGTATGTCTGATGCATTGCCTTTCGCCTCTTTCGTTTACGATAACTTTTGCGAAAATGTACCGATTTGAATTTGAAATCCAACGACGTCAGATCACACGATCTTGGTGGCCAGTTGATGTCGCCAAATCTGGAAATTAAACGGCGGGGGAAGTTTTCGTGTTTTAGAGCCAAATTTGCCTGTGTTGTGTGACACGTATCCCCGTTCCGCATGTCACTCACAACAATGTCTTCAATTTCAGGCAAAAAAAAAATTGGTTATCACTCGAAAATAGCGCAGAGAATTCACCGTTAGAGTGGCGCCTTAGTCGTTTTCAAAAACTACGGCCCGATCACGCCGCTGCTGTTCTACAGCGCGCACCAAACTGTCATCCCAAATTCTGCAATTTTGTTTGTTTACGTAACCATCGTGCCAGAAATAAGCTTAAAGAAGATTTTGTTCGATAAATCGGTGTCAACTTGTTGATTTTCCAGCACCCAATGTTCTGCGCATTTTTTGGTCTATGACGGTGGTTAAACGATTCATATTGTAAAATGGCAAGGCAAGAACTAACTACATGTTACTATGGATCACAGATGGATTTGGCAGATGCCATAAAGCAGAGATGTGAAATCCCAACCTAGAAATGAATAACCCTTTATAGAGAAACTCGATGAGGTGGACAAATATTTTTTTTTTTTCTTGGAGTAGCTCCCAGTGCCGCCCCCCAATCAAAATATTTGTTATAGTATTTTTTCTGATTATTTTCGGTTCAGCACATACTATAGTTCTTGAGTAGTATTGTTTAAACTTTTTTCATTGTACTTCAACGTGCGCGTTACTATTTCTGACTGCACTCTCTTAATCCCAACTACTATGTAGCTTGGTTCTATTCTAAATTCATACGAGTACATTCACCAATTTCACCGACTCGTCTCTCTCCTGTGTTGTGATGTATCTCGTATATATCTTGAGGGTAGAAGAAAACAAAAACCTGATTTTTAGATTAATGTAGATTTTTTGCTTCATTCATAAAAAAAATCAAACAAAAGATGAAACGATATACAGATACATCTTGCACCAGGTGAATGGTGAATCACATTTCAGTCTCTTTGCGAGACTTTTGACAGACAATCAGAAAAATGTTCCCTCACTCAAGTTGAATCGTCTTGGTTTCTTTTACGACTGCTGTTCATTACAGCGAACAAAAGATATGTACATTCTCAAGTAGCTGCACGGATGATGATTATGGTGATGATGATCATCGTCATCAGCAATATGATGAAAGGAGATTTTAAAGTCGACATCGATTATAGTGACGATGATGATAACTATCAAAACGTTTGGGATTCCTTTTTCCTTCAATGTTGAGGACTTTGAGCTATTTAATTAAAAAGAAACAAAAAATGCAAAGGGCTGGTTGGTGTGCAGGCCTGAAAATACAAAATCCAGACAATAAAAAAAATACCTGTTTTTTCTTTGGCGAAATTCTACTTTTGGCTTCTACCTTTCTTCCTTTTTCCCTCAAACGGTTTTTTTTCCCTTCTGGCTAAATTTCCTCTCTTTGAAATTTTCATGTTACATTTAATAATTTCTGAGAAATTGATTAGTTTGTTTTCGTCTTCTTATTCTTAGATAGTAAGAAATCCCTTAACTTTTTCTTGAAACACATATGAATGTATATATATTTTTTCATTTCAGGTAAGAACATGAGCATTCATGTGGAAAAATCAACTTATAATGAAATTATTTACACCTACTCTTCCGTTGTGATTTGAATGGGTTCGATAGGAGTGAGGTTCGACGAATGTATTATAATATGGTGAGTGAAAGAATGTTGCTAGTCAGCTTATGCTTTCTGATTTTGTTGGGCCTTTTTAGCAAAAGTTGAAGGATTTAAAAATTGAGTAAGGTGTGAAAGCACATAAATCGTTACGCTTGAATTAACCTTGCTTACTTAGGCTTGGCGCGCAGTGCGACACTGTCGGCTAAGAAAATTGATGCTGCAAAACAAACACAACTGGACACTCACAACCACCTGTCTTTACAACATTCTGCACTGCGATCGCTGCTATTTTATTGGGTTTCCAAAAAATCAAACTGCTTTCGCCTCAATTGGGTACGATCACAATGACAGTAGCTCCACATTTTAGAAGTTGTTTCTAGAAGTTTTTTCTATGAGGAATACTGAAAAAATACCATCAATAAAGCGCATCTATACATGTGAAATTATTAAAATATGTTTAAAAAAATGCATCATCAAATCACTACCCCTCGTATACAGGAAGAATCTTTCAAATAAAAAAAAAAATTCATCAAAATCGGTTCATCGGTCCGAACAATTAAAATATTACGCAAAATCGACAAAACTTCGCGAATTGATTTTGAATATACATAAACATATTTCCAATAAAAAACAAATAAAAAACAAAATGGGACAAAATCTCGATAAATTGCAAAGAACCGCAAACCAGATTTTTAAAATTATTCTTTTTACTTTATTTTTAAATTACTTGCCAAATACTTACAAAATAAAGGCTATGTAAAGGTAAAAAGCCCTTAAGCAACCTTAAAACACAAAAACGTGATTTATAAATTAATTTCAAACTTAAACAAGGGCTTCGTGAGCTAATCGCCAAAATTTGTTTTTATGAGGTTTTTAGAACCCAAAGCGGTACAAGTGTTTTGAAATACTCCTACAAACACGCAAACTGTTTTTTTGATATCTTTACTAGAATTTGAAAAAATATTGTCAACAACATATGTAGACGTTTACTTTGTGTACAATTGCCCGTACATTGTACAGGTCACGACCAGTTTTTGGAGGTATGTTCGTAAAAAAAAACATTTTTATTTTCTCAAACCTATTAACGGTGATGGCTAAATCACCGTTAATACCTCATCAGAATTCGTAAACTCAAATTGTGAGGACCACGCCCACTTTCTTCGTAACAACAGTCTTTCTGATAAAATTACTTAAAAATCTTGGAAAAACAACGCTACATCCAATTTATTAGATATGGGCTAGAAGATAAGATTAGAGTTGGACTAAGTCGTGAATTTATGTTCACAAGTATAATTGTGAACTTGATCTTTGATTCACTGTGAATATAACTTGTGAATGTGAATTCACAATAGGGCGGTATAGATAAAATGTATTGATCGACCAGATAAGAACGATAGGAAAAGAAATTTAAATAAAACAACAAAGGTGTGAGATATCATTTTTGATTCTGGCTTTATTTTGAAGCTATATTTATGCCATTATGTATGGTTGTTTGTTTTGTTTTTAATGCATTTTTATTTTCGGAATTTATGAACTCTTAACAGCTAGACACAAAAAACGCCTAAAACTAGCTTAACTAACTTAACTATGTTATATACTAACTTAATGGCCCTATGCGGGCGCTCTAAGCTAAACCTAATGCTTAAACTATGTCTTTCGACGTAACATAACTTAAAATATTTATTAAATCTATACTTACAAATATTGGGTACCATTATGTATGGAATAGCACATCATTTCACATGGCCGCCTCGGCTTCGCTGGCACTGCTTCAAGCGGTCGGTCCCATATTTGATGACTCGGTCCAATATATGCGGCGTTATTCCGGCAATAGCCTCTCAAATGTTGGCCTCAAGCTCGTCCAAAGTGGTTGGCTTGTTAGAGTAGACTAAGGACTTGTCATAGCCCCGGAGAAAATAATCGAGGGGTATCAAGTCGCATGATCGCGGCGGCCAATTGATGAACGCTCGCCGTGAGATGACCCAGTGCCAAATTTCTCCTTCACCACTTCGAGCGTTGCGTTGCTTGTACGGCATGTAGCGCGTCTTGTTGGAACCACAACTCTGATATATCGATGTTGTCGAGCTCTGGACACAGAAAGTCGGTTAACATCGCTCTATACCGAGGACGGTAACGGTGTCTCCTTCCTCATTTCGAAAGAAATAAGGCCCGATGATGCCGCAAACCGCACCAAACAGTCAATCTTTGTGGATCCATTGATGCTTGGTCGAAAACTTGTGGATTGTGCTCGGTCTAATAATGGCAATTTTGCTTGTTGACATAGCCGCTGAGTCAAGAATGGGCCTCGTCCGAGAAGATAATTTTTTGACCAAAATCCGGATCTCCGGCCAACATTTCAAGCGCCCAATTAGCGAACTCACGGCGTTGTCTATGGTCGTTGTCGTTGTCGTTGTCTTAAACTTTTCTACGGTGCGACGAATTGCCTGCGCACGAAATTCACGTTGCGTATTTACAACTGAGCCGGAATTTCGATAATATTTTTTAATAATTTCCACGCGTTCGGGAAGCGTCAAACGGTGCATGATGAAATGGCAAACCTTACTCAATATTTTTATATGGGAATGTAAGTATTTATTCAGTGTTTAGAAACGATAAACTAACTAAAACTGGTGTTGGGCGCTATAAAATAAATTTGACTATCAATAGTCTACTGCAGGAGCTGTCAAGATGACGAAAATATAGAAACCATCAAACACCTACTCTGCGACTGCCCAAATATCCACAATCGTCGCCTACTCCATATGGGAAACAGACTCTTCGGAGAACAACATGTTTCGTTGATGGACGTAACGAGATTCATAAGGAGCGCACGCTGGTTCGAGTAAGAACAAGCTAACTAGATATAGTGTTAGATGCAAGCCTCCCAACCTAACCTATCAATAGTTAATAATTTAATGATTTTAACTCAACTGTAGAATAATTTCATTCATTTATTCTTTCATCCATTCAGAATGCGGGGAATATATGTATACAATAAAAAACATACAGGAAAGTTACAATACGACTACTTAATTCCTAATTAGATATTCGCAATAAGCATTAGCCATAAGTAGTTTTGCAGAAGCAAAACACGCTTTTTGAAAAAAAAAAAAACGTCCCCAAAAAGTGGGCGTGACCACGTACAACGTATGGACGAAATGTAGAGAAAGTGAGTGTCTACACATTATATCTAGAAAACATTTTACAGTTTCTAGCCAAAATATTGAGAAAAACCAACATTTTTTTAAAACTGAAAACTTTTACACTTGTACTTCTTCCGATTCTAAAAAAAACTTATTTATGTATGACAGGCGGGCGGATGGATGAACATGGCTAGATGGACATAACCTTTGGTTCTGATCATAAATATATATACTTTTGGAGATATATTTCTCTATGTTACAAATTACGTGTATAAACTCAAGTTCACAAGAAAAAAACATTTTCGGGATATTCCCACTCAAGAACAAATATTCATAATTGATTCCCATTAACTTCGGGTAAAGTCGGACAATATTCGATTTTTTTCGGCATCCATCTTGCAGAGTATTTCAAAAACTAAAATTCAGGTCGAAATTATTTCGTTCGTACTACGATTCGTTTTCGAGATATTCGCATTCAGAAACTATTTCACCAATACGGTTTAATGTCGGACATTTTGAAGAATTGCGTATTTACAATTTTCGACCTCCATCTTGTAGAGAATTTAAAACCTAAAATTGCTGTTGTAATTATTTTTTTCGCACGACGCGCACCGTTTTCGAGATATTCACACGCAAAAAATGATTTCCATCATTAGCTTCGGGATAAAGGCGAGCATTTTAAAGGATGAGCAATTCACGATTCACATGTAAAAGTTTGGTTGTGTTAATTCACAAGTTTGCACACATCATTGTACCTCACATTTCGCTATGATGTAGATAGATTGAAAGCTTTAGTTGTGAATTTAAAACTGTGATGTTAAAAGAAAACTGCTTATTTATTTTAAATAGTAAATAGTTCACAGGTAGTGCTTTTTATTATGCCATCCGTTCTGTTTTTTTTTTTTTTTTTTGTTTAAATAAATAATTTGGTACGATTTAGGTAGTAATTATTACATTTTATTTAATTAATATTTCGAATTGACATAGATTGGTTCGATTTTAGCTTATTTTATTTGAATAGAAAAGGGAAACTATTTAGGTGTACTTAGACATATGATAGTGCCTTAGTTGTCTTCCTCCTTTCGTCATTACTCTCTTTTCATCACTTTTATGCCAATAACTTTAAACTGCATGCTGTTAGAAAATTTGTATGCTAACAAAATTTTTGATTAAAATACTGATTTCATTCAATTACAGTCTTCCAAAAAAGTCTTCTAATCACACTTTTGCTTTAATGTCCTGTTCAGTTCTCTTCATTCGTTTGAATCTCCATAAAGAGGAATGAACTTAACTGCGCTATAAATGGTCAACATTACCACTTTCAGCATTGTGGACCACCCAATAGCCTGTTGGATGTTTGCTTCATCATTGTTGCTGGAATAAAGGTTAAAAGTGAATTATTATGCTTTTCATTTCCATCCTCAAATGTCCTTCCCAACTCTGTTGAAAACCCATTAGTGCCTTCATATCCGAGCTCCGGGATTTTCCCCTATTGCTCTCTTCATCTCTCTTCCATACAAATGAAATGAATTATTTACATTGCTTGGTCGGGTTTGAAACACTCATTCGGGTCTCGGGTCTATGGTATGGGCTGAACGGGATGAGTAAGAACCACCCTAGCAGGATAAACAGAATCGCACATTTATACGTAGTCTCACAGAATGTATAAGTTTGTTGTTTGGGGTGACTGTGAGTATGCAGGAAATGGTGCTGATTTACAGACATCTCTGCCGCATATACAGGATGTATAGTCCTCTGACATCCGCAAAAATTAAAATGATAGTGTGCCTACATTTAGCCTGATTGGAAAATTTTTCTTGGATTGGTGGAAGGATTTGCCACGATTTATGAATTAAATTCTGCAAAAATAGAAAAGCATTTAAGAACACATCGTAAAGCCAATTAATAATTCAAGTAATTTACGGGGAAGGTTTATTTTACCAAGGTGTAAAGATAACTCGTAATACTATCCTGGTAATGAGAATTGTGGATTTTATGAGGCTACAATTTATATTGTTGTACATTGTTTTCAGTAGATGTAATTTTTTCACAATGTACTCGTATCATACAAACAACATCTGGCGGGTCTATGCAACTGTCACCTTGCTCAGAGGAATTGGCTCCTTTAATGCATGTTACATTAATCAAACGTAATCCATTTGTGGGGCAGGAACTATTCGTTCATGTCTCTACTTCTGTTCTAATACATATGTGTACTCTTTAACTGGAAAAGTTGCAGTTGTTAGCCATGTCGCGTGGGGAATATGTGGTATATACTGCATTAGTTAATTGTTCATTTTATACAAGAATATGATGTGTCTGGAACGTAGTTCTACTCTGGAGTTCGCACATTTTTTCCGAATGGGAAATGGCATTCTCAGGTTAGGCATTGAAAAAGCCTATCCTATCAATAGTTGCAGTTGAAGATATGAAGTTTCATATCTTATCCATTTTGGCGTACTAATAAAACTACATTTTTAGATAGAACAATGGTAATAAAAGGCCAACACTGCAAAAATATGAATATGAAAGTTGCCTTTAAATGCCCAGTCACTATATCTAATTTTACCTAAACTTCGGAATATGTCCTAGAATCGTTCTAGATTTGTGTCCACACGTTCCTTTAAATTCCTTAATGAAATGTAAAGAAAATATTTAAATATTGTAGCGCTAACAGCCCATACAGGGGATTTATTGTAGCTTTTTGCTCTGATACATCATGTACGCGTTTCCGAATATAAATTTGTACGATTGGGAGAAACTGCTCATGACAGTTTTACTCTCAGATGTTTGTTCAGACGTTAGCGAGAGTTGGGACCGTGAAAAACTTGTTGGTGTTTTGTTTAAGTTAAACCTTGAGTCATGAGTCAAATGTCAAAGATCCTCTAAAATCCTAATGGCCCATTTTTTTCATTGGGAGAAGATTCTCATGACAGATTTACTCTCAAATGTTTGCCCAGACGTTCGCGAGAGGTGGGACCGTGAACAATTTAATTTAATTTATTTGGTATTTTCTGGAACATAAACCTTGAATCTCCCACTCACTAGTTCCACTGTTTAGTAGTAAATTGCGAATATCTCTAAAAAATATTAGGATTTTGGCCAAAAATGTTACACTAAATAAAAGCTCGTTGAATTCTCCAGAAAAAAAAAAAAATGTCATGATGATTGAATTAGAACTCATCTGCACCGATACATCCCATACATAATTGTTATAAACCAAATAATCGGCTAATAAAAAAAATTTGTTCCATTCCAGTCAGTCAAAAAAAAAAAAAAAACCATCGGACTGGTATATAAAAAAACCCTGTAAAACAAAGGTTGGTTTCCAATTTCAAAGTTTTGAATTCCATTCGAGTACTAACGACCATATCTCAATGAAATCAAAACGAACTCAAAAACCACTAAAATCGGACTGGGTGTGAGTAAAATATAAGGTATAAGGTGAAGTCCGAAATGTTCTAAATTTGTAAATATTAGACAATTTGCATCATGTTTAAAATGAAGATGGTAATAAAACGTAATGAATGCGAAATGCTAGACAACTGTCGTGATGAGAAGAATTTGACCACATATAACAAGCCTAGTCTTTTTGAAACACCCTGTGTACTAATAAACACTATTTTTTCTTTATAAAGCATTTGACTTTTTGCTACGCTATTTCTTGATGGCAGCACTGATTAAATTGGGCTTATTACAATTTACGAGTATCTAGGACTATTAAAGGAATGTGTGTACAGAAATTAATCCCTTTGGAAGAAGTTTCGAAGTTAGATGATAGAGTGACTATACTATAAAGCCTAATTTTATGCCAGTGAACTTAATAAAAATTTGAAATAAAAACAATATTAGGTAGGTACATAGATTTGCCTCTTGTAATTCTTTTATACCTTAGAACATAATTTCGTAAAATTGAAAGTAAAAGCTTAAATAACTGACTAATGTTTAGCATTTGGCAAGTGATAAAACATTAAAAATAATAGAATATCGTTCACAAATTCAGATATTATTCTTTCTAGTTAACGAAACTTCTCCACATATCAATGTTGAATGAAACTGCTCTATATTCTGATTTTGAGATAAACCTAATGTTCACAAAAATTATAGAGGCAATATGCTTTGATAGCACTTAATAGGTATTTATTTATTTTCGTATGGTACCTGTAACGTTGATAATATATTATTACAAATGCATATTTGGTTATTCAATATTTTGGAATCCAAGTTTTTTGACCAGCTCACAGCATTAATTGTTAGTTCGTGGATGTCAGCAATACCTCCTTCGAATGATCTCCCCTGACAGTCTAATGAGATGCGTTGAATGATCTGTCGTAATGCACCACAATCACAGGCACTTAAGGCAATTGCCCCCAATTTTAATAGAAAGTCAGTTTAGTTCAAAGGTTGCGTGAAAGATTCTCACCAGGTAAAGGAACGTGTGGGTCTTAAATTACTAAGTTGTTTTTTGGTTTGAAAATTCTCCACTGTCTCTTCCATTCCTCCTTCAGTTAGAAATTCGAGTCTTTTAACCTTGCAGCATTGTTCATTGGGGGATTTCTTGATTTCAGTCTTGGTCGTCGGTTAAAGTAGGCGTTTAGGTCCTGTTGTATAGGAAGTTCTTTATTTGCGCAAATTTGTTCATACTGCCTAACTAATGCGTTTGACCGGTAATAGCCACGCTGCAGGAGTGGAGTTAATTGTTCCGGATATTATGAGCATGGTCGTGTTGAGCTTTACCGAAAGGTTTTGGGTGAGGCTCCACAAGATGTAGATACCAGCTTTTCGAGAAGATTCTTCATTGTTTTTTCCTGTGTTTTGCAGATGATGTACGATCCGAGTGTTATACCAAGATATTTAGGGTACCAATTATGCAGTAATTTGTCACTGTTAAAAGTCACTTGCGGGGGAATATTATTAGCAAGCTTATTCCCTTTTCATTTAAGTTAATTTTTAGTCTCCATTTTATAAAATGATCGCATAACCTCTTGAGCTCTTCTTCAGTACTCGTATGTCTGCTGCAGCTTGCATATCTTTGGTCTGTGTTGTTAGCGCTATGTCGTTGGGTTATTGGTACTCTCTGGATATCGTTTGTGGCATGTCATCCATAAACAACAAAGGGCACAATACTCAGCCTTGTGGTAAACCATTTTTGGCTTACTTTCCGCGTCGTCTATGAATACTTGAAATTAGCTATTTACTTGCAAGGAATGGCTTTAAGCATTTTATAGATGACCCCAGTTCGCATTACATATGCTGCAGATAGATCTAAAAATATGACTGACGTTTTAAGTTTATTCTGGAACCCATTCTCGATGTTAGTAGTTAGGGCAAGCACCTGGTCGGTACAGCTATGGCCTGGGCAAAACCCAGCATTCTCTATTAGTACTTTTGAATTTACTTCTGCTTCTATTCTGTTAAGAATAAGCCTCTTTAGTAGTTTATAGGTGATAATCAACAGTGCTATTGGGTGATAGCTATCAGCTCTGTCAGGACATTTTCCCGGTTTTAGAATGGCAATTCTTGATTGCATGATATTGTTGAAAAATGTGCAAGTTTGATTGTTTCTCACAGTTTGCCAAGAATTCCGAATACACTTTATCGAACCCAGCAGCCTTATCTACTTTTATTTTTGTAATAGCTATGTCTAACTCCATAATGAAGAAGTTTCGCGAGAACTGAGATGTTTCAGGTGTAAGTGCTTTGATGATGAGTAAACTCTAACCTTTTTAGTATGCTATCTGTCTCTCTTGAGTTTTGACATCTCGACAATGTTATTGACTACGGGGTCAGGATCGATTTTTAATTTATTGACAGACTATGAGTTGGAACCTCCTAACTTGCGTATGAGTCCCCAAGCCTATTTACTTGAATGTGTAAAATTAATATCTTTCAAGGTTGCTGCTCATTTATATAAACGAGCTTTGTCTAAGGATTTTATGAGCTTTGTCCGCAGTAACTTTCGCACCTCTGTTCAAAAAATTCTTCATAAAGTTGTTCGCATTCCAGCCTGGGATGCATTCTTTACGAAAACCTCTTGGGATATGTTTTTTTGTTGTAAAAGTAACTATGCCAACAAATCTTCTGTAGTTTTCAACTGTTGGCGGAATCCATCGGAAGTTGGCGTCCAATTCGTTGGAGAGAGGATTTCGAAAAATTCCATCTAAGGCCGGGGACGGAGTTAATGAAGGGAATTTTAATGTCCATTTCGATGACGACTGGCTGTGTGGAAAATATGGCTGAAGTTAGGGGTTACTGGTAGTGAAGCATAAGTCGGGGATGTAACCTCGTTGCAATCGGCAAGAATGGAAAATGTCACGGTCTTTTGCGTCGAAAATTAAAAAAAATATCATTAGTGTCCACCAAATTAACTAATCTTTTACTGTTGTCATCATCGGATTTATATTTTCATAGGTCTATATACAGGTATATGCCGAATGATTATGGATGGGGAGAGTTTCAAGAGGTCAGGAAATATTTGCAGGTCTATGGATATTTATGATTTTTAATTTGAATATTTCTATAGTGATTAAGAATAGATTACAAGCATCTGTAATTTCGTCAAGCTTTATATTTCTAATAGATGATTTCGCATAGATTGCGATGCCGTATGAATGGTGGAAGTGTTCTTCGATCATTGAGTAGCCATTTATTTGCATTCGTGCCAGTAAACTCGCTTCATTCAATGAGTTTCTTGCAGGACAAGAACGTCAATGTTGTTTCTCTTAATGTTCGCTCCAAGTGGTGAGATTTAGATTTATTGATACTTTCTATATCTGATAGGACATAGTATCTTGTTACTTTGCCAGGAGTTTACAATGTTCTATGTTCGATGAGTTAACGGTTGGAGATTTGTGCGGGTTCTTCCTTTAAGCAAACTGCTCGTATCTGTATGCTGTGCAGCAGATGAAGAGAATGTTTTGTGGCCGAACTCCAAACATGAGAACAATACTCAAGTCCTGGTCTGCTTTGTACAGCAAAAGGTGCTGTTGCGCTGTAAAGTAGCTCTTTGCTCTAAATATGCCTCAACTTTCATTCATTCATTCATTTCAGCTCAACTTCATAGATATCGATTTTGCAATATTCGATATGTGGTCGTGCTATGTTACACCTGAGTTGACTGCGACGCGAAGAAGATGCTGGTTTCCTTGGGATGGATAATTTGGTCGCAAAAAAATGCAATTCGGAAATAAACTGTTTTTACACAGTTATATGAAGAGCTATTCCCAATCTGTCATCACAGAAATCATATAAACGATGACCAATTTTCGTAAATTCAAAAAATCGGAAAAGTTTCCGTGTGGTTAAAGTGCGCAATTTTACTCTAGTACTTTCCCACGGAGTGATAGCCGAGCTCATATAAGTGTTTTGTCAAATTGTCTTTCAAATTGAGGCTCATATCCGAAACGAATTGTTTTTTAATTTAATTTAAACAGATTAAATAGGTCTTTGTTTGTGGGGAACATAACCGAAACAAGCTCTTATGAAACGTGCATTTATCCGAGTTTCACTATACAACTAAATTACTACTGCATCGGCATTTTATCCTAAATGGGCTCTCAAGCCCAATAATTATGGATTTGACTTCTAATAGACCCTTCTGGGTAAAATGTGAAGTCCATTTGGCAGCAAGAAGGAAAGGAATCTTTAGTGTTATTTCTACGAGTATTTCAACATAAGTTTAATCTTTCAAAAATGTCATTAAAATACAAAGGAATTTAAAAAAAAAAATACTCACAGGATGTCATATATTTTCCTTGATCCTTACAATGCCTTGATCATAGCCGTAATGTTATGTATTTCTTTGAAGTTCACAAGGACTTGCACCCCTTGTGTTATAATCACCATCAATTCTATCTCCCCCTTGGGAATTCTTAACTTTTTTTTTATTTTGCGAAAATGGGATGCGCCAGGACGACAACCCACTCTACAGACACAGTTGACAGTGCGTTATAGCCAGATTCTATAACCGTGTAATTTCACTTAAAAAATATATTTATTTAAGAGCTTATGCGCATGGAATTTTTTCGTTCTTCGTCGTATTGTCTTACTCAGACAGCATTTTTTTTTTACTCCATCAAAGCTCTGCTCTGTTGTCGTTTCTGTTGTGTCCACTTGTGAGGGGTGATAAAGTTCACCAAGAAATAAACTTTTGCTCCCAAACAACACTTACGAGTATAGTCTTCATCCTTAAACAGATTTTAATTTTGTTTTGCGCTTCACTCGGAACAATGCGCATGAACTGAATTGTACCCTAAACGTGTTTATTTAATGTCGTCCTGTCTTTTCAACAACTTTAAAGATAATTATTTGAATTATTTGGGAAATATACTTCTTTTCTGAAAGTTTATTTGCAAAGTTAAATAAATATGAAATAAATAAATTATTTTATATACATTTGCATAATTCTAGCAAATTCGCAATGACTACGTTTCCAATAAACCGAAATCTGAGATTTCAAGGGACAAATTTAAAAATTTCAGTAAAGTGTTTTTAACAAAAGTCCTTTCGTAGCTCAAGGACCACTTGAACAATTTTGACGAAATTCCGTGTGCTAATTTGTTGTGTTTAATTATCACCAATATTTGTTGAAGTGATGATTACATATGGAGGGAAAGTTTAAAAAATCTTCAACACCTTTTTTTTTTGATAACCAATGTATAGCTTCATTAAAGCCGAAACGGCTGAACGTATTATATTATATATCGGGAACTGTAATGTCACAATTCGAGGTGAAACCTGAATTTTCATTCTTCACTGATTTTTTCGGAAAAATATTTGATACGCGCATATGTTGAAGACACGTTATAAGATAGCATACCAGGTCTTTACCAAAAATGACCCAGTTGATTTCATTCAAAATTTTGGAGAATATTTATAAAAAAGTGCGTACAGAAAACAGAATTTTGAAATGCAGAATTTTGGATACACAATTTTGAACCATACAGAATTATGACCCCAACCCCGAAATAGAGTCTGCATTTAAAGGGTGCTCCATTAAGAGCTTTCATTTTAAATTTCGTAGTATTTTTGACCTTTTAAACATAAAGCTGTCATTCGTTGACAGTTGTCAAGTAAAAACTATACGGTTCAAGGAAATGGAACGATATACACGTGAGCAACGCATAGAAATTGTGACGATTCACTACAAAAATGGTGAAAATTTATCGAAGACATTTCGAAAAGCTCGTACTTTTTTCGGTTTACCTTATCGCCTAGCTATTGTCAACCTGATCAATTAATTTGAGTCACCCGGCTAGGTTAGGGATGTGAAGACTCCAATTCGTGCTCGTAAAGCCAGGTCAATCGAGAACATTGCTGCTGTGACTGAAAGTGTCGCTGAAAACACAGGTTTGTCAATTAAAATACGTTCGCAGCATTTAAACCAGCCTACGCGGCATTTTGCACAAAGGTCTTGGAATGCATGCCTACAAAGTTTAGCATACACAAGAATTGAAACCAGCGGACCATGGAAAACGTCGTGCGTTCGCTAATTGGGTGTTAGAAATGCAGGCAGGTGATGCTGAGTAATTCAAGAGAATCATCATGAGCGACGAGGTCCATTTTCATTTACAAGGCTCTGTAATAAGCAGAACTGTCGCATCTGGGGAACCGAAAACCCGAGAGTGATTGTCAAGCAACCTTTCCATTCACAACGAGTGACAGTTTGGTGTAGGTTTTGTTCTCGCGGCATCGTCGAACCTAATTTCTTCGAAAGTGAAGCCGGTGCCACCGTCAAGTCAAAGGAAGCTTGGATGATGTTTATGTCCAGCAGGATAAGGCCGCATTATTGCATGAGAAATTTCCTGGACGCTTAATTTCGCGTTTTAACGCCACTAGACTTCTTTCTTTGGCTATACGTTAAGAATAAAGTCTACGCGAATGATCCATAAACGATTCAAGCTCTCAAATATAATATCAGAGCGAAACTCGCGAAATCGAGCGGCAATTGTGCGAAACGTCATGTAAAATGTCCTCAAAAGGATAACCATTTGCAAGGGAAGCCGAGGTGGACATTTATCAGATATCGTGTTCCAATTGTAATGTAATATCCGCACTTTTTCGGAAGACCATCAAAATATGTATGTATACAGTTACACTCGCAAGAACCGGCCGAATCACTTGAACTTAATTTGTCAGCCGTTTAGGCTCTTGACTTGAATACTTATGTATTTGAACATCCATTTGCAGGTGAAAACCATAACCCGTCTTTTGGCCGTAGTCTGGGAAAACTCGATCAATGTATCAAGTTTGAGTTCTCTAAAAGCTGAGTTCACTTAGGTCAATTTTTTCAGGCAAATCCTAAACCTTTCTGTCAATACTATATCTAAAAAATGTGTAGGTCTCGTATGTAGCAAAACCTTGAAATAATGCTTTAAGCACGAATTCCTTGTGCACAATTCGTTTCTATATAAAAACAACATACTCGTAGTTATGCAATATACTCTTATGAATGTACTTAACATTAGGTGAGCAGATGCCATTCTCCTCATTCGAGACAATTTATGGAAGAATGTTACAAGATTTTGATTCATTCCCTTCCAATATCCTGTTCTACAACCATTTTAGTAAAAGACGTTATTGTTAGCATTACGTAAAACAAATTGTGGAAGAGCTTTAAAAAAGATTATAGTTTTACGTGCTCATGTCAACTTCTTTGGTCAAAAATTGTTGAGTTGAAAACAGCTATGCTGCTCTCAGTTTTCTGATAGTGTAAAAAGGTCTTACACGGATCTACACGGCAATAATAAGATCTTTCTTAGCATACTCGTATGTGTTTGTTGTTTGGTGGAAAAAGTTTTCGCGAAAGTATGTCACTGTTTCTTTCACTAAACTCCAAAGAACAGTTTGTCTCGGCTGCACGGGACGCCTGATTTTGCTCTAGTTACGTTGTTGAATCTCCCTGCTCTTGTTATTTACACCACGGGCCACTCAATAAAACCAATTTTTCGTCTTAAACAAGGTGGCTTTTGGTATAACCCGCACTGGAGCTTCGACACTTATCTTTCGACTGTTTTTTTTTTTTATGGAAAAGAAAAGAGTCGAAAGATAAGTGTAAAGAATTGCGCCGGCTGACGCAATGACACCATAACTTCAACAGCTTCAAAAAAATTAAATTCGACTTTCCTCGGTCTCAAGACCGGATTTGGCCGGAATCTGAGCCAGGAAGAAATTGCAGTCGTATTTTCACGAATAGCTCCAAAACCAAGGGTCAAAGGTCAAGGGTCTGGTGCTGGTGTCTTCGTAAACGAACGTCTGTAAGAAATCCGCGGGCGTTTTCTGTCTCTTTTCTCAGTAGAAAAGACTGCAGACAACTTACTGGCGTTCTTTCTAGCCAAATCACTTTTACCAAGCATTTTAATATGCTAGGCTTAAGCGACACCACCATCTGCTACGCCTGTGGAAAGGGCTTTGATACTGCAGAACATTTCCTCTGCGATTGTCCTGCTTATGCTCGTAACAGGTGGCAGGTTTTTGCAGGTGCTGTGGTGAGTGTTCCTCATCGCTGAAGGTCTTACTAAGAAATTATATTAACACTGTGTTGCTTCCTGGTAGTATAATGGACCGATATCTAGTCTGAAAATTTGAATATATTAAATAATAATATAAAAGAAAAAATTTATATACCACCCGATGGCTAAAATAACGTAACAACCCAAAAAAAACTACCAGTTTCGCTTAAGTACCATATTCGGATTCACGAGGTTTGAGTATACGATTATGTTGGTGCAAAGTGGCGTTTTATTTTTTCTGCGTAGAAAGTGAAGTGCAAACTTCAATGGAATCGATAAGGATTCTATACTTTACATTTTCTTATTTTGCCTGAATTGATGAATTCGATCATATTTTTGCTAAGAAATACAAGGATAGATACAAAAATTATTCATTCTTCTGAATACAGAAAATCACACCGTGTTGAAGTTGACTGTAGTAAGGGTAATACATAGGGCATTGCCTATGTATGTTCTAGTGCTTAAAGCCCCGTGGGCAGATTTAACTTTTATAGAGTTTCTTCATGTCCCTTACTTTAGAAAAATATATATATATACATACATAATTTACATAATTCCGACACTAACCAATTACTTTCCTTTATTCTTTTGATGCTAAATTCTCTTTTGCAATCCCATTCTATTCCTTCTTTTTAAATCACCGAAAATTCTCCTTAATGCTCTGTCAAAAAGAAAACATCTTTGGCCGTAATTAGAAAAGCTGAAGAGTAATAATGCTGTGCTGATTGTTGTTACAAGAGATGGTAAGGACAAAACTGAACTTAATGAATCTAGCTGTCCATTGTAGGGTGATTTGTCATTTTCTGTTTAAGTTCCCACCTAAATACCTACCTACTTGAAATATTCATGTTCTACTTCGTCAATATGTATTTCGAATAAATCCTTTTTTGGATTTATGTTTTAGTGATTATATATATATATATATTGCCTTTACGAGCAAACTCTGATATATGTAAAATGTAGGGAAATGAAACCGTCTACCAACAAATCGTTACACTCCATGTCGTCCTTATTAACAAAGTCTGCGAGCAAATACCTTACTGGAGAAGACCTTTATCGCACTGTATCGTTATTCAGCACTGTGTAATATATAAATAAAATCTTATTTGACTTTCATCAAACCCTTTTTGTGACTTTTTTCATTCAGGAAACTCAAGGATGATATGCCATAGTTTACGAGGCCAATTTAAGTTATACTCGTAACCCATGTGTGTTTTGGGGAGCCCCTGTGTCCGAGGTTTCTAGGTGATCGCCTTTTCCGCCTAGGGTCCAACTGTCGGTTTTTGAAGGAGTTGTGTGTTAAGCATTCGAACGGTGACCACGAGGTCCTCAACCCCAGTATGCATCCAATATACGCCGTCGTTCTTTATAAATCGGGAGGAAAAATCATAATTTAGTATATGTACTGCGGTTATACTCCCATTACGTAGGAAGTACTTCAGCAATGCGTCCCGTTATGTCATATACCCGAGTCATCAGCTTTTCGTATTTATTCTGAGCAGTATTTTTGACGCTAGATTTAGCTCATTATTTGTTTGTCTAGCCTCAGAATTTGGTTATTAGCTTTTTTCCTTGATTTTATGAAATAACAATAAAGGTGTTACAAATTCCAATACAGATAGTAGCTTCTAAAAATAATTTTTTTAAATGGTATTCTGTTTTGCTATATCTTAAAAGAAACTCAACCCTATAGTAAAACTATAAGAATAAAGTAAACGAAAAGTTCGCACGTAGTTGCACTTATATTTTATTTAGTTGCTAATCTTGGATCTTTGAACAAAATCGCCCCAGTCACGGTCAATGAATAAAGCATCGCTATATGAATTTTTGGGCAAAAATCTGGTACGCCATCCTATGGCATATGTCCACTGTAATACAAATATGTGATTTGATCAAATTCGTTAGAGCCGTTTTCGAGAAAATCAACTTTTTTTTTAAACAGTCAGCCCTGGTAAAATACCATTAATTTTGTGCTTAGAATGAAAATTCCGATTTCTCCTCGAATTGTCACCCAACCAAAATTTAAAGTTTGACGAAAATCCTTCCAGCTATTTATTATATCAATATTATTCATTAAAAAACACAAGAAATACAATTTTCAAAACCGTTTCATTGTTTATTAAAGCAATTAAGTAAAAGAATATGAATAAATTGAAGTTTTTCGTAAATTATTGATGGACATTAAGAGAGCAAAAGTGTTTTCCAGGTCTTTGAATCCGAATCCGAAATCGGAAGTTCAAAATTTAAAATGGCGGATCCAAATGTCGCGAAATAATAAAAAAAAAAATAAAAATTTGCCCTAAATAATGAAGTGAATCAAAGAAAAATATAGTCAAAAGGGATTCCGACGTCTCTGAATCCGTATCCAGCTGTCAAAACTTAAAAACTAAAAAAGTCAGATTCAAGAAGAGAGAAATTTATAAAGACGTTATTTTTTGCCCCAAAACGAGGGTGGGTCAATAAGTCCCTGAAAAATGAAATAAGGAACACTCTTTTCGGTATAAAAACAATTTATTTTTCAACATAGTCTCCTTTTAGCTCTATACACTTCATCCAACGTTTCTCCAATTTGTTGATGCCCTCCAAATAATACGATTTCTCGAGCCCCTCAAAATAAGCGTTTGTTTCAGCGATGACCTCTTCATTCGACCCAAATCTCTTACCTCCGAGCCATTGCTTCATGTTTGGAAACAAGAAATAGTCGCAGGGGGCTAAATCTGGGGAATATGGTGGATGAGGGAGGAGTTCGTAGCCTAACTCATGCCATTTCGCCATTGCGACTGCGGACTTGTGCGCCGGTGCGTTGTCCTGGTGAAAAGAACTTTTTTCTTCGCCAAATGCGGCCGTTTTTGCTTCAAATCGGCTTGGAATCGATCCAGCAGCTCTGCGTAATAAGCGCCGGTGATCGTTTTACCTTTTTCAAGGTAATCGACATGAATAACATCGCGCGCATTCCAAAAAACTGTTGCCATGACCTTGTTTGCTGACAAACCCGCCTTGGCCTTCTTCGGCTTCGATTCACCAGGAGAAGTCCATTGTTTTGACTGTTCCTTGGTTTCTGGTGTGTTGTGGTGAATCCAGGTTTCATCCACGGTTACGAAACGGCGCAAAAACTCACCCGAATTTTTCTGGAACATCGCCAAACACACCTTTGAAGTTGTCAAACGAATGCGTTTGTTGTCGATTTTGAGCAAACGCGGCACCCATCTTGCGGAAAGTTTTTTCATGTCCAAATGTTTATGTAAAATCGAAATCACTGAGCCATGTGATAAGCCTGTGACCTCTTCAAGCTCTCGCACTTTCACTCGCCGATCTTCCATTATCAAACAATGGATTTTGTCGACCATTTCTGGTGTGGTGACCTCAATTGGGCGTCTCTTATGCTTGAACGACCGCACCGAAATTGAGTAAACCAGTGGTGAATGGTTCCAATCGATGGTGAAGAGTCCCCATAATATTTGTCAAGCTTTTGTTTGGCTTGCGTGATAGTTTTTTCTCGCAAAAAATTGTGTTTAATGAGCACTCGAAATTCACTTTTTTCCATTTTAACGAAAATGCTAGTAGGGGTCTATATAAAATGGCTGCCACAACAAAACTATTTGACAGATCTGTCTGAAAATTTGGGTACGTTCTTTTGAAAGATGATTCTTGACAAAAAAAAATAAATTTAAGGTGACGACATAATTTGTGTTAATTTTCAGGGACTTATTGGCCCACCCTCGTCGACTTAGAAGTCAAATATCTCCACAAGTATGAAAGCTAGAATAATAAACTGAACATAGCCCCTAGGTGGTTTGTTAATTTATATTTCATTAATATAAACAAATATTTAAATAGATAAAAATCAAAGCAACTAAGGCCTAATTTCCGTAACGAAGCTTACGAGTATTATTATCATATTATGTATTTTCTTTTTTCCGTGTTGACACACTTTAACGTAAACCCCCTGCGAAATACATATAAATATAAATGTAGTTTTCGGATGAAGATGTGATTAACGCGTTAGAAAATCTAAATTTAAAAAGCAACCTAGGGCTGGATGTACCTATAGTTTTAGCGGTAATATTAAACAAAATATTTACCTTTCCTTGTTCATCCACTTAAATTTTTTTTCCACCAAACACTTGGTACTGGTAATTGTCTAGTGAATAGAAATATTCTTTTATAATTCAATTTGTATCAAAGCTTACTGCAATTCCAAAATTTTTTGAAAACATTCTTAAGGATACATTTTTTTTTCGCAATAAAAGAAATTATTTCGAATAGTCAACAAGGCTTTGTTCGGGGTAGGTCATGTACTACTCGTACAAATTTAACCTTATTAACTAATTATATTTTTTAATGGTTTTGAGAATCGTTTATAAGTTGATATACTCCAAAAAAAATTTAAAAAAACCTTTGATAGAGTGCACACAACTAAAATTTGTTTGTTTTTCTTTTTTTTTTAATTATTTAAGTAACAGAAATCAAATGGTACGGGTCGATGGTTTGACAACTCTCGTAATAGAAGTAACTTGCGGCGTCCCACCAGGTAGTAATCTGAGCCCGTTGCTATTTATTTTATTTGTGAATAATAAATATATAAATATAAAATGTAAATAATATAGCTGACTGCATCAGATTTCAGTCAGATATTAATAGGTTGTCGGAATGGTGTAATCACCACGCTTTGGAACTTACTACAATACTCGCATATCAAAATGTACGATTTGTTCAGAATACTCGTACGAGTAACAATACCGCTTTTTCTATGAGTATTCTATAAACGATCGCAGGCTTGAGCGATTCGATAAAGTCAAAGATCTCGTGATCATATTTAACATTAAATTAAATTTCTCATTGTATTTTGATTACGCCATTACAAAGTCAAACTTTCGGGATGTGTGTATACCCTTAAACCATTACACTGCTCTTTGGTCAGACTGTATTTAGAATATATGTATATATGTATATCCATCACTTGGGATTCACCATATGGTATTCATGAGCTTAGATTGGAAAGAATTCAAAAATACTTCAATGTGTTTGATGAACTTTCTAATTATGACGGAAGGTGTGAATTGATTGTCTTGCAAACCTTAAATTTCAGGCGGAAAGCAACTTCTGTCATTTCTATTCGCAACTAATTATTACATAAATTTACCGGAATTAATTTCTCTTACTCACATCGGGTGAGAAACTTATTTTTTTTGCAAATATGCATAGAACCAATTATGGTAGTAATGAGCCTACTACAAGTTGCATACGCACGTTTCTCGAGTAGAATTTAAAAGCAGAGTATATTCTTTAATTAAAATGTTGTTTATTTTGGGTAGTCTATAAGTTTGAAGATCGGTAGATGATTCCTTCGTCGCGCAACAAAAACAGCTGTTTGAAACGATACTGAGAGTATACATTGAGAGAGCATAGTGTTCTCTGTGATGGAAAATAAAAAAAAACCGCAGTAAAATATTTTTTTATTTTAGCCTTTTTTTAAAAAAAATGCCTCTTCTGCCTTGTTTCAGACCATTTTAACTTTATTTTTTTTATAGTTATTGGCCACACTGATTCTGACATTCCATTTTAAAGTGTCCATAAACGTCCAAACATGTGTCGCAAAAAGACCTCGCAAGCTTTTATTTTGTACATTTTGTACATTCTACATACTAAATACGAGTATTATTACATTTCATTTTATTTCACATTTCCGTTTCCTTTCCAAATTGTCACACAACGGTTGATCCATTTTTTTAAGTTATCAAAGCTTAAACAAATCTTCAGACACATCATCTTCCAGATTTGTCTGCTAGTGATTTGAAATATGCAAGTGGATTTGAATTTCAGGACGAAATTGAACTGGACGATTTATATCCCATTTAAGATTGTAGGCTGAACTGGTCTTTCGAAAAAAAAAAAAAACTATTACTTGAAGGTACTCGTAATCATTTAATTGGACTTTCACAATGCACCTTGGTTCACAGCAGCAACATGTGATGTGGTTTCAACTTCCCATTTTATTTAAATGATAACCGAACAGGATTTGTTTTTTTTTTTTTTTTGATATAGGTACATACCAACGATCCTATTCAAAATTTCACTTGATATTTTCTGTTTCCACAGAAATTACGAAGCAGCTGGTTCTGGCATGTCATACCCAAGGATTTTCGTACGAAATGTACACACCAATGTACAACTCGCACAGGATAATAACAATAATAAACTTCTGTATGTATATACAAGTACCACGCATCTGTCCTTTTGCCTAGGAGCATTGGTTCCTTTGTCATGTTTTAGAGAAGCCACACACATGCACATTGAGTATTTCGTTTGATGGGTGTCCATCGATACTTGATTGAAAAGGATAATACCTAGTTACTGCTGCAACAACACCAAGAATCCTGTGAGGCATTTCCTAGTAACATGTGTTTGTACCTACATACATATAGGTGGAGACAAAATATCTCTCAATTTATCATCTCATCCAAACAGCTGGCATCATTAATCCATCTCGTCCCAATTATCCTATTTTGATTGCATGCATAGTTTGGTTTATAAGCATGTATGTAGTAACAAAAAGGCTTCACAGTCCACTTTTAAAATAAAAATCAATAGAAGAAGTGGAAAGCGTTCACTTCAAGGGTTTCTCTTTGTTCCCCTTCTAAAGAGAAATCATTGTACGAGAATTTGTGCACTTCTTTAATTAAGCTCTAAGGCGAAGATTTGACGGTGTTTCCAGTACTCGTATGTCTAGTCTATATATACAGAAGTGTGAATATTCTCTTACAGCAACACTCTTCTCTCTTCGCTACAAATTGCTGGATGCATCGGTATCCTGCATGTAGCTGAAATCAATTTATATAAACACCGCAATGGAAATCATACTCCCCAGTAAACATGAAATTTGCATAATCTCTAACTGAACTTGGTGCAATTTTCGAGTGTTTCAAAACCACAAAATAAACAAAATAATTATCGAAATATATAGTATGTATATGTACTTACAATACACATTTTACTTAGAATATAGACGAGTCTGAAGGGCTGAAAGTTCATATAACATTACATACACAACGCATTTTTGGCTTGCACCTATAGGGTGGGCCATCTGTTGTTTTCTTTTTTAAATTACATGTCATTTTGACACTGACAGCTCTTTCGCGCTAAAACAATTGACAGAAACACAGTATCATACCTCTACGGTCGGAAATGTATCGATTTACGCTTGAATAACGTTGGGAAATATTGAAAACTTATTTCCAAAGTGAGTGTTGAGTTGCCGCGATACAGTGCGAATTTTGATAAAAAATTTCGATCGAAATAATGTACCAACCCTACCTGCTGCACACAAGTTTGTGAAGAAAGTTCTTGAGATTCTTATGCTAATTGATAACACAAGTTACTGAGGAACTAAAGAAATGAACTTGGACGATCTCTGGTTCTAGCAAGACGGCGCTACGTGCCATTCAAGCCGTCCAACAATCGATCTTTTGCGCACTAAGTTCAATAATCGTGTAATCAGCCGTTTTGGTGATATTGTTTGGCCTCCGCGGAGCTGCGATTTGATGTCGTTGGACTTTTTTTTTTTTGTTAGGTGTCGTTAAAGATCGATGTTATACTGACAATCCAGAAACGATTCAAGCACTTAAGCACGATATTGATCAAGCTATTCGTAAAATAGAGCTCTGAATCCTCGTAAATATAATGGAAAATCGGGTTGACAGGACAGGCTGCTACCAAGCTAGCCATTTAAATTAAATTATTTTCCATAAATAATCGGAAAGAGTATTCTCTTTAATAAAACAAAAAACTTTGAGAATCATTAAATCGATTTATTCAAAGCAATTTTAAATATTTCTTTCGATATTGTTCAAAATTAATATCTAATCTAAACAATATTTGACATCTGTAAGCTCATGGCATACCATGTTGTGGAAAATTTTCTAAATAATTTTTTGATTTTTGAAGCATTTAAACAAAAAGAATAGTACATTTTAATAAATATGAGTGATTTGCAAATAAGCAACGTAAAGGGTACAAATTCGTCCGACCCACTCGTGTGCTTAATTTTTTATAGATATCCTACCAAATTTGTTTAGCAAACAAAAATGTCGTCCTATATCTATATATATAGCTAATATTGGAATTATGAAAGTGTGCTATTAGTAGTCAAATGCATGCTTCATTTTTTAAATTAAAAATCTGAATGAATGAATGATTTCATGTTCTCACTATGTACCTACATATATATAGTATAAGAGGAGGTGTTGCTGTCTACGTCTGTAGGTCTGCGCTAATATCCATGACCATCGATTTCATTGCAGTTTTCCTATAACTTATTAATTGAAGAAGATTTATGTACGAGTATATGTATATGTATCTAGAATTTAGGCTGTATTTTTAGTAGGTCGCATAGTAAACATAAAAAACGATGACGAAAAACTTACTGCGCTGCCACTACTGTAGATGTTACATATGTATTTGTAAATGTGTACATGGAAATTGTCTATGGAAAGCTTTTTAATGGTTGTATAAAAAAAGTAAGCGGGGACGTAGCATCAAAATCAATAGATAACTCACAATTAAAGGTGCGACTGTGATTGCGATCACTGCTACTTATCGCTGTGTTCTTCGCACTGAGCACAGAACTTTTGCGATTATCACTCAGCTGCTCACAGCTTTTTATTGCTTCGACCCTACACAGGCAACACTAAACACACACACTGCTTGCTCACTGCTCCTCGACAGTTGCGATTACTCTACTTACAGCCTATAACCACACTGTTGCTCAATGCCTTTGTTGATTTGATCCTACACTGATACTTGCTCTTTACTTCTCAGTAGCATGCTAAACCTTAGAACGCGTGTTTTGCAATGCAATGGTCTCTTTCACTCTTGCCCCAATCATATGTATACTCTCAACATTATCACACGTGTGTATGATTCTAGGGAGAAAGAGAATTTCATTCGTTGTCATGCGTTAGTGTACATTTATTATTGTTAAATGTTTTCTTGTTTCTGCCACTTGCAATTCATTTGCTGTTTTTTTTTTTTTTTTTTTTTTTCTTAAACAAATATTCCTCATTTTATTCTGCGACGTTGTCTACTATTCTGTCCTTCATTCAGTATGCACAAACAACAACACTTAAAAGCGCAGCAGTGGTATTGCGCCTCGAGCATATTCAAAGAACATTGAGCAGCAAGAGCGATTAAGCACTAAAGTGAAAAAAGCATTCAAATGTTAACTGTGATCTTAAGAGTGATTAAATCACTGCTAGTCCTAACTGCTCTTTTGCTTAATTGATTACTGCGATCACTCCTCGTTGAAAAAGTCCATCTTTACTCTTAGTCAGTATCTTTTCTTTGGACCGGGCGAAGTCGGCCGTTATTTACAGTAATAAATAAACCTTTTTTGAAAATATCAGATAACGTGCATTTTGATTAGAAATATTGAAAGCCACGCCCAGTTTCTTTTAAGAAAAAGTCTTTACAACAACTCTTCTGATAAAATCCCTTATAAATAAAGGGGATATCTTCCGAATAGCCACAGTTACAGGATTGTGACTTGTCTGTATACTTTTTTTTTTAATTTTAAATATGTGTAGTATATGTACATAAGGGGCCCGTATTCATAAATAAAACTTAAACCAAGTGTTTGCTTACGCAGTAATAAATAATAAGAAACTCAGTGCAAACAAAATTTGTATTAAGAGCAATTCATGGACATTACTTCGCTGTACGTTCATTATGCATAGAAAAGAGAAAAAATTCTCTTATAAAAGGGAAAGAGAGCTCGTATAACCAAGAATAAATTAGAATTCTAATAGAAATATTTCATTATTTGCCAATGAAATCAAAATAATCAATCTCAACTGTTTTGATTTATAAAAAAAACCGGTGTCAAAGAAAATTAACAAATTGTCAAATACTGTACGAAAGCCCATACATTAGAATACTTGGATTTTGACTCCGGTAGTGAGATTTTATTGAACGCATAGCACAAAAGGATGTCATTCCTTATGCATAGTGATGTTTATGAATACGGGTGTAAGTATCCACCCCAGAGCCCTTGAAATTCCCAACTTTTTGATTTATAATATTTTAATTTATTTCTTTGTAGCAATAGTAGGTAGCTACCTATACAGAATAGTTACGTTTCAACATAAACCAGATTTAAATCAGGTCCTATCAAATTATGTATCGGTTTTCCCAAAATGCAGAGCTCTGTAAAGATGATATGATTACTATACTTTACTTTCTTTTTTGATATATTATTTAATTCTATTGTATAATATAAAAATATTAAAACACTTACAATTTTGGACGGGTAAAACTTTCGAAAATGTGTTGCTTGATTCGCGTCGACAGAAACAAACGGCCAATACATTCTGTACTTGTAAATACGAGTACATACACAATTGGTACGTTAAATGGAATCCTTTTGCACTCAGACAAGGCCCTGCAGCCCCTTTTTGGAGCAATCAGTGGGCATTTCGAAAACCCCGACATTAAGGAAAGAAAATATATAACGGCCGTGTCATGCCCTTTATTCCTGAAAGACGTCCTTCTGTCGAGTCAGGGTTCCGGAAAAGAGAAAAGAAAAACAATTTCTGAGAGCAAAATCATGTCAAGTTCAATAACATTGACAGTTCACGTGAGTTTCTCGTGCAATATTAAATTCAGACGCATGTGAGTCTGTATTTGTATTTTTTCTGCTTTCTTTGTATCATAACAAATCTCTATAAATAACTTCCCGCCATCGAAAGTTTAATTTTTGTTGATGCTTTGCGCAGGATCAAGTCTCGCATATTTATTCGGAGTATATATTTATGTATTTGTATGCCTGAGTTGAAGCAGAAGCTTTTCGATAAATTGTACAATATTAAAGGAGTGAGAGATTGAAAGTATCCGTAGCTGAATTAAGTTTGTATATCCATAGATATAGATATATTAAAGTAGGTACCTGCACACATCCATGGATGCATATTTGTATTTTTGTTTGAGCAAGGCGAGGATATTAAGGATTATGTCTTGTTGTCAAGTTCGAAGTTCAAATTTGGGTTCAATGTGCAGACGTGGAGTTATATTTAATTTAACACTTCTGGGTAGGGGTTGGATAGGATACTCGTATTTGCTGTTGTTGTCCTACATGGCAGACTAACTGGTTACTCACACTGCTATCACATACTCCAGTGAAGGTGTCAGTTTTCGCCCGACCATGGAATCAATAACCAATTTTCAAACTCACTAAATGAAATGCCGTTATATGTATGCATTTTTTTAACAAAAAGTTTGGTACGCCAACTGATAGCATTGGTATGTAAAACCTTACCCAAATACGAAATTTGAATAAAATCGTTGAGAGGAGTTTTGGAGAAAATCGATTTCTTTTCTTTTGAAAATCAGCCATTTGTATGTATTTTGGGGTTAAAATGGAAATTCCGATTTCACTTCAAATAATGACACCACTTCACCGACCCCAGTTATGATGAAGTTTCTCTGTTTTCTTAGCTACCAATAATTTTTTTTCGCGTAGGAAAACAGGATTTGAATAAACGAGTGCTTATGCTTTTCTGAAAACTACTCCTTTTAAATACCGATCATTTGCCCACGGGCAAAATTATCGAGTTCGATTAATAATACAATAACTGTTACCATATGGGACTTCTCAATTTAAACATTTTTTAAGAAAATTTATTTTTTTGTCTTTTGTCATGGAAATGATATGGCTATCATGGAATGGACACGTTGACACGGAATTTGTAGTTTAAAACTAAATGAAAAATGTTAGCGGGTAACAATTTTCATACTTCAGGACTTGAGTTACAGATTTCCTGAACAGAACACGGGAATGAACAAAATATTAACTAAGATTTGTTTTAAGATGTGTTACACTTATTGTTGTAATATATTCCACAGTTAAGTGATAGGTTCTTTTTTGAATATCACCACAGGAAAGGCAACTATTTTGTAACACACAATTTAAAGAATCATTTAAAACAAAATAACACTTAAAATAACACCGACTCAGTTGCTCTGCTTTACATTGAATTAAACTGCAATCGATTGGCTACCATTAATTCAAATTTTTTTAAGTTTTACATTTTTGCCATGGTAATGATGGGAAAATATTGATCACGCTCTGCAAAGTCGTTATTAATGTGTTATTTTTAATATTTTCAGGCGGGTTCCGGTACATAGTAGCAAAAGTAAGAACGGAACCATTATAATGAGAGTCAGTTGTCTGTCTGTCGGTCTATCGTCGGTCTGTCACAGCCTCATAACTTTGGAACCGTTCTACATAAAAGGTTAAAGTTTGGATAAGAGTTGAGTTTTATTAACCCGCAGACAGATTAAGAGATATCTCCGAAACTACTGAATCGAAAACTTTTGAAAAACTCGTGAGAATGTACTATCTTTTAAAAAATACAGGAACATTATTTTCATTTCGATACACGTCGGTTTTCGAAAAAAAAAAATACAAATGAGTGTGATCGACAAAATGAGACCTAAAACCCTGCTATCTTGTCTTTTCCTAACAGCCGGATGCTTATTCTCACTCGTTATAATAAGACAAATTGGTTGATACTCTTTTTAAAATAATTGCACATGCAAACACGTGGAACACATACAAATTATTTTCGCTTGACCGTAGAAAAAAATACGGTACACATGGCATCTGTCAAAACTATCTATCATCCATAGTGACAGGTGGTTAGTTCTTGCCTTACCATTTTACAATATGGATCATTTAACAACTGCACAACGCTCAATTGTTGCATTTTACTACAAAAATAACAGTTCTATAATATCTGTGTATCACGATTGAGTGCTGGAAAATCAACAAGGTGACGCTCGGTGGCTAAGTAAACATATAAAATTGCAGAAGTTGGGGTTGTGAGAATGCATTCACCACGGGTGACAGTTTAGTGCGCGCTGAGGTCCGGCGGCGTTATTGGGCCGTTTTTTTTTTTTTTTTTTTTGAAACCGACGAAGGCGCCACTGTTACGGTGAATTCCCTATGCTATGGTCAAGTGATAACCAACTTTGTTTGGCTTGAAATTGAAGACATCGATGTAATCGACATGTGGTTCCAATACGATAGGGCTACATGCCACACCGCACAGGCAAATTTGACTCTCTTGCATGAAAAGTTCCACGGCCGTTTAATTTCGAGATTTGGCTACATCAAGTGGCCACCAAGATCGTGTGATCTGACCCAGTTGAATTTATTTTGGTAGTTGGCTATGCACACAATCTCCAAATTTTGGAGCACTTAAAAACCAACATCCGTGAAGTTATGACCACAATACAGCCAGAAATGTACCGAAAAGTCATCGAAAATTATCTCACAAGCATAATGGCATAGTCCAACATATAAAACAATAAGAAAATGCCATTTAAATCTTTAATGCTTTTTATTTTATTTAAATTAAAAATCCTAAAACACAAAATGAATGTTGTATAAAGTATATTACTGTGACTGTAACCAGTTTTTTTTTTTTTTTTTTTTGGATTGCGCCGGGGATGTGTAATCTTCATAGATACTAATAGCCCGAGTGCTACTAGCATGCACGATTCGCAAACCTGAGTAATCGATGCCAGGAATACGCCTACGTACTAAACACACACCCTACACACTTCAACCACTCTCCCCGCGGGACTGCCGTTAGGTATTACTTCGCGGGGCTGGTTAGCAGTTTATGCTATGCTTCTTGTGTCAGCTTCTTCTGCTGCTTCAGTTGCTCTTCTTAGCTTTTCTATTCTCCGTAGCTCTTTTTGTAGAGTAATGACGGACTTGGCAGAGTAATTCTCCATGCCGTGGAACGTGTGCAGTAAAACACTGCGTGCTCCGTATCCTCATCTTCACCTGGGCATTCCGGGCAGGATGGTGAGTTGTCGTGTCCAAATCGGTGCAGATATTTGCGGTAGTCACCGTGGCCAGACAGGAACTGCGTTAGATGGTAGTTGCAGTCTCCATGCTTTCGACTTATCCAATCTTGGATTGTCGGTATAAGTTTGTATGTCCATCTGCCTTTTGTTGTATTAGCCCAACGAGCTTGCCACATAGCTGCTGGCGCTGCCCTTTCTTCAATTTTTATCACCTTGATACCAGTGGCGTCGTGATGACTCAACGCTCTTCTGTTATATATCCTCAGCATTTCATCTGCGAGAATATCGATGGGGACCATTCCAGCTATGACAAATGCAGCTTCGTCAGAGATGGTTCGAAAACCGCTGATTGTCCGTAGCGCACAGAGTCTGTATGATGACGATAGTCTCCTTTTGGTCTCCTTCGTCCTCAGTGCCTCCGCCCAGACTGGGGCGGCATATAACAGAACTGAGGTGATAACTCTAGAGAGTAGAATCCTTCGAGCGTATCCAGGTCCACCGATGTTAGGCATGATACGCGAGAGAGAGCGACCAACCTGAAAGTTGGCAAATTCGACGGCTTTCCGGGTGGTTATAAGGACAGCTTCTGTTTTATGGTCAGCTAGTTTTAGTCCGGATCACTACGCAAGAGGTTCCAAGTTCGAATCCCAGAAAACACCAAAAAGTTTTTTCACGATCCCATCTCTCGCGAACGTCTGACAAACATTCGAGAGTATTGTTGTCACGAGAAAGCTTCTCAAAACAAATTGCCGTTCGGATACGGCACTAAACTGTAGGTCCCTTCCATTCGTGTGAAAAATATAACGCACACAGCACGAGTGGTTGCGAGAAGCTAGGCTTTGGCACTTAAAGAGCTGTTGCGCCAAATATTTATTTATTTTTAGTTCTAGTCCGGCGGATATTAGCCAATCTTTTATCCGGGTAATTGCTTCATTTGTAGCTGATTCTACTGCACGGATCTGTTTAGCTACTGTCACGACTGCAATGTCATCGGCGAATCCAATTATCGTTACTCCCCCAGGTAGCGCTAATCGTAGGACTCCGTCGTACATGATGTTCCACAATAGTGGCCCTAAAACCGATCCCTGTGAAACTCCCGCAGTTACGTTGTAGTATTTTACCCCTTCATCGGTATTGTTCCTCAGCTTCCTGTTGTTAAAGTAGTTCGTCACTATCCGTAGCAGATAATATGGCATATCCATCCTGGCAAGTGACCTTCTAATAAACGACCAGTTCGCAGAGTTAAATGCGTTTTTAACATCCAGCGTTACTACTGCACAATACTCCTTTGTGCCGTAGAGCCATCTTTCTCCTTCGATGGCACCTTTGGCGATATCGACTACCGCTCTTATGGCATCAACAGTAGATCGTGCTCTTCTGAAGCCAAATTGGTGATCTGAGAGGGCTCCTTTCTCTTCTGCTACTGCGAGTAATCTATTATAGATTATCTTCTCGAGGATCTTTTCCATGGTGTCTAATAGGCATATTGGGCGATAGGATGATGGATGGGGGTTTCTTTCCTTTTAGCAGTAGGACCAAATGATGCGTTTTCCATTTTTCGGGAAAGGTTCCTTCTTCAAGGCACTTCTGCATTGTTGTTATAAAGAGGTCTGGTCTTTTTGTTACAGCTGCCTTTACTGCCCTATTCGGGATGCCGTCGGGTCCCGGCGCCTTTTTGTCACCTATCTTGCTGCATGCCCTTAGCAGCTCCTCGTGACTGTAACCAGGTGTCGACACGTCATGATAATGATGTTTTTGAGGTTTATTCTTAATTTTCGTATTAAAATTTTGTATTAAAAATATTTAGATCTTATATTAACGATCTTATATTAACGAAAAATAACTGATATTTTTGATTCACCCATAATCTAAAAAAAACAATTATTTGGTGACTTTAAAATAACGACACTAACTAGTGAACACATACGGAGGGAAATTTTTATGTTATGCAGAATATGCAGAATAAGGGGAAAATTAGAAAGCGGTGGGATTAGAATTATTTTAGTATTTTCAGGTAGTTTTAGGCATAAATATGAAGTTTCATGTTGATTTACCAATTGGTTCATCTACAGTAGTCAAAAGAATAAGTTAAAGTCTGTGGTGATTTTAAAATTGTCAAATATTGAGTCCGTACATTAATTAAATTCGTCACAAAATAAGGACAAGTGTGAAAAATATACTAAGTGAAATGCAAACAGTTTCACATGAGAATACTACGCTAATGTTCTAGGATGCTTAAGAGAATCTATCAAAGTAAAAAGGAGAGGTAGATTAACAAAAGGCGTGCATTGGTTAACAAAACTCAAATAGCGCTGGCTGCTATGAAGTCATGTGGCTTCCAGGAATAATCTCATCCGCTTTACAGTCCTGACCTGGCACCTAGTGATTAATACCTGTTCCTAAATTTGAAGGAAGGCTTACGTGGAAAGCATTTTAAGGCTACAGTTATCGTAAACGATCATTTTGAAGGAATACCGGAGAATTATTTTTATGAAGGCTTAGAAAAATTAATCTACAGATCTAAGAATTTTATTTATGTTAAATATTGAAAATTAAATTTATAAAATTATACCCGTCTTTCCGCGAACTTAAAAAAGTGGCTCTTGACCTCAATTGAAAATTGAAAGAGAAAATTTAGAAATCCAAAGTTTCGTTTTAAATCAATAGAGAAACGCAACATTTTTATGAAAAGTGTTGATATTTTTAATATAATCTAAAGTACAAACTCTAAAGTTAGTAATGGAATACAATATCTGCCAAATGTCCGCCTCGTCTCTGCCTACAAATACGAGTAGTCATTCTTGTGATGAAATTTTTCATCACATTTTCTTTTAGTGCATGAATCGTTGGTGGTGTAGACTTTATCTTTAACATAGCCTCAAAGGAAAAAGTCTAATGGTTTTAAATCGCATGATCTCAAAGGCCAATTGAAGTCTCCATTTCGAGAAATCACGCGTCCAGGAAATTTGTCACGCAATAGAACCATTGTTTCACCAGCTGTGTGGCATGTAGCGCCGGCCTGCTGAATATAAACGTCGTCCACGTCCATAGCATCCATTTTAGGCAAAAAAAGGCAGTCAACATCGTTCGGTAACGCATCATTTTCGAAAAAATATGGTGTCATTAACCATGCCAGCCCAAAAACCACACCAAAATGTCACTCGTTGTGGATGGAGAGGTTGTTTCACTATTTCTCTTGGGTTTTCGGAGCCCCAGATGCGACACTTTTATTTGTTTACATACCCAGACAAATAATTTTGTGTAAAAGATCATGATCCTGTTCATTCATTTCCAGCACCCAATCAGCGAAAATACGGCGATGTGAGTAGTCTGCTTGCTTCAATTTTTGTGTCAACTGAACTTTATAAGCATCTAGGCCAAGATCTTTATGCAAATTGCAGTGCAAAGTGGCCGCGGATAGGACCAATTCCTGTGATGGTCTTGAAATGGACACACCTGGGTTTTCAGTTACATTTTCAACTACGGCGGCAATATTTTCAGCTGTCCGAGGCGTTCAAATTTATCGATTAAATATTAATTAATTAAAACTGTGTGAAAAGGTGCTTGATGATGACCAAAAGCAGTCTGAACTTTACGAAATGTTACTGCGATATTTTCACCGTTTTTGTAGCGAATTTTGACTATTTCAACACGTCGTGCGAGTGTGTATCGATCCATATTTAATAAGATCCTAGTTTTTACTTATCAAAAGTCATCGGAATGATAGTTGAATGTTGACAGTTCAACAATGGCGCGATTTTTAAAATGACAGCTCTTGTTGGATAACCCTATATTTTCTAAAATGCCAAACAACTACTGAATGCAGTAAAATCACTATGTATTTGAATATTATTCAAGTAATCTTATCATCCTATAAAAAGAAAAAAAAAATCAGCATACCTATCACTATCTGTGACTAGGGTATATACATAAATACTGGATGATAGTTTAAAATGACTTTATAGTTATGTCCACATCTGTGGCCGTGGATAGTAAAAGAGCTAGATAACGTTTGCTTACTTTTCAATCCTTGAAAAATTAATAAAAATGGGAATTATGCACCTTCATAAAAAAAAAAATTTATTGTGCTTTTAAATCATTATTTATGCAACCTTCAATTGAACTTAGTCTCGAGAAAATGTCAACGTGTGAGTAATGACTATTCAGTTTGCAGTATTTGTAGACTTGATATCGAGTCTTTTCTATGAAAACGGATTTCAGAATTACCTAAGTAACAAGTATGTATGGATATGTGTACATGCCTCTTCCTAAATTAATGTTTATCAAACGTCATATAATTTCAAATTAATACTAGCACTCGTCTTTCCGCTTAAAAAACTCAAATAGCCAAGAAATGACAACCATAGGCACAGCGTGGCTAATTTACCCATCTGTCATCCCTTCGCCATGTGTTTTGCGAGAACACATGTACCTACTGACTACTGCAACAAAAAAATGCAAGTAATTCAGTAACCCTGCTCTGAAAGTACCATGTTGCATATAAATCGCTACGCTACTATTGACTGCGTCCTCGTAGTTACTATCGTCTTTCTATGTATACCTAATCCTATACTTCCTGCACTCACCATACCAATAGCGCACGCCCTTGATCTATGCTGAAATTTTAGTGGACCATTGTATTTTGGAACAAAAAAAAAAAAAGTAAAACTTGCAAGAAGAGTAGGCGCAATTTGGAAATAACTGTTTGCCTATAATACACTTTGAGAATATAATACACATTTTGAATAAATTCAACTTGTCTAGCCATACATATGTAAGGGAAGAGAGGCAACAGTGGGGCAGTTATGTTATAAATTGGCGCAAATCCGGTGAGTATTGGTTTCCTGAAAATGTTCGGTCTCGATATTTTGTTCAAATTTGACGTTACTATAATAGTGAAATTCAAAAAATTGGTATCTCAATTCTATCTGTCTGTCTTTATGTATGGTCGACTGTAGCCTAAACGGTTAGTCGGATTTTCTTCAAACTTCATACATACAGTGCCTCTCACGACTAATCGGACACTGAGAAGAAAAATGCTTGATGTGCATTTTCTCAAAACAAAAGTATGATGACTTTAACAATTTATGTACATATTATTTCATTAAATTGTACAAATTTATTTCTACTTTTCTGTGTAAAATAACGGTAATTTCCCATTTGAAATGAAAATGCTGAATGATTGAAGTATTTTGGCTGGATTTAAATCATTTTGTTGTAAGTTGTTTTTTTAATATGGACCAAAATGGCACCAAGCGGACAACAGACATCGATTGAGATGATAAAGTTGGTTTTGTCATATCACGAAGATGGTAAATCTGCTCGGGAAATCGCCGAGGTTATTAAGAGAAGTCATTCAACAGTACACGATATCATTTCGCGATTTAAAAATGAAAAAGTGCATAATGTGAGCAGAAAAGGACAAGGAAGAAAATTGGATGATTACGATAAGAAGCTTTTACTAAGAAAAATTAAAGAAAATCCTTTCTTATCATCGCAATCTCTAAAGAATTATATTAAAGAGACAAGAAATAAGGAAGTGAGTAATGAGACAATACGTCGAATTCTTAGAAAACATGATTTCGACGGTCGAGTAGCTCGGAAAAGCCATATATAAGTGAAAAAAAAAACCGAAAGAACGCTTAAAGTTTTCTAAGGACTATCTTATAAAGTATATGGCGTTTTGGAGAAAGGTAAAATTACATTATTTCAGTATTTAATAACATTTAAAATCATAGGTTTTGTTCACGGACGAGGGCAAATTCAATCTTAAAGGCTCAGATGGGAAAATGTATGGATGGCTTAAACCTAACGAGGAGTTCTCCCACAAGCATACACAAGCCACTGTCAAACATGGCGGGGGCTCGGTCATGGTTTTGGGATGTATGGCAAGTTCTGGTGTGGGAAACCCACATTTTATTGAAGGCAAAATGGACCAGATGGGATACATCAATGTTTTGAAGCAAAGTGTCGAGAAACTGGGAATATGCTACGACTTTCTATCCAACCAAGACAACGACCCGAAACATACATTATATGCAGCAAGGTCGCGGCTGTTGTATAATTGCCCGAAGGTCCTAAAAACTCCTGCACAGTCCTCGAATTTGAACGTTATCGAGCACTTATGGAATGAATTGAGTCAGATCCAGCAATTAAAAGCGGGACTTCAAGAAGAATGGCAAAAAATAACAAATGAAGTTTGCTCAAATCTTGTTTCTTCTGCGCCTTGACGCCTTGAACAAGTAATTCAATCAAAAGGATATGCTACCAAGTATTAAGTGCTAAGTGTCCGATTATGCGTGAGAGGAGAAATATTCATATTGTTTTCGTTTATTTTGTTTTTCTTTTTATCTTTTACTTGAAATTTAATTTTTTTTTTTTGTAAAATAAATTTGTACAATTTAGTGAAATAATATGTACATAAATTGTTAAACTACACATACATTTGTTTTGAGAAAATGAATATCAAACATTTTTCTTCTCAGTGTCCGATTAGTCGTGAGAGGCACTGTATGTACGATCAGTGCAAAATTTTCATTCTGATTCCAAAATTAACGATATTTTTCTGGAAAACGTCTGTAACGATTTTGATCAAATTTGATATTTGAGTTATGGTTGATATAAGCCATCAGATGGCATACCATTTTGTTTTTCTTCAAAAAATACGTTTAACGGTACTTTGCTTATTAATCGTGATCAGCTAAATAATTGAAAGACCTGCAAAATATGTTAGCAACAAAATACAATTACACAGGACTGACGGACTGTATTTTTTTTTGACGTTTACAGGCAAAAAGGGAAGTGGAGAGGTGACGTGTTCAATCGTGTTCAATCCGAATTTTTAGATTTTTAAAATGTTTTTCTGACGTTTGAAAATGTCAATCGATTGTCACTCGACAAAAGTGTTTAAAAAGGAATTGTGAAAATAAAAAAATAAATTCCGTATTTTCACTATCACTGCTATCACTTATTATTTAATTAAATTTCTTCAAATTTTCGAAGTAAGCAAAAAAACAGAAACGAAAACAAACCAATTTGATGGACATTGATAATTAATATGTCAAAAGGAATCCGCAGAAGTGTTCAGTCCAGTCTGAACACCGTCATTGCAATCACGATTACATACGAAAACATTTAACTTTTTTGACAGACGCAGATGTATACTCTGATCAGCTTTTAACACAATATACAAGGTGGCCCAAAAGTAATGACCCTATATAAATTGTTTATGATTTTTGTACATGGCGACTCCTGTCATCGTGATATTAACAGTCGTGTAGTTAACAGATGCAAAAAACGCGACGATGAACTATGGTACGCTATACTCCTTAAGAACGTGGAATAATTGATTTTTTGCGCAATAATTCATCAATAATAAGAACTCAACGTGAACTTCGTCGAAGATTTCCCCACCGTGCGGCACCGAGTCGCACGTCTCTAAGAGCCTTGCTTAACACGTTCGGCGAGGATATGGAAGAGTGTCGAGAAACATCCACGAGACGAAGGCCCACGCAATTGGGCATTTCCAGGCGGTCTCTCCATCGTATTTTGGTGAGAGACTTGAAGATGTTATCGTATAAAACTCATGTGGTGCATCAATCAGCTGCTGCCCGCAGACCACCAAACTCTCCTGGAATACAGCCAGCCCATCATAAGGCTCAACCATGAAGAAAACGATTATCTTTCAAAGTTAATCATAAGTGACGAAGCATATTTCCATCTCTCCGAACATGTCAACAAGCAGAATACTCGCTTTTGGGGAACTAAAAACCCGCGTATTACTTAAGAATCGCCTTTACATTGAAAGGGTAATTGGGCCTTAGTTTTTCGAAGAAGCTGCTGGCAATAATTACTGAATTTGTTATGAATTGTCCGAACCTGTTGATTGTTAAAGTCGTAGGTAAATAAATAAATAAATAAATAAATAAATGAATAAATAAATACGATAACTGTTACTGGTGAGCTCTCAGACCATGTTACGTGACCTTTTCAGGTCGTGTTATCTTCTGTTTTTTGGCAAATTGCATTGGCCCGCAAGATCACCCATCTGACCATTCCCGAATTCTTTCCTTGGAGTTAATTGAAATCATTGGTCTATGTGAACAAGCCAAGTTGGACGTCTAAGAAGAGTATTACTTTTTTGGTTGAACTAAGAGGTACCGTGACAGGTAGATTCAAGGTACATTATTATTACTTACGGTATTTTCGTTTGAATTATAGTGTACTAGAGATCGATGTATAGCAACGGTCACTAGATTTCAATCCGATTGAGAGCTTTGCTGTCAATCTTAAAACAATATAAGGAAACATAATTTAACGTCATTGAAGGCTCTGTCGAAAATGGGAACAAATTACACATTTATACAATTTATTCCATTTTTTGAGTACCAATCACAATCACCCTTTGTTTCTGAAAAATTCTAAAAAATGTTAAGAAAGAAAAATAGATATAGCTTAGAAGTGAAATACAGAAAAATATCTTTCTTTAAATTTGTCAGTAAGCCTAGCGCATCTATTTTACCTGCTAAGCTACGTACTGGGTTATTTTGACCACGTTTTTGTTAAAGCACTTTATAGGGACACCTTGTTTTCGATTTTAGATTTACGAATCATGCATTCAATTTCATTCAAAATATGCTCGATTGCTGGAAAAATGAATGCCGTTTTCGTTGGGTACGCTGTGCAAGAGTCATACCCTGACAATCTTCATCGTTTTGGTGTAACACTCAACTGTTCACCAGATCAAGGCACTTAGCGGAAGCTTGCGGATTATCACGCAATAATTCTACGATCCATAATGCCTTCTATTGTTGCAGTCAGTTCTTGGTTAACTTTGCGCCATATTTTGACCCTGTCATCAGATTAGAATATGTCAAAGTTACTTCCGTGCGTTTCTGCTGTTGACCTTACTTATCAAAGGTTTTTTTCGGAACTCTTCTCTGATAGCCTTCTGATTTAAGACGCTCCGTACAGCTTCGGTAAAGACTATTTACCGGTTGTAATTTCAATATCTTCGGCCAACTTGTTAGGATCTGCTATCACTTTTCGGACGATCGTTCTAACTTAATAAAGGATTGTTCGGGAGCTTAACCTTTTTGGATGCCTTGAGCGACTTTTGTTTAGCACACTACTCCTCTCATAGTTTCTTATCATGGTTTAGACGTTTGTGTGTCTTTTTTCAACAATTTTCAATCTTGAATTTTTTTTGTTCAAGTCACCCACCGAGGGGTGCAGAAACATTTCTATGTTGGCAAAACATAGAAAAATTAAAAAAAAAAAAAAACCGATCGTATGATACCCTATCTCTCAAATTCTGAAGTATACCTAATAAAGTGGACATGACGTTGTGAACTTTCAAATGCAATCATTTATTTACTTAGAGAATATTCTCGCGATTTTTAAGAGACTTTATCAGATAATTTATTGCTAACACTTTTCCTTTGGAGAAAGTGGATGTGGCTGTCGCCATTTGTAACCAAAGGTGAAATATTCACAATAATTAAATAAAAGTCTTAACCGTAAATAGCTTTGAGAAACTCGAAAATGTGCGCGTGGCCTATACACAATGCATGGAGGAATTGTAGAGAATAGCAACGTCTATATATTTTGTGAAGTAAATATTTTTCAGTTTCTAGTAAAAATATTTTTTTAAAAAAAAGAAGATTTTTTTTAAATGGGCGTGTTTGTGGGAGGATTGCAAAAATGTACACTGCTTTGGATTCTAAAAAGTTTATACGTAAAAGTGCATGTTCCTAGCTCAAAATTAAAGATCCAAAAACTGGTGACACACAGTCAGACGGTCATGGCATATCGACATTACAAACTATGTGTCAAACAAATTAGTATACCCTATGGGATAGGGTATACAAAATTAATATTTTTCTGGGTGCCAATTGATATAATCGTAGCTTCCATGGTGACAATTATTATGTCGATGTGCCAATAATTGTAGTTTTTGATGGACAAGTTTTATTTTTAAATTTATTATTATGATACAACCTTTGGCCTAGACAAGTAGATACTAAATTCAATAGAAACTTGATTACGTGCATATTATAAAAATGTCTACAACAAATACAAATTGCTTTGCTATCAATTTAATTTTAGCTGTTTAAAAATATTCTAAGGTACTTTTCGCTATTTTGTTAAAAATAAAGCTACGAGTATTGATGAAGGAATAATACAATTAAACATATTTCAGTACGAGTACAGTTTATTTTTAGTTTTCAGTACAGTTTTTCATCTCTGCTTTTAACAGTTTTAAATCAACATGTCTCGAAGAACGATTTGAACAAAAATATACGAAATATGAAAAAGGAAGGGTTTTATTGCTACTGTTATCGACTCTTATCGGTCCACATGAAAGAAGCCGCGAAAAATATAATTTTTTGATGTGCCATGTGACTTTAGTCGTTATTCAGTATTTTTTCGGTTAGTGAATGGAGTCGTTACGATAATAGAGCTCTTGTTGTTTCGCAGCCGAATGAATGCTCTTTTGTGATGTTTGGATGCACCTTACGGCGCTCGGATTTACTAGTCAGCACAGATTTCTGCTGGGTTAATTCGGCTTAAGACAAATTAATACTTTAGAAACTAGTTTTCATAAATACAAATTAATACTCTAGAAACTAGTTTTCATAAATACGTACATACATATATGTATGTATGTACCTTACCTATGTACGTACATACAGAATGGTCCAAGTTTACCCTTTCAACAAAAATATTGTACTAAAGGAGGGGTGTATTTAGACCATATTCCGAGTTATGACCAAAGGATATATCGTGAGACCTACAATCATAGATTGAAATAATATCTATTAGGAAACCATGTATACCACCATTAATCTTAGAGCAAGTTTAATATTCGCAACTAAGTTTCCGACTAAGCTTAATTCTAAAGGAGACTGAAATCGGAGCTAAGTTCTGTCAAATCAAATAAATTATTTAAATATTTTTTTTATTTTCGACAGTTGAAAGTCATGACAATCTAGGTACACTTTGATGTAACATTTTTGTTAATTTTACAGAAAATTGTTGCTTAGACAGCAAAGGCAACTTAGACCGGTCTAAGATTCGACTATCAAGCTCGCCGTTAGCGAAAAATATTTTTTTTTTTTTGAATAAAACGCCCTCAAGAAGCGCATGGAAGAATTGTTTTACACAGCATATAATATTTTAATATGTACGAGTATATAGTATGCATTTAATAAAGACTTTTTTTTATATTTCAAAGAAAAAAAATTATTTGTGTTGACTTAAATCAGGCGAAGCAAAGTGTTTGCACAAATTTTTGTGTAGATTCGTTGGTAGGGAAAACCTTTCGCTACAATATCAGTCCCGCTTTCAATTTCAAAGTTGTAAGCAAGACTATTTTACACATCCTTCTGAAACAATCACCAATGGCTTTTCAAGTCCATGGCTGACTTCAATATCTAGAGGAAATTAATCTAGTTGTGGAAAATACACTGGATACTGTACAATTCCGATACATTTTCTTCGAATTATTCCAAATATTCATCGAAAGTTGAGATGCGAAGTCATTTCGTTTCATGTCATTTCGTAATGTGCAAGGCAGGCGCTAACAGAGCTTCGCAGATGAGGCATCTTAGCGGCTTATTCATCTATTGCATCCAGGCGAATAGTCTCAGTCTTGAAGTAATCGATGACAAAACGAAGTAATAGTTTTCTAAAAATAAAAACAGTGATACTCTAGTGTAGATCCGAAACACACTATTGCTGTTAAGCCGTTGATACTTCGGTTTGGCAAAGCAAATAGGTTCAAAACGCTTAGAAAAAAAAGTACGCCTTACAAATTTACCACCCTGTCAATTTTATTACGTAGGGCTGAGTGTTGCAGAAAAGCAGAATAAAAGAAGGAACTTTTTTTTTAAACCGGGTATTTGGCCCTAGATGTGAGGAGGGCGAATAGGGTTAAAAATATAATCGTAAACACCACAAACTGCTCTAAAGTATAGATATAGTTAAAAAACAAGGCATCAATGTTCATTTATTACTAATTACGATTAATTCGAGTTAAAGCCGAATTTGAAAAAAATTCGAGTTTATATTTGTTTACTAAAAGGCCATACATGAATTGTGTTTATAAAAATTAATTTTTATTTAATTTTTTATATGTATGTTGGTACTCTACCTATGAAAATCTCAAACGGTCGTTTTCGCAAACCCATATTCTACGCTTTGCTATGTAACATGGGGACAACTAAGTATTTCAGCTTACTTGTACCATAACATTAATCCGCGTGACGAGAATTAAATAAATTGGTGACGTAAAAAGATCTGGGCATTAGGATAGGTACAAAATTTAAGAAATAAGGGCCTAAATGACTAAATTTATGAATATTAAAAACTTAACCCTCAAATCTTTTTTCTCTATTTTTAGCACACATTTCAAGACACAAAGTTCGAGCACTCTCGGTTTGAAACGTTCAATTTCAATTTTCTGTGCTTTTCCTTATAAACCAAGGTTTCTTTCTCTCTGCCTCTTCCCCTTTTCGACAAAAAAGGCCCGTGTCCTGAAATAGTACAAGGGTATTTATATCCATTTTGGCGCGCGCAAATTAAAAAAAAAAAGTACTATAGGAGACGATCTCTAAAGCAAGTCATTCGATCTGATTCTACATCCTTAAAATGATATTTTCGGAGATACAATTGTTTATTATACCTTATCTCATAGAGTATATTAATTTGGATATACAATTTGTAACATAGAAATATAACTGTAAACTCCCAAAAGTATATACATATGCATATTTGTGATCACCATCAAAAGTTATTATATCGATTTAGCCATGTCCGTATATTCGTATATCGTCACTTTTCAGGTGAAAAATTTTAAGGACCTGAAGCAAGACAAGTGTAAATATTTTTAAAACCCACCCATAGACACGCCCACCTAAAAAAAAAGTGAATATTTTTACTAGAAACTGAAAAATATTGTGAATATTTCACCAGAAGTCTGGACCTTCGATTACAAATGGCGACCGCAACGCCCACTTTTTTAGAAAAGTCTTAGCCACAAACTATGTGGTAACATTTTTAAAAATCGCAAGAGTTAATCCGTTGAGTACAAGATTTCAATGCATTCGAGCTAAAAAGTTCACAACACCACGACCACTTTATTAGAGATGAGTTAGAAGATAATTGAAGGTACGATCCGTTCCAGAAGGATTGTAATTGTAAAATAGTTTTTCGTTAAATACTTTTGACGACTGCGGCTTTCAAAGTTGTAAAGTTAAGTGAAATTGCCCTGTCACACTTGCATTGAAATTAATATACCCTATATAGTGTATAAATAAAAGATCGGAGATAGATCTATCTATCTAAAGGTTCTTGAGACTGCATAAGTATGATATATACAATTCAGATTTAACCACAATGTAATTTTCGTTCTTCAAAGCATAGTTTTCCGTTACAATGAAGGAACAAGGAATTACATGCCATGTTACGAGTAAGTCAATATCAATCCGAATATGTATTTATTTCCCACTGTTTGCCATAATATAAAAAACTGTTTTGCAAATTGGATTTATAACACCACATCACCCTTACTCTTCTATTTCGGTGAAGAAAATAAGCCTAATACGAACACATACATCATCAGTAATCTGACGTGATTAAAATTACCTACTATCTCGAAGCCTTACCTAACCACCGCTGCCTGTCAGTCACCGTAGAAGAACTTCCGGTGTGTGTTTTTATTCACCTTACATATTGTCATGAACGCAAACCCCTCGTTCCAAAATAATTGCCATTACAAATATATTTGAGCTCAAGGGAGTTCTTGCTTTGTATTTGTGTATGTATTACGAGGGTCTCTCATCCCTAGCCGTGTCTAGTGATGTTTTGTTGCCAGTGTACAGTACACAATGAAACGTCATTCATTTTCGAAGGACCAAATCTCCCTCAAGCAAGCCCAAGAGAATGCAATTACCCTTCAATTCAATCACATTTCTCAAATTGTTATTGGAAGGATAATGATAATGAACTGACCCTTGTAAATGCCATATATTTTATTCTATAACCATTCGAAGCGAGAAGAAGAAGACAGAAAAGGGAGACCATATAAAAAAACCATTTATGGAGTTCAACATGTGCCAATTGTTATGCGTTTTCTATTCTAAAAACGCTTAGCAAAATTGCACTCATAATAGTATATTAATTCGCAAATATTGGGAAGGGAACAAATTCCACTTTTGAGAGAATCCATCATAGCTGAATGAAGAGGCATATGTTGGCCTGAGTTGCTGCGGCAACAAGCAAAACAACCGTTTCTGGGATTTCAAAAACCCACTCCCTTTTTTATAAGTCCTGCAGCAATTTTTGCACTCCAACCTTATTTACACAAAAGAATTTGGGTCAATTTTACCTCCCCTCCCCTTCTAGCTCGGGGCTCCAAGTATCTAATGGTATTAACTGAACGTAAAAATTGAATATGTAGTTGTACCATTAGAATGTTTCCTTCTTTGTATGGGGAAATGGTTTTTTTTTCAATTTATTCTCGGTCTCTCCCTCTTAAATTTGTCAAATACTTCAGTTAATGATCTATGCAAAATTTTTATTCAATTGGAAAAAGATAACAAGTGTCGAAATAGCTCCAAATCGATTTTTATGATTTTAATATACCTAGATATAATATAAGTATATACTTTTTTTAATCTGGCCAAGTAGGGCATAATTCTAAAGAGCTCGGTGAATAGGTTCTAAAAACACGATACTTTATTTTAATTGTACGCTGAATTCGAGTATGCAAATATAGATTTTGCAACATGTATAGTTTTCTTGTTATGACGTGTTTTATGATTGCATTTCTTGTACAAATTTTGTACACGTATTTGAATTTAACGTATAGTTTTACTTTGAAAACTTTCGACAGAGCGCGTAATATAGACAAGTGCTCTTAGATTTATAGGTATATTAAAATCCTAGAGTTCGCAATAACTTCTTTTGTGACATTAAAAGCAGAACAACTTCGGGCTTAAATCGGTTTTATCACACCAGATTGATCCGACTGATGACGCATATGCATATTGAAATTTATGAAAATAATTAGTTTTCAAGTTATGGGGGCTTAAAATTTAAAAAATTGCTTATTCGTGATCATTCGCAAAAAAATTCAACGTCACGGTGGTAAAACCCATTTGTTCAAAATTTTGGAAAACTTTCAAAGACAAAATTTAGTTTTTTTTTTTTTTTTAAAAATCCAAGCGTTCCTAGAAAAAGTTTGTTTTGAAACAAGATTTTTATTTTTGTCGAAAACAATTTTTTGAAAACATTTGTTTTTGTTAACTCCAATGTTTACATATCCAGCATTGAATACCGGAAGTTGAATACTTCGTATTTATTAGTTTCCACGCGTATCTGAATCGAAGTGTACGAGTATAGAGCAGGGATGGGGGGTTGTTGAAAAATATCCGCTTATCGGTTAACTGGTTAATTTAGAACCAACAAAATAACCGGTTAATAACTGATTTACCGCTGGCATTAGAGTCGCCAAACTGTACTGTGTAGTGTGTTTGCTTGTGACACGAGCTGTCATCGAGAGAATCGAGCGAAACGACTAAAATCTAAGTTTCTCCAACCATTACACCAAAAAGAGTGCTCTGCAATTTGGAAATTTCCTTAAAAAAAACCGCAGCTGTTATTTAAATACCCCATTATTTTTGCTCATTATTCTTCGCGATTCATAAAAAAAAAATTACAAATCACCTTTCCCACACATCCTAAAAACAATGGGCCATGAACCATTAATTTAATAGTGTGTGTGGTCAGGGATAATATCGACTTCAATAAATCAATATAGCCATTATTTAATGCTGACGCTTGTCGTTGTCATGTAATTGAAACTCTTAACTCAGTTAAATATTTGATGGTAACTTGATAGATAAGTATTGGATTGGATCGAAAGATTGTGCCATGATAGTGCAGACAGAGAACAATGTTCGCAAACAAGCACTGGACATTGTTGGATTTTTACGACTATTATCATGAATATTGGCTACCAATTCATGTAAAATATGCACTTGTTAGATTTGCTTCCAATGGATACAGTAATCGATATCTTACTCTATCACTGACATCGCATTCACAGCTGATCTTCATGTAACTTTAGGTCACTGCTGAAAGGTAATTTTGAGTATCCCAACTGTTTCGTGCCGATTGCTACTGCCATGAGTTTGTATGAGAATTTTTCAGTTGCCTATGCGCGCTCTAATATAAGCCCATGTCAGTAGCAATCATAAGCAGCCATAGTTCACAAACTGGTTGTCGGAAAAATATGCCCGTCCATTGATTTATGAACAGTGCACATAATCGTACATACCTTAAATTGATTCTACTGTAAGTGTTGTAATGATTCCAATGTCAAGTTGAGCATACAAATTATTCTTTTTATCCTCAGGCTCTTGTTGCAGCTTGACATTTCTCACACTATTTCAGAATCGTTTCTTGTTACTAAACAATTCTCCAAAATGAACCATTGCCCTTAGGCTTAGCAGCAACTACATAGTATTAAAAAGTTGAGCAAAACTTTTAAATAGTGCTACAACCAATACGTATAGCTATCCCAATATTCTGCTTCTACGAAGCTTTTGTAATGCATTTTGATGATCTATATTGCTTAACAAATCTTTATTTTTATTAGTCAAGTGTATTTATAAATTGTATCCATAACATTAAGATGCAACTTTTATTAAAAATAAGTCGTGGCTTTTCCACATCAATCTTCTGGGCTTGTTACTTCCTGTGTCGGATCCGCAACACAGCAAAGCAATGGAATATTGCTTCCGGGTAATAATTGCAATAGAATTATGTATAAATATAATAAAATTAATTAATCCTGCGTTCATTATCTCAATTTAATATATTTAAATTGTTATATCGCCTGAGGTAGAAGGAGCATAATAAAAAATGCAACGCGCGTTTGGTGAACGCCTCCCCGGTCTCCTTGCCATTTTATTATGGCACAAGTCAGACTATAGTACCATTACAGAAGAGCCAACAAACAAAGCAAAAGTCAATGAACAACATCTCATTAATTAAACATTATACTGGGTAAAACAGTTAATTGCATAACCGCCACTCACTCTACTGCCAACACATGCACGAGATATAGGCATGCAGGGGTTAGATGGTGGAATTTACTAAGCACGTCACTTTCAGAAGAGGAGAATCAAGTCACTTCTGCTGCATAATAAAGCCAACACAAATGTCAGTCTCCCACGGCTTATAGCCTAAATTTTATGAGAATAGCTCTAGGAAAATCTCACTGCCAACGCGCTATGCATTGGTGCATCGAATAAATAGGGAGTGTGTTATGGAAGGAAGACTCTGTTCAATTGAATGATGCGAATAGTCTACCTGATTTGAATGAGATGATTCGACGGATTTAACTGAGTCAAGTGAAATAGTTTTCATAGTTTTTTGTCCATAATTTTTTTTTTTTTTAATTTCAGTTACCTTTTGCTATGTGTGTGGTAATAATCGTGCAGCCCTTGATTCATCCTGCAGCCCTTGATAAATTGTTGTGCTATACCATACGTACTCACAAGGCCTGGCCTAGCTTCTCGCAATCAACTCGTACTATGCGTGTTAAATTTATTCACGAGAATAGAAAAGATTATTACCTACAAATGGTACAATTGAGAAGCTTTAACAGTTTTGCTTTCGGATGTTTGTCAGACATTCGCTAGAGGTAGGATGGAGAGAAAAATCTTTTTGGTGTTTCTGCGACTTGTACCTCAGTCTCATACCAAGTAGTCCACGCATTCAATCACTGAGCCACTACAATCCTAGATAAATAATGTAAATAGCCTAGGTGCATAATATAAATAACTACTTTTTTTCACGGCGAAATCTTTAAAAATAAATTAAATTCCTCGCACTTGATACACAATGTGGTTTTTCTTCTTTACGTTAATAACTTCAGCTTTTTCCCAACTGCCGTGTCTCCTATTCTCCTTGGGTTAGAGGATTCCATTGCATATCCTGTGACCGATCCATTACCATTTCGCCTTCTGTATAATCGCATCTATTCGTTTTTGGCTCGATCTCTCATATAGCCGTTCGTTCGAGATACGGTTCGGCCAGAACATTCACAATATGTTTCTGAGACAACCATTAACCACGTTTGAGCAGAATAGTCGGAGTTTGGTATTTAAGCTAATGACAGTGTTTCTTCATTTCGAAAGCATACCACACCCAGGTATCGGAAGTATTGTACTCTATCGACAATGCTTACTTGTGCTGTTGAGGTGATTCTGAGACTGAGAATCTTAATTTTGGTGAAGTTAGTCTTTAAGCCCTCTATGTTTGACTCTCTCACCAAACTGGTGGTCATTTGATACAAGTCAATTATTCTGCGCAATAGTAAGCAAACGTCATCAGCGAAGTTGAGGTGTTTGAGATAGGTTGTAAAACTCCATTGGATTCCGCCACTTTCCACTCCAAAAAAAAAGCATTCCAAAGTACGTCACTGATAACCACTATAAATAGTAGTGACGACAGTATACAGCCTTGTCAGACACTGCTTTGGATCTCAAATATCTATCCCTATGTGGCATTTCGCACCTTCATAACTTGCCTTGATAATAGCTACCAATTTGTCTGAGATATGTACCTCTCCTGCGCAAGATATGCCATATGTATTCACGCTATCGAAAGCCTCTTCAAAATCAAGGGGCAGGCTCAGTTGGTTAAAGTGCTTCAATATTTCTGAAGCGAATTCGTCGCTTATTTGTATCGCTTAAGGAATTTTTAGGCGAAGAAAGAGTTTGCTTCATTGAAGAGGCTATTCCTGATGGTTTAGCAATAGCCCATCCTGTAAATCCAATTTTGCAGTATATTTTCTATGGTTTGGGACTCTATTTCACGAATAGCTCGATCAATATTGTGCTTGAGCTTAACCTGAATCGTTTCTAGATTGTCAGCATAACATCGATCTTTAATGGCACCCCACAAAAAAATCTAACGGCGTCAAAACGAAGCTTCGCGAAGCCCAAGCAACCTCACCAAAACGGCTGATTACACGACTGTTGAACTTAGTGCGCACTATTGTTGGACGGTTTGTATGGTACGGCACGTAGCGCCATCATGATGGAACCAGAGATCGTTCTAGTTCATTTCTTCAGTTTCTGGCCAAAAAAAAAATCGGTTATCATGCCTCTGTAGCGCTCTCCGTTGATCGTAACGTTGTTGCCATCTTCATCTTGGAAGAAAAATGGGCCAATAATGCCGCCATTTTAGGTGCTCAGTTTCAGCATGCCAATCTAACGAAATTTCTTTAGAAACTTGCATACAGCAAAGCAAGCGTTATCGGTCGAAATTTCTTTTCAAAATTCGCACTGCTTCGGCAACACAGCCACTCCCTTTGTCAATAAGTTTTCAATATTTGCTAACGTTGTCCAAGCGTAAATCGATTCATTTCGTACCGCGGACTATGTTTCTGTCAATTTTTTGAGCGCGAAAGAGCTGTCAATGTCATGCAATTTAAAAAAAGAGAAGTAGATGGCTCACCCGTCACATTTCTGATCAGTATCAAAAGATATGTCGATCTAGCCATGTCTGTGCGTCAATCCGTCCGTACGTCACTAATTTTTGGGCCTTGGAGCTAGTTATATGGAATTTGGTATATAAGCTTTCTAGAATATGAAGTATTACTAGTTTTACAATTCTTAAAATCCGCCCACACACGCCAACTTTTTAAAAAATATCATTATCAATATTTTTGCTAGAATCTGAAAAATATTGTTTAGATAATATACGAGTATTTGACTTTATCTCCATTTCGTCCATACATTATATATGGTCACGCCGCTTTTTGGTGGAACGTTTTCTTAAAAAGTAAACATATATTGTTTTTTCAAAGGTATGGATTTGGGATGATGATTAAGTCTTATTGTGAATATCTCATTAGAATCCGTGAACTTCGGTTAGAAATTATGAAAGCCACGCCCACATTTCTGCTAACATAAAGTTATAGCAACAGTTTTGTGATAAAATTTCTTAAAAATCGCGGAAATATCCTCTGTATAGAAAGATATCAAAGAAAGTTGGTTTAGAAGATGGACGATTAAATCTCTTAAAGTTTTTTTCCCAATGATGGAGAGATAGGAAAGGGTATAGAAGAGCAAGAAAATTATAAATTTAGAGTGAGAGAGTAGGATAGTCTTTGTCAGATAAAAAATGCGGTGCATGCTGGCAAGAAATATCAACGGCTCAATACTAGGAGAAACAGACCATGTTTGCGGCCACTCATTTTGGATCAGGGTGATTGGTGCTTATTTGAAGGTGATATCTTCTCGCCTTGTCGATATTGGACCCAGATATAAGTGGCTATTCTTAGAAAATCACAGAACCAAATGGCAAATTCTTTCACACTAATTCGGGACTGTTTATTAGTAAATAAATACTTATTCACAGCTAAACTTTATATCTAAAGGCCGTTCCACCGGTTCCAGTGTATCAAATGCGTGTGGTCTCATTTTCCAACGCAAAACCAAATCGTGGGCTTGAGCTCTTGTATGAAAATTCTCCATTCCCCTTTGTATTGCAGAATCAATATGGCTAATAAGATCAACTTTGATGACGTAATGTAGCCCAACTATGTATATATAAAGGCGAAGGCAAAGGCTGAAAAGTATGCTTATACTCGTAGAAGACAAAGCAAAGCCATAAAATTACCTATGATTTGTATTATAAATGATGTTATGCTTCTTGATTGCGATTTAAGCCAAAAGAGTGGATCGACGATAAGAAAAGCATACTCATAAATAAATTTTACTTTTTACGAGCGAGCAAAAAGTTTTCTCAAATTAGGCAGTTATCTCCCCAATAATTTATGTCAGATAAGCTGGATATCTGATCGTTATTATACGTTTATTAATATGGCTGTATAAACATAAACTCTAACCCTACAGTTAGGCTGAAAAAAAAAAAAACTTCTAAACATTTCAAACTCGCAAACGTGTGACAACATAATTTTATTTGAAATTCGTCACCTTCTCTGAAACCGCCCATTAACTCAATTAGCTTGAGAAATTTGCGTGTATTTCCCATTTTAATTTATCGCAACTTGTTTCTTCCTCCGCTATCAAGACCTAATTGAATTGTTGCAAAATTCCTTGTAAATAAGACAAAGTGTCTGTCGGCACTTTCATGGACTGAATCAGAGCGAACGTTCTTAAATTTCGCAAGTGGCAAGGACAACAACCCCTTTGCGGGTACGCACAAACTTTATTTCTTGCGCTAAATGGCGGTCGCTTTTTTTTCTCTCTATTTTAACTTTAACTCTTCCCTTCGTTTAGTTCAGTTTTATTCGTTTATCGCATGGGGATTAAATCTGCATCAAGCCAAACATTCTTCATTTCGTCAAATTTAATTGAAGTCCAACAGAGCTCTCTTACCGAAGTTAAATGCAAATCACTCGTGATTTTAATTTCTTCTTTTAACAGACAGAAAGTGTTTGAAGTTTGCCGCACATGCTGTACACCGCGTTTGAATTTGTTTTTTTTTTATTTTTATTATTCTTATATGTTATCTTTTGCAATAAGATAGGAATACAAAAAAAAAAAATTTGGCACGCTTCAATTTGCCTCTCGCTGATGGCGATAATCTCTTTCCCGAAAGTGTAGAGCTGTCTTGTTGTACCACATGTGTATTTATGTGCGTACCTACTATTGTTATGATAATGTCTCCCTAATTTTTCGACATGCGTACGGCGAGTGGCAGCCGTGGCAACGTCCTTTAAATGTTTCCTATCTTGCGGATGCTGGGTGAGGGCTGATATAAAAAGGGGTGACTGCAAGCATCTGCAATAGTGGAAATAATCAGATATATTCGTACGCATGCATTCTTTGACGTTAACACTCTGAAAATAATTTTCCAATTTGTTTTGGTTCTGGCCTAACCCGTTATCGTGAGTTATTTTAATTTTTCCTGAGGATCGATTTAACAATGTGAATACAGTGCCCCCGCGATAATCCGAACTATTAAATGTTCAGCATGTTCGGGTCTCAAGCAATCTTATGGGAAACATGAAAGTACTTAACTCGATGATCAGAGAACACTACTGTGGTAGGTTATTTGAGAAGAAATATTAGGCTAACTGGTCTAACCGTCTAGTATGGATCGAAAATGGAATGGAGTTGGTGTCATTGGACCCAAGACTGAAATCTCGGTAGCACTGGGTAATGTGCCCTAGTGTTTCCCAGGCTGAAATTCACGCCATTGAAATCTGCGCCAGGATAAACCTTGAATAGGGCATTAGGGCGGATGAATACACATATTTTCAGATAGTCAAGCTGCAGTCAAAGCACTGAGTTCATACTCGGTCGACTCCAGGTTTGTGAAGTACTGCTTTGATGTGTACTAAGCATGTATATATCTAGACTATCTTGGCTAGTATCGATTTTTAGAAACTCTGTATTATTAATTTACGTCCCCTTGAGCTGGAGACGTGTTCGAGTGGTTTTTATTCCGAAAGTTGGAAAGCGTGGACATGAATCCGCGAAGGATTTCCGACCCATTCTTTCTTACTTAAAATGCTGGAACGTATCTAAGACGCTCACATAAGAAAGACTCGAAACTTCCTCACTATCTAAATTCCAGCACGCGTACACCAGGGTAGATCCTTAGAAACGGCCCTCCATGAGGTGGTTCACAAACAATATACCCTAGCTACCTTTTTAGACATTGAAGGCGCGTTTAATAACGTCCTAACTGAAGCGATTCAGAAAGCTCTCACCAAATTGGGTGTTGAGGATTTGATTAGTCACTGGATAGTAGAATCCATGTTAAAAAACAGAGCTTTGGATAATTTAAGAACTTGGGCCACTAGTAGTAGACTCAGTGTCAATCCAAACAAAACTGAACTGATTCAAAACTAAAATACCGAGCTTTACGCCTCCACGGCTAAACATCCAATTACTTCCTTTATCCTCCATCGCTTCATTATTAGGATTCATGCTAGACCCAAAGCTTAACTGGAAGTTGAAAAAAAAGCATGCATAGCTTTCTACGTTTGCAGTAAAACCTTTGGTAAGAAGTGGGCACTCCGACCGAAAAGAGTCTTATGAATATATCCATCGGTGATACTTTCAATACTTACGTATGGGTCACTAATTTGGTGGCCTATCCTGAGTAAAGACTACAACATTAAACTAATAAGCAAAGTGCAATGAACGGCCGCCATAGGTACCACGGGTGCCATGCGGACAGCATATATCTCGGTCAGCCTCAGAATCAGAGTGCTGATCTGCTAGACTTTACGGACACAGCAAGATTCTAGATTTGTTACCAGGAGAACTGGGGAAAACTCTAACCGACTACACCATACCCAAACTGAATTTTCAACACAACTTTTCCATCCAGAGCAGACTGGGAAAGAGATGAGGTCATGAAGAATTTCAAAACAGCAATTTATACCGACGCGACGCGATGGTTCAAAGATGGACTGTGGGGTCGGTGCGGGAATCTTTTCGGAAATACTGAAAATATCAGTATCCTTCCGACTTCCCATCCAGTGTTTTCCAGGTGGAAGTTCCTCTACGGGTATCCGGCTTTAATTAGAGCTCGACATCGAACTCTAGGCAAACCTTTTTTCGACAACCTTATCCTGCAGAGTACTCGTAACAGCAACTGTTCTGTGCTCAGTGCGAATAACAAAGCGATCATTGTAGACTTAAACTAACACGTTAGTAGCGCCAATTGAAAATAATTTTAATGGAATGAAGTGACGGTAAAATATGCCGGGAGACTTAAAACATATCCGACTCATCTTTTTCATACGCCTAACTCAAGAACCACTTAACGGATTTTGATGATCACATGATTTTTTTTTTCTTAGGACACATTATGCCCCAACAGCCTCCCAGAAAAATATTTTTCTACAATTTCCCCTCTAATTATTTTTTGTTCACCACCTACTATTTTTGTACAAAATTTAAAATCTCTTGCTCAAATTGAAAAGTTACAAGCGTGTGACAGACACACGGAGAAGAGTGAATTTTCCAGACAAGAGCCAATTCGAAGTTCAGGGCTGTCGGGTAAGTGTCGTGAGAAGAGGTGGTCAAGTCCCCATACATCCAGCCAAAGTAATGTTGTTTCACCTCCACCAGACGAAGTTTAAAGCCGACCGACGGCATAATGAATAGCACCAAATACGCAGATGTCCTGATATGCTCCTGCCTATTATGCAAAGACAATTCATGACCGGAAACTTAATTTTCCAACAGTTTATTTATAATATTACAAATTACTTCTGGTGAAAACGCTTTCCGACTTATAATAGGACAACATCAGAAAGAATATAAATTTCCGTTACTGAACCGCCTAAATTTCATGTTACTGAACAAATGTCGAAAACTCGAATTAATAGCCCCTTTATTACGCATTTCATCCCACTGTCAACACCTCTTTAGTCCAGTATAGAATTTAGTTCAGAGTAATAAATACAAAGAGACAAAACTCAAAACAGCACACTTCTTTGGCACGTGCGGCTCGTGGTTATGCAAGTTGCAGTGCATATACAAATCCTTAAATTTTGTATATTTTTCTTCCCACTTACGGTAAATAAGAAGCACCGTTAACGGTAGTAGCAATCCTTTTAAACATATGGACTCAAGGTATACATATTCAAATGTATATGTACATACAAGTTTTGTATTAATGTGCAGCCGACGCTTGCCTACAGCAACTACTTTAGACCCCTTTTCTGGCCCTGAAATACTGCTATACACCATTGTCATCATCGTCATCATTCTCATCGGCAATGTGCACAAATAACAACCTTTGTACAGGAAAATAGGGAGAAAGAAGAGCTTAGAATGAGAAAAGGGGACATACACATCATTCAAAGACCCGTTTTGAGTTACACAATCATCCAATCAACCCTCATCTTTAGACAACAAAAAAGAGAATTGTTTAAACATCTCCTAGGGTGCATGCCACTACCGTAGCCTCCCCACTAGATGCATCAGCCAATTTGCTCTGTCAGTGGCAGAAGATTTGGACATGCTTATGGGAACACACATGTTGGTCAGTTTAAAATGAGCTTCGGTTCGACTGAGAGTTTCCAAAAAAAATTAAATGAAGGGATGGATATGAACAACCCCTGAATAATACTTTTTTTTTATTAGATGATACCCACCAGTTTTTATACCCTCTCTTATAGGGTATATTAATTTTGGTACATAGTTTGTAACATAGAGAAATAATAACCTAGTTTTGTGATGTCCATCCGTCTGAACTCGTATGTATGTCACCTCTTTGAGGGCCTTAAATTTTGAGATGGGAAGTTTAAATTTCATATATAAACTTCCAGTACAATTGCTTTAAATCGCTCCACAAATATGTCCACTTTTCAAAAATGTTTTTTTTTTGTTTAATACTTTAGCAAAAAAATAATAAAATATAGACTTGAGTTTTCTCTATAAGTCCTTCATACACTGCATAGGACCGTGCCCATTTTTAGAGGCGTTTTCTAAAAAAAAAAAAACAAGAAAACAAACTTTCCTTTCTTGAAGTACATATCTTCAATAGTAAAGTCTCATTTTGAAAATTCCATCAGAATCCGTGAAATGGGGTTGCGAAGAGTGACAGCCACGCCCACTTTCCTCCAGAAAAATATCCTAACAAGAGTTTTTTCTGATAAAATCTCTTAAAAATTGCAGAAATAACCTCTGAGTAGAAAAATGTCATTGGATTTGAATTAAAAATTTCACGCTTTATTAGAAATTGGATAGAAGATGCGAGATAGGGTAACACACGATCCTCTGTAGATGGATTCTAATTTGTCTGTATGTTTTTTTGTGACACGCTTACATTCGTTAAAAAAAGTGCGTGTGCTTGCGTATGTGACCATTGCTCGCGTTATTAAAGTATAATGGTCAGTCAGTGTTTGGATTCAAAGAAGGCAGATGCTGGTCTGCGTCCAATGGACTGAGGCAAAAAGATATTCCGGTTTTGTACATAAATTTTAAATTTATGCACAAATTTATTGATAACATAGTGCATTGGCGGATGGTCGATTTTTAGTAACAGCTGGACGTAGCTTTACTATGTATGTACATGCAGTTGCAAGTCAAAATTTTGTTTAAGCCATCAAAGTATAATAGCTTTTTTCTAGTCTGTAATATTTTTCTTCACCACTTTTGTAATCGCGGTGCAATGGAAAAGTTGGCAGCACAACACGCTATTTTCTCTTGCAATTATCTTCTATGTAAACAGGAATAGTGGGATTTTATAGATGTACGAGTGTGTTTTTTTTTAATTGTATAAATATGGTAAGGATTGCAAGAATTTATAGCACAGATTTAAATTTGTATATTAGCAGTAGCAATGTATTTTCTAACAAAATAATTAGGCTAGGAATATAAATTGTAGAAAAGAATATTACCGCCCATAATTGTCATTATGCTAGGAGAGTTTGTGGTGATTAAATTAAATCCATTACAAATATTTCATCATGCATAACTCATCTGGATTCAAGTGATTTAATTCCAAGTACTCGTAGTACACACCTGGATTTATAATCCGGAATAAAATTCGAATGCATTTTACGGAAAATATATTTAGGAAATCGTTTAATTTAAGCAGGATTCCAAATAACATTTGCGATGAAGAGCTATAAAAGGCTAAAGGTGTCAGTGAAATCCCTTCCATTTCGCTTAGTAAATTCAACGATTGAATTATCTTTATAGTTAATATGTCGGTCGAACGCAAATATCAAATAAAACACGACGCCAAGATGAGCCGATGAAGTAATACAATTTTAGAGATTACCTTAAATTTTGTTCTATTTAATTTTCATCAGTTCAAATTACACCAATCTGAGATACAATTCAGATCTGATTGCACCAAGCGACAGTCCTGACTATAGCCTACATTTGAAAATAATTTAAGATGGTCAGCATACGAGTACAGAAGACACTGGCTACTTTTGTTTACTATGTCCATAATATCATTGTTTAATATGATAAAAATGACTGGACCTAAATGGCTACCTTGAGGAACCCCAGGAGTGCATTTAATTGACTTAGATAGTAAACTATCCATATATGCCCTTTGGGTTCTGACAATTGGGTATAAAACAATCCAACTGAGAATCTCAGAATGAAATCCGAACAATTCGACTTTTTTCAGAAGAATATTGTGATCTACCGACTTTACTAATGTTTGTGTTGACCGCATCGATGCGATATTTCTTTTCTATTGTATTAATGACGTGCGATGAAAAATATGCTAAAATAATGGTTGAAGATCTACCAAATATGAAGCCGTGGTGAGCTTCAGATAAACATTCCTTAGTAAGAAATTCAAGCCTATTTTTGACCATACTTTCAAAAACTTTGGGAATCTCAAAAGTTTCCAAATTCTCCTACAATTTTCAACATTATTTTTCGAGTCAGACTTTAATATAGGAATAGAAAAGGAACCTTCCACTCCTGAAAAAAAGTTCCAGAAGAAAGAGTGTTGTTATAAGAATATTGTGAATAAGGGGACAAAGCGAGCTGTAACAAAGCCTTAAAATTATAGGTGGTATACCATCAGCCTACAAATTTATATTGGGTTTTATTTACTTTAACGGGAAGGCTACTTCGTCGTAATTGTGAACCAATATTGACAAATGAGAATGTCAGATGCCCCAAAAGCGTCATATACAGTTTTGCGGGTATGAGTGGGGAATACCATGATCCGTGTGATATTAGAATGTCCCCACTTAGCATTACTAAACTGTATATACACACAGTCACTCAAACCTAACCTATAGGAAAAAATAGACGCCAAAATCGTCCCATGTCCCAAATTGAAAGCGAGTGGTTTCGGTTACTCTTCATCTTAATTATTTAGACATTCGCTTGTCCTTCATGAAACAAAAATTATTTTTTATTAATTTTTTTACTTGGTTCCATATGGCAAATATTATTTTAGTGAGATTTTGATCAATTTTAATATTTTTATTATAGAGGAACTCGAATTTTTTTACAACGTCTCTGTGGGTTAATGCCTAGAGGCGAAATCGGAATTTCCATCGTAGGCCCAAAATGAACGGTATTTTATCTTAAGGCCAATTTTAATGTCAATTTTCTCGAAATCGGCTTTAAAGATTTTCATAAAAATTCATATCTGAGGGTATATGGGCACTTACAATATACGAGGGCAAGGTGAAAAGTTCTCGGCCTGACGCAGAGATGGCGTTCCAATCAGCAAAAATTTATGTTTCCTGCCTGGGTGCACTTCTCATTAGTTCGCATGACAAGTTTCAACTTGTTCTCTCAAGTAGTTTCTTTACACGAATTTTTGCAGTAGACGTCTTGCGTGTTTTTCGTTAAAATGGACTTGAATATCGTGCGGTGATAAAATTCTTCGTTTTGGATGGGTTAATCCCTACGGAAATTCATCCAAAGTTGACAAAAGTTTACGGGGACTCTGCTCCTTCCATGTCAACCGTTAAAAAGTAGGCAGCTAAATTTAAACGTGGTCGCACGTCCCTCGAAGATGACCCACGTGAAGGAAGGCCAAAAACAAACCGCAACCACACCCGAAACCATCGAAAAAGTGCATGATATCGTGTTGGACGATAGGCGAGTGAAGGTGAGTGAGCAAACGATTTTCGCGGCAATCTTTGGACCGATTCAATAGGGATCTGACCGATTTGGTGCGGCGATTTGTCATCATGGATGAGACATGGGTCCACCACTACACGCCAGAAACGAAACAGTAGTCGAAGCAGTGGGTGGAAGCCGGTGGTTCAGCGCCAAAGAAAGTGAAGTCGATCGCATCTGCCGGAAAGGTCATGGCCAGTGTGTTTTGGGATGCCAAAGGGATCCTGTTAATTGATTACCTTGAGGAAGGCAGAACAATTACAGGCGAATATTACTCCAACCTTCTTGACCAGCTGGATGCCAAAATTCGCGAGAAGAGGCCTGGCATGAAAAAGAAAAAAATCATCTTTCACCAGGACAATGCACCTGTACACAAGTGTACGTTGGTGATGGGAAAACTGCGGGATTTTGGGGTACGATTTACTCGGCCATCCCATGCAGAGTTGAGAGGGCCGTAGATGAATATTTTTACAGCCTTCCAGACTCTCACTTCCAAGAAGGAATACTGATGTTGGAGAAACGCTGGACCAAGTGTGTTGAAGTCAAGGGAGATTATGTAGAAAAATAAAATCATATTCTAACTGAAAATCGCAGTCTTTCATTGTCAGCCCGAGAACTTTTCACCTTGCCCTCGTACTTGTAATTGCATACTCAGTTTTTCAATGAAAATTGAATATCTTACTTATTAGCGGTTTTGCAAATTTTATTCAAAATCAATATCTTGATCATTTTCGACATGTGTAAGGACATAGCGATCAGATTTTAGACATAAGGTTAAAATAGTTTTTAACTCTTTCTTTTTTCTTGTATTATACGTGCGACCTAGTCCTCCCTTTGTTTTATAAATATCTTCTATTGCCTAAAAATAAATAAATAAATATTTTTCCGCTAACGTGCAACACACGAATAAAAAGAGACCTAGTTTTATGCCGTTTCCTCAGGGCACATTATTCGATTAAGAAACGTCTTATTTACAACAATTTTACTCTTGGATTAGTCTAAGAGCTTGTGAACGTTTTTCGTAAAGCAACTGGCAATTCATATCTTTTATTGTTGTACTAAAATTGGTGATTGCGAAACTTGACGCTTGGCAGCTTTCGGTTGTTGCGTCGGGTCACAACAACCTCTTTAAATGGAGCAAAAATTGCAGTCAAATTGAAACATTGCAACAAAGTTAAATTGAGTAATTTGCTTCATAATATGTCATGTAAAACCACTTGGGTTTGCTCGGAGGAGTTGTCAGGCGGCTTTACAGACGCAGAACCCGAATTTTCAAAGACAATTTTCAACAAAACTAACTACTGTCAGGACATTCATATTTGGTGTGTGGCATTTTTAGGTAAACATCTTTATTATGCACAAATTCTAACTATTTAGGTTTACTGCCACGCCTACTTTACTACGGGATGGTATACGAATATATAGATTCCAGTATGCCCTACAATGTCCCCATATAATATTTACGAGTATATGCGTGGCACTCTTTTTGTAGTGAAGGAACTGAGTTTGCTTTGCAAATTAAGTTTAACCCATTACTCTTTCTGTGCTTGTTGTTACTTTTCTTCCATGTAACTTCTACGTATATAATCTTAAATTTATTTCCACAATATGTACGTAATTTTAAAAGTTAAATTACTCACTTACATAATTTATGTATCTATTCCTGGGCATATTATTGAAATCCTTACCCTAACAAAAGATTGTACCCCACATAACTTAAGCTCAGATAATTGTCGAACTTTGTTCACATTACATTCGATACACTTAACTTTACACTTCCTGTTGCAATAAAACGTCAAATACACACAAACTTTGAATCCATGCATGCACATGCAATAGGGGAGCCGGTGCATGCTGACGGACACGCACTTACTAAATGTATGTATAACTTGTGCTCGTGCTCGTCGTTATGTAACAATTTGAAGAAGTTCTGCTTACCGGACATTTAACGCTGTTGCTTAGCGCACATTTTGCTTCCCTCACTTATTTATTAGGCACACTAGACAGAAACTGAATAGTATTGAGCAGGGGGAAGTGTGTAAAATTTTATATGAGTAGCAGACCAAACCCACCGGATACATGATATAAAACTTAATTGCCTGTACGAGTATAGTAAATATTTTATGAATAATTTAAAACATACACGCACTAAACTTTCAAAAGAACCACTCAATTGTCTTGTTTGAGTTTCAAAGTCCACATTTATGCTAAATTTCGCTCGAATATGGGATTATAATCACTTCACTGTTTTCACTTAAGAAATGTTAAATCATTTTTAGAAGATGACACACTAATATATGTAGGTATTTACCTACAATGAACTAGACATAATGCAGTCTACGTCAGCAGAACTTTTTAAGTCAGCCGGAGAAATGTACAGTTTTGCACACGATTCAAAATCTTTCCGGTCCGGAGGGTTGATCTTATGAGAAGAATTCGAATCCTTGTGACTAAGCCAATGTCGCGGAACAACCATATAGTTCGTTGTCTCCATCGATACAAACGGAAAATATATATAATATATGAAAAATGTGTCTTTCAAAACAACCAAGGGTGCTTTCATCCGCCTTTGACAACGTCCATGTCAAGTCATCTTAGTTGTCCGTGAGAGGGGTTTGCTACTCAATTGCCTTGTTAGTCCAAAGAAACAGCGGTTGGGAAGAGTGATTCTTCACTTGATTTTTGCGTTGGTATCTTTATTTGAATTTACGGCGTACGCTAGGTAAACAAAGTCCTTAACTACCTCAAAATTGTAACCTTTGTGAGGTTCTGTCCAAGTCGCCGATGTTGACTGTCCCTTTTTGATGACAGCATGTATTTTGTTTTGCCTTCATTAACCGCTAAACCCAATTTCGCCGCTTCCGTTTCAATACTCCCGAAATCAAAACTGACAACCCGCTGCATTCTTCCAATTATGTCAATGTCATCGGCGTATGCGAGTAATTGTACAGACTTTTGAAATATCGTACCCCTGATGTTGGCTTAAGAATTTTGTACAATCCGTTCAAGTATGGTATTAAAGAAATCACATGATAGCGCGTCAGCTTGTCGTAGTACTTTTCTGATTCTGACATCAAAAGCCTCGTTGATATTGTTACCGATCTTGATAAAGCAGTGTGCATTCTCGACGGACAAGTTTGGCAGGAAGTCAAAACTAGACACGGCTCTGTTTATCTCGTCTATATAGACGCTACACCATAAGCGACTTTAAAATCAATGAGGGCCTTCTTTCTTGAGGATCGGGCACACAATGCTGAGGTTCCATTCGTAGGGCATTCTTTCATCCGACCATATCTTACAGATGACTTGATGTATACTCCGGTAGTTAGACCGTCGGCTCCTTGTTGAATTTAAGCTTAGATATTTCTTGCTTTGATCGGGTGGACGGAATTGTTGATCGTCATCATCCGGTTTGGATGGAGCATTCTACGTGGCAGCAAAGTTTTGGGCGTCACCGCCGCAAAAATGAGCTTTCCAAATTCTCAGCACCGACTGCGACTTTACTACTAGATTTCCTTCTTCATTTTTACTTTCTTCTGGTCGGGCTTTGGTAGAACTTTCGAAAATCATTCATTTTATAACACCTCTCTTCTCTTCCCGTCGTAAACTCCTCTCGTCATTCGCTTTTCAAGGCTCTTTCTTTGCTGCGTGTACTTGACGGCACTCTTTACCAAACCAGGGGTTTCTTTATGGTGGCTGATCCAAAATTAGAAAACTAAATCTCCATTTTCGAGATAAACGCTTGTAGCTCAGAAGTTAGAAGAAAGTATTCTAATTTTAGAGTTGAGAAAACTAATTTTCAGGTTCATCCGTCATCGACATTGACAATCAGATCTAAAATCATTCAAAAAAATAGACAACGTTTCTCAAACCAATAACTTTAACCAATGCTTTTTTTCGAGTTAAAAGGAAAGAGATATTTTTGTGTACATATTAATATGTAGGGGGAGAGTATCTACCATACGTTAATTCCACAAATTTATTAGTTTTTTTATTACACATTGAATAAACTTTCTTTTTTTTTTTGTTTACATATTATGTAATATTATTAAATTTTGTTTTTATTTAATTTCAGGTAAGCAAAGAAGATAGGAGTCTATCAAAGGGGTAGAATCGACAGTGATTAGAAAAGCGTATATTGGTATGTTTACATTGTGAGATATGGATTCGTTAAGTGTATTCCTGGAAGTCAAATAGCAGGTACTTTTCACATTTACAGAACTGGTACGTTAATACTTGATAAGGTTAAAGCAAACAATTAATGGAACAGTTTTTTTTTTTCTGTATACAAATATAGTGTACTACTCGTATCTATGTACTTTCAGTTGGCAATTTGTAAACGTTCCTCTATTCTATGCCTAGTGTACATACAGCCTTGGCCAAAAGTATTAGACACCTTTTGAAAATCATTATATCTTCAGGAACCCGCAAATCCGAAAAAAAGTAAATGTACACAGTTTCGTTATAAATATGAGTTTATTTATTAAAAACTAATATTTGGTGTGGCCACCTGCTGCTATTCTTTTCGGCATTGAGCCTACTAGCCTGCATCATTTAGCCTGCTCATGCTCCAAAATGATTTTAAGCGAAGTTTTTGATATAATTGACTGCTCCTGGATCTTAAGCTTAAGAATACCCGAAATGTGCTCAATTGGGTTTAGATCTGGGGACTGTGCAGGGCGTGGAAGCAAATCAATGTTATTTTCGGCAAACCATTTCATTAGTTGGAATTTGACGTTTTGCGTGTCACGTTTATGTACTTTTTATAGTCCGTCCGACCACCACCCAGATCATAATGCTGCCTTCGCCGTATTTTACTGTTGGCCCTACGCAATATGAGTTGTAATCTTCGCCAACTCAAACACCTGATTTTCAAAAAGGAATATTTCTAAAAACAATTAAAAACTTGCACGACATCGAAATTGGATAAAATTGTTGATGTTAACAGTTGAAGGGCTTCAAACATAACACTTTTTTTTGCCGGGGCGGGTACACCCTACTAGAGCACTCAGACTCAAAAGCAGGTCCATTGTACAACAAGGCAGAGAACCCCATTTTAATGTTTTTTTTTTTTTTCGTCTTTTATAAAAAGACGAGTAGACGCTTCAGTGATGAAGAGCTTAGGTCATCAGCACCGAAAATCTGCCACCTGATCCGAGCAAAGGCAGGACAATCACATAGGAAGTGTTCCGCAGTATCATCGCCCTCTCAGCACATGGGGGTGCTTGGTAAAGGCGAAGTGGCCCGTAAGAGCGCAAGTAAGTTGTCTACAGTCTTCTGCTAAGAGATAGCAAGAAGCCGCTGATTTCTTACAGACGACGGGAACCATTCGTTTAGTCTGCCTGCTTCCTAGCGAGTCATGCCACCTTCGATTGTGTTGACTGAAAACCCAGTCGTTAATGGAGGCCCTAACCGAGGACGCTGGCAAACCCAACCTGGGTTCAGGTCCAGAGTAATTCTCTTCTGAGCCTTGTCTAGCAAGCTCGTCAGAGATCTCATTTCCTGTTATCCCTTTATGTCCAGAGACCCAAACAAGATTCAGTGAGTTCAGCCTTCCGACCGAATTCAAGGATGTTTTGCATTCTCGAACTATTTTGGAAGTGGTTAAAGGATTGAGCAAGGCCTTAAGCGCAGCCTGACTGTCACTACAGATACTTCGCCCCTTCCACTTGTTCTTACCAATATAGTCCGCAGCCATTAGGATAGCATATATTTCTGCCTGGAAGACAGATGTGTTTTCCCAATGAGAAGTGAAGCCTCATGTTGTCACATTCCACGAAAACACCAGCACCAGACCCCTGTCCAGTTTTAGAGCCGTCCGTGAAAATGCGACTACATTCCTTTCCTGGCTCAGACTCCTGCCAAAGCCAATCCTGAACATGGGGAAAGTTGGCTTCAAATTTGCACCGCAGCCGTAATTCAGGTGTCATTGCATCAGATGGCATATCCATGAGACAGGGGTCGTAGGATAATCGTCGCGCAACGTCATCAAAACTCCAGTGCGAATAGTGCCAGAAACCACTTCTTTTTAAACAGAAGATGGCTCTGTGTATAAAAAAAGAAAAAACGTATTTACGTGAGAGCTTATTCCACCAAACAACTGACGCATATGAGAGGAAGGGTCTTATCATTGCCATATAGATCCAAAGGACTTTCCTTGGCGACAAGCCAACAGAACACTTACCTCAAGTTTCTTTCGTCTGACCACAATATGTTACATCAATCTTCCTCAGTGAAATGTTAGTATTTTGTTGCTCATTCCAGGTGCCACTTTTAGTTTTTTTTTTTTTTTCTGAGAGGCATGGCATTTTTCTCACCTTACACCCTTCAAACCCAGTTTCTCTGAGTCGTCTTCTAACAATCGGTTAGGAGGAGATTTTTTTTTTACATAATGCGTCTAAAATTGCAAAAGCATATTGGAATAAATTGGTGGCTTTTCCCAAATGCGAGTCATTTTTTACAACATAGTTGGGTAACATAGAAAAAACATGCAAAAAATTGCAGGTAGTAATAAAAAAGATAGAATGATAGGGTGCCTAATACTTTTGGCCACGACTGTACATATATGTATGTCACATGGGTTGCTAAATTATATCTGGTATAGGCTAGTTAGATAAAGTTTTACTGAAATCCGGTATATTCCAATAACTATCTAAGATCTGATAGAGGTGTTAAGTGGAGTCCTGGAGTGGATACTGAAATGACGAATACCGCTAAGCAGGTGCAAGTGTTGGCAACCGCATTTATGTCCCTCTATAATCGCCGAATAAATATGACCTAAAAGTGCTTACATAATTAATTAAATATTTTTTATTTTCCTTGGGATACACTATAGTCCGAAAAGCCTGTGCAAAATGTCAGTTCCCTAGGTCTAATGGTTCAAAAATTACAGGCTTCTGACATACTGACGGACAGACAGACCCCATGTTGAATCCATTAGTGTTCCGTTTTATACCATTCGGACACGGAAAACTAGAAATTCCCTTTCGGAAACTGCATAAAACTATAGGTCCATTTTATTCGTGCGTCGTACAGCACGAATGCCTGCGAGACCGAGAAGCTAAGCCCTATATGGGCTGTTTTCGCCACATATTTTTTTTTATTTATTTTTCCTATTGAGAGGATACCTTATTTGTAGAATTTGAAATGAGCAGCATATACTCGTATGAGCAAGTACGCATACGTTTGAGCCTGTCATTATGTTCACAACATTAACGATTAAACCCCAACAACACAATTTAATCCTTGCGCTGTGGGAAACCTTTTGCAACATAAAACTATCTATGAGCAAAGATAAAGTCAGATTATTCTCTTAGAAATAAATATGTTCTCTTCTTAGGAGTGTGGACTTCGGTATGCACTTGACAGAGGTCAAACACAAGCTGTTTAATATTAACATTCTCAGACAAACTCCATTTTTCATGTGGAATCAAACAAAAAAACAAAATAAAACATTTTAACAAAGGAGTTAAGCGAACCCCAAAAAAAAGTAAACCTTCTGGAGATTCAAAAAGGAGACAGAGAAGACCTTCGATTAGATCGGTCAATGCCACAAATTTACGAGGACGAGATCAATGATTTAAAACTCTTACATTCTCGCGATGGTTCATTTTTTAAAGATCTTTCCTTTGTGTTGTTGTTTTGATATTGATTTACCACTTAACAGGCTTGAGAGAGTGAAAAACAATAAAATATAGAATGTTGCATTCATCACTCGGAGGAAATTATTTTATTTATAATTAATATTTGTATTTCAGTTTAGAAGTGTCGTAGAGTCGTTAAATATTAAAGAATTTATGTACTACTGCCGATGAGAATATAGTAAAGTTTTATTTCCTGGAAAAATTATAACAGGATTTTGCAACATTTTCGTATGCCTCACCCTTAACGAAATACAAACAATTACCGCTCCCTCTTTGTGTTGCGTGTAAACACTATCAAATAATAATCACAAAAAGGTGCAAATAAACATTCATCTCGCGTATTTTATTTGTATAAATATGTAGCGGTGGACGCGTATTTTTCTTGTATAAATAGAGATATGTAGTGGTGTATAAAATAAATAAAAATAAAAACTTCGACCGACCGGTGAAGAGGAAAGAAATAAAAACATTTGTTTTTATTTCTTTCTTTTTTTTTTTATTTTCTACGACGACGCCAATGACCTCCACTTATGTGGAATTCATATACCGCGCACCATACGCGATTATTCACACGTGAGTATGATGAATCATACCAGTTGCAGCGCGGCATAAGTTGCCAATGACAATTATGTAGGTATTATGATGATATTATGAAGACTCGTTCAATTGTAGATCAGTCAGCTAGTGCTCCACCTACAACCATCGGCGAAGTAATAATAAGATCGACGATCACACGGTGCGTAATGGTCGAGATCACTAGGTATACACAAATACGAAAATTTATGCATCCAACTTATGTAGTCGTATCTCTTGACGTAAATTGAGTATGATAGAGGAGACGAGTAGGTATTGCGCTATTGTTCATTCAAAAATACAAAAATAAAGAAAGATACAACACAAAGAGGGGATTGAATGTCAGCATTGAATCAGAAATTGTGGGACAAATACGGAATGATTTGTGTGCAGTAGTGACGGAAATGAAGTTGGATTTATTCCCATTATTTTTTTATTGTAATGCATAGATACTGTATCTACATATTTTTCTTCAGGTGATCGTACCTAATCGTTGTGTGTGTTCAGATGGCAAGGTCAAGGTGTGAGGTTGTTAGTGTATTGCTCTTTTTTTCTTTTAAGTATGCGATTACTTAGCGTTTTTGCGGGCCGCGTTTAGCGGGATAGACAAATTTGTACATACCAGACGCTCGTATTTAAACCAATGACCCTTGGTAAAGTTATTTTGCTTTTAATTAATGTTTCGTAATAATAAAACTAATTTAGCAAAAATCAAATTCATAATAGTTGTTGAGAATCATTTTAAAATTGTTGCTATTGTGAACTTCTACACCTGACTTTTGGCAGATCGAAGAAATTCAATTTTGATTACATTGATTACAAGGAACACCCTTTTCGGTATAAAAACATTTTATTTTTCAACATAGTCTTCTTTTAGCTCTATACACTTCATCCAACGTTTTTCCAATTTCTCGAGCCTCTCAAAATAAGCGTTTCTTTCAGCCATGACCTCTTCATTCGACCCAAATCTCTTACCTCCGAGCCATTTCTTCATGTTTGGAAACAAGAAATAGTCACAGGGGGATAAATCTGGGGAATATGTTGTCCTGGTGAAAAATAACTTTTTTCTTAGGCAAATGCGGCCGTTTTTGCTTCAAATCGGCTTGGAATCGATCCAGCAGCTCTGCGTAATATGTGCCGGTGATTGTTTTACCGTTTTCAAGGTAATCGATGTGAATAACACCGCGCGCATCCCAAAAAACTGTTGCCATGACCTTGTTTGCTGACAAACCCGCCTTGGCCTTCTTCGACTTCGATTCACCAGGAGAAGTTCATTGTTTTGACTGTTCCTAGGTTTCTGGTGTGTTATGGTGAATCCAGATTTCATCCACGGTTACGAAACGGCGCAAAAACTCAGCCGATTTTTTCTGGAACATCGCCAAATACACCTTTGAAGTTGTAAAACGAATGAGTTTGTTGTCGATTGTGAGCAAACGCGGCACCCATCTTGCGAAAAGCTTTTTCATGTCCAAATATTTATGTAAAATCGAAATCACGGAGCCATGTGATAAGCCTGTGGCCTCTTCAAGCTCGCGCACTTTCACTCGCCGATCGTCCATTATCAAACCATGGATTTTGTCGACCATTTCTGGTGTGGTGACTTCAATTGGGCTACCAGAACGTTCGGCGTCACTTGTGCTTGAACGACCGCACCGAAATTGAGTAAACCAGTGGTGAATGGTTCCAATCGATGGTGAAGAGTCCCCATAATATTTGTCAAGCTTTTGTTTGGTTTGCGTGATAGTTTTTTCTCGCAAAAAATAGTGTTTAATGAGCACTCGAAATTCACTTTTTCCCATTTTAACGAAAATGCTAGTAGGGGTCTATATAAAATGGCTGCCACAACAAAACTATTTGACAGATCTGTCTGAAAATTTGGGTGCGTTCTTTTGAAAAATGATTCTTGACAAAAAAAAGTTAAATTTAAGGTGACGACACAATTTGTGTTAATTTTCAGGGACTTATTGACCCACCCTCGTAGGTATTCTAATGCATTCAATCGTTCTTTTAAAATTTATTCATGCTATGTTATTTGTTTTATCATAAATTATTCCAAATCACGTAAAATTTTTTCAACCCCATTTGCACTAGAAATGCTATTGAGTTATTTCATAGTAACTCATGTTACACTTAACGTCAAAAATAGGAATAAGTATCTACCCAACTGCTCCATATATTTGAATATACTCGTAAATTATGAAAATATAGCAGCGCCTTCTTATATATTTACATATGTATATAAGGAAAAATATTTAGTGAAAGAAACAAAACCATGTTTATTTAGCTATTTCCCCTCCTTAATGCTTAGAGAGATTTGGGTAACCACCTGACATCAGGCGACATGGTATTCTCTCAATCAAAATTAATGAGATTAAAATTTTGTTTAGGTCATAAAATTGAAATTAAAATAATAAAGCAAAACGGTAAAATTGTCATCTGTTTTAATAATTAATATTAAAGCTTAGTCTTAGAGATGAAATTAACTCACTTTACATAAATTTGGTAACTCAGGTTACTTCATGAATCTGTCGCAGGATTAGATAGACTAATGTTATAGTTTACTAATGTATATGACTGCAGACCACCAATTCAGACGCAGAAACTTATTCCAAAAGCTTTCCAAAATTAGTCTCTTTTTGAAGTAGGAGGATTTAAGAACTTTTCTGTGGGGCACAATACATTTTTTTTAAAATTGCCATTTTGTTCACAGCTATTTCAATCTTTTATTGTTTCGCGACTTTATCTCACTTTTTTTTTACAAACTTCTCTCACAAAGGCAAACCTAAGAAGATGTACAAACAACACAAGATGCCTCTAGTACCGGTTTCCCACCGGTCGATAAGGGGTGTGCCGCATATTGTGTGCGAGACTCACCTCTATTTTATCTTCAGTTTCACCTTTCACCTATAACCTTACTGCCTAGGAGGTCCCTACCAAGACATGTAGTCTCAAGCAGCATTACTCATGGCATCATTAAGATTACTTCGTGTTACTTCTTGCCAATGTTTGATATTGAACTTTCCATATTTTCCAGATTTCTTAAATGTTTCTCTCCTTCGTTTAATTTTTTCCGCTCCTGTAAGTGACATCTGTGCATAAAACAACAACTATTAAATGTCGTAAAAAGTATCTTGGCAGCACATTTTAACACTCCTAACTTGAATGACTAGTTTGTAACGTAAGTTACTGGTCACTCACGAGTATTTTCAACCTATTATATCAGCAGTTAATTAAATGACCTTTTAAAAGAAACGACAATTTATGTGTGGCACACTAGAAGTTAAGTAAATAAGAGAAAAAAATCTTAAACATAACAAACAACTCAGAGATCGAGTGATAAACGGCCATTTCGGTAATTTTTGGTACACAATTATTAGGTTACTCTTCGTTCGTATTACTCACATCTTTGTGTGAACGTAAAGAGAATGTATTATACATAGGTCGGCAATACTATCTTGTAATAAACTATACGAAATCCAATGTATTTTCAAAATTTGTTTGACAATTTTGATAGCAGATGGATGTTATTGTTACCAATGATGCCGTTACTGATTATGGTGATTCTATTAAAGGTGTTCTATACTGCTTATGGTATTGCTAGATTCACCACGATAATCATGTCGCAATTTCATAGAATTACCATATTAACAGCCACTTTAAAATCAACTTCAAGGCCTTTAGTAATAAACGAATTTAAACTCGGCTCTAACTCACAATCAGCAGCAAGTGATCAATTTGTAGTAAGCGATCAACTTATAAAAAAATAAAAGTCCAATCGAAACTTTTATTTCAGATAAAAAAAAATCTTCAAATACCTTTTATTTTTAACCTAAATAATAAAAGTCACAAAATAAAATAAAAATAAGTCACGGAATAACTTATTGCTGCCCTATGAAATAAAAGTTTGAAAATAACTGTTATGTGCGACTTTTATTATAAAAAAAAATACAATAAAAGTTTGAAAATAATTGTTATGTGCTGACTTTTATTATAAAAGTCTTACTGTTAAAACTGTTACAGTGGTACTTTTTCCTTATAAGTCATAACAGTTGCAATTCCTAATTTGTTGACCTTGAAGAACATTTATTTGTTTAATATTTTGTGTGCCCTCCTATTGCTTTGAGAACCGCTTGAACTCTTCTTGGAATAGATTCTGCAAGCATCTTACGCTTACTGTAATTGGTATTCTGTCAAGTAGTTTACGTTCGGTCCCAAAAGTTGTTTAAATCTGGACAATCTTCTGACAGATTTGTAATTGTAAACGGGTTGAGTTCAGAAGATTGTGATGGTCAAGCAAGCAATTCAAAAGCTGTATTCTGAAGAGTTACTCTACGTGTTGCGGATCATTATTTTGGTGGAAGATAATACCTGACACATTTTCATTCGACCCTTCGATTAGTGACATATTGCAGAACCCTGACATCCGCCGATGCTTTCCAAGCGCATACACCCATACACCCCCAATTCAATTTTCTCCACCAAATTTAAGGGCTTGCTTCACATGGCGATTCACGGGACTTCGTTTAAATCCACTGACTACCATCGACCAGTCGTCCAGTGAGATACCACCACATCTTGCTATAGACTCCGTGAAGTAGACGTGATTACGTTTCATAGCTTAGCAGATACGCAGACACTATATGCATCTCGGGGCGTCAACAGACCGTTATAGGTTCACCTTCGTGAGAGAACTCTGTAAAAAAATTCATATGGTTATTGGGAGTTATACGGGGTAAAAATGCTCTAAATTGTTGTAAATAAGGTCAGCTAAACAGTCTTCGTAAATGAAGTGACTTCTGTGCACTTGCCCTTTCATAAGTCGGTTCAATTACTGTCGTACGCTACTGGAATTGACATCGATTGTAAGAGTGAGTCTGGTATTTTTACTTGTAGCTAACGTATAATTAAATATCTACGCTTTTGCTAGCAACTGGTACGCAGATAAACGCTTATCTTAATTTTCTTACGAATATATTACAATAAGGAAGGCGATAAATTTCTTTCTTTTTCTCTAAATTTATTTTTTCATATTGGACTGATGTGTAACACGATAGCTGAATCATAAATTATAATTATAAGTTATTAGCTGTAGCGTGCTACATTTTTCCTCGAACATTGTTATCTTCCCAAACTGCGATTTTAAACTTAAAGCTTTTCCAACTCCTGGAACATATCGGCATAGAATCTCATATGTCTGTAGACCGTTTCTCTAATATTTCGACATAATATAGATTCATATGTGTATATGTATGTATGTAGATACATAACGTTTGTGTCTTTCACTAGCATGCTGAGCTGGAGAGTCTAAAATAAAATCAAACCAAACTGAAATAAAATAAAACGACTCTTAAATCAAATAGAAATTAAATTGCATTTACCATTCACCTCCTCTGACAGGCGAAAGAAATCCGAAAATAAAAAAAACATAATCCATCCGAAAGAACACGCAATTAAAGTCTTCAAAAAGTTAAAAAAAAATGTCTGGACGGTGCGGTAGAGTCACTAACATCACCGCATCCCCAAAAGAGGGCGATACATTTTTCTTCGTCGTCATAGCTTTTGTATTTGTTGCACTCCATTGGTCTCCACAGGGGTTTCAGTCTCCCTAAAGCCAACCTTCCTCATTCTATTTCTATCCATGTATATGGAGATATTTTAAAAGCCAATGGTCCTCTTTTTGCCTTTTTCTCACACTGTCTTTTTTTTATTATACTCTATCCAATAGGGCACATCAGTTTTGATCTGCAGTTTGTAACACTTTGAAATAATTGAGATATTTACGAATTTAAAATTGTGAATCTCATATCCGAATAATTTAAATATAATATCCGGTTACGGGAAAGTGTCGGGCAGTGCTTATGGGCTATCTGAAGCGATCGTTATAGACTTGCTATAACATGCAATAACTTTATACTGTTCTCCACCCACTAATTCTATTATGTATATAATTATGTGAAGATTATTGAAATCATTCAAAGGAAGCCGCGAGAGAGTTATGAAACTTCTGCTATTTAAGGTAGTATTTCTACAACCTACAGTTTCTACACCTCTTGGAAAGTCGGATCATTGTCTTCTGTCAGCGAAATTCTCGCACTCACATCTGCATTTAGTTAACAACAATATCGCTCAAAGAAAAATTTGGCAGTACGAGAATGACGATTGGAGTGGTCTCAAATCGTTCTTTATGGCTTTTAACTGTCTCTATTCTTCCTCGACGACTGGAACATCATCTTCAAACCTACTAAATTCTGGGAGATCAAAAAGTGAGGCAAAAAATACTGCGGTGTCCTTAAAGCAGTAAATATTTTTGGTGAAAAGAATGAAAGGCTCTGCTCCATCCACCATCCTGGCTCTTCTCCATAATGGTACAAATATCACGGACTCTAAAGAGAAAACTAATACGCTAGCTGCAATATTTGCACCAAATTCCACCTTACCAGATTGCTCTCTTCCTCTACCTATACTGAATTCAGTTCATTATTTTTTGGAATCAATATTTTTTCGAACCCTTTTAGTAGCTGGAGTCCTAAAAGATCGCAATAGTAACAAGTCTTCAGAGCTAGATGGAATTTCTGCCCTTAGTGACTTAATGACTTACTTCTACGAAAAGTCATAGTCATCAGTGATATCTACAAAACTTTCGATAGAGTGTGGCATTGGGCCGTCCTTAATAAACTTTAAGCTCATGGTGTCGTTGATATTTTCGTGAAGTGTATCGCGAGTTTTTTAAGTGGTCGATCATAACAGGTTGTATTAGAAGGCTGCACTTTTGCACCATTCTCGACAGCGAATGTCTACCGAACTCTGAAAATGATGCTTGATCGTGTTCAACGACAATTTTGTAGACTGATCTTTGATCAGTCTATACGTAGCCTTCGCTCGAATACCGACGGAATGTTGAATGCATAGCGCTCCTGTACCATTATTTCTACCGTAAATGTTTCGACGAAATATATCCCACCTGTCCGTCTGTTTAATCGTAATACGGGTGTAGCTCACTCTGCACATGCATGTACTTTACAGCTTAGATTCGCCCACACCGACCCCCAGAGGAGATTGTTGTTTAACCATGTAGAATAACTTGCCATGTGGAATAACTTGACTTCCTCAGTATTTCCAAAAATTTACAATTTGTATAGATTTGAAATTAACTCGCATCATTACTTCATTCTCTCTCCTTATCTGTCCACTCTTTAACTCGTCCCTATACCTTTTCCTTTCGCTCCATCACTGGGTATTACACACTTCACACTGTTCTAAGTGGTGGAGACCATATAAAATAAAAAAAAATCTACGAGTATTAGCTAAAAAAATGCACAACTCATAATCCCGGGAAAATAAGTACGGGAAAAAATCTGTGAAAATATTTCAATCTTATAAGATAAAGACTCATTTTCGCTGGAAAAAGGAGACTACAGTTCTATCGATGCTGGTGCGAAAAAGCATTAGGTACTATTTTGTGTGACAATACCTAAAGCAATTTTCCAATACTTTCTCTTACCACAATGAATTTTCAAATTGTTGGGTACCTTTTCATTGCGATATTCTGGAAGACTTGCAGGAAACGCAGGTGTATAATGAATATCACGGCGCTAATGTCAAATACGAGTACCTGAACTCATGCTGAGGAAGTAGACAGATCTTAATGGCTTTAACACTGCCAATTTAATATTGTCAAAATTACTGCTAAGTCAGTAAGGTTTGTCGGTCTATACCTACAGTCGAAATCGAAATTTTCATTCTAACCTCAAAATGAACGTTACATTACTTAAAGTCAATTTTGAAAAGATATCATTCAAAACCTGCTTCAACGACTTCGATAAGAGTCCATATCTGATGCAAAATAATCGAAGAACGGTACTTTACTAGCGGACTTCTGTAAATTGTCCATATCCCGGTTACGGCTCAGATGATTTTGCTTAAATTTGATATCTAAACCGTTTTACACGTACGTCTAATCTAGATACATGAAGACATGGCATTCAAATTTTGAATATGTAGTCAAACAATTTATTTTAGCCTTTTAACGCATATTTTAAAAATTCAAATTTTGTCGCTTCTTTTCGACTTTTGAATGAATTTTAAATCTGAAGAATATATGAATGAACAACACATATTGGGCAAATATTTGCGATCCAAACGAACGCTTTTTTTCACATACCACTTCAAATGAGGTTTTTGAAGAAAGGTTGATAAAGTAGAAACACAATGTGGCGCTCGCCCGGTCGTGCTTTTGACAGACATTCTACCGATTTACGATAATATTTGTCACAACGCTCGACCTCAAAATTTGTAACACCAAATGTGGCTTCAAGACGATCGGGCGTTGAGAGGTTAGGAATATGACAAAATTATGTTCTGTTCCCTCAAATTTCTCATACACGATTTCGCGGCAGAAATAAGTGTAGAAATGTACTCTTTTTATTTTTATGGTTTGATTAGGAAACACAAATATAAGAAATAACTGCGCAATCAAATGTATATGAATAAGAAAATAAAAAAATAAAAACCTCTGCATACTCTAACATAATTAACTTGTGTTCAAAAAACATCAATTAGCAATTAAAAATGTTTACATATAAATGCTAACAATTCGGAGTACGAGTACATACACGACACAATGATTTACCTTGTTGGTAAAATCGAACAAGTCAAAAAATAATGTCAATCCAAAACAGCTGTGAGGTGTTAAAACGCGCAACAATAGTAGAGAGTAGCTCTACTACGACGTTGAGGTGACGCTTACGATATATGATCAAAAACCGACCAAAGTCACATTTGGTGTTACCCCATAAGATCCCATTGTTTCTACTCGATCTGTCAACGCACAACCACGCGAGCTGCACATTGTGTTTCTACTTTATACCGTGCTTAAATTACTGTATGAACGTCCTAAAACAAATTGACCCGCCATCTTTTTTCGATATAAAATGATATAATAGTATTAGTATGGCTGATTTCAGGATACTGGAAAAACCGATTCAGATGTTCTACCCCGTCCACGCATATTCGACATCGGATTTACGTCGTCGAAAATCCGACGTCTGTTTTATGTGATACCCTTTGGAACAGGGTTTTTGAATGGGTAAGACGCACCCCCTTAGGGGGACGTAGAGAGCTTTTAATGGTTGTGATAATCATAGGTACCTTATAGACTTCCTCGATACTGGTCGATTGTACACGAACGGCACGAAAACGAATGTGGAAAATTACCTGAGAGTTGCATTATCTTGAAGAGAATCTAGCATTGATAGTCTGACAAAAAGTAATTCTCATTAAATGTTTTGGCAGTAATTAACGGGTTGTTGTAATGCAAGTTCTGCTATATGTATGAGATTCTTAATTAAGATAATTTATACATAAGTTCTACATGTTCTGTTGTAATGTACATACATATATATGTTATACGTTATATATCATGTTAATTGAAATTTGAATAAATGATTCCTTGAAATTGCGAAAATTAACGAGTATGGATATAAATACTCGTATGTATGTAAATATTTAAAGTTCATACCAAAGGAACCGTGGAAAAAAAAAGGTTGAAAACTCTTCTCATATTGTTTTTAATTAATAAGAGATCTGCAAAAATAGAAAGATTTCGACGATTATTCTTGCTTATTATCTGCCTCAATGAAAACTCAATGTGATTAACGGTTTTGGTTGATTTTATGCAATTTTCCCATGTTCTTCTTTGAAAGAATTTGAATGATTTACAAATTTTCAAACATCCCTACATTCTTTCCTCCCACCAAAACTTCAGTTTCTTCTGCGGTTTGTTTGTTTTTTTCTGCACAGACATCGGAGCGAAGAACTTGTATAGATTGTCCTACGTTTATCAAATCAAAACGGAGTTCTGGATTGAGGTAAGACAAGAAAAGATACTTAAAAATAAAATGCACTGTGTGCTGTTCATTAGCTAATCATTCAGATTTTAAATTTGAATCAAAATTGATAAAATGTATTTTTTTTGAAAATCGTTCAAAACTTGGTATGCCATGCCCTTGAATATATCAAATATCGCTTAGATGTCGATTTTCAACAAAATTGTTGCAGTCATATCTGAGAAATGACCAATTTTCAAAAACTCGGTAAGCAAAGTACCATTATAAAATTTATGTTCCAAAAACTTGGCACGACATCTAGTGAGATACGAGTATACCTAGAAGTGACAAAAATACTTTTATTACATTTGTTGCATCCATTGCGCGGCCAAAAGTTAGGCGTACCCAAAGATTGACATAACATTTGTAGCAGTTAACGTCACAATTGTTTCTTTATAAAAATATTTTAAATTTGCTTACATTTTCGCTCCAGAATGAATTGAGAAAGTGAATTGCATCTCTGTCGTAGCGCTTCATAAGTGCGGTGTGAACAACGGTTCGGTTTTCAAAACACTGCACCAGCTAGATATTAGCCTAATGTTTGCTTATCGGTGTATAAAATTCTTCGAGGATACGGGCGACATTAAAGGCCGCATGCGATCTGGTCCTCCTCGCACGGTAAGAACGTGACAAGTCATCAAAACCTTTAAAGCTCAAAAAGGTCCCTAAAAGCAGAAAACACTGATACGCGAGATGAATGTAACACTAAAGTCAATGATTCACATATCAAGATAGGCTTGAGGATGGGGGCATTCAAACGCCATACTAGAAAAGTGCTGACTGTGGCTTTTACAAAAATTGGGTCTAAAAATCAAAGCGATTCTTGGTGGAATACGCTGCTGTTCTGCACAGAAAAATTCTGTTTACCGATGAGAAAATCTTCACGGTGCAGAAGAAATTAAACAAATAAAGTGATAGGGTATATGCACGGTCATCTAGGGAAGTGTTCGAACCAGTCTCAAGGGCCCGTAAAGGACACCCCCCAGAGTTAGCCATGGTGTACTGGGTGGTCTCTTATGACGCAGCTACTAACCTGCATTTTTGCGAAAAAAAAAAACATTCACATGGAACTCTTAAAGCGAGCTCTGACCGAAGCTATGGCCAATTTCCGAATTAATGAGGTGCGTATTCCAAAAGGACTAAAGACTTGCATTAAGGCCAGGAGAAGTCCTTTTAATTAAAGTTTCGATTATAATAAATCCTGAAAGTTTCGTTAAATTGTCTTTCGAGGTCTTTGTTTTTTAGCAATAAATGTGTGCAACAGTATTATTGTCCTTACTTGGTATTTAACTCGAGCCAAATATATATGTACGAGTATATATAATTTAAACAAAATCGTTTGAGCTGTTTTCGGGAAAATCGATTTTCTCAACATCGGCCATAAGTAAAATACCCTTAATTTTCTGCTTAGAATTAAAATTCCAGTTTTGCCTCAAATTGTGACCCCAGATATAAAGTTTGAAGTAAATCCCTCCAGTCATTTAGGTTGCAGCTCAGCGTACATACACACATACAGATACGCAGACAGAATTGAGAGACTCGTTTTTAGTTTTTCTATTACAGTAATAGCAAGTTTGATCAAAATCTGGAGTTCTACCATTTTCACGAAACTAATTCTTGCCCTTATGCCTAAGTGCAAGTAAAAAAATTAGTCTTTCACAAAGTTATTTCAACAGTACTCCAATTTGACCGCCTCGTTATTCCGAAGACACTCGCCAGAAAAAGGTACTACCCTTAGTATTTTGCGAGAGAAGCAGCGTTACTTAGGCATACCCCTTACCACATGTACGTACTTACTCAAGCTGGATGCCATAAGCAAATCCAACCACATGTGGGGGCATGATCTGACATGTCTGGTATCCAAACAGATCTGGCCTAAGCTAGAACAAAAATGCTAAAGCTTAAATGACCGAAAATCTTCTCCGTTATCCGTGTCCTCCAGGGCACTGTCCTATAGGTTCTTTCATATGATAAAATGCTAGGCCTCTTTTCGAATGATTTTTGCATGAGCTTCATAGACGAGGAGGTAGGAAGAATCAATCATCTATTTTCTTTGTACATCTGTCAGCCCTGTTCAAAAGAAGATTGCTTCACCTCGGTGCTCCCTTCTTCGATGATCTCATACTGACGTTTTATAAGAAACTCCGACTGGATCAATTGGCCCGCAATGTAGGTTGAATAGAGATAGATCCAGTGATATCACAATGGACCGCATTTAGTCTAAGTGTGTCTCGCCACGCTTACCTAACCTCACTTAATCCGAAGACAACGAATATACTCGACCTTGATCGTTCTTGTAAGGGTCAGATCAAAACAAACACTTTTTGTCACATGTTTATCTGTCAGTTTCTTCTCACATGGCTCACTCGAGAAGCATTGAAGAAATTTTAGTTGTACGTTTGTTCTGATATGTAGGTATGTACTGATATGTAGGTATGTACTCGTCAAAAAATTGTCCAATTCGGATCGGGACAGGGTATAAATATTTATATCATATTTACTGACCGCCTAATTCAAGAATATCTGAACAGATTTTATGAAATTCGGCTGACTGGCATCGCCTTTGCCTTGGTGATTTATGTTTTTTGTTCAAAAAACTTATCCAAAAAAATATTTGCCTACGTTTCCTATAACTCTGGCTTTTGTTCAATATGCTGTATGTTATTCAATCCATTTATACCATTCTGTTACGGAACACTAAACTAATTGCATTAATATTAGTCGTTTATTTTCAAATATAAATTGAATGTGATGTACAAAATATCACCGTGAAATTTTTCAATAACGTGTGCAACAGTATCCATTATTTAATTTGAATAATAAAATTCATAAAGATGAGTGTTAGGGTATCATACGATATGTTTTCGACGGATTGGAACTTTTCTGTATAATTCTTTTTTATTTGCATTTCTTTGTATTGCTTTTTCCGTCTGTAGTTGAAAAGGATGTGTGTGAAGTATTCTTCTTCAAGAAGAACTACGTGACGTAATGGAAGTATCCGTTGCGAGGAATACAACCGGTTTGAAGACAAATTGTAAAACAAAACAAAAAAGTCGCCTTTATTGCGTTATTCGAAAATTTATACTTCACGTCTCTTCTTGGATGATCAAATGGCAAGTGGACTCCGAAGTGATTCAGACACCGGGCTCGGGAAATTAGTGGAGCTCTGGGGGGTCATTAATTTCGACAATTTTTTTCCCAGTGTTAGCGCGTTAAATACATTTATGTAGGTATTTATTCGATACATTCATTGGCGCTCATTAAATAATGAAAGGCTGTGTGTTTGTAGTTTGGTTATTACTCGTAGGTCTTTTGTCGTTTGCTACGTTCATCTGAGACGAAAACTGCTGGCAGAAAAGGATGTCCTTTAGTATTGTTTGTAAAGCATTCATTCCTAGTTACATATTGTTTGTAAATGAAATTGGTTCCGATTTCCGATAGTCTAATTCTTGAGTTTGCAAAGGGAGAAATGACAGGTTAGCATTAAATTGAACGGATGAACTAAAATACTTAACTTTTTTTTAGCAAGTTACGTTTTTTTTACACCAGTGAATCATTTGTTACGCTGCTGAATTTATCAGCTTTTACGGAATTGAAATGAATAAAGGAAAGCCATGCTTTTATTTATTGTTTGCTTTAGGTTATTTATTGTTTGCTTAAGGATTTTTAATTTAAATGAAAAAAAAAAGTGATCTTTAGCAAAGAAATCCAGCAGGATCAGATCGCACGATCTTGGTGGCCAATTATTGTCTCCTAAATTAAACAGCTGAACTGCTGAAGAAGATCTTATTCGAAAAATCGTTGTCACCTTATTGATTTTCCAGAATCCAATCGGCGTATGTTCTGCGCATTCTATGGTCAGCAGGCTTTAGTTGTTGTGTAAGCTGGACCTGAAGATGTAAATCCAAGCGCAAAATACGCCAAGCGGAGCTGTAGGAAATGCTCGATTGCTGAGCGTGGCATGGCATTGACTATTCCGGGTTTTCGGCCACTGATGCACTCACAGCGGCTATATTTTCAGTTGGTCGAGCATTACGATGATGCACAGGCCTCACAAACACTACCGATTTGTTCGAATTTGGTGGTTGGGTCTCGAATTGTTTGCTCAGTTGAACAATTATGACGACCACAATCTGTCCTTTTTATTCAAAATCGACATTTAAGCAATATTTGACGTATGCAAGGTCAAAAAAGATCATACCAAGTTTCGGAAAATTTTTTAAAATATTTTTTTTTTTCGAATTTATTTATTCATTATTTTTTAGAAAAAAAAAATCATTTGAACGATCTTTTGCAGATAAACAACATTTACATACATACATATGTAGGTGCAAGTACGTGCGACCCAATCGTGCACTTTATTTTTCATGAAGTTCACCACTCCATTAAAACAACGAGGTATCACTATACCAGTTTTAATGGGCAGGTAGCTTTTAAAGATTCCGTTATATTTTTAATCTTCTTTATTTACGAGGTTAATGTCGGTGAAGTGCGTTTCTCGCTTAAACGTCTAAGGTCATTAGTTTAGGTGTGAGTGCCTGTTAGTGATCAGAAAGTGAGTTTTAGCTACACACCCGACAAACAGACTGCAATCATCTATGACTGTTGTCCTAATATGAAATAACGAATTTCCATTCGAACATCTTTGAGTAAGCTATATTTTTATTTGCACCTATAAAGAGCTAGTATCTATTGGTTGCGTGAAATTGTTTGATCTCGAGATTTCGATCAAACTTGATGTTACCAGTATAGAGGAGCTAAAAAGTGGGTCTCTCAATTCTGTCTGTATGTCCTGTCTGTGTGTATGCACTTTTTTCAGCTGACTACAGCCTAAATGGCTGGACGGTTTTACTTCAGCTAATATCTGAAGATTGTGGGGTCACAATTCGAGGTGAAATCGGAATTTTTCGTCTTAAACATTAAATTAACGGTACTTTACTAATGTCTTTTTTTTTAAATAACCTTCTCTCCGAATAGGAAAACCTATAACGCTGTTGCAGCGTCCAAAGATGTCTATAGAACTGTCCCATCTACCAAGTTCTGAGAAGTAATCACGACGACTCCACTGAACGACAAGGGGGTGGGTCCCGGTCTACCACCTGATTAAAAATCTGTGCAATTATTTTTCAGTGGGGTACAGTGTCTTTTATTGCTTTTGCAATTGACCTCTTGGAACAAAATATACTGTATACATATGAACAGTAAATACAAGGTTTCTATGTACACCCTGCCTATCTTGCAATAGCGATATTGATTCTAAAATTGATTTGACAAGCGTTCCTTCTTATTTTAAAAAGATCATTAAACCTTTTCTCTCGCTTGAACATAATGAGTTTATGACACATGAGTCATTTAAAATGACCGAGGGTTTGTTGCACAGTGGACTATGTGATAAATTATGATGCGGCACATCGCATCGGCCGGATGCGAATTCCTGTAAAAATATACATATTTATGTTCCGTATTTTTACGTGAAAAAGAAATACCTTTTCTTGCAGAGTTCCCAGAAATACAATAAAAACACAATGGGTTAAGAAGAATTGTATCTGGTAAGACCTTCTATATTGATTGTGAAAAGGCGCGGGAGTGACGAATGCGATTTGCACACTCAAGGTTTCAGGAACTAATGTGTTTGTGTGAAATTTAATTTTATTTTAAATTTTCAATATTCATGGCTTAATTTATTTTTCTTTGTCCTTTCAGGTAATTAATTGGTGTCCAAATCAATTGCTGACAGTTAATTGTAAATATGATAAAAACAGTAAGTCTTAACAATTATGGATATGGAGAATTATATATGTACGTATATGACATCCAAATAACAAAAAAATAAAAAAAATGTTGTCGGAATTTGCCTAATATCATTATATCGCAGATTGGCACAATAAAGTCACAACACAACTCGAAAGTCGGGTTCCTTAAGTTGCAAGGCTCGTGCCTAGAGAGCAAAGTTCAATAGACTGTCCCATAAGGATTTCATGTATCTACATATTTTGTTTTCTTATTTTGCTCATACTGGAAAATCAGTCTTTGTTTAAGTTGCGACATTATTGCAGCCGACGTGCGATATTGTAAGATGAGGAGGAGCAATGTGTTTCAAAAATTAATCAGAATGATCTAAATTGATTGAGTTCTCGACCTCCGTTCTGTTCGGTGCTCTGTTGAGACTTAAGAAAGGAAAACGCCTTATGAAAGAAAGACCGGGAAGTAGAAAACTTAATTAAAGTTCCTTATTATGTACAAGGTGGCGCAAAAAGTCATCACTCGATTTCCTAAGACAGTAACTTTGTTTGTAAATGAAAAGAATTGGATGTTTAAATTTGTTTCCACTAAGACGCGAAGTTAGTATCAGTCAAGTGGCCGCCGCCAGATTTGATGCACATTCGGGCTAGTTCCATAGCATTTTCCATGATTTTTCTCAAAACTTAATATAATAAATTTTCCACTTCTTGTCGGATGTTCTCCTTCAGGGCCGTCAAGGTCTGTGGCTTCTTCGTATAGACCCGTGACTTCAAAAATCCTCAAAGAAAGAAGTCTGGAACGGTCAGATCGGGCGATCTTGCTGGCCAGTGCAAATCGCCAAAACGAGAGATTTAGCGGCCGGGAAATGTTTGCTGCAGAATGTTCACTATCGTTCAGCACGGTCCTGCTGGAACCACATGTTCTTTAAACCGAATTAATTCAATTTGTGGCAGCAAGAAGTCGTTGGTCATGGTTTTGTAGCACTCACCAGTCACAGTAACAATGTTACCGACTCGAAAAAATATAGGCCAATCACCTTTCCTCCGTAAACGCCGCACCAAATAGTGACTTTGAGAGAATGTAATAGCTCTTCGTACAATACACGCGGATTTCCAGTGCCCCAGGAGTAATAATTTTGCTTATTCACGTATTCGCATAGGTGGAAATGAGCCCCGTCTCTCATGAAGATTTCCAATGGAAAAATCATCCTCATCGCGGTCGAGGTTTAGGAGGGCTTGGCTGTAATTTACACGCGATTGGTAGTCCGCAATAGCTGCTGCACTGTTTGTGCTTTGTACGGGTACACCTTCAAGTCTTTCACCAAAATTCGCTGTAAACAGCGTCTATTGATGCCCAAATGCGTGGCCCGTCGTCTGGTTGATATTTGAGGGTCCTCAGGGACATCTACAGCAACAGAGGCCAGCGGCTAAATGCCGCAGTGTTTACCAGTTGGTGCCACACAACCAGGGAATCGACGACGAAATTCACGTTGAGCCAAAACCACCGACCGATTATCTGTCAAAAACATTTACTCGTATACAATTATTTCACGTTCTTGAAGAGTATAGAAATCCATGGTTTGTCTACGTGTATTCTGCTTCTGTTTACTTCACAAATGTCAAAGCCGAAATGACATAGACGCCATTTGCAAAAGCGAGAGCATCTTTCTATAGGGTGATGACTTTTGCGCCACCTTGTACGTACATATATATATCTGATGAGGATGGAACAAAATGGTTTTGAATCGTATATATTTTGTTATAATGCCCACTTTGGTCCTACTGCTTTTTATTCTCATCTGTAAGATATGTATATGAGTAAAACATCAACGAGTCTAAATTATATGTGACCAATTCTGACTTTAATAATCGCTTGCTCAGTTTTTTTTTCATGAGATTAGAAGAAAATTAGTGCATTTTTTTTAATTTCAAAAGTTGTTAGAAAGTTAAAGACCTTCTATGGGTAGACTACATCAAAATTTTCTAATACATATTACAACTTCACTGCCAAATGTCTAAAGTGACAAAGAACAGTATGTAGATTTATGAAAAAAGGTTTCTTCACTATCTGAAGACGGAGTCTAGAAATTAACCTGATAAAAGATTCAGACGGAGTAGATAATTCTTTCGGAAGTTTAAGTTAGAATTCTGAAATGATTTCTATCAAAAAACCAGGATGTCCAATTTCAATGTGATTCGTTTACCCTTTTGCAATGTACTAGTTGATAAACTGTCACATTGATGTTACCTGGGCCTCCTATCATTATTAAGCCGAACTGTATTCACATTTGACAATAGCAAACAAATTGTATTTTCAAAAATAGACAAATTAAAATACTACTACCAGATACGAGTATGCATAGGTAAACAAAACCTTTGATACTTTTCAGGGTTCAGACACAAAAAAGTAAGAAAGGAAATCTTATAATTGAGAGTTAGTTGTCTGTTTTTCTCGCTTTTTTCAAATAGCTACGTACTTATCGTCCTAACAGTAAGACGAATCATTTGATATCTTTTTCACGGAAATTAGCTTTGCCGTATAGGCTCAAAAATAAAAACCGATCACGTGTAAGGACTGCAATCTCGGGATCCAGCCCCAAAACTTTATCCCGAAATTTTCACAGAAGGCACGAGTACGAGATGGATTTTAGCCGTTGCGCACCCGAGACCGATGATTAATGATAACATAATTCGATGTCCAAGTAAATAAAAATCTTCCATAGATACACAACATATCTTGGTAAAATGGAAACCCAGTAATTTTCCCTTTTTGTTTGAAAATTAGTCAAAAATATTGGAAATGAAGGCGTCGTTTTTTGGCGGCGAAAAACTGCTCCACTGCCATAGTTAGTTTGGAGGCTTGCAAATGTTTTTTTCCCCCGAACATCGTACTAGGTATACAGGATAAAAGCAATCCGTAAACCAATTTGGTATTATTAAAGTTGAGGGGCATGTGAAATCCTTATTGGAACTGCTATAGTTTTGTGTTAACCTTTGAGCATCCCAAAGGCTGGCGGTTAAGTTTGATATTACGTGAGATTCGGGACATGTAAAGACTTTGCGATGACTCGCTAATTTTAAGTAGGGAACTGTTTGGTAGTGATTGCTGCTGCCATGGGCTTATATGAGTTTTCATATAAACCAATTTCCGTTTACCATATGAATCTGAGGTTTTGAAAAGATCAAAGGTGGATATTGCAATTATGGCCTCCTCCAGCGTTACTCTCCTTTCCGCTTCTGCCCTATCCATTCGGTTCCTTCGTTTCCTAAGAGCCCAGCGCTGATCTATCTTTTAACTTCAAGGAAAATGCGTTGCGCGGTCTTTTCCGCCCCGTCACGAACGAGTCCAATTTTAGAAACGTATCTTTTGAAGTCTGCTGATCTCAAACTCAAAAACCATGGCATGGTGTTCGTTAGGTAATTCTTGAGTTAAGCGTATGAAGAAATTGAAAATGTTTTAAACCCTTCCCCATATCTTACTCGCACTCCATTCGATCAATTTCAAACGGAACTATTAAGGTACTAATGAAAGCCTAAACGCCGAATTTTATCGGCGTTTAGGTGGCTAACAAAGATGCGCCTTGCAGCAGACCTGGGATGATAAGGGTCTTGTACAAAGTTTCCTTAGTTGCTCGTGAGAGAGCTTTGGTGCTAAATTGCCTTCTTAGCTCGTAGAAACAGAGATTGGCAAGAGTAATTCTTTGTTTAATCGTCGCACTGATGTCATTGTCAGAGTTCCCGGCAGAGCCTAGGTAAACAAAGTTATTTACCACCTCAAAATTATATCTGTCCATTGTTGCGTTCGGTCCAAGGCGCTGATATTAAGTGTCCCTTCTTGTAGACATCATATACATATTTCCCTTTGCTTTCATTCGCCGCTAAACCCATCTGCCGCTTTCGCCTCAATACTCACGAATGTTGGCCCTTTGAGTTTTTCCAATTATGTCACCGTCATCGGCTTGTAAGTTTCGTACGATTTTTTCAAGTGTGATGTTGAAGAAATCGATTACAGCAGTTCGACATTGAACTTTCTTACCGTATTTTCTTGGCATTGGACTGTTCGGGATATCCGTATACGCACTTTGTCTGCAACAAATTAGTGGTCCGAGTCAATGTTGGCTCCTCGAAAAGTGCGGACGTCCAAAATACTGGATGCGTGTCTTCCGTCCATCGCAATGTGATCAATTCGGTTTTTCGTGTTTGGATCAGCGCCATGTAAGTGCATGGAAAAGTGCCCTGCTACGACGATGTTTTATCCCATCGCGAAGTCGATTAGCCTGTGTCCGTTTCCGGATGTGGTGTCGTGCAGGCTATGCATTCCGACGTTATTCCCAAAGATGCCCTCCTTCCCTATTTTGGTGTTAAAATCGCCAAAGCACGATTATAATGCTATTCTTAGGACACTGCTTATAGCTCATCTTCAGGAGGCATCCCTTAGTTGATTGTCATTAGGTGTGCGCTCACATAACTGAAGCTCAAGACTTCTTAGCTAAGTCTACTTCCAATGACAAATCCACATCCATATAGACGCTGCTTCTGCTCTCGGTAGCAGTCGCCGTAGTAGATATCGCAGTTTTTCATATTCCTTTTGCCCGGCACATCCCATCGTACTTCTTGGATAGCGGTTATGTCCGCTTTGTCTCTAATGTCTGCGTTCACATTTCACGTACATATCCGAACATCATTATCCTTAATTTGTTTGCATGTATCGTCAACGGTGAAATCAATCTTATCCGATGGTATTTTTCTCTTTCGCAGAGGCTTGTGAGGTCTAAGGTGACGTAAATTTGTGGATCAATATTTTGTCCACAGGGACTCTTGTTATGACTTGTCTGAGACGCATTAAAGTCGATCAAGTCAACAAGATGTATAGTCTTCCTCCTTACCGCAAATGTTCGTTTGCGGCTACATCCATAGACACACTTAGGCACTCTGATGAGTAGGCTATTACCTCGTCCGATTTCTTAAATATATACACATGTCTTGAAGTTCACCAGCGGTGATTGCGCAGTTCTGAGTGTTCAGATCCACATGTGTGGTCAGACTCAGTATACGCTATGAAATACTCGAAGCTATCCAGCGGGCACCTCCCCGCGAGGTGATGATGCGTTTTTGCCCACCATAAATATTTTATAAATACACATGTAATAATCACATCTGTATACTTTGTATCTTTTCTCCTACAGGAGTGTTCGTTGGATGTCCAAAAAAAAGGCACTTGTAATTTAAGTCTATATAGGGAGAGGATGTGCAAGAGTTATACAACGTGTAATTACCGGGCTCGGGCACCACTGCGAGAAAACAAAAGAAGGGCACTTTCCCATGCACTTCTTCCCCGATACCGGTTTTAAAAACTCTGCTGATCAACGCAGACTTGCTAATGTTATGAACTCAATAATGAGCCCCAACCTATTCGGAAATTATCAACAAAGTGAATAAAGAACGCGCGTGGTTGTTTTTATATATAATATTTACGAGTATGTATGAGTATATGGGTTATCATTTTATTTTTTTACACTACGGAAACTACAATGTCAATGACATATTATAGACATGGAACAACTTTCTGTTTACACCAATTCCCATCAATTAAATCAGATAACTTTTATTTTCTTCAAAGATACCTCCTCCTCACTTCAAACCACTTGACACTTCCAGAGAAAAAGAAAAATATTTGAATCTATAAAAAAAAAAAAAAAGTTAACAAAAACGTTCGCCTCCTTCTCACTCACACTCGCACTATCTTCTCTAATTTATGCCTTACTGTAGTGTCATCTCGTCAGGTTTAATGAACTCTAAAGAGCCCAGACCAAGCTGAAAGGTGGAAAAATAGAAGAACAAAAAATGCTCGACGTCGTCGTCTTCCAGTGTTCTGTTCTCTCAGATCCATTCAGATCAGAATTTTATTTACCTATTTTTTTTTTTTTCATTTCATTTTTTCTCCATCCCCATTTGTGTTTTGTACAAACACACATATTGCTCTTTGAGTACACTCATTCCGCTATTACGTTGGACAAGATTTTTTTTTTTCTTTCTTTCTCTTTTTGTAGTGTTTATTCGCGAGGTTTGTTGTTATGGCTTTTTCCTTCTTTTTATTTTTAATTCATGTGCCTTGTGTCTCGGTCGAACTGTGAGTTCATGGCCATCATTCGTATTTTGAAAAGAAAGCGAATTCAATACAAAAAAAAAAATGGAAAATGTGTAACGTATTGAGTGAGGTCAGTTCTTTTTAGCAAGTGTAACAATGCGAAACGATGAGGGTAGATACTGATAAACGTAATCGCAGTTTGTGGTGGGTGAAAAGGGGCTTGGCAACGAGGAGCTATAATAGTACACCTACTATTGTGTGTCGAATAAAAACAAAACAATTGTACCTAATCCGCTTGGGTATTTAGAAAAATGGATCGTCGGGAAGCTGGTGAACGTTTTTGGAACGTCATTTGAGCAAGAAAAATTTACACCTGTGTGCAAAATAGTAGCATAAATGTAATCTTCCCATAAGATTATGAGTTGTATTCAACGTCTTTCACCATTTTAGGTTAACTAAAGCGTAGTTAACAACCACATGAAATTATTGAAGACACATGGTAAGCTGTCAAAGGATACCTACCGTTAGTTCGTTTGTTTGTGGTACTTATTTATTTTGTGCAAAATAATAGCAGCGTTATCAAATTCTTTAATAAAAAAATTGGCTGAGGTTTCCATTATGCGCACTAAGCAAATTTATTTTTTTTATTTTTGTTTTTTTTTTTTTTTTGTTTAAATTGACTGTAAAAGAATTTTTCTGCGGAAACTTTTTTTTCTATTTTTTTTTTTTACTTTTAAAGTTTTCAATTTTCACAGAAAAGTGCATGTACTCGTATACAAACTGCACAAATGGACGCGTTCACTTCGCATAACGCTTGTGCTAAGTGATTTTTGTTGCTGTAGAGGGGGATGGTTGCGGTGATGAATGCAGTGGATGTTGGAAAATATTATAGGTATTGCCAAAGTTAAAATAATTTAAAGTTAATTTCGTCTTTTTTGATATTTTTTTATTGACTAAAAATATACTGCTAAATACCCCAGAGTAAATATAATTAAACTTTAGCTCTAGGCGCCTGCCTGACAGTTGTTGACATACCCTTAGCGGAGCGACCCTTAGCAAAAAAGGGTTAAAATCATGTTAGCGAACGAAGCGAGCCACCCACCCCATACTTTAAATACACCAGACTTTCTTACAGGCGGCTGCCTGTATACACTTATTCAACTATGTAACTTCGTTTAAAGCGCCAGGTGATTTTCACTTAAACTGGCAACACTGTTCTCAACTATAAACAAATGAAAAACATGCGAACAAATTTTTTCATTTCCTCAAGAAAAAAATATTATATTTATTTTTTTTATGCCATTTTAAGCCAGAAAAAAAAAATTTTGTTCAGTGCGCATAATGGAAACCCGCCCCAAAAAATTCAAAAGCGATTAAAATATATTAAATACTAAGATTTTTTGTTTGATGAGTTTAAGTGTTTACAGTAAGAATTAAAATAATTTTTACCAATATTACAAGCCTACTATGGGACATTGTACCCCGGAAAAACGGGAGTTGATAGAAAAGTTGCTTTCGGATGGCAAAATATTTCTATTTATCCAGGATATTGTTGGGTGAAGAGGAAACTTGAGGACGAAAAAGAAAAATACGAGTACCACAGCATTGAGATGCGCAACATTGTCCGTTTGGCACACAGTGATCCCTTTACGACTTCTTCCAAAATAAAGTAAACACTTAATCTCGATGTTAATGCTTGCACAGTTAGGAGAAGACTTATTAAAACGAATTTGTTCGGGAGGAATCCGAGAAAGGTTTCACTTCTGAAACCCAGAAATGTCAAGAAGAGATTGGCATTTGCAAAAAAGCACTACCAAATGGCGAAATGTTTTGTTCACGGATGAAACAAAAGTTGTTCTTTTTGGATCCAGAGGACGTAGGCAGTATGTACGGCGTTCAGCAAAAGTAGACAGTAAAACATGGTGGAGCGGAAATGAATGATTGGGGTTGTTTTTCTTACAACGGCACAGGTCCATTATATTGGATAAAAGGCAATATGAATGCAAAGTTTTATGTCGAAATAATGGAAACTAATGAACCCAAACATACTATGATAGTAGGCTAGCAAAGAATTGGTTCTCAAATAATGCGATTGAGGACATGGATTGGCCAGCTCAATCTCCTGACCTCAATCCTATTTAAAACTTTTGGGCGGAAGTAAAAGAAGGTGTATTCAAGCGAAAACGTAGAAACGGGGCAGAATTGCGTGAGTAGTCCAGTCTGGTTGGACAGATATTCCATTGCAGAGATGTCAACATTTAGTGCTCTCCATGTCACATCGGTGTTCAGCTGTCCTCGCTAATAAAGGTCACTCTACAGGATATTAAATATTTTAAATATTTGTTACTAAATTTTTTATAATAATAAGTTTTTTTTTTGTACAATTAATGAAAATTTGGATTACTGTTTTAATTTTTTTTTTTTTTGTATCCAAGTGCTGTGGAACATTTTTTTTTGTCTAGGTCTGCCTAAAAATACCTACAAATACCTTAAACTATGTAAGTCGGTCAAGACCAAACAGCCAACTTTAAACGGGTTACCCCGGATTCTGAGAGAACGACGAAGGAGTTCCCTCTCTTTCAATTAGCCACCAAAATTTTGAGAACTGACGTTCAACGTCCTTCATATCGCGACCCGATACCGCCCTACTAAACCGAAGTCGCTCCACACTGCTGTGTGCCACTTCTCTGTCGTAGTTGCGTCGCCTATCCACAACTGTCCGAGCAATGTGGAAGATTAGCGGCACTGCCAATTTGTCTTGGATCAGACCCTTCTCATCAAGATAGAGGAACGCCTCTGGGGGAACAAAGCCGTTAAGGTGCACTCTCTCGTGATACTCATAGTGAGGATAATAAGCCCCGGAGATCAGGTTGTTCATCGAGCTCATTACTCTTACAGTTTTCGAATCAGCTTGATAACCAAATTATCCACTCTTATTAGATTAGCCCTGTTGTACAGGACTATCATTGGGATAGAATTTTATGTACTGGGACTCTGGTGTCTGTATAAATGAAAGCAAGCCCTCTCAAACACCCGAATCTTTTTCAGCAGGCTTGCTCCCACGTTGAACCACACGGGGCATCCATATACGAGCATGGGCCGAATGAGAGCCATCTAGCAGATTACCTTTACCCTTGCATCGAGTTGCTTGCTATAAAAAAGTCTCTTTGTAAGGGCAAAAGCACCTCTGGCTCAGGCCCCGTGCGGTCCAACGATTGAGAACTTCCACCAATTCTTTCTGGTATCCTAGAGGCCCCAGACAACGGCGTCCTAAAATGAATGGTTTCCGATTTCTGGAAGTTGATCTTCAATTGTCAATTATGACATATAATAAAGTCGACTATTCATACAAAAAAAAATCAAGCTTTGGTCAAATGACGTGACCGCATCGATTTTGTTGACGCCTTTAGGGCTTCCCCCTCCCCAAAAGCACCAACAGAAAACTGCCGGACGTTGATTTTTGTGATCATAACAAGAAATTATTGTATATAAATTTTTCTTCCTCAAATGACGTTGCAAAAACGTTCACCAGCTCTTAGACTAGTAGAGCAGGCGAAATATGATTACACCATGAGCACTTCATTTTACGAGGGTGGATGAAAAAAATCGTTGCCTTAGAAGGAAAATGAAATCAGATGTTTTTTTAAAAATATTTTTATTTTTCTACATACTCGTAGTTCCCACCTTAAAATAAAGTGCACGACTGGGTCACACATACTTGTACCTACATATAGCTGTGTGTAGAAATATAGCAGCACCTACAGCCTATTCAATAATCCTTGAATATCTTTCGTTGCATTTTGTATAAAAACATTTCACTTACAGGGTAGCTGACATGAACTGTTACTAATTCAAATAGCTGTATTTTTTTAATTGTGAGTATTCCAAAGAAAAAATTAATCAAATTCAAGGATTTAATTAATATTTTCGATATGGCCACCTTTGGCAAGAACAATTTCCTTAAGACCGTCAATAAATTTATCGCACGCTGCACGCAAGGATGTCTGTGGAATGCGCTTCCATTAACGGCAAAGCGCTAACTTGAGCACGTCCCTTGTTTGGTAATTTTTAGTGCCAATCTTGGTCTTCAAAATGTCCCAGACAGAAAAGTCTAATGGATTCGCATCGGGAGAGAATTCTATAGTCATTGTGGCGAAATGACGTGCGGAACGTTTTGTCGCAGCCATTCTTGATTTGCTCGAGCTTTGAGGGAAAGTGCAGAGTCCTGTTGGAAGGCCAGGGTCCTTGGCCGAAATGTTTGCGTGTCCATGGCTTCAACACAGCTTCCAAGACAGTTTCACGGTAAACCATCGCGTTTATCTTAAAGCCACGGTCCAAAAATACGAGCGGAGACCGACCATCGGCAGCCACTGCGGCCCAAACCATCAAAAACGTTGGCGCTTGGTTCCTGGTGGCCTTTCTTTGGTCGAAATTATCGTATGACCTCGATCATTTTGCTTGTTGACAAGTTGCTCAATTGGAAATGGTGCTTCATCTGAAAAGACTATATTTGGCAATTGGCCACTTGCATGCAAGCGAATCAACTCCTTTCCTCTCTAACTTTTTTTTGGTCAGGTGTGAGATCGTACACTTGTTGGAACTTTAAGGTCTTGAGGCCGAGCTCATTTTTCAAAATGTGTTGCATCCGTTCTCTGGATATGTTTAGCTCAGAAACTATTTTTCTTCCGCTACGCTTAGGATTTCTTTCGATCCTGGCCTTCACACTCCGAATCACTGTTGACGATGTTGCTATCTTTTCCGGACCACCTGCATAGCGTTTTGCAATGCTGCCGGTTTCGCTGTAACGCGATATGGTGCGATACACAAACATTTTGTTCACTTTCAAGTGTTTCAGCTCACGAACAATAGCTGGTTGTGATTTTCCAGCCAACAAAAGGACAATAACACTATTACTTTTGAATTCCATTGTCGATAGAACAAAAACTAAACACGCAATAAAAAGAAAAACGGGCACAGTGTGTACTACACACGCTTGCCAACAATGAAATGAATTAACAACTGTCAAATTTTCAGCGCGCTGTTATTCGTAGTTTGGCATACACAGCCACGTGAAGTTTGTAACAGTTCATGTCAGCCACCAAAAGGAAACTTTATTTTTAATCGAATACTAAATTCTTGTTTTTTCTGTTCCAAGAAAGGAAAGACAATATTGTTGAAGAACTAAATTGTTGGCTATGCAAAAAAATAGAAGCGGTCGAGATTAGAGGAGAGCTATCCGCAAGGAGAGTAAATTTTGAGTCTCAATATTTTGATTTGTTACTGTCTGTACGCACGACTGCAGCCAAACAACTGGACGGATTTACTTCGAACTTCATATCTGGGGTCCATGGGGTTACAGTTCGAGGCGAAATAGGACTTTTCATTCTAACTCCATAAACCAACGGTACTTTACTAATTTAAAAATATTTGACATAAGCAAGCATAACAACGGCTGCCTATAGCTTCCAAAAAGTTATTAGAGAATTCGCATTCTATATTCTTCTTCTTCTTTATTCCCCATTTGCTGCTAAGCGTCGGGGTAACCTCATAGTACCCAACTTCTCCAAAGATCGGTTCCAGCTGTCTCGTCTCATCTCCGCCAGGTTCTTGCCCCCCTTCCTCCCACAACCTAGATACGGTCTTCCCACCTGCTAGGTCTACCTATCAGTGCAGTATCTTCCACTTCTGGATACTTGTTTAGCCTTTCTTCACTCGTTCATCCATTACAGGACTCATTCTCCTCAGTTTCGCCTATAATAAATTTCTTCTGACCCACTTCGACTCGTATTCTTTCATTTATTATTATGCCCCTGTCATTGAACAGCTAAGGCTACGGCTGTCCCATCGCTTTAGTCCTTTTCCTATCTTGAATGCTCCTGATCACTCCCTCTCTATTCAACCGGCCTGTCGTAAACACGTAATTAGTGAGTAGATGTGATCCTACTGTTGTGTTTGCCAACCAGGCCTGAACGCCGCCTCTACCTTCTCCAAGTTTTCCTACAATGGTTCTCCTTCACCGCTTCTCCAGCATTTTTGTACATGCATAGTTTATACACAGCAGATGAGAGATTTATAGTTGTTACAATCATAGTTGCTGCCCTTTTTGTGAATTGGTATAATGAGGCTTTTTCCTTTCACTTATTAGGAGTCCTATTCACTTTCCAGACCTTTTGAAACAACTTAGTAATGCTTTCCGTACATCCGGTCCCCCATATTTGATCAATTCTGGGGTTATTCCTTCTGAATCGACTGTTTTTCCGATTTTCATCATATTAATGGAGTACTCCACCTCTTCTTCTGTAAATTGCCTCTTCAGGAACCATTTCACCTTTCTGAAATTTCCTTCATAGTGCTTCTGCCACGTGTCTAAGGTTTTTTTACACTATTTTCAAAAATACATTGGTATCCCTATTTTCTGTGTTTTCTCTTTTACTGTGTTACGCAAGTCTTCCGAGGACTTCCTTTTAGCTTCTTTAATTTCTTCTTCCACTTCATTCTGCATTATAAACATATTCTTTGATGTGTTATGTACATAGGTGATGTCCCCTTTATTTTTATTAAAATTCCCTTTGAGTGAAAAACCACAAAATGGGATTTATTTCTGCGCCTAGTACCTATGTATGTATCTATTTGCCTGCAAAAAATATGCTAAGACACTTTTAATAGAAAATTGTAAAATTTCTCCTGTACAGTAAGGAATAAAATTACACTTTTTTTTACTCCCAAAAGACCCCATCTTCGCCTGCCAGGTAGCACGCGCACTTCGCAGCAGGGAGTAAACTTAGTACCTATGCTCATTACAGAAGTAAATAAGACACCATTAACATAATGTTTGGCTTTTTAAATTATTCTTTCAAATATATACTTCATGCCTAGCATTATCTACCGATTAGATTTATTTGTGTTCTATTGCTCTCCTGAAAAAATAATGTTAATCATGTTAAATCGCGGACAACCTCTCTTAGGTCAGTTTTCAGATAGTTTAACTACCTTCAGTACATTCGTGTACAAGTATTGATAATTTCGGTCAGCTGCTACGCCAATTTTACTATGGAAAGGGGAACATAAAATAACTCACCGTGAAATAAAATCACGTGATGTGAACATAATGTGTAGACCTAAAAAAAAAAAAAATATGAAAAAAATAAATAAATAATACAAATTTAATAAGAAATCATACAGACAAATTACATTACATTTGGAATGGATCATATGATACCCTATCCCCCATATTCTTACCTATAAAGTGGGCGTAACGTTGTGATCTTCTTTTTAATTCCAATGCAATGACATCTTTCTATTTAGAGGATACTTTCGCGATTTTTAAAAGATCACCTTTTGTAACCAAAGTTCACGGAATATGGTTTGAGCGAAAGAAATATGATTTTCCTCAAACATAAGGTTTGTTGTGAATATCTATCTCATTAAAATCCATAAATTTCGGTTACAAATGGTACACTTTCTTCAAAGGAAAACTCTTAAAAACAGTCTGATAAAATATCTTAAAAATCAAGGAAGTATCCTCTGAGTAGAAAGTTACCATTGTATTGAAATTAAAAATTACACAATTCGTATGGGGTATCATACGATCTGTTTCAGGTGGTTTACAGCTTTTTTGTATGTTTTTTTTTTTCTTAAATACGTCCATTTTCTTGTTAGTTACGCAATTTCTCAATGTTGGCTTAAAATACGTAAATAGTTGAAAGTAGTTGTATACCTACACTGATTTGTTCATCACATTTGAGCTAATGTTCTTCAGTGTTGGGACTAAAGCTAAGCAGACTCGAATAGTTACCACAAATCATTTTCGAAATATCTCAAATTCAATGTCTTATTTGATATAAAATTCTCTAAAGGCGAAGCTACAACGCTGTGACAGCGCTAAGAGATGCCTGTAGTACCGGCAAATCAACCAAGCTCCGAAACGTAATCACTACTAAGTTGTGGTGGTATCTCACTGAGTTATAGGAGGGCAGGTCTTCTTATAAAATGCACCCATTTCACCTGCCTGTTGCCATTTTATTGCAAAGTAATTTATGTAACCTTTAATATACTCGTAGAAAACTCCTGAAAATGCAATAAAGTAAGCTGTTATAGTACAGCTAGTAGTTAAGCTTTCTCTTTGGAATCTGTATCTATTGCTATTGTATTCATGATTGAGAATTACGCCCACGCCTAAATCGACTGAAATGACCCGATTCTTCTTCATAATTGTCACATGTTTAAATTGCATACACTTGCGCCTGTCACCATATACGTGCATGAATATATGCATATATGCGTGAACGTATTTGGTATATGAGCTCTAAGAACCCACTCGGCGATCGCAATAGGTATTTAGAACAACGGGGAGTCTGCTGTGATTTTATAATGCTTTTCAAATACAAATTTAAATCGAAAAATCTCCCGCAGATTTCTATCGTTACAAAAACTAGAAATTTATTTTTTAAACACCGGTTTAAAGCCGAACAAAATCATAACATTAAGATTTTTGTTAAGTGCTAATATAAAACTACCAACATTTTTATTATTTATTTATAACTACAGGGGGAAACGAAATTAGAATAGATACACTTTCCACAAGGAAAGTGGCTAAAGTCCCGCACGTGGGACCGTGGTGAACAAATTAAAATCTCGCACGACACAATCACCTATGGCATACAACAAAAACTTAAACATCACTGATTTGATACTGGAACGAGCGACATGTCCGAGAATTGTATATTGGGTGTTCAAAACCTCCCGCTGCGGCGTCCCAGAGCAAGCGAAACTATTGACTTATCCGATAATTAGTGCCATCCGATTACGGGTAAAATACGCTAGTGTGGGATTTTAATTCTTTTTCAGCACTGTCTCACATCCTTCCATAAAAGCATACCACATTCAATTGGTAACTTGAAAAAAAATGCTGAACCAGAATCTCAAATATGTACATATGTTCGACTACCTTAAGGCATCGGAAATTTAATTCAACATTTTCTACAAATAGACCGATAGGTAGAAGATATTCGTCTTTGTCCATTTTTTACTTGTGCAGCAGAGCAGACGTTGTAGTGCGTCTCAATTGATTAGGCGGATTTCATATGTGGTCCCAGGGGGACAAGACCCAAAATTAAAAGGTTCTTTGATGCTGTAAGTCGCCGACCAATTGTGTATTGTTGTACGTGATCGGGAATACTATTTGCTTATCTCCAAATAGTCACATTATTACTCGTATATATTTCAAACAATCTTTGAGGGAGAAATAGACTAAATAAACAATGAAAGGATGTTTAGAAAATTAGTAAAATATACCGCCTGATAACGTGCAGACATACGTGTATTTAAGTCGTTTTGTTTTATAAAATTAGACACTAACGGCTTACCACCATATGTAATTGTTAGATATTTTATGTATTTAGATTACACTTGCATTCGCTATGGATCGGCGTCTGAATCAGAAAATTATTTGTTGAGAGAAAAATTCTCATCACATACGTATGTGCTATATAAAACTGAAAATACATACAAATTTTACATTTTCCCCTATATCTTTCAAACCCTCTAACGGATTTATTATTTGTTTTTTTTGTTTTGTTTTGTAAGGTCGGGGTCGTGAGTATTACCTTTACGAAAAAGGGTGATTCAATTGGAGATTAAAATTTAAATCTGACACTGCTGTGGTTCTGTCAAAGATAAACAGCTGATGTTTGACATCTGTGGATACTAAGCATTGACGTTTGTAATTATGGAGCGGTATACGAGAGAACAACGCATTATAATTTAATCAACACGACTCTCGCATTGCGAAATAATGTCGGTATACACAACCGTCCATCTGGTGTCGCGGTTAAGAAATTAATGGAGAAATTCGATCGAACCGAATCAGTTGTTGGAAGACCAGTGCTTCCTCATAGTGGCCAGTCACGTGGAAATATCGTCGAAGTGAGTGACAGGTTTCATGGCTATCCGTCAAAGTCCATTCGCCATCGTTCCCAGCAACTGAAGCTTTCTTAGTAGTGCACCACGCAGTGCACTTTAACAAAAGATCTGCATCTCCATGCCTATAAGATCCAATTGAATTGAAGCCAGCTCACCATGACAAACATTGATTGGGTGTTAAACGTTGATTGTGATTTTCGAACAAAAATATCTTTCGCGATGAAACAAACAAAATTGTCGCATTCAGGGTCATGAAAATCCACGAACAACTAATGCATCAAAAATTCACAAAAAGTCATTATTTGGTGCGGATTTGGGGCCGGCGGCGGCGTGATTGGGCTGTACTTCTCGTGGTATTATTAAATTAAATAAATAAATTTTATAAATTATTATATAAATTATTTTTGACACCAATTGGACGATATTGATATGGAAGACATGTGGTTTCAACAAGACGGTGCCATCTGCCACGCAGAGCCAGAAACAATGCAGTTATTGCACACAAAGTTTCCCGACCGTGTCATCTCTTGTTTCTGCGACCAAAATTGGCCAATGCAATATCACGCCGTTGGATTTCCTCTTTGAGATTACGTGAAGCAGAGAGTGTAGCCAATGATCCCCAAACGATTCAAAAGCTAAAGGACGGAACTAGCCAAATCTGATAATTCGAAATTTGGTCGATATAATTGCAAAAAAAAATATTACAAAATTTAAAAGTAGGCCTACCTACGACTAGAGAAATCCCCAATACAGAAATAATTCCCATAAAGCTGGAAATGGTCTCAACAATCGCTTTATTATAATTAGGCCCGTGAAAAACATATCATTTTGTCACCCTCCTGCGGAGTATGCATTCCAAGCCATCTTGGAAAACGGATGCCGAAATTAGATTCTCCGCCAACGCTGAACGTCAATTTTACGAATAAAAAATATTAAGATCCTTATCATTTAGAATAAAACTTTCTACAAAAAATGTCCTCACCATAATATTCGTAAAATGTGTCGTTTTTGAGTTAGAACAGCGGATATTGATAATTTTCCTAAAAGCGTCGGAAATATGATTTGATCTTATACGGGTTATTCCACTTTAGACAGTCAAATTTTGGAAGACGATAGTCTTTATCAAAATAAATAAAAGTTAGGAGAGGAAGGTATTATCTACCTTTCTCCAATTCTATGTTATTAGGCAAAGTGAGTTTTTTTTTTAAGTACTTTCTCCAAGTAATCAAATTGGGAATGTATTATGCGTTTCACACCCATAGGTTCGGGATCAAGAATATCCCTAAGGTTAAGGTATGCTTAACTTACGATGCGACTAAAATCCATCCAGAGGAAGTAACCTTAATGATGCTATGAGCAATGCCGTAAGCTCTTAGTTGAAAGGTGAAAATTCAGTGGGAACGGTGTTTAAGTGGTTCTTCGGATATATTTTAAACTACTACACCATACTATTTGCTTCAATATGAGGCTTCTCATAATAGCGCTAAATTCCAATGCACTTTTGATAGCTTGGAGGAGTTGGTTCCATATTTACGCACAGTAGATACACCAATTTTATCGAAATTCCAAAATCAGCTGCCGCCTATAACTGTTGCTCTAAACGATGAATAAGACTTTAAAATCAGTCAAAAGATGGAAGGCTTCAACTTTAAATTCGCTGGACTCTCAGGTTTTGACTTGTGTACAAATTTGTACTATTTTCCATCTGCTGAGCATATGCACATTGTGTATCTACGTCATTCAAAATCTGCTTGCCTTTCCCCGAAGTTACGTATAAAAACAAGCAAAGATTTGTCCTATTTATTTATTTCAAAAAATTCCCCCAAAATTCCAACATTTTTGTTTGTTCCACCAAATAGGCTCACTTGAGACCCAAAAATAAGTAATAAAAACAATTGAAATTTATTTGAGATCATAAAAATCATTGGTACAAAAATACCTGTTCACAATAAATTTAGAAACCTTTTTCTTCTGCCTGGAATACCGAAAAAGATCAAAATTCTCGCACACATGTACGAGTACATTGTTGAGATAAGGAAGAAAATAAAATGGGCGAAGAGAAACCGGATTGATATTCAGATTTTCATCTTCATCTTTGTAACAAGAGAGTTTTCTGTGGAATGAAGCAAATAACTTTTTTATATTATTTTGTTTTGTTTCATTTATTTTTAATGACTGGGGTTTCAAGGAGATGCTATAAATTAAGTTTGAGCTACACGATCATTTAGTGAGGGTAGTGAAACGAAAGGACAAACATGGAAAGCTGATTAGGTCGTCGAGAAACACCTGTAAGATCTAAAGAAATATTTTGGAATGTATCACAACTATCCAATTGAAAAGAGAATACAACTCAATTCACATAATGCCTACCAACTTATGGTACAAGTCGACCGATTTTGGAGAACTTGCACAAACCTAAGGGTAAGCCTACAAATCACGGGAATGTCATCAACGTTAATATTTACCTATCGGACTTTGAGAGAGATTCACAGCTCACGCCCATAGTTCCAGTCCGTCATTTATTGAACTGATCAATTTTTTTCAGTTTCTAGTAAAAATATTGGAAAAATTTAACTTTTTTGAAAAGTGGGCTTTTTAAAATTTGCATGCTTTTATTGCTTTGGATTCAAAAAACTTGTCTATGAAATTTCATCTACCTAGTTCAAAATTTTAGGTCCAAAGAGCATTTTTTGAAAAGTGAGAGTGTTTAAGGACGGAATTTTACTAATGCTTCTAGATCTAAGAGGTTTATGAATAGTAAAACCTCCTAACACTCTGTAATCGGAGCAACCTCCCAATTGGGTCATTCCCTTTGCCTACCCTTTGAATTTTCAGATATATCTTGGGTCTGTGGAGTAATGACCAGAGGCTAAATTTGAATTTTCATTCTAGCCTCAAAATTAACGGTATTTTACTTAAGGCGTACTTAGTTTTTCGAATAACGGTATTTAGCTTGTTGGCGGGATTGTGGAAATTGACTATTTCTCGGATATGGCTGAGACGATGTTATTCAAAATCGAGTTGACTTAAATTTGAAATCTAAACAATTTTCAGACGAATAGCACATATGAGACAAGTACGTGCGACCCAGTCGCGCCCTTTATTCTTATTTATTATTATGTTTCTGCAAACCAGGGAAAACTTTTTTTTTGTTTAACGAGGGTAGATGAAATTCTGCCATGAGACACTCTAAGGACCGACAGTGCATGCTCATAGTAGTGTGATTCTAACTCACTAAAAACATATCCCTTCAACCGTAATTAGTACTATAACCAAGTAAAACTTATCTAGTAGTTTACATTGCATATTTCCGGAATTAGCAGGTGATTTTCCAACGTAAGTACCTGCTGTACCGCTAATTACGCACGGTTGCCCTTTACTGAGCTAAATTGAAGGTCTTGTGCTTTTGTAGTTGATATACTAAATTTCGATTGTCCAAATTCTGAAGGACAGCGTTGTTACAAAGACCGTAGAGTCGACATTGGTGTTTTTATGCGAAATTTTTAATTTCGTCTTCGATGGAGGCTATTGTTAAATCTCTGTGGATATCGTCATTTCAAACGTACCACGGTGCGTTCACGATACCCCTAAGTAGTTTATTTACAAAAGTTTGTTTGAGGTTTCTATTGCTTTCCTTGGTACAATCCCGTAGTCGTATACCATACGTCCACACGGGTTTTACCACTTGCTTGTGTAGAAGCAACTTGTTCAGGATATCGAGCTTGAAATATCGTCCGAGCAACCAATACATTTCTCTGTACTTGTTCTCTAGTTCTATTTCTTTCTTTTTTATGTGTGCCTTCTATTTTAATTTCCTGTCGAGCTTCATTCCCAGGTATTTCGTTTGCTTACGGGATTTTCATCGAAATTATTAGGATCGGTACCTCGTTCACTTTTTTTTTTATATATATAAAATTTACATGAGTAGATTTGGCCTCATTGAATACGGATACACCAGATTTTTGTCCAATCATGTCGATTATCTACATCTTTTTGCAACTTTCTGGTAGGTTCCTCGACCATGTTGCCTATTGCCAATATGACTGTGTCGTCCGCAAATTTGACTATAACGGTGTCTTCTAATTGCAGTATTTCTCGCATGTATAACAAGTATAAAATCCCTTGCGGGAAAAATATTTCCCAGCCGCGATTTTTTTTAAAGTCGGAGTAATTATTACAATTTGAAAAGTCCATCTTCAAGATAGGATTTTAGAATTTTACATAGCGGGCCGGCAAAAACCTGCCAAATCTTGAGTTCCAATCCTTTGTACCACACCTTTTCGAAAGCTTGGGAGACTTCAAGAAAACTACTCGAGCAGACCTTTTTTTTGCTTCCAGAGCCTTCTCAGTTATATCTCTTATTCTATGCACTTCATCGATTGTAGAATGTTTGCTTCTAAAACCGAATTGGTGTTCCGGAATTAGGTGTCGTGTAATCAATAAGCAGCGTTTATAAGGTAGAGAAGTTTAACTAATACCTTCACGGGCAATTCCTTAAGAACCTGTCCTGTTATTAAATCGTAGCCAGGAGCTTTGTTGGTCTTAAAATTTCTAATTTCTGTTTAAGTTCCGCCAGCGTTGCGAATTTGATTCTACAATTAACACTTTCAATGTCTGTGGTACAGACATGATGACTGTTTGAATGGTTTGAAATATTTCAACCTTTTCTCTGTCGCATTTAACCCTTTCCCTTTTTGGGGTTTTTTTTTTTTTTTTGCACCCTTCATGGTTTTCCAGAGCGTATAATTTGTATCTTTTTGCGCGGTTAACCCGTGTAGATAGTTATCTTTTGATTTTTAAAATCTCATCGCTTCTTTGAGTTTATTGCACAGACAGTGTAAGTATGGCTTGAACGAGATAGTTGCTACCTCTTACGTGCTCGCCTCTTTTCCTTTACAAATTTTAATCTCAGCCGGGTACTTAATGTCACAATTAGCTATGGTTTTCTTTTGACAAGGAGTGTTAATCCACACGGATCTCTGAATAATTTCGATGAAACGATCGACTTCGTCTTCTAATTGAAAGGGTATTTTCAGTGGAACGTTTAATTGTGTGTTACGCTCGGTTTCGTTTATGAAATTTTCCGAAATAGTTCTACCGTTAACTAGTCTACTATGTCTTTGTTCACTCATAAGCAGTATAGCCGAGGAATGGTATGAGGACATATCTTAGCTTTCTCCGGCTTTCACGTTTTTTTATGAAAAATTATGTAATACCAGAATTTTTATGTGAGTCTTAGCTATTTGATGTCTACTATTTTGTAATATGTTTAGTTTCATTAATTCAATTCGAGGGTACAGAATCCGAATCTGATATTTAAAAAAAAAAATTCTAACAGCACATTTTTAATTATTTTTATACGCTATTACTAAAATGAAATGAAAATGATGGGCTGAAAAGAGGTAATATGTTATGCATAAGGACGATTAGATCCTGATGGCGTGCCCGCTATAGTTTTGAAAAAAATGTGTGAACCATCTGACCTTGTTTCAATTATCAATCTCACAGGAAATTCCTATCCACAAAAAAGGTGTAAGAGTGAAGTATCCAACTGTCGACCCATTGCTGAACTCTCATGCGTTCCCAAGCTCTTTGAAAGCATCGTGTATTATGCCATGTTCTTTCACTGCAAGCCAATCTTTTCTACTAATCAGCACGGATTCCTTAAGGGCAGATCAAAAACCACTAACTTAACGAAATTTGTGTTAAATACACTATTTTTATTGGAGAATGGCAATGAATGTTGATGTTGTTGCCACAGACTTTAGTAAGGCTTTTGACAAAATTCCTCACTAAATTATTCTTTTTAAGCTAATAAAAGCTCTAGGTTTTCAACCGTGGTTTATTTCGTGGATCAGTGGTTTATATCTGGATGCGCGCCAATACAAAGTCCGTTTTAGATCTTCAGTATCTGATTATATTATAGCAACTTCGAGGATCCCTCAAGGCAGCCATTTTAGATCATTAATCTTTATCTTAGCCATAAACGATGCTGAATGTATCATCAGGGACTCTGATCTATCCGTCTACGCTGATGACATGAAAATTATTAAACACATATCATCTACTGCTGACTCCTGCCTATTGCAGGATGATTTGAATAGGATCTTCATTTGGTGTCAAAAATATTTCTTTGAACTGAATGTCGACAAATGCCACTCCATTACTTATTGCCGTAAACGCCTTCCACTACTTTCATTAGTGATGAGCTCGTACCCTCAACAACAAGTGATTTGGGTGTCATCAGTGATAGTACTTAACTTCCGTTCTCATATTCATAACTCTATAAGCAGGACAAACTTAGCACTCGGTTTTGTGAAACACTGGTCTAAGGAATTTTCGGATCCTTATGTTTTTGAATTGAATCTGTGCAGCGCAGATTCATCCGATTCGCTTTACGCGGTCTTTCTTGGACTAATTACTATAACTTACAGTCCTACGCCGATCGTTTGAGACTGATTAGTTTACAGCCGTTGGAAATCCGTCGTGATATTGCCAATATAGCAGAAAACTGGAGGCCTAAAGTTATATGCATACTTTAACTGGGGGCGAACAAAAGTATTATACAGCGTGGACGTTATCAGAATACATGAAAATTATTTACTCCAGCGCTTCATGAAGCCAAATATTGAGTTGGCCTTATTCACAATTTGCTCACTGTGAAATGTTAAATCTATATTTTGGGAGAAAGGCACTCCATCACATATTTATGTAACGTTCTTGAGCACAGATTGATTGATGTCGTAATTATAGATAATAAGATTACGATTTCTTGAAAAAGATATCGACTGACATTTAGACACTTTCAAAAATAAATTATTGTTAGAGCGCCATATTAGTGCAATCGGACTGACCACGGACGAGTTCAAAGATTTGAATATCGTCAGCGTATCAGCTTTTAGGTATTGCCACCACATTAGTTGAAAATAATTGGAATTACAAATAGAAGAGGACCTAAGTGGTTTCCTTGGAGTACACCGCTAAATAGAACTTGATATATACTTCTTTTAAGGTAAGAACCTATTCATCGAAATTCTCAAGGAAACCCAAAGATGTAATTTTAAACAAAACTATTCTATGAGAAAGTTTATCAAAGTTCTTACTAAAGTCAATATAGACGCAGTCAAATACATTCTTCAACAGCTTTGTTGGTAAAGGAGGTAAATTCCAATAAATTAGTACAATTGATCTATTATTTATGAACTCATGCTGGTTGGCTAGGCTTACTATTAAAGCAACAACTTTTAACAACTATAGACTCAAATAGTTTTGGCAAATATGAAAGCTTGGCTATTGGTCTGTAGCTAGAAATATCACCACTATTCCCTTTTTTATGAATTGGAGTGATAAATAAGTTTTACAAATTATCTTTTGAAATAAAAATGCTAACGGTGTGCACGACCGAGTCGCAAGGACAGGGTGTTTTTATGTTCCAGGCTGATGGGTTTATTTTTTTTTGACTAACTGAAATGTTTTGTATTACATTTTTACAAATTTCGGGTGTTATTTCACCAATTTCCTAAATAACGTTGTCTTTTAGCATCGGGATTGTAGTTGAGTTGTTGCCGTAGACCTTTCCCTTCAAGTACCCCTGAAGGAAGAAGTTGGGGGAGGTCAAATCAGGGGATCGAGGAGGTCAATTGATATCACCTCTGTTTGACATTATACGGCCGGAAAAAATGTCTCGCAAAATATCCATCGTATCGTTAGCTGTGTGTGATGTGGCACCGTCCTGTTAGAACTACATGTATTGAAGGCCCAATCGATCTAATTCGGACACCAGGAAGTTTGCAACATGGCACGATTGCGATCACCAGTAAATGTTACAGTAGTGCCTGTTGCGTCTTCAAAAAAATGTGGCCCAATGATGCCGTCGGCCCAAATGGCACATCATACAGTAGCTCTACGAGGGTGTAAAGGACGTTAGTATATGAATTGAAAATATTTGTTTATTAACAAAGCCAAATAACTCGAAATGAGCTTCGCCTCTTGTGATTATTTTTTCGCAAAAATTGGAGTCGGCAATATTGCACTGCAAAACCTTTTCACTCCACTCTCGCGCGTATAGTCGTTTTGCATTAGTTGTTGGGTCAATTGAATTTTATGTGGGTAGAAATGAAAATCTTTTTTGATTATTTTAAACAAACTTGCGGAGACATTCCAGTGCACGCCGTCTAACGAAAGTGCCTGGACTTTCATCAATATTATCTCTCACTGCAGCAATATTTTATGCCGTACGTACTCTGCGAACTCTGCCGGACTCCACATGATATTTTTATTACGCAAATTTCTTCACGTGCCAATGTATACAAATTTTTAAAGTTATTCATTATACGTTGAAAGGTTGACTTGCTAAGGCACATGATTTAAACCAAAAATTACGCAAGGTTCTTCGTGTTTTCACAATTTATAAATATATTGTTATCGACTGCTCTTTTTTTATGAAAACCCCAGATATGAATTGTTATTGAAATCGTTGGAGTCGTTTTTTATTGCATTTTATTGCACTTTTTCAAAATTGGTTTTAAATAAAGCACCGCTAATTTTGGGGTTAGAATGAAAATTCCTATTCCGATCTCACATACAAATTTTGAAAATAATCCGTCGAGCTGTTTAGGCTGCAGCCTTACTTAGGACTTACCATTAGGAAATAAGTAAATAAAGGAAACAAAATCAGAATCAACGAAAGTTACTTGCATATTGGAACAGTTCCTTGTAACTTTAGTAATTTCCACCAACTGCCTTGAACAACCCCATTTTGAACACCAAGCTTCTGCAGATCTTCTAGGGCTTGGTCTCTTCTCTTTCTCTTAAGGTGACTGTTGGACATGAGAATAACCCGCTTGACTACAGTTTATTTTTGATTGTTAATTTTTGAAGTACAATGTGCTGCAAGGAACATGTTCGTCTCTCAAGTACGTAATGCTTTGAAGCAAGCTTCTAAAATCAAAAAAAAATCTGATTACGTTGGAGTTTTTCCATGGTCCGAGATATAAGTTGTTACAAGAGTTTAAAGATTCAAGTTTTTAGGTCATCCATTGGCTTGTGGAGGGTGCGAAAAGAAAATTAGAAAATTTATTAAAAAATTTAATACCAGGACCAGGGGAAACATTCGGCTTAGGAAGAATTTGGACTTCAATTCCATATAAAAGAGACAAGGAAAAAATCGACTTTGGGAAGTTTCAACTTGGAAATTTTGGCTGTATGTTGACAACAGAAAAAGTAGTTTTTACTCCATTGGGTACCAAGTAAACATGCTACTGACCTATATGTTACCTTATTTTGTTTCTGTTGATACCGTCTATCAACACTGTATACATTTTTATTTCGTAAATGACTTGAAATATATTAATTGCACACAGAATTGCTGATCATGCAAATGAGAGTTGTTAAATATGTGCCACAATTGTAAATTCGATGTAATAGAAAACTTTTATTATTTGTCCATGAATCCTTACTAAGTTGGCATATGTGTAAAAAATAATATACTCGTACATACTTCAAACCAAGGCAAAAAATCGTGTTGACCAGTGTAATTTGCACATAGAACGGAAACATATTTCGACACTTTTCAGTTGGGTTCCAAACAGTCCTCCATTTGGGAGGACAATTCTCCATTAAAGCATTTTGTTCTTCTGAGCAAGGAATGTCCTTCATTCCCTAGAATTTCTTGTCTCACTTACTCACCCTTTGCAGACTCATAAGTTAATTTCTTTTTAACTTGCTGGTTAAAAGAGTGTGCGTCAATCTTTTTTTTTTTAAACGAAAAAGCAAACAACTAATTTTAAGATCAAAATGTATGAGCTATTTATGAACATAAGGGACGCATTTGTCTCAAAACGCGCCAAATCGACCCCAAGGTTAGGTTAGCTTAGGTTGAAGTGGCTGTCAGCAAAAAAGAAGCCAACACACTTACGAGTAGACCAATAATAGGTCCATTGTGATACCACATGTGTTTGAGACGCGGCCTCTAGCCTACTCGTTGAACTGTCAATATTATTCAGATCATCTAGGTCATTCAAACAGAAGGCTCCTAAGTGAAGTTTCCTTCTTTGAAAGAGAGAGCTGGGCAGGTGCAAAGAAGGTGAAGAATAGTCTCTTCCTCCTCCTCGTTCATGCAGCTTCTGCAGAAATCGTTAGAGAAGACGCCAAGCCTTGTTGCATGCTTGCCTATTAGACAGTGTCCAGTTATGACACCTATAACAGCGCTAATATGCTTCCTATTTAGAGAAATCAAATTCCTAGAGCAATCTGTTTTGTCGCTAGACAAGTTGTACTCTTTGTCTACCTAGAATTTGTCTTTACGGTAGCATCCAGCTTTAATTTAAGTTTGCATGTAGCGATAGGCATACCCAGTAAACTTTTGCCTGGAAGGATGGGTATTGTTCTTCCATGCCTGGCAAGTTCGTCAGCCTTACAATTCCTTGGAATGTTCCTATGCCCCGGCACCCAAATTAGGTGAATGTTAAACTGTTCCGCCATCTCTATAAGAGAAATCGACCCCAAGTAATTAAAAAAACATAAAAATAAATAAGTTTTGAGCTTTCTATCAACTTCCTAAACTGTCCCCTACAGGGGGTGACTTACCCGTAAAAACTTCGTAGGGTTTTACTAAGCTTTGAGTATTTATTTTGTAATGGGCCTAATTATTTCCCAACAAATCTGTAATTGTCAGAAATTATTGATCATACTTAATTTAAAATTTCAGATCCCTCCTTTGTATCGTTTCTTTTTATGTCTGTCGATTGCTGTGATGCACAGTCTTATGCAACGATTGAGAGAAGCTTCTGATGAAAATTGTATACTTGGATGTTTTTCAAACGTTTGTGCGAGATGAAACTATGGAAACATTTTTTGGAGTTTTCTGGGACTCGAACCTTGAGTTTCTCGATCAGTGATCTTGCACTTAAACACTGAGCCATGGCCGGCGATCACAAGACTTCAATATATCTGCGACCCTAAAGTCGATTTAAATCAAAATTACATATAAAGTTTCTTCCATAGATTTTTTAGCTCAATATTTAGAACGGATGCCGAATTATGGGCAAAGGAAGAATACCATAAATCGGTCATCCATTGGCTTGTGGAGTGTTTTATCGTACAGTACTTATAAATCATAATCAACCTTAATCCTAGTGTAGTTAACGATATATACGTATTCAGTATAGATTAGAGTCTTACTAATCATGTAGACATTCAGTGATTTCAATAATACTCGTACACTACGATCAAAGAAATACGCCAATCAGTGAATCAATAAAATTAAAACTTTAAGTAACGATAAATCTAATGAATTTGGTTGTTAAAATATAGCAAAACTGCGTGTATTATTTTGTATGTTAAAAGTAATTTTGTGTTTCATGCTAATTGGAAATAACTGGGTCACTGAACAAGTTTACTTACATATTTAGATCCTACCGCCCCTCGAGGGCCATAGGGCATCAACTACGCCTGCGTGCCATCTTGTTTGGAGGTCTACATTGCGCTTCAGCGACCTCGATTCCTCTTCGACTGTTCTGCACCAGGTTTGTCTAGGGCGGCCCACTCTTCTGTCTGTTTGCGAGAGTGGATTCTAATGCATGGTATATTTTTTTAATGGAGTTGTGTTCGCCCCGTAGGAGGTGACCGATTCACTTCTACTTTCTCCTCCTGATGGTGTCTTTATAGCTTCTTGGCACGTTCTCTGGTAAAGCTGGTCATTAGTGATACAGTTCGCCCATTCGGAAAGCAGCTTACCTCACTTTGTACTTTGAAGTCCTCTGATACCTTACCATTGTGCGACACGTGACACTTCCCACCCTCATACGTAGCCTTTATAACAGCGATTAGTTTTTTGGGATGCCTCTCTCCTGCGCAAGGCCAACCAGATAGCATCTTGAGTCCAGCTATCGAAAGCCTTTATTTGGCGCCGCTTGAAAAAGCTCGGCAGGGATACCATCCATGCCGACTGCTTTGTTTTTCTTAAGGGACTTTATCGCGGGTACTATATCTGAGCTGTTGTTAGGTCCAGTACGTATTCTATCTATCGTATGTGTGTAAGTATGCAAATTGGTTTCTAGAATTCAAGGATGGTACTTAATGCTGACAAATAAGATCTGCAAAATGCCAGATTAATCCAAATTTGTAAGATTGCATACGGTACGGACTTCCATAGTCAATAGGGTTCCGTGGCACGTATATGGAATCCTGAAAAGTAAAGAAATAATGGAATACTTCGTGCAAAAGAATGTATGAAAACTGACTGAGAGAGTAAGCAATTCTTCGTGCGGGAGAGGAAGTTGTTAATATGATGTATTTCCATCAATTTTGAGTTTAATCAAAGAAACGAGAATTATGCAAGTTCGTGCGATTTCGTGAACCCATGGGATCCCAACTTACTGCAAAGAAACATACCTAATATTTTCATCATGCGGGAATGTCAATCCCACACGGTAGGTAATCATATTATTGTTATGAAATACTTAAATAACAACGAAATATGTTACGCCCTGAATATGGTAAACCGTAAACGTTTTCAAACACGACTTTGTTTACCTGCGCAACACTGATTGCTATAGGTTATGTTCCTCTCAGTCGATTATACTGTTATTTCTCGCATGCACTGTCATAAACAGATATCTTGAGCACACTCATATCATAACCTACCCATAACGCTCATCCCACATCGATCGAAAAGAAAACAACCTGGCCCGGCAGGTTGCACAGAAGTTATAGATGCAAAATATTTTAAGGAATAGGTCACGGGCACCCCTTTAACCTGAAACAACTGGGCAAACAAACCCAAGTATGAATATGCGATTCATTTTGAACGCTAATCTTAAACCTGTAATTGTTGGAAAGTATCCCACGTACCAACTGAAAGCAACCTATTGGAAGGTTCTACAACTACATTTCGTCTTTTTAGAAAGGTTTGTATCACTAGCTAGGGGAAAACCACTGAAAAATCTAAATTTGTTAAATACTCGGTTTTATTCTCCTTTTTTATAAAACACGAAGACAGAAGTCGGTCTTCTGTATGGCCTTTCAGAGGATAGAACGGAAGAATTGTTTCACAGATACATAAGTGATTGTGTTTTTATGATAGATGATCCTGTTAAAAAATCATGAATGTCTGTCTGAGCAAGCCATCTTTCTTTGTTTTCTTTATCTGTACAGGTAGTCCTGCTAAAGGATCAACATGTTTGGGCTCACCTTAAGACGAACTGAACCGTATTTCTTGCAGACTGTGGATAATCTCCGACTAAATCACTATCAACATCACTGTATAAATAAAGGACGAAAAGATATTTTGTATTATAATCTTCGCTAACAACTTTAGAATTTTTAAAACTTGAAATTTGTTTTCAGTGGATTAATGGCTAATGGATAAAGAACCTTTGAAATCCATCAGCATGGAGCTAAGAAATGGGCAAAGACAGAAGAAATTTATTATTTCACATATTTATTGAAACTTAAAAATATGAACACTATTATAGCTTTTTTTATGCCCTTTTTCCATCAGCAATCAAGAACGATTTCCACTAATTTCGGATGAAACGTTTCGAAAATCATTTTGATGGAGGAACGTAACATACTTTTATGCCAATTATTTATTTTTTAAATAATTTGAAGTTCTGCACACCAAAAATATTACCCCAAAGAGTCCTGCACCACTTGCTGAGAACCAGTGCATAGTGATTAAAAATTCTAACTATTATTCCATGGGTTTCTTACTCGCATATATATGTTGTTAGATTTTTTTTTGTGGTTAGAGGACCTTCAGTCTCAAGACAGATTTTTTTTCGATATGAAATAATCAAACCATTGCTTGCATAAAAGTTGTGATACTCGTATCTCTAAAATCGTTAAGAATATCAAAATTGAACTCATTTGTCATTATGAATCATTATGATTTTTCCCAAATTTGTGGGTCACTTTTTGCAGACATTGCTTCAGTGTGAGCGCAGATTTAAAATTAATTGGGAAAAAGTATTGTTGGATTCCTCTGAAAAAGATCTTTTCAAAGGGTTTTGCTTTTACTAGAGCTACCTTCAAAATAGTTCTGGCTGTGTTTTATTGTTTTACATAACTTCATACAGCTGTTACAGTTTAAGAGGTAGAAGAAGAAGTGACAGACAGGTGAGTGGACCATGAGCGAAAGCAGTAGGGTCCATATAATTCTCATTTATTTCAATACATTTCTTCAGCCGATAGATCCATCTTTCAAAACAGCTTTCAAAATCCTCTTTTTGAAGCTTTTCGATTTCGACATTGACTGCATTAATAATCTCCTCGTTAGATGTGAAGATTTTTCCCCTCAAATCTTTTTTTATTTTCGAAAACAGCCAAAAATCACACGGCGCTAGATCCGGAGGATAAGGTGCTGGGTGAATTTCATTGATGCCCGAGAGCGCAAAAAAGTTGTTGATTTTTTCAGCAGTGTGCGCAGGCGCATTGTCGTGGTGCAAAAAGTAGCGGCGCAGCTCCTCCTTTTGTCGGTGTCCTAGTAAATTTTGGAAAACTTGTGATAAGCAAGTTTCAGTATATGAATTAGCAGTGACTGTCTGACCAGTTTTAAGCGGGATGACGGTGACCATTTTCGCCATGGTGAAGTACATCGACACCATAACTTTTGTCGCTGACTTTTGTTGTTTGGCCTTTACTGGAGGATTTGCACCTTCTGGGCTCCATACAATGGACTGCTGTTTGGTTTCCGGGTGGTACTTGTAAAACCAAGATTCTTCACCTGTAACGATCTTATTGAAGCAGCTTGACTCTCCATTTTCAAACGTATCCAGGAAATATTGAGCAAAACGAACACGAGCCTCTTTTTGCTCTCCATTCAAAATTTTTGAAACCCATCGAGCTGAATTCTTCGAATATTTTAGGTGATAATGTAAAATTCGTGACACAGTCATGGCATTCAAGCCCTGTTCATCCGCTATCATATTCTGTATCATTCTGGCATCTTCGTCAATTTTAGCCTTCATCAGGCCACATTTGTATCGTCCCTCGAGGATTTGGGCCGACTTTCAGAAGATTCGTCCTCCACAGAAAAGTGGCCCGTCTGGAATCTTCGAAACCACTTTGAAATAGTTACAAGAGATGGTGCATTTATTCCGTATGCATTTTGGCATTCGTGCAGAATTTTGACTGGCTCGAGTTGACATCGAAATCCTAAGAGAATGTCAAAACGAATTTCTTCATGTGTTGGCGGTGGAACTTCAACCGAGCTTACGTCACTAATTTTTCTCTTTCTCGTCTCAATTTTTATCTATTGTTCTGAAATTTGGAAATAAATATTGCTACAGTATGCATCTTTTTTTTTTTTCAAAAACTGCTAAATTGACACCAAGTAAGCGAACTTTTGTTAGTCCCTACGTATATATTGTATACTTATGATATGTGCCAAGTTATTAATGGCTATTGTATTGTACATAGAGCTAAGAGAGACGAAGCAAAGTGATAAATATTTGTTGGCATATAACTTTGACCTAGCAGTATGCATACTACGCTTCTAGGAGGGATTGCAGCAACAAACATTAAGAAAACACAGACAAATTATGTAACTAATACAAAAACGGACGTATTCCAGCAAAACAAATTGTTCCGTCGGCGTATGATAACATTTGTACCTTAAATTCGACTAAAGATGTAACAATGAACTTTTTATCGAGCTTCCTAGATCACAAAGCTAAATTATGAATTGAATTGAATTGAATTGAATTTATGTATATTAACTTTATAACTGACATTAAGAAAATGTGAACAACTATGCAAAATAAAATAAAAGTTATTTTCACCCTGACAGAACATTAGGAGTAGATTTGCCGTTACATCAAAGAGTAAGCGCACCCCAGCAAATTTGGTGAACTTTCCTTGATAAACAACACAGTGTCATGACGAAGCCACAAATCATCATTAAAAAAGTACAAAGAAAAAAAATCATACAAACAGCTACTATATATCACCATGGAAACTTTGAATCGCGCTTCAGCAAATTTCTCAAACATTCAGGTCGACCGCGTTCAAATTGCATTACTTTACAATCAAACAACAGATTTGCAATAGGGGTCAGATGCTAGTAGATTCCTTGCTGGCAAAAATTTAATTTTTTCAATACAATACAGCAATGAATCGTACTGAAACCATGTAGAAGTTTTGTAAATAATTTCCCTTATCATCGGCTTATTATCAAGAATTCCTACGTCCATTTGACATGTTTTTATAGAAGACTCAGATAAAGCTTAACAACATATGCTAGATGTTAGGGATGAGCGGTTATTTAAAAATAATCGGTTATCGGTTAATGGATTAATTTAGAATAACTGGTTATTTTTGTCTATCCCTATAATTTCAATACAACAAGCCGTGGAAATTACCTCACCCACATATCCCAAAAACAATGTGCCTTGATTTATAGACTTCAATGGCTAGTATAGACATTTCATCCTGACGCTTGTCGTTGAGATGAAATTGAAAGACTTAACACAGTTAAATATTTGATGGTAATGAGTTGCTAGAAAAGCATTTTTATACTCTATCTAGGGTATATTCATTTTGATACATAATTTGTAACATAGAGAAACAATAACGGTAGAGCCCCAAAAGTACTCGTATATAAATATATTTATGATCGGCATCAAACGTTACATATATCGATCTAGCCATGACCGTCCGACCATCTATGTGCATGAAATTTGGTATATAAGCTTTCTAGAATCCGAAGCAGTACAAGTGTAGACATTTTTTAAATCCGCCAACATTTTTCAAAAAATATGGATTTTCTCAATATTTTTCTAGAAAAATAAAAATGTTACAGAGGTAAAATATGTGGACGTTTGGGGGCGTTTTCTTTAAAAAAAAAAAAAAAAACATATTTATTTTTTCAAAAACAAACAAGAAAAAGTTGTAACAACAGTTTTGTGATAAAATTTCTCACAAATCACGGAAATATTCTCACTATAGAAAAATATCACTGCAACTGTTTTAATAATTTTGCAACACCAGTCTCTCTTTATTAGGGATGAGCTAGAAGGTAGGGGATAGGGTATGATACAATCTCTTCTGGACGCATTGTTACTTTCCTGTATGTTTATTGTAATTATTAGATTGGGTCGGAAAAACATGGCAATGAAGAACTCATTTAAATATAAGTATGAAACAACTTATTCTTGGTGGACTAGCCGATCCCTTGAACCGTTGAAGTAGAATTTGAGCCAGAAAGGGCTCCGGTAATATCCAAAATCTTGAATCTAGTACTGTCAAACTATCAAAAAACGGTTATTCGGTTAATTGGGATCAACAAAATAACCAGCTATTTTTGCCCACCCCTACTACCGAGTCAATTTAGTCGTTGCCAAGGACTCGTTACGTATTGACACTACACTCAGTGCAGCGTTTTAATTGCCTTAAACTCACCTTTCTCTTCTCGCCTCTCGGCACCATATAACAGAACTTAGAGTATAAATTTGTTTCCGAGTTAGGCGTTTTGAACCCAATTGCCTTGCCAAATCGCAGTAGCAGCGATTTCACATGATCAATCTCTGTCCTCGTTTTCTATTCGTGCAACCACTAAAAAGGCTCGTGCAAAAAAGTCCCCTCCGTGTTGGCACATTATCTGCTCCAGCAGAAGATTGATTATGTGACTTCACATCTGCTTCTGGTGCGCGTTTAGAATATGTAGTTCGGAGGAAATATTTCCAATTTTACAGTACACCACCGTGTATTTTGCATACAACTTATTGGAGGATGTGCAAAATACTTACTTAAAAATTTTAAGCAGACATTGTAGAAAATGTTAAACATATTTGGCAAAGAAAACATCTCCGAACGAATCTACGCAAGTCTCTACAAATTGATTTTACGAGTACTTCGTACTCGTATTTTTACAGGAATTTTGAACGCCAACAAACACTGCTTTGCTTAGAAACCCGAAAACTGCAAGCAGAACATATTTTTCGAAATTAAATGAAAAGTTACATATTTTAGGCTGCATGGTATGGCTTCTTTTTTTTTTTTTTTGTGGTCCACAATAAAGATGAAAAATAGTCCAACAATAAAAAAATTTTTAGAGGCTGTTACGCACACATACATATAAAACACAAGAAAATTACTCGCAAGTCTCAATATCTTTGAAATCTGTTAAACAATTTTTTTAAGGATGCCTGCGAATGTTTGTCTTGCGTATACATACATACATATGTATATACTCCAGCATCATTCAATAAAAGGGGATCGGAAAGACAGGAAGATGGGTGATAGGTAGATGGGTTCAAGGAGAATCGTATTCGTATCCATGTGCTCCCGAGAATCGGGAAGTTAACCGTCTAGTCTAGCCGATGTCGTCGTCACTCTTGTATCTTGTTCTTGTTCGTGTACTACCCAATCCATGCGTTCGTTAGCCTTTCTAATGCACTTTGTGTACGATGTGGCGCTGCTGTCGAGCCTCTAAATTGAAAGAGAACGAAAAAGATAGAAAGAGAGAACAAAAGGGAATTTCTGTATTCGTTGGGTGTGCTATGCTAAGAATAATTACGAGGTATGCATGTGTGTTTATTTGCTTTTCGTTATCTCATGGGATACTTCCATCTGATTGTATACGTGCGTACGGGCGCGCTTTTCCTTATTTTAACCTCATTTTTGTTTTTGTCTTCCCCTTCTATGTACATATTTTGTGCCCTTTTTTTTTTTTTTTTTTTTTTGCTAAACTGAAAATGATATTGGTTTGGTTTTATGTGAGTATCTATAAAAAAACGAAATGATTTTTAGCCTATGAATGTAGATACTTACTTGTGTGCATACTACGAGTATGGGCAAATGTTTAGGGAAGCAAATAAGGGAAAGTAGGTATTTGAAAGATTTGTCCACTTTCAGGACTCACGATTGCATTCAATTGATCTCAGCACTAGATGTAGTCTTTACTCAATTTGCTAGCACTGGTTTGGAGACATTCAAAATTTATTTACATATTTGCTAAGTGTTTTAGTTACAATAACGATGCAATTATTTATAGGGTAATTCCATGAAATTTAATTTGTTTTTATCGTGGTGAATCTTGTAATATTATATTTAGTATAGAATGCCTTTATAAGCAACACTATTGTTTCGAACTATATACATATATACATATCCATATACATACTATGTACAAACGCATGAAGTAACGTTAGTTACCGAATTCATGTAACGTGTCTTACTTTTGTTTTGACACTAATAACTACCGTAATGGACAAATAAAAGTTACCACCATACTATTTCACATAAAACTAAAGTTGCAGCTCTGATTTGTCCTCGAAATGAATTATTTTTGCATTTTTGTTCTATGAAAAATTGTATAACGGTTAAATACTGTTATTTGTTTTACGTTTTAATTGTCTCTTGTATGATTTGAAGCTCAGTTTCGTTTCTGCTTCAGAGTAGTTGAAATGGGTAAACAGCTTGCCAGTGTGAGTTAAAAATGGTTGTAAAGTTTTGACATAAAGATAAAGGTTTGTCAGCAAGGGCTATTGGTAAAAAAAAAATTGGATAGAGCCACGTGACAATAATAAAATTGTTAAAAAAATGAAGGTGTTTGGTACCACAAAACGCAAAACTGGTACCGGTAGATTAAACAAGAAGACAACCTCCAAGAAGGACCGAATTTTGAAAAGAGTTTGTCTCAAGTATTTGGTTAAAAACACTGGAATGGCCTGGCAACAGCCCCGATTTAAATCCTATTGAGAATTGTTGGGCTCTTTTAAAGGCCAAAATAACATCGAGAAATCCAAAGGGCAAAGAAGAATTTAAAACAACAATTCGAGAAGCTTGGGAAAATAACGTCACAATAGAATACTGCCAAAAATGAATAACTTGGGTTGGGGTCAAAATCGCGAAAACTGAAATCCCGAAAATCCAAAATCCCGAAAAACCAAAATCCTGGAAGGCCAAAATCCCGAAAACTAAATCCCGAAAAATTATATAAAATTAAAAATTGTCAAATGTTCAAATATATATATATTATATAGTCCCCCCTTCAACCCCCCTGCTTGGGGTCACTGTAGGATTTGGAGTGGGTGCGAGGTGTTCACTTTCATTTTCGGGAATTTCGACTTTCAGGATTGTGGATTTTCGGAATTTTGGGTTTTCGGATTCTGTCCGACACCCGAATAACTTTTATGCCTCGCAGAGTTCAAGCCCTTATCAAAGTCCGCGGTGGTCACACAAAATACTAATCTCATCTATTATACTCCAATTAATTATTCTGTCAAATTCAATTATTATTATTTTTATTTTATTTAATTACATCTGTTTAAAGTGAAAATCTGTTCAGCTCAGTTTTCATCCCATTACTGTTTTGGACACAAAAAATAAATACAAAGACTCTCAGATTATTTGCTAACAATTACTGAAAATATTTACTGACGCACTCTCTAATTTTATAACAATTTTTGATTAAAATTCTGATGTGGTAACTTTTATTTGTCCACTACGGTATTCTACCATCTTGTTTTATAATTTTAATTGCTTGATTTTTTTTCTAAACAAAGTTTGAAACTTATTCATTTACATACATTGCGAGTACCTACTATGTCGCCTGTTGTAACATTAGTTAACAGAAGCTCTCTAAGCATTTAGTAGGAAATGAATAAATATGGTTTTGTTTCTTTTACTACGTTAGTTTCATTTGTGTACAAATCAAAAATAATTTATATTGTAATGTATAGGACAGTTGAGTGGAGATTTATTTCTAGTTTCGAAGTAAAATGTAACATGAGTTACCATGGATTTACCCTATATCCTTTTATTGCTACAAATAATTGTTCACAGAATCTACTTTATGGGGGATTGAGAGTTATATTAAAAGTTTGCAAGTTTCGCAAAATAAGCTACTAAAAATAATGCTAAACCTTTCCTTGGATCATTCTATGATAGATGTTCATAAAATAGGGAAAGTTAAATTGATCCCTAATAGAATTCAGAAAATTTAATAATAAAATCACTACAAACGCTGGATTAATTGACAACTTTTGGTAACTACTTCCTTGAAACTTTTCCCGGTTTATAGGGTCTCCATCCGGGGATAGGTTGAAAAGCGGAGAAGTACGGACTCGGATCCATTAGCACAAAATTATAGTCATCTGTATAATGTTAGTAGCTACTAAGTAACAGCCCTTTAACTTTAAACCCAGTGCTTAACTTTAAATTGAATTATAAACAATTTTTAACCTACCTACAACTAGTATCGACTTTAGAACTGACTTACAGCAAGTTTTTTAGTCAAACAAACCCAACAATTTGAAGTTTGAGAATAAAAACACAGTTTAAAGGATAATGTTGTATCAAATTTAAAAGAATTTGAAATATCGAACACATTTGTTGACTGTTTACATCCGTTAGTTGGCTGAACTTTGAATTTAAAAAAATAACAGATGAAAGCCCACTCTAAAAGTTAAAAGGTACTTTTGGTGGCTTTAAAGTTAGAGCGAGCTGATAACTATAAAGTGGATTTATGTCGACTATAAATAGGAAAACATTAATCTTGACTTTGTTACGTGCTAAAATCTTTTTAAAATGTACTTTATGCGACTATAGTTTTGCGCCATTGTGGTTATGTTAAGATAGAAGTTCGAGACACAAAACTCTTTTTAGTTTGTTAGTTTGGAGTCTCGCTAAACCATCCCGAATTCGAATCGAGAATGAATTTCCGGAAGGTTTATGGTGGCTTTTTCGACAGTTCGCCCAGATCGCGTTGAAAAAATATTCTCCGAGCGCCGTCAGGGCCAGAATCCTCCTAAGGCTTGGGCTTGAGGAAAGGGGCTGTGCCTTCTTCCGAGTCCGCGTCACCATAGCCTGTGCAGAGGTCTGTTGTACTCAAGTGCATTCTAATTAGGTAGACCTCTAATGTGTTGTGGCCTGTTAAGAAGCTTAAAGTACGGTTTGTTGAGCGTGAGAAGGACTTTTGTTTTTTGTTGCCACATCATTGGAGTGCGCTCTATCTCTCATCGATCCTTAGCAAATCCATGCTTATGCTAGATTTAATAACTTCCATTGGGTTAGTAGTGATTAGTGTATCATTGCTTGGTCCAGTTCTGAACCTATTCTACCTAGCTCATCGGTCTTCTCATTACCGGGGACATTCCATGACGTTATGTTGTGAGCCGAGGCATCTTTTTACCAGTTTTGATTTTATCTCTGACATTACACCTGATGCATGAAGTGCGATCCAATCCAATCAAGTCTGAAATAGTACAAAACTGCCGGACAATGCTCCAGGTTTTATGGGGGCAGTAATAAACGGTTGAACCGGCAACAAATATCGGGAAATAGCCACAGCTTGACGAGCGGATGGTAGCAGAACCACAAAAATCAGTTATCAGTTATATATTAAAACAATGATCACCAAAATAGTGGCCCAACTCTGGTCCACTGATCCCTCTTTTAAACATTAAAAAACTACCAAAACAATTCTAAAACTGAATAGGAAACCACTGAGAATAGTCATACATAGGTATCCTATCGAGGCATTTTCTCTTTTTACTTGATCCTACAAAGAGCAAATATTACTTTTTGTGAAAATTTTCGATTTGGTTCTCGTAACTCTGTACGTGCGTCTGTACATCGGACTGCAGCCTAAATGACTTAAATGCTTTTACTTTAAACTTCATATCCGGCCGGAGTCTGTGGGTTCATACCCCTAGGCGAAATCGGAATTTTCATTCTAATCTCAAAATGATCGGTATTTTACAACGGGCTAAGACGATTTTGTTCAAAATTGATATCTACATACTCATAAGTCACTTTTGCCAAATTTACATATGAGCATGGCATTCAAATTTTGGATGTATGGTCAAAAATGTTTTATTTTAATTTTGTAACGCAATTTTATTTTTTTTTTTTCTTACCGATTTTGCCTAAAACTGAAATCTAAGAAATTTACTATTCCAAAGCTTACTTATTCTGTAGCAGAAGGAATTCTGACGGAGCTACACGTATGTTGACGAGTTTGCAGGGTAGACATAAAGGCGATGAGCCCGAGAGTCTTGCCTACTAGAATGCATTTCTAGAAATTATTCCGCTGAGGTCTTCAGAACATCTGGTAGTATCTGTAGATTAGGCATAGGTCTGAGGTTGCGGGATCATCTATTAAGCAAAGTGCTAGTCTTTGTATGCTGCCTAGTAGATGAAGCGAATAGTCATGGACACCGATTTTGCGATGTTGGATATGTGATCGTGCTATGTTACAATGAGTTAACTGTAACGCCAAGAAGATGTATGATTTTCTGGTTGGCTAATTCGTTCTTCCATTTGAAGCTGTCCTACAGTAGACGTACTCTTTCTGGAAAAGGCGGTAAAATGGGTTTTCTTCGCATTGAAGTCAAATAAGTTTTCAAGATTTTCTACAGATCTTCGTTTAATGAGTGGATTTGGTCGCATCTCTGACGATGTTAGATGTTTAGATTCACGGGCATGTTGTTCGAACAAGATCTTATTGTTTGACGACTCTAGCAGGTCGTTGATATAGAGTAGAAACAGAGTTGGCTAAAGTATAGATCCCTGAGGCACTCGACACTATTACAGCAATGGTGTCCAAAGACACCTGAAGGAAATTCTTCACAGAGCTATTTCAGTAATCCGTAGGACTGTAGGAGACGACTTTGTCTAATAAGGCTCCTACGCCAAACACAATCGAATGCTTTTGAGATGTTCAGCAAGTCTCCAGTTAAACGGCGGCTACGAAAATCATACTGCCGCCGGTTTTCTCCAGAAATTTGATTATGTCGACATTGATGGGTTTTTCCATCACAATGAAAGGCATAGAACTACATCCATGAGGAGTCTCGAGCTCTCATCCCCTCGGGTTGCAGTTGGTGCTTCTTGTGCTATTGAAAAAATGTGCATTTATTGATGAAGGTGTACGTACAACAACAGGTGTAACTTGGAAGTAATGTTGACATGTATTATGTTGGAACGTCGGTAACAGGTAAAAAATTAATTAATATGAAATATAAGACAAATATGTAATAGGTCCAAACACTGAATGGAAAGGACGACAATCTAGATGAAGGTACTACCGCTCAGATCCACCTCCTGCCACCAGCTGTTTCTGCCTTATCATACATATGTTCATGTTTCGACCCAAACATGCATCCCCCATACACATACACATTAATTTTTCAGGTTTTAAACCACACATCCCAATTATTCCCACGAAACATGACACAGATACAATTTTTCTTGTATTGTTTTTTCTTCCTATTACTTTTTCCTCATTTCAGGTTCTCTGGCGTGGTTCCTTGTTTCCTTGCACTGTGCCATGGTGTTGGTGAGGTCCCTTTTTTTGATTGACAATCACACCAATGCAAAACTTACTCACACAAAAACAATATCGAATGCAGTATCTGCTCCAGGGTGGTAGGTCAAAGGCATACTGAAATACATAGATGGCTGTATGTGTGATTTTAAATGGTAATGCTTACATTTGGTGTGTTTTTTTTTTTTTTGATATTAGATGTGGTGCTTTTCTTCTGTTCTGAGAGCGAGAGAAAAGGAGAGAAAAAAGAAACAACACAACCAAGAGAGTTGCATGGATTCTCTCGGCCAATGTGTACATCAGTCAGCCATTTTCCTTCGCTTCGCGTTGACTGCAGCGCATCTTCATCTTTAGTTGTCGCGGACCTTATTTATTCGGTTTTATGGTTCTTTACTTTATTGCTTTTTTTTAAATGTTTTATAAAAACAAAAGCTTTATTGGCTTTATTTTTTGGAATAAGTAAAATATACCTATACCTATGTGCCGAAGTTTAAAGTGTCGAAATAACGGATACTGTGCCATCGAGTGGTTGTGAAAGGAAATTGTTAGTGTATTAGTCTTAAACAAATGAAAAAGGCTACACATTCCCCGTGCTTCAATCGATGCTAATATAGTTTAAATTCTTCTAACTATAGTTAAAAGAAAAAGATTGCTCCAACCTTCAACTTTAGTTGAAGAAAGACTGTCTACAGTCTTTTATTTTGTGTCATTCTATACTTGTTTTATCACACATATTTTTTTTTCACTGGTTGTCTTCTCCCTTTTGATATTCGATTTGGAAATTCTCCACCTACCTGCCTGGAAATTTGAAGAAGAAAACCCTTCAGGAAACTGGGAATAAATACAAGCATACATTCCAGGAATCAAAACGAGCAATTTTGTGGATTATTTTTTTTTTTATCTGTCGTCTGGCTTGTATTCTTTTATAAGAGGTAAGAATCAATCAATTTAAATAGTATAGCGTTGAATCTCAGATAGGGTATTAATGAATTTGTTGGTTGTTGAAGTTCCTTATGTTAGCCTACCTATCATATCATTGCACTAGATGTTTGTATATTTTTAACATTTTCAAATACACAGTGGGCATAAAACTGGTTCTAAACATTAAAGGGTAGAAATAGTAACTAGTACAAACTGACGGACGTGGTGAAGACTGCATAAAGGTGGTGAATTGAATAAAATGAAATAGCAGAAGTGTAGGGGAGAAGTTATTATTATTAGATAGGGTGGATTTTGGATTAAAACGAATTCTTTCCTTTCGGTTATTCTATATAAGGGAGGCTTCCTATATACTTTTTAAGAGAATTTTTCGAATCAGGCAATGTGTATGCATGTATATTTTATACATACATACACACGTTTGTATACGTTTGTATACATGTCAAACAAAATGACATATTTTTGGTAGCGAAGGTGCTTAATTTTGTAATAGTTTAATAGGGAGCATAAAAAGTAGAAAGAAGATACATAATGTTCATGTTGTTGAATTTTGTTTAGAAAAGTTTGTTGTTGCATCAAAGTCAACAAACGTGTTTATTTATTGAAAATGGTATGAAAATCATCATAAATTTCTTTTCAGTTGTACCCCCTTATTAATAAGAATCAACTCGTGTTAAGCATAGCAATAATTAGAGAATGGGGGTACTTATCAAATTGGTTTAAAAAGAATAAAAACAAATAAAATTACTCTTAACACTCGAATAATGGTTAACCATGAGTTAAGTTAGTTACCCGTTACGCATCGTTTATTAATAAAGGATGTAGTGTGTAAGTAAAGGGTCTTTCATTAAGCGCTGCCTATCTTTAAATTTAAATAAAACAAAGTGTGTGTGAGATATCATCGACATTTTTTATTCGTTTGAAAGACCTATCGATGTCATTATGTATGGAATATAACATCGATTAAATGTCCGCCGCGGCTTATCTGGGTGGCGCGCATCCAAAATGTCCCATTTTCTATGACTCTGGCGCATAAATCAGTCTGAATTTGACCGATGTCATGGGTTATGTTGGCTTTGAGGGCCGCTGTGATTTGTGGCTTATTCGCATAGACCTGCGACTTCAGAAAACCCCACAAAAAAAGTCTAACGGGGTCAAATCGCACGATCTCGGTGGCCAGTTCACATCACTTCCACGTGAAATGACCATGCCCTCGAATCGCTCGTGCAGAATTTCCAATGTGGCGTGAGCTGTGTGTCACGTAGCGCCGTCCTGTTGAAACCACATGTCGTTGGTGTCCATATGATCCAATTCAGGCCAAAAGAAGTTGGTAATCATCGACCTATAGCGCTCGCCGTTGACGGTGATGGCCAACGTCGTTCTCAAAGAAATATGGGGCGTCATTCTCAAAGAAATATGGGGCGCTCTTGGATCTCATGTGGATTGGTATCGTCCCAAATTCAACAATTTTGTTTGTTGACGTACCCATTCATCCAGAAATGGGCCTCATCGCTGAAGATGATTTTTCGATGAAAATTAGGGTCAGTTTCCAACTGCTCCAGAGCCCATTCAGCAAACACACGTCGTTGTCTATGGTCGTTTACCTTCAGCTCTTGGGTCAGTTGAATTTTGTACGGGTGCAGGCCCAAGTCACGACGAAAAATTCGCCAAGTTGTGGTCTGCGAAAGGCCGAGTTCTTGTGAGCGACGCGAAATCGACTGCCTCGGATTCTCTTGCACACTCTCACGGATAGCGGCGATGTTTTCGGCAAATCTTGCTTTTCGTCGACGTACGGGTGTTGGTTGATCGTTTACTGAACCAGTGGACTCAAATTTATCCACCACACTGCGAATAGTCCTCTCGAAAGGACGATTATGGCGACCGTAAAATGGGCGAAGAGCGCGGAATGTTGTCCGAACAGAACACCCATTTTGATAAAACAATTTTATTATTTGCAAGTGTTGTTGAACGGTTTATCCGTCCATGGTGATTTGGCAAAACAGACTGAATAAATGACAGCCAATTTGACAGATGTAGCTTCAACAATATGGCCGCTATCAACTGTCAAAGTTCGGAAGTCCCTATTGGAAGACCCTGTAGCTAGTTTGGGGTTAGGGATAATCGTGGATGCATTTTGCCCTTTGGAGACAAAGAATGCAAGGTACATATTTAGGGCCCTATTACCATACGTGACTCGAACTAGAAATCCGGTGAATGTGACTGCGTACAGTAATCCCCGGATAATTGGACCTCGATTAATTGCGTTTCCTTTTTAATTGAGTTAGAATTCGAATTGTAAATGAGTTTCCCCGGTTAAGTTCGTTAAAAGTCATGCATTTTAAGTCAACGCGATTAAGTGATTAAGTGGATTATGCTAACCAACATGGAACAATTGACGAATGAAACGCGAAAAAAAAATCCACCAGCTTGTTTTAGATTGTTTTTTTTTTTTTTAGATATTTTTAGTACATTAAATATTTTAGACAGGAATAAACTCAGGCGAATAGGGATTTCAAATTGTTACAGCCAGCAGAAAGACACAGAAACAGAAAGTAGTTCGTTGCATAAGAGGTTCAGAATTGGCATAAATATCGTAAATATCGTATATTAAGTGTCTTTCAATAGCCATAGTCGGGAACTTTGACAATCGATTGTAGTTATGTTTGACATAACAGCGCTGTCATTCTGTGACGATTGTTTTCTGTCATAGCTGCCATTTAATCATAGAAAACTACACGCTTCAACAACGCGCGAAGAAAATCATCTTCAGCGACGAATCGCATTTTTTGGCCTAATGGCTTCGTAAATAATCAAAATTGTCAGATCTGGGACAATGCCAATCGACAACAGTTCCAGGAGCTTCCTTTGCATCCAGAAAAACTCACTGTTTGGTGTGGATTTTTGTCATGTGGCGTCACGGGCCATACATCTTCCGAAATTAGAGAAGCGAGGCGGTAACTGTTAATGGCGAAAGTAGATGATAACCGATTGATGATATGGACATAGCATCGTCTTGCTGGAACGACATGTTGTCTATGTGCCACACAGCATGAAAAAAGGGAAAAGTTTTCAGGTCGAGTTATTTCGAGAAGAGATGATGTCAACTGGCCGCTACGATCGTGTGGTTTAATGCCCTTTTTTTTCTTTGGGGCTATGTTAAGTCTCTGGCCTATGCCAATAAACCAACAACAATTCACGACCTGGAGAACAACCTGATTTATGTGGAACATTACCGCCTCCTTCGAACGAAGCCGTGGATGCCATTTGAATGATGTTATTTTTAAAACATGACATTGTATGTACTTCAATCCGCAATAAAGATTTCGGCCATACATCACATACAGTTCTTTTTTTATTAAATTTTAAAGATCGAGCGCCCTTATTGAAATAACCTTTATGTCAATGAATTGTCATAAAAAACATTTTGAAAAGCTCCTCCTTTCCAATACTGCCAGTCACTCATTGAAGATCATTAGTTGGATTGCCCCATTACTCCTCTACTGGAGCTGGAAACAATTTTGAGGAATATAAAAGAAAGTACTGCCTCCGGAAACGATCAAATACCACATAAGTTCTATAAATACTACAGCAACAAATTCACTAATTGTATGCTTCAGCATTGAAATAACTTATATATAAAAGTGAAAGCATGCCTTTATGCGTCGAATCAGCGGAGATCTCTTTGGAAATTGCAGGAGAATATCTTTTCTTTCACCATAAGGAAAATCTTTGAAAGCAGTTCGCTTAACCACCTAACGAACTGCTTCATTACAAACAACATTCTGAGTGAGTATGAGGCATGAAAGGATACTCAACAGTCTATCATATTTTTACACTATTGTTGATATCTTCAGGGCGCAGGGTAAAAACATCTATGCATATTCTGTTGACTTTAAATCAGCATTTGACAGTGTCTGTTATTGTACAAATTGTCAACTATGAGAATACCCAATAAAATGATAATAACTCTCAAGGCAATCTATGACGTGGTATAAAGTGAAAATGTCAGAGACAGTTGCTGCGCTCTTATTTATCACTTATTACACTGGAGTTACTGTTAGCAGATGGATGAGGGAGGCGTGTTCAGAGAGAATAATTGAGATATGAGGGTACAAATGCCTTGAAGTGATCATGTCACCTGGAAATAAAATCAGCTTGCATCTGAGGAGAAAACTCGGAGGAGAAGAAAAGAAGAAAACATCAACTCAATATGTAAATAGGGTATGCTTAACAAAAATATCAAACCTTGCTGCAAAATATACACTTTCGATCCTTAATGCTGTCAAAGGTGTTGACGTACAAGTTAACGATCTTGTTGAGCATCTACGGTACTTTCTTAAACGAATACTTCGCTTACCGCTGACTACGGCAACCTTCACGTGTACACATAAGGACGGGACTTCCATCGTTGTTCCTATCAACACTTATTACATGGTAAGCGTTTTCATTTTGAAGACAGCTGTCTACTGAGAATTATCACAACGCATGCGATCAACAAACGCATGTCCTGCCCTATTTCGAATGAACTAGAAGATTATCCCTTAATTTTGGGGTAGAAAACATACAAATTATGAATGCCGAACTCTACGCGAGCATTTCCATCTAACACAACACGACCTCAGAGGGATAACGACACGACAGCCATGATTTTCAAAACGAGCCATGATTTTCAATTACCACTAAATTTTGTAGCTTATCGAATCGACAGCCCGATTCCATGCAATCTTTGTAACCTGGCAGCACGAGAAAACATAATGCATTTTCCGTTCAATAGTAAGGATAAAACCAAATTTCATGAGATTCCCCAACTAGGGATTCTGTCTCTTTTTTTAAAAAAGACTTCTGTCTCATCTAAGACCTATAAGCAGAACCTAGGAATTATTCTGTACAACAAGCTGCTATGGAATAAACATCATATATATATGATGCGCTAGTTTGGATCAAGAGAACTAGGCTAAGCACAACCAAGAAAATATTCGAGAATGCAAATGGCTGGCTTACTAGTAAATATGCACGACAGGGGCAATGAGGTCGTGCCCGACGGAGCGATGGGAGTTATCCTCGATTTCTCACCTCTACACCTAGTAATTGAATAAGCATCAAAGAGAATCGCAAGATAGGGAATAAGTGAAGGAAAATGCATCGGGCTTAGGGACCGGGATTCTTTCCAAATTCGAACCTCTAAGAAAGAAAGGACCACCGAATCTGAAATGTATGTCATCAACAGCAACACTATAAAATGGTATACAGATGGATTAAGAACGACTGAGAGGGCTAGAGCAGGTTCGGGCCTAGAACTAAGGACTCGGAATGAATGGGCAAATTTGCCGGCACTTTCCAGGCAGAAATCCACACGATAGGAAGTCATGCCAAAATTAACCTCAACAGGAATTATCGCAAGGGAGGCGTTCCAATCATGTCGGACAGCCAAGCTGCCATCAAAGTGAGGAGAAAACCAAAAGAACTAAATTCTTTAGGGAACTCCCGAAACTTAAGCAATCACCTCAAGAAGTTAGAAAAGCAATGGAAAATGCAGATTTTGCGACTAAACAGAAAAAACTTCATATCACATACTTAGGAACTGTGGGGCACTGACTCATAGCAGAATAAGTTGTCTGAGTAAGTACCGGATAGAGGACGAAGACTTTACATCCTTAGACCTAATTTAGGTTCTTATATTCCTAAGATAAACCAAGTTGGACTTAGTGTTTAAGCCCGAGAACCACCTCAGTTAGAGGGAGCACAATAAATTGTTTAGGTCGACAAAGTGCATCTAACTCAGCTGCATTTAATTCTTTCATTACGAGTAAATGGTACTGAGTGGCCGCACATTCTTGTACAAATACACTAAAGCTGCCTTACGTTATCGCAATCAAATTCTAAGTCTTTTTAGCAATATAACTTATAATTTAAGTGTAAATACATACATATGTGCACATATATATCTACATAAATACATATCTATGCAATTATATTAATTATAAAAATTGTCTTCCTGGTAGACGGCTCCTGACATGCTATACAAGATTTGTAAAATGAATTGCAACACACGGATGATTACCACTTTAACCCTTCAAAGTTCTCTTTGTTGGTTGGGCCTTCCGCTACACTAAAACTATCCATTTCGAAGCCGATAATATTCTAGCCGTAGCTCAGTAATTAAGTGCGTGATCCCTGAGCGGCAGATTCAAGGTTCGAATCCCAGTAAAACACGCACAAAAAAAGTTTTCTGAAGGTCCCATCTCTCGCGGACGTATGAAATTTTAAAGCTATTTTTGCTAAAGCCAAAATTATTTTATTTAAAGTACATTTTTTTCTCCGCTGATAGCAGTCTGTAATCTAATTCTTTGTAAAGATAATATGTTTTTAACTGTGTTGTTGATATTAGAGTCAAGTAATAAAAATGGGTTTTCACCGCAAATTTTAAAATGGACAGATTGCGCACATTTGTGGAAAAACCGATCGATTTATTTTATTTTACAGCCTGGCGTTACCCTGTTATCCTATTTTATGACTTTCAATGTTGGTTTTCGGGGTGAATTAATATATTTGGCGGTCATTTCGGGGGTGATTTGACGAATCTACTTCTGAAAAAAATCTGAGAGTATGGGTATATTCGTCAATTTTTGGAAGGATTTGCCCGTGGGTACCTTGAAACGCACTAAAAAGTTCGATATATCTTTACTCATTGATTTCTGGTCAAAACATTCAGTCTTAATTTGTTGTTCCTTGAGTAAAAACATACATATAAGTTACAATCCGTCTGAAACCTCATCTTCTAATTCATCGCTAATAAAGTGGGCGTGGCGTTGTGAACCGTTTGGTTCAAATGCTATGAAATATTTCTACTCAAAGGATATTCTCTCGATTTTTAAGAGATTGTACCACATAATTTGTGGTCCAGAAATTTTCTTAGAAGAAAGTGGGCGTGACGGTCATCTTTTGTAACTGAAGGTTAACGATTCTGGTAGACAATTGACAATAAGACTTAATCATTACCCCAAAACTGGGCGTTGCATTCTATAATGTATTGACGTTTTGTAGGGAATGTGAATGGCTATCTATTTCGTTAAGGTGATTTTGTCAGTTTCTAGTAAAAATATTTATAAAAGGACATTTTTGATTTTGAGGGGAATTCTACATTTGAGCTGGCGTATCACGTTGTTGCCAAAAAAGTACGATTAACGGTACTTTACTTATTAACAGGTCCTTAAAAATTGGTAATTTGTCGGCTGTGGCTCAATCGATTGTCAGAATTTTTTTTTAAATTTTAAGGGATAAAAAAAAATATTTTAATTTCAACGGATTTTTTAAAAAAAAGGAAGCAATTTCAAATCTAGTTTTTGCTGATAAACTTGCACATATAAGCGCAAGTATTGATTTCCTAGAAATTTTCAATCTCGAGATTTTGATCAAACTTGACATTACTGTAATAGAGAATCTCAAAAAAAAAAAAAATAGTCTGACAATTCTTTCTGTCGTCTGGCTGTATATCTGTATGTATGGCCAAAATTAATGGTACTTGTTCATTGTAGTAAAAAATCAATTTCTTCCACGGTTTCGCCCAAATTTAGTATTTGCGTTACAGTGCGCATATACGAACAGATGGCGTACCAGATTTTTTATTAGCTTTTTTTGAAAATATGCTATTTCTCGGATTAAGTTAATCGATTTTGTTCGAACATACATATAAAAGACTATGGCATACCAAGTTTTGGAAAATTTTTAACATAAATTTCGGTATTTTTAACGAATTTAAAAAAAAAAAACTATTTAACTATTTTATTTGAATTTTAAATCTGAGTGAATTACGTGCGACCCAGTTGTGCACTTTTTTTTTTTTTTTTTTTTTTCTTCAAATTCAATTCAATTTTGTACACTTTACTTCATATTTTCGACCAAATCTATTCTACATTTTCTTGCAGAAGTGACATCACAGATTCGCCAAAATGTGCATCGTCTGTGCCTATGTCGCGTACCGATTTCCTGGTCCTACAACATGTTCTTTCAAAAAATGAGGCTGTTCTTATTTTTCCGTCGCAGTAGTTTTCTCATGTGATCAAATATTTCCAGTTTTCATGTAAATTTTCATTCGTGAAGTGACTAGAATCGTTGCATTTGCTTTTACTTTCTGATGTACCTAATCTGACTATGAAAATAAAGAAACGTCACTGACAGACTCACTTGCGACTATGGGAATGGAAATAAGTGACTGTCACCCGATTTTACAAGTGATGCGACTATGCTAATAAGAGTTATTAGTAACCAATGACCCAATGCATAATCTTATGGTAAACGGTCGTTAACTGGCAACGCTACGGAAGGGTCACCAAATAGCAGATATCTGTACACAGCCAAATAGTCCATGACAAGTTCTTGTCACTCGATAGCAGAATTTTAAATTTTACAGAATATAATAATGACTAATAACCCATTACTTGGAATAAATAATCAGTCATATCACAATCGACGATACAAACTAGAAAAAGCAACTCGCAAAAGTTCTTAGTAACGTTATCTCTTTCCGTGAATTTGCTCTGATAGTAGATATCAAAACCAAACAAAATAGTAGAACATGATGAGCCAAATTATGTAATGCAGGCTTTCATTAGTATTTGTGATTTGTCTAAATTTGATGAGATCTTATCATCTAATCATTTGAAGACAATGAAATATATGGAAATAAAATGATTTACGAGGGCAAGGTGACAAGTTCTCGACCTAGCACACAGATGGAATTCCTATCAATTAATTTTTTTTTGTGATGTTGATACACGTGTCAACATTACGAACGTAAAGTTCCGACTGGTTCTGTCAAGTAGTTTTCTTTATACCACTTTTTAAAGTAGGTGTTCTGAAATATCGTGCCATCCAAAGAGTCTGCTCCTTCATTCTCAACCCTGAAGAAATGGGCGGCTGAATTAAAACGTGGTCGTACGTAAAGGACGATGATGACGATGATCCACGTAAAGGACGACCAAAAAATGCAACCACAGATGAAAACATCGACAAGGTGCACAATATGGTATTGGACGATTAAAGGTGTATGAGAGATAGCTGAGTCCGCTGACCATATCAGAAGATAAATTGCAGTACATTTTATATCGAGAATTAAATATGAGAATTAAATATGAGAAAACTTTGTGCAAGATGGATGCCACATTTGATAAATATTAACCAAAGACAAATGCGAAAATGTATTTCTCAACTATGTTTGGAGCGTTTTAAAGAGGATGAGACGTTGGTGAGACAATCAAAGCAGTGGGTGAAAGTCATTGGCTCTGCACCATCATCTGCCGGAAAGATCATGTTTTCTCGGATGCGAAAGGAATTTTTTTTATTGATAACCTTGAAAAGGGTAAAACAATAACTGGCGAATACCAGGTAAGTCTTCTGGACCAACTGGATGAAAAAGAATCGTGAGAAGAGACCTGGATTACAAAAGAAAATAAAGTTCGCCATAGCTCGAATATCAAATTGGATATTTCATCAGCTTAATGCACCTGCCCACAATGTACTTTGGTAATTAGAAAACTGAGGGATTTGAAGTACGAATTATTCATCCACCATGTTTACCAGATTTCATCTCTCTCCGACTTCCACCTATTTCCAAATTTAAAGAAATTTGTGGCTGGAAAACGTTTTGAGTCAAATGAAGAGGCAATAGGAGCCGATTCGTATTTTGCAGACATTCGAGGATCGCACTTCAGGGATGGAATCCATTCAATGGAGAAACATAAATTGAACCAAAAGGGGACTGCGTTGAAAAATTAATGCATTTTTGAACTAAAAAAAACACAGTCTTTCATTGCCAAGCCGAGAACGTTTTACCTTGCTTCCGTATAAGTATGTGCTGATTTATTCAACTGCATCGTTGACTTGTAGGAAAGTTGTACACCTCACTCTTATTTACCTCTAGCATCGAAGGAAAATTATCGAGGATTGTTATTCATTTATGTTTTATGACACATATTATTGTTTTAAAAAACTGTTGGCGTTAACTTCCGTTTGGTAAATACAAATCATAAATATATTAGACAAATTTAGAAATCTGTTTGTTTGCAAAAGTTTATGTGATTGGGAGTGTACAACGTATCTAAACTTAAATATGTAGTATACAGACTAGGCGGTAAATATTTTTGTAGATTATGCGACACAACGCTGCTAAGCGCAAATAGAACACGTTTCTGTAGATACTTTTTGTGCAATATTAAAAACAAGGCCTTATTAGGATTGTCAATTTTTCGGATTTACTGGAAATATAGTAAGAGAAGGGTGTGGCAGAACGGGAATAAAATTAAGAACCGATGCGCCTAAAGCGGAATATTTCGCAGATAATCCTATAGCGGAAATTTAAAATCTTAAATTCGAATAAAATATTTTTGATTTCTGCTCAAAGAATTTCTTTTCAGAAAAAAAAACATGTCTATTACGAAAATTTGTTTTATAATATTTTGTTTTGTAGCCGCATAATAACAATTCTTTAAAAAATCGCACTACTCTTAGGGTCGGTACATTCCTCATCTTCTAACTCATCGCTAATAAAGTGGGCCTGGTGTTGTGAACCTTTTGGTTCAAATGCAATGAAATACTTCTACTCAGAGGATATTCTCTCGATTTTTAAGAGATTGTGCCACATAAATTGTGGCCGAAAAACTTTCTTAGAAGAAAGTGGGCGTGGCGGTCTCCATTTGTGAAATATTCACAATAAGACTTAATCATTGCCCCACATTTCGTTGCATTCTTGGGGTCATTGTTTTACATATCTTGTGTAAAATATAATGCGTATAACATTCATAATTTACAAAGTGTAAGTGAGAGCTAGCTGTCCCTATAGCTCCGTAGTCTATTTAAGAAAAGGAAGCACAATTTGTAATCAGTTGGTGTAAAAGATGTCAGTCATGTTCTCATCTGAGCTAGTGTTTTTAAGTTCAGCTTAATTCCTTACCTGTAAGGAGGTAGATTGAGTGGGTCATCTCATGGGAAATCACGGAGGGCAAAACGAATAAAATATCGTTGAACAAGTTCAATGCCGTTCACATGAACTTCGTAATTTGGTGTTCACACCTAGCTGGGGTATTCAATATGAGGTCTAACGAGAGAATCATAATATAGAAACAAAGTCACATATGAACAGTTAAACTGTAGTAAAATTTAATGGACTTTTAAATTCTTACACTGAATAGAGGTCTATGCTTTATTGAATATGTAGCAATAATCGTTACAAACTCACAAATAGAAAAGGATTAGGTTGTCTATTGGGTACTGGAAAATCAACAAGTTGACACGACACCAAAGAGTCGAAAGCCAGCCACGTCGCTTGTACTCTCCTTTAGGTTTTAAAATTAATTTTGTTTTGATGCCGAATTTTTGAACAAAATCTTCTTCAGCGATGAGGTTCATTTCTCGCGCGCTGTTACGGTGAATTCTCTGTGTCCAGCTATTTAGGCTGCAGTCCGAGGGACAGATCTAAAATTTACATAGGTTCGGTATATATTTTCTTTGTAAATGAGGGCAAAATATTAACTTTCTTCCTTTCAACATTTTCTCCAAATTATTACTTCTCATCATATAACAACTAGTAGATTGATGCAATATTGACATTAGGTGTGTTCTTTTGCGAAATGGTTCTACAGCAGATCAAAAAAACGATTCGCAGTGAAATTGTTAAGAGTAAAAATGAACGCAATAACAAAAGCCATTAGAAATATAACAAGAAAAGCACGCACCATAACAAAAAACTGAATCTTCCCTTAACTTGCAGTAGCAAAATGTCTCTTCAGCAAGTGTGCGCCATTAAAAATGCAACAGCAAAAGCACACGCCACAAGCAAAATTCGAATCCTCCCTTAATGTAGTAGTGAAATTTATTTTTCTGCAATCAGTTCTCTCTTCGTATTATGTATCCGAACAATGTATCCAAAGCAGGCCTTTGCTGTGGATATTATCGCCAGTGATTGCCAGTAGGATTTTGTTTTTGTTTCTGCTGTTAATTCGAACATTCCTGGGTTGCAAAAAGACACACCAATTGACTGAACAGAAGTTTATCTGAAAGTGGATCGTGAATGTATTTCACAGTAAATTCGCCTCAGTTCAGTGCTGACAAGTGTTTTCAATAATTTTATTTTTATTAAAAGAAAATATAATATTACATACAATATTATTGAACGCAGTTCCTCTGCTTACGTTTTGATCAGTAAAAATACTGACCACTGTTAATGTCCTAGAGTGAAATCTAGGACCCTTGGAAAAACTTTCATGTGCAAATAATTTTCCGAAAAAAGTATAAACTCAATTAGTCAAACGATTTATGTCCAGTCCAATTAGCAAATAAAATAGAACTGATTAGACGACTGCTTAATTTAGTCGAGTATACGAGTAGCACGCGCATTTGTACATGCCTTAGGATTCCCAACATTACAAAACAATTTGAGTATCAAATGGAAGGCTGAAATGCGCTGATTCTAAAAATGTATACCTACTTAATCAGGTTTTTAGAAAACCCCAAAAACTGACAAAATTCAAAACGATGACCCACATGGTGGGCTTAATAATAAATCAGTTCATCATTATTTATTTGATACTCGTATCTATTACATGTACTAAGTAGGTATTTATGTTCATGATAATTGGCACGAAACCCTAGGAAAATGAAGCGCATTCATGTTTGACCGTCCTTTAAAAACAAAAAAATAAATAGTAAAGGGTAGTTTTGAGACAAATAACACAACACTACACTGAGTTCCAAAAAATGGGGCGCACCTTTAAAATTCCAGTTAACTGCAAAATAATTTGAAATAAAACAGTTTTTTTTGCATTTAATAGTTTATTTTATCAAAGAATATTAAATCTAAGTCATAAAAAAAAGCCGATAAGATAAGAAGTCGTGGAAAAAACAGACTTCGATTAAGAGTAAAAAGAATAAACTTTTTTTTGTGCCTGATGGTAGGTGGTATTTCCCCCTCGAGCATTAAGTAAGCAGAAATTCTTCTGGGAATGCCTTGGATGAGATTCCAGATGAACTTTTCGTCCATTTTGTTTCATTCTTCGATTAGAACAAAATGTTACCAGCTGAAAAGCAAAAGTCCATGGTTTTTAGAAGCGCAACTAACTTCGCAATAATTGACTTGTGTCAAAAAAAAAAAATAAAAAATACCAGCAAATTATTGTTAAAAATATTTTTAAACAATGAAGAAGAAACTACCAGAAGACATAACAGGGAAGCACCTAACCCAATGAGACTCTCAGATTCAACGTTTCTTTAATATACATTTTATGTTCCCCGATTGATACTTATTTTGTTTTTATTATTTTAAGTTTTAAATAACTTTTTTGACTGAATGAAGATTCGTTTGTATGTACATGTTTTTGGTGAGATTGATAGCCAGCTGCCAAGTTACAAGCATCGTAAATCTAAAATGTATGTATTCCAACGAGCAATTGGGCAAAACTTCCTTGTTGATGTGGCGTAACCAACCGTGACAGGGGCGCTTACAAAAAACTTGTGCTATTGAGAGCCCGATATATAGGTATATACTCGTATCATTTGGGTTAACAAATGAAGAAAAATATGAAAATTAGTTATTCTTCTTGTTTGACATACATATATGTACATATGTAGTTCGTCGCGATGTTATCGTTTTTTTCCACAAAAAAAAAAAAATACAACATATCAAGCTGCTTTTTTGTTAATTTAAGCCTGGAAATAAATAAAACACCAGATATGTTCATAATCTTTTATTTTTATTGCACTTTTCAAACAATCGTTTCACAAACAATGGCGAATGACAATTAATCCTTAACGACGTACTGTGAGGTGTGGTATGACAGATACCATTCTCGTAACGATTACCATAGATGTGACCGGAATCGTAACATATCGTTATTTATCGTTACGATACATAGGTAACGAGAATAGTTGAATACAATAAGGCCCCTGATCCGTCTCCCTACCTCGTTCCAAATGTGCTTTGTATTGTAGAATCTATGTCTTGGCTGATTGCAGACCATGCCATTACTTCGATTTCAACTTTTTCAAAGTACTCGGTTGCGCACCTTGCCATGTATTATTAGTAATAAATTATCGCCAGTAAACGGTCGTAAAGAACCAACATATTCCTTAAGCATGTCCTTATAGGAATTCGCAATATTAGAGCACTCATGTAGCATTAGCTTCGGTACAAGAGCAGGCTTCCATGCTCTTAAGCCACTTTCAACTAATCGCCGTCTAACTGTTAGACCACTTGCAGCGGTATTTTTTGTGTTCCTTAGCGTCTGCATCAACTCAACGGTCGTTTGGTGACGACACTATCAATATTTATCAGCTGACGGAAGGTTAAAGTTGAGCGATTTTGGTGAAAATTGTACTTGTGTGGGAAAGTCGATGTGGGATATTGTAAGGAAAAGAGTTACATAGACCACCAAACCTATTCTACAAATAACTGTTGAACATAAAAATATTTATCTTCTGTACGGAGACATTGTTTCAATATCTTGTCCGCGAATCTGTTATATTGAAGGGGGGTTTGAGTTTTTCTTTTTTTTCTTTTAATGTGTTTCTTGGAAACTTTTAGAGATAGAAGAAAAACAATCATCATATGCATAAAGTTGTAGGGAATAGGAAAAGAAGTTGTTTGGTGGCCTTAAATGGTTCTGAATGTATACACTTCTAAAGAATTTGTTTTCTTTAAAAGGCATGGCCATATTTGCGATTGTCACTGTGTATAACAGGTACCGATAATCATCTTGGCAGTGTATTTTTTTTTTTTTTTTTTTTTTTTTTTTTTTTTTTTTCAAAAACGCAACCGATCATAAGATATCGAATTTTAATGCCTCATACCTATATTATATTTATATATGTATTTATGTACCTAAATATGTGCATATATATACATATATGTATATGACTTGATTGCATTTTAGAAGGCAATATAAATATTTTTTCAGTTTATCTACATTGTAGTTCCAAGAAATGACAAACATCTCATTAAGAATTTAAAAAAAAAAACCTACTTTTCTTTAAACCTGATCTAATTATGAGTCTGAGTAGGAGTCAGTAGTTTTATGCGGTGGAATTTGTACATGCCTTGAGATTTATTAACACATTTTATTTTTAAACTTAGCTTCCAATGCGATTTTTGTGAAATGAAGTAGCTACATTTTATGATCGATAATTCGTGCCCGAGATGAGGTCAGATTTTTATTTCATTATAATTAATTAAATGTGGGCGCCGTGGCTCAGTGGTTAAGTGCGCGATCACTTAGCGGAAGGTTCAAGGTTCGAATCCAAAAAAAAAAATGTTGCGAACGCCTGACAATCATCCGAGAGTAAAACTTGTCATGAGAAGCACGAATGGCTGCGAGAAGTTAGGCCAAGCCTATAGGGCCTACTGGACTATTAGCGCCAGAATATTTATTTATCAATTAATTAAAATTCAAAAAATAGTTTGTGTGCCTATCAGTCTGTATGTCTGTAGCATTTTCTTTCATTCACTTCCATAGCTCCTGTAAATATGCACTATTTTGAATAATTCTTTTTGCAAAATGTTAACCTGAAATAGGATTCATGACCTATTGACTTTGGTGCCATATGATTCAGTTGTTTCGAAAAAATACTCAACTTTGTGAAGTTCTACTCTCATGCTCTGCTTTTTACAAAATATAGAGCACCGAGAGCACTCACAATATGAAATTTTCGCCTAAACGAGTGTACTCGTACTTATTAGTAAATGTTGCATGCAACATGAATAGGGTTTAAATAAAAAAATAACAAAGAAAGAGTAAGTTAGTGAATAACTAAACGTTAACTCACAATAACTCTTGAACGAGAAGAGACCAAAAATTTTTTATTATTGTACATTTTGATATCAGTCAATTGAATTAAAAAAAAAACATCTATATAGAAAATTTAAATCCACTTATCTTCTAAACATGCAAACGTATGTATACTAATCATGTTTTAATGTTTTTTTTTTATTACAGTGGCGTTGCAACATCCCTCAGCTGCACAGACTCAAGTACTGCATCGAGCGATGCATCTGATCCTGGTTCACCCTATAGTCCAGTATTAATAGGCGATGATTTGCACCACAAGCCAAATATGCCACCCCAAACGATCCTTGCGACCACAAATGGTAATGCTACCAAGTCACCTACTACAGGGGCTGCAACACCAGTACAAAACGTTTTAAAAGGTGGCAAACAACAACAGAAGCATCAAAATCAGTCCCAAAGTAAGGGTATCACTCCGCAGCAACAACAGAAACAAGGGAAAGCGCAAATCTCCGCACCATTGCAAAAAGCCTCCCAACATCTCTGGCCATGGACGTCGCTGGGTGGTGTTGGCGGAGGAGGAAACTATAGCGAAATGGCAAGCAGTCCAAAGACCAATATTACCGCACTGAATAACAAAAATAACAATAAACGCCATTCGCAAGTATCGTCAACACCTACTGATGGCGGTGCTAAGAAAACTCGCACAACAAATTGCAACACTGTAGATGGAGTTAACGCTAACTGCGCCGCCTTACAACCACCACAGATTGCATCAAATAACAAACGACTGAAAGCCGCCGCCATGGAGGAATCGCAAACGAAAATCACTGGCTATTTTAAATCACAAATGAAAGCACAAATACACCAAAGTGGCCTTAAAAAGGACACAACGGCTAATATACTGCCATCATCTTCAATGTCAATATCATCACCATCAGTCACTGTAACAACAGTGGTATCATCAACGTCGTCGTCAATGTCGTCCAATAGCAATGTTTCAACTACCACCACATCAACAAGTTCCAGTTTAAATAAGTATTTTAATCTCCTCTCATCGCAATTGCGAGAGGACCAAGAGCGGATATCAAATCCTCCACCGAACCTGCCATCATTTCCACCCGCTTTAAAGAAAATCGAACGAAGTAAACCGACCAAAATCGCACAAGTCGCTCCCAATCTTCGTAAGACAACAGCGGCTCCGCCACTATCCGCTCAAGTAATAGAAAAATCTCCAAAGAAACACGTAGCAATAGCACCGCGAACTGCGGACACAAGACAAAGGCACGAGCAGTCTATACCTTCCCCTATGAAGGCTCCAGCTCCCCCACCTCAACAACAGCAACCCGCTGTCTTACTCACGGCCATTCGTATTCCCCAACCAAACCAGCCGCCACAATTGGTTCCCACTTCTCCACAACAACAAGTCACAGTTGCTTCAAAATCTCAGCAAAACAGTGCTTCAGTAGCAGCAGTAGCATCAAAAATACCCACAGGACCATCACTTTATCAAATCCCTATGATGCCAAATCTAGTCCAATTTCCAAATCTTATTGCAGCAAATGTTAGTCAATTAACAGCTGCACGTGGTAATCATCATCATCCCACGACCACTGCTCAGTATTTTCTCAATGGGACCGTTTTCAAATTACAACAATTTACAGCGCCGTCGACAGGTGGTAACCCGCCAACTTTCAGCATAGAAAACGGAAATCAATCAATAAATACAGCAACCGTCACCACCACTGCCACAGCTATCGAACAACATGCGTCAAACACCAAGAATAACTCCTCAATCACTACCACTAGCCTGCAGGAAATGCTCTCTAACCAATTTCAGACGCAACAACAACAACAACAATCAGTTGTTGCACACAATCATCGCCTGCATCATTCACAACCGGTATTCATGACAACAACTACTGGTTTACTACTAAATGCTGCCACACTACCAGCAATGCTGGGCTCAAACAAACAGACTATGGCAATTCAATCGCAGCAAATACCCGCCCTACAACCTATCCAAGGTGCCAGTGCCATGATGCCTGGTTTGAGCTCAATCTTTAGCTCTCATCAGGAAGTTGCCACACAACAGATGCAGCAGTATAAATCAGAACAGGTGGCACTCGACACACAAACCGCACTGCAGCAAGCCCACTTACCACCGCTGTCGGTGTCATCGAGTGCGTTCAGCAAATTAGCAATAGTGAAGGCTGGTTCCGCTTTTACACCTTCAGTGCATCAGGTGTCTTCGACACAACCACCGCCACTAGTGACAATTTCATCTGGCAGTCAAAATGTTATTGTCAGTACAAAGGCGAGCGCTAACAAATCTTCAGGTTCTGCGAAGCCATATCAAAAGAAAGGTGGACAGCAGGAATGTATAGCGAAATCCAAAAAGAATGCCACTGAAAATACAAGGAAAGCGGTGCTAGAATCTGCTCCACCCGTCCTTCTTTCGCATTCTATTGTACCCCCACCCTCTAAATCACCTCCCGCTCTTGCATATCCATCGCTGATCGCACACAAAGACGAACAGAAACGAACTGAAGATCTCTTTGACCTCCTGAAGAACTCCAAAAACGAAACAACTTTAACGCCTCCCTCCACACTACATGAATTTGCAGAAAATATCAAAGAGGAGCCACTTAATACAATATGTGAACAATCGTCATCTCCGTTGTTCACACCCGAAACCACCTCGAATAGCACTACCTCCGATGAAAGCATTAAACTGGAGGAGTCGCTTACCACATCATCTTCGCTAGCATCTTCGCTTGCATCCGCATCATTGATCTCCGCCGAAAGTCCTGAGCTTATAATTGATATTAAGCAAGAGGAAACAGAAACAACGGTAAACGTCTCTGAAACATCATCCACTGACAGTAATGCAGCCACACTATCGCCCACCGTTGATACAGCTTTAGCTGACAGTGATACACTGCCAAAGAGTGCAATCAGTCCTATACTGTCTCAACCAAAGACAATTCGTTTTCCAGCAAAACATGAGTCAGGATATCGTTTCGGTCCGAAGGGGATGCGTCGACACGACGGCGTTTGCTATTGGGATAAGTGTAATAAGAAACATGAAAGTAGTTCGAAATTGTTAGATCACATGCAGACGCATCATGTAAACACGCAAACAGGACCATTCGCTTGCTTGTGGTTGGGATGTAAAGTGTATGGGAGGGAATCATGCTCAAGGCGATGGTTGGAACGACATGTGTTATCTCATGGTGGTACAAAGCCATTCAAGTGCATTGTAGATGGATGTGGATTGAGGTTTGGATCACAGGTAAACATTCTGCAAATATATTATGAAAGAAGGACCTGAGGATGTTCTTTTATTTTCAGTTGGCGCTTCAAAAACATGTTAACGGACATTTCACTGCCACCGAAAGCAAAGACAGTACGAGTAAACGAACATCAGATCCGCCAGTACCGAAGTTATTAAGAAAGAATGGAAAGAAGTTACGTTATCGGCGACAGCCATTTTCAGGTAAGAAAATGATATTTAGACTCCCTATCATAAGGAAAATCAACAAGTTTAATGGGAAAATTGTTGGTTTTCCTCACACAGGTAGTACGGCTTCACTTCTTCTTTTTTATGTGCAAAAGTATGTTTTATTAGGCTTGAATTAAATTTACAGCGTTTTTACAATGAAATTTAAAATTCTTCACTACTACTGTAACCCTGCAAAAGTCTTGACTCCATGAATAATATTTTCTAATTGTCTTCGAGTAGATCTCGTAGTCATTTCGACTTTTTCTAGTGATTTCGGTTTGTTCTAAGAGTGTTATCAACTATCTACTCCTTTTCTCGTAGATTGCTTGTTTTTCCAATAAAAACCATGGCCACTGAGGCAGATGAAATAAATCTCGTATACCGGTTCAGTGAGTTGACGATAACGCCAACTTCCTACTTACGGTCAAAGAAAACCTACAAACCTACTGCAATGGTAGAATTTCCCCTGTGTATCCTAACCCCAAAACCTCGAGATTTGCTCTCATCTCCTCAAAAGATTACATCTGTAACTGTTTTCGCCTTAAGAAAAGGAATTAGCGCACTGAAGTACGAAAATATATCTCAGTTAAAAGACAGTATAATCATCTTGGTTAATTGCGAGATCACTGACCTCAAGGTTCGAGTCCCACAAAACCCCAAAAACAACGAAAAAGTTGCGGAAAGCTAGGCCAGGCCCTTCATGGGCTGCTAGCGGCAACATTTTTTTATAACCTCAAGAGATTGCAGCCGAATTCCTTCGTTTTACCAATCTAGCCAGTTAGTGTCCTATCACGGTGAAACTGAATACAGTACCCTCAGTTTTTCATATTCGTTCCCTAACTCACGTCCTTGCTTTTCGGCCGTAGAAGAGGAACGGCAACGTATGTTAAACACATTAAATTCCGACCTGGACAGTATAATCAAATGGGGATCAACCAAAAGAGTGGAATTTAATGCTTCCAAAACACAATCCTGTCTTCTGTCTCTTAAGCGAAACCAAAACACTCAACCATTATCCATGGATGGTACTTGCATCATTGAAACCGAAAGACTTGCCATTCTCGGTATGTGTATTAATAACTATCTTCGATGGAATGATTACATACAAATATTTCACCCCGTCTGATCTGGACTCAATTTACAAGGCATTCATCCGCCCTAAGCTGGAATATAATGCCCATATCTGGTCTGGTGCACCCAAGACCGTTCTGCACATTCTAGACAGGGTACAGAATCGCGCGTTAAAACTTATATGTGATAGAGACATTTTGAATTTCATAATTCAGTTGAACATCGAAAAAATTTCTCGTGTCTCTCCCTATTTTCTCGCTATTTTCATAAAAAATGCTCCAGCAAAATAGCCAGTTGCATGCATTCCTCCCCTTCCAAATTTCACCCGCAATACGCGACGTGCTTCGAATGCTTCGGTCGTACTGTCAAATATAGGGATTCGTTTATAAGCCGAACGACACAAATGTGGAATTATCTACCAGGCTCTGTATTTCCCCAACACTACAACCTTCAAACATTTAAAGCCAACGTGCACAGGCTTCTCTGTTCCTCTTCCCCATTTTCCTAAAGGCGCGTGTCCTGAAAAAATATAAGGGTATTCATAATCCCTTTGACGCACGCAGATTGTAAAAAAAAAAATGTATCAATCTCCCATTGTAGTGCGAATATGATGGTATCAACAAGGTGAAGGTCAAGGCACAGCAATATATTATTAATCCAATGACAGTCTGGAACTACCAGCTACTCGGCCACACCACTAAAAGATATATCAAAACCAAAATATGTGCGACATGTAGCTCAAGCACTATGTGGGAAAATTGCTCAAATGTTTAGCCCTCCTCTTCCTCCAAAACTGACCCTAAATACATTCAAAACAAAAAAATATATAAAAATGAAAACTCGTAACAAATGCAGCATGACTGAAGCCACATATAATCAACTAAACACAATACAATTACCTTTCAACATCATTCCTTATTCAGAAAGGGCTGAATAAGGAATGACACCTGATAACAAGATTCCTCCGCTCAACCCCTCGACTTCTAGCAATCCAAGCAACATCTCTTGCCATATACCTTGCATACGTCAAATATTGTTATGGTATTAATTTCGATCAAAATCAACTGAGCCATAGACGAGAAATACAACAATTTTCAAAAACTAGCCAATAAGTAAAGTAGATAACGTTATATGAACTTCTTCCAATACCTTGAACGCCATTTAGTAACGTATGTCTAACTTAACCAAAATATTAAATTTAATCGAAATCGTTGAAGCCGTGTTCGAGAAAATTGTTTTTTCATAATCGCGCATTAGTGAAGTAAAGTGCTGGAATGAAAATTTCGATTTTGTCTCGAATCGCGAACACACCGATTCCAGATATGTAGTTTGAGGAAAATCCGCCCAGCCTTTAAGCCTGCAGTGGGCCGTACATACACTCATACAGACAGACTGACTGAATTGAGAGATCCACATTTTTGGGTTTTTCTATTACTCGTAGGTGTACGTAATAAAACCTAGAACTAGAAACTCAGTAAGCCACCTGCAATAATTTCAAAACCAAAAATTTCGATCGTAATAAGTTTTCTCGTAAGACATACAGTTTTCGATATCTTCGCACTCAAAAGGGACATTTTGAAGCATTAGCCGTTTTTTTTATTATCCCCGATGGTCCATATAAATTATCTTTTAACATGCAATATAACAACAATGCAAGATCTAGCTTTTTAATCGAATCAATTTGATTGATCAAGAAGTTAGTTTTTTTTTTTTTTTTTTTCTATTTTTATTTATTTTTGTTCGTGAATGTTTGGACATATCTAAATATAGCTATTGTTGTAACGCATGTTGATCTATGTATCAACAGTGAAAATAAAAAACCGGATATTGTGCACCTACAATTTAGAGAATATCAAAACCTAAAATTTCGATCGAAATATTATAATTTTTTTCGTTGGACAGCACCGTATTCGAGATATTCAGACTCAAGAATAATTTCCATTAACTTTGGGGTAGTTTTTGAAAAATTCAGTGTCAAAAGTGTAGAAATTTTGGACTCAAAAATGTCGATAGGTATATTTTTTCTAGTAGGACTCACCGTTTTAGAGTTATTCGAGCTCAAAAACGAGTTTCATTTTGTAAGACTTTCTACATACAGTGGTTCCAACGAATAATTGGACAAAGATCACTTTTTCTTTAAAAAAAAAAAAAAGAAAGTGGAATTTGAAAAAAACTTTGCATGCCATTTTATTCCTTTTTCCTTCTTTATTTTTAAACAATAAATAAAAAAAATCACATTAATAACTGTAACCGTATTACAATACAAAAAAACACAAATATTCGCATTCAACGAATAATCGGACATAGCTTACTTACTTAATAAAAAACCTATTTAATAAAAAGAAAAATATAAAGCGTTTAATACTTAGTGCAGTACTTCCTGAAGTCGTTTGGACATTGACTGGACCCATTTTGCACAGACCTGGGGTTCTATAGTTGATCAGGCGTGTTAAAACTTCTGGTGTATACCCTTCTTGCAAGTTCTTTCCACAGATGTTGAATCACGTTTAAGTCCGGGGACTGAGGAGATATCTGTAATAGTTTGGTACAGTTATGGATCAATCAAAGTTTAGTAACTCCCGATGTGTGCTTGGGATCGTTGTCTTGGTAAAACTCAAAATTGTCTAAAATATTAAATTTCTGACCATGCAGATTAAATTTGTTTTCATCTGTATATAGACTCTTTACAATATAACAACTTACAATTATTACAACATCAAAATAAACCTTTCAAATGAATTATTATCGTTTTCCAAAAGTCATCTGTTTTAGTAAGTATTTTTAACTCTTTTACAGTTTTGAAAGGAGTTTACTTTATTTCGGTCAAAATGCTCCGTTATTCTCTGTCATTCAATATTTTGCCTTGCCCCTCTCACGGTACCTTTTTATGATGTCGTGGACAGTGGAACGACTTTTTCCGACTAATTCAGTTTTCGGACTGTTTTTCCTTTTCCATTCAACTTAACTATTACGAGTTGCCTGATTTCGAAAGTGTCTTGTTTTCCGTTTGGAGCCATAACTTATAATACACTTCATATTAAGTAAAGTTTTTGGTACTGAATAAAAGTAATGTATGCAGAAAAAACTATGTAACAAGAAAAAATTCAAAGAAACGCAACTATTTTCCTTGTTTGCTATATAAGTCCGAGAAGTGATCTTTGTCCGATTATTCGTTGGAACTACTGTACATACTCAGTTCATTAAGAAACCAATCGATTGAAATAAACTGAATTCAATGAATTAATATATGTAGTAATGAGGTAAAATAAACAAAAATTGTAATGAAGAAAAATTATAACGAACGAATTTTAATAAGTACTTAATGAATGAATATTTCGATGCTATCGAATAATATTTCTTCGTCGATAGCCACTAATTTGAATTCTTTAGTGGTTGGGACACTTTTCGTATAAAAGTTTAGGTTAATGACTGATCGCACGCAGTTACCCAGAAATATACCTTTTTCAACATGCAAAAACAAAAGAAACATAATTATGTGGAAAGATTTCCTTGCGTTTGCGTAGCAAACAATCAACATTTTCGGAGCAGCGAAACGAGCTCAATTCTGCTTCTGATTTAGTCATTTTAAGTGGATGCTACGCCATAGCACACCATGTTGCCGAACGCACGCAATGACTTCGTTTTTTTGTACATTCATTGTTCATACCATTTTATCCTATTATCAAAAACTTCACTGTCCAACATACAGACTTAGATGTTTGTGAGTGCAAAAAACACGCGGGCAATTGTTTGAATGTTTTTAAACAAAAGTTTAAAAACAATTTTTATACATTGTTTGCAAAAACTTTACACAGTAGCAAAACGTTACTCTTAGCTACATGCAACAATGATAATATTTAAAATGTTATAAGCTCAAGTATTCTAGGACTAATAATTAACAATAAGTATACATAATTAAAACTATCACTGTTTAAAACATAAAAAAAAGGTTAACTGCGACGTTCAGCAATAGATATACCTATATACACTGCTGTCCATAAGTTCCCAGACAATACATTGTGTTAGAGAAATTGGTATAAAACTCTTTGTATTTTTCATTTTAATAATTAAAATTTATTATAAATACAGTGACTCCAACAACTATTCGCTCATCCACCTATATGACGGAAAAAAGGCTGTAGAATAAAATCTAGCAAGGCCACGAAAATGGGACTTATATACATTTTTTGTACATAAAAACACTTAAAAAAACAACTGGGATATCATTGATTTAACGAAATAAAGTATTCATGAACCTCGCAATTATATGGCCAAAAAGTATTCGCTCAGTCAATGACCACTGTAGTTTATCTCTAAGTAACGGAACTTTCAATAGAAAAAAAGGCAAAACAGACGGTCCACGAAAATGGGGCTTATATAAATTTGTTGTACATAAAAACACTCAAAAAACAACTGGGATACATTGATTTAACGAAATAAATTAAGAAAGTATTCATGAACCTCGCAATTATATGTCCAAAAAGTATTCGCTCAGTCAATGACCATTGTAGTTTATCTCTAAGTAACGGAACTTTCAATAGAAAAAAAGGCAAAACAGACGCGTGGCTCAATATTTGTTATTCAGAAAGTAACAACGGAACAGTTCATTCTAAAGTTTTTGTGATCGGTGGTGATTTTTTTTTAAAATGGGTCGAAAAGGAAAGGAAGCATCAGTGGAAGTACGAAAAATTATATTAGATCTACGTGAATCTGGTGAATCGATTAGATCTACGAGTATTGTTAAAAGTGTTAATCAGCCATATTTCACTGTAAAAAGCATAATCGATAGGTAATCCGGTAGAAATAATATATCTAGTGCTCCGCGATCGGACCGACCATGCATTTTAACGGAAAGAGAAAAGCGTGCGTTAATTACAAAACACAAAACCTAAAAAAAAGTGCTATGCAAATTCACGCAGAAATACAAAATGAATTCGGAGTCCAATTAAGTGTTAACACCGTAAGAAATGTCCTATATGATGCCGGTTATCACGGGAGAGTGGCTAGGAGGAAAAAGCCATACATCAGCAGCATCAACAAAAAGAAGAGGCTTTCATTCGCAGAAAAAAACATAAGAATGAATTACAGGAGTTTTGGAACAAGTTTATATTAACCGATGAGAGTAAATATAATATTTGCGGATCAGATGGTAGGTGCTTGGTATGGAGAAAAAAAAAATACACCGAACTAGAGGAAACAAATCTTTAAACCGACATTCAACCATGGGGGTGGATCTGTCTTAGTATGGGGTTGTATGAGTGCCAAAGGTGTTGGTAGTTTGCACTTTTTTCTATGGTATAACGGACCACAAACAGTATATCAACATTCTCAAAACCCATCTCCAATATAGTGCAAATAAAATGGGTCTACATTTTTAGTCAAGACAATGAGCCCAAGCATACAGATTGGAACACTAAGATGCGGCTGTGCTTAACAACACACTAAAATGGATTGTAACTCCACTACAGTCTCCGGATATCAATTCCATTGAAAATGTATGGAATATTTTGGAGCAAAACAGAATGGGACGAAATTACTCCTAATATAATCCAAATTAAGGGTGGCCGTGGTGTAGTGGTAACATCATCGCTTGTCACGCTGTTGGTTCACGGTTCAAATCCTGATGTCAAGAATCATCTATTTATTTTGCATGAAGTAAATAAAAAAGTCGATCACTTGCGAAAGCTAAGTCAACTCTACTGTGAAGGCATACCACTTGCAGTAGGGTGGTCATATGGTTCAAATGCAACTTGATCGTGATGACATCAGGAGGACGGAAAAAAATACTGCGAATCATAAGCAACGACAATAATAGCGAAAACAAACAAAGTTATTACTTAACTACTACCTGAGTTTCAAGCCGACTACACCAATCTGTCTTTCTCTCTGTCTCTTCCCCTTTCCACAAAAAAACGCCCGTGTCCTAAAAATTAGTATAAGGGTGCCTTTAACACGTGCAAATTATAAAAAAAAAATTTAGTTAACTTCATTCCAACAACATAAGCTGACATAAAACTGAGTTCTTTATAAGTGAGCGAATACTTTTTGAACATATAACTGCGAGGTTCATGAATACTTTCTTAATTTATTTCGTTAAATCGATGATATCCCAGTTGTTTTTTGTTTTTCTTTTTTTTTAAAGTGTTTTTATGTACAATAAATGTATATAAGCCCCATTTTCATGGTCCTGCTAGTTTTTATTCTACAGCCCTTTTTTTCCGTCATATATAATATATAATATTATATTATATAATAGTTAAATCAACAACAGATGCAATCCAAAGTATAAGGATCATAATGGAAAAACATCGTGATTCCTTAAAGGACTTGCATATGGTGTTGGTTGATTTTGAAAATGCCTTTGATAGACAACCAAGAGATCTCTTATGGGTGGCGGTAAGACAAAAAGGAGTTCCCGGAACCTACGTGCGCATGATCATGGACATGTATGAGGGAGCAAGGACAAGAGTAAGATGTCCCGCAGGAGTCACCGAAGAGTTCCTAATCAAAGTCGGTGTACACCAGGGAAGCGTCCTCAGTCATTTGCTATTTATTGCAGTCCTTGATCGTCTGCTTGAAGGATAAGAGACGGACCCCAAAGTGCATCCGTTATTCTTTGCTGACGATGGAGCTATCATAAGCGAAGATCAAATGGCCCTGCAACGAGCACTTGATGTATGGGTGGATGTTTTGGAGGGAAATGGGTACCGTATTAGTTCAAAAAAGACAGAGTATCTGTGCTGCCCGTTCTATGATCCACACCGGCCTGCTCCAGACATTTACTTGAATGGAAAAGTGCTTCCCGAGTGCGAAAAGTTCAAATATCTGGGATCTATGATCAATAGCGAAGTAACTTGTGATGATGACATCAATCATCGCGTAAGCGTAGGGTGGATGAAGTGGCGGGAAAACTCCGCTATCTTCTGTGATCGAAAAATGCCCCAAGAGTATCAAAGCTTGATAGAATAAGAAGTTCAAAGATTCGAGGAAGCCTTCATGTAAAAGAACACATCACAAGCAAGATAGAGCACGACCAGCTCAGTTGGTATTGTCATGTTCAAAGGAGAGATCCTTCGAACCCCGTCAAAAAGGCAATATCAATCAACGTTCCTACACAATCGCGTAAAAAAGGCAGACAAAAAACAACTGGATCACACAAATGTGAAAACACCAGCATTTGATTGGCCTCAGTGACGAAGTGATCCGAAACCGAGAAGTCTGCCGGTACTTCCTGAGGTCAAACCGGCAAACCCCACAGGCGGGCCAGTAGGGACGCAGTAAAGTGGGAGGGTTGTGATCCTTCTACTCCGGATCATAACTTCGCCGTAAGAAGAAGAAGAAGAATACAGCCAATAGTTTTTGGAGTCACTGTACATACACATCAAAACACCTGATTTTTGTAAGAAGCGATCTTATGTAGCTTTCTCTTTCTCTCCGTATCAACGAGGAGGCAAAATTAGAAAAATCATTAAAATGACAGCACGTACTCCGTCCGGCACGCACTTGACTTTGTTTGTTTTTTATTCTCTGACGCCTATTGGTTTATTAAAGTGGAGTGAACACTTTTTTTTCAAAATCGACAATGCCTTATAAAACTATAAACAAAATTTAAAATTGATGAAACTGATGAGAACTGACGTTCGTAGATATTTTTGTGAAATTCAAAAAGTGTTTTATTTGAAATAATCGTTGCATACAATTTTAATCACATTTAAATATAATTGTTTAAATACGACTTACAAAAAACTGAATAACATTAATTCTGCGTCTAGAGTTCTTGTACATCCCGGAAAATCTAGTCTTTATTGACAGCACAATGACCAAAACGGGATACCGAAATATTTTAAGGGAAAACTTACCATCAAGTGGTGCAAAATTGGGTTAGATCAATTATGGGTCTTCCAGCAGGACAACGACCCCAAGCATACCTCCGCAGGTAGATTCGAAAACGTGTCATAACCAGCAAATACTCTTTTTTTATTGCAAGAATGGCAAAACAATTCCAACAGAATTCACCAAGAAGTTGGTTGAGTCAATGCCAAGAAGACTAGACGTTGTTTTGAAGTCGAAAGGGAAGCAGACAAAATATTAATTTAAAGATTTTAACTTTGTTTGTTTCTCTTTTTGTCAAGTTTTGTTTGCCAAATTTTTGAGAAAAAAACTACTTATAAAATTGTACATAAATATTTCATAATACAAACTTCGTGGAGGTGTACACTTTCTTTTGACGCTCACAGTATATAAACAATTTCAGTTTTGTCCTAAGTTAATGAAGTATATCAAAGGACAGTTTTAGCCAAAAGGTTTTCGGTGTCTCTGGTCGCTGAATCCATATCCGAAATTTTCAAATTCAAAATGGCGTTCGAAAAAATAAATAAAAAAAAAACTGCACAATTTTGAATTTGAAAACTCTCACTTAGGATGTGGATTCAGCGACTCCGAAAACATATGTACCTATTTTCATATTCATATGTGAACTATGTCAATTTTCGCAGAATTTTTAAATATTTTGGGCGCTAGTTTGAATTTGATAATAATGACTCAGAGACCCTGAGAATTTATTTACTTATTTTGTTGTTGGATAGACTTTATTAGTTTACGAACAAATTCAATTTGTTTAAATTTGTGGGCTTTTGTTCACCATTGAATTGAATCCCCCATTTTGATGTTCTGACTGCGGATTCAGATTCAGTGTGTCCCACCAGTTAACGAACAAATTTAATTTGTTTTATTTTTCTGTTTATTTGCAGTAATAAACGAATGCTAGACATGTGAGGAAATTTTGTGTACTATTTTTGAATGAAATCAACTTTAGTTACGATATCTTATTTTCTTGTTGCCTAATGTAGTTACTTAGTCATGTCATAAATACTGGTACACTCATTTTTGGTGATAAAATAAAAACGGAAGTAGATTTCTTGGATTTAAATAAAAAAAAAACACAGTGCACACTTTAAAGACCCAATATTCTGGTGTCGAGTAGAGCACGCCATGCCCCCCAAGACAGACCACAGTTAAAGTCCAAAAGATTAATCTCTGGAATACCAACCGGCCAATCGGCTGGCGATATGCAGTCCGGTACATTTTTTTCTAACCACTGTTGTGTTGTTTTTACCTTCTGAACAGGAGCGGCATCTTAATAGAAAAAAACCTTCACAACCATAACAGATGCTGGATGATGGCCTCACTCGACTCTAGGAATGAGTTCTAACTGCTTCTGCTTATTGAATGATTCTTCAACAGTAAACATTTGTCCATTAGTGAACAAAATTTTCCTGTGAGCATTTTGCTCGTACCTACTGAGCATTTCATTTTTACTGTCATTTTTGTTTTACTCACATGGACTGTGAGCAAGTGGCCAGAGTGTCCCAAATCTTTTTTAATATCGCGAGACATTGACTATCTACGATATTTTAATTTCTCGCGCTAAGATTTTTTGCTTTCGCAGTGTCCTCAAATAACTAAACAGTGCGATACACAAAATTACTTGTCTGTAAATAATTTATGTGGGTAATTTTATGCGCAGTAACTTAGTATAGATCCGTTATAAAAGGTGTCCAAAAATTCTTGCAAGGTTTGAAATTTGCGCCATTTGTGCGGTAAAAAAAACAGCGTGACAGCTGACAGTTCAGGGTTATTAAAAATGGAGTGCTACACGAAAGAACAACGCGTTTTCATTGTTGAGCAATATTTTAAAAATAATGAAGGTTTGCAGCTACAGTTCGCAGTTTTCGTACAAAATACGCTATCGGGACATGATAATCCACTTTTTTGTGCCTAAATTTTAAGATATAGAAGTGGACGAAATGTGGTTTCAACAAGACGGTACCACATGACATACAGACCGAGAAACAACTCAATTACTGCATGAGTCATTTATTGGTCGTGTAATTTCCCGCTTTAGTGATCACAATTAGCCGCCCAGATAATGCATTTTAACGCCGTTGGACTTTTTTCTTTGGGGTTTTTTGAAGTCTAAGGTTTATACCAACAAACCCCCGACCGACCACCCATGCCTTGAAGGAGCAAGTTGAGCGCTGTATCAACGAAATTCAGCTACATTTATGCAAAACGGTCATGAAAAATTTCGACAAAAGATTGTCTTTGTGCCAGCAAATCCGTGGAGGCCATTTATCCGGTATGTTATTCCATGCATAACCCTATACTATATACTTTATGCTGATGTCTACCTGTTTATGGCTTTTATAAGCGAATGAAATCTTTGTTATGACATGGGCATTTTGAATTTCGAAAAAGCCATTACTTTTCTGCGCCCTATTACGTATGACTTCTTATTCCAGTTTAAAATCCTTTTTTTTTTTTTTGTTTTCTCTGGCACACTACATATTTTGTATTTATTAGGTTTTATATTAATGAATAATAATTTTGATGAGCTTAGGAAGAGCTCAGTAATATTCTAATTACTCGTCAAAACTCCATTCGTTCTACATGTCTACGTGTTTATCCAATGTTGTAGAAATACTATGTGTTTTTTTTTTTTTTTTTTCAGAATGTGAAGTTCAATACAAGATTTGATTTGACGTTAGTCCCAAGGATCTGATGAACATTCTATGTGTTTATAAAAATTATAATATAAATATTCCTTCTGGACCCAAAATTAACTTTTACTTTGGATCCAAAAGGATATCCGAGCATTTGATTTTGCTAGATTCAGTTACCTGGGTGCCCAAGAATGTAATCCATCTCTCTTGATGCATCTTTCTCTTTCTTATTACCTGCAACATACAACGATTGAGTGTTAGAGAGATGTTTCCACTAACGACGATATGTTGATATATTATAGGAAATCTGAAATGAGTGGGTCTCTCAATTCTACGCGTCAATCCGTCTCTTTATCTGTATTATATGGCCAACTATTGTCTGGATTTACTGTTGCTACAATTCGAAACTCTGGCTCCGTAAGTGAGATCCTGAATCAAAAATTCGTCTTCATAGGATTACTTTATCATACTACAAGTTTGTAAGGTTCCAGCCATATACTTATACATATCTATGATCTTCTGAAGGACGCACGAAGAAAAACGTTCTTTGAAAAAATCTGTATTTAGATACATACAAACCTAATCGAAAATGCAATAAGGGAGTATACTTTCCTGAAATAGCATGAAACGGGTAACCAGATTTACACCTAACATTTCTCGCAATGTTCCATTTTGTTATTTTTAATGTCCGAAAAGTCTCTACTTTTACTCTACAATAATGGGTGATGTGAATGAAAAGCATTAGCGAAAGCTGTTTATCTAAAGGTTTTGTTTCAAGCAATTGCTAGTTTCGAAGAAAATACATTTTTGCTAACGTGTTATAGTTAGCTTAAATATTTTAAGAAAATGCTTTTCAGAATTTGCAAAATAATATCACAGCCACTGAAAAACACTCTTTCTAAAAAGCCACAAACGAGACTAGAACAATTTGTCCGCGCGTCCAAGAATGACGCAAAAAATCGAATTGACATTTTCCCAAGACAAGCGGATTCACATCTCTTACTCCACTTAAAAACACCTTAACTATCGAAACGCATTTGCTTCTGTAATTCGATATACGAGTAGGTATATCTCCTTAAAATGTGAGCATGTGTATTTTAATACAAACGAACTCTTAAACTTTTTTTCTGATCTGTCAATGTCAAAACGTCAGTCAAGGTTTACATTTCACGATCATGATGAAGTTCACGAACGAGCAACGTTTGTAAATTATTAAAAATTACTACCGAAATTCCGAGTCGGTGGTTGCAACTTTAAGAGCGCTTACTCCAATTTTCGGTCGTAATAATCGTCCCACCAGTTACGCTGTGCGTGCTATAGTGGATAAATTCCGAGTCAACATATTCACTATTGAATGTTCCTGTGCCAGTGAGACAAATGCATTTCGAAGTACCGAAAATATCGCAACCATAAGTGCCTTAGTTCAAAATAAGCCAAATCAGTCGATTCCACGCCGTTCTCAGGAATTGGGAATCTCTCAGTCCACATTGTGGCGAATTTTGTGTAACGATCTTGGCCTACACCCTTACAAGATCAAATTAAATCAAGAACTGTTGATTATTTGAAGCGCCGAAACTTCTCCGATTGGGCTCTGCAAAAGTTTGAAGAAAATCCTAAATTCCATCGAAAAATTATCTTCAGAGATGAAACTCAATTTTGGCTTAATGGATTTGTCAATAAGCAAAATATGTGTTCTTGGACAGCAAAAAACCCACATGTGCTTCAAGAGACTCTATTGCATCCACAAAAAGTGACCGTGTGGTGTGGATTTCATGCCGGAGGTGTGATTGGACCGTTTTTTTTCGTCGATGAAACTGATCGCCATGTTACGGTCAATGGAGTTCGCTATCGTGCTATGTTGGAAGACTATTTTTGGCCAGAATTAAATGGACTTGACATGCCACACAGCTGGTCAAACAATTGATCTATTAAAGGGGAAGTTCGGTAATCGTGTAATCTTGAGAAATAGGTGAATTTCTTTTTATTGGGTTACGTTAAGTCGTTGGTTTACGTCAACAAGCCAACAACGTTAGAGGAGTTCAGGAATAATATCGAACGCGAAATTGCCAAAGTCCCGGCCGATATTTTTTTTTTTTTTTATAATTTGCGCGCGCCAAAGAGGATATGAATACTCTTATACTATTACGGGACACGGGCGTTTGTGAAGGAGAGAGAGAGAAACAAAGATTTAGTGCAGTGGTTTGAAACTTAGATGGTATTAAGTTTCTGTAAACTCCAAGGGCAGCGTCCAGATAACTGGGGAGCTTGTTTGTTTTGCTTTTGTCGTTGCTCATGATACACAGTATTTTTTTCCGTCCTCCTGATGTCATCATCACGATCAAGTTGCATTTTAAGCCATATGACCGCTCTACTGCCAGTGTTATGCCTTCGCAGTAGAGTTGACTTAGCTTTCGCAATTGATCGACTTTTTTATTTATTTCAGACGAAATAAATAGATGATTGTTGACATCAGGATTTGAACCGTGAACCAAAAGCGTGACAAGCGTTGATGTTACCACTACACCACGGCGACCCTTGTGTGGAAGATTGGTAGAAAAATTCCATACTTAAATTTAACATGTGTACTATACGTGGAATAAATTTCAGCCGATATCTCAATTATTCTGTGTTTTATTTAAGTACAAAGTTGTTATGTCCTTATTGAAAAACCCTGTATATGTGCGAGTATTTTGATAATAACTAACCATCTAGCATCCGATAGGGTATGCTGCAAAATTCGTAAGCATATCATTTTTATTCGCCCAATTGCTGCAAAAAATAACAAATGCTTGATGCCATATGTATATCATCTGTTAGTAGCAAAAGCAATTGGTATAAATTTTATTCATCTAAATATAAGGTTTTGCTTAAAAGTGTACTACTAAGAGCATTTTTTTTTTGTTTAGAAGTAAGAGCATTTACTTGCTTCTATTCACATCACACATTAGCACAGTAGCAGTCGGTATCGCAACGCTCATCGTGGCTATATATGTATATAGTTCATTAAAAGTTTTGTTTCATGTATCTTTTTCTATAGACGGATTAGTTTCGGTGTACTTAATTTATAGAAACCTAGATTTGATCTAATTTGATTGGACTAACTATAGCTAATTGGGTTTTCGAATAAATGTATGGAAAAATCTGTTCTACGCACTGGTGATTTCAAAATTGTCAATTTTCTTACAAAACAGGTTAGTTTGGTCTGCAATGCTAGAGGTCACCATCCAACTTGTCCTTACGTTACGTAAAACTTTATCAAGTGATTTTCTTCAACCGCGAACTTTTTAAAAAACTCTAATTTTCTTTCTTCGATATCTCTGAAAAAAATATAATTATTTTTTTATGTACTTTCGATAGGCAAACGTATGGCAAACATATCCCAAAAAATAAGTTTTATTTATATCCTTAGAATCAAGAATATTCTGGAACTACGTGTCCCGCCATTCTCTATAGCCTGTGTTTTTCTCCTTTTTGTAATCGTTTCCAAAAAAAGCCCGATACGCGTAAGTTCTTTTTAAAAAAAAACTCTGTCTGTACAGACCAATTGAGTTTAATAAAAGGATTTCACAAAAAATCCTTGTACGTGATGACTTTCAAAACCAAACGAAAATTTCATCGGCTTATTAAAACTTCTAGATACAAGTGATGGATGAATCGTTTCAATGCTGAGATCTACACCAGCAGAATCCTGAAATGTATGTACGAGTACACAACTCATTTTCGCAAAGAATTGGACATGAATCTGTTCAAAAATAATCGCGTCATCTCGGTATGTAACCGATCCAAGCTTAGAGCAAAACTGCTGCTGCATAATGAACACGCTGATAAAAGGACAGAATTTCTTCATCCGATTTATCAAAGTATCCACAGTAAATATATGTAATTCACTCTGCTATTATCCGTATTATGAATTTTTAATATACGCCAGATTATTCTAAAAAAAAAAAATACGATTTATCTACAAATTCCGTGCAGGTCGCAGACAAAAAATTGTAGTATTGACCCCAAGCAAACCTCACCCTATCGATAGCAGCATACCTATGAATATGACAATCCAGCAGCAGAATGAACATACTCGTATATTTTATTTCAGATTTCCAAGAGTTAGTATAAAAGTCTGCAATAAAATTTGCCCATTCCTTGGTAATGGTACGTAGAACAGGATGTTTTCAAACCCGACGCGATTTAATCCAAATCCTTTTTCGACCAACTGCCTCTCACAACAAAATGCTGATAAATAGAAGTGCTGGTTTCCGGAATTTGAACTTATTCGTTTGACTAATTGTTAATTAAATAAAAGCGTTGTATTACAAATGTCATAATAGGTACTTTTAAATGTACTTCCTACTAGAATGTACTATATTTTGGCACATATACATACGTACATTTATACTTGATAAATCAGTATTACGGCCATCTGTGTCAAGATTTATGCATATGCGAGTATGTATGTAGCAAAAATAATTATGTAAACTTATTTCATTTAGGTCAGTATTCAATGAAAAAATAGTAAGCAATATTTTAACCACATATCAGGCCATATTCCTTAAAATGTCCTAACGTATGATTTTGTGTATTTTCCTACAGCTCGTATGTTCGATTTCTTCGATGCAGGAATTATGGAAGGATTGCAACACCGCCTCCGACAGATAAGTACTCTTACTAATGGGAAGAACTCCATAACATTCCAAGGAGAAATTATTATGCGTCGGAAAAATCTGAAGGGATTCGTTGAGTGTTATGTTCAGTGGGCGCCGCCCAAAATGTAAGTGTTCCGTTTGGTGTTTATTTTAAGAAATATTTAATAATAAAAAATAAAAATTTTATAGAATCTCTAATGAATGGCTACCTGACAGTGGTAAGCCTTACATAAAAACCCTTCCAATTAATCTAATGCAACCGAACGAGAAAACAAATGTTGAATCATTGCTTAAGTCTGCTTATCGTTTGCCGCACTCACCAAATTTATTCCAAAGTTTTCACTCATTATGTCGACAAAACTCACAAGATTCTACTACAAATTATCAGGATCGAAGTCAATCAATCGCAACTACAGAGGACGCGACAGATGATACGAGTCGTAGTAGTAGCATTGGTAATCCTAGCCTAGGTAGTATTAGTAATCTTCCTTTAAAATTACCACAAATGGAACTGAGACAAAAGCAATCGCGTAAGCCACCAAAAAGGATACAACCATCGTGACCTTAAATCGTAAATTATTAATGCAACAATATGAAAAAAAAAATATAAAAATTTAACAAAAATAAGTAACAATTGCAATTAGGATTAGTTTAATTGTTTTAGTTTTTTTTTTTTTTAACAAAAATAATTGTAAATTATGAAAAATAAGAACTTATATATTATACAATTGTCATAAATATATATATATATATACATATGTACGAGAGAATAGAAACGTAAAATAAACCATACATTTACACGACTTTAGACTTTTTTATGTAAAGTTAAAGCAAAAGAACATATTTAAACATTTGCTCATAAGTGAAATGTAAATTAATTAATAACAAAATGAAACGAATGTTTGCTTCCCTATATTGTTTGTTTTTAACTTAAGTTTTTTTTTTTTTTTTTAGTTTTAGGTAAGAACAAATAAAATGTGTAATACACAATGATTTATTTTAATAATATTTTAGTGGAATTTTTTTTTACAATACAATTTGTGTAAATCTAGATGATTTTAATTTCCTTTTAAATGTACATAAAAAAAAAAAAAAAAGTACATAAAACAATATAACTAAATTATGAGTGTTTACATTGTGTTTTTTTTTTTTCTTTTTTTTATTGTCGGTTACATTTTATTGTATAAAAAGAAACGACAAAATGCATTTAGCCAATAACGTATATTTTAAATGCGAAATTATATTATATAAAAACAAAAAAAAAAAAAAACTTAAATTGATTGTACGAGTGTTAAGTGGTAAAGAACGAAAGAAAATAAATATTTAGAACCCTACAACCAACCCACTGCCAAAATCAACAAATCAAATAAAATATGCACATTAAAATGGTTTGTTGACATTTCCGAGTAAAGAAAGAATACTATGTATTGTAATTATGTTTGGTACTAAGAAATCTAGTGCTTAATTAAAAAAAAAAAAGAGAAAAAGGTCTGTAAGAAAAAGTTTTTTTTTTATTTTCAAGCAAATTTCTGATATTTATCGATTGATTCAATATTCCTCATTTATTTTAGATGCTTAAACATTCATCTAGTGAATTAAAATAATTAGTTACCGTAAAGACGCACCCAGTTATCTTAATGTTTATGGTATCCTTAAAGAATTCATACAGCGTGAATTGAAAATGCAAATAATCCTAAAAATATAACCAATTCGTCATTGTTTTCCTGTGCTGAATCGGCAATTGGAAGCAAAAGCTCAATTCGAGTTTTTCCTTTTGCACCTACGCATACCTATAACGTACTTTTGGTAAGAAAGTATATAAATGAACTGACTTGTTCGCCCTGATCACTGCAGTGCCTGTAGCAATGAAACGTACCTTTTATGGTTTTAAAATTTTGCATTCACTTTAGTGTAAAGACTTTCAGTAGTGTTTCGCTTTAAGCGCTTCAACCGATGAAAACTTCAAAGTCATTACGATATGGTCCGACACTATTTACCTACACTGAAGTCGCCCAAAAACTTCGTCACATAAATGATAAAGGTATAATACAAATTTGTCTGGCTTTGTGAGCTAACAGTGTTTTAAGTTGAAAGTTTGAATAAAAGTCATTTAAATTCGGAGGGAAAATGGTCATTATACTCTGTTCCCTATATTAATACAATAATGAAAATATGACAGCCCCCCAAAGTAGGTAAACTTAAAATTTGTTTTAAGCGTCAAAATCTTTTTGTCTTTAAGTTTTAAGCTAACAAAATGTCAAGAAATGTCAGTTTTGAGTTCGGATTGGCTAGGTACGCATGTATACATATATTCGTCCAAAGTTGCGTTTCTTTAGTCCCAAAAGTCAAAAATAGTTATTCTGATGAAATATATCATAATTGAATCAAATATTTGACGGTGCCACTCCTGCTTTACTATGGCAAATGGACACAGTATAGCTACTTTTTTTTATAATTTTGTTCGCAATCTTTACTTGTATGCTCTAAAAACATGGTAGTTGAGGGAGATTGGTACGATTGCCTTTTTTTAGCTGAACAAATTATTTTGCGAATTGATTAGGATAAAAGTAATTTTTAAGGGTGTAAAGTACATTGATACAATTTAAGTAGATTTATGAAAACAAATTAGAAACACCTATCAGCGAAAAAAAAGAAGCCAATACGCTTAAGACCAGTAATAGGTCCATTGTGATACCACATAGGTTTGGGATGCGGTCTCTAGCCTACTCGTTGAACCATTTGGAGCTTCTGATGAAGCGTAGAAGGTCACTAACGTCAATATTATTCAGATTCGTTGAAGCAGAAGGTTCCTAAGTGGAGCTTCCTTCTTTGGGAGAGAGCTGGACAGGTGCAAAGAAAGTACACCTCGTCCATGCAGCTCTGTAGAAATCATTTGAGAAGACGCCAAGCCTTGTTGCATGCTTGCCTATTAGACAGTGTCCAGTTATGACACCTATAACAACGCTAATATGCTTTCTACTAAGAGAAATCAAATTCTTAGAGCGTTTCAGATCCAGCATAGTCCTGTTTTGTCGTCAGACAAGTTGTACCCCTTGTCCACCTAGAATTTATCTTTTCGATAGCATCCAGCTTTAATTGAAGGAATAGGATGCAGGGTTTTGAAAATCAACTTGATTGTACTCATAGTGTACTTCGTATTGTATCCGAAAAACGGCAACACATAGCATCGCACTAAAAATGGCGGGAATCAGATAATGCGACCTGGTGTGCGTCGATTGAACCTAACATGCGAGTTCAGCAAATCACTCAGATTTATCTCCTTTTTTTTGAGCCCAAATATTAAATGTGAACAAAATCGGAAGTCGTTTTCGAGAAAATCTACTTTTTTTAAAAATCGGTCATTTATAAAGTACCGCTAATTTTGGAATGAAAATTCCGTTTTCTCTCGAATTGTGACCCTACAAACCCCAGATTTGAAGTTTGAAAAAAAAGAAAGTTTGAAGAAATCGTCCAGCCATTTAGTCTGCATTCGAGCGTACAGATCGACATACAGATAGAATTGGCAAACATACTATTTCGTAACAATGTACTAGTAATATCAGAATTGATCATAATTTCGAATTTGAACATTTGTATGAAACTCAAATTTGTCCACAAGTGCAAATAAAAGCTATATACGGTCCAATTTTATAATTTTCCTTTAGAGCTAGCAACAAATTCTTAAACTGTGCATGTAGTATATATTTTGAACAAAATGCATTTGATTTAATGGTTTTTAGATAAAAAGTGTGTACTCTTTTTTGTTATAAATTTCTTATGAATTTCAACAAAATGTCAACAGTAAAAGCTACCTAAAGCCCAGTTTCTAGTCCCAGTGGAACTAAATTTAGGCAGTTCAACACTTCTATTCTTTAAGCGGATGCTTAAAGCTCTTCTTAAATTTTAGTACAGCGTATATGTAGATGTGGAAAAATATTTATAAAAATTTCCGGCCGAACAGGATACCAGGATTAAGTCTGGAAATGATTAAAAAAAATGCATTGATGCGATATCGCTGCTTGATTACGATGCTTGTGCACAACAACATAATTTGCGTTCCATAACGCACAACTGCGGGTATAATTTTTATACGACTTCATAATGTCAGCAGCCTTATTATGTTTTACCATTCTCATTACCTAGCTATCGTAAATGCAAAATTGTGATTATGTGTATTTCGGTCGCCCATATAAGAATAGTTTTTGTTATACCACACCTCTTAATTGCTGCTTAAGAGAGCAAAAACGTTGAAATTGAAATTGCATTTTGGTAAATTATTTTATTTTTTTAACAAACGGGTCATAGATTCCATTTGCGTAATTGGTGATTATTTTGAAGAAGGATTTTGCGACATGCCTCCTATACAAATTTGTACCATACGCCGTGTGACGTGGAACACTGTCTCCCGCCCCAAAAAGTGAATTATTTCTCTTCTCACTTTTCCTTTATTTTTTAATTTGTATTTCCTTGGACCACTGTAATTACGTCACGCAACTGCAGCTCGACACAGAAACGTACAAAGTAAGCAAAGATGTACCTATTTTTGCAGTCCGCGAGACTGACTGCGAAAGCTAAAAAAACATATTTCACTTAAAAATCATCTAAATTATTATGGAATAAATTCTGGACATTAAATAATAAAGAAAAACAAAAGTAGTTTCGGAAAAACTTTAGACCTTATGAAAATGACATGATTTTGGTCGAAATATAAAAATCTTATAAATTTTCAAAATATGAGTTCATAATTGCAATAAATGCAATAGATAGAGAAACAATATGTATTTTGTAATGCAATAGTTAACAATGTTTAAAATAAAGTTTTAAGCTTCCAATCAAAAGAACTCGACGAACGATGAAGTAAATCGTTTGGGTATGGTTTAGTTGAGAATCAAGTCAGAATTTTAGACAAGTAAAATGAAGAAAAGTCATAAAGGGTTCGAGGATATTAATCTAATGATGAGACAGAAATGATAATATTTTTTTTAAATTGACTGTACTCTGTAAACTATACATTTGTGACTAAAGATTTAGAAAACTGCTACGAAATATTGACGAAACTCTTTACAATAATTATTAAAGTAACTTTGTTATTAATACGTGCGTTCGGTAACATAGTGCTTAATAGATATAACAGCTATGATCACGTACACTGCTACAAACATTTTATTTGGTTGCTACGTTAAAGAAACATGTTGCCGAGCGCGCATAATAAGGCTCTAATTTCATATGTTTTACTACCATCTGACTTTTTGCAATGAGTTTTTTCATTCTAGGAAGAATGTGCAATTTTCCAATGTGATAATAGATATAATAGATACAGGTGCTCCTACAAAAAAATAAAAAGAAAATAACCGAAGCTAACTCACTTTTGTCTGCATAATAATTTGATTCTGCTTTTGATATTTTGTTTTGTTTATTGTTACCCGTTTCAGACGTCGGAGTGTATGGAACTCAAATATAACGTTCTATACATTTTTAGCCGTATATGCTCGATATTTGTGAAACGGGGCAAAAGCTTTTTACACAATAACTACGATATGCTCTATACAAAATTAAACTAAAGTTCAGAATTCAATCACAAAATCATAATGCTGTTTGTAAAAGCACTACATTACCACATGCGTTTTCTGTGTTAAACTGCGTCTTTGGGAAATCTTGTTACAGGATTATTAGTGTTAATGAAGAGATCTGCCCAGTAGGTGAATTTGTCAATGATTTTCCTTTCAGTGTAAATGAACTTACTTATAGAATTATTTTATTTATTACTCAAACCACAATGTGTATTAAGCCAAAATTTTGGCTTTATCCTGCGCCTATGTTCTGGTCAAATCTATTTATTTACATTTTATTGCTGATTGAAATTTTCGTGTTTCTTTTCCTTAAAGATAAGTTTAAATTACACTTCTAATGACCGACTTACTAATGACCATTATTGGATTTAGGTATTTGTAGACAATTAAAATTGTTGGAAAATATACTAGACTGTTAAAAGAACATATTTAAATTTTAAATATTAATCGATATCTAATGCAACTCGATTTATAACAACTCGAATTTTGCTTGAAAATTAAAAGAAAAATATATCTCATGAAAAAAGACCCTTTCGAAGAAAAACCCCACCTTTGAAAAAAAAAATTAATTTTTTAGACTTAAATTGAAAGACTAAAAACGAGTATAAGAATATTAAATCTAAATTATGTAAACGAAACCCTAAATTAATGTAGCAAATTACATTTAAGAATGACTAAGTTTTCTGGTTCTACCATCTTATTTTTTTTTTTTTTGATAAAAATATTGTTTTTTTTTTATTTTATGTTTAAGAGAAAATTAACCATTTCATTTTAGTACAAATATTTTTGGGCATTTCAGTTCCTCTTATATAAAAAAAAAAAAACTCAAGAAAATTTTAACAAAATTGCTTTTTAATTTGAACGGAAAAATTTAAAAAATACAAAATATTATATTAGCTTAGCTTTGTAGTAAATTTCAATATTTTTTTTTTATATGAAAACCTATATTTAGTTTATTAAATTTTGTATATTATTATTTTTTTTTTAAATTGGATAAATATAAAAAAAAAAAAACATTTTTCACAAAAAACAAAACAGACATTATACACTTTATTCTTGAATTTATCTTCACATGCAACATAAAGCACTAACGGAACAACACAGCTGATGACAGAATTTACACTTTTTAATTTGAATATTGTGTTGTGGTAAATTATTTTATTTTTGAGTTTAGGTCTTAGGTTAATTTTTTTTATTGGGTTGTACCACATCAAATATCCGATTTTATAGTAAAAATTTGAAAGTCAATATTATTTTTTTTAATAATAAAATCCCAATTAAAATAGGATCCGTTGTCATCTATAACTCTCGTGATTCAAGGCCAAATATTCCTTTGTTGTAAACAAAGTCTCGGCACTATGAAATCTTCTAAGGCTTTTATGACTTCTACTCGTTTTCGGAATGCTGTCTGCCAGCAAAATGACTCCAGACTGTGAAAAAGGTAATAATTCACTGGGGAAACGTAAGGAGAGTACGGTGAATAAAGCAGGCTACTTTTCAGACAATTTTGCATGCACTATGTCTATTTGGTCACAATATTTGTTGGTTTTTATCATTTTCCTCGGTTGGAGAAATGAAAAGTTGATCGATCCTTTCGGTGTCCATAAGATTGTCACCTTATCTGGGTGAAAACCGGGTTTGGGGGTTTATTTTGGTTATTCGTCTCCATCCAATCATAGCCCAGGTCTTTTACGGTTGTCATACAGAATCCACTTTTCATCACAGATGATTATCTGTTTCAGAAACTTTACCTTTCTTTACCTTTCCTATGATAGAAAGGTGTTGACTTATTGTCATTAGGGATTACTCCCATGTTCTGTGCAATGTGCGCCACCGATTTCGTTGGATACGCATCTACAGTTACTCTAAAACATCGTCGTCAAGTACCGTTTCCGGCTTGCCACGTGGTTCGCTTTCGACGCTAAAATCTTCCGAACGAAACTTTCCAAACCAACGTCGAATGGTGGGTTCGTTTACCGCAACATCCGCAAATGCGTCATTTATGTTTTTCCCTGCCAGTTTAAATTCATAGAGAGTCAGAATTTGACCTGCCGAGATGAATGTTAAACAATTCCTAGATGTTCACCCGAGAGCTTCTTTTTTCGGACTGAGTAAAAATCTGACATTTCATGTGGTACAACCTAATATATTCAGCGAGCCAGTTGCAGGGTAGTCTGCGGAGAACTTTAAAGTTTAAATAAATCGTCACCTTAGTTGCTATTGAAGCCGCTATCTGCTATTGAAGTGGATGAAGAAACTGGGACCGCGATACTATCAATATCGCCCCTTTCCCAGTCACCAGAGGTCTAATTATGTAACGTTACGATACTAGAAGCATGATGTGTGATTTCCAAGTCACTCTATCCACGACTTATCCTGGTATTCAGTTTCGCAACAGTTTGGTTGCGATTGCTACTGCCATGGGATTATAAAAGATCGCGCACAAATACAACTGAAAATTGCTCATATAAACCTCTGGCAGTGGCAATCGAGATGCAACGGTTGTGAAACTGAAAATTGTCTGTCAGCGCCTGGCGTAACCATTCTTGTTACTTGAGTATCGTAAGGCTAAAATTGCAATTATTTATTACGATTCTGATCGCAAGTGCCGTTTTAGTAACGAGGATAGTTTTTGTCACTTCAATCCTTTTAACATTTAATTAACGATCAATTGAAAATGTTGCTTAAAAAGCTATTCTCATTACCAATCCAACCTGCAATCAAAGTTATTTGAAGCAAACTTTTAGGGTCTTTTTTATTGACAGCAAATACGACTTTGCTGCTCCCACATAATTGTCAATAATCTATTGATCTGTTGAAGTTTTGAAACTCTGAAAGTCCTATAGTTCAGTCTTCATAGTAAATTAAATGTAGCGCACTTATGATCTGTATCCAAACTTCGCTAAATATTATATATATTTAATGAAATGGAAAAAACTGTATTAAATTTGGTTCAGTCTGATGGACACACAGATACATGTATATATGTAGATTTTACATACAGTTTATCGTTTCTACAATACGTATCTATTACTAGAAGAATTTAGGTGTTATACGATATATTTCAAGTTAGGTGAAAACAACTAAGGCCCATTAAAGTGCATGTGTCGCTAAAACGCAAGTAACCAAAATGTAGATACTCATATGTGTTTTTATCATATCTTGTACTATTTTCATTGAACTATCATGCCTATGAATATCCTACAATTTAATAATAAAATAACATTGAAATGTTACACTCCGTCTAGTATGAATCGTATTATACCATATCCCTCATCGTTTCTCCCAGTCCTAATAAAAATGGCGTGACGTTGTAAAATATTTGATTAAAATGCAAAGTATGATACTCATCATTTCATCCCGCGACAATTGATTGAGATACCTTTCGGATTCCAATTCCACACCATGCTGTACAGGAAAAAAGAAACGCGCGCACAATTCAATAGGTAACTATGTACTAAGATCAGAAAGGATGCACACAAAAAGGTGCATATTTAGTACAGGGTGATAAAATGCTTCATCATCATAACCGGTGCGCTGCGTAATGGGCACAAATAGACGTCTCCCTTCGTACTATACAACATAAATAATTAATTAATATATATTATATTAAGTGTCTTCTCCTATCCCTATCACCAAAAGCTCATGGCATTATTGAAACGATTTTATTTTATTTAGTAAGTATGTGGTATATGAAAGCACGGGGACAGATAAGGGAAACAATAAAGCAAATATTTTATAATCAACGAATATTTATGTGAATACATCTGATTCAGTTCATTAACATTTAAACTTCAATTTGGCAAGATAAAGCAATTAATATTCTTATACATAATATCAACAAAAAAAAAATACTTTTTCAAAAATCAGTATCGACTCCAATTACCCCACGCATGGGGTAATGAGATAAGATAATGAGTTTCATGGCTAATGCAGAATACTAGAGTGAGACAGTACTCGTAGACACTTATGCTGGTTAAAAAAGTAAACAATATGATTTATCGCCTGTCATTAACTAGAGTCAAGCTCGGGGTAAAAGGACTTTTTGTGGTACAATTTGATGTACTTGCCTTCTTACGAAAATCCACAAAAATGATTTCTTAATTTTAATTTGTTCTTCAAAAAGTTATAATTTATCAATAACAATAAAAAGAATTAGGACTATTTTTAATATTACTATATACAGGGTTCGTTTAACTACTGTAACCTACAAAATATTAATCTTACGTAAGAAACTATGTTAGTAAAATGTGTATGTGTATCTTTTTTTAAATTACCTTTCATACAGTGCAATAAAAACTTACTACGCATTTTTTCTCAAATAATGGACTTGAAGTGAAAAATTGTTTAAAAAAATTTCAAAAACATTTTTAATTCGAATTTAAAAAGAAACGATTCATTAAATGATTTCAAAATAGGCCTGTTCGCGTACTTGACAGAGTAGCGATTTTCTACGAAATTTGACGAAAGTTCGTCCAAATTTTCGTATAAATTTGCAACTTAGTCAATTACGGGAACAGACCTAATGTTGGTAGATTTTGAGTATTGGATATGGTGATGGCACGGATTTGGTGAAGTAAGACCCAAAATAAAAAGGTAGTAATAAAAACTCAAAAACCGGTATAACTCCCAAACGGTAAAAAATTGGACCTATATAGTTATAAAGACTTTTTTGCTTAAAATTACCTCAGTTATACGAGTATGTATGTGGTTTCAATCTTTCCTCGCATTCTCCAAACGTCCTGTAGAAAGGTACTTGCTTACAAAAATATCAACAAAATTACAAAAAAGCAGCTCTCCCCAACGCGAACGAAGCGGGAACGTTAGAGCCGTGTTGAGAGCGATCTGCCAGAGTACGAATGTGAAACTTAAAAAAGTAGTTAGTTACATACAAAAAACTGGTGCGCCTTTTTAAAAAAAAAATGTGCAGGGTAATGGATAGTGTTTCAAGTTGCGTGGATTTTATGTGTGTCTCGTTACCTGTCACCACGTGGCCATAAAACCCAGCCATATGCAATAGGTTCGTTCGCGTACTCATATGTAAGCGTAATATTAGAAAAAGAAATAAGGTCTGTTCCCGTACTCGGGGATTTCTGCGTATTTAACAAATTTTGGTCAAGTTTTGTAGAAATTCACAACAAGATCGAGTACGGGAACAAACCTATGATATTTTCTTCGCTCATTTTTCTGTAATTTTCTTCAGAGGAATTCCGCCTCACGAAGAAATGAAAGCTGTCAAATGATTTACAGCTGATAGGTTTGACACCAAAAATGAAATAAAATCAAAGGAAACAAATTTGTAGAATACTCGTTGACTTGATATGATTAGCGGAATCTCGTATTTATTTGTTTAGGAAAAATATACGTTTTCCATTGACATTTAATTTGAGAGAATTTTCTCTCGATCTTTGAAATGTGACGTTTTTCATTTTTCTTTCAGAAAAGTACTCGCACACACCTACTATTGTGATGATTTTAGTTTCATAAAACGTTCAAATTAATATCGGAGGTTTTATTTCCCTCGTTAAAATGCTTATATGAATATATGAGTGTCATTTGTGCAACAATATAAAATGTAGGTTTAATGATCTAAGACAGGGGCTTTAAAGCGCGTGGGTCATGATCCTCTGAAGAATCGCAAGCTATAAAGAAAAACAGCCAAAAGAGTTGAGTTTTATAATTTATTCTTTAATGCAACAAACACATACCAATTTATATTTTATGAATCGAAATAGTCGTAACCACCTCTAAAACAGAATTCCGAACGCAAACTTGGCTTTGTCGATTCTGCTGATGACGTCTTCTTCCATGACAACTCTGGATTGCAGAAACTATTAACTCTTGACAGTTGCCCAGCAATGCTTATTGGAGTAGATAAGTTACCTGCATGGCTGCAAGTTTTTGTATTAACTGTTTATGCTCAAACATGGGCCACATATGACAAGGCGATTGCCATTGAAAAGCTCCATAATCTTGTCATCGAAAGGCTATGTATAACTCCGTTTAGTGCGCAGCCTTGACAACTATAAAAGTTTTTCATCCTTAAACGAAAATTATGTCGCGGCGTAACACAGGGTTATGTTGCTACTTTCCCAGACTTAATAATCTTACTTCACTGAGTCCGAAAATGTCCAAATTTTATCGAATAAATTCACTCTGATGTTATAGAATTCTGTCTTTTCGGGCATATTCTTTTTCTCAAATTTCAGAGTTTTTCTCAAAATTCACTCCTTATCCAAGACGCTGTGTCGATGTCGCAGGCACCTAGGATGCCACCGTTATTCCTTATTTTATAGTATGCAACTTGTCGGAGGCACACTTCTTACCTTAGCCTGCACATGTATAAAAGCTTGTACTATGACACCACAAAGTTATACAGAACTTGATTACGAATTTGATTGTTGAAGCATACTGACAATTTCATAGCCCCTTGCAAGCCAAGAATACCTAGAATTTTCCCTCTCTCCTCATCCAGAATAGGTATGTCCAACCTCTTTGAATTGATTTTAAAAATAAGCATTCATCAGCAGCGAATTCTAGAAGTTTTTCTTTAAATAAAGAAAATAAATAATAATAATAGTACACATCTTTGCCAATTGTTATCTTGAGTTTTATCTGAGAAATGAGTTAATATCCGATTGGTAACATTTCGAAAATTCACAACCACGTTAGAGAAGTTTTCTTTTGTTTTATATAAATTGTAAGAAGGTGAATCTGTCTTTCACACCCGTAGGGGATCACGGTTCTAAAAAGATTAAAAAAACACCTATCCAAGCAATGTCTGCACTGCTGAGACTAAATATACGTATTTTCAGAAGTAGTCGGAAAAAAACAACTTCGTCGAGGTTACCGTTATTTTGCACATTTCAAAATTAAGTGAACAGGGGTCAAGGAGAAAATAAAACACAGATATTATCGTCAAAATGTTGGTGCTCTTGCTGGGATCCTTTTCGGTTTTGTTAAAAGTTAAAAACAAACATAGCTTACTCGTACATAATAATAGTATTGTATGTATATAATTTATTGAGCAAATCCTACTGAAGAAAACCGTTATTCACAATTTTGAAAGGAATGGAAATTTGGGTCAAACCATAACTTTAAAGGTGCATTTAAAAACAAAGAAAGAAAACAAAATTGTGTTTATTATTTATTTGCGTTCGGTTTCTTCAATCAAATTGTATAGTATGTACTTTACTCGAAAAGGCGAAGAACAGAGGTAGTCATAATATGCGTTCAGTGAAATTATAAAATATTATGTTATTATTCTAGTTAAAAAACAAGGGAAGCAACAGACATAATTCAAAACCATCAATCATATTTCTACCTGTGAATGTTATCTGACGGAAAAACAAGTTGAATAACATGCCTTGAAAAATGTGGCTGTGAAAAATTCTAATTTTCTTAATGTTAACGGTTATTTAATATATAATATAAATCATAAAAATGATATTTCAATTATTTTTATATTTATAACTAAAAAAACAAACGTTAGATATCGAGAAAAGAGCGATTTTTTTACATTGGACCAAATGGATCATGGCGTGTATTTGAATTTTGTAAATAGAAATTTAAAAAAAAAAAAACATGAAACAATTTTGAACAGATTTAAATTTAATATTCATTCTTTATGTTTGTATGTATTCTAAAATTCATTTACCAGTGCAATCAATTTATTTAACTTCTTAAAATCTCGTTAAACAAAATAGAAATTCATTTAGCTAGTAATGTAGTATAAAAGCAAAGGAAATTAAGGAAATAATTATGATTGAAAGATATGTATACAATAAAATATCACTGCCAAACCAATTGACTGATTATATTATAATCGATAATCATTAAAAAGCAACAACAAACAAATTGATAAATTCATTATATTAATATTTCATTAAATTTGGTTATAAATATGTGTCGCAAAATATCGTTCAATTTCATATTTTCATCTAAATGTGTCGTGTGTCGTAAACTCGTAGAAACAACAAATGCAATATATTGTAGCAAAAAGAAACAAATCTGAATAGTTTAAGCCGAAATAAATTTATTTACGACTTATTATTATTATTATTATTATTATAAACGTTGAAAAGTCAATGTAATTGATTAATCACTGCCCAGTATGAAATTGTAAGTTTCAATGTTGCTTAGGGAGAAATTTTTAACTGAACAAATTTAAATAAAATATTTATATATAAATTTATTTGTAATAAGTTAGCATTGAATAACGGGTTGAAAGAAGAATACATATACATATGTATGTATGTATCTTAGGTTTAGAATTTGGTTCGGAATAAGTGACTACGATTAATATAGCTAAACACGCAGAATGTAACTAAGGATGCGACGTATTATTACATTACCATACATTTCTATGCCGGAAAAGTTATTTCGTTTATAAATCAATACCTACCAACTTACGGATATATGATTAAACCAGTCAGTGATGAATCAGAGCCTCAAATGCCTCAATTAATCAAGCCTCGAAATAAGTCCAATCTTAAAACCCAATTTCATTTCAGAAGTTGATATTCGTTGCTGCTTTCTTTTATCGTGTGTCCTTTTACAATGGCTTCGAAGCATTGATTTCATTCATTCAGTCTTCGTTACCTAGCTACATACATTATATTAGATGATGAGCTGAAATCTTTATAACCACATTGAGTTGGTTGTAGCTGGTTGTCTTGGGCTAGTAGCAGTGCCCGCTTTTGCATTTAACGTAAAATTTTAGTCCTGATGCCCTACTATGTTTCGAATTTAAAAAAACTCTTCGAAAGTCTTTTTCGATTCTAATATGATTTGACACTCTCTAACCCTTTCAAAACGAATGCAGTATATTCCTAAACATCTTCCCACAACTTTCGGATATTGTTAAGAGTCTCACGTTCTGAAATATCATTGACCAACGTGAAACTAAATGAGGGTGTGTTGTATATTTGTTAAAAATGTTTTTGATTTACGTTGCCTTTAGCATTATTATGATATACATATTATTATATATATTTATTTCAGTAAAAATATGAAAAGAATAGTTTGAATTGATTGTGTTATACTTCTTAAATCTTCTTTTAAGGGATGTGTTCCTGTGAAAGCTTAACAATTTCATAAAATGTCTAACAGCTCCTTGACAGTCAACGTGAATACAAATTTGACATAGTTTCGTAGCTCTTAAACCCACAGAAACTAGAGCACTTCTTTGCGAAAAATATTGCCATTAACAAAAGAAAAAAAAATTACAAAACCAATAAAATGCGAATTTGTGAAATATGTATTTTATAAACTGACATCTTTCAAATAACCTATTTTCATTTTTCATAGAAAAATCTTTCAATTTCATACAAAAAATTATTATCCGCAAACTAAACACTTAACTAATGAAACATTCGAGTGACTTATTATTTGATTCTAGCGAATTACAAAGTGACGAAAGAAAATTGAATTGTTGCCAATCCGATTTATTACTAAGTGCTAATAATTCGCTTCCACTTGACTTTCGAATCGAAATACAGAGTAAGGCACCCCTGTTTAAATTAGCTGGTAACCCAAGATATCGGGCTAAAGTGTTTCTTCACTTTACTCGAGATTCTGGGTAATACCTATGTATATAATCGTGTACTAACGATATTCCCAAAGGTTAGAGCTCGTTTCGTTCACGCCTAGATTTTCTGAAATTCTGTTCACTTCGAATCGACACTGCACTTCATTCATCTTTAAAATTGTGCGACCGTATACCAATCCATATTCAAAGGAATAAAATAAGTGTTGGCACTTCGCACTAGGGATGGGGATTTTTCTTCTAAAAAATCTGTTTTTTATTGATCTTTAAACTTTTAATACATTAATCTTTTTCGTAAAGTATAAACATCGAGAAAAAAATCATTCAATTTGTTAAAAGCAGTTTACAACACTTTTTTTATCATTTTGTCGCATTTCGAATTTAATTTTGAGGTAAATATATATTAAAGTCTATTTTGTTCAAAAGTGTTGAAATATTGATGTTGTTTTTTCTTTAAATATGTATATGTATTCGTTCAAGCGTCTAATTGACACGTGTTCGTAGCGATAAGTATATAAGAAATGTCCGTAAACCTAGTGTTAAAATTGGTACAGCAGGTTCTGACGAAATGGAATTCCTCATCCTATATGATTGAGGGGTTGTTAATCCTTGAGTATTAAATTGGAATAATTTTCTTAAATGTTCCAAAAAGGTTGTCCTAAAAAAGAAAAATAATTTCAATGATTCAAACGGCCTATGACGAAGCCATAAAATTTGTTGGAACGTCAACTAACAAATGGATTGTAAGCAAAACAGCACAACCAAAGGTTAATATACTTATGTCATTGGGAAATTCTCAAGTGAGCCTAACTGCAATTTGTGGGGTTTTCGCAAAGAGCTTGCTTCCATAGTTACCACAATACCCACAACATTAGGGGAAGTACCGGGTTTAAATAATATTTGAAGGTACGCACTCTAGAGATGCAGCGATCATCTTACCTATTGGCAAATGTACATACGTGCTCTTATATCTGAAGCTGATTGCAATCAGAGGTGTTAAATGAGTTGTTTTCTTTTAATTCATTAGATATCGAAAACTGGTGTATTCAACCAAAAAGATTAAATTTCAAATTAATGGAAATAATTTTTCTTTATCTCTGCTGCACGCGTTTTATTTTGGTTTCTGTATCGATCTCTCTGGGTTCGATGTATCGACATATGCCTTTGATGTTTTATAGATATATAATATCGATATTTTTGATAACATTCCTACTTCACAGTGTGTATAAATAAACGAGTATTTACATAATATATCATACATACATATATATTTCTGCTCAAATAGTGAACCAACTTAAGATAGATTGCAGGACAACTATCAACATATGTTCTCTCTTACCGGCTTAATTTTGTATGTTTGTGTTTGACATGAAGAGAACGAGAATATCGAGCATGCGAACGATTGATATCATGTGACAATTTCTAAATCCATTTTATCTTATGTGTAGGTCGGGTCGAAAAGCGACATGACTGCAGGGTGACTCATTGATCCTCCGGCAGGTGACTTTTGAGTGACGAAATAGTCACCGTATATCTATGATTATGAGATCACGCGTACTGATGACAAATTGACAACAGGTTGGCCGACAGTACCGCATGGGATATCATAGCGGAAAGTTCTTTATTGTGTCAAATGTTAGTGGTGGAAGAAGGCCGATCTGTTTCCTAATAGAAGTAGTGGTATTAAGTCCTATATTCCTCCTTTATTCAAGATAACTTTTGGAAAAATACACTTATTTGCAGAATACAAATTTGCCTTATTGAGCATTCAAGACATGTTGATTTTGGTGAAATTTTATGCAATTTATACCAAAATATCCGACTGAAAGCAGAAATACATTTAAGATTGTTCCAGTGCTGCCACTTTGCAACAATCACAGCAAATTTGCTATTCACCCATTTACTACTTTCCTACTAAGTTTTTCCAAATTCATGGATTTTGCTGTATTTCTAACTCCCTCAGTTTGATTCTTTTTTTTTTCTTACTTTTCTTAGAATATATCTCTGGTAATATGTACATAGGTATAGTTATTATAGAAGTTATCCCATAATTCAAAAACCACCACAGTCAAAATATATAAGTGAACGCTTCTACGTTCGGGAAACTAATAGGTGTAGGAACATATGTATGTATGTACCAGATTTCTAAACTTTCAATTCAAAAGATTACGCAGGTGTTGCGGCAATGGTAATTTTGCTGAAGTCTCGCGTCTATCCACACTAAAGTGACAGCGAATTGTCGTCGACTGGAAACAAGCGCTGACAAATGAAAGTCCACATACCGGCTCGAATATGTCGTGCAGGTGTCTGCGAAACTGTAGCTATTTATTTATTTAGCTGCATGCACGATTTTTTTCGCAGTCGCCAATTATCATGAAAGATTTTGTTATGACAGTTATTGTAAAATTTATTGGATTATTGAAAAAGTACTCAATTTTATTTGAGTATCGCACGAAGGCTACAAAATCGTGAAGAAGAAGGATAAAGTGTGTAAATACATTGGTGAAATATTAAAAGAAAGTGGTAAATGGTCTTGCTTTATTTATCATTAAAATAGTAAACAAAATTGCATGTGACTTTTTGCTTCGGAAATTGTTTCTTAGTCGCAGCACTGGTTCATCCCTGCTAGAAGTATCATAGTGGTGGTCACCCTTGTCAGTACACTCAGTTTAATCAGTAACAAAAAGTCACTCGTACGAATCTATTAGAGCATCTAGTCCCTGCGACTGCCGTACAAAAAGATGCTAAGCAAAGGTTTCTGATTGAGAATACATTTTCCCCATTTGAAGCAGAGAAAAAGGTGCTGATAAAAAAAAATAATTTGATTATATTATGTTTTTAAATCAATATTGAAATCGCACTTACATACGTTCGAAAATGTTTTTTAATTATTTTATTTCGAAATCCTTCGTACTTTACTCTCAGTTTTCATCTTTATTCAATACCGTTAGTGTTAAAATTTTCACTTTGTACGCCGGTTTCACATCCACCACTATCACAACTACTGTACATGTACCATTAAGATATCATAAGATCATAAGCTTTGGGCATTGATTTACATTAAACAAAAAGAAACATAAAAGATATTATATTCGAACTAAATAACTACCTCATGTTTTATAGAAACTGAAACTTAACATGTTTGGGTGCAATCAAAATATAAGTAAAATGGTTTTTTAAAATCAAATATTTAAAAGTAAAACTAAGCAAAATTTAACAAATTTTATACTGAATTTATATTACGAATAGTATATATGTATGTGGTAAAGAAATTCAACGTCAAATCACTAGAAACAAAAAAAAAAAAAAAGCAATATACGTGTAAAATATAGTATAACAAACCTTCTAAATCAATTTTTATTACTTACATACTTAGTTTTATTTGCATAATTTGTTCACATACTAGGTACATTCTTTTGCTCTAAAAATGAATTCAAATGGGGATTCGACATCAGGATATCAAACTCAATGTGGCTGTAGAGCCTAATTAAAAAAAAATAAGAGGATGACAAAAGACCGTTTCGATTCGTTTATCCTTCGGAGTGTAATGCTTTCAAACACCTCACTAGGTAGTACTAGAATCCAACAAATTTGCCGAAATATTCCAGAAAATAACTAAACAAATTTAAATGAACTTTGAATATCAGCACTCGAAAAATTATTAAATATATATAATTAAAACCTACAAAAATTAGAACTTTGCAACCTGGAAAACAAACATCAACAATAATGTATCATACATAATGACATTATAAGCATAAAACAATAAAATGTGTAACTATCTAGAACAAAACATACTCGTATTTTATGTGAATTTTCACTAAAATTACTCACATTTATAATTGATCTATATATCTTTGGTCACAAGAAAAAACAGCAAAAGTCGATATATTAAGTTAATGATAGATACTACAGGGTTCATAAATATATAAAGTTATTTCTCTCAATTTTGTAGGTCGCTATCTCTAACGGCTACAGAATTATGAGCAGATGAGTAAGAAAAAATCTGAAAAATGGTAAAAATGTACTTATGCTTTTATTCCTCATGACCACAGATAATATACATAAAGGGTATACGTAATTTTTAGATAGATAGTATCTTTGAATTCTCTATGCTTTCTTCTCTATGGTGAGTAGAACCACCATAACCCTGTTTCACGCAGGTACTGGCACCTGTAATGTACAATCTCAAAATGGAGGTGTTTCAAATAATTTGTACAGTTGTAAAAAATACTAGTTTTACAGGAAAATTGTACAGAAGTACAATTTTTATCATTTGTGAATCAGTTTTTGTAGATAGACGATGAGTGCTACAAAAATTAAGGTGGTTATACATTTTAAAGGAAACTTTGAATTGCAATGGCGATAACAAACTGTTCACTCCCTCTGAGTTCTTCCTATTTTAATCAGAGTTCCATCTACAATATTGGACCCAATAGCCAATTTTCTTTAATTTTCTTCTATGAACTTGCCCGTTCTAGATTTGTTCACTTTCTGACGTTTTCCACATCTGTGTTTTTGAAAAGAGTAAAGTATAATACAGTATGACCTTGTTTAACGCAAATCCTCGATTATCGCAATAAATAAAGTCTTACCATTGTGACTCAGCATGTGTAACTCTTAAAAAAAAAACATTGAACTCGATAAACCCAACTTGTTTTTTTATAATATCCTATTTTGTTTTTCAAATTTTCTTTTGTACATTTCTTTTATGATATAGATATGGCTCGATGAGTGCACCTTTTCATAAATGTATGTATGTCCGTCCATAAGTGCAGCTTTTCTTTTTTTGCGTTTTTATAAAATTTAAAAAAAAAACAATGCCCGTTAGTAATAGAAACACTAAAAGCAACTCCTAAAGTCGCTATTAGTTAGGTGATTGTAAGTTGCTTATATACGTATTTCGTAGTATTCAAAAATTCAGAATTAGACAGTTACATATAAAACTAAAATGTATTTAACCATTTCATTTACCAAATTGAATTTAGTTTAATCACCTAGCTTTAACAATTTAAGAGAAATAAACAATTGTTGTCCGTTTAGACAGCAAAACGAGAAAAAAATCAAAAATATAAACAGCTGATTATTTTTGACTTGCTACGAATCGTAGTAGAGACTTTTCTGCCATTTTGTGTAGCAAGGTTTCTGTGCTGCTACCGCTATTGGGCATCCTGGTGGGCTGCTACGCCGTAGCACTTATGTACCGAACGCGCCCATTTTGATTTATTTTCAAATTTTCGCTACTGTAAGCTTGCATAGCTGACTTTTGATATATAGAAGAAATTCAATCCAAATTTCGGACTAAAAATTCTGCAGTAGTATTTTTGTATTGTAACTTCTGAAGTCAAAAACGTTTTGTTGCTCACTTTCAACAGAAGCTAAGATCTCTGTTGCGTTATTTGCAAAACCTCAAACCCATGACCTGCTATTTATCCATGTATGTATCTAAAGAGAGTGTAAAAAGGTTTTTTTTTTATTTTCCTTATAAATGTTTGTTAGACCTCCTCAATTCACTTTTCTGTCATGCAGACTTAATCTCAAAGAAGATGTACTACCTAAAATAGTTTGAACTGAAAGTGATATTCAAAATGTCAAAAGTTTCGACCCTATGACAAACGAATTATTTTTAGTTTGTAATATGATTAAGAGATGTGTTTAGTTTGTCTTGTACTATTGAGTTTACGAGTATACAGACTCAAATTCAATACACAAACTTAATGTGTGTACCTAGTATTTGATGTTTCCATTTTCGAAAAATTTAATTAGTTTAACTGTATGTAAATAACCGAATAAAATAAACTTTGATTGATTTGAATACAAAAAAAGAAAAAAAAAAAACAAAATACTGTATAAATATAAAAGAAATACTATATAGAAATAATATTGCTTAACAATTATATATGATTATTATAAAATGGATCAGCATCAAAATATGTCTTAGAAACTTATTGTCATAAAATATTATAAATAATATCGTATTCGAAAAGAAAACAAAACACAATTTGCTTTTTATTATTCACATTTCACTTCACCTCGCGTCGAATCACCGCACAAGCAAAAATAGGTGGAACAGTTTAGATGTTAGAGCCATTTTTAAGAAAGTAGTTTAACCAATGATAAAGGATTTACCCAAGTCCAAAGCAATTAGAGTGGTTTACGAAAAGTAGACAGAAAATATATTTAATCATAGTTTTCCTGTGCGAATTTCTGAACCAACAAAAATAGTTTAACTCAAATTCGGTGTCTTTAAAAACAGTTAAATTGTGCTGATGGTTGTATTGCGGTGATGGTAAAAGGAACTTTTGTTTGTATTGTTTTCGTGAAAATTTTCGAACTCGAGATTTTGATCAATCTTGACATGGGTCTTGGAATTCTGTCTGTCCGTTCACCTGTAGATTGCGCTGTACAGCCGTTTAGGCTGGTTGGATTTCCTTAACACAGATATGAATCTGGAGTCTATGCCTAGAGGCGAAATTAGAATTTTCATTCTAGCTTGAAAATTAACGTCAATTTAAAAAAAAAATCAATTGTCTCAAAAACTGCTCTAACGATTTCGACAAAAATGCATATATGTGCCTGCCGGAGTACCGCAGGGAAGTGTTCTTGGTCCGGTCTTGTTCTTACTGTATAGGTATATTCGAGATATACCGCAAGAAGAAGCCACTGTCATAGCTACGTTCGCAGACGATACGGCTATATTAACAACAGATAAATCAGTAGAGTCAGCAACTATAAAGCCCCAACGAGCTTTGGACAAAATTTGCGAGTGGGCAAAGATTTGGCGCATTGCTCTCCACGAGACCAAATCAACTCATGTTAACTTTACTTACAAACAAATTAGCAACCTACTCGTTTTCATTAACTCGGTACAAATACCGTATGAATATGAAGCTAGATATCTGGGGATGACACTAGAAACTAGAGTAGAAACCGCACGTTGAAAAGAAACGCGACGAGCTTGAAAATAAATTCAGACAAATGTATTGGCTACTTGGAAGACATTCCAAATTAAGCATATATAACAAACTGCTTTCATACAAGCAAGTGCTTAAACCCGTTGGACGTACATATGGTAAACAAATTTGGGGTTATACCAAACGAAGCAATAGATATCCTACAATCTTTTCAAAACAAAGTGCTAAAAGTCATAGTAAATGTCCCATGGTATATCATAAACAATGATATCCACAGAAAACTCCGTATTCGTCTTCATGGTCATTGCAACAACGTTATACTCCAAATTCTGGACGAGGCAAACCTTGTGCACCGACTACAAAGAACGGGTTTTAGCAGGTGCTTTTGCGTGCTGCCCAACGCAAATATTTTTCACGTGTGAAAAAGATTTTTTCTACACATTTATCAAAAAAAAAAATTGCAAAGGAAGTTTGAAATCAAGCAAGTATTTGAAGCGTAAAAATAAATTTAACTAAAATTTGTATTTATTGAAAAATATTTTACAAAATTTTCTCATTGTTGCTGGCGTTTTCTCTGACATATGTACACAAATCAATTGCAAGTGAACATTTTCGATGAAAGTGGACTTCTTTGTAGCTAACAGACGATATAAGGTTTCTAGAGCTACTGGTTGATTCCTATGATTTTGTAGTTCTGATATTGGTAGGATGTTTTGTTCCAGCATAAAATTTTCATTTCACCTTTTATTTCCACCCACAATGGTAAGCCGTTTTCTCCAGTTTTTGAACGATTCCTTGCTTTTAAAACCTTCCGCATTGGCATGTTTTTTTTATATCATTTATTTGGCAAAAAAAAGTACAATGTACTGGGTACTGAATGCAATTAACTAAACAAAATTTTAAAATAATTATTAATAGAATTTTTACAGATTTGTTTTTAACCAAAAAGCAAGCCTTTTTCTGCCTTCTTGAATAAAGCCCGTATCAATTTTTATCATTTTAAAGCTTAAGAGTGATTTTAAAATGGAAAAGAGCAGTTAAGACTAGCAGCGATATCACTCCTTCGATCACAGTTTCTGCTTAATGCTCTTTGCATATGGTCGCTGTTCGATATGAAGTACAATTGTTCCACTTTTAATGCCTGCAGTTTGTGTACTATACTTGTAGGTATATTGAACTAGCTGATATTGAATTTTGGAAAATGCTGACACGTGTTTCATTATTAGTGTTGTAGAGTAGTATAAGTTTAAAGAAATCCGACTGAACAAATATTTTTTTCCTATACAAACTTTTTTACCCTGTTACCCCATTAGGACTTGAATTCTTTCTTAGCGTGTGCCTATGTCATAAAATGCAACTATTGTCCAACATAGTTGTAACTTCAGCGGTTTCGGCTCGGCGATATATTTAAGATAACGAAAGAATAGTACATAACGTCATGGTACGTAATTCTCGTAAATAGTATGGGGTGAATAAAAAAAAATTTAAACAAAGAGAAACATAAGCATTACAAGGGGGGAATTTCATCTCCGAAGCCGGTACCGTGAGTTGAAGTAGAAATTTAAGTGGCGTTCCTCTACTGGCCAATGTATGCACATCGATCCTTCTTCTTCTAGTCAGAACCGAAATCTGATTTATTTCACACTTTTAAGCTGTACGTGGTATGAATACACACTACATGGAATTTTTAGTTTGAAGTTTTGACGATAAACACTGTGAATTGTTAAAAAAGAACTCTGATGACTCACCTACGGATACCTGCGGTAAGCTTAGGTACCATAAAGCTAGTATTCTAGCAGGATCAGGTTCCCCGAATTCATCTATAATGACAACAATAACAGCAGAAGACCGAACTGGAAACACATCCTAAAAACTACATGCGTTCGACTATTATCATCAATCAACCTACCTGAAAGAAGTACATACTCTACAATCGTTGAAGATATATGTACAAGGCATTTTTTCGACAGTGGTTAAAAATTGCAAATATTAAAAGATAGCAGTTGACATTAAGCTAATATAATTAATTGAAATCATTGTTTGCTGCACTATTATAAAGAAGGCAATTTTTTTTATCTATTGGTTTGAATATTTGGTCCACCTTGACTTCGAACGTATGTCGACTTATTTCGATAAAATTGCTTACTTTCGAATTTATGCTGGATTTACATGCCTCTGCAACTGCAATCCGCAAAATGCGAAATTATACAGCAAATGTTTTGAAGAATGAGCGATACACAAATTTCAACGATTCTCTTACTCTCTTGGTAGGATTCTCTTACTCTCTTGGCAATTGCTGGCAATTGCAATTCAAACAATTAGCGGTATTCAAAATTTCAAATTAAAATTGAAAATCAAATTAAATCTTAAAAAATAAATTATAATGAATTCTGAACAAAAAAAAAGGCTTTGAATACGATTTTGGCTTTGTTGATATTCGATGAAGAAGAACAGAAGCCAAACAGAGTAAAAAGATCCTTTTAGGTACATCCATACCTAAAGCAGAGATCAAATAATGGAGCCTCTTTAAGCATTTTCATCTCAATTAGGGAAATAAATGACCCACAATTATTTCGTAAATAAAGAGTATATTGATCTCAATTTGAAAAATTACTCCTGCTAATTAGAACCCTGATTGAAAGATACGAGTAGATTTGGTAGCCTATTTCCGCCAAAATGAGTTTGATAATAACCACGAGGAATTTGTTTAAACCTGAAAAATATAACTTGTATAATATACATAGATTTACATTGATGTAGATATTTGGCTACCGGTGAGCTTCAACAGAGTTTGGCGTTGAGCTACAAATGTTCTCCAGCGATGGTACACATTTTAATAGAAACAACTTTGGCTATCACTAAAATATTGCATAATATTGTTTTCCCTAAATTGAGTGCAGAGAAATTCCAAGAAGTTGCAAGTTCTTTCCAAAATATATGGAATTTTCCAAACCCCTGTACATTCAGGGTCGGAATTCTTCAATTACAGGTAGCTTTAGGAATATTGTATTGTATTGTTGGCAATTTGTGATTTCAACTATTCGTTCCTAATGTGTGATACTACTATAGGTACGAGTACATAGGTATCAGACTTGGCTTGCGTAGAATATTTTTGTTTGTTTGGGATATGTACATACGTATGTATGTATTACAACTAAAAGACAGTAATATAGAGACAAGCGACTTGTATTGCCCTGCCCCCGGAAACCCTAAAAAACAAATGGCAGCTCTCTCTCTCAACCCGTATCTATAAATACATGTGAATCCTTCTAAAAACCTTCAGCACCGTGAAAGGGAACAACAATTTGGAAAGAGCTACTTATGTACATCCTCTCAAAAGAAATAAAAAAATGAGATGAGCAACTGATTTTGAATTCTTGACAATCAGTTTGTCAAAAGGGTAATGTTCCTAGTTGTCATTATTCTGTCCCTGGCAACTTCTCACTCTTTGGGGCAGCATTCAACGCACGATATTTGCTGTGTTCCATTTATGGTGGCAAAGTACTTCTCTGCAGCGTGTGAATAGATTGCATAAAACAAGCAAAATAAATTTTTCGCAACCCCGAAAACATAAAAATTTCAAATATTTAAGAATTGGCAACCCGAAAAGTATTTCAAAATATTTAAAAATTCTACAGGAGCGTGATAGTTTTATTTACTGGAAACCCGAAAATGCTAATCTAGTGGAGGATGGCAATAGCTTAAAGAAGCCCTCAAAATGCTTATCCACCTTGCGGAATATATACGCGTAAGTACTTCTGAAATACTTTGTCTTATAATCTGGTGTAGCTCTTTATGGCTGCAAATAGCTACGCGTAGTTTACCATCTCCAATGGAACGCATTAATTGTCATCGATGTTAAATTAGCTCTTCACGTTTCATATTTCAAAGTGGAGCACAACAAATAAATAGTTTTTCACTTAGGCTTAGAATCTATTATTTAACTTTGGGTGTTTCAAGATAATCTGTTAAAATAAAAGTTCTAAGTCAGCTTTCACTCTTGAACCGCACTTATTTATTTATTTATATCTGAGGCCTTCCACCACTCAATTTTCTTTCGTAAATCGGACAGATTTCAAAATTATTCATTTTCCCTCACTTCTTCGATTTATTTTTCACATCCATTTTCAATCAACATAAACAGAAAGGGACAACTTTTACGTTTAAATTCATAAACATCAAATTTGCGGGACTGCAAGAAGTTGAGATAAATTGAACTTCACGATTCACGCCGAAGCCTCTAACTAATATTGTGTTGGGGCGGCTTCACGTACATTTAACTTTTTGGACAGCTCGCGATCAAATGTCTCAAAAAATCGAGATTCGGAAAAGTTTTGATTGATTTTTTGTGCCCATCGAAGATAAGTGTGATCTACATAAAAAATGATTGATCTGAATATAAAAAGATTGATCTTTTTGCCCAATCGGAAACCATATCATTCTACGTTTTCACTAGAACCAAATAACATGATTTCAAATGAGTCATGTCAAACCAAATAAGCAGAATGTGTCAATCTGCTTATTTGGTTTGACAGTTTACACAACAAGAGGACTTTCCAGGCTCAAGTTCGAATATTTGACATGTGTGTAACTTGAGACGATCAGTTGTTACTCCCCTCATAGGAGAACTATTCTCATCAATTCGTATAGCTGATATTTTTAATTTAATTACTCGTATATGTGTGCATGAGGTAATAATAAAGCAATGTATGTCATTGTCATATTATTACCTTAGAGATGTCAGAAATGACTCTGCTTGAACATGGAACAACATTCAGTGGCTTGAATTTGTATAACTTTTCCGACTTGTCGAGAACGATACAAGAATGTCATACATTTACTACCAAATCTAATTCGGAACGTTTCTTCCCGACAAATTGGAAGATCCGTACGAAATAATCCCGCAGAGGTTACAAATTCTTATTTGACTGATTTTCATCCAATTCAACCATTCGTGCGGCCCACAGCACGAGTGGTTGCGAGAAAATAGGCCAGGCCCTGTATTGTGCTGTTAGCGCCAAAATATTTTATTATTTACAGTTTGTCAAAACCCAAATTTCATAAAAATCCGTTCAGTGGTTCTTGAGTTAGGCATATGGGAAAATCATTTGAAAATATTTTAAACCCCTCCCATATCTTACTCCCCTCTATTTGATTTCGATCAATTACAAGTGGAACTACTAACATATTAATCTAAGTCTACGTGGCAAATTTTATCGGAATCCGTTTTGGAGCTTTTCAGTTAGTCGGCTAACAAAGATGATTTAAGGACTTTTGAAACTACTCCCCTACATTTCGCTCACAAGAGGACCAATTTCGACAATTTTTGGACGAAATGATCTACGTATCAGGATATACATGCATACCAATTAAATAGCCGTGTGAAGACACACATATGGGCTGACATGGAACAAAAAGTGTTTGCTTGACCTGACCCTTTCGAGTATGACCATAGTTTGGAGCTTAGCAAAGTGATAATTTTTCTCTGAATAGTAGACAAAATACAATTTACTAGGAATTAAAAGTGATTTTCTTCAGTGCCTACAATAAATCGAATCTACTTGAATTTTTCCGAATCTGCTCCGATCACAGTTTTCAAAAGTGCTGCCAAAAACGAGATCTCGTTTTCCGACTTAATGAGAGTAAACATCGTACAAAATCAAGCCTCCCAGATCACAATTTACGGATTGATTTTGCACGACTTTTCCCACTTATCGAGAGGGAACGTTCCGAATTTTCTACCAAATCGAATTCGGAACATTGCCTCTCGACAAATCGAGAAAGCCCTACAAAAACAAACCGCTGAATTGCCCAATCGAAAACCAAATAAGCGGGCAATGTATTTAGGTGTGTACTGAGCCTTAAATTCATGTCACAATTAAAATATTTTTTTCATCAGTATCTCCATGGCAACGCTGCCTAGTTTTTGACAGCTAAACGTCAAGTCGAAAAAAGGTTGTACAATCAGGTGCTGTGTTTCCTAGTAGTTGCCGTGCGGTTGGAAGGAAGGTTATTTTTGAAAAATGGCATTTGCAAATCGTGTTTTTGCTAGTATCAGAAGGACTAATAATTTTATGCGATATTATAGCATCCGTTCGGCATGTTATCGTCGTCAATTCCTTCAATCCGTTCCCTCTATCGAGTCCCGAAATGCAGGTAAGTCTCCATACGAAACAATTATTAGGTTATGAACTGAAATTAGTAATTATAGGAAGTACTGTCCTGATCCGCAAGCTCAGCTCGGCTAAACCCGACGAAAAGTCTCATACTATCATTCGAGACGTAGAGCGTCCCATAGGAAATAGTAATAAACATGAATTCCAAGCTGAGACCCGAATGCTTCTCGACATAGTCGCTCGTTCGTTGTACTCGGAAAATGAGGTGTTCGTTAGGGAATTGATATCCAATGCCAGCGATGCTTTGGAAAAGTTTAGGTATACTATTCACACGGCTGGTGAAAATGAGAAAAATTATGAAAACCAGGATCGTGCTTTAGAAATTCATATTGGAACAGACAAGCAAGGGATGCAGTTAGTTATTCAGGTAGGATACAACTTTGAGCAATTCGTATCATGTACTAAATTTATTTCCTGTACTAGGACACTGGGATTGGTATGACCGAGGAAGAACTAATCAACAATCTCGGTACAATCGCACGATCTGGATCAAAGAAATTTTTAGAACAGATCAAAGAGAAGGGAGGTGCTGTGCAGAATTCTTCAAATATAATTGGACAATTTGGTGTTGGGTTTTACTCAGTTTTCATGGTGGCAGATCGTGTTGAAGTTTTCACCAAATCGTCCAAAGTTGGTTCACGTGGCTTGCGGTGGTCTAGCGATGGGTCAGGCTCGTATGAAATCCAAGAAGCTAAAAATGTTGTCAATGGAACGAAAATTGTTATTCACCTGAAAACTGAATGCAGAGAATATGCTGATGAGGATAGAATAAGGGCAGTAATCAAGAAGTATAGTAACTTCGTGGGAAGTTCTATTTATTTGAATGGAAAACGAGCCAATGACATTCAGCCGGTTTGGCTGATGGAACCAAAAGATGTATCTATGGAGCAGCATACTGAGTTCTATAGATTTATTGGAAATACGTTCGATGCACCAAGATTTGTGCTGCACTACAAGGCAAGTAGATTTGTTTTTTTTTTTTTTTTTATGAATTACTACCTACATAATGTCTAAGCAAAGGGAATCGAATTAAAATTGTTCTCGTTTCGTTTGATATATTTGTAACCTTAGCACCGTTTACATACAGTATCGGACAAAACATTTAGAACTAGAAGTTAAACCAAGCAATTTCTTCAAATTCATAAATGTTATTTTTCATATATTATGAAAGATTTGTATTTAAATTATACGAAAATAAATAATTTTCAAAATCATAATAAACATTTAGTAATCTATGCTGAATTGTATCAAGCAACTTCAAATTAACACGCGACAAAACAATTGCAACTGAAGTGACATCAATGCCTAACAGCATATTAACCGTTACATAGCAGTAGTTTTCCATTATTTTTGAGTTGTATTGTATTGAGCATATGCCTGAAGCGCGTGACCTGAAGGTTCATTTACGAAAATATTTTTACAGAGTAGATCTCCGGTGATATCGGTTTCAAGAGAAAAAAAAGTTAATAATGGCACCTAATAAATTTGGTGATGCGTTAAGACAGCGTATTGTAGATGATTTTATTTCGGGCATTTCACAAAAAGATATTTTAGAAAATACAATTTGCATAAATCGTCGGTTTCACGAATTATAGGTCAATATTGCAAAACAAAAGTAGCTGTTGTGCATCGCGGCGGTCGACCACGTAAAACAAACTCCCGAACGGACTCTATGTATGTTAGTAAGAAAAGTTTAAAAAAAAATCCCTTCATATCTGCGCCGAAATTGGTTCAAGAGTTCCAACTAACAGTAAGTGCTAGGACGGTATCTCGTCGGCTGGCCGTTGCTGATTTGTGCACTTTTTGATCTGCTAAAAACCCTTAAGGAACATCTTTCTTGGGATATACAGAAATGGAGTGGAGCCCTTTTTAGTGATGGATCGAAGTTTAACATCGTCGGTAGTGATGGAATAACTTACGTTAGAGGACCACTTGGCAAGCGACTTCAATCACGTTATTGCTTAAAAACTGTTAAGCATGGCGGAGGGAATGTGATGGTGTGGGGTAGTTTTTCTGCTGGTGGTTTGTGGCCATTGCATCGCATTAATGGAATAATGGACCAATACGCATACAAAAGTATTTTAGAAGATATTATGTTGCCGTATGCGGAATGGGAAATGCCGTTGCGTTGGGTTTTCCAGCAGGACAATGACCCGAAGCACACGTCTAGGCTAGTCAAAACTTGGCTCAGTGATCACAATGTTACGGTTATGGATTGGCCACCGCAGCCACCCGATTTGAGCCCAATAGAAAATCTTTGGGAGATCGTCAAAAGAAAAATCAATCGGGAAAATGTTAGAAGTGCGGACGAATTCTTTAGAAGAATAGAGATGGCTTGGAATGAAATTCCATTAAATATTATACAAAATTTAATTGAATCAATGCCATGTCGGTGCAAGGCAGTTATCCAAAACAATGGGTTTGCCACTAAATATTGATTATTTTTTATTTTTTTTGTATTCGAATTGAAAGTTGCAATTGTTTTGTCGCATTATAATTTGAAGTTGCTTGCTACAATTCAGCATAGATTACGAAATGTTTATTATGATTTTGAAAATTATTTATTTTCGTATAATTTAAATACAAATCTTTCATAATATATGAAAAATATTACGTTTCTGAATAAAACATTTATGAATTTGAAGAAATTGCTTGGTTTCATTTCTAGTTGCAAATGTTTTGTCCGATACTGTATGTACGCTGGCGGATATCGGGCTCGAAATGTATTAGACTCTATGAGAGTGTTCATACATTTCAGACTTTCTATACATTTCGAGCCGGATATGTGTGAATTGTACTAAAGTATATGGATCTTTGGAGAATGTTTTTAGCGGACTTTGTTATTGCATGTCTGCAGAACGGACAAACAAGATTTTGAGATCGCCAGAACGACACCGTCGTAGCCGAAAGCGATCGCTTCATCGAATTTATATAGAGGCGTTTAACAGTGCTTTTCAAAAGAAAACTATAGCTAATTGTGACATTAAGTACCCAGCACAGATTCTATGTAGAAAAGGTGGCAACAATATCGTACTGCGTAGCTCGAAACATACATAAACCTATGTATATGCAATAAACTCAACGAAACGATAAGAGATTTCAATAATCAAAGATAACTAACTAAATAGAGGGTTAACCGCGTAAAAAGATACAAATCATTTGCCTGCAAAGCCATGAAAGGGCTTTAAGACAGTCAACAGAAAATGGATTAAAGCGACAGCGAATATGCTATTTAATATTTGCGGCGCATTTAGAAGAAACTTTCAAACCAATTGACGGTTATCCTAACGTGAATATTAGCTGTACCACAGACATTGCAAGTAATAATAGTAGAATCAAATTCGCCACGCTGACGGAACTTACACCTATACAAACTATTTACAAAAATATTAACGAAACGTCTGGAACAAAAATTGGACTTCTACCAGGCACGAGAGCAGGCTGGTTTCAGATGAGGGTATGGTACGAATAATCACCTACCAACAATAAAGACTCTAATAGAAAAATAGGTTAATTATAATAGACACCTTGATTTAACTTTTATTGACTTCAAAAAAAGCTTTTGTACCTGTAGAACTTTTTGCAATAATAAACTCGGTAATACAATGCAGAATTGACTACAGATATACTAAACTGTTACGACATATTTATAATGCAGCAACTGCAAGTGTAACATTACACGAAATAACAGAAAATTACCAGATACAAAGAGGAATAAGGCAGGGGGATACTATATCCCCAAAACTCTTTACGACGGTATTGGAATATGCGTTCAAAAGATTGAACTGGGACAACGAAGGTGTAAACATATGTAAATAGAGAATATCTGAACCATCTACGCTTTGCTGACGACACCATCATAAAACTGACAGTTTAAATGATGCTCAGCAAATGTTGAAAGAATTAAAGCAAACAGCAAAAAGTGTTGGACATACATTATGATAAAACCAAATTCATGACCAACTTGATGGCCAGCAACAACCTAAAAACTGACGAGGGAGATGAAGTGCAGCAAGTACACGAGTATATCTATCTCGGCCACAAAATACGAATCGGCAGAGACAAGTAAATATGCGAAATCTTCCGTCGCATCCGACTAGGCTGGGCAGCATTCTGAAAACTAAGAGACATTTTCAAAGCGGACTTACCTATTTATCTAAGGAGGAAAGTTTTTGATCAATGCTTGCTACCAGTTATAACATATGGCGCCGAGACATCGACCCTCACAAGACGGTCAATAAATAAATTACAAGTAGCGCAGAGGGCAATGGAAAGATCTATCTTAGGAAATTACTACAAGAGATAGAATACAAAAAAACAATAATCAGAGCGAGAACAAAAGTAACCGATGTAACGGAACGTATAACAACAGCAAAATGGAGATAGGAGGGGCACATTGCACGGATAAGAGATAACATTGCACGCATAGCACGAATAAGAGATAACTATGATGATGATGACGGAACTTAGCAATCTTAAAACCAACAAAGCTCCTGGCTACGACTTAATAACAGGACAGAATTGTCCGTAAAAACATTAGTTAAGCTTCTCTACATTATAAACGCTACTTTAAGATTTCAATACGTACCAAGGCAATGGAAAGTCGCAGAAAGTTGAGGATGTGAAAAGCGCCGAACGACAAAAGGTCTTAAAGAACAATTTCGTTATTCCCGATCATTTCAAATGTGTCCGAAAATTGTAATGGAACAAAAACACCTAATTTCGAATCACTAATTCTGTTTTAGAAGCAAACATTCAATCAATGAAGTGCATAGAATAACAGATATAATTGAGAAGAATCTGGAAGCCTTCGATAAGGTGTGGCACAAAGGATTGGAATTCAAGATACGGTAGGTCTTTCCCGGCCCACTATATAATATTCGAAAATCCTATCATGACTATAAACTCTTCCGTGTTAAGTACGGTAACGAATACCCCGATATTAAAAAAATCGCTGTTGGTTACAGCATGAGAGTGTCAAGTACACTGGCCCGATTGTATACTCGTATTTGTTATACACGCGAGGCATACCTCAATTAGCTTAAACTTGGACATCATCAGCATATAGATGTACAGAAACACTTGAACATTCATTAGGAAGGTTATTGATGTACAAGTAATATAATTGCTTGATTGAGATAAGCTGTGCCTGTGGGACTTTTTCAGATACAAAGGTTATCTTTAATTTCTTCGCACTAGCAATTAAAACGTTTACAGGTTTTTCCGTAGAAGTCTTTAAACGAATTTTGAATATTCGTCCCAACGAACTTGCCGAATAGCAACGTTTGACGTCGACGAGTTCGATTAAAACTATTTTCACTTTTTTTTTTTATTTGCAGACCGATGTCCCTTTAAGTATTCGCGCTCTTCTTTATTTTCCCGAAGGAAAACCAGGATTATTTGAACTTTCTCGTGATGCAAATATTGGTGTTGCCCTTTACACAAGGAAAATTCTCATTCAATCAAAAACGGAAAATCTATTACCGAAATGGTTAAGATTTGTAAAGGGTGTTGTAGACTCTGAAGATATTCCCCTGAACCTGAGCCGAGAACTGCTCCAAAATAGCGGCTTAATCAAGTACTATTATCACATTACATTGTTTTTTAATTTAAATTTAAAATTAAACTATTCTTTGTTAATAGAAAACTCTGCACTGTTCTTACGAGTCGTGTACTGCGTTATCTGCAAGAGCGTGCTGTAAAACAACCTGCCGAATACGAAGCTTTCTACAAGGAATACGGTCTATTTTTAAAAGAAGGAATTGTCACATGTCAGGAACAAAACGAAAGAGAAGAAATAGCTAAACTTCTCCGATATGACTCCTCAAAATCTAAAGATGCTAAAATCTCATTAGGCGATTACTGCAGTCGTGTGGGGGTAGATCAAAAAGATATCTATTATCTCTGCGCGCCTAGTCGTGTACTGGCAGAATCTTCTCCGTACTACGAAGCTCTTAAGAAGAAAAACGTGGAAGTCCTATTTTGCTATGAACCTCACGATGAAATTGTTCTTATGCAGTTGGGAATGTTTGGTGGGAAAAATGTTGTTTCAGCAGAAAAGGAAATGCGGCAAGACAAAACAGACATGACTGAATTAGGAGAAGGAAGTCTACGCCGTGCAGAGATTGATGAAATAATTCCCTGGATTAAGGAAAAGTTGTCGGGAAAAGTTGTGGATGTGAAAATCACCAATCGGTTAGATTCCCACCCGTGTGTTATTACTGTGGAGGAAATGGGTGCAGCAAGGCATTTCATTCGCACACAGAGTCACCAAATGCCTGAAGAGAATCGCTACGCTCTACTGCAACCGCAATTGGAGATTAATCCGAAGTAAGAGAAATATTTTCTGTGTTGTAATCTATAATTACTATTTTCTGTTCTTAGGCATTCTATTATCAAAAAATTGTACAAACTGAAGACAAGCGATCCTCAGCTAGGTGAACTTTTGACAAAACAGTTGTTTGCCAATGCGATGGTTGGCGCTGGTCTCGCTGATGATCCAAGATCTTTATTAAATACTATGAATGAGTTATTGAGTAAGGCTTTAGAGAAACATTAGGTTAGTTTCTATTTTTAATTTGTATATCTAGACATAAGTGTTATGCATTAAATGTTCACTTAAATTCAAAGCGTATAATTTGAAAACATTAATCTGGGGAAGCATGCACGGCAATTGCCAATATTATAGAAAAATAATTTGTTCTCTTTCTCTGAGTCCAGCTTCATTGATCACATTAACGACTTGTAGATTAAAAAATAGGTCACTATATCTAATGGCAACCAGCCAACTAGCTCTAAATGAACAAATAGTCGACGTAGCTCATTTAGTTTGCAGTGAACATAAAGATTCACAAGCGAAAACAGAAGTAATTAACTACTACGAAGAATGGCAAGCTGAACTTAAAGCAAGGAAAAATCTTGAAGAACTATTTGCAAGCTTGTAAAATAACATACAGGAGCTGGAAAGGAGAGTCACCTTTCTGGACAGTACTAACCCTGTCCAACCAGCCCAGCAAAAGAGAGAAAAGGAATACCACACAAACGAAGATGAAACAGTTGCATTGGAAACAGTTAGCCATCTGAAGAAAAACAAAAGACCTACGAAACAACGAAAAGCAGAAGAAAGTTCTGAAACTTCAGCAAGAAATCATAATAGTGCAGCTATGACAAAACAAGCAAACTTGTATGAAAATGCAACAATTACCACCACAAATCATTATCTATGGAATAGAAAGATTTGGTGAGTTAAACAAAATGAACGAACAGAAAACGAAAAAAGAATGTAAGTTTACATCATTCAGTAACAACAATTGGAAAATAAATGTCGAATTAACAGATGATCTGACCAAACTGAAAATGCAGTGGCACAGTAGTAGCCAGAGGACTTCACTTCTCATGTCATGAACATGATATTGTTGAATTTGACTAATAAGAGATTTAAAATCTTCGAAGCCAAAAACTTAATTAAATAAGAAAGAACAAAAAGTAATGATGGGGAATCAAGATCAAGAAATATAAAGTTGCCTCATTTTATTCTCTCTTTTCGCAATCAAGAAGATGTCGAAAAGATTTACTCCATCAAATGGATAATGGGTATTATTGTTAAGATGAGCCACTTTGTAAAACTCTAATTCAATAGCGCAATGCAAACGATGACAAGCTTTTGGGCATACCCAAACCTACTGCAGAAGAGATTTTGCTTGCGTTAAATATGAAAGAAAACATCCAACATATAGCTGTCCACTAAAGGAGGACCAGAAAGGAAAATGTATCGACTGTCATGGTGATAACCCTGCAAACTATAGAGGTTGTTCCATAGCAACATAATACCAAGCAAGGAAAAGTAAAGCCAATAGTAATCATCAACAAAAGCCATCCAAAAACATGCAACACGTAAATGCTGTAAGCAAACCATTAGACAAAACAGCACCTGCTGTTAAAAACATACATGTAGGCAGTAAATCGTATTTCCAAATTGTAAAGGATACGCGTAAAGAAAAAGAGGTTTCTGTAAAGTAAATGATTAGTACCACTATCCAAAGATTGGATAAAATCAGGATAAAATAATTAAATTACTAAGCAAAGTAGTCTTTGTGAGGAAATAACAAATTAACAATGATTAGACGTCTAAAAGTTGCAACCTAGAATGCAAATGGTCTTCTCTAACACGCATCTGAATTACATGTGTTTCTATGCAATGAAAATATTGATGTTTGCCTGATTAGTGAGAATCACTTCAAACACTGAACAAAAATTAAAATTCCTGACTACCTTTGCTACCACTCTTGACAGTGCCAGGGGAAATAGTGCTGTAATTGTAAAGAGTATATTGGAACCTTATGAATTGCCTAAAATAGCAAAACAAACCATGCAAGTAGCAACAATAAACATCGAGACCAAAGGAAAAGATTTTAAAATAGCAGCGATATACTGCCCACCCAGGTATTCGCCTTCAGATGAAGATCTTACTGACCTGTTTAAAAATTTGGTGAACAACTTTTGCATTGGAGGTGATTATAACGCAAAACATCTTCTGAGTATGAAGCTTTACAAAGCAGAAGGAAATTTTAAGTGTGAATTTATTTCACACTGACCCAAATAAAACACCTGATGATATTGTGTTCTTTTTTTATAAAAGGAAATACCCAAATCCCGGAGCACTCAGACTCCATTTTCCGTCCATTGTACTACCAGGCAGAACTCCTTTTGGTGTAGTTGTTGGAGACACTTGTTTTTTCGTTTGTCTTTTGTGCTAGGGTGGCTGTGGTTGTTGTTCACCGTCCGGGCACGAACCTCCACAGTTTGGGTCACAAACGAACACACTACCCACCACACCGTGACCACCTTTCATAACGAAAGGAATTACTAGAAACAAAGTCAAAGTGAAAAGCAGTGAAACCTATCTTCGGATCATACTCCTGTGATCCTAACATTGAATGATATATCAATAGAACAGACAAATAACACAAGACTTACAAACAAACAAAAAACCAACTGGTATGTATTTAGAGAATTAATCGAAGGAATTATTGACCTTAGATCTCCACTCAAGATAGTACATCGACCTATCAACAGAAAAGACAAGTTTTCGGTAAAACATTAAATATGGAATTTAAAGAACTAATATTGGAAAAGAAAAGAGCTCGTAGAAAATGGCAAGCGTACAAGATATCCCGGTGATAAAACTACATTTAATAGACTAAATAACAGGCTCAAAAAAAGTACCAGTGAATTTAAAAATTATTAACTAAATATATATCTTCGCAACTTAACGGCTGATAAAGTCACTGACTACTCCCTTTGGAAAGCTGCTAAAACGTTTAAATAAACCTCAATTACAAGATCCCCCACCGAAAACATTTGATGGGAAGTGGATCGGAGACCCAAAAGGGAAGGTTAAACTTCTTGCTGAACACCTGACGAATGGAATTTGTTGACAAAATAGATGAGAAATTTACGTTAAGTTGATACACAAACTATCTAATAGAAAATCACAAGGCTACGATCTTATAACTGTGCAAAACATGGAAGAATTGCCATTCATTGCACTAGTAAAACTCAAATATATAATTAATGCCTATTATAGACTAAGATATGTTCCACATTACTGGAAGGTAATTGTTATACCTAAACAAGGTAAGCCACTATCAATAGTGACTTCATATCGGCCAATCTAATTTTTGATAATATTGTCGAAAAACTACTTAAAAGATTAGACGAAATTGTCGAAGAAAGAAAACTTACCCAAACCACCAATTTGGGTTTAGAAAAAAACACTCGACAATAGACCAAGTTCATCGTGTAACTAATGTTATAGAAAAAGCACTAGAAGAAAAACATGTTGTTCTTTGTTATTTTCAGACGTTGCACAGGCTTTTGACAAAGTCTGGCATAATGGTTTAGAGTATGAACTACATCTGATATATCAAATAGATTCTTTAGAGTGCTTTATGGAAAAGTGTATTCTGAACTTAGAGAAATATAAGCAGGTCTCCCACAAGGGAGCGTTCTTGGGCCAACACTGTATTTATTATATACCAAGTGATATACCACATACCAATGAAACAATGATAGCCACATTCGCAAATCACACTGCAATCCTATCAGTTGATGGATGTGTGGTTAAAGCAACAGAACGTTACAAAATGCAGTTAACAAGATAGGAGTTTGGAAGCAACGATGGCGAATTAAACTAAATGAGACGACATCAACTCGTATCAATTTTACAAATAAAAGAATAACGAATTTCCCTATCATTATTAATAATCAAACTGTACCTTATTCTAACATAACTAAATACCTGGATATGAGTTTGGACGCTAAATTAAAACGAAAGGAGCATGTTAAAAAGAAAGGTGGGAAGTTAAATATTAGATATAGAAAACTGTATTGGTTATTGGGATATAATTCAGAAATATCCAATGAGAATAAAATTTTATTATATAATCAGATTTAAAACCTGTATGGACATATGGTATCCAATTATGGAGTTGTACAAACAAAAATAACCCAAACATTTCAAAACGAAGTCCTTCGCAGAATAGTTAATGTACCACGGTTTATTAAATACAATGGCTTGCATCATGATTTGCAGATTGACCTGGTGGCAGAGGTGATAAAAGAGAACGCTATTCGTCACAACTAGCGTCTGCGGATGCATATCAAGCCTGAGAAAACGTGTTAAATTTTCAGTCTAATATTGGTAGATTGAGAAGAGCCAAATCTCACGAACTTATTATGGGTTATATCTGTCGAAAAAGGTTTTCGATATTATACCTACACAGAGGGCTCATGCGGCTGCTTCTGTTACAAGATTGTAAAATTCGAAGTGGACTTCAACGAGGCTATGTAACATCGCCAGTACTCTTCTTTCTGACGTGTGAAACTCAATAATGTATAGATATATGAAATGTACATATGTATATGTACTTATATAATGTATATGAAATGAAATAGCCCAGATTGTTTTTATGATGACCACTGGTATTCTTTGCGTTTAAGAACATTCCACAACATGTTTGCCTTTCACCACATAGAATAATGAATTTGCTTGCATCAAATGCCTACATATGGTATATGGTTTAGAGAGGCGAAGTCGTCAGCCTTACTAACCCTTCAATCTATTACGTAGCTATACATTGTTGGAGAGAAACTTTAAGCAATAAAATTGTATATACTAACATTGATAGAAAAAAATAAAAATAAAAAAAATATATTAATTACTGCCTGTCTCCTAGGGTGTTAGGTGGTATGTTGTTAATTTTTGAATTTTACCTGTGGACGACATATTTATGTACGTCTGTATATCTAAGTAGGTGCACGTAGCGTTTCCATTCAGCTCGATCTTGTGCAAGCCGCCGCCTGTTTTGCACAAAAAGTTGATAGAGGCATCACACCATGAGGACGCGACAATACACGAAATATAATTCTATCGCGAGACTTTCAAAGCAAGTCCAAACAATTAAAAAAAAATCACCAAAATCGGTTTAATAATTCACAACCGTCTGCCTTGCGTATGGAACAATAATTGGAATTTTAAAGTATCTACGTTGCAGCGTAACCTTCCGTGCGCGAACGAAGTCGTGCTTGATCAATTGTTTCAACGGTAAATTTGTGTAGCGCCACCTATCCCCGAAGACACAAAGCTTTTAACACCCATCTTGCATCTTTCTCTATAGACTATTGTTAACGTTATTATTCATTGTCATTCCTCGGGTCTCAAAAGAACAATAATTTTTTTGTTTTTTTTTTTTGTTTTTAATATTTGCGTGCCGAATATATGAATACAGAGGAGGAGCCTGTGCACGTTGGCTTTGAATGTTTGAAGATTGTAGTGATGGGAAAATACAAAGCCTGGTAGATCATTCCACATTCGTGTCGTTCGGTTTATAAACGAATCCCTATATTTAACAGTACGACCGAAATTAGGCTTAAGGGTGAACTGATGTGATTCGAAGTATGACGTGTATTGCGGGTGAAATTTTGAAGGGGAGGAGTGCAACTGGGTGTTTCCCTGGAGCATTTTTTATAAAAAAAAAAAAGCGATAAAGTAGGGAGAGACCCGAGACATTTCGACTATGTTACAATGTCTATCACATATAAGTTTAAACGCGCAATTCGGTACCCTCTCTAGAATGGGCAGAACGGGCTTGGGTGCATTAGACCAGATATGGGCAGTTCCAGTTTTGGGCGGATGAGTGCCTTATAAATCTCAGTTGTCAAACATTCGAAAAACGATTCTGTCAAATTCATTCGGAGTTTTTATTTAACTTTAGCCAATATGAACCAGTTCACTTCAATAACAAGTCGCAGCTAATAAGAATGAAAAAGTACCCTATTCTGGTTGCAAGGTAATAAACAGTAAGTATTGGCATTTTTAGTCACCTTTGTGCTTTAGTTTTGGAAACAAAATATATGCGCGGTAAATTTATATTTGTAAAATTGTATTTTTGGTTATGGGTTTAACATTAAATTGTGCTTAGCATTTTTAAATATGTCCGTTTTAATAACGACTTGTGCGATGATAATACAAGCCGATGCAATAATGAAGTTATAGCTAAAGTACAAAATGTATAGGGGACAATAGCAACGTTTACTAAATTCATGAATGAGTGAATCAAAGAAAGAAAACAATTTACACCGATTTCACTTGAATATTTACGGCACTTAGGGTACTAGTTCAAGTAATGTCAACCCAGTCCAAAAATTCTAAGCATGATTAACATATGGAGCTTGCATCGCAAAGTTTGGTACTATTTGGTAATTGGTGATGAATGTTTTTTTTTTCTACCAAGAAAGTAAAGTGCATGTATGCAAAAATAAATTGAAATATCTATTTTACTTGTTTGTATCGATTTTAAAGGCATTTTTCCGTGATTCCTGCCCTAAACTTGAGTTGTTAAATATTGTAAAAATTATGCCGCCAAAATCATTCGTATACGACAGATTCCGTATACCCCCTTCCGAATGGTTTGAACAATTGTCTTGTCAAACAATTAAATAATTCTAAAGAAAATACGATTTTTATAATTCCAAGGAATTTTGCAGGGATTGGGTAGTTACTTTAGATACGTAGTATTTTTTTTTTTTTTTTTTTAATAATCTGCGCGCGCCAAAGGGAATATGAATACTTATATTTTTTCAGGGCACGGGCGTTTAGGAAAGTGGGGAAGATGTTTTAAATGTTTTAAGATTGTAGTGACGGGTAAATACATAGCCTGGTAGATCATTCTCCATTCGTGTCGTTCAGCTTATAAACGAATCCCTATATTTGACAGTACGTATTGTGGGTGGAATTTTGAAGGGGAGGGATGCAACTGACTATTTCGCTGGAGCATTTTTTTTATAAACAAAAGCAATAAAATAGGGAAAGACACGAGAAATTTCTTCGATGTTCAACTGAATTATGAAATTCAAAATGTCTCTATCACATGTAAGTTTTAACGCGCGATTCTGTACCGTGACTAGTATGTGCAGAACGGTCTTGGGTGCACTAAACCAGATATGGGTGTTATATTTTAACATTTATAGATGACTTAATTCATAGTTCTAACTTCTTAAAAAGACAATGTATTACATATATATTTTTTAGAAATTTTTAAAATTGCTATTTAAAGTTCCGTTCCATTTAGGAAACAACAAGCAAATTAATGTGTCCATTCGCGTGCATTTTATGTAAGTAGTAAATCATGTAAGTAAATAAATCATGAACACAAGTGATTGGTGGTGACGTAGGTATTCGTGGACATTTTGTGAAGTCTTGGGAAAACAATAATAGAATTTTAAAAATCAAATTATGCTATTGGGTCTCTTAGTAAATCTTGCCAACCGCCAAATGAAATGATTTCTACTCTCGCTATATCACTTTTTTGTACGCGTATAACTTTTTTGATGATCATTATTAAAGATTTTCAAAGGTTTGTGGTACACAAATGGTCCCAATGTGCTTTGTATTATTGCTTATGTAGTTTACATACTTCGGAAGAATTACGATTTTTTGAACGAACCCCCAACTCATTGGGAACAAACTCCGAAATTATTTTCTGTAGTGTGTTTTCACCCTTAAACAAATAATTTTCGGAAATTTTAAATTTCAGAATTCTTAGCAATTTTTTCGCTAAGAATATATTTTCCGTATTTCTGCTTAAATTATTCTAATTCCTTTGAATGTATTAAATGCATTCCTGCTTTCAATCAAATCATATACATACAATTTCTAAATATCACCACACAACTTGACTGAAGTAGTACAATTCCATTGTGAATTTTCGGACAAATTAGACGTCAGACTAAAAATCTTCAAAGCTGCTCGTTGATTGGTTCACTTTGGCAGATTACCGTCAAATCGACCAATCACATAATTCCTTTTATACCCTGGCACTTGGCCGCATGTCATATGACCGCACATCCAAATTGTCGTTCATACAGCGAACATTTTGACAGTGAAACACTTAAAAAAAGTCTTTAGTTTAGTTCAGTGAGTGTGTGGATTAAGTTCAGTTATTTGCAGTTAAATTCAACCTGTAAATACTCCTGAATTTGTGAATTTGTGTGTGCATTGTGCAAAAAGAATAAGACCAAAGCATATTTTCCTAAAGCAAATTTTAATTTCTTAGGAAAAAAAACCCCGCAAGTTCATTCGAGAATTTAATTTAACTACACTACACAAAAAAAAAATAAAAAATGGCAGACACATCAGATAACCCAATTTATGGACCCTTCTTCGGTGTCATGGGAGCCGCCTCTGCAATCATTTTCAGTGGTAAGATATAGGAAATTGTTCAAATTACACACTTGGGGCATAAATTGCATTTTCAATCTAATTCAAATTTATGAAAATATTCTTAAGAATATTAGAAAAGGAAAATTGCATATACAAGTGGTGTGTGTGCTCAGTAGCATATATATATGTAGATATTCATGTATGTATAAGAGCGTGACAAGACGCAGAATCGCCTTTATTGCGATTTTGAGACAAATGTGTAACCCCCCGAGAGCGTATTATTTTTTTCCCTTATTTTTTGAGGAAATTTGCGAAAAAAAAAGAATAGGAAAGTATATGTAATGACAATTGTACAAAATGAGGGAAATTTCCTATATATATATATATGTTTGAGTGGTTAGTGACTGATTTTTTTTTATTTGCAAATGCTCCCGCTACCACCTTGCTGACATCTCAGTAAATTTCATCCAACATCCACCTGATACCCTCTTTAACAGTAGTATCTCGTTTTATCGATTTATGATCCAAGGATTTCTTCCTTTTCTTTGTTGTTTTACATGGAAAAGTACTCAACGCAATGATTTTTGTGTATCCATCTGGTTTTACATCTTCGCTTTTATATAGTACTAATAACTGGATTTTTTTTTCATTAGAATAAATGGGAGAGAGCGAGAAAAGGGAATTGAATTGATGTGTCATTCCGTAAAATGCCATTGAATCCAATATGAATATCACAAACAATAAGAAAGTGCATTGAAATATGTATGGAACATATAGAGGCAAATTCCAGCTTTGAAATATGTATAAAAGCAAATTCCATAAAGTGCTTTACAATTTCTTGTTTTCATTTTTATCATTTTTATCAGCTTTGCGCATACGCCCATTCATTGGTCATTTTTATGCGTTCCAATAGGACAGAAAAAGGAGTATAGAGAAAGTTGTAGAGATAGATGAATGAGAAAAAAAAAAGAAGGATCATCATAAGTTAAATTATAGTCGCCAATTCAACGTGTACAATATTTTCACTTATCACGTGACGCTCGTGATAAAACATACGGAACAAACTGGAATTTGAGACTGGAAGTTTGATGTTATTCCAGTACAATGCAAGTTACGTGCATATGTATGTATATCCATAACAGAAACCCATTTAAAAATGTTCATGGTGGCTTTTCAATGTCAATTTTCAGGTTTTTCATTATCATTTTGTACAATTAACTTTTGCAAAAATGTTACTGGAAATTTTTCGAGGCATATGACTTGATTCACATTAGTCAATTAAATCATGCGCCCAGTCAGGTATTTTTTTTTAACGTACCATTTCCATACGTATGTACTCTCATCTAATTCACATGACATGGTAAAGATAAGAAATGTCGTGAAAAGAAGTTAATGGGGTGTATAGTAAGAATTGGTTGATAAGCTTAAGTGGGGAAACGTCACATGGTTTTACCTACTTAAAAAAAAAAAAAAAAACCGATGCTCAGGTGACAAGTGGAAGAGACCTCATGATTTCGGGGCGGATTGGGAATCTGTTAATTTGATCTTGATTGGTTCTAATTTATTTTTATTTATTTTTCTTATATAGGGTTAGCACTTCTATTAATAGTTTGCCATATTCTGAGAATCACTTGTTTATCGCAGGAAACAAGTTAAATATGTTTTAGAATGGATTTACATATGAATTCGACAATTGAGCATGCTTTAAGCAAACTCGAATGAATAAGTTGCATTGAAAACCTTTTCCGTTTAGGGTTTCTACGCCCATTGAAGTCTACAATGATGTTCAGTTTTGGGACAACAACTAAATGTATGTACATTAGGGATGGGTGATTTTTAATTAAGGACACGAATGCAGTTTAGCCTTGAAACGATGTTTGATTTCATTGCGCTGATTTCAAAACTAATAACAAAAATTGGATTCTTCCCATTTAGGAGTTATAGCGACTTTAAGGCATTTTCGGTTCAAAGTTTATGGCGTACAATATCAGATTATTAAATTACATGCGTATGTATATATTTTTTCATTTAGCGCTTTAGATGGCTCCTGGGATAGTCGCCCGGCAAAGGGTTTTAAACTCTTATTGTAACCTGTTTCTTGATTCGTCTGTTATAATACCTGCTTTGGAATGAAGTCTCTGATGATACGGATGTTCCAAGAACGCATACATACATGTGTACAGGATCTACTGCCTATTCTAGATTACTTTTCAAACATTCCTCTAAACTGAGATGCTTTCCTTCAATATGATTAGCATTTTGTGCTGATTTGTTGACAATCTTTTTGTTAGCAGAAGTTCTACTAAATTGTATGGTTGCATCATTTGCCGCTTAATCTTGGATATGATTTTTTTTTTTAAATCCAGGATCAAATACGGAGGCAAAGTGAAAAATTTTCTGTCTGACTTTGAAAAGTGTGTTTTTTAGTTCAAAAATGCAGTCATTTTCTACGTAGTCCGCTTTTAGTTTGGTGCACTTTGTCTAACTATTCTCCAGTGAATGGTTCAGTCCCTGAATTGTAATTCTCAAAGGCAAAGTTCCCGCCATTACATCTTTATTTTGCCTCAAAATGTTTTCCAACTCAAATTTCTTTAGATTTGGAAATAGGTGGAGGTCAGAGGAACTAAATCTGTTGAATAGGATGGATGTTCCAACAATTTGTACTTTAAATCCTTCAGTTTCCCCATTAGTGATAAAAGATAATTTGTTTCTTTTGCAAATCAGGCTTCTTTGTGACGAATTGGGTACATCCAGTTGAGACTCCACTCCAGTTATTGTTTTACCCATTTGAAGATAATCGATATAAGGAAATCCTTTTGAATCCCAGAAAACATTGGCCATGGCCTTTCCGGCTAATGAAATCGACTTCGCAATTTTTGGTGCAAAGCCAACCGCTTCCATTAACTGCTTTGATGGTTGTTTCGTTTCTGGCGTCCAGTGGTGAACCCACGTCTTACCTACAGGAACAAATCGATGCACAAAGTTATTTAAATTCTTATTAAAATGTTCCAAACATTATTAAGAAATTCCTTTTCGCATTTGTTTTTGGTCAGCATTTAACAAATGCGGCACCCTTTTTTGCACAGATTTCTCATTTTTAATTTTTGGTGTAAAATGTATCGTACCCTTTTTTATATGCTATGCCTACGGCCTCAGCTATCTTATACACCTTTAGTTGCCAATCTTTCAATACAATATAGTCCACATGCTCGATGTTTTCATATGTGGTTGGAGTTTTTGGTCGTCCTTCATGTAGATCATCTTCAAGACATATAACCTGCACCAACATAAAGAAGCGATGTGTTCCAGTTCTTCCACACATCTTATATGATATGCCTACTAATTTTAAAATCCATATAAAGAAAACTACTTTACATATCAATTTAAAGACGTTCGTTTTTATCACACGTGTACCAACATCACGAAAAAAAAAAAAAAAATCACTGAAAGCAATGCCATCTCTGTGCTTGTTGGAGAACTTTTCAAATTATCCACGAGGTATACGAATACCTACAACAAGATGGTTCCAAGTGCTAAGAACCTCTCAATCATGGAATGAGAAATTCAATTTGGTTGGAACCTCCTGTATTAGTTTATTGGAATACTTTCAGATTTAAATTTTCGAAATTGATCCGCCGAAAGCACACAGTGCTTGAAAAATTTGGCGATCTGATTTAAACGATTGATAGGTTTTTTTTTTTTAGATCAAGGAAACCGGATATTACCGGTTATCTAACCAAAATCAGTTTATGAACAAAGCACGCCAAATGCTTATCTCTACCAAAGTTAATTTAACTTTTATCATTGATCATATTATTTTTTTTTTTTTTTTTTTTGATAATTTTGTATCGATATTTGTATTTTACGAACAAAATGTCAAGCGCATCCGCCCGTGTCTGTCACCATATAAAAGAAACTATAAAAGCTATGCACGGTTTTCACACAGAACAATGTCCGAGCAAATGTAGCAATAAAAATTGTTTGTTTATGAACAATGAAAGCTCCCCTGCCGATAATTACAATAAGCGGACAAATTTCATGGGACCAATTTTGTATGCATTCTGATATGCAGACGCTCCTATAAACTGTCGCGGATATTATAATTTTACACATTCTGTACAAAACTGACGGGAAGCTCTTATATACGGACAGTAATTGGCCGAACAAGTTTTTACTTGCACCAAAAACCTCTCGTAAGCAAATTGTTCGAATAAAATCGGTGCTCCGATTATATTTTTCCTTATTTTATTGGTTGAAAGTCAAACTTTATCATTCTTTGCTTTTGGCAAGATTTTAAAATATAAGAAAAGTGATTCTGAGGACAAAATAGCTCTAAACAAGTAAAATAAGCTGGCACAAATGCACAGCCAGCGTCAATTTCACTTGGGTATCCGGACAATTCGTGGCGTAGTGGTTAGTGTGTCGGATCACTACGCAAGAGGTTCCAAGTTCGAATCCCAGAAAACACCAAAAAGTTTTTTTTCACGATCCCACCTCTCGCGAACGTCTGACAAACATCCGAGAGTATTGTTGTCACGAGAAAGCTTCTCAAAACAAATTACCGTTCGGATACGGCACTAAACTGTAGGTCCCTTCCATTCGTGTGAAAAATATAACGCACACAACACGAGTGGTTGCGAGAAGCTAGGCCCTGGCACTTAAAAGAGCTGTTGCGCCAAATATTTATTTATTTTTATTTATCCGGACAATTCAGTCAACTGCGAACTGTGTGCAGCCTGGGTTGCGCTAATTGAACTATCGCAAGAAGAGAAAAATGAAGTCAAACCTTAAAGATAAAATCGAATGAATGCAGTGGAACTATCAATACTAAACAATTTTATAATTTGCTTGAGATTTTCTTTTACATTGTACGAGTATACCCCTCATACGCTAAATAGGTAAATAACTATGAACCACAACTTGCCCATATCCCCTCATGCACAGTTTTGGTTCATTCAACTCTCTCTGAGAGATTTCTCCCCCACTGTTAGGAATTTGTGATTTTACGAATTAATGTGCGAAAAGTGACAGAGCTATTGTTTCAATAACAATATTTCCAGAACATTTTGGCTTATAGGGCATCAAGTATTCATCTGACATGTGTCAGAATATGAATATGAATAAGTAGCTAATGCCCACGGCCTCACTCGCGTAGATTTTGAATTTGTCTTTTTTTAAACGCTTCAGGGATTGAATTTTGGGAAATGCTAAAATACGATTTTTATTATTAGTGTTGTAGAGTAGTTATTTTTTCTCTACAAACTTATACACCACCTTTTATCCTCTTAGGAGTTGATTTCGAAAAATGTCTACGTCATAAAACAACTACTGTTTAAATTTCATTGTTCGGTTTTGACTCAGCGATGATGAATCAGTCAGGGCATGTTTTTTAATATATTTAGATTAGTTTGCTTAAGTCTCATGATAGGCTGCATACATACATACACTTGCGGTCATAAAAACCGCACCATATAAAAATTATTGAAAAATTGTTAATAACTATGATTATCCTTTTTATAATGAAATGAAGTTTTTGTTGAGTACTCCGCAGTAGTTTATGAATATTTCTACCTAATTTCCATCTGTTTATTGAATGTTTGGAAAAGATATGAATAAAAAAAGCAAAAATAATAAATCTTATTTTTTTAACAATTTATTAGTACTGTTATTGGTTTACTGTTAATGTTTTAGCACAGAATCATCAATACCGAGTTGCTCCTCCTTTCCGTAATATCCTGATTGGCATCGCGTTTACTAGAAGTTATAAATATCCCCTGAAATTTCACTATCCCATACATGTTCCAGAGCTTCATTTAGCTTTTTTTTACTCTCTTCATTACATGCCACAAGTGTTCAATTGGGTTTAGATCGGGCGAATTCGTTGGCCAGTCTAGTCTGGATATACCGTGGTCATCAAATGTTGTATTGAGCTGAATATGATTGAAAGACTGTGGTTACTTCTTTATTTATTATTTATAAAAGTATCCTTCTAGAAGTTCATTTATAACACTTTACTTACCGATTTGTCTCGGTGACAAGGTGCAGAATCGTCTTGAAAAATGCACTTGTCAGTATACGAATGATGCTGTTCAATGGCTGGTACCAAAAACTCCCTTATTACTTGTCCATACCTTTGAGCGTTCATAGTTCCCTCAAACCATTTGGCTTTGAGGAAAGTTCACTGTCTTAACTATGTACTCGTCCTTAAACTTTCATCAGACCATATCACACATCGCCAATCTCCTCCGTCCAATCTTGATACTTTTTCGCCCACGTCAAACGAGCTGTTTTAATTTTTGTGGTTAGGAAAGTCTTCTTCGCTTAGGTCAACTTGATGAAATTCATGCCGATCTTTTATGTTAATTCTTTGTAATACATTCTCCGTCTTCTGGGTTGTTTTGCGTTTTCGCCCTGAGCCTTTTTTCCTATCTAGTGGATCCAAATTTTCTTTTTACTTCATCAGTCGCACGATGGTTGAATGAGAGCATCCTATTTTCACCGCAATCTGACAAAAGGATAGCCCTTCCTCAACCAAAGTCAATATTTTAACTTTTACGTCTCTCGTCAGTTTCTAATATTTACCGGACATTTCACTTTTATTTACTTATCACAGTCACAACTCAATTCAAATTGATTTTTTTTTTTTTGCACTGAATACGAAACCAAATGCCGCTGTGGGAAATACCGTTCATAACTATTGGAAAAACCATTGCCCTCTAGTGCAACTGAGAACTCATTATGTAGTGCGGTTTTTATAACCGCAAGTGTATATCAAAAATAATTGACCTTTTTTACAATTGGATGTAAATACGAATTGCAAATGGATTTATTTCAATTGCAAAAGTTGTAATCCAACTGAAAAAGGGTTAATTTAAAGTGAAAACGCTATATTTACTCATAATCACAATGGGTGCGCTTATGACAAGTTGTGTGTTATTTGTAATCAATCGGACACCGTAATCACTGAGCGGGAGACTCGAGTACAAGTCCCAGAAAAAATCAACAAATTTGTCACAGCCCCACATCACGCGAACGTCTGACAAACATGCGATAGTAAAATTGTCACGAGAAAATTTTCTCAATAGAAAAAATTGAACTTCGAAAGTGGCTTGAAACTGTAGGTCTCTACTATTTGTGTGGCACACAGCGCGATTTGTTGCTAGAAGCTAGATCAGGCCCTTTTAATTTATTTTGTATAAGTAATCAACATGAAGGTTTTATTAATAACAAGTTGACCCGCGCGTCTTCGCCCGGATGAAAAAAAAATTCGAATTGTGAGTTATTTATTGACATAAGGTGTCTATCTCTGACATCGCTGACTTTGGTAGAACTGTTAAGGATCTACATGTCTTCCATTAGTAATGGAAACTTTAAGGGTAGTTTTTGAACTCTAAGTTACATTTCAACAGCTGACTTTGATTTCCGCCTAAAAATTCGTATTCTTTCTTTTATGCTTGCTCTATTGTTCGTATTGCATTGGATCTTTTTGATTCGTTTGAAATTTTGTTGGGCCAGCCCATAAGTCAAATGGAAATCTCTCCACTTTTTACGATATTTTCCCTTCGCCTCTCATACGTCTTTCCTACAAAAAAAAAAAAAATCACTTGTTACATCCGAGTGGCCCAAGCACCATTCCACACTAGTACTCTTGCATCAATTGTCGAACAGTTTTTTTTTTTTTGTAATATTTAAGCTTTTGAAGAAAGGAAACAAAATTTGTGTTCCTACTCGAACACACAATTGTGTTCATAATATTTTTGAGAACAATTGTGTGCCTAGTTCTGTAAATATGCCTGTCAGTAAATTGCTCTATAAGAAATTGTGTCAATCGCATTGCTTTAAGAATTCGAGGGAAATTATAAAAAATGACGACTGTATGCATTTACGACGTATGCGATTACCAAATTTCTCATTGGAAAGAGGTACCGCATTTAAAGTTTAAACTTGTATAAATGCATATAAAATACTGACGATAAGTACGTTTTATTACTGCCTCTATTCAGCCAAATACAACTCTGGCATTTTGATAAACAGATGTATATGTTGGTTTCGATATCTATAGTAACTGTTGATTTGTACATTGTTTAATTTGTTTTGCTCATAATAGGTAAAATTCTCGCAATTTAATTGTGTTTGTGTCTCTGTTTTTATACCCCACACAAATTTGACATTTATCAGTGAAATGATAACGATTAAATATAGAATTATTTATCATATAGAAGTAATGCGAAGGCAAGAAAAATGGAAAAATACAAGTTTTTATTATGATGTGGATATTTAAAACAAATACCAATTTACTTGCTTCATAGTAACTTTACTATTCAAATAGATACTGCTCGGATGTATCCATTTATCATATTCCTTATGTAAATATTTTCTAAGCAATTGCTTAGTGTATTCATGTTGTTTACTTGTCATGTGAGACTCGTAGTTCACATGATCAATGCGAGGTCATCGATTTTACTACTCGATGCTGAATTGGAATATACGAGTAGAAGAAAGTGCACGTAAAATTATTTCTCAATAATAAGAAAAGAAAACAGTCTGGAGCTGTTTTTAATGCTTAGGTTTTTAATATAATTTGTTTTACTTTATGTTTTAAATACATTAGACATTTGGAACGATATGTGTCCCATGATTACTCGTACTTTGATCCAATTTGAGTGCCTTCGTTGGTAAAATCGTAACACACTTTGTTGAAACTTCTCGACGCTCTCTTTCTATGTTTCAATCACTATTTTCTCACAAGTTTACATTACTTAAAAATGCACTTTTAGATTCTGATGGCAATTCTTCAGACTATAAATGAAAAACTCCATAAGAGGGTTCTGTCCCATATTTATGTTAACCTGCCAATTTACTAAATTTATCTGGTTTCAAGTATTTGTATACTTGAACCAGCTTAATATCTGGTTTTTATGATGTCATTGTTTTGAACATTCAAGATCGAACTGTACCAATAAGTTCAGTAGCAAAACGTATCTAATATTTGTAAAATTGACACTCTAGTAGATGACATCTAGCGTACATACTAAACATGTGAAGCCCTAGCTGTGTAATAACTATAAAAAAAAAACAAATGTTATAAATATCTATTATATATAAATGTTGTATCTATTTTTTTTTTTTTTTATTATTATTTCAGCTCTCGGCGCTGCTTATGGTACAGCTAAGTCAGGTACTGGTATCGCCGCTATGTCGGTGATGCGACCAGAATTGATCATGAAATCGATCATTCCCGTTGTCATGGCGGGTATCATTGCCATTTACGGTCTGGTCGTGGCGGTCCTTATCGCTGGTGCTTTGGAAGAACCATCCAAATACACCCTATACAAGTAAGAATTTGTTTAAACTTTGTCTATTTCATTGCTGCAGTGAACTTAAATTCAAATTACTTTCTATTCTCTAGGGGTTTCATTCATCTGGGTGCCGGTTTAGCTGTCGGCTTCTCTGGTCTAGCAGCTGGTTTTGCGATCGGCATTGTTGGTGATGCCGGTGTCAGAGGTACAGCACAACAGCCGCGTTTATTCGTTGGTATGATTTTGATCCTTATCTTCGCTGAAGTGTTGGGTCTGTACGGTCTCATTGTGGCTATTTACCTGTACACAAAATAAATAGCCCAATTTCAAACACCCCCGTATAATAATAATACAAATACTATTATTGATAATAATAATTTAGTTTTGAAAATTATTAAAACAAATATATATATATATAAATAAGGATCAAATACAAAAGAAAAAAATGGCCCATTTACTGTATCCGATTCCAAAACAAAATTGTTTCATCGACACAAAAATCATACCTCACCATCGCCAACGACAGCAACAAAACACACACACTCACACGAAACGAAAACAACAGTAACATCCACCACTCATTCATTCTCTTCTTGCTGAACATCCCAAAAGAAGAGAGAATGAGGAGAGCGTTGAAAAAAAAGAGAATAAAAGACCTAATCCGACACATCAACGCAACATGTCTCAACGTATAAGAGAGAGAAAAAAAAAAAAAACAACAAAAAATACTAAGGCATTGTTCAATTTATTTTGGAAAGAGCTTAATTCTATTAACATCAGAGAAATTTAAGAACAATTAACGAGATGGAATGAGAGTAGAGTAATAAGGAGAAGAAGCAGAGGACATTCTGGTTTGCAAACAATCGCGAAAAGGAATTGCGAACCTATTGAATAATTTGCATTTCTCTTCCTCTTATGCTTTATTTACATTCGGTCTTAAACTTTTTCCAGAATGTGTGGAATGTATTATAATATAATGCATGTTCAACAAACAATGTGTATGTACTTCCTAATGCCAGAGAAAGATAAGATATATACTGTGTAAATTTTTAACTACACTTTTTTGTCCAACTTTTTTTTTCGTCCTTTTAATTATTTTCTTTTATTAGTAGTTTAATTTTGTAAAAAGTGAACAATACAATTTGTTAAAACAAAAAATTTAAGAACGAACAACAAAAACATACAAAGCGAAAGAAAAAAGAAAAAAAAAAACAACTAAGTCCTATGTTTTTCATTGTTTTTTTTTTATATAAAATAATTATTGATTAATTTTTTTTGTGATAAGATTTATTATATATGTACATGTATAAAAACGGTATTTATAAACAAAAATAACAACAAATTGAAAGATTTTTTTCTCTGTTATATTAAGAAAAATTGTAAAAAAAAAAGAAGAGAAAACCCAGAAAGAGAGAGAGAGAGAAGGAAACAAACGAAACAAAACAAAACATCATGTTTTGTGCGCGTATAAATGTAAATTTTTTTTTTTTTAAGAGTCGACGGTGCATAACACATTTAATTCTTATAGCAATGTTAGCTCATTTTAAATAGAAGATCAAGAATGATAGTTAATAGTTGTTATGAACATCACTGATGGTATGCGCTCATGATGCTGAGAGCGTGTTTATCGGAGGCGTTGTTCAAGTATTTAGCAAAACAAAAAAAAAAAAAAAAAAATCTTTTATTTACTGTCAGCCAACAATGCAAAAGGAAAGTGATTTTGTGCATTGTCCTTTCCCTGTTAAAATATGTATTTTCTCTTAAGAAACGAACTTGTAAAAAATAAACATATTGAAAAGAATGGAAAAATAATAAACGCGCATTTAACAACAGAAGAAGAAAGTTTATTTATTTATTTATATTCCCCCATGTTCTGCATTCCACTTTTAGTGAATTCAAACATCAAAAGTGTTACTAGGTGTTCTGCATTCCGACTGAAAGTATGTTCAAAAGTGAATATTTTGGTGTTCTACATTCCACTCGAAATGAAAACGGTAAATTCATGCAATTCGAAAAATGCTTGTTTTCAGGTGAATTGAATTTGTGTTGTGAATTGAATACACATTCCTTTGTGATGTGAATTTACGTGTTAGCTGTGAATCAAAATCTCCCTGCCAATTCTCCATTCGATTTTCTTCCCTGTTTTCGCCAATAATATGCAGTAAAATAGCATCCATTTTTAATATAATAAAAACTATTTTATTAAATTTTTAATTCACTTTCACAGGAAAATCTAAGCAACTGATAATCTCAAATAATTTTAAAATGATTTTTCAGCTGATTGTGACATTTCAATTAAGAATTCGAAGGGGTAACAAAAAGTTCGAATGCGGAACACTGAATTTCATTTCGAGGGAAATTGAAATTCGATTTATCCACTTTCACTCGAAATGCAGAACAGGGCGGATTTACACAGTTTTGTCTTTTGTTGGCTTGCTGAACACTAGGTGCCGAAATTTTCAAATAAATTTTGCAGTTTGGATTTACAGTAGACGCTTGGTATAGTGAATTAATGAAAACCGGGCCTGTTCACTATATCGAGGTTCATTGTATTGAGCGTGGATTCCTTGAAGCAGATTTCATCAAAATGTGAATGTTTTTATATACAATGCCACCAAAATACAATATAATTAAATCTTTTCTGTCCGATTACTAAAAAAGCAATCCAATATTTATTAAAAAAGAATAATTTATTTTAAACAAAAACAATTCATCCGTAATGAAATACGGATGAATTAAATTTTTGTAGTGTACTGAAATAATTAGTCATCTTCATTTGCTTTTTCTTTGACTTGAGGTCAATTAGTATCGCCTTTTCCTGCAAACTTTTAAGGACTAAAACATCCGTATAATCCACTTCATTGCTTGTAGCCCATTCAAGTGCTTCAGTCTTCAATATTCGACAATATCTAATCTTCACTCCATTTGTTCAGATCGGTTGCTGTATGTGCTACTCCTTCATTCATATGGTTCAAAAGATCAATTACTTCTTCCTCGGCCATCATGTTAGCATTCGACTCTAAATTGTTGCGGAGAATACTGAGGAGTATTTCATCTTCATCCTCAAAATTGTCTATCGAGTCTTCTTCAAACAAAAGGACGCTTTTCCAACATTTCGCAATGACTGAAGCATTTAATTTGTCCCATGCTGCTGCCAAGTTAAAAACACAGCGTCTTTTATTGATACTCCCTGAATAGCTACACAAATGTCTAAAAAAAAAGAATTTCTCATTGAAATCAAAAAAAATATTTAGACATCTATGACCGTACCTACCTATAAAAGAGTTTGGACAGGCGGATTGCATTTTGATACATAGGCTGAATTAGTGGTGTTACATTGGGCGGCATATACATGACTGAAATGCTACCATCTGGAATTTGAAGTTCGCTTTCTGGAGGATGGCTGGGGACATTGTCCAAAATTAACAAAGCCTTAACTGGTAAGCCGTTTTGGTAAAGAAAACGTTGTACTTCCGGAACAAATAGAGTATGAAACCAGTTTAAAAAATTACTGATGTCATCCAGGCCGGTTTTAGAACTCCTGTAATGCACAGGAAAGGACACATTTTTAAAGAAACGAGGTTTCTGAGATTTTCCAATGATTGTGAATTGAAGGTGGTTTGATTTTGCGGTGACCTGTAGTATTAGCACATGCTAAAAATGTTATCCTTTGCTTCTCAGTTTTTTGCCCAAGAGCAGCTTTTTCACTGGATGCAACATAAGTTCTTTCCGGGAGAAGCTTCCAATATAGCCCTGTTTCATCAGCGTTATAATGTTGCTCCGTTGTTAGTTGAAGTTCTAAGATTTTCTCGCTGAATTTCTTTTTAAAAGGACAGACCAGTTCTGGTTGTGATAACAATTTTTCCCCAGATATCTTTAGGTATCGAACACAATACCTTGTCTTAAATTTGTGCAAGCAACCATCACTTGTGACAAAACCAAATAAATTTTTATTTAGGTCTGTGATAATAGCAGTTTTTTTTTTTTTTTTTTTGTTTTAACGCTAGTCCACACATTGGTACATTTTTTTTACGCTGCTCTAAAACCACCTTAAACTATGGATATGAAATTTCGGATCTGGATATGGATACGGATATATGAATAATATTATACCGGTTTCAGATACGATTACGGATATAAAATTATATCGGATTATCCGATAGTTTCGAATAGTTTCAGTTACGGATATTCGATTTTTAAGGAATTGTAAAAGAAAAATACAAATAGGTAATAAATTGTCTTTATTTTAAAGTTATCATTCGGTATACACTCTTTTATGCTGAAAACACATGTGCAGAAAAAAAAAAAATTGTCACTCAAAAGGGCTGCTTTGTTTTCAATGTTTTCACTCAGCATTAGACTTCGCCCCTATCCGAAATTATTCGAAACTTTTATATCGGATTCGGTTAAGGTTTCGGATAAATTTTTATTTCGGATATCCGATAGTTTCGGTTACGGTTATGGAGCTCCATAACATCCCTGCCTTAAACCTTAAATTATTTTTTTGTTTGTAGTATTAGGTTTATCATAACAACTTATATTCTTACTTAAGGTCAGAAAATTGCTTTAAAATTTCACATTTTTCCATTAAAGTCAAATGCTTACGAGACATTTTCACAAAAAAAAAGAATCAGAACAAAATTAATACAGCCAAGCAACAACCTATTCAAATTTTTACTGAATCTCTGCAGTTCGCGTTTAACTACAAACAACCCTAACAATTTCGTAGCATACATGTGTGCATATAATCGTACAACACGTTGAGTAGAACAAACGGCAGATTTAGACTATAGTACATATCTGTTGCAACAAGGGAAAACCGCTAAAGTCGAGTTTAATAATTTTTCAGGAGAGCATATTAAAGTTTTGCTAAAAAGTTTAAAATTACAAATGGTTCTAGACTATCTATTAAACATTGTACATTGTAGCTCCAATTTTGATGATAAAGAGCTAGAACAAAATTTATCTTGAAGATTTAGGCATGCTGAATCTAATGGTATCAAAAATTCAATTTCGTCTAAACTCGACTTTAGCGGTTTTTCCTTGTTGCAACATATATATATACATGTACATAACTGCGTATGCATCTACATAGTGGCGATTGCACGGCGCTTATTAGTTTTAACTGTTTTTTGCCTGCTGAGAGATTCTGAGAAAATAAAAACACGAGTTCACTATATCGCAATTTTTTTGTTCACTGTTTAGAATAGCCTGTATAAAATATTATGTGCACTATATCGAGCGTTTACTGTATTTTCATTTCAGGATGGTCTTTTTTGCCGCAGTTGGTTGGCTATGGTCTAATTATGCAAGTTGCCACAGGTCGTATTCAATCCACTTTTTTAAATTCGTTTCTCCTTGGGTTTTTGCCGATTTGAAATCAGAATTACGTTTCACGCCATCTGTCGTTAACAAACGTCATGTGAACAACTTCATTGCGATTCTTTATTGTATTGAACGCCACAAAGATCGCAAACATTGTACCGGTGGAAAAAGTAAAAAAAAAGCTAGGACCCCAGAAGGAGGAATAGAGGCCTATAAATATCCCTGAGCTCTTAAATGCAGTATGACTGCAGTGATGTCGAATGGGTAATGTTTTAAATTGACCAATTTCAATATTTAATGAATTTATTATAAAAATTTGTGGCAAGTACGGAGTAATAAATACGAAAATGTATTAATTTAGTTTACAGTTTTGCTATATTTCGAGATTTTTAATGTTTAAACATTTCTGATTCGTCATGACTGCAGTCATACTACGTTTATGAACTCAGGGTATGTTACATAAATATCAAACAAAATATTGAGACCGTTGACAATTAACGCGTTCTGCATTTACGTACCTACTGGTTACTGTTTCGTATTGTGGTTGATTTCTTTTTGTTAAAAATGAGTGAAACAATTACAGATAAGTAAATTTGTGATAAACACATGCTTTGCACTTGACTTAAACTTGCATTTGCGCAGCTCTTCCTGCTTTGCAAAGCTTATTATGTTATTTTCCCACATTTTAACTATTGTTCCTATATCTTGTATACGTATTTGAAATTCAAAACAAACTTCAGATTCTCTAAAACCGAGCGATGATAATTATATTACCAAAATAATAGATATGCTACAATCCCGACTATGGCTAAGTGTTACTCAGTGATTTATAAAATAAAACAAAGACTTGAATGAGAGATGTTCTATTAACATCAGCACGCGTAGTATTCACCGCCGGCTAAATGAAGTGGGTCTTCAAGCCCGTAACCTGAAACAAAGATTGATGTGGGCCAAACAGCACAGGAAATTGATCGCCGACGATTGGAAAAGGGTCATATTTTCTGGCCAGGAAATAGCCCTGACCTTAATATAATAGAGAACTTGTGGTCAATTATGGGTCAGAAAGTACGCAACAAGGCACCTAAAAGAAAAATGCTTGGATGCGTAGTTTTGTGGCACGGAGTGTAAAAGAGCTGACACTCAAAACAATTTGCTGACAACAAATGATATTAAAAATTTGTCAAACTTGTATGTTGTTAAATCTAGAGTAAATTTCTTATTAAAAAATAATGTGATATAAGTAATTTATTTTTCTGGAATGAACAAGGCGTACTACAACCGTATGGGGGAACTGAGGGACCGTCCATTTTGAAAGAAGAGATAGTAAAAGTACTAAACGAAGCCAAAATTAAGAAAGCCACAGGCCCGGGTGGAGTACCAAAAGAGCATTTAAAATTAGTAGAAGAGGACAATACCCAAGTATTCTGTAGTCTCTTTAATGCTATATATAAATACGACAAGATCTCTGAGGACTGGCTAAAATCAATTTTCGTAACACTACCTAAGAAGAACAAAGCGTCGCATTGTGAGGAGTATAGGACAATTAGTCTAATGAGCAATGCTCTAAAACTCTTCCTCAAAATCATACACAAAAGAATATTCAATAAACTTGAAGAGGATATAAGTCTTTCACAGTTCGGATTAATGGACCGAAAGATTTACGCATGTTTTGTAGACTATGAAAAAGCCTTTGACAAAGTTCAGCACAAAAAAGTGATAGAAATCCTCAGGAATAAAAACATAGATATGAATGTATGCAGAATTATCGAAAACCTCTATTTGAATCAACAAGCAAAAATAAACATAGAAGGAGAAGAATAGAAACAGCAAATACCAACTACTCCATATCATCTTGCAAGGAAAGATATGACATGAATAGCAAATTTGAGAGAATGGCTTGATCTCTCAACACCGGAGTTACTAAGAAGAGTAACGAACAAACAAACGTTAAGAGCGACGATTTCTGAAACAGAGAGGAACCTTAAAAAGAAGTAATTTGTAAACCAAGCTTTAAACTTAAATGACGGTACTTGTTGTTGATTATGTGAAAATCGGCTCAAAATTTGTGTTTTCTGAAATTGTTAATTTATTTAATTATTTTGGCTTCAAGGGTGAAAATAACAATTCAAAACTATACAAAACTAAGGAAAAAACATTTCGTTGGCAAAGGGCTTCAAGAGGGGAGTTTCAAACGTTGATGGCAAAATCGAATGGGATTTTATAGTTGATATCCTGTTTGGAAAATATAATGAAAATAGAAGATTGTGAAAATATTAATTATTTCCATATTTAAATTAACGACAACAATTAGGCAGCTTGTTACGTTGGTTGGCGTGAAAACAAAAGTTGCTTGTCTCTGTTTCAAATCTTTGCTATGACAAAGCAATTGTCACTGCTCCAAAACAATGCAATACTATTAATTTTTTTATTTAAAAAAAATAAGTCAAATAAAATTAACTGAAACTGAGATTTTTTGCTTAGATAATGCTATCAATTATCTGTAAGTGTACTTTCTTTATGGGACGTATGATACATACTGTAATATGCGAGCTACGGCTCGAGTAGATAAAACAATATTCTGTGAAATTATTTCTTTATTTTCTAGTCTATAGAACAATTCAGGTTCACACTATACTATTCTTCGCAATTCTTTTCTTACAATGTCTCTTTCCTCTCTAATCACTTTATCTCCTTTCGCTTACTTAATTCACAAATCCAAACTAATTACTTCTTCTTGTTAAATCTCAACTTTCAATTTATCACAAAATTACAACTTCGCCCATTATCACTTTTCTAATCTCTTCGCCACAGTTTAGAAACTACTACCCCTTTTTGATCGCCATCTGTCCTTATATAGCAGAAGTTTCTGATAGCCAGAAACTTCTAGCAAATTCTTCGACCACTGGAACAAGAAAAATTCTTATGTAATAATTCCAAGATGACAATCATTTCGTGCAGTTATAATTCTCTCTTGTTCTCTTTTATCCGCGATATTATCCGAGCTGTGGTGACTGATTTCAGACACGAAACTCAAATGAAAAGACACTTCGGAATTTGTTGCCTGTTCGAGGGCGTAGTTATTATGCTACATTATGTTACAATACATATGCGGAATATAAACGTATTCAGCGTTATGGAATAACTATTGTAAAACGAAACTCCTCCAAAAAACGACAAACGTCGTGCAAGATAAACGACACAGTGAATATGGATGATTATGAAAAGCCAAAGGTTCGAAAATCTAGATTTTATCATTAATAGTGAGATTGATAGGAGATTTGCAAGCAATTGTCAGAAGACGCGACGATTTCTCAGCGAGCGGAGTTTTACATAACTTACTTATGTCCTGTATCCCCTTGTGGGTCCTAGGGCCTCTACAACGCCTACGCGCCATCGTGTGCGATTTCTGGAAATGTACCTCAGCTCTCCCCAACTCTTTCCCAGTTGCCGTGCTTCCTTCTCAACTGTTCTGCGCCACGTACTCCTAGGACCGCCGCGTATCCTGCCATCCTGGGTAAGCGGGTTCCATTGCATCGCTTGGTTAGCTATGGGCCTGTCACCCTTTCGGAGAGTGTGACCGATCCACTGCCACTTTCGTCGTCGTATGGTTGTGCCTATAGGTTCATGGCCCGTTCTCTGATAAAGCTGTTCGTTAGAGATACGGTTTGGCCAGAATATCCTTAAGATGTAACGTAGACACCTATTGACAAACGTTTGCAGCTTCCTCGTGATAGTGACGGTCACTCTCCAGGTACCACATCCATATAGCAACACGGATTCAACGTTGGAACGGAACAGTCGTAGCTTGGTGTTTAAGCTAATTGCATTACTTCGCCAAACTATGGATAGCATCCCAAACGCAGATTTTGCTTCACCTATTCGGCTGGCTATATCCAGTTCGGTTCCGCCATCGGTTGAGACAATACTCCCAAGGTATTGGAAACTCTCTACTCTCTCAACCGTTTGTCCAGCAATGCATATATGAGTTGATGAGTTTGGTCCTAGGCTGATCATTTTTGTTTTTGCCGAGTTAATTTTCAGCTCAACGACGTCTGCTTCCCTCTCCACATTTGCTGTCATTTGGTGAAGGTCCATTATTCTGTGAGACAGTAGGCATACATCGTCGGCGTAGTCGAGGTGTTTGAGTTCAGATGTAAGAGTCCATCGAATTCCTCCATTTCCTGTTGATAAGGCCGCATTCAGCACATCGCTAATCACCAATAAAAACAATATTGGTGAAAGTATGCAGCCTTGCCGAACCCCACTTTGGACTTCGAATTCCTCAGACAGCCTTCCTCTGTGCAAAACGTGACATGTGGACCCATCATATGTAGCTTTGATAATTGCTATTAATTTATCCGGAATGCCTCTCCTGCGCAAGGCACGCCAAATAAATTCCCGATTGACACTATCAAACGCCTTTTCAAAATCGATGAACAACAGGTGAAGTGGTGATCGATATTCAACACATTGCTCGATGATGATCCGCAGGGTGTTGATGTGGTCGACACAGGAGGATCCAGAGCGGAAACCTGCTTGTTCGGCGTCAAGTGTGTCTTCAAGGTGTTCTTTGATTCGCTCCAGGATGATTCTAGCTATTATCTTGGCTACAGTAGGTAGCACGCAGATACCTCTCCAGTTTTCGCACTGCATTACGTTGCCTTTTTTAGGGAGCTTGACAATCATTCCCTTTTTCCACTCATCTGGAAAACTCTCGGCTTCCCATGTTCTCCCGACAAGTGGGAACAGTAGCTCTGCCGATGCTGTTGGCGCAGCTTGAAAAAGCTCCGCGGGTATGCCGTCAAGTCCTACCGCCTTATTAGTTTTCAGTGCTTTGATTGCGGTAATAATCTCCTCTTTACTGGGGGTTGTGGTGCGAATTCGGGAACTTCTTTCTACGGACACTTCAGTCTGACTTGGGTGCATATTGCTGGCGAATACTCGGTTTAGAACCGAAGCAAAATGCTCCTTCCATCTCTTCAGTTGATCCTCATCCGATATTAGCAACGAACCGTCTAAGCCTTTCACTGGGTGTTGAGTAGAGCTTCGGCCACCTATAAGCTCTTTAGTGATTCTATAAACGGTTCTGCTGTCGCACCTCGCTGCTGCTTCTTCTGCTTACGTAGCCAGCGCATTGATGTAATTGCGCTTGTCACGTCTCACGCTACGCTGTACTTCTCTCATCTTCATGCGATATAGGGACTCAAGCTCGATCCTCCCTGCTGCTGGAGTTGCTGCAATTTGAGCTCTTAGCTGTTTTCGTTCATTGATCCTTCTCCAGGTATCCTCGGAAAGCCACGCCCTATGGTTTCCCTGTGATCGACCGACAATCCTTTCAGCACCTGATGTGAAAACAGTTTTCACAGCGCACCAATGGTCTTGGATGGTGGCGGGCAGGGAGCTGCTGATTGTTTCCACTCCACGTGAGAGATGGTCCCTTAATTCTTGGCGCACTGTGGGAACTCTCAGTCGGTCTACATTGAACCTAGGTATTCTTGTGTCGTTAGATCTACGAACAGCAGCAGTGCGTAGTCGGAGAGTAGCTATCATAAGATGGTGATCTCGTACCAACCCCATGTCGGCACCTCGCCTGTTTCGGACGTCTAGGAGACTACTTCTAAAACGGCGACTGATGGCAAAATGGTCAATTTGGTTGGAGGTTGCTTGCCTGTCAGTTGACACCCAACTGATTTTATGGCAGGCTTTGTGCTCAAACATGGTGCCACCTATGACAAGACGATTTGCGTTGCAAAAGTCAACAAATCTTTCGCCGTTGTCATTCCGATTGCCTAGTCCGTGCCGTCCCATAGCATGTTTGAGCCCTTCGTTGTCGCAGCCTACCTTGGCATTCAGGTCCCCCATCACAATGACAATGTCGCCGTTGGGTGTTGCATTATGAACAGCTCCCAACTGGTTGTAGAAGTTCTCCTTTTCTTCCTCAGACGAACCATCCGTGGGGGCGTAACACTGTATGATGGTGACGCGACGTACTCTCGTCCGGAATCTGGCCGTTAAAATCCTATCACCGTGCGGTTGCCAGGTAATTAGGCCTCTGCGTGCTGTTGGCGTTAGCAGCAGTCCAACTCCATATCCACGGAGTAATGGAGTAATACAGTATTACGCGTTGGGGATTGGTACTCACCCGCATCTAACCATCTTATCTCGCTTACTCCCAATATGTCCAGCCTATATCGCATGAACTCATGCTCCAATTGAAGGAATCTGGCGTTCTGAGGTCCTTCACTCTGAGAGTCATGGAGCGTCTTCACATTCCAGAAACCAATCTTAGTCCGGGTACGATAGCCAAAGGTCGTCAACGTATTATCAGTCCTTATCCGAGGCATTGTGTCGGTTTCCATAGCTATTGTAGTTTCGGTAACGCGGGTTGCTGGCCCAGGTTACCTAGCCTAGGCATAAGACCCTAGACAATCTCGCACTTGCAATTTTGGCCTATATGTATAAGGATTTATACATGCAGTTGCCCGGGGACCACCACGAGGAGGTAAAGCAAGCACTACATTACGAACTTGATTGTTGCGCTACTGGTCCAATCCATGTTTTGGACAGTCAGTAGTTTCCCGATCAATCGCCATGCAGATCCCCAAAGAGTTTTACATAAGGGTATTAAAAGAACATAACAAATCAACAATCAACAAATCTACTCCGGGGTGGCTAAGATGGCTGTGTCGTCAGCTAAACTGGGTATTATTGAACTTTCTGTAGATGATATTTCTCTTGTAAATAGTAGGTAAAGGACTAGTCCCAGGATGCTTCCTTAGAGAACTCCTGCTATTATCTCTTGCTTTACGAGAAAATATCGTTCGAATAAGTATGACTTAACAAGCTCCACAAATTGTTTTGGGATGAGGTTTGCAGATGAGGCCTTAATAACACACCTTATTCAAAGCTTGCGCTGCATCTAAGAAACTTGTTGAACATACTTTCTTCTTAAGGGTTTTTTCTATAACGGTCATATAACGTCATGGAGAGGTTTTCCTGGTTTTGGCACCATCATTATTTCGGCTACTTTCCAGATTTTCCAATAATAAAATCAAAACCTGGAGCTTTTTTTAGTTTTTTCGTTTGTTTGGATTTCTTTATATACCTCCCGTGTCGCTTTGTTCATTTAATTCATTTGTTATTTAGTTTTGATTAGGTGCATTAGGTGACCAGCAAGAACCATAGCCTTTTCCGGGTTGTTTTTGGCCAACTGGTCCCTGCTGTCTCTGATTGGTGGAGACTCTTCCATAGGGAATGGAATGAGTGCTTGTCGGCGGTTAAACTATAAAATATCGATTCATTAATTCGTTTTTAAGTTGTTGGGTCACTCTGTTAAGGTTATTTTTATCAGTCACTTTTATTTTCTTAGCGATGAGGTCCTTTAGGGTAATTTGTACCAGAAGTTTTCTTATTAGCTTTGGAGTGCAGATTTTTGAAGGAGTTTAGTGCACTTTGAGATTTCTTCGTCAAGTTGGTCTTCGGTGTGAAGCGGAACATTAATATTAACATTTTGTTTCAATATTAATTTGAAGTAATTCCTTTACAATGACTGTATCGCTCAAAGTCAAGTATATAGGCAAATGGTCAGAATTTAAATCCAATCCTTCTGCTATATGTACAGTAACGTGGAGAATTTTTTTTAAAATTGTTTACAAAAATGATTTAGAACCTATAAATGTAAATAGAAGGCCGTTCACTTAAGTAGTGCTAAAATGATAAAAAAAAATAATAAAACGATTGTGCAAAGAGCTGTTTTTTTTTTGTTAGAAAGTGTTGAATCATCGCGCGAAATAGCAGATATTTTAAAAAATTCAAAAAGTTCCCTGCTGAATATTTAAAAATGTGCTCCAATCGATGTTCCAGCTCCTAAAATACGCCGAAAGCGACTGCTAACAGATTTGAATGTAAGGAGAATTGAACGAGAATTGGGAAGTTGCAGCTCAAGAACACCAAAAGAAATAGCACTCCACATTGAAAAGCCAGTGAATGGATAGCTCGCCGGGCTTTTCAAAGGATTAGTTTAACTGCTAAAGAGAAGCAAAACAAAAAACTCCTCCTTCAGAGAAAAACGTTAAAACCAGGTTTAGGTTTTGCCAGGAGGCACATAAATTGGATTATTGACCAATGGAAGGAGGTTATTTGGTCCAACTAAACAAGAGTTAACCGCGTAGGCACAGATTACGCATCCTAATATTTGTTAGGTTCTGGGGAACCACTGCAATAACACCAAGCTCAAAATTCGGTGAAACATGGTGGAGCATCAGGGTCTGGGGACGTTTTCCGTAGAATGCTGTTGGTCCTTTGGTTAGAATTGACAGAATTATAAGAAAAAGTACCTTGATATTTTACAAAACACTTTGCCAACGTATTTAGCTACAATAGGCTATAGTGGAAATTAAATCACATTCCAATATAGCGATCTCAAGCATACCTCTAAAGTTGGTAGGAAATGGCTTGGAAATCAAAAATAAAATGACTAGCACAAAGCCTCGGCCTCTATCAAATGGTCAATTGTGAAGCCACGGTTGGAGCAGCATGAGCACCATCCTTCAAATCTTAATGAGCTTTGGGATCGAATTATGGTCGAATGGATCCAAAATATTTATTTATTTATGTTCCTTTTAAAAACATTTATCCACTTCTGTTCGTCACTGTAGGTGTTTTATTGAGATTTTCTGGAGGAGAAAAACGTTTTGGACCAATTTTCAAGTACGGTGTGACAATCTGTCACTTCGACTATGGGAATAAGAGCGACTAGCTCCCAAATTAAAAGTGCACATTTTCGGAGAAAAAATTAATTGTTGCCGACAAGATGTTCGATTCCCGGTGACAATCATCCATTTTCGGATATTTCACTGCATAAAGAGCATAGGACATGGAGGTTGTCTCGCTTCAACTTGAATCTCAAACCCGTTTTTGAGTACACATATGTACACATTTTACACAAAAATTTCCTTAAATTGCTGAAAGACAAAAACTAAACAAATGTACGTGCGAAAACAAATTTATTTAATTCGCATTCATCAAACAACTATGTATTTATAAAGACAGTCTCTGGCCATTTCCTTATTCCCACTTGCCTTATATATTAGATGCATATTGAATGCGATTTCCTGACGCAAACTTAAAATGTTTTCATGTTTCTTAATCAACTCATCTTCCAATGCCAAGGCTTTTTCATAATAATGCAGCGCCAAGTGATTCATACTCGCTTGGTGAAACAAACGTCCTGTGTTGTAGTAAATTTCCTGCTCAGTAGCTGTACACATTCGAGCAACAGCATATTTCTTCATAAACGCAACGGCCTGACCTATCGCAGCCGGTTTCCGAAGAACTTTCTTTTGCAATGCAATCTGACTAAAGACCACGGCAACGCAAAGGTAAACAATGGGCTCAGGATGTTCTTTGAGAATGGGCACATATATGTTAAGTGCATATTTATAGGAACAACAATAGAGATGATAGTGTGCGAGAAAGATGCGCATGAATGGTGGACTGGTCGGTCGTGACAACGCACGTCGGAGAAAACGGTGATAACGAAGATCTTCTCCTTTTTGGATAAGGGCTGTGAAACAATTCCAAACGTACATTTTTTCTAGATTTTTTGAGAACATATCACGAAAGTAAGCAAACGAAAACACTGTGTCGTTATTGTAGTAGCACGCTAAAATGATTATGCACACTAATTCGGGGGTATACTGAGTGAATCTCTTTGTAGTCACCATAGCAAAACAGAGCTTTTCCATCATTCCATATTTCTTTCTTTCGTAACAGGTTTTCACTAAATCCAAAAAGAGTTGGTATTCATCCTTTATACTCAGATCTGAGTTGGTGTCAGCAGATTTCTTATACTCGAGTAGCTCATTTTTATCCTCTTGTTTGAGGAGACGAGTTTCTATGATAGTTCTTACTCCATCTTCGTTTATGAAACTGGAGCCATTGGAAGCAGCCAACATCTCCTCGCGACTCTTCAACTTTATAGAATTTCTTGCTAGGAGAACATACCCAACATCTATGTATTGATCAATTTCACCAACACCCTTTAACATTAGACATCTTTCGTACAACAGTCTTGGATTGATTTTTTCCCCATCAAGGTCCTGCTCCAATGCCTTGATTGCTTCGCGGTGGCGTCCTTGCTGTTTTAAAAGCGCCGATAGCGTGAATTTTGCGTCATAGCAATATGGCGCTAACTCAACAACTCTGGAATAACTTTCTATAGCCTGCTCATATCTTTGTAGCTCCCTCAAACATTCGGCATTCCTCAACCAAACGAATGCTGGAGGCTCAATGTGGTCTCCAGCAATAATTGGTGCTAACAGATGCAATGCTTCCTCAAATTTAGATTCCTGCATCAGGGCTTCGGCGATGTCAATGTATAAATCAACTCGGTTTGAAATGGAAATAAATTGGTGAACATTAGTGATGAGGTATGTCAGCAAATGGAATGCCTTGAGATGAATCAAGCTGACGCAAAGCTTTGCGCGGAGTTCTGCAACCATTTTATCTGGAATTACGCAAAACATTACAAATTCTTGGTCATTCTCCAGTTTTTCTGTGATGAGTTCTAAATTCGACTGCTCTTTCAAGACTTGTAGAACTCGCTGGTAGTTTTTATTGATCAACAGGAGCTCCAAATAAAGATTAATCTCTTCGGCAGAGAACAAATGACTAACAACACCATACGCTCCCTCCATTCCTTCTAAGGCGTACGCCAGTTTTTTATTTGCATAGAAATGTCTAGCGACATTCTTTGCGGTTACCAAGCAGAGTTCACCACGATCCGCTGGTACTAACGGAATCATCTTTAAGTAAGTGTACATCGCGTTGTTGTGTTCGTTCATCAATTCCAGAAGCTTAGCCTTTCGCAATCTCAAATCGTAGTCCTTATTCAAGCACTTTATTGCCTTTGAATAGTAGACTCTGGCGCGTTGGTAGTTCTTTTGTTCAATGTACATTTCAGCAATTCTTATCCATTGATCTCTGTTATGTGGATCCAAGTGCGCAGCGATGGTCAAAAAATTCAAATACTTTTCCTTATCGCGGTTTTCATAGATCTCCGCCAGTGTGAAGAACGGATCTGGAGCCAATGGATTCTGTCGGATGATCTCAAGGCAAATTTTTTCAGCCATTTCAATTTGTCCTCGCGCAAAGCACAGATTCGCTTCTCCCATGAGACCCAAAAGAGTGGTATTCAAGACAGGTCGCTTGCGTACAGTGTTTCGAGATGATCTTCGGCTACTATAGCTCGTAGACGCACCTACATCGTCGTCAAGCGATGTATTCGTGATTATTGGTTGAGAAAATGATTCAAAACGCCTTTCACTAACTTGGTTCGATGAATTTGATTCCGGTGGCAGTTGATCGTCGTCCTCTTCGGCATCTAGACGAGTGTAAACGTCGGGAAATTCAACCTCTCCACTAACAAATTTCTGAATGAGTACTTCTTCGGTCTCATCATTTGGGGCTGGAGTGGATACGGGTTTACTCTTCGGAGACGAATCCCGAACAATGTCGACGTATTCCAGCGGTCGAGTTTCTTCGAATTGAGAAAGTTCATTTGCAGGAATTTCCGAACTGTCGAGGACTTCAATGACAAACTCATCAATGACCTCCGATTCCATTTCGGAATAAAATATTTAAATTACTTTAAGTAAACTTCATCAAATTGGCAAACAAATAATTACTAAAGAATTGTCAAGTACATTCGAGTCTCGACTAATAATTAGAACTAGGCCTGTTCGCTTGCAGCTCAGGATTGCTTATACAGAGCCAGTGATGCCAGTATTCTTAGTTTTGCCCACATTTAACACTACGAAATAACAGTACGCTCAGTATAGTTCCGATATTTTGTTTTTGACTACAGTTCGATATGTTCTTCCAGTTACAAATGTTTTAAACAAATTTAACTCCGTTTTGTTCTCCTGTTTGAATGAGTCGATCCTCAAATGTTATAATTTCGTTATTTTGACAGTTTTCCCTTCAATTCAATTCAATATGTTTTGTACTTATTTATCATCTCATTTGCTGGCAATGAGGTAATTTAGCAAATGAGGAAATCAGACAATTTAGCACTTAATCAAAAGCCCTTACTAAAAAACACGAACAGCTCATTTATGAAAGTCACACACCTAACATATTCGCGCGCTTGGCCCTCTTGACAATTGCAAACTGAATCTAGTGAAAACCCCACAAAATTAGTCATTTCAAATAATAACATTTCACTCTAGTAAAAATGTAGTATGAGGTACTTTTAAGTTCAGAGTGTGCACCACATTTGTTTTGGGAATCTTAATTTCATCATCTGACGGTTTGCGTCAGATTTTTTGTACAATTTTTTGAATTTAATCATTTTAATACAATATGTTTAGTAACAGATTGTTTAAGCATTTACGCAGCCTTTATGTAATTTTACCTTAAATCGTGACTGTCCGTTCAAAAATCCAATGAAAAGTCGGATACACACAACATTCTGACAACAATATAAGCTTAAATTTGCTTAAAAATACTTAGAACAAAGGAAGAAGCAAATTATTCACGAAGATTTATAAGTAATTTTAATATCCCCAACAGCATAAGAAAATGAATAAAGTTGTGGAGAATAGGGTGAACGTGAATAATGTTGTTGTGTGAAAATTCGAAAGCCATGTGATTTTCTACATAAGGAATTGTAAGAGAATGCCTTTATTCGCCAAAACGCCATCAGAACGTCAGTTAAAGTGATAGTAGTTGTAAATGTTGCTTAGTCGTTCCACTCTTACTACAGTTTGCGTCTCTCTCTTGCGCTGGGCGTGAAGAGTACAAACTGAGGTAGGAATCTTTTTTCTCTGTCCGGCCTTATTGAAAAGTAAACGTTATATGAAAATGACGTTTAGACGTATTCCCAGACACGATAATTGCCGCAGAGGTTTGAGTATCAGGATAAAAGTAACGATTACTTCATACGAGTACTTATGTCGCTTTCTCTTGGTTTCACTCAAGATTCCACTCCTGTTCTCGTGAGAGAAATGCAGGGAAGATAAACAGAGCTAAATGGAGTAGTTAAAAGTCGAACGGCGTAGTAAAACTTACAATATACAAACAAAAATATTCGTTTACATAAAAGGTGTTTCAAAAAGGCTGACCAAGAAAGTCTTAAGCTTGTTACACATGGTTAGGTCAACTTGACAGGTCTCCCAAAACAAGCTGACCAGAAGCCCATAGTGCACACACGGCCGGATGGCCTCTCCGTCTTCGGAGTGACAACATATATAGGTAATGAAGTAAAAATAAAGTAAGTTTCACAAATTACTGTACATAGCTCAGGCAAAAGTATCTCTTTTTTTTATGACACACACAGTATGTGTTGCGGGCTGGTGATTTTTTATCACTAGACAGACTGATTTTGTTTGCCTACACCAAATCTGAACAAAAATTATCCAATAGGTACTTGAAAGCCTAGATCTTCATGAAAGGAAGTTACAGCTTATTTCTCTAACAAGGCAGAGATAAACTTGATTTTTGCAGTAATCTGGCAAAAAAAAAAAAAAAATATAAATAATTTTCCCGAATTTAGAGCAAGTATTCACTTAAAAATGTATTCTCTGTACAGTTAATGCAATTTTTGTTCTCATACATACACACAATTTGTATTATCAGAGTTTTAAATTGGGATATTCTATTCTCCAGTTTTTCTGAACGCTATAACCGTCACCTTACAGTGGATATATGTCGAAGTACCTTACTTATTAGCTTTATATATAAAATTTGTTAATTCTCGGCTATGCCTCAATCGATTTTGTTCGAAATCCATATTTAAACAATAATTGACTTATGTAAGATTATGGCATATCAGGCTTTGACAATTTTTCAAAGCGCTTAAATTTCAAATCCGAGTGATTTGAAAATAATCTATATGTACTGCTATACTTGATTTTCTCAAATCAATCAAATCAAATCTCCATTAGATGAAATGGACGTAATAATGTGTGTCTATTGCTATCTTAAACTATTTCACTATAAGAAAGTGCATGACAACCCGAGAAATAGGTTTCATTTCCTCATCAAATATCTTTCCGAAATGCATCAGTTTTGAAAAGATTTTCCCTTACATTTCATAAGTCTTGCCTAAAAAACCGGTTCGACAACTGCTGCGAGATACCAGTGTTGAATGGCCCAATGACATTCGGGTTTCCTTTATACCCCACTTTGAAAGTGTCGAATTGGAACAATTGTGAAGTTAGCTGCTGGCAGTCCATTGGCCTGTTCGAATTCCAGGGTCCTTGTAAGGTATGCCTATCTAGTTCATCTATTGTTTTCCGGACGCTTACTTAGTTAGTGCTGTAAAAAGGGTCATTTGGATTTTTTTTTTACTATTATTATTGTTCATTGAACGTATACAGACAAAAAGTATGCTTTCTATCGCAAAATATAGAAGTATAGCTGCTATAATGGTTTACACGTGCTATAATTAGCATGCTTTATCGCAAGCTATGAATTTATCGCCAATTGAGACCGGGGCAATATGCATTTAAGTATTACCATAATTCAATAAAACCCCAATCTTTTGCAGAAAATATCTAATAAATACGAAACGCACTAACATAATGAACCAAAATAAATCAGCTGTTTCGAATATGTAAGGTGGTTTTTTTTTACCTAACTCGAACGACTTGGAATTCGAACGCGTCCCATATAATGTCAGTGAATAGAATAGCTTGAACAGTGCTGTCATTTTTATTATTTTGAAACTAGTACAAATGAGAATAGAATAGTAGTATTTTCAATAAAAGAGTAGAACATGTTCCTAGTTGCAAAGGAGCTCCAAACGCGTTGTGCAACTGGATTAATCTTATGCCGGCTCACAGAAGAAGCTCAGTTTGTTTTTAAAAATGGAGCAGATTTAGAAAAATGCAAGTAGATTTAATTTATCGTACTGGGGAAAATCACTTTAAGCCGTAGTATATACTGTAGTTCTTTTAACATCAAATACAGTCTAATTAATATTTTGTTTGAGACAATTAAACTTTAAGGTAAGCTTCAAACTACCTGAAAAATTAAACCAATTTCAGTCAATACCATTTTGTATAAGCTACTAAATGCTTCTCTTTTCAGAACAGTTTTAACAGTTTTGTTTTCCCACTATTAATTTTTAGATATTAACAACTTAACCAAGGGTGTCAACGTTTGTTAGTGTGCGACCCGATTAGTGTAGGTTCGAACCCGGTTCGAGAGCTTTCTTCCCGGTAATACTATGCACCGAAAATTAAGTAAGAGTTCTCTGGGATTTGGAAGTTTCCTTAAAAAAAAAAAAAAAAACTAACTAAAAATTCGAATCTGATCTAGTTGCCAAGTCTTGCTGAAACCTCACATAGGAATGTTCCGATACTACAGACTGAGACCAGTATCGATACTTTTCTTTCGATATCAGCAACTTTGGTATCGATACTTATCATACTATACTGTACTAATATCAGCATCAACACATCAGTATCGTGAAGAAACTTGATTGTGAACCTTTTCAAACCAATATTTCGAAACAAAATTCTAGCATTTCGATACATTATTTTTATATACTTTTGCTTCCGTAATATCGATATCTCAAATAATGTTGTGCAGTATAACAGAAAAATAATGAAAATGAGGGGAATTCTCTTTTGCAGTATTCAGCATGAGAAGAAGAAATTGAAAATAGGCCATGATTCTTCAAAAAAAGCCGATTAAGAATTATTCCTTAAGTCAAATCCGCTTCAAGTTTGGGACAACATAAAGGCAGTTTTCACCAGCTTTGTTTAAAATTACCCAAATACTTGACCAAGGTAACAACATTGCATTCTTCAGAGCGCCTATTTACCAAAGCAGTAGTCACTGTATGTAAGGACAGAAAGAGACTTCTGGGTAAGAGACTGGGTAAACTGCTATTCCTCGGCGCTTATAGCGAAGAAAAATGGAGCATTACATTTCAATCTTTGGTTTATAAATTATTTACATACGTATTAAATAAATGGACATGTTCAGTATTCTAGGGACTAACTAGTCAGTCGGCTATGATTGGTGGAGAAATCTCGATTTGACTACGAATCTAGTGAGCTTGTTGTGAAGTAGTGTATAGTAAACTAAGTCAAAAAATTCTGCTTAAAATTTTAGTCAGCTCCAGAAATGTCAAAATCAGCTGACTACGAAAACTACTTTTATGTATATTTCCTAGCACACTAGTGAAAATCATTATTTTCCTTATACTGGAAGCAATCTCAACGCTCACGACGGACGCGTCGCAAACGGATTGAAAAGTCAACGACGTTGAGTTTATGATGGTGGAGGCAATCTCAACGGCCACGATGCACACGACACTTCATGTGCCCTCAATTAGTGTGCTATTAAATTCACGTTTTTATGTACTCTGAAGGCTTTAGGTAATAAAAAATTGAGAGCATGAAAGTGACATTTGGATGAGTAAAAAGTTGAAATTGAACCAACATTTGTGAGCGTCATATAACTCGACAATTTTCTGACAGCTTGATGCGTAATTCGTCGTGAGCGTTAAAATTTCGTTTATAGTTATTTGATGGTAGATGCACACTAATAGAATCGATTTTAGCACAGAAACGAATATCAGAGAGCTCTCATACTGACATTATGAAATTGACTAAATTCTTAGCCACTTTACCTTCCATATGTTAGACTTTTACTAAAATATTAGTCCCTACAATACTGAACGTGCCCACTATGTTTGTTTTCAATTTCTCTCTATTTTTCTATTCATATTTCAAAGTATCGATACTTTTCTTCCCATACGATCCAGTATCGATACTTTCCATTCAATACTTTTCAAACTAAATCATCGCAAACACGTCAAAGAGGCATGTATGTGTAAACGAATTATTGTGCCTGTGTTGGTAAAAAGTCATTAAAAAATGATTCGCTTCCGTATCGCATAGAACGAAATCGTTTATTTGCTTAGAGTGTAGAAATTGGAGATCATCTGGAAATCCCAGTTTTAATTTAATAAAAAGGCTGTTTTGTAATGAAAAAAAAAATTAAAAAAATTGATGCATCCTGTGAAACTAGATCATTATCGCTACAAATTTCCTCATTTTTGTTCGATATCTATCACCGTTTAAAAATTATAGCAGTTTGATCCCGCTTAAATGGGGTACGCTAGCCATACTCTATGTGTATAACACACATACATACATTTATTTTAATGTTTATTGAACCTAGGTTTAACCCAACACGCATGGTGTATGGAATTCCATTAGCTTCGTAATTCACATAAAATATCGCTTCATCGTTGGGGTTCCCCTTGTTGAAAATAAATCACTTTCATCACTTTAGCTTTTGTTTGCAGTCATGCATTCTTCTTTCGTTTCGTTTAAATACGCTTTGTCAAGTCTATTATAGCTTCAAACAATTTTGTTTATCTCGCGTTTCGCGTTCGATCTGCTATTTATATTTTAAACTGTGCCGTGCGGTTGGTGGCTCTTTTTTTGTTTGTTGTTTAATTTAACAATCTTCCCTTGTGTTGCATTTTAGTCAAGAACAAATAAACGCGAAGCAAATTTTTATGTTGTCAAGTCAAATGGTGATAAATCAAAATCACTGCGATTGAATTCAGTTTTTGTTTTGTGTGATAAAAAAAAAAAGTTGTGTTGAAAAATGAGAGGCAGAGTTTCGATAGAAGAAAAAACAGCTAAGCCAGCGGTAAATGCGTTAGCAACCCCATCAACAGTTTTGTCCCAGTTGCAAAATATTTCAAAGGAATTTGGTAAACATCGGTTGGCTGAAGAAATAATCCGTTATTGAGAATTTTCGTTTGGTTTTTCATAGAGAATAACGCGATTGGTAATTTTGTTTTAAAATTGTACCATGACTTGCATATGCAACCTGATGGGTTCGTTTCTAAGAAAGTGGTTCGGAGAGAATTCAAAGAATACGCCAAAGTCAACAGTTATGGATCGAGGTTTGACAAAACGAATGTAAGTTGCAAGTGATTTGTTTATAATGTAAATATATATGTACACATACACAATGTACACAATTTTGTTTTGTGTCTACAACATGATATGTTATCAGCTTCTCGTTTATTGTAACTATGGAGACTGGTTTGGTCAACTTTGTGTTACTTTTCAACAGTAGAATTGGGAATGAATGCAGTTTAGCCCCCAAGCGATATTCTGCAATATTCGGGGTTTTGCCACTGAACATACAATAGCTATGCTTTTATTTTATTTAAAAGTTTGACGAACAGTGTTGTCAGAATTTGAAATAGTAAAGTGTTAAATCACTGATTTGAAGATTTTAGATTGTACGAATCTTTAAATAAAGGCACGAATGCAGTTTAGGTTTAACTTGTTTGATGGCATTCGATGCGTGTTGTTGTGCTGGTTTTAAAACTAATAAACAAAAATCGTTCTCTTCTCATTCAGATGTTATCGTCTCGGAGCTAAAGTACATTCGTGCCAAAATAAATATTTTAAAATGTAGGCATCTCTCACGCTTTGGAGTCTTAAACGTATTTAAGTACGTACCATCTTGGAATATATAAAATCAATGCACTTCAAGATTCTTTTTTATATTTATACCTTTACATATATATGTACATACATAATGTGTAGTATATGTTAGATTGAGGGAAATAAATAAATTAACTTAAGGAAATGATTTTAGCTTTAGCGAAATGATTTTAAAGCGGATAGTTTGCACTTTAAAATAACTATTGGAAGAGTTATTGCCCGAAGAAGACATACACTCGAGTTTAAGACCTCTGCTGGGAGCGAAGCGAACCATCCAGTCCATGAACCGTTTGAACTAGAGTGCTGAAATTTTGCACAAAAATGAGGTCGTCCAAAAATATTTAAGAAAAAAAATGGACGAAATATTTTTGTGAGGGGTTTTGGGGGCATAATATCCACCATGCGACATATGTATGTACATATGTATCAAAAACTGAAATTTCAAGGATTCCAGAATATATAATAAAATATTTTTTTTTGGATAAGGTTTCTTGGGCGGGTTTCCAATATAGGAAATTCGCTAAATTTTTTTTTTTTTAATTAGTCTAAAATGGTCTAAAAAGTATCGTTTTGAGACGAAGTTAATACTATAAAAAAAAAAACATTTCTTTTTCTTCCAAATTTTACCTTGAACTATTACTTAATAGCTAAAAACAAATCAAAAACAAGATCAAATAACTGTAATGTGATAAACAAAAAAAAAAAAAATGAAATTATTCCAAATTAAATTTGGATAATTTTTGGTAATTATTTCGAAAAGCTAACTTATATCCAACAGTGGGTAAGTGGCGCGCTTCGCGCGATTAATTTATTACATTCCTCTTTCCGCTAAGGGTATGTCAACAACTGTCAGGTCAGGCCTGGGGCTAAGTTTATTAGAGAACAGTTTTGTGCCGGCCAACAGTGGATGAGGAATCAAACCTTAAATATATATGTATATCAAAATTCTCAGAAAAATGTTTGCTATCACATATTAAAATTTCATAGAAATCATAAAATATTCCCATTTTCTAAATAAAAACCATTAAAACTTTTAATCTTTTAATTTGAACACCCTGTAAAGAAATAAAATTATGTCCATTTATGTTAAATTGGATATACTTAGCACTAAAAGTCGACTAAACACCCTTTTGTTGAGTTAATAAGGAGGAAAACATGCATTTTACTAGTCAAAACCGAAAACTTTAAAAAAATTTTAAAAAATACAACAAAAAATTTCCCCTCCATAATTTGTACATAGTATATCTTAGAATAAGCCATTATAAGTAAAAAAAATAATTTTGAGTGAAGAGTCGATTTCCTATATTGGAAACCTCAGCCGGTTTTTGAACAAAAAAACTCAAAAACGAATGCCCCTACCCCCAAAATAAATTTACATGGGAGCATGTAAATTTATGAAGAGGTAAGGCGAAAATTATAACAAATTGTCTGGCGCACACAGTTCTTGAAATATATCCCACTTCAATGATTTTCAGACAGACATACATATGTACATATCTACATATCCGACATAACACAAAACTCAAATTATTAAAATCCGTTTGGTGGTTCTTGAGTTAGGCACATGGGAAAAATGCTCTCCATATCTTACTCCCACTCTATTTGATTTCTATTAATTTCAAGTTGAAGTACTAACTTATCAGTCTAAGTTCCGAATTTCCGAAAATGTTTTAGTTAGCCAGCTAACAAAGACGGGTCTGTCTCTCTACTGCTAAGGCTGCTACTGTCCGAGCTTTATGTGAAATACGCTCTTCGATCCGTCTACAGGTGTCTGTTGATATGTACATGTACTGTTGCCTTTTATCGACATATCTCTGTGCCCCGGGTGCAAAATCTTTTATTACATCATTCTAATGGTCGTCCGCATTTGTCTGCACAGTGCTGCTGATTGTTACGATACCTAGAGTAAGATGGTCCCTAAACAAAAACATTTTTTTTTTTTTTTTAAATTAAATTCCAAGAATGAATGTAATTGTAACAAGTTAATTGTAATTATGTTATATATTTATAGAATTTATTTCCTTCACAAACACTATACGTTAGGTTTATGCAAATGTGTTCTTTTTATACGTTCGTGTTAAATATAAATATATACTTTCCTAAGCATGCATAATAAGGTTAATAAATACTACTAAAATATTTGTTTGCAATGTGCGGATTCACAATCATCAGCACTTTATTCTAGGCGTGCACTGCTACACAATATATGTATATTGGACCCTTTTACACCCTTAATTTTGTACAACCATCCTGTTTTGACACCTGACCTATTTTAATTCGATTTTTTTTTATTTTTTTACAAATTTTTATATTTCAGGTTGGGACTCTATTGCGTAACAATAATCTCCTGATTCACACTCCCATAGGTTCTGAATTGTACCGCATTCCAATGAAAAAATTATTTGACTATCGCAACGAGAAGCTTAAACAGTTGGATGAATCACGTATTAATAACCAATTTGCAGTAGATTTACAGGAAACCACAGACAGCAATGGTAATTATTTTGTTTAATTAATAAGTTAATTTGTAGATTTATTTTATAGCGCTCTAAAAATAGAATAAATTAGAAAGGAGCGAAATCAGTTTTGTTACTCTGACACTCTTATTATTATTTCATATTTGTTTATTATTATTTTTTTTTTTTTCTAAATGAAATTTCCAAATCCCGAGGAACTCAAATCTGATTATTTGTCCATTGTTCTACCAGGCAGAAACTTCTTTTTAGTGTAGTATGTATGTAGCTGGAGGAACGTAGCTCTTAGATTTTATTCGTTTCCCTTTTATTCTCGGGTGGCTCTTGGTGTTGTTATTCCCTGCTCGGGGTCGAACCTGGCCAGTTCGGGCCACAAGTAAACACACTACCACCACGTGGTGACCACCTTATGATTTTGTTAATTTCAAAGTTGTTGCGTCACGCCGTTGGTTATTTATTCTTGCCTCATGGCGTATATTTATGTATATTTCCTTTTTCTCTATTACTTCACCAACGAAGAGAGGACGATCTTGACACACGAAATATAACTAATAAAAAAGATGGTTTTCTCCCTATAGAATTGCAAGCACAAAATGACTGCAGCACTCAGCTGCAGAACGAAAAAAGAAAAAGTGTGGCGTCTATTCCTAAATTCTTTTACCTCCACTTTCAGTATAGTACTTAACTCTCCAACAAACCTACAATCAGAAACAAATTATATAGAGACAAACGACTTGCAATACCTTGCCCCTAAAAAACCCGCAACAAATTTATGACGCTCTCTCTTCGGCTCGTGTCTAGGAATACGTGTGAACCACTCCGAAAGCCATCATTAACGTCAAAAGCAGCAACAATTTAGAAAGCGATACATCTCCAAAAAGTAAACAAAAATAATTACTGACAAAGGCCACAACAATTTCAAAAGAGCCACACTAAAATAGACTGAACTTGTACAGGGGGGGCCATTTAAACCTTCGGGATGTTTTTTTGGTAATAATTAAAAAAAAAAAAAAAAACTTTTCGATTATTTTGGACCTTGCAAATTTGTTCTGATCAATTTTTGAGTATGATATCGCATAAATGGTCGTCACCAGAGCGAATGGAGCAATGTGTTCGTTTTTCGGAATTTCCCATCACATTTCGAAGTGGTTCGCTCTGAATAGCGTCCATTTCCTGTTGTATATTGTCTTTAAAGCCTTCTAGGGTCCGTGACTTGTTGACATAAACTTTGGACTTCAAATAACCCCACTATAATATATAATTAGTCTGGAGGCGTTAAGTCGGGTCATCGCGGAGGCCAGTCAAAATCACAATTTTTCGAAATTAGGCGTCCGAGGAACAAAGGACTCAATAAAGCGATCGTAGCTCGGGATGTATGAGCTGTGGCGCCATCCTGTTCGAATCAAAAGTTGTCGATAGCGTTATCAGTTATCAAAATTGGCATCAAAAAATTCGTTATCAGGGCCCTATAACGCTCTCCATTGACAGTTACGGCTGCTCCAGCATCGTCTTCGAAGAAGAACGGTGATCTCTCAACACTGGCCTGTACAGCTTCAATGTTCTCATCAGACCGCCTCGGACGATGTCGGCCTCGATGACTGGCATTACCAAGATTGCCGGTGGTGATAAATTGTTGGTGTAAACGCCTGATGGTGTGGTCTGAAGGCGCTTCCCTCACTCGATATTTTGCACGATACCCACGTTGCGATTTTGCAATTGAGAACATGTTTTGAATGTCAAACTGCACGATAACAGCCCGTTGTGGTGGCTGTACTGTTTCATGGCACAAATTCTCTTGGACTGACGCTCCGAACGCGGGCTGTAATAAGCCGATCTGAAAACACATGTCAAAGTTATAGGGTTGCCAGATACCGATTAAATGCCCCACCCTGTAGTTTTAAATAAAATTGAATTTAATTAAATAAAAAAAAAAACGTATTAAGCAGTAGGAATTACCTACTGCAATAGAAAATAATAGGAAAATACGAGTTTGTCTTATAAGTTGTATATAAAATATAATTTATAAAATGTTTAGATCAGTAATTTATTTTATTCGCAAATACCTATAATAATCCATTTAAATAATTTCGTCCCGTTTGCTACCATAAAATTAAAATTTAATGAAAATTAAGAATTGTACTTGTATATTTTGTAAAGTACACTTGTATCGACTTGGTCATCCCTATAATAACTAATTTTTGTTCTTGACAATCAGTTTGACATAGCGGTATTGTTCCTAGCTGTCATTATTTTGGTCATAGCAACTGTTGGAACGTATACACGACAAAAAAAAGCGTCTCAATGTTATTCAAATGGAACCTATACATAATGCCGTTGCTATTACCATTCGGTTGAAGAAAAAGTTTGGGGGCGAATCGAGAGAATCACCCGACGTCGACTATTTCATTATAGTTGATCGCTGCACAAAATAAGTTCCCAATTTGTATTTCGTCTACTAATATATTCAGATTCAACGAAATCAGTTCTATAGTTGATCGGCACAACATAGTTGGCCATACTCTTTATGCCGACGACTTGATTATTTATTCCAAATGCAAAGACTTAACTTTTCTTGCTACTACTTTCGAAAATATTCTTCAAAGCCTTTCTGAATGGGGAAAGTACTCAAGTGCAAAAATTTCAATGCAGAAATGTGAGCTGCTCCATATATGCAAAAAATACAGCTGTAGTAAAAGTCTTCTAGTTCAATTAGATAACACTAATATAAGTAATGTTAAATCTGCAAAAATTCTTGGCATTATATTCGATTCAAAATTTACATTTAAGAACCACTGTACAAATTTAAAAAAGAGCCTTACCACTAGGGTTAACTTAGTAAAATACCTCTCTTGTAAGAACAGCTACTGTAACGTTAATACGGTCATAAATGTAATAAGATCAGTTATTTTGTCAAAAATCGACTATGGTCTAGCGATATATGGTAAATGTTCGAAATCATCCATCCAACTCATCACATCACCATACCACGCAGCCATCAGAAGCGGTTTGAGGGCCTTTCGCACTACTCCAATTCGGAACCTCTTGACAGACGCTGGATTACCACAACTGACCGAAAGAATCGACTATCTTACTGCATGCACTATACAAAAAATAAACTGCTCCAGAAGGTCACCCATTCACAAAGATTCCAAAAAAATCATAAAACGGAAGAAGAACCCAAGACTTCAATCAACTCTAAGCTCCACTCTTACATCGGCCAAAGATCTTGACATACCCATTGTCATTCAAAAATTTAATTCAATGCTCTACCCATCTTGGAATTTGCCAAAAGAGTCCATAATCCTCAACCTCAGCAAATATTCCATCAAATCAACTAACAACGACCATGTTTCTCGAAATGGCATAAAGTTACAAAAAACATGGATGGAACCTCTTGTTTACAGATGCCTCAAAATCGCAAGACGGCGCGTCGTTTGCTGTTGTCGCTGAAGACTTAACAACCATCTCCAAAGGTCTCCTTCCAGCTTTCACTTCAATATTTACAGCTGAAGCTTTTGCCATTCTCACTGCAATTGACTATTCAAAAAAAAATAAGACCATAATCTTCACAGACAGTCCTCTGTAACAGCCATTAAAAACGAAAGCAATCATACTGAAATTATCGAAGCCATTCGTGACAAACTCATCTCCAGCAGCGGAAAATTAAAAATTGCCTGGGTCCCAGGGCACCGTGGAATTAACGGAAATGAAATGGCGGACACTGTAGCCAAATCAGCTCCAAGAGAACCTCTTACCACGTTCTATGCCTACAACAAAAGAGACATAAGAAACCATCTACTCAAGACATGGAAATACAAGAGAAAATCTAACTGGTTAAACAATCAACACATCTACACTCAATTCAACCCTAATGGTGAAAAAGCCAAATACCCTAAAGATGTGTCACATAAAAAGATAAAAATATATATTAGACTACGAATGGGCCACACCAATATAACCACACAAACACCTCATCACTAAAGAAACCCCCCGCTTTGTCACTTCTGCGACCAAAACCGAACGCTTACCATAAGTCACTTTTTTTCATGTAACCAAATTAATTTAATAAATAAGACTATTAACCATAAAAATTTAACTGATCTCTTAACTCAAATATCATACGACAACGTAAACCATGTATATAGACTGATATCAGCACTTTGTTTAGAAAACCTTATATAGACTGTATTACCAGCTGAAAGCACTATCAGCTCCAGCTTTATATTTATAATTATTGACAATGTAATTTACTTCTTTGTTAATAAACTTATAATAATAATAATAATAATAATAATATTCAGATTTTATCCAAGAGTAGCGTAGGGCTACGCCATTTTCGGGAACCCTCACACCATCATTCTTAACGTTTAAGTTATCGGTGAGGTAATCGTATTCTACACAATTGCCCATGCATAAAACCGGGCATAAACGGTCAAACGTGTTTTTTTTCCTTCTACCCCCTGACCCGATATTACTATTATGGAGAAACTTGAAAAAGAAGGTCTTGCAATTTTGTCTGTCTGTCAAATTGGCTACGAAGATTTTATTCAAAATTGATATCTAAGTCGTCTTAGGCATATGTAATGACATGGTATTCACATTTTGGACATATGATCAAAAAAAATTTTTACGTTTTAACGTATTTTTCGAAAACTAAAATTTGGTCGTCTCTTTTCAACTTTGCATACATTTTAAAACTGAACAATATACCAATGAATAGCACATATGGAGCGAGTATGTGCGATCCAGTCGTGCTCTTTATTCACTTTGTATTTTTAGCTACCAAATCATATTTACGTGTTTCATAATAAGTAAAATCTCTAATCTGGTTGGTAAGGATTTTATAAAGGTATCCATTGTCTTATGTATCTAGATAAACCGCTTGAAGCAGCTATAGAGGTATCCCCCGATGCTGAAGAATTTCCCGTTATTTATCAAGGAGGTTGCGAGCAAAGAGTTGTGCCAAATTTTACTCTAACCAATTTGGGCTGTTTTATATGTCAAAGGAATTTCCCAATGCAATCACATTTTGAGGACCATATCAGCACCCACGGATTCGAGTCAGATTTTGAATTTCTTTCAACTGTTCAGCAGAAGTAAGTTTTATAGTAGATACGTCACATACATATGTATGTATATTGTTGCTGTATTTCACAAAGTTCGTACCTTAATTTGACATAATTTTTCAGGATAGAAGGGTAAAGTGTATGTATAAGAGACAATAACTGTTATGATTTATACAGAAAAAATCCAAGAGTAACAATTATTTTGTGATTTTTTTTTGTTGAATATCATCCTATCAATATAAATCCGATCACGATTTTAATTTTTAAAAATCAAAACTAAGAATTGTTTTCAAATGATTTAAAAAAAAATACAAGATTAAAAGTAAAAAACAAGTCATGATCGTAGGGCTGATCATAGTATATGATGTGATGCTTGGTACCATAATTTTGTATATCTGATCCCATAAAAGAAATAAAACTTTCCAATCTAATTTTCACTTTGATTCCAAGAAATAAAAGTCCATAATTGATTTTTAGTAATAGTTATGAAAAAAACTGTTTAAATATAGGTTATGAGTATGTATAAATTAAAAATAATAATTATGAAATGATATTTATATAACATAATCGTTACTATATTTTCGAAATTGTGTATACGCATTTTTACTTGCATCTAATTATTGAAAATTAATATTAGTTTTAAGTTCTGTTGAGTAGTATAAAAAATCGCCATTTTTACTTACTTTTTTTCCCCGTCTAGAAAGAAAAATGCTTTTGAAGTCACCTATCGCCTTTGCAATCAATCTCATTACTTTAGTTTTACAATGAAAACAAAGGAAAAGGAATTAGTCTTAGAGAAGATCATAATAGTTAAAACAAGATTGATGCACTATGTAAAAAACAACAAGTTACCATATGAGATATCCACAGGTTCGTTCTTATTTAGCATGTTTATTTTAAGAATTTCAATTTAGATGTTGCATATTTTCGAAAACAGATGGAATCGATTCCTTTTTGGTTGACTCACATCTGTTCACAATGGGAGTTGAACAGCCCATTGTAGTAGTTTACAGATATAAGTTCGACAAATTCACCCGTTTTGTCGAACAACATCATTTTCTGGTAAGTAAAGAAATAATTTTGTAGAAGTATGTAAAATATATCAAAATATGGATATGAAAATATCATCATTATAAATAAATAATAAAAATTTTAACGTTTTAATTTAAGCATACGAATTTTAACGCTCAATAAAATAACTTACCTTTTAAAAAATATATATGTCTTTAAAAGCAATTCTTGCATAGCAAAACAAATGATTTCCATTCTATCTCCTCGAATACTACGGCATTTCTTTTTGGGCAGTCCCCACACCTGCTCTAAATCAAAATAGCCTATGTCTATTTTTCCCTTTGCCGCGGGGTGCATGTTCGGCACCATCATAGAAAAAAAACTCAAAAATTAAATGTTTCGGTAATATCTCGCCAAACGTTAAGTTTACGAACACAAAAGTAAAATGCATAGTTTTCGAGTTGGAGCCGCGAAGTCGATGATTTTCCCAGAAATGCGCAAAACAAAAAGTTGTCTGTTGGGAGAGTATATGCGTTTTTTAAAGTAAAAAAAGAAAAAAAGAAAATCGTCAAGGGTGGTATCTCGGTACCACCCCAACCCCCTTTTTTTTTTCTTTAATTCTTTAAATTTCCCAAATAAAGTTGACAATATTTGATATACGAGTACATATGCAAGGTCATGGGATACCAAGTTTTGGAAAATTATAAAAATAAGTTCTTATGCTTCTACGGCTTCCTTTGGATATTTTGTGTTCTTCTGGGAAGTTCTACGACCTGCTATTAAGTGCTTCCTATTCCTGTGAAGTCCTAAGACCTTTTACGAAATTTCGCGAAATTGTTGGATGTTTTGCGACCTCCTGGGAATTTCTACGACCTCCTTCCTTTTGGAAGTTACACAATCGACTGAAAGTTCTACGAACACAGTTCAAGAGTTCCGTAATCTGTTCGGAATTTCCTCCGAACGTCTACGACCTCCTGGGAAATTTAGGACCTCCTGGGAAGTTTTGTGACATTTTGGGAATTCTGTGAATTTGGTAAATTCCAAGATCTCCTTGAAAGTTCTACGACATCCCGCGAAGTTTAACAATCTCTTGTGAAGCATTATGACCCTCTGGAAAGTTCGTAGAATTTTCTAGTAGGTCGTAGAACTTCCCATGTGGTGGTAGATTCTTCAAGTATTAGCAGAACTTCTGAGTAGTCCGTGAAACTTATCAAGAAATCTTAGATATTTCCAGGCGGTCGTACAACTTTCCAAGACATCACAAAACCTATAAGGAGGTCGTGCAACTTTTCAGGTGTTTGTAGAATATGTCGTGCACTTCCCAGGATGTGAAACTTCCCCGGAGGTGGTAGAGTTTCACAGGAAATCGTGTAACTTCCTAGGTCTTGCACCCTCTCCTTGTACTGGAGCTACCACCAAAGTAAAAATTTTTTGGAAAATAAAACCGGCATAGTCTTTGGTGTCATGGTTTGTGAAAAAATAGTGCATATATCGTACATACCTAGCGTGTAAAGTTTAAGAGCTAGAAGATGGTGGCAGACAGACGGAAGCGTGAATGAGACAAATAGGGTTCTGTAAGTCTATTTTTTTTTTTTAGCTTTTTATTAATTTTAATTCATTTATACTTACATGCTAGACAAAAACGCTTAAAACTAGCTTAACTACTTTTTATTCTATCTTACTGGCCCTATGCGGGCGCTCTAAGCTAAACTTAATGGTCTATTTAGGGTTCTGTATGCCCCAACCTACTTATTCAGGTAACTAGAATTTCAGAGAGAGCCGGAAATAAATAGATTCTTTTAAAATATTTATAATCAGATGGTACTTACTTTGACTGTAGATTTGAAAATGTGCCCACAACACTAACGATGGGTTAAAAAGTGTTTTTGAAGATTTATTCTATTTTTTCTTACCCAAAATGATATTTATTTTTGAAGTGACTCATCGCATATAAATGTCCAAAACCTAGAAGGGTATAAAATTGGTTATTTTTTTGGATCAAAATATAACAGAAATAGACATAAATACATACATATGTGCAGGTATATGTTATACAGCTAAATGTTTGTTTGCAACCATTTGACATGGACCTTTTCAGAAATAATCGATTAAATTTTTAGGTGTAAAAACACTTTTGTTTTTGTTTACTTTCAGAGAACTGAGGAGTTTCCACAAGTTCATTTCCCTATCCGTTCATGCAGACTTCCGCAAAACAAGTCAGTATAAAACAGTATAGTCAAGAATGCAATTAATAATAACTACCTTCACAGAATTATGAAGTCAAAATTGAAATTAAAAGACTACTATCCAAGTTCTAAACTGAAAATTGCTCAAAGAGAACATTTTTCTGATGCCTCTCTTTGTAATGTATCTGAGAATTTGCGGTATTTGAAGTCGATAATAATTGTTTCGTTTATAATAACTGTTGTTGTTTACAGTAAATACGTTGTTGAAGAAAAAGTTTTGAATGCTAGAAACATGAGTGATGTTTTAAACTGTCTGTTACAAATTGAAGACTTAGAAGGAATGCGCGATTACATTAGTTTGCGACAAAAAGGAGCTAAAATTAAAAGATTTGGCCGAGAGTATTCTGTTAAGGTAAGTGTGAAATTGTGGCTTTAATTAAATAGTTTCACTTTTATGGATTGAATACATTTTTGAATTTTCTTTCTTTTATCTATTCAAAGATTTATAGTAATAGCCTATCGATTAACATTTTATGTTTCCAGCTGTTAGCGTAAGTTGGAAAATCAAAAATGAATATTTTTTCCAACCATTAAAATTCGATTAGCATTGTCAAATATATTATTTTGGTACAAAGTTGTCCAAGTACTATTTCTCGGAAGTACATGTAGCTGCCAATTTCCAGTATTTAGTATTGCAAAATGTTAGATCTTCAGATTTTTTTTTATTTGCAATATAAACTGTACAAACTGTGGTAACAATTTATCAAAAAATCTGTAGAATCTTTTCAAAAGTTGATGAGTTATATTTGATGATAGTTTAGGCTAGAGCGTAGGGCGTTGACAACACTTACTCGAAATCGCATTCGGATTTCTGGAACGCTTTTTAACTTTCTTCAATTCATTACCAAAGTTATCGATATACACCGTAAGGTGTCTGCTGTCCGGCAATATCAATACATTTGAGTGGCGAAATTTGAAAGACTGAGTGCTTTTTTTTTGTCGTGTTAAATTACAGCACCACTTTGTTTCTAAACTATGGGCTATTTGGTGTAGTTCCATTATTTTTGGGAAAACGAACAACTGTCATCAGCATAGTCTAGAGATTTTAGGTAAGATGCCATTGTCCATTGTATTTCCTTGCTTTTGCTTGTCAGTCTGCACTGTTAACCACCAAGAATAACAGTGGCAATGCAAACATTCCGCACCCCGGTTTGGACTTCAAAATCTTTTGAAACCTTACCGTTGTGTAATTGACACTTAGTCTTTATAATAGCCAGATAAAATAACGGTTCATGCTGTTGAATGCTTTCTCGCAGTCTACAAAAAACATATGAAGCGGAGACCTATTTTCGGCACATTGGTCTATGATGATCCGAAAGGTTTTAGTCTGGCTGATGCAGGATTATCTTGAGCAGAAACCTGCTTGTTCGACATCGAGAGTTGAATCAAGGTGTTCTTTGATCCGATCTCCATCAAGTTACTCTTCTTTGAGAGTTTGATGAGAGAAAGCAAAAGCTCTGCCGATACATTTGACGCGGCTCAGAAGGTGTACCATCAAGCCCCATCACTTTATTCCTCTTGAGAGCTCTGGTCGCGGTTAAAATGTTTATTTTACTTGGAAGCCCGGTGCGAATTCAGGATTTTTCGGTTTCAGATATCTTATTTGAGTTTAGTATCGCGGCTGATCTTCATCCTATAGCAGCAATGAACCGTAGAGGCTTTGTACTGGGTGTTTGGAGTTCTGGCAACCTATAAGTAAACTCCTCCGTGATTTTATACACAGTCCTACTGTCACACCTATTTCCTGCTCTTATACGTTCTTTGATCCGTGTGTTCGCAGATAGGTCTTAGTCAGACCAGTGCTTATATACGGCTGTGATGGCGAAATGGTCTTTAAATTATTGGCGCATTGAATTTGTCGGTATTGAACCTAATAATGTGAGTCACATTGGTTAGATTGCTACGAACGAATGCAGTGATAAGGCGTATGCGATCTATCATAAGATGGCGATCGCGTGCCATTCCAATGTCAGCCCCAGCCGAGAAGTAATCAATCTGGTTGGATGTTCGCTGCGTATCAGTTGAGCCCAATTTAATCTTGTGGCGACCCTTAATCCTGAAAAGGGTGCCTCCAATGGCATTTCAGAAGTCTACAAAAGAAACCGCGATTGCCATTTCGGTCTCCGAGGTCGTGGTTTTTCATCACATGCTTCAGCCGGATGTTGTCGTTGCCTACTTTAACATTTTTTTTACAACAACTAAACCAAAATTCAGCCTGTTACTCGTCATTTTCCGTCTTCCGTTTGCCATTTCCGGACAACTTCCCAGATGGCACCAGGAGGAGGTGGAAATAGGGCTTAGTTACTAATTACACGATGTTTCGCTGTAGTGGCTCGTCACTTTGCGAACTAGTATATGTATATCGGGAAAACCTACTTCTACGAGGTTTTTGTTAATCATTTACCATCCGAAATACTTTATTTGTTGTGCTATAACATTTTAGAACCGAAAGCCTCCGCAGATAGTGCTATTGTATTAACATTGTAATTGATTTCTTTGTTAATAAAATAATAATAATAATTTATGTGGGATTAAAAAAAAAAATAAAGTGCACGACTGGTTCACATGTATGTACTTGCACCTACATATATGCTGTTTATCTACAAAAACTCAATTTTAAAATCTAAACAAAATTGTTAAAATAATTTAGAAAAAAATTCCGTTAAAGTATGTCATAACCTTACATACTCCAAATATTGATTAAATATCGATTTTGAATCAAATCGCCCGAGTCACATCTGAAAATCAGCCAATTTTCAAAAACCATTCAATAAGTATGTATAGGTACATGTGTATCCACCTTATCTCCAATATGAAATTTGATTAAAATTGTTTTCGAGCAAAACGGCTTTTTTGAAAATCGGCTGTTAAGTACCGTTAATTTTGGGATTAGAATGAAAATGCTGATTTCACCTCGAATTGTGACCCCACAGACTCCAGATATGAAGTTTGAAAAAAATTATTTGAATTTCTCTTTTACAAGAATGTCACGTTTGGTCAAAATCTCGAGATCGAACATTTTTAGGAAACCAATACTTGCCCTTGTAGGTGCAAGTAAAATTATGTGCAATTTTAATTTCTGTTTTCCATTATTATTAAATTGTGTGTTAGATTTTAATCTATGTACGATTTAAAATGTGCTGTTGTGTTTAACGATAAACTGGAAGGTCGTAATACAATCCGTTGTAATAATGTACATGAATTTTGAGCGACATATATACTTCGAGTTTAAAACTCTTTGCCGAGCAAGTTTAAAACCCTTAACCCTCTCTCAGGAGCTATTGCACTGATATTATTACGCCTTATCGCACATTTCAATAGTTATCGCGCATAAATTAGTTTCTTATCACACATATTTTCCAGTACACCAGTTTTATTTAAGGTTTTAGTAATCTTTTATGTAGGTACATAATTATCTGATTAAATCAGGATTCTGTTAAGGTTTCTGTGCAAATAGGGAACTTCACGGAAATACGATTGTACGATAATTATATGTTGTTTCTACCGTAGGTACTATTATAATAAACGAAAATGAATATATACAATAGTTTTCAACGTGTCCAAAGTTGTATCTGATTTCATTATATTTTCATTTCTTAGCTTCGAGGACTTCCTAAACATATATATCTGGAAAACATTGTTACACCATTGGATGAGATCATATTGATTTTATCAGACTTAAATAGTGAAAATAATTTAGAGAATGTGGATGATATACTTTCAAAGCAAAATCTCAGCCGTAGCGACAGAGGCAAAAAGGGGAAAAAATTGTACTTTGCTATTGTGGAACGTGTTTACTACAGTAGTATTTGCTTTAAATACGACAATTCTATTATAAACGAAAAGAAAACCTATGATATTATTCTGCGTCCATCACGCTTATCGTTGAAGTACCAATATAGAGCAATGAATATGCTTTCAGCTAATATAAGCATGAAAAAATATCTATTTCCATCTGATTACAATTTTTGGAAGCATGTTGTGTCTACTGAGGAGTAAGTTTGTTTTAATTGTTTTTTTTTTTTTTTTTAATTAATATCTTTTGTTTTCTTTACTTGTTAGCTTGAAGCTTTTTAATTCTACAATAGGAAATAATCCGGAACAGTTACAAGCTGTGCGAAATATTGTTGGTGGACCTAATTTGTTTGCGCCCTACGTTATATTTGGACCACCAGGTAATTGTTTTTTTATTGTATTGTAATTTTCATAGGATTTAGTTCAGTCCATAAATACAAAACAGAAACTTACCTCATATCAAATTGGGTAGTTTCGAGTTTTTTTTGGCAGTGTCATAAATCTAGGTAACCTAAAAAATATTTTCAATTTTGGACTTCCCTCCCATACAGGCTTGCGCCGCCATCTTAAAAAACTTATTTCCAGATGATCAGTTTCCGAGTTACGGCAAAGTAAAGAACATTTCGCGTTTATGCCTAGATTTTTAATGATATACCGACTACTGGCCGTGACTCAGGTTCAAGTCCCAATAACATCATAAACATCTTACGAACGTCTGAGAAACCCTTCGGTAAGGGTTATAAATTGTAGGTCTCTTACATTCGTGCAAAAACAAAATATTTAGGGCGCACAGCACACACGTGAAGTTAGGCCAGGCCTTGTATGGGCTACTAGAGCTAACATACATATAAATGTATTTATGTATATTAGATACATTTTTTGTTACAAGTTGCATTAACTATCAGTCAACTAGGCTTGTAGCACAACGTACCAAAAGACTCCTAATTCGTTTCATAATCCTTTTTGAATTGCTAAATATTACTAGATTAGTCATCAGCGATGAAATTTTCTCTAAAAAAGATCTATCAAATTTTTCGTAAAATGGATCGTTTTTGAGTTAGACCCGCAAGAAGTATGATTTTTTTTTTCTTGAGAAAACTACCGTTTAAGTCATCCCTAACTACACCAGAAAAATGTACATAATCTAAATGAAATTTCATAATGTATGCATTTCAGGAACCGGAAAAACATCCACTATAGTTGAAGCTGTGCTCCAGTTATGGCAACGACGCCCGGAGACCAGAATTCTTATTACTGCTAGTTCTAACAGTGCTTGTGATGAAGTAGCAGTACGCTTGTGTCGAGTTCTTATTGATCTTCAACCTGACAAAACGAATATTCTTCGAATTTTTGCAAAATCGAATGAAAAACGACTCGGTAACATCGAAGACATTCTAATACAAGCTTCTAACTTATATAATACGCATTTCTATCCCGATGTGGAAGTGATCCGTGAATATCGGATTGTGATATGTACTCTCTCTGTTGTTGGAAGACTTGTTACAGCTGACATTGGTGCAAATTTTTTCACTCATATTTTTGTCGATGAGTGTGCTGCTTCAACGGAACCTGAAGTTTTTGTTGGCTGTATGGGAACGTGTTCATCGAAAACGCGATTAATTGTATCCGGGGATCATAAGCAACTTGGTCCAATACTTAGGTCAAAGCGAGCTAGTGAACTGGGCTTAAATATATCATTTATGGAACGATTAATGAATCAGAAGTGTTACGCTGTGAGTGCAAGTGGTGATTATGATCGTTCGATACAAACCCGATTAATCCAGAACTTTCGTTCTCATCCGGAAATTGTCGGGCTGTATAATCGGTTGTATTACAATAATGAATTGAAGGCGATGGCGAAGGAAGGTAAAAAGATTCAGTGTGTTGATGAAAGAACTATTAGAATAATATGCTTTTATCTATTTTTGCAGACAATACTATGTGGGCTTTGCAATGGCACTTGTTGCCGAATAAAAATTATCCGATAATTTTTCATTCTGTTTATGGGAACAGCAGAAAGGTTGGACATTCTGTTAGGTAAGTTCTGTGTTTTATATTTTTATATGAAACCGCTAGACAGTAGATTTGGTACAACAAACGAAATAAAAATTGGCAGATTCGTGGAAAACGTGAGACCATTCAGGACAATGTACGGTTGCCATCCGCCCGGGTTTTCGCAGGGACCTACCTTTTTTTTTTAGAAGTAACGTCGTTAGAATGCTGACCATGCTGACGAACTTGAATACAGGTTCGAGTAAAAAAAATAAATAAATAAATCTGCGAAGTGATGGCACAGATTTCATTCGTGCTAGTTGTTGGAATAAATCTCAAAATTTATCTCCAGTCCATAATGGTTTATAAGTGGGTACCTCTGCATGCCAGAACAAACCGAAATTTCATCAAAATCTGCTCAGTATTTCCCAAGTAAGGGTTTAAAAAAGAGTTTTGAAACTCCATTACAAGAACCAGTTTTGAAGATTTTTTAAATTCCACCCCCATATGTATCGTGGTAGTACGATTTGTTTAATGTTGATGATTTAGAATCAGAACCATCTTCATGCATGGGTAAAGCTTACATCCAAATTTTGTAGAAACTAATCAAGTTGTCCTTGTTCTTGAGCTAGGCGTGCGACGAGGAGTTAATATTGGCAATCACTTAATGTCTTTAATCACTCCGCCGCCTATATCTTACCCCCACCCAGTTCGATTAAAGTACATGCAAGACTAGACGCAGAAACTAAATTTCATCGATATCCATTTCGTGATTCCTTGAATAAGGAGAATAAGAAGGGCGAAAGGGCGAAAGGGCCAGACAAAACGACCGATGGACAAAAATGGACCAAAAATTAAGTGGATGTTTCGCAATTAAAGAACAACAATTTGTCAAAACTTCCGAATCGCGACCTTGACCAATTAAAACTATTTTTTTTTTAAAGATATAGTATCTTAAATAAAACCGATAGTAACTATAGGTCATTATGTGCGGAAATTGTATTTAAGGACGAACAGGAAATTTAAAGCTCGTAAATCATTTTACTATATACATATGTATATGTATATATGCATACAATATAAACAATATTTTTGTATACTACTGTTTCATACTTATTATGGGTTTATATTCAAGAGTTACATATATTCAAGGGTGTGCCATACATACATACATACGCAACAGACAGGCACCGTATTGAATCCACATATACTTCCTTTTCAATTTCGGGAACAAATGGGAAAATGAGTTATAACTAGATTTAAAAAATATTTTCAGAAAACCGGAAATAATAAAATAGGCACATTTTCATTCACATGTTTTACATTTTTATTTTTAGCTTATGCAACGAATCAGAAGTAAACGCTGTGATGGACTATGTCAAGGATCTCATGTACTTCGGTATTAAAGGCCGACAAATCGAGCAGACTGATATTGGCATAATATCACCCTACAAGAAACAGTACACCCGGATACAGGAGGAATTGGATCAACGCCGGTGGCATGATATTGAAGTCGGCGCTGTCGAAACATTTCAAGGCAAAGAGAAGCCCATAATAATCGTTTCTACTGTTCGTTCGTTCACCAAGACTTTAGGCTTTCTTGACAATCCAAGGGTAATTTTCTGTCATTTTGTTCAAACACATTCTTAATGACATTTTGTTTTAATAGCGCCTGAATGTAATTCTATCTCGCGCTAAATCACTCCTAATTTTTATTGGAAACCCTAAGACCCTAAGCCAGAATAAAGACTTTAAATACATAATCGATGAATGCCACCGAAATAAGTGTATAATAGGTGGTTTCCGAGGATATAATGGGCAGAAATCCGCCGATGAAAATGAAGAAAGCAGCTTGAAAAAGTTATCATTGCAGCGACCTATTCCAACAAATTCCACTCGAGTGAATTTAGAAGAATTCCAAACAATGCAATGGGACTTTAAACGTCTTCTTACAAAGCCACAACAGAGGGTGTGTTAATTCCTATAAGACAATAAATCTACAAATGATCTCCTTTGCTTATTGTGATACGTAAAGCATGTACCTATATCTATGTTCCACAAACTTGTTTAATAAATATGAATTATCTTTAACTCTATGCCTTGTTGATAAAACGTTGAGACTAATAAATTAAAAAGGAAAACAAATTAAAAAGTTTTTTTGAAAAATTCTCCGACCACATAAACTTTGTGTTGTGGAAAAATATATTTTCCTTCAAAAATAATTTAAAATAAATTAAATTTTAAAAATTATAACGGTATATCATTTACATGTTCAGTATCAATTTCACTTAAACTTTACTGCTCGAGTGCTACTTTAAAGTAACAAATAACATTTTCCTGTTGTCACATGAAAACACGTTTCACTCGAGTTCACGAATAGACCACCTGTTGTTTGAGTCCTGGATTCGGACTGAAATTGCTTCAATCCGTTTTATTTTGCTAAACCAGGGCTCGTAGTCTCACTGAACGCGTCCCAGGTAAAAAGTTGTTAAATTTGATCCCCCGTCTAAATTTTGTGGGAATGAAAATTAAAATTTGGGGAAACTTAGCTGTGTCAATTGGTTCCCTCTTTCTGTTTGTATGTTGTATGGTCGACTGCAGCCTAAACGACTGGACGAATTTTCTTCATACTTCATGTCTGGGGTCTGTAGGGTTACAATTCGAGGCGAAATCAGAATTTTCATTCTAACCATAAAATTGACGGTATTTTACTAATGGCCGGTTAAAAAATGTCGATTTGCTCGAAAACGGCTTTTACGATTTTGATCAAATTTGATATTTGAGTAATGGTGGAGATATGTCAACAGATGATGTACCAGCTTTTTGTCACAAAATGCGTATAACGGTACTTTCCTTAGTAGCTGGTTTTTGAAAATTGAATATTTCTTGGCTATGAATCAATCGATTTCATTCGAAATCTGTATTTGAACAATACTTGATATATACAAGGTTATGGGCCTATCGAGTTTTTGGAAAATTTTCAAAATATTAAAAACGAAAAAAAAGTTGTTTAAATTTGACGATGCGACCCAGTCGTGTACTTTATTATTTCATACATTCACTCAGTGTTGCCAGAAGGTCCTGACTGTAAGTCCCACTTGCTGTGAATTTGATGAACACATGGATTCATAGGAAGGGAATCAATGAAAAATTTTGAAAGAGCCGCCTAGTCTTTAGTTTGAAAACAAATATGTCCCTAAAAATAGTTGATCGTGATTCATAGAATTCTGCAGTCTTTCTTATCTTTTATTTATGAAAATAATATCTTACAAAATAAATCCCACAAATTAATGAAGATTCGAAAATATAGATCCCACATACCAAATAAATCCAATTAGCTAAACACAAATAATGGAGAAATTGTGCATCACTGTGCAATAACCGATAATTTGCAACAGCACGTAATATGAGGTACCAACCAATTCCGAGAAAAAATTAGCGACTTGATTTTATACGGCTTTTCCGACTTGTTACGAAGGAACATTCCGAATCTTATTCCATACAATTGCAATCAAATTGAATTCGGAACGTTCTTACCCGGCGTGTCGAAAAAGCCGTGCAAAATCAAGCCGCAGAATATCCTGGGATCCAGAGATTTAAAATAGTATGTGAAAAAAGTAACAATTTTATAAAATTCAAAATCGAAAAGTATTTCATTATTTTAAATATTAGAAAAACACATTTTTATTATACATAGATAGATAGAAAGGGGCCCTCGATCAAATGCACTTAGACCAACATAGGTCTATTGTGATACTACTAAGGAGAAGGGTTTACGATACCCATTTACTCCTAGATCTAGTCTTGATGAAGCCATTGATTTTGCAAGTTCAGGTTTTGTTTAAGAAGTATTCTCCTAGACTACCCTTTCAGATATAGCTCTCAATACTTATACTATGGGTTTTATAAAAATATACAGCATTTTTGATTTTTCATTTTTCTCGGATTGGAATTTCTACGAAAAAAACCTTTGCAAATTCATTTATTGTTTTGTTTTCTTAATAATAATAAAATTTATCCGATTGGTTCCAATCGAAATCAGGTGTAAAGCAAGGATGCCTCTTGAGCCCCCTCCTGTTCTCAATCATTTTGAACGATTTTTTACAGGGAGGAATACCTTTCGTGGGTTTATCTATAAAGCTGTTACTCTACGCTGACGATATCGTTATACTTGCGCAAAGTCCAGACATGCTGCAAATCATGATTAACAAGCTTAAACAACACTGTCACATGTGGAATCTGCAACTCAATACCAGCAAATCTAAAATTATGATTTTTCGGAACGGATGGGGTCGATACGCAAGGAATGAAAAATGGACAAAATGAGGAAATAGAGAAAGTCAAAGAATACAAGTACCTCGGAGTTCTAGTTACCCCTCAGTTATCGTTTAAAAAGCGCCTCCAGGAGAAGCTAGGGGAATCGAAACGCGCTATCAATTGCAGCTGGTAAGGTGTCTTAAGCAAAAGAATATTGCGCCGGGTACAAAGTATAAAATTTTCGAAGCAGTCATGAGAGCAATAATGTGTTATGCGGCACAAGTGTGAGGAAATTGGGAATTTGAAGAGGTTGAAAAACGTTTAAGATACTTCCTTAACCCTTTCGCCTCTACTGGGACAATACGTCCCAGCACAAAAAACCTTGTCTTATTTTCATTATTGGGACATATACGTCCCACCTTAAAATATTATTGGGATTACGAAAAGAACTACGTTATCTTAATACACACCAAACATTTTCTTTGCAATTATACTTCCAGAATAAAAAAAAGTTGCTATAATTGTTTCTGGTTCTTAAATAAAAACTCAGGGGCGAAGGGGTTAAGAAAATATTTAGACTACCACAAAATACACCGACATACATGGTGCACTTAGAAACTGGACTACCACCACTGTACAACCCGCGCAACAAAAAAGAAGCCGCACATGGTAATTTTTAAAAAATTGGAAGAAATCTAATAAATGGTGACTAATCACTGCGTAGTCACTTTGTATTTTTGATGTTTAACATTTAAGTTAACACATTCCCCAATTTGACAATACATTTCGTAGCCTAATTGTAAAAAAGTAATGATCGTGAAGATCAGACTACAAAATATCAGATATTACCCAAGTACTATCAATATAAAAAAGAGCAGCAATTTGAAAAGCAAATTTCTTTTTTCATATTTTTATTAACTAAGAAACCTTTTTACTTAATTTAAGACTTTCATAATACTAAAAAATGATTCTAGTACTTCGTAGCACCACCCTTCGCCCTAAGAACGTCATGAACCCTGTTTGGCATGGAGGCATAGAGATTACCGAGGTAATTGTTATTAATTTCATTGAACTACACTTCTTCAATGATGTTCTTTAGATGCTGCATGGTTTTTGGTTTATTATCTTGGATCTTCTTTCCCATAAGAGCCCAGACATTTTCGATGGAGTTGAGATCTGGACTGTTTCCCGGCCAAATTAGGGATTCTATTCCTAATTCTTCTTTCAAAGTTTTAATCTGTGGAGGAAATTTAAAAATTAAAATCATAAGATTTTCAAAACACCCATAAATATGGAAAAAAAAAACCTCGAATTACCCACAGATTTTGCTCGGTGGCAAGGTGCTGAATCATCTTGAGAAATTGGTTTTGATGCTGTTATCATTTCCATACTCGGTACAACATCATCTAAGATAATTTGTTTGTACTGCATGGCGTTAACAGTGCCCTCGAGCATAATTAGAGATCCAACTCCGATTGCGGTGATGCATCCCCACACCATAGCATAAGGAGAATGTTTTAGGGTGTGAGCTATGCATTCGTCGCTGTAGCGTTCCCCTTTTCTACGACGAACTATCTGCTTCCCATCCGGTCCGATTAGGTTAAACTTGAACTCATCAGAGAACACCACATTTGACCAATCTTGAACACCCCAGTTTTGCCTTTCCTTAGCCTAGCTAAGACGCGTTTTCTTCATTTTGCTGGTCAGAAGTGGCTTTTTCGCTGGTCTCCTTGCTAGCAAACCCATCTCGTTGAGACGATTCTGGATAGTTCTGACGCTAACTTCAGCCCCAGTAGCTTCTCGCAGGTCAGCTCTTAACTCCGATGCATTTTTAAACCTGTTTCTCAAGCTTAGCCTCTTCAGTTCCCGGTCCTTCCGAACAGTGGTACATCTCTTCAATCCTTTGCCAATTTTTCTGTCCAGATTGTGATCCCGACAATATTTGTTACAGAATCTCTTACAGAACGATGACTGATTCTGTTTGGATAAGGCGACGATAACTGCCTTATTTTCTTTACTCAATTGTACCCTTTTAGACATCGCGATATACTCTTTTCACTTTTATTTAAGATATACAACTGCACGCACTGTTAAATACTGCCAGAATGAATTCCGACACATTCCAAAATGTGCATTACCTAACCCGGAAGCAATAAAATATAATTCGGCGAATCCCTTAAAGGTAATTAGCGCAAAAAAATGGAAAACCCGTATGCGGCTTTTTTTTTGTTGCGCGGGGTGTGTGATAGGTACGTTCGTCGAGTCTGATAAATAACCATTTTCATCCAGATGCAACTCTGGTGTTATAAAGCCACTACCTAAAGTATTTCTGGAATACCAAGGGTTAGGGTAAAACAAGCCCGATACAAATTCGTTCTCAGTAACGTTAGCTGACCACACGAAATGATTCCTCACAAGATCCAGAATGACGTTTTCGATTCTGGACACACCGGAAGCATCCAATAGTCTCTTATTAGAGACTCGGTGACATTGTCTATGCGCTCGCATACCGACTGGAGCTAATCTATCATCCGTACGGTTTCCTGGGTATTGCAATGACCAGGTACTCAACAGAGAAGGATAATATTATAACTTTGATTGTTTTAAATTTTAGCAATATAGAAATGAGGCTAATTAATAAATAAAGCGGGATAAAGATATTTATTCTTAATAATAGGTAGATAGGGCACATTCCTTCATAACAATCGTGATGGTGCTCACATTTGTGAATGCATCACCGACGACTCCAAAATTCATAGTGGTAAGAGAAAGTTTCTGGAACTTACTTCAAGTGTTGCCCACCAAGGCTTTCACAAGTGCGCATACTTTTCCACACCAGTATCGATAGAATTCTTTGATTCATTTGCTACTTTCGAAATAATTATTTTGATTTTTTTTCCCCGGAATATTAGTTGTCCACTTTAATACAGGATCCGGATCCCGTGTGAGAAATACTAGTGCCAACGAATGATTGCCGACGGGCATTTAATTTTAAAAATGATACTTAAAAGCGCGTCCCTTTATTTTATCTTAACTTGACTTTCAACATTTGGTTAAGAAAGAGTATAGTTATATGTATGTACATATGTATAAATATTTAAACAAAAACGAAAAATTATAAGAAAAATTAACAGAAAATAGAACAGCTATCGGATAGTGGAGAATTTCTGGAAGCCCACAGTATTGAATTTCCCAAATGACTCCAAAGGGTAGTCTTTACCTTCCACAGGTGAATGAATACGGATTTGACGCATATGGGTATCTCTTCCATTCTGATGATTCGATATGACGGCAATTTGTATCATAAAAGTTCGAATAGCTTTACCCTGACCATCCTTAATCGGAACAACCACCCAGCCTTTGGAAGAAAATAAAAATTGAATTCTAGCTGTTATGTGATAATATTAGTATTACCTGTGGGCTCAGACAATTCAACAATTTCCAACTCTTGTAAATCGTTAAAATGTGTACCAGAACGTATTGATATCCTACTCGGCGTATAGCTTTCATCTAACTTGTAGTCTGTGTAGATGTAGATCTGGCTGATGCTGGTTTTCCTCTGAAATTGAATGTTTACCAGGTGTGGTAGCTGTCCATCCGATTGCCAATATGTGTCCATTATATTGTCACGCAGCCGTTCCACACCAAATCCTTAGCAAATTATTTATATTAGTGAATACTTTTTCATAAAGAAAAGCTGCAACAGAATACCGGGTTTACAGGAAGACAAACTCCACACTGCTTGGGACCCAACTTCACGAACTGTGCCCAAGCGTTCTTCGTTTAGTGGATCCTCATCACCGCCAGTCTTTCCAACCATATTATAATTTTTATTTGTTGTTATTTTACTTTATTACCGCACTCAGTCCCAGAGTCGAGCCTTTTTTAACTTTTGTTTCCGTCCGATGACAGCTGTGCTCTGACCTGTTCGTTTCGTGCACGGCGCCTAACAAACAACAGGGTGTACAGTGCAAATATACGTCTATTGGTACAGTTTGTTATAGCAATTAAAATGGCATGGAGAATTTTATTGGGCCATTCCACATTAGTATTCTTGCATCATGGGTAACACCGGTTTAACAACAGAAAGCGCTTCCACACTGATATTCTCGCATCAATCATTACCCCCAGTTGAATGTGTGTATATTGCTAACTCACTCCATTTCTGCTGCAAATATCTCTCCGAATTCCATCACTTTTGTAGAGATTTCCCCTTGTCTTCTATCGATGTCACTTTACTCCAATTGAAGTAGATCTACTTTTTTGAGAAAAATTTAGAAATCTCGGGAGTCGATGTTTCGGAATTGCATTAAAACTACTTCGTTTTGGAAAATTATGTATCTCCAATAAACAGAGCTGGAAAACAACTAAGCCGTTGATTTCGATGTATTGCCATTGTTATGTTTACAACCGGTTCATCAAATCATCAATCCGACATGGATGGACGGAAGCAGCGTTATGACTGGAATATAATTTCTATATTCCCCATCCACAAAAAGATCTCAAGTCTTGTAAAGCGTTCTCTACTTGCTGGAACAAGGCCTTCCACGGCAATTTAAGATCAGATCAAACGAGTTGGCCTTGAGGTTAATGAGGACAAATATATTAATATATATTGTCAACAAACAAAGAAACATCTGTCAACTGTCTTTGACAAAACGCGACTGTTAATATAGGTAGTTTAACTATCGACGTAGATAAGGAGTTCATCTACTTCGAAGTAAACCGATCTTATAGGAAACTGCTTCCGTTTGGATTCAAAACTCATAACTCGATAGTCAACCCAATTCTGCGGCTTGATTTTGTACTGTTTTCCGTTCCAGTGGTTCAAAAAAAAGCCAAAAAACTTTATGGCTGTCATTTGCCATTTTAAACGTCAAATTGTGAGGAGACTAATTCAAACAATATAAGTCTCAGAAAATTCGAAAAATTCGATACCTCAGCTGAGATATTAAGTGGAGCAGCGGATCTCTCAGAAGTCTTCGAGGGATCCATAAAAATCGTGAAAGACCAAAATGGTTTATCCTGCTTATTTCACTGATAGCGATGAGGAAGTCGGCCTCTCACCTATGACTTAGCTCCAAACGAGATAAGCGCCTTTTAGAACTGGCTTAGGCTTAAACTAGAATGAGTCTAGTTCGTTGTTTGACAGTTCACTTTAAGAAAATGGGGCCAGAGCAGATTTGTAAAAGTGTGAGTAGATTTTATTTATTGTACTGGGAAAATCACTTTTATTATTCAGTAAAGTCTAATTGATTAATTATTTGTCAAAATTAAACTTTCTGATAAATGAAAAATTTTAACCAATTTCAGTCAATACTCATTTATGTAGACTTGTTTATAATAAGTACATTTTTATATATTAAAAATGCCTTCATCTTCCCTTACAATTTTAGCTTCTACTGTCAAAATGATTATTGATTGTAAACTCAAATTTTGCTACAAATACAGTTGTTAATTATAATTTGCTGGGAATATGTTTGCGGAGATCTATGCGGCGCATAAATTACTGCGTGCTTACTGTACTTGTACTGGGCTTAACCAGAAAAAAATAAATAATTTACCTAAAATGAAAAATTAAACTCACAATCGAAGCTTTATGAAAAAGTGCATATGGTCCTCATATTACAAATCGAATATTATGCTCCTTTTTAACCAAAATAAAAATAAAAAAGGAATCTATCTTCGCACATTGCAATCAGATGTGCAAATAAATTGTTTGTCTGCAGGAATAATTTAATTTTGCCAGCGCTGGCAGTGAAAATACAATGAAAGTGAGTAGTTTAAGAATAAAGTACAAATAAATAAAAAATAATAACATGGCTGAAGCATTGTACGCTATGTATGAGTATGTACAAACTTTGATAATAGAACAAAAATGATAAAAAAGAAAATAATAATTTAACCTTATCTGAACGAACTGAAATTCTCTCGCATATGACATTACTATGTTTTTAGAAGTTTCATCCGGCAAATCATGGTTGTTAAAGAAAGTCACAACAACAACATCATTCTTTATTCATACATTTTATTGCAATTTTTTAATGCATTGAAAATTGCAGTTTGCTTCTGCATGAATAATAAATAAATAATGGCTAAAGATCCTTCTCTGCAATTTTGTTGAATACTTTTCTATGATAGTGGAATGAATGAAATTCAAATCATATGCACATACATATGTATGTTCAAAAGAATTCTAAAAAGATCAATAGATTTAATTTAATACGGAGTGAATCTACTCCTATCGCCGTCAATGTGGTAGAGTTGATGTTCCGGTGTGTCACGGATAAATTGCTGAGCAGGATTGAAGTTCAGTCGGGATCGGGAATGTAGCAAAACGACTTTTTTCAGGATGACAGGGACACCAAAGTTTCCGCTACTAGTGTTACAGGATAAATGTTGAGGGGATGTAGCGATAAATAAGTCGCTAAAAGTTGCTAGAAATAAAAAAAAACATAGTTTGTCAAAACAATTGTGAAACTAAAATTTGTTTATTCGTTTGTGGTTGCCAAATGAAAACACAGTGCAATTTGATTAAGTGTAAGTATTTGGTTTGTTTTTTTTACTATATAGTACCAATTAATAAATTATTTATAGTCATTCACAACAATTATGAAGCATTTCATCGACAAGGGACTTCGTGTGAATTCAGCGATAATGAAGATTTGTTTGTTCTTACTAATTATATAAATTTAAACATCGGCAACAAGAAGGATGTCGGTTGTGAAGTAGTTGGTGTAGACGGATGAGTCGAAAGGTATTTTAATTAATCGCGCCCCAGAGTCTACAATAAAATAATTGCAGGAATTAAAAATTCGTAAAAAACGACAATAATAACAAAAAATCGCAATGATAAAAGGGTATAAATATCGATAATAATCAATGTTTTCTACTATCGAAATAATCGGTAATTAAAAAAAAAAACTATCGTTTATTTATATATGCAAGAAATGTTCGAAATTATTTATTCTCAGTTAAAAATCTTCTTGGATCAGCTATTGTTTGGTGTGTTTGGAACGGGGACAATGAATAAAGAAACTCACCCGTCATTTCGTTTTTCTTTACCCATGCCAGCTTCTCTTAATTGGAGTATCTCCATCAGGACTTATCAATTGTAATAGTCTAGCTGCATCTGAAAAAACATCTGATAAAGTGATTTTCAAACTTACAGACTTAGCAAAGAAATTAAAACCAGGAAATGCTGTGATCGTAGATAAGGGTTTTATGATTGCTAATGAGCTGCAACCCTTAGTCCAAATGATTTGACCACAGTTTATACAACCTGAAAGGAATAAGGAAGTTGTTGAAAACGATCGATTGATAGCATCGGCACGAATTAAAACTTTTAAAATTTTATCCCATTTTATTGCATTTTGTTTAAAAAGTATACATGATTTGTATATGGAGCAGGGGCCAGGCAAAGGGACGATTTTAAACTAAAGCGTTATATAATTTTAAAAATACTTTTTTGTGAACTCACATATTTCGTCTCGACATTTTAATAAAAAATAGTTTGCAAATAATCCACTTTGTTACAAAAAAAAAAACACTTTCTTCTTGCAGCGAATTAATTTGTTAACAAAGAATATTGTACCGGCTGACCATCTGTCAAAAATCTATCTCTGTATTGAGTTAAATAAAAATTCTACCAAGCGGCGCTGAAATTAATTGATCTGTAATAGAACGATTAGTAAGTGGTAGACTAATCCTAAAAGATTTTAATTGAGAAACAAATAATTTCGAGCAATTACTGGATATATTCATAATTATCGATAGTAAAAGATAGTTTTTTTTTTAAAAAATATCGACTGTTTTCTGCTTTCATTCCAAGACCCCACCGCTAATGGATTGTATTGAAAGATGACGTTTTTCTCTTATTTTTAGCTAAGAGTTGTAGCGAAAATTCTTTGCTACATCCCCTCCACATTTCCCCGCTAGCGCTAGTAACGGAAAGTTTTGACGGCTCTGTCATCCTGGTACAAAAAGTCGTTTTGCTACATTCTAGCAGAGTACTTGGAACGCGCCGAATAGCTAACTGGTTTTTCTTCCATTTGACAGTTCGTAATTCTTTGCCGGGCGACATAATCGAAATTTGTTGGGATTTTAATTAATTAAATTAATTTATCAAATATTATATTACAGACATTAATACATTATCAGTCTGACCATACAAAATGTTCTCATTTGCTCGCAACGTTTCTCATGCAGCAAGGTAAGTACATTTACGGCATTCGGGACCTTGAACTTGATTTTTTGCCGAAAGTGATTACATAAAATTAATTCTTTTGCCAAAAAACTTATGTTAAATCGATTCACGTCGATTGAATTATATGTCTTACAGATCGGCTGTGAGGACTAAACATACCTTGCCAAAATTGGAGTATGATTATGCAGCTCTTCAACCGATTATCTCTAAGGAGATTATGGAGGTAAGCTGTTTTCGAAGGCGAGGCGTTCGGTTAAATATTCTGCATAATTTTTGCTAGATCCATCACACTAAACATCACCAGACCTATGTCAATAATTTGAATGCTGGAGAAGAACAATTGAAAGATGCTCAGGCTAAGAATGATGTCTCAAAGATCATCTCGCTGGGTGGTGCACTGCGTTTCAATGGTGGTGGCCACATTAACCACACAATTTTCTGGCAAAACCTAACACCAGAGTGTACAGAACCATCGAAAGAATTGAAGGCTGCTTTGGAGGAACAGTTTTGTAGCATCGAAAACTTTAAGAAGGAGTTGACTGCTTTAACTGTCGCAATTCAGGGATCTGGTTGGGGCTGGCTGGGCTACAATAAGAAAACCGGCAAATTGCAACTGGCTGCACTGCCTAATCAAGATCCCCTGGAAGCAAGCACTGGTATGATCTTTAAATGCCGCTGGGGTGTTGAATGATTACGCGTGTTTCTTCTTATAGGGCTAATTCCACTGTTTGGAATCGATGTCTGGGAGCATGCTTACTATCTCCAATATAAAAACGTAAGGCCGACTTATGTTGAAAAGATTTTCGAGATTGCTAACTGGAAGGATATCTCAAACCGATTTAATTGCGCGAAGTAAATCTGTTATCAGATCTTGTGCTTTTTTGGAAGCCGTAGCTTTGAGCCACACTTCTCTTTTTATTGAAATTAAAGTAAAAAAGTAAATGAAAATGGATTTTAAATTTTAGGAAAAAAAGGTCTGGGTAAGTAATTTTTCTACGATTTTAGCGACCACAGATATGTTTTTTTTGCGTCGATTTAAAATTATATTAGCATTCCTTTTGTGAAGAACATTGTGGCCTGCTTAGAGTATGCTTCTTGTAGTTTCCGAAACAATCCCAATCCCGCGATACGTTTACGAGCATTGCGTTCGGATTCCAAGGTAACTTTTGTCTGATTGATTAGGTGGTCACGTGTGCCAGTCGACAAGTCTGAAGAAAGTTTCTTAGCTTTGCCTAATTAAGGCCTTGGAATCCGAACGCATCCATTGCATTATACTTGGAGCTGTCACCGCTATGACTTTCTGCTGTATGTTTCCGTCTTGTTTCGAACTTTACAATACATTTGCTTTTTAGGCTTATTCATTTAGTGCTTTAACATTTTTAATTTAAATAAAATAATAAGTATTAAAGATTTTTACGCCACGGGAGTTTTTGTAAACTTCGATTCTTGAGAGCTAATTTTAGCTGTATTGCGGCCATAACTTCAAGGATGTTGGTTTTTTTTATATAATTTGCACGTGTTAAAGGGGATATGAATACCCTTATACTAATTTTTAGATGGTGTGGTTTGAAACTCAGGTGGTATTAAGTTTCTGTAAACTCCAAGGGTGGCTGTCCAGATAACTGGGGAGTATTTTGTCTTTCGCTATTATTGTCGTTGCTTATGATTCACTGTATTTCTTTCCGTCCTCCTGATGTCATCATCACGATCAAGTTGCATTTTGGCCATATGACCACCCTACTGCCAGTGTTATGCCTTCACATTAAAAAAATTAAATAATTAAACACAATTTTTAAGTTCGTTACGTCGAAAGACATAGTTTTAAGTATTAGGTTTAACTTAGAGCGCCCGCATAGGGCCAGTAAGTTAGAATAAGAATAGTTAAGCTAGTTTTAAGCGTTTTTTGTCTAGCTATAAGTTTAATTGAATTCACATAATAAAAATGCATTAAAAATGAAAAAAAAAGTTATGCCTTCACAGTAGAGTTGTCTTAGCTTTCGCAAGTGATCGACTTTTTTATTTATTTCATGGGAAATAAGTAGATGATTCTTGACATCAGGATTTGAACCGTGAATCAACAGCGTGACAAGCGATAATGTTACCACTACACTACGGTCACCCACAAGTGGCTTTGTTCGTTTGGGAATTGTCTGCATAGACACGATCTTCAGCACAGCCCCACAAAAAAAAACTAGTTCAGATCACATGATTTTGGTGGCCAATTGAAGTCGGCAGATCTCAAAATTAAACGGCCGGAGAATTTTTAGTGCAATAGGGTCCTGTATTATGTGGCAGATAGAACCGTCCTGTTGGAATCAGGCTAAAAAAGTCGGTTATCATTTGACCATAGTGCAGAAAATGCGCTGTAACAGTGGCGCCCTCATCGTTTCCAAAAAAGAAAAAACTACCCGATCCACAGCGCGCTCCAAACTGTAGTAAACTTAAAAAAATTGTGTAGTGGTTAAACGATCCTTATTGTAAAATGCCAAGGTAAGAACTAACTACTTGTCACTATGGATGACAGATGCCATATGCTAGGAATGTGAAATACCAACCTCAAAATGAATAACCATTTATTTTGGGCTTTTCCGATTACAGTCTCCCTATGTTAGATTTTGGGAGCGCGTTCCGAAAATAAGTACTCAATCTAGCGGGTACTTTCTTCATTAGCTTTTGGGACTTTTGAGACTTCGAATGCGCCTAATATTTTGTTTCGAGAGAATCGACAAATTAAACCCAGGCGGAAGACGGAAGAAGACGCGCCCTTTTTGTTCTAGGTACCGAGAGAAGAGTATGATTTTCAGAACAACTCTTTTACAGAGAACATGTTCCTTTTTATTCTCTTTTTTTATTTAAAGTAAGCACTCATCCGTACTGATACTGATACATATCAATAGTCCAGTAAAAGTATCCGTCGAAATAATTTTTTTTTTTTCTAAATTTCTGTATCACTTACATCGGATGGGGAGAGAGAGGAAACGGTGTAGAGGAGAAGCACAAATTTGAGAGAGGAAAGATAGAGAGTGAGGTGATGATCGTTAATTTTGAATCTTTGCAGAGCAGATCAGATGATTGCCTGATTTCACGATACTATAAATTTCATCCGGTGTAGGAGTTTAAAACGTCCAACATTCCGGCAGTGTTCGAGCAAGGTTATTTGATTGCGAATTGACTAATCACCTATCATTCTACATGCTTGACGTTGTACACGATCAAGTATACTCAAGCAGGTGGAAGGCGCTCCTACCCAAATATGAGTATACTAGTTATATACAAGTCATGGACGAATATAAGCATTGTATGCAATTAATGATTGGATCATTGTAAGAGTTGAGTTCGGCTGACATTCGCTATTGCTCGGATATAATAACTGTGATGGAATGCATTGGATTGCGAGTAAGAGAAAGAAGGTCGTTGATAAACAATAGAAGCAGGATCGGAAAGAATACTGTGCACTGAGGCACACCAGCATTAGTTGAGAATATGGTAAAAGTACATCCATCTTATACAACTTGTATTGACCGACTCGTTAATTCGTTTGGGGAAGATGCTAAAAACATCATGAGACTTAATTTTAATTATGATGCCACACTCTGTTCGGATACATCAAGAGCAACTATTCTACATTCATCATGTTGGTGAATGTACTGGTTAAATTTGTTGGACAAGTATACCATTAGGTCTCTTGTGTATAATGACCTTCAGATGTTGGTCAAGAGTGGCGAAGCCAACTAGTATTGTGGATATTGAAATCTTCTGAAACAACGATTCCCATTGATGCGGGGAGGAATACTAGTTGCGGGGAGGAATACTAGTTACAGACTCAGAAAGAATTTACACTCAAGGGAAATATTATTTTTATACTGTGATGAACCCGTAGGCGATATCGTATTAAGCGAATTTATAATCTCTGCGCAAGGTTACTTACAACTCAGCAGAATATTTGGCTACCATTTTTGAGGAAAATATTACCAAAATAAATTAAAACTAAAGGAAATTATTGGCACTGCTTTTCGATTTGTTAACCATCAATTCATAAATCCAGCTAAACGCGATTCAATTTTAATGAATTTTATATGCAGCTATTTACACATCAAGCCAAACTTGCAAACGTACTTTAATCAAAATGCTTGGAATTGTTCTTGAGTAGCCGTCTATCCCGCATATTTTCATCTTGATTTGAGTACTTTTTGAAGGGGCCATTTACACTCAGGTTTAAACTAATAGATCAAATTTTCCCAAAATTCGTTCAGTGGTTCTTGAACATAGTGCAACAAACCGATGAATCGGGTATCTTAATTTTATATAAAACACATTTTTACAAAAATAAATATGATTGTTGTTTTATTTATAACATTTGTAAATTAAAGTTTTATAAACTAATTAGCATGCATGTCCTCATATGTCTTCTTGAAAGTCTGGTAGTTTCTTCGTCATTTTTTATGCAAAACTGCGCTTCTAAAAAGCATGGATTTCCGCTTTTCAGATGGCAACATTTTGTTGTCATCGCTTTCGTTACACCTAATCATTAAAGGTCGTCGATAACATTATCTTGAAATCATTTGTCATGCTTCTTGTCTGGTAATGTATAATAATGCACCAGCTTCCCTCTAGCACAAAGTCAGGTCGCTCCATTAAAACTCACATTTTTTGGCGCTATAACGTGTAAAATGCATACACAACCTAGCAAATTCAATTTAAAGATCTAGCAATTAACTGTTTCGAATACTGGCAACACTACCCGTGGCCTTGCTGAGTACAAAGTGATTGGCCTGGAGACAATAGCTTCGGACCTATGTAATCTCTTACAGCTCCTCGTCAACTTATTCACCTTACCCTTGAGCTTTTTGGCCATGTTGTTTTTCACAAATCTTCTTTTTTTCAATTTTTCTTTTAATGTTTTCAATTGTGTTCGCATGTTTTCTTGCGTTTGTTTGAGAATATTGTTTTCTTCCTCTAACGCTTTACTAAAAGTAAGTATTTTTTAATTAAACTTAGGAAATACAAATTGGTACTTACATTCTATTCAAATAACTTTCAATTATGTCTTCCTCATTTTGTTTTAATTGGCAACCCTCATTGTCTTCAGAGTCAAATACATTGGACAGATGGCTAATAATAGCTTCATTTTCCTGAATTTCTTCCTTCACGGCTAACAAAGTTGGAGCAACATGTTCAGTATTGAGAACGTTAACTGTCTTTTTCATGTTCCTAGCATCAAACGTATTAAATCGGTTTTGAGTATTCGTGATTGCGGCTTCATTTGTCGTGTATATTGTTGGGCATGATCCAGGTTTCAGCCTTTGACATTTTTTTGTAGCTAGTCCTAGAAAATAATAATGCTTAAAAAATAATATTAATGTATTTGTGGGCACGAATGCAGTCTAGCTACCAAGCGATTTTTTTTAAAATTTGCTAATGCCATTTGAATCATTTTATTGTGCTCCCATTTTCTAACTCACCTCTAATAGAGTTAGCGGGTCGTTGCAAAGTTTTTAAAGCAAATGATATCTTTCTATGCATAAGATATTTCCGCTATATTTAAGAAATTTTATCACAGAACTATTGTTACAACTTTTTCTTAGCAGAAAGTGGGCGTGGTTCCCCAAATTTGTAACCGAAGTTCACGGATTCTGATGAGATATGTATGGATGGAATGTAGAGAAAGTGAACGTCTACATATTTTGCCTTGACAATATCTATCTATGCCTATAATAGCGTATCTCTGGGCGAATTTAAACAAATTCTACGCTTGTATTACTTAGGATCCTAGAAAGCTTATATACCAACATTCATGTTCCTGCTCAAAATCAATTTAAGGCTCAAAAAGTGGTGACATACGGCCAGACAGACGAACGGACATGTCTAGATCGACACATACTACCATTCATAAGTTTAAGACTACCAGTATTTCCTTGATTGTACTCATTTTTTACCAAACCATTGTGGCAATATGTAGTAAAGTTAGTCCTAATTGATAGTGAAAATACTTTCGACAATATAAAAGGGTTTTCAAACAGTTTTCAAAGTGAAATGTTAAAACGCAAGAAAAAATTAAAACAAATTAAATAATAGGTTGTTCAAAGAAAATGTCCACTGAAATACGGAATCAAATCATTTGTCTTCATAAAATGGACAAATTCGAAAGATATATCGCCCAGGAACTTATTATTTCTATACCTGGAGTCCATAACACCATCAAGCGATTCCATGTAATCGGTAGCAGTGATCCCAGTGAACGAGAAGTGAACGTCCAAAAAAAATAAACACTAAACAGAAAGATAACTCGATTGTGATTATTAGTAAGCGTAATCCAAGCCTTGCGGCACTAGAAAACTGGGGAGAGATCAACATGCTCCGTTACAATCAAAAGGCGTCTTTGGGAGGCAAATCTGTTTGGATGTGTTGCAAAAAAAAACATTATTTAGGGCGTAAAATAAGAAGAAACGACTAGATTGGCCTAGAGATCTCCAAATTGGAACATAGAGGACTGGAGGAGGTTCTTTAGACTGCACCGCCTTGCCCCAATGCATTGTGTCTACCGAAAAGCTTGGAGGTGGATCGATTTTGGTGTGGGGAACCTTTTTCTTCAGCGGAACCAGTGATCTCGTTCGTATCGAAGGCATTTTGAACAAAATTCTCAAAATGAGAATGCTATTCCAAGTGGTGTTCGGTTAATTGAAGAGGGGTTCGTTCCTAATAACAACCCTAAACAAACTTTAAACATTGGTTTGGCCACCACAGTCGTCATAATTCAACCCAATTGAACTTTTATGGGATAACTTTGACAGAAAGGTTCGCCAAATATCTCTTTCTTCACAGAAATCTTTTGGCAGCAACTAAGCGACACCTGGAATAGCATTCCAACCAATGCCCAGATTTGTTAAAGCTGTTATAAAAAAGCTTAAAGAGAATACTTCTACGATGTTTAAGTTTAATGGTTTTATTGATAAATAATTTATTTTGCTCATTGTGTTTAATAGGGTTTATCAAACAGGCCGCAACTACCACTAGGAATTATTTTCCTCTGGTTCGCCTACATACTTCTGATCCTAACTAAATACCAGGCCTTGTTGACTTTTTCGTAGCAAAAGCTATTAAACGAAATCGTAAGAGTTAGTTATTATGATTTATCGTCAGATCATACTCCAGTGCTCTTGTCACTAAGTGAAACCGAAGTGCAGGAAAAAAGTAAAGTTAAACTTGTAAACAAGAGAACGCACTGGACTGAATTGAGAAAAAAGCTAGAAAGTTTTATGAACCTAAGAACTCCTATGGAAAAAAATAAGCAAATTGACCAGGAAATCGAACAATTTATGCCTGATGCTCAACATTGCCCAGTAATAACCTAACAATGACTGATTAAAACGCACTAAAAGTTTTCGAACGCAAAATATTACGAAGAATTTTTGCTTCAAAACGACTAGAAAACGGCGAATATGAGCGAAGAAGCAACAGTGAACTTGGCTTGTGAAAGCACAACGCCTAAGATGGTCTGGCCATGTCGGTAGGATGAGTGGAAACCGTGCTCAAAAGAAGACAAGAAACCGGCGTGCAATCCCACAGGACACATTTGTATGGAGGAAAGTGTGAAAAAGGTCCAAGCTCATCCCGAGGTGTAAAGTTATAAATACAGTGTACTCCAATAAATAAATAAAAAATAAAATGAAACAAAATAGTTTACCGCTTTTTGTAATAACATCTTCCTTTCCCTTTCATAGAACTTATTAGTTCTTTTAGACTTATGAACGGTACTGTATCTTTTGATGCCAAACCGTATATTACACTCCGGGACAAGGTCGGAATCTTCCAATTCTGGAGTTATAGCTATTTTAATGTAATTCGTGCCCATTTTTGAATTTACTGTTTACCCATTTCGAACATGAAATTCCTCTCTATATCGTCGGGTTTAAAGTGGTCCCCGCAAATTCTTGAGGTCTTAGTATTAAAAACATCCTTTCTCTTGCAAAAGTTTATCCAAATTTGTAACAGAGCCGGGTCGTTTGGAAAGCGGTAGTAATGCAAACCCCCAAGTGCTCGATTGTTATTATTGCATCCACACACAGCACACAACATTTAAATTTAATTATTTTAACAAAGTAAACAAATATTTAGAACACGAAATAAAACTTTGTGGTGGCGATATGTCAAATGTAACATCTGTTAAGGGTCCCATCCACTAGCATGCATGCGTGTTATTGTTCGCGTTCGTTAACTTGGTACTACGACACAGCAACCGCAATCAGAATGCCCAATAGTTGTAGCAGAGTGGCAACCGTGCTACGCAGATTAGCGACGAAATAATAGCAGGAAAATGGGCAAGTTGTGGTTAACCGTTGACTGGGGTTTTGGGATTTCTGATTGGTCTACAGATCCAGATATACAGATGACGTTTCAGAATGGGAGGCAGACAAACCAAAGCAGGGATTTCCACCCTGAGTTCTCAATAATCAATATACTCAAACGTATCTGATCACCGAAGTTGAGTTGGTTTTGTATTTGCGTAAATTCTTTTAATTATTTAACTTATTTAAAACTAGAAAGGTCAGAGGAAAGATCAAAGCTTTCTTCTATGAACATTTATGAAATTTGTAGATATCCATTTTATAATGAAGAAATCGATTAGATTGGGTAATTTCGTAGTATCAGCCGGACAGCATGTCGGTTTGCCCATCGAATGCAAGTCATAACTGTGCCCCATACCCACCTCACAGAGCATTCTATCTTTTCTGTGAGATGCATCTTGAACCCCAGAATGTGTGTTTGGCATTAAAAAGTTGCAGGAAGTGTAAAGTATCAAAATGTCCATACTTCGAAAAAGAAGAAGAAAAAGTATCAATTTGGACACAAAGTATCATTGTTGTATCACTGATTATGATTGCAGGTAGAAGTACTTAAATTATTGGGTTCTCACAGTGCTTTCTCTTTATAACAAGGAGAAGAGTGAATCCAGGAGGATGGTTGGGAGTAAAAGTCTTTTGATTTTACTAAGTTAGTTTCTTTACTGCTCTCTTATAGTTTCTTTATACTGTAATATGCGAGCTACGGCTCGAGTAGATATAACGATATTCTGTTTCTTTATTTTCTAGTCTATAGAACAATTCAAGTTCACACTATACTATTATTCGCAAACTCCTTCCTTACAAGGTCTCTTTCTTCTCAAATCACTTCATCTCCTTTCAATTACTTAATTCACAAATCCAAACTAATTACTTCTTCTTGTTAACTCTCAACTTTCAATTTATCACAAAATTACAACTTCGGCTGTTATCACTTTTCCAATCTCCTCGGGCGGTTCAAAACCAACTGCCCTGCCTCGATCGCCATCTGTCCTTAAATAGCCGCATTTCTGATAGCCAGAAACTTCTAGCAAATTCTTCGACCACTGGAACAAGAAACTTCTGATGTAATAATTCCAAGATGACAGCTGCTGCCAATAATCTCTTGCGGTTATAATTCTCTCTTAATACTGCGACACGAGCCTCGAATGAAAAGACACTTCGGAACAAAATTATGCCAGAAAGAAAAGACACTTCGGAATGGGTTGCATAGTTGTAGGAGCGTAGTTATTATTATGTTACAATACTGTGACGTTTAGAGTTCAATTGTTTTCCCCCTTATATACTAATTGCATCGATGACCCATCTCATTCCCTCTTCCTTCCAGAACCAAATTACTCCTGCATTTTGCATACACTTGCTGGCACATCCATTAATGAGTATCACTTGTGCGTATTCCCTTTTTCCATTGATAGCGTCTTGGATGTTGTTAACCCGTGTTGGTTAAGTGTCATCCGTTAATGAATCACTCCAAGATAACCAAAACGCCAAATGCATTTACTGCACTTCGAGTGTTATTACACTGTGCGCTTTGTGTACGTATTCTGTTGGTGTCGTCTTTCGGATGTGCAATTGCATAATCGCCGTGGATACCATGGAGGGTAAACAAAGAGATAATCATGCCGGGTGACCTACTTACGAATGCATATGTTATGCAATGTAAGTGACACTTGGTTTGGAAGGCTGAAGATGGTCTCGTCATCCCGCATGACATTGGTTGTGCGGATCACAACAGTACATTCTTCAAATACAGACCAATATTAAATATCGATCTTATTTGGAATTTTTTTTGAAACACTATTTTTCATCGATGAAATCCAATGTTCCATTGTGAACGCCGTATGAGATTTTGAAAAAGCGGTATTTTTCCCAACGCCTCTATTATTCACAAGATGTCGCTACGGTTTTGAGAAAAAAGCTCCCGTGTGTTTTGACATTTGATTTGTTTAATCCCATTTTCAATTGACAAGACGAACAAAAACAATAACATTAGATTTTCACGTCTCCTTTCGGTAGGAAAATCTCGCGATTTTCCTTCGTGCGCAGATTCTGGAAAATTGTTCCATTTGTTGTTGTGCCGGAGAGGTTTGTCCTCAGAAAATGTCCATCTTGTTCTCGAGAAAAGAAGGAAGGTTTTTCTAAAAATTTATGTTAAATTTCCTAAAAAAAACTATTGTGAAAAAATCGTGTTAGAAAAGTATCTAGAGTAGAAACAAACGTTAAAGACTCAAGAAACCTGTGCTCAAGGTTTTTATATTGCCGACTCTGGTTTGACTTCTGAAGCGGTAAGTCCCAAAATGCCTACACTTCCGATATCTTTAAATTAAAAGAACAAAGAATACTTTCTTAGCTGCCAACAGTAAGAACAACTTATCAATAAAATATATATGTACACACATTCCTCAGGAAACTGATTGATCGTTTAAAAGATTTTTCTTTCTCAACTTGGATGACGAGAAATTGATTTTTCATAAAACAACTCTTACCCAGGGTTAGTCTTGTACATTCAATTCGATAAGAGTGACTAGTGCAATTTTTTATTTCTACGTAGGCAAGTATTTCTGTTATTTTCATGAGCTTGAGCTAGGTAACGTTTTTTTTACTAATGAGCATACAATTAATGTTGACTTGTAATGTAATGTTGTATTGTGGTCCGTACTTTCCCGGGGCTATCACAATCCCCGGGATTCCGGGAAAAAATCAGAACTACAGTGCAACATACTAATAGGGACACCCTTCAATCGGGCCATTTCCTAATCTAACCGCAGTTCCCACATTCCCTGCTATTTCCCAAACAAATTTCTCTCTATAATCGGGACATTTGCAACCAGGACCGTAGACCACTACTTTGCGATGCAATGCTTAATGTATTGACTTGTATAATTGTTTAGTTTTTCTCTTTTCATTCTATTGGAGTTCAAACTGGAGTACCTAGACTATTGGAGTACCTAGACAATACTATGAGATACTGAAATCTTGTGTAGCAGACAGATTTGTTCGAGGTGAAGAGTACTCAGAATTGAAGGCCACAACGGCAAGTGTCGCCCAAAGCAGTGTTCTCGGACCTACTCAGTATTAATTATACACAAGGGAATGGTAGACACTTTTACTGATGACACCGCAATACTTGAAAACGTAAACAGTATCAAATATCTGGGAATGATTTATTGACAAGGAGTTAGATATGCATGAAGACTATATGCAAGAAAATTGATAAAGAAATTGCTTTGTTCAAAAGGATAAGAAAACAAATGGACGGCATGTTGACAGTTTATAGCATCATAGTTAGACCTCACGTTGAGTTTTGCGCTACAATACTTTTTTCATGCTGCAACCAAGGACAAATAAAAAGGCTTCAAGAGCTACAAAACAAAGCTATGAGGTGTATCCTGAAATGCAACCGATTTACCCCAATAACGTTTATGCTGGACGGGCTACGGTGGCTGAACGTCAAGCAAAGGCTGGAGTACAACATTATTTACTGTTTTTAAAATCAAATATGGTGCTGCACCTAGGTATTTAACGAGCGAAGATACACAGCTCAATAATTCACTGTGTAGTTTTAGTAGTAGAATTGGCAAAACTAATTTTTCAATCAGCAACTTCAGATGTCATGTCAGGGAGATGTGTCCGTCGAATCTTCTTCGAAGGGAGAAGTTAAAACAATTCCTGGTCCCTCAAGATCTCTCACATACAAAAACGATTTTTCGTATTTATACATTTTAAAGGACTTCTGCGAAAATGATTTGGATGAAGTATGCTCATCTTTCATCATCTGTTCTCACAAATTACTAGCAGTCTACAAAGCTGTGCTTCAGAAGAAAAAAAGAAAAAGAAAAGTGATTAACAACATACGAGTATGTACATAAATGTACACACCGTATGCAAAATATGTACTGCAACGTACCTGATTTTATAACAATTTAGGTCAAAACATGGTTTTGATAACTTAAAAAAAAAACTCTTCAAACAGTCCGGTCTTATAAAAAAAAAAAGTTTTTGAGTGAACCGTTCCGATTAAAAATGGATCTCCATAGTCGGACCACCTGCTAATCGGACCACACTTCTGGGCGTCCGAGGGTGGTCAAATTTATTTAACACGTTTTACTGTGTACATATATTGGGTCATCCAACAAGAGGTGTTATTTTAAATTTCGCGCCATTGTTGAACTGTCAACATTCAACTGTCATTGAGATGACTTTTGATAAGTAGAAACTAGGAGGTTATTAAATATGGATCGATACACTCTCCCACAACGTGTTGAAATAGTGAAAATTCTCTACAAAGACGATGAAAATATCGCGGAAACGTATCGTAAAGTTCGCACAGCTTTTGGTCATTATCAAGCGTCTTCTCGCACAGCTATAGTGAATTCAATAAATAAATTTGATCGTCTCGGGCAGGTTAGTGATGTGAAGACTCCAACTCGCTTTCGTCCGACAAGGTCAGCTGAAAATATTGCCGCTGTAACTGAGAGTGTGACGGAAAACTCAGGTGTACCCATTTCGAGACGATCACAGGAATTGGGCCTATCCGCAACCATTTTGCACCGCATTTTGCATAAAGATCTTGGCCTACATGCTTATAAGGTCCAGTTGACACCAGAATTGAAGCCAGCAGGCCATGCAGAACTCCGTACTTTCGCTGATTGGGTGCGAAGATCATGAATTTTTACACAAAATTATTCTGAGTGATGAAGCTCATTTCCATTTGCCTGGGCACGCAAACAAGCAAAACTGTCACATCGGAGGTTCCGAAAACCCAAGAGAAATAGTAGAACAACCTCTCCATCCATAACGAGTGACAGTTTGGTGTGGTTTTTTGGTTTTTGGATTGGCTGGTGCGACCGTTTCAGTGAATGGATTGTGTTGTCGAACGATGTTGACAGGCTTTTTTTGCCTGAAATTGATGCTATGGACGTGGATGATGTTTATTTTCAGCAGGATTGGACCACATGCCACACAGCTGGTGAAACAATGGCTCGTGTGATTTCTCGAAATGGAGACTTCAATTGGCCGCCGAGATCGTGCGATTTAACACCATTAGACTTTTTCCTTTGGGGCTATGTTAAAGATAAAGTCTACGCTAATGCTCCACCAACGATTCATGCACTAAAAGAAAATATCAGATCTGTTATTCGCGAAACACAGCCGCAATTATGCGAAAACGTGATGAATTTCATCAAAGGAATGATATGTGAAAAAAATGTAAATGTTATATAAAAAAAAATATGAGTAAAAAAAAAAGTTGTTCAACATTAGGAAGGTTTTCAAAACGTAATTGCATTATTGAAGATGAAAATATTTGTTCATATTTTCATAATGGGAGTAGACAGATACATTGAAAGTGGACACCCCTCGACATCTTTGGTAGGCAAATGGCAGCGTATGCAGCTATTCGCCTTAAAAGAACCTCACAGTGGTCCAGCAAGGCATGAATAACTTTAAAATCCTTTCCTGAAAACATCGACAACACCATATCCACGTTAAATTTCGACAAGTCACCATCCCTCCCAGGTCATTCTGGGAGAAAGCTGTACTTTTAGAAGACAAGTCGATAGATTTCTACACCGACGGTTCAAAAACTAATGACGAGTTAGTTGGAAATCTTAGCATTTCCTTCCGTCTCGCAAATCGTCTTAGCGTGTTCCAGGCGGAAATAATGTATATATGTATTATGTAATAATTATTCTGGTTAAAGAAAAACGTGATATCAGCGGCAGATATCCGCATCTTTTCTGACAGCCAAACAGCAATCAAGTCCTTAGAATTGTTTTATCTACACTAAATAACAGCTCTAGATTGCCGATCGTCACTTTTAGAGATAGCGGATCAGTTCAAAATTGGCATTTGTTGGATACCATTGTTGGATGACATTCCAGGGAATTGTAAGGCCGATGAACTTGCTGTTCTTATTTATGAGGTAACTTTAATTCTCTTCTATACCCTTTTCTCTTTCTCCATCCATGAGCTAATAAACTTTAAAAGACTAAGACTATGTCTGTAGAAAATTAAAAAAAAAAAAAAAAAACACTTTAGATGTGAAAACGCGTTGGTATTTCATACTAATTTTGATTTTGGGTAATTTTTCAAACCAATGCGGGGGAAAAAAATAAATTAAAATTGAAGTGTCATTACCAATAGAAGCTGCATTTATTTTTTAGAGAATAGCCTGGGTAATAATTGTCGTAACCATAAAGGAGAAAGTTGACTATACTTACTTAAGATGAAATGACAGTTTGAAGCCGACCTGGGCCTCAACCAACAAACCTTTCCAGCCAACTCGATCCTTAGCTAGCGTTCCCCAATTTTCACTTATGCGCACCACCTTAGATAAACTCTTCTTCTAATTCGAAGTCTCTCCAGAAAAGAATCTCCCGGTTGAAACATTTATTTGCTCTACATGTCCTAGCTGTCTTAAACACCAAAGGTCATATTCCGCCAAAACGAATAGGGCCACAATTCATAAAAAAATTTTTCGGAACATCCAAGAGTTCTTTCCTCATACAAGACTTGTCCATCCATTGCTTAAAATAGTAAGTTTCATTTAAATGAGGTAAGATAAATACATTTCTTGAGTATTCAGCTTCTTGATGTCGGACAATAACCAAATGTATTTTCAATTCTTCCCAGAAAAATGTTCAATAGTTGAAAAAAAAAAAAAAACTACTGATGCTGCAAAGGTGGTGCTAAATGCTTAGGATAACTAAATGGGTATAAACAGTTCTTCGCTCCTACAGACTTAGTCATGATCTATAAAGTTTATGCTTAACGCAGTTTTTTTTAGCCATTCGATACGAATGTGGAATAACTTGCCTTTCTCAGTATTTCCGCAAACCTATAATTTGCTAGCGCGCATATGAACCTCTTCCTCCATCACTGGGTTTTACACAGTTCTAAGTGATGGAGAATATTTAAAGATTGTACCTTCGAGGGGCGGCTGATAGTCCTGTCCTTTTTTAATGATAACATCGTTAACCATTAAACTCATTTTCATCACTTCTGTTTCAATACTCACGAAAGCACCACTGATAGCCGTCTGCGTTCTTCCAATTTTCAAGATCTATCGTAATGTGGATATTTGATCTAAAACCAGACTGATGTGGACCAATCAGATTGTTGACAAAAGGATATACCAAATCATCCCCAGCTGCTTCCAATAGCTCGGTAGTTAGACCGTTGGTTCCAGCAGCCTTGTTTGATTTTAGCTTTAAAATTGCTATCTTTACCTCACGCTGGTCGGGTGAACGCATTTATTGACCTGGTTGGTTGGAACAGTCTGAGTGATACCGATATTTTAGTCGTCACTGCCGTTTAACAACCTGCAGAAGTGATCTTTCCAAATTCTTAACAAAGACTGTGACTCTACTACTAGATTTCCTTCTTCATCCCTACAGGCTTCTGTTCGGGCTTTATAGCCTTGGCATGCTCTGTTAACCTTATGGTGAAACTTTCGGACATCATTCCTGCTATAATACCTATCCACTGACTCGATCTCGTTCATTTGATATTATTTCTTCTTTTTTCGAAGAAGTTGGTGTTCTTCCCTTCCCTTCTGCTTGTAGATGTCGTAAGAGTTTTCTAAAAGATTTAAATTTGTCTTAATTTTGCTCTGTATAGTCAAGTGTTAAGCTTGCTCACTCGTGGAGAGGACAAGCCTTGCGATGTCAAAAATAAATAAAAAGCAAATTCAAAATAGAAATGAATCAATAAATGAAGATTAAATCAATTGTCTCTAGACCAATAGATGAAAAAGGAAATAAAAAACAAAAAAAGGAAGATATCTGTTGTGTCCTGTGGACTCTAACATTAAGTTCTTTCACTTGCGTTGCAAGTTATTCATTTGTCAAATCAAATACATAATTAGAATTTCCAAATATCCATTGCAAGTCTCTTGAATTAAAGCAATTCCATCTGCAAATGAAAGTTTTGGGAAAAGTTCAGTCGACTAGAATGTCTCTTTATTGCAGAAATGAGAACGACCAAACAAATGTACACAGAGGAGAATCCCATTCCCTCAGTCTACTTTATTATTATCCTACTTTCTCCTTTCTGTTCAGATTATGCCCAATATTATGGAACAAAAGTCATAAGGCATGAAAAAAAAGACGCCAAAATAAAATGTCTGTTGGTTGTGAAAAGTATGACTCATGACTCTCATGAGTCATAAAAGTGGCGCTCGCACTTCCCTTCGTAAACTTGAGGGCTTTCCTCTCTCATTCCAGTTATTTTTTCTTTTATTATCCTGTTTTTTTTTTCTCCTTCTATGAAGTAGTGTTGAGCAACATGGGTATGACTAATGCTGAGTGGTGCCCGAATGTACATAATATGTATGGATGTATGAGGTTGATTTTGTGGTGCCAAAAAGTCGATGATGTTATGATAATGAAGTACCTGCACATCGTGTTTGTTACTCGTAATTTAAGAATTCACTTAGAAAATTCTGGGGTAACTGCATAGTGCATGACCATGATTGTGGTTTTTATTTGCACCTATGCTCGAACGTATATATATGTATGTATTTAAAGAGCATGTAGATAGGGATATGTACATACATATGTATGTATGAAGAATATGTAACTTTAGCTAGTAACATAGAAATACATATGTATGTACATTTTTCAATTACGCATAATCGTTAGGTTATTAGCAAACAAACTCTTGTAAAGTAGAAGTAGCATCCTGAAATATAAGAGCAGAACACCGTGGTAGAGGGTGCATTCTTCATCAACAAAATTTTGCAAACTCAAAGAAGCAGTAGCATCCTGCAATGTAAGCATATAACATCATAGCGAACGTATCTTCAACTAGAGACTTTTGTACTTTTTTTTTTTTATCGATTTTAAACAAAACGAGGAAAACAAATTTAAAATTAAATGCACGACTGGGCCGCACGTACTTGCACTTTTTGTGTTTTAAGTTTTTATTAGTAACTAGTAACTCTTAACATTAATAATCAACTTATTACTAAAAATATTATAAATTATTATCTTTTAACAAAGTAGTTAAACTCGACTTTAAATGTGTTTATATTACATTCATTTTTAATATCAGTAGGAAGATTATTATGATAAATAACTGCAGTCCTTTATAGAGTAGGTACATAGTTCTGCGTATTTGCTCTTCTATACAATTGTAATCTAAAGTCTCCGGCATTCCTTAAATTATACTATCGTTGGTTATGCAATCAATATTATGTTGTAAGTAAACTAGATATACATTTTCTTTAGTCTTAGATATCATTACTAGTGCATTGAATTTTAATCGTTGTGAAAGATTTAACCATTTTAACGTGTTCAACATTTCTCGTATCGGTGTCCTATAATCACACTTCAATATATCTAGTCATGTCATAAATACAGGTGCACGTTTAAACACACTTCGTGAAACTAGTATTGAAAACATCAATTCTACATTGACTAAGTTATCCCGCAAAAATATTTAAACAAAATTCGTTTGTAAATATTGAATGGGGTGATATTGAAAACCGTGTTGTGGTAATTGGCTTCTCAAGTATAGGCGATATTTTCCGGACCTTGCGATCGCAGAACTGCACAGGCGATCAAAGTTGTTAAACCCAGAATTAATCGGAAACTGTTGCGAAAGCAGAAAATCTAGTCACGAGAAATGAAAATCTTATCGCAGAAATCCATGCCATTTCCAATCATTAAAGTAAAAACGGAATCAAAGATCGAAAGCTCTAAGTCGCCGGTACGCGCAAAATGGTCACAGGGAAATTTTGTTCACGGATGAACAATAAGCAAAATGACAGAGTCTATGCCCGGTCACCCAAAGAAGCATCAAAACTTATTCCGGGAATCTAACGCGCCAATTCATAAGGCAAAAACAACACAAGGGTGGCTCCAACACAATGTGCCGGATTTCATAGCAGCAGAAGATTGGCCGTCAGGTAGTCCAGACCTCAATCCTTTAGAGTTATAAGCTATGGTCTATTTTGTCAGCTTAACATCGATCGTTAACGGCACCACACAAAAAAGTTCAACGCCGTCAAATCGCAGCTCCGCGGAGGACAAGCAACATCAGCAAAACGGTTGATTACGCGATTATTGAACTTAGTGCGCAAAATATCGATTGTTGGGCGGCTTATATGGCACGTAGTGCTTGCTGGAACCAGAGATCGTCTAAGTTCATTTTCTCAGTTTCTGGCTATCAATTAGCATGCCAATCTCACGAAATTTCTTCATAAACTAGCGTGCAGCAGGCACGGTTGGTGCATTATTTCAACCGAAATTTCTTTTTAAAATTCGCACTGTTTCGGGAATACAACACTCACTTTTAAAATAAGTTTTAAATTTTTCCCAACGTTCAAGCGTAAGTTGATTCATTTCGTACCGCGGAAATATGATACTGTGTTTCTGTCAATTTTTGAGCGCGAAAGAGCTGTCATTGTAAAAGTAACATGTAAATTAAAAAGAAAGAGCAGATGGTCCATGGTATGGAGCCTAGAAGGTGCAATTCGCTCAACATCTTATTCCCCGGACCTGGAGCCGTGCGATTTCTCGCTATTCTCAAAAATAGAAAAATGTTGAGGGGTAGAGTCTTAGGTTCCAATGAGGATATCATTAATGAAGTCAGTGTAAAAATTCATTTCATCCAAAGGGACGATTTTGAGGAGTGTTTCGAAAGATGATTCTACCGACTTAAGAAATGTATTGAAGTAAATTTAAACTGTGTAGAAAATTAAAAATGATGAAAATTAAAGTCAAAACTGTTTTTTCCCTCCTTTTCAACCAACTTAGCGAATTTAGTTAGTCTCTTCGTATGCGTACTCCTTAGCTCTTAGTTTTAATAGTGTTTGATTTTTTGAAAATCGCCCACATCCACTCCCATAATCATTTTAAATGTCGGACAACCTCTGTTTTATGCCAGTTTTCGGCAAGTTTAACTAGCTTCAGGATTTTCATGTGCTAATAGCGATAATTTGGATTAACCGCCAAGCTTACTACGGGAGGGAAACATAATAATAAAAGTAAATAGAAATAAATAGGACAGGGTGTCACACAATCCGTTACGGACGGATTGCAAACGTAACATATGTTTTTTTTTTTACTCTCGATGTTTTCGATAGTTTGAAGCTATCGATACCACCGTTGATAGGTTCTCATCAATAGGATCTGGTCTAATTTCGTGGCGTTCTGCCTCCATTTAAATACGATGCTACGACTGCACAAAAATCATACAGGAAGTTTTTAAATCGAGAATAGAGTATTCCAATATTGCATAGAAAACTACGAATGTCCGAAAGCCGGTTAGACAACTTTTATCATATTATAAGGGAACATCTGCTCATTTAGTGAGCACCTACGCAACTTTCTATTGAGCACTTGCTCAGAGCCCGTACATAGCTGACTCAGCTTAAGGAATAATGTTCAAATTTAGCGTTTCTTCGTATGGTTGGAGTCCTTTTTTCTCGTAATCCATTCTGCTTGGAATGTACAATAAAAATATTTCGCAATGAGCGTCACAACCCCAAAAGGTATATTCTTGTGCAGGGGTCGTTCAAAAAATTGTGCGATCGTTCGTGGAATGACCCATATGGCTATTCATTGTCTGCTATACTATAAATGTGCTCCTACTCATCTGAAACAAGCAGTATAATGGTAAAATATCCAGTTTTATTGAAGTTTCTGCAGGCCTACCTCAACTATCTTGGGTCCGCTTTCATTTGCCATATTTATTAATGAACTTCATACAATCTTATGCAAACGATGTACAGCTGTATAAAAACCGCAAACTAGGACTTATAGACGATACGGTCAGTCGATTTTTTTTTGGGAACTTTGCAATAGTGTGGGACTTCAATCCACTAAAAAGAACCGGAGAAGACATGATTTATGTCATCCTTCCAATTATCACACCTAGTTGTCAAACTAATCAACAATTTATTTTTTATTTTATCACTTGGGAGCCTATATATTAAGGAACTGGCTTTTATCAGTTACCTTATGTTTTGGAGTACCTATGTAGGTATGTTTAATCACTCTTTTCGTGTGATCATGTTGTTTTATATCTCTTTTTTTATTTTTTCCTAGTTAACTAGTTTAAATGGTACAGCAGTATCATCTGCAAATGTGGTAATAATAGTTTCGTCATTTTGTGGTAGGTCGTTGGTGTATAAAAGGAACAAGACGGGTGCTAATACATTATCTTGTGGTACTCCAGCTTTTATATATTTTAATATGGAATATTCCTCTTCTTGCTTTATTTTAAATAATCGCTGCATTATATACAGTGGCTAACTTTGATAATCGGGAAGATAGTTTTAGGATACTCGCGGCTACATAAATAAGAAAATAAAAGGCCTACGAATTCAAATTTCATAACGTTTCTTTAACAGTAAATAAGTAAAAGAAAGCGTATGAAAACTTAATAATATTCAACTTAAAATTTAGAAAAAAAACGATTTTTAGAAGAAAAGTACATAAATTTAATTCACAAAATATTTGGGCAATAACTTTATTAAAAAAAAAAAAAAAATTAGTACTTTGTTGGGTACCGTTTTTGCACAATTACAGTTTTTAATCTTCGATACATTAAAGACACTAGTTTTCTTGTTTTTTCTTAAATTTTTTGTCATTCGTCTTGGAGAATTGTTTTGAAATGTGTCTTACTGGTGATGTTATGTTTTCGAACTCGTAATTCCAGCTGATGCCAAAGATTTTCTATGGGGATCATGTCTGGCGATTAGGGTGGAGGATTAACGACTTTTGGACAGTTATAAAGAAGCCAAGTCTTAACCATAAGTGCAGTGTGCTTGGAATCGTTATCTTGGTAGAACTTGAAACTCACCCCTATTCCCAAGTTTTGTGCACTCTTCTTCAAATGGTCTTTTGAAATACCCAAGTACATGACTGTCCATTATTCCATCGATAAACACTAAATCTTTCCCAAACCATAACCGAGCCGCCACCATGGTTTACTGTAGGTAGCAAATTTTGTTTACTCAGTTCTTGGTTTTTCTTTCTCCATACTTTTGTTCTTTTCCGGGCCGTTCTGCATCCGCTCTTTTTGATGCACCTCCTTACAGTTACGGCGTTAACAACCTTTCCGTGACTTTCCTCCAACTCTGTTGTTATTTGAGTTACAGCTATCCTAGGGTCTTCTCTCACTCTTCTCATAATGAACCGTTCTTGTATATCAGTTAAGACTTTGAGACGTACCTTTTGCCGAATGGAAGCAATTTGATTCTAACTTTCGACCCTTTTAATGATGTCACCGATTGTACTTTTGCTAATAATCAGTAATTCAGCAATTTGCATTTGAGTTTTGCCGCGTTTATAATTAAGTATAACAGTTTCGCGTTGTTCCAGAGTAGTATTTTTACATTTTCTACCCATTTTAACTTGTATTTTTAACACATTTTCAAAAATATTTGAATTGTGCACACACCACACACTACGGAATATTACTCGAAACTAAAATAAAACTGTTATAACAATAGTTAGTCATATTTCAGGAATATTTATTTTTTGGATCTCAAGGAAAACTTGCTTGCGCGAATATTTTTGTGAGTTAAATTTTGTTAAGATCATAACTACAAAGCATCTGTACATTTGATACAGATATTTTTGCAGCATACTTATTTGGTACATGTGTACATTTCTTTTTACTTTACTGTTTGATTCAGGTGTTGCAGCCCAAGCAGCCTTTTGCATATCTAAGGTGAAAGTCTATACTTCATTTTCTAATTACTCTATTGCATTCTTGATGTATTCTTCCAGCAGATATCTGAAATAATTCCAGTCAGTTAGCTTATTCACTAGACGTGGGCTGTTTTCCTTCATTATAATCTTATTACCAAGTGTAAGCAGCACAGATGAGTGATCTAAGTCAACATCTGGCCCTTCTTCCACTTTGGTAATATTTAAGTAGATATTCTTGGTTATAAAGAAGTCGATAACATCCGGGATTTAATTCCTATCTACGGGCCAGTAAGTAGGTTTTCCCATTGAGTGATATTTAGGGTTAATTTCGTTTATAGATTCAAGAAGTTCTCTTCCTTTCGAATTTGTTAATCTTGATCCCCAAAATTTGTTCTTAGCACTTTCATTAAATTGAATGAGGATCTCGACAAGATTTTGAAATGGTCGGAGGCAAATTTGCTACCTACGTTTAAATCCTAAGAAATCCAAATGCTTAATAATTTCCAAAAATTATGTTTACTTTAACTGTTTTCCATCTGTTTGACTTGAAAATGGGCTTGTCGAATATATTTGTAGGTACAAAATATTGGTATGGTAGGCTAACGTGGGACGATTATATACGTTTGGTTACTTTAAGTTAAGATATTTTTTGTTTTATAAATATTCTGCATCATTTAGAACTATGTCTTTTAAAGTTATTAACCTAGTAATGGAGAGAGCGGAAAGAGTATAGGGGAGGAAAGAGAGAGAAAAGATTAGAGAGGAAAGGACAGAGAGTGAGGTGATGATGCTCGTTAATTTTGAATCAACTGTGGCTGTCTTTGAAACTTAATCAATAGTATAAGTCACTATGTATACAACCTGAGGCGCCGGAACGTTGGCGTTTCGTTTCGCTTTCGATATTGTTCCTGAGCTCCTCTAACGTTGTTGGCTTGTTGGCATAAACCAACGATTTAACGTATCTCCATAAAAAGAAATCCATCGGCGTTAAATCGCATGAGCGAGTTGGCCATTCGACCGGACCATTTCTCGAGATTACATGATTACCGAACTTCCCCATCAATAGATCAATTGTTTGACCAGCTGTGTGGCATATGGCACCACATATCACAGATGTCAAGTCCATCCAATTCTGTCCAAAAATAGTCTTCCAACATGGCATGATAGCGAACTCCATTGACCGTAACATGGCGGTCATTTTCATCGACGAAAAAATACGGTCCAATCACACCTCCGGCATGAAATCCACACCACACGGTCACTTTTTGTGGATGCAATAGGGTCTCTTGAAGTTGTTGTTGCTGCTGTCCAATAACACATATTTTGGTTATTATATCGTTGAAGATGATTTTTCGATTAAATTTCAGGATTTTCTTCAAACTTTTGCAGAGCACAATCGGAGAAGTTTCGGCGCTTCAAATGATCAAGAGGCTTCAGTTCTTGAGTTAATTTGATTTTGTAAGGATGTAGGCCAAGATCTTTACGCAAAATTCGACACAATGTGGACTGAGAGATTCTCAATTATTGTGAACGGCGTAAGATCGACTGATTTGGCTCATTTCGAATTGAAGCACTTACGGCAGCGATATTTTCGGTACTTCGACCGGTGCGTTGTCTCACTGGCACAGGAACATTCAATAGTGAATATGTTGACTCGAATCTGGTGGGACGATTATTACGACAGAAAATTGGAGTAAGCGCAGTAAGTTGCGACCACCGACTCAGAATTTCGGTAGTAAGTTTTAATAATTTCCAAACGTTGCTCGTTCGTGAACTTCACCGTGATAAAAATGTAAACCTTGACTGACATTTTGACATTGACAGATGTTATGTCCCTTTTAAAAAACCTTTCTGATCTAATTCATGCCAAATTTCGTGCCAATCGGATGAGTGGTTTTGAAAATATCTATAATTTTCTAACATTGTTTCTTTAACCGTGTACTGCATTACAACCATCTCAATTCAATTTGGCCGAAAAATTATGTTATATCCATGTTATACAATGGAAGTCCTGTATGCATCTCCTTCTTTTTGACATATTTTTTATATTGTTTCAAAAATAATGATATACCCGTTGGAAATCTCTTCCGTATCAAGCAAACGCAATTATTTTCATTACCATACCACCATTGCCATTCGATAATCTTATTTAGCCCACTCTAACAAAACTAGTCGATAAGTAACCCCTTTCTAGAATTCAATTATAAGTGCTTCCAATACGAATTAAAAATAAGAACCGAGACAGACCACCACTATTTGATTTGAATGAAGAAAATCTTCACAACCCATTCGGGAAATATTTGCTTTCGTCCTTAATTTAACTTTTATTCCATATTAACGATTAAAAGCAATTAAAAATGCGGGCACATGGATTTTATTAGACATTCCAATCCAACCATATGTTATGTCGAAGACAAACTCCGATGCCGTCACTGCTGTAGGCAGCTGACAGTAGTAGCTTTGCCTATTACCCTCATGGATTGTTGCTTTAGTCGATTACAGCAGCAAACCGCTATACCCGTCCGTACTGAAAAACCTTGCAACGCAGTAGCGGCTGCTTCGTGGCCAACGTGACTGTGGGTGGACCCCTAAGCTACAAAACAGGATGACGATGTGTAGAAGTCGTAATGTTAGGTCAGGACCATCCCCAATGTGATATAGTTTGTGTTACTCGTTGTATAGCAAGATTTGACGTCTGTGACGTATCGCCCACTTGGTTTTTTCATACCATTTATTATTGTAATTTTAGGTGGGTGGTGAGAGCTTGCCTTGCGTACCTTTTCGATATTGCTTACCTACTCCAAGGAGATCGTTCTTTCTCCCTTTGTCTAATAAAAGCAAGCTGTTCCTGCAAGAACAGCACTTAAATAGAACCACTATGGTGGTCTTAAGAAAGGACTAAAATGTGTCTATTCATATTGAATGTTCACTTCTTTGCTTGTAAATTTATCCTGTGCTTTGTTATTGGTGAACTGCAAAATGAATGAAACAAAAACAACCAAAAAGAGTACTAAACGAAAATGGAAGGCAGTGGAAAAAAAAATGTCTCAATGGTGAAAATCAATAAAATGTTTTACGTCAAACTTGTGAGTGTTATAACGCTCAGGCGCACTCGCAAGAACTGGTACCATTTTGGTAGACATGTTCACAGTACCGGTTGCTTTTATTAGTCATTCAAAAAAAAAATCAACTTGCAAATATCTTGAGATTTCTTATAGCAATTTTCCACATTTTTCTTCATTTCCTGCAAGAGTTGTTGGATTGAATTTCGGGCATTTTTCTTCTAAAAAAAAGTTTCTTATTCAATCTTTTAGATAATTTCTCTCATTATTTTTGACTTTTCTTCATCTATTTGAATCAAATCTTTGAATTTGAAAATTCTTCTACTGCGTCCATTACGTCATCTTGGCTATTTAAGTTATTTTCGTTTAAAAAGTTTTGCAGGGATCTGAACATATCATAATCTGATGGTGTTAAGACGGGGCTATACAATGGATGACTCAATACTTCCCATTTTTACTCTTTCAATTTAAGCTGGACCTTAAAGACATCTCATATATACCTTCATATGCAGAGCATAAGCTTGTTTTGATGAAATGGTTGCCCGAATCGGCAATATGCTCTTTTTCTAACAATGTTAGTGTACTCGTATGTTATCCACTTACGAGTATCTCGAAAGGAATGCTGATGAAATTCTTGTCGATTCTCTAAATTTCGTTGAGACAGTTCATGAGGTTTCAAGCTTTGAAATGAATCCAAGTTTATGAATGTGCTCTACTACTGTAGTTTATGAAGCGCTTATATTATTAGTAATCAGCTTAGCAATAAGACTAGCAAATAAAATAATTAACTTAGCAGAAAAATAAATCATCCGTAAGAAAATCATTTTCTAATCCTACTTAATCCTACCTAATTGCTACCGTGAGGGATGAAGTAACAAACTTTGCTCACAAACTTCGTACTCGCCTTCATGATCATTGCAATAATGAAATAATCCGTACTCTGGACGTGACAAACCTCGAGCGCCGACTACAAAGAACAAGACCGTACGATCTGCCGCAGTAAGGGAAAACCGCATGTAATGACGGTATTAGTAGGTGCCTTCGCTGGAAAGCTACCTACCTAACGCGATTAACACTACAGAAGCGTAAACTACTTTTTAAGGTAACTTAGTCGTAGTCACCACAAAACGAAAAAATGAGAGGAACGAATTTCCTACTACTATGAGCATGAGCGGCCGGTTCTCATAGTGCCTCTCTGGGGGGTGAGGTTTAGCTCGTAGGCATATATTGGCCGACACTTATGAATCATCAGGTCAGATATATGAATCGGGCATAACCAATGGTACGGGCCATTGGTATCTTTTGAAGATTCCTGAACCTCCAGGCGCAACCAAAAAAAAAAAAATTTTCTAATCAGCAAAACGTAATTCTTTGACCAGCAGAAAATATTTTTTTTTATCCACAGGAAATATGAAACAAAATCAGTAGAAAGAAATAATGCTTCAAGAAAAAGTAAACCAAAAGAAACAGTTATTTAATAAAAAAAACTTTAGCGGTTGTAGTAAAAAATTCACCCGAATCTTCTACTAGTTTTGCTTATTAAAAAATTAGCTTTTGCTCATCAAAAAATAACATTCTACTCGTACTGATCAAATAATTAATTTTCTGCAGCTCAAACAATTTGCTAATGACCAAAACTAATCAAATAATTTTATTTTGGCTGTCAAATCTAATCAAATAATTTGTGTAGAGCGGCCTTAAGAGGGTTTTTTTTAAAGTATTTTAGCAAGGTCAATTCATATCTTTTGTTTTACTAGAGCTGTGAATTATAATCCGCCCCAAAGCAGCACACAAATGTTTTTTTTTTTTTTTAGAAATAATTTACTATGTCTAGTAATAGTTTTACATCTGCGAGGCTGCAGATGTGTTATCGTCGTTACGTCGTGTTCGGCTTAGATGTGCCATATTCGCACATAGGTTATACTTCCGGGAAGGTATGTAGGTATTACACCCGATTTTGGTAAAACTTTGCAAAAGCCTTATGATAAATAAAAGGAATTCTGGTGACTTGAATTTTTAGATAACAGTGGGTATTAATGACCCAGTTTACACCGCTGATTTGGCCTGGGACCAAGCCTGGGACAAAGTCATCGGTATAAACGCTTTGAATAAAGCACTATACTGGTTAGGTTAGTTGACAAATTTACGTAACCTAGACTATATTTTAGTATGGTCTACGGCGTGTAAATGCTTTTCTAGCATATGATAGATGCCGCTTTTTAAAGAAATGTCAATATGTTAATTTGAAGTGCCATATTTTATTATCTAACAAATTTGGTGCTTGCGAGGTCCACAAAGTTTATTTTGCAGTTTATCACACAACGGAGATGGACAAAAATAAATATTAAGGTTGCAATTGACCGGGCGATGAGACGCGAGCACTGTGCTAAGAAAAACAATCAACGCTCCTTAGACGGCAGTTTTGAAAGCAACAGTGACATCTATGAAAGGATAGATGATAAACAAAATATGGACTAAAGTCCTGGTAGGTGTTCTATATGCTCAAATGACTTAGACTTAATTTTAGTGCTGGTCCGGATCGGATTTGCCGGTATAAACTAGGCCAATGTTTATTGCTATGTTGTTGTTCAAATTTTAAATCGTCTTTAAGGACAAGACATTTTAGACCAAAATTCTAAGAAGTCTAAATCAGTGGCCAGAAAATATTTTTTTTTTTAATCCATTTTTGTTTTTATTTACCTCATTAAACTTACATACTAGACAAAAATGACTAAATCTAACTTAAAAATTAACAAGTTTCTTATTCTAGCTTACTGGTGCTTATGCGGGTGCTCTAAACTTAACTATATCCATATAACTATTGTCTTTCGGCCTAAAAACTATTCTACGAACTAATCTTATATATTATTTTTTACAAAGAAAATATTGTATATAAAAAAGAAAGAACTTGGTTTCAGTCTTTGTTTTTGTTTTATATAAAATTCTTACAAGCTACGTACACTACTTAACCTACAATAACTATAATTAGGGTGGTGAGCACTCGATTCCTCATGCACCTAGTGGTCACCATCCCAATTGCTGTCCGGGCGCCTGGCAGTCGCTGATCAAGGTCGTCACCTCTCGGAAGTACCATTTTATGTTGGCGAGCCCGGCCTCCCAAAAACCCACTTACTAACCTAGCTAACTTAAAAATAACTTAAAACTAAGAGCAAGTTACCGAGTCAGAAAATCAGTCCTTACCCACAAATGTACATGTATACATGAGCATTTATATATGTACACGTATGTATGTGACAAAATATCACCCTCCGTGTAGCATCTTCCCAATACTCGCGAGCACGATGCCACTTTCTCTAATGTTTTACAAAAATTGATTTTGCAATTAGTAAGGTTTACCCTTTACTTGCACCTATATATATAGGTTTAGTATTGGATTCGTAAAAAGTATTATAGTAAAGAAACTCAGAAAAGTGCGTTTGTTCGTCTGTGTGGATGCGTATTCGACTGCAGCCTAAACGGTTGGATGGATTTACTTCAAACTTTAGATCGGGGTCCGTGGGGTCACAGTTCGAAGCGAAATTGGAATTTTCATTCTTTCACTTCCCTAAATTTAACGGTACTTTACTTATGACCAACGATTTTCAAATTTCATATTGTATTTAGGTTACCATAGCGTACCAAGTTTTTGGCGAACAATTCGTATAATGGCAGGTATTATACTTTACTTGTTGACTAGTTTTCAAAAATTGGTTGTTTCTCATCGACCAAGTTTAAAATCAATACCTTAACACTGTTTGACATATAAAAGGTCATATTTTTTTTTTCAAATTGGTTTTTATACAATCTTTTCTCTTAAGTTTCACGTTTTCTACCGACTTACTTACATATGTAAACAATGAAACCACTTTTTGTACATGATGTACCTACAAAATTAATAAAAAAAAATTCTTCAAAATCAACATGGTGATGGTATTAAAAAATCGAATTATAAAAATATCTATCCTAAAGCTAAATTTGATTGCCACTACTGTTGGAAATCGATATATCGTAATGCGCAGGAACCTCCATAAAACACTCATACACACAACTCGAAGTTCTTTAAAATCTACCGTCAGGCTACAAACTTTCATCGAGGACTTTTAATACGTAGTTAACCCTTACTGGGTTCACTTCGGTAGTAGATACGTTTCTTTTATCTTAAAATCGATCGATTGCAATATTTTTGCAAAAAAAGTTTTTAACATATTATTCAAAACACTCAAGTTCTGTTAGTTAAGATATAATTCCCTGTTTTTTATTCCAATCGTAAAAAAAACTGTTCCGAGAAGGTGAAAAGTCTCAGTGTAAAACAGTGATTCTGTTATACCAAAGAAAGAAGAAAAAAAAAGTTTTAAAATGAAAAAAATTGGATAACAAAGAAAAATCGAAACCTGTTATACTGAAAAAAGTGTAAAAAATTTAACTGATGTGCATTTTTGGATGGTTACTAATAATTTCTACATTCTTTACAACAATTTTAGTACTTTTATTACTTTTTGCGACAACGCAAAAGCCAATAATTGAAAATTTTGAATTTTTCTATCGAAATTTTTCGTTATCGTTTTAAAATTGGTAAAAAAAAAAATATATATATAATTTGTATGCAAAAATCTTAGTTCTTTCTTTGTACAAAATTTGAAGATGAAATTGAAAAAAAAAAAAACTATTGATAAAGGTCATGAAAAGTTTGAGTTCTTTTCTTCCTTTGCTTTCTCCAAAAGTTTTTCACAAAGTATCCCTGTGAGAGTATTGGGGAACTGCGAGAGAATGTTTCCTTTCATTTCTCTTTTCATTTTTATGAATTAGTATAGGTATCTAGTATGAGGAACTAAGCTCTCATCATGGAGAGTTTTCACATAAGAAGCATGCGCTGCTTGTAGAGGATTCCGTTTTATTTGTATTTCTCTCAAATGAAAAAAAAAAATAATAAACTTGTGAACAACTAATGTAGAAAGGAAAAGAAAAGCTCTAGTTTTCTATGCATCGAATCTTCAAATGAAATGTAGTGCTGTATTGTGTGAGATTGAAAATTGTCTAGCATTGAAAAGTTTTTGTGATCCAACGCTTATTTTTCTCCATGTCCGCAGCTATATTGTCCTGTTAAAAATATGATCTGAAATAAGAATTAATAAAAAGCAAGTGTAAAAAGTGAAACAAATAAATTAAAATCAATTTTCGAATAGTGTGCTTTGCAAACAAAATTGGATTAATATAGTGTTTCTAGGAGAATTTCTCCCAGCATCCAGCCACGCAAATCGGTTAAAAAGGATTAACGCATTTTACGTATTATTTTCAAGGTAATTATAATAAAAATATGTACATATGCAGAAAAAGTTATAAAAATGCGTAGTTTTATGAAAATGTACACCGTTTTTCATTGTTTTCCCTCCCCACACCCATTTTCAAGAACAATGGCGACAACAACCCTTATGACTCATGCAGAAACAAAAGCTTCCAGACGTGTGGGCAGCAAGTAGTGCAGAAAAGGTGCGACAAGTTTCGCATGGCAAAATGTTCACTAATTTGTATTTACATAAAAATTAACACCACTGACAATATATTGGGAATTTTAAATGTTTTCAATCAAAATTAAATGTGGCCACTGAGAGTTACACTGCATAAAGAAAACTTATACTAAAATACCAAGCGTATCACAACAAAGAATTAAGCTTTTGATGTTAATCTTTAACTCATACGGAGCTCTTCCTTGCCGACATACATAAAAAATGCATAAAATGTTAATACCTTTTCCTTCTCACAATTTAAATCAAAAATCAGCTTTACTGCTATGGTACAATGAACAAATGTGTATTTGTGTAATACAAACACAAAGAACAAAATTCGAGTGACTCATTCAATATTGGTTCTGGGTTATGTTCACATGGTATGTATATAGGTACAAATTTTGATACTTTTCAATTTTTTATGGCGACGTTTCTCCTATAGTATGTACATTTATTGTACTTTTATGAGGAAAATTGTACGTTCGAGAATTAAACCCATAATGTATTCTGACTCTGCGACTGAGGCATGCATTCAACATCAAATACTACATATTTCCTTGTAATTATAGGATATATGTATATAAATATCTTATATGTTCACATGTAGTTATTTTTCGGTGAGGAAGGTCAAGGGGAATGTTTTTTTGTTTTTTAATTTCGAAAATTTATCTTTTATGTAGCTTAAATTTTTTAATTAAAATGGATATATTTTATTTATATATATTTTGTATTCCGAATAAATTGAAGTAAACTACACGTGTCAAATAATTTTATTATTTTCTTAGTTTTCATAGAGTCTAACTCTACTTATATTACATTCACTCAGCCAACAGTCAGTATATCGTCCTCGTGCAATGAAAAGTCCTTAAGTCTAAAATTTATGTTTGAAAATATTTGGGTCCAAACTTAGTAATGCAACTGAAAATGTATGGAAGTTTGAACTTAGTGAACTTTCAATCTGTATACATACGAGTATCTCGTTTTTAAAAATACACGGCACACAAAATTCTAGAAGTCTCTCAAAACATATGGCCTATAGTTTTCTTGTTAGATGTCGGTTATAGCGAGCAGAAAATGCATAAATGTGAAAATGTTCGGGCCTTATAAATTATCAAATTAATTCATTGAAAAGAATATGCAATTTAAAGTTTTTTGAATTCGTTTGATAATCCATAATCCATAAGTAATCCAAAATTCTTCCTATCTAAATTTACGGCATTTTTGTTATGTTTAAGCGTCACACACAAGCCGAACAAATCGAAAACTAAATTTTCTGGTATGCATATTTGTAATCAGTATAACCCACGCCTTAGTTAGATAATAAGCACGATTTTTGTTAATTCTTTCAAATAATTTGCACATACTTTTTGAGAAAAAATGCAGAAAGAGAAAATTATGTCTTAGCCGAGGAGACTAAGACGCGCTTGTACCCATTATTCTTACCCTCGAAGTGAAGAAAAAGAAGAAGAGTCACCCCACCATATCTTACCCCGTCTTAATCCGATTTGAATATTTCAGTATCTGACGTAACTTAAATCCCAATTTAGTTCTTGAGTTAGGCGTATGAAAATGATTTGAAAATGTTTTAAACCCCTCCACATACTCGTATCTTACTCCTACTCTATGTCTATGTCTAAGTCTACGTTCCAAATTTCATTAAAATCCGTTTAGGAGTTTTTGAGTTAGTTGCCGACAAAGATGATTTAAAGATTTTTGAAACTCCGCCACGTTCCACTCACACTTGGGTCGATTTTGTTCGTTGTCTAGTTGAAAGATGAACCCTTCTCCAATCAACCGAAGACCACTTGAAATAGCATTCTCATCTAGAATGTTTCCGTAGCCCTCTTTGTTTAAAATGCCTTCGATACGAACGAGATCACTGCTTCTGCTGAAGGGAAAGGTTTCCCACACCGAGATCTATCTACCTTCATGCTTTTCGGTGGACACAATACATTGTTTTTTTTTTTGGCACACGTCCAAACAAATTTGTTTCCCAAAGGCCCTTTTATTGTCACGGAAATTGGGATTTCTCTATTGCTGTTGATCTCTGGTGTCGTAAGCATCCGATTACGCTTGGTAGTAATTACAATCAAATCATCTTCCTGCTTAGTTGTTTTTCTTGGACGTCCACTTCTCGGTCTGGGATCACTGCTTCCGGTTTCACGAAATCGGTAGATGGTGTAATGGGCTCCAGATTTAAAAATATTGGGATCCTGCGATATATCTCTTTCGCATTATAATACTCGTAGCTCACATTTTTGTATTGCTTAAATTTTTTTCGATTGAGAGTAGTTTCGCATGACATTTTTACTCTCGGGTATTTGTCAGACATTCGCAAGAGGTGGAACCGTAAGAATTTTTTGTTTTGTGGTTTCCTGGATTCGAACTTTGAATTACGCGCACTTAACCACTGAGCCAAAGCGCGCACCTAACTGTTAATAGTTTGGCAAACAAATGGGTACAATCAAGAAAATAGTGGTGGTCTTAAACTTATGAACAATAGTGTATTCAAGGTCATGGTTTACAAAGTTATGGAAATATTTTAAAATACATTTTTTGCTTTTCAAAAAATTAATTTCAACGATTTTGCTTAAAATTCAAATCTAAATTGATTTACAAATTTGTCGTGCACTTTATTTCGTTCTGCTAATGTGACTAAATCTAATTTTCGTTAATATTATATGCCACATTTGCGAATCAACTGAACAAATTTGGGTAATTTTACACTGCGCAATAGAAATAAGTACAAAATATATTTTTTAGTGTACGCGTTTATGACTTTAAGCCGTTGGATTTAGAGAGATAAAATTGTCCCCGAAAATATTATATGGCGAACAGAAAACAAACAATTATAACAATTTTTTTTTGTGACCGGTTTAGGGTCATATTCTACCCAAAAAAAACCTGATCATCTAAAGGAATCCAAATCTTGAAGATTTTTAAGACTTTTCATATCTTAAACTCATTTCATCCGATTTTGATTATTTTCAAATGAAAGAACTACCGTGCCAGTTGAGAGCTAGCAAAAACAAAACTTCACCAAAATCCGTTCAGATGTTCTTGAGTTAAGCGGCTAACAAAGATGATTTTAAGACTACATCGCCTCCCACACTCTATCCAATTTTGATAATTGTTGCAACTATCTACTCGTACCACTATACTACCTACATATACATACATATATATCGGGAAAAAAAGTGTTCATACAAATAAAATTGAACTTTATAATTTAAACTGTTCAATAGTTCTCGAGCGAACCGTTTGAGAACAAACAGACACACACTGGCAAACACAGAGTAGAAAGTATTTCTTTTGACCTCTTTTACTTGCATTTATAAGGGTAAGTATTGGTTTCCTGAAAATGTTCGATCTGAAGATTTTAATCAAATTTGACATTACTAGTATGTACGAGTATGATAGTAGAGAAACTTAAAAAAGTGGGACCCTCAATTCTGTCTGTCTTGTTTGTATGTGTGTCCGACTGCAGCCTAAACGGCTGGACGGATTTTCTTCAAACTTCATATCTGGTGTCGGTCTGTTCACAATTTGACGGGAATTTTCATTCTAACCCCAAAATTAATGGTGCTATACTAATGGCCGAGTAAAACAAAAAAAAAAAACTATTTTCTCGAAAACGGTTCCAAAGATTTTGATAATGTTTCATATTTGAGTTCAGATTTACGAGTAGCTCAGTAAAGCGCAACCGCTCGTAACTAGCGGTACAGCAGCCACTTACTTATGTTGAAAGTCACCCTCAAAACGTGGAAAATATGAAATGTAAACTACTAGATAAATTTGACTTAGTCGTAGTAATTACGGTTGAAGGGAGGTGTTTTTTACTGAGTAAGAATCCCACAATATTGTGAGCACTCACTGCCAGTCCTCGTGGTGTCTCATGAATCATTATTTACCCTCGTAAAAAAAAAAAGCAATTTTGAGTTGGGGTAGGCATATGATATACCAGGTTTTTGCCAACAATACGTTTAACGGTACTTTATTTAATGTCGTAGAATAACCAAAAAAAAAGTTTTTTCACGGTCCCACCTTTCGCGAACTTCTGACAAACTCTCGGATGTTTGTCACGAAAAGCTTCTCTTAATCGAAAAAAAAGCCCTTCGGAAACGGCATAAAACTGTAATCCTATCATTCGTGTGTCGCACAACATGAATGACCAGGCCCGTAGGGGCTGTTAGCGTCAATATATATATAATACAATACCCTCTTCTTTTAAGAATCGCTCCTAATAAAATATGCGTGTCATTGTGGAATTTTTGATTCAAATACAGTCTTCTTACTTGCCGCATTTAATTCATCTAAAGGGTGAAGGGTGGGAGATTACATTTAAATCTGGTTTTGTCAAAGATAAACAGCTGATATTTGACATAATAAGCATTGACATTTGTAATTATGGTGTACGAGAAAACAGCGCATTTTAATTGTTAAAACCCATCCCGAAATGGGAACAACTTAACCAACACGATTCGCGCATTGAGTAATAATGTCGGTATACATAACCGTCCATCTCGTGCGGTGGTTAAGAAATTAATGACAAAATTCGTTCGAACCGGGTTAGTGTTAGATGTGCAAATACCAGGCGTCCTCGTAGTGGCCGGTCACGCGAAAGTTGCTGGCGGCGTGATGCGCCGTACTTTTTCGAAAATTCTCGTAGTGCTACTGTAACAGTCAATGGTGAACGTTACCGTAACATGATAACAAATTATTTTTGGTACCAATTGGACGATATTGATGTGAAAGACATGTGGTTTAAACAAGAGGGTGCCACCTGCCACACGGCGCGGGAAACAATGGCAGTTATTGTACACTAAGTTTCCCGGCCGCGTCCTCTTTCGTTTCAGCGACAAAAGTTGTGTAATCGTGCGATATCACGCCATTGGATTTTCTTTGGGGTTATGTGAAGCAGAAGGTGTATGCCAAAGACCCCCAAACGATTCCGAGTTAAAGGATGAGATTCGATGCGTTATTTATAAACTACCGCAGGATTTATGCCGGAAAGTAATGGAAAATTTTATCCAAACTTTTCCATGTTTAATGTCAATGATGAGAAGGGATGAGAATTTACTTTGGACCTATTTTAAAGAATTTGGCTTTGGATCAGTCAATTTAAGAAGAAAACATGAGATTTAATTACGAAATCTTAAGAGTGACTTTAGAGCAAGCACTGAATTACTTATGCAGAGTCTACAACTAGTTGCTAACAAAAAGGCGTAGAATTTTCCAATTACTTTTTAAAAATCGGAATATTTGGTGTTCAGTTTATGCTTTTCTTTTGGGTTTGAATTGATTTTATTGCATAAAATAACCAATAATACCATTTTCATTAACAATACTGTTTTTTTTTTACATATGTATCTAAAGAAAAATGTGTAAGGTTCAAGGTACAACCACCAACAATCCAAGGTGTACAGTCGCCTATTGTACCTTTGAAGTTGCCATGCAAAATTAAATTTTTCTGACTAACGGTAAATAGTGGCGGAATAATATTTTAAACAGTCAACTAATAATAGTTAAATATGTACAAAAGAAAACTGTTTAATAAAGTGTACTTAGAATATCAGATAAAAGACTAAAAGTAAAATTCGGTCCAAGGTACAAGCCCTTCGCTACCACTTTGCAAATGTTTTCTCAAATTTCGTATTTGAATCAGAAAGTAGGATATTTAAATGACCCAAGCGGCACGGCAGGCGATTGTAGGACTGCCCTACTGAAAATAAAACGGTAACCTTAATGTACTGGGTTTTTGCCATATTGAAAACAATTCGGTTTTCGTTTTCCAATTGATGATTGCATCAATGTCTGAGTTGACATTCGCTGTCGCAGTGACTCGATAATTTGGGGCCCTCGCAGTGGTGTCGTTAGCGAATAGGCGAAGTCTAAAGTGCTGTCATCCGCGAAAGAATGTATCGGATTACGAGTAAAAGGAAGAAGGACGGAGATAGTACTAAACCCTGAGGAACATCGTCATTAGTCGAGAATAGTGAAGAAGTACATCCATCTAACACAACCTGCAATGATAGACCACTTAAAAAAAATAACAATCAAATTTGTTAACGAGGGCACTATGACACATTCTCGAAAGCTTCGTAGTTATCAAGGGCTACAACTCTGCATTCATCATGGTCATAAGTGCACTGATTTCATTTTTTTGACATGTAGGTCAAGTCCCTGGTCCATGGTTTCTTTCACGATAACTCATAAGGTGGTGGTTAACAATGCACTTCATGACCTTGGACAGCACTAACGTTAAAGCTATCTCAAGCTATTGGCCGGTATTTAGAAGGGGAGGTTTTATCGCCCTTTTTCCGAATTGGCTGTACGAGTACGTGTGCAAGTATCCGAAAATATACCTGAGGACTGCGATAAGTGGAAGAGTTTATCCTCAGGTATGGCCAGGGTAGAATAACACCTTTTTTAGGACATGGGAGACACGCGGAAGACAAGGGAAAAAATCCCATCTGCCCCTGAAGACTTGTTACTATCTAGATGTTTTAGGACTCAAGTTACTAAACAGGTTTAACAAAATATTGCTCGTAAAGAATATCGAAACGAATTCAGCATAGATGGAAAAGGAAGTCTATCAGGTGGAATTTTCTACGAATATTGCAGCTTGTAGATTAGTTTTCTCTTCAGATCACCAAGATTTACTGTATATATTAACCGCATTATGTTTTGCCTCACTTTTGGATCTCGCAGGAATTTATCATGTTCAAAGATTAATTTATAGTAGTTTTTAGCTCATTTATAGGAACTTCGGTTTTCCATAGAAGGTGTTCGGCGCCATAACGCGAGAGCCTCTATATTCTTCCGGATTGCACAAGTCAAATTAAGCCACAGTTTTTGTTTTGGTTTAAGACTAAAACGAAGGAGCGCATTCCAATTAGAAATGAAAAAAATAATTAACAGTAACAATAAATCCGCGTTCTTCAGGTGTGTATCCCTCTATTGCTTGTTGTCAACTAATTCTCTGTCTACAACATAAATGTGAAAGCATTATCTCATTATGACATTACTTTTGCCCCACCTGATATAAGGTTATTAAAGAACGAATTGAGACACTTGAAAATTTAGCTGACACTAAGAGGAATAGAAACTGCAATAACATATTTATCCAGAAGAGAGGTTAGAAACTGGTCTAGTGTATGTTGGCCATGACTTTCGAAATCAGGATTTCGTGTCGGTTTGCCCACGAGATGAGTGAGGTTGTGTTGTTAAATCAGAGAGTCGAAGCCAACTAGTATTATGGATATTGAAATCTACCCCAACAACGAATTCAGTTGTGGGATTGCAGGAGAGAATACTAGTAATGGACTCAGAAATTTGGTCGCGGTAGTTAAAAGTAAATTATTTTTTTGAGTTTGGGCTTCGATAGAGGAGGCAGAAGTGTATGCTTTTTGATGGTAAATTTGTCCAAAAAGAATTGGGAAAATGAGTAATTTAAGGAGCTACAGTTGAAAGCTAACTTCACTTCTTACGTAGAGCGTGAAACCTCTACGAGTATGTGCTACGAATAATGGCACCAGTGTATAAAGCGCTACCTGACGTGACCCTTTCAAATCTTCTCTATTTTTGTGGATTAACGAAAAAGCCGACTCGCACTTGACTATTTTTTGTATTTTTCAATCACTACAGATGCATTTTGAAAAAAAAAAAAAAAATAATAATAATAATTTATTTCAGTTGGTCTCTGATTTCAAAATTTCTAATTGTTTCGTTTCGTGCCTTTCACACACTCAAAATTCACGAACCACAAAACAGACTTCAATGAAATTTGTCCCCTAGGTCCCGGTGTAGTATGTTGATGATCCCACCTAAAAATCATCGGACTGAGTGGGGATTGCCAAGTATTTTTATTAACAAATAATTCTTTCTATCTCAAGAACCGTTTGATGAATTTTGATTCTGTCTGAAAATCATTAACATTTAACAAAACGGTGGTAACATATGGGTGGTGGAATCTTAAACATTTTCAAAAATGGTGCTTGTAGCAGATTTTTATTTAATTTAGTTCTTTGGTGCTTAAACAGACGGATATAGCGAAAACCTATATCGACAGATGTCGCATTCAAATAAACAACAGCGTCTGACTCAAATTCTCAAACTTAAAACAACGTCTGTTTCTCTAGGTAAGGAGCGGCTGAAATTATGAACTCGCCAACACGCATTGGTAGCACCGCGTTATTAATCTGACAAAATTGATCCTTTCCTCTCTAAACTTTAATACTCCTCTATATGCTTTCCTCTCTCCACTACTGGGTTAAGAAAGACATAGTAAGATTATGTTGTCTTACTTAAATAACCAGTGGGGTTGAAGTATGAGAGGTGGGGTTTAAACAAATTTTACTAAACGCCTAGCTCGAAAAATACTGAAAATCTGACCTGTATGATCATCACTAGGCAGATTTTTTTTCAAATAATCATTAAAAGTTGTCTAGTAGGTCATAAGAAACATGAACACATTTTTTTATCGTCTGTACTGTCAGAGAAAAATGTTTGTCAATTCTTCTATTTATAAAAACAAAATTTTATGGCATGTTTGGTCGCTGCCCATGCATCATGTTTTATGCATCGTCCAACTCTTCAGCAAATATTTCATTCTATTTTTTTCTTGCACCTATCGATCTAAAGTTTTTGATCAAACTTGACATTATAATGACAGAGAAACCCAAAAAGTGGATCTCTCAATCCTGTCTATCTGTCTGACTATCTGAATATATGCAGGGTCGACTGCAACCTAAACGGCTGAACGGATTTTCGTCAAACTTCATATCTGACAGTGGGTTTACAATTCGAGGTGGAATCTGAATTTTCAGTCTAACCCCAAAAATTCGCGGTACTTTACTAAAGACCGATTTTTAAAAAAAAAAAAGTGGATTTGCTCGAAAACGGTTCTAACGATTTTGATCAAGTTTCATATTTGAGTTAATGTGGATATATTCTATCAGATGGCGTATCATGTTCTTGGCACAAAATACGTCTAACGGTTTGATTTTACTTAATGACCGGTTTTTGAAATTGGCTCGCTTTCAAATATGTCTCGGGCGTTTTTATTCAAAATCGATATTTAACCTTTAAGTGGGTAGGTGGGGTGCTGACAACAACCCAAGCACTATTTTCTCAACAATTTCATATTTTGCAGCTGGCAATATTCCTTCCTATTGTGTTTTATTTGATAAATCAAAGTGGGCGTCAAAAAGTTTAGTTGCATAAGTAAGCCGTGACATACTATTCAAAGTGCAAGGGTGTTATCAGCATCCCAACTACCCAGTGTAACTTTTTTAATTTGCTGAATTCGTGTTTTTCGATTTCAAATGTAATTTGAAAAAGAGCAGGAACGCATTCAGCGTTTATTGCAAGACATACTATATGTGAGGATTACAGTGAAGTGCCGGAGTTTGTTGATACGGATGATGATGAAAATCTGACAAAAAAACTAAATTTTTCTGTTACAAATGTAAAATGTGCAGGAATCACATGGAAAGGGTTTGCGTAAAGCGCAAATATTCTTGCAAATCATCTTCAGAATCTGAATAGAAAGATGACATTTAATTGATATTACTCACTGTTGCCTATTAAAAAAATCTATGAACCTTTTTGTTATTAAATTTCTTATATATAGCAATGAGTTTCTTGTGTAATTTTGATTTTGAAACATATGTTATAATAAAAACTTATATTTTAATACTGTTTTAAGTTTTTTTTATGTTTTTTTTATAAATAAAGCCATTCAAACAAAATTTCGTTTCAAAAATTCATACTGAAAGCACTACATATTTTAGAAAGGACAATTAGTTCTATCAAGGGTTCCAACGTTAATTGTTTTAATATCATTCTACAACAGAATGATATCATAATGACAATTTGACCGTAAAACCAACCACATAGCAGAGGAAAGCTTTGCATAATAAAGCAAAATCATTATACCTCCTTACATTACTATAACTCACCTACCCACTTACAGGTTAAGCAATATTCGACATACAGTATACAAGGTCATGGCATACCAAGTTTTGAAAAATGTTTTTTCTAATTTTAATTTTTAGCGACCCAGTCGTGCACTTTATTTCAAATAAATTTCGCATCAAAAAGCTTTTGTAAAACAGTTTAAAATTAAAGTAAATCAAATTGTGTTTAAAGCAGTATTAGAATAGAAATACATACTACATTATGTACATAATGTACTGCAATTCTAAATTTACTTTCAAAAACAATATTACAATTTTGACAATATACTTGGCTCATATACCTATACATACATATGTACATATATACATAGGTATATAGGCATGTTTATTTGTATCCTTATTTGTGGGGTTGACGTCGCTTATTAGATGCTTCTGAACTTGAGGATCTCTTGATCCGAGTTTAAATTGAATATTTGCTACCCTATGATCCACTCAACTTTTTTTTTTTTTTTAATGAGACGCAACAGTTGAAAGTATGCTGATGGCTTAGAACACTCATGAAAGTCGGTAGGTGGATGCAATATTGGCGTTAAATGGGTATAATTATAATTCGCCTGTAATTCGTAGGCCTTTTTCGGATCGGAATCTGATAATGAAATGGACGATCGGAGTTTCATATCAACTCTTAGAAACTCATTAATTGAGTTCGCGCCTTTTTTTTATCTTTATCATTTTAGTCACCTTTTTTTTGGAAAACCAGGGTAACGAACATTTTCAGTAGAGCTATTCAAAGTGTTCTAGTTCTAACTTGCTATAGAAGAGAATTCTGAATTCTTATTGAATACCATTGCAGCATTTTTACAAATTATTCAGTATAGTCTTAAGAGTCCATTGGTAACAAGATCCTAAAATCCGGAAATTTTGAATTATGCAGGCTAAGCCTGTCTGTCTGTGTATCAATGCATTCGAAAACCAACGAATGTTTCATACTCTTACTATTCCAGATATAATCATACGCGCGGGACTTTACTTTTACTATGGAAACGAAGCTACACTCGTAGCTAGCAACGTATAATTTTTTTAAGAGTTTAAGAGAAAAATTTAGGTACTCAGTTGTGTCGTCTAAAATTGAAAAATCAGTATGGAGAACCGTACATGAAAGTCACTGTCACTTTGTCATTTTCGAAATACAATATGTTTCACAGTATCCAAAATATATAACTTGCTAAGAAATTGTCTCCTAAACTCTGTTTTCCTACTTTACACATTTACACTACGATCCCAGGGGATTATCCCTACCGAGCCCGATACTTGATTTTCAATGTATCCACAATATGTAACTTGCTAAGAAATTGTTTGAACTATTGAAACTTTAATCGCCTATCATCGACAGGCTTATCCACTAGTTTATTATAAGTTAGTACGAAATGTAGTAGCATATGCTTGGGAAATACATATGCTCTTATTTATTTACATTTATACAAACATAAATATATTTTCAATAATAACGATTATTTTTAATCTATTTCAGAAAGTAAAGAAAAGGCCTAGGGCCTCTCGCCGTCATGTCGTCTGTAAAAGTGGCGGTTCGAGTGCGACCCTTTAACTCACGTGAAATTTCACGGGAATCAAAATGCATTATCGATATGACCGGTGCAACCACTGGTAATTATTTATATTGCTTTCAGTCCATGCTAACTTCAAATGTACAATTTTTGCAGCTATTACAAATCCGAAAGTACCACCAAATTCAAATGAAGCCGTTAAACGATTTAACTTTGATTACTCCTACTGGTCGCACAATGTAAGTATTTATAGACAAAAATTCGTACCAGAAGATCTTCCTATAACTGTTATAATAATTATATAGCCAAGAGATCCAGAATTCTCTACTCAAGCCATGGTATACAAGGACATTGGAGAGGAGATGCTACAACACTCGTTCGATGGATACAATGTGTGCATATTTGCATATGGACAAACGGGTGCTGGAAAATCGTACACTATGATGGGTAAGCAGGAGGAAAATCAGGAGGGTATAATCCCGATGATTTGTAAGGACTTGTTTCAACGAATTCATGATACAGAGACGGGTGAACTTAAATACTCGGTTGGTTATTTTTAAGGCTGCTAATTAGAAGAACTTTATTTAACATGTTTACCGATAATTAAAGGTTGAAGTTTCCTACATGGAAATTTACTGCGAACGTGTACGAGATTTGTTGAATCCAAAGAATAAAGGAAATCTTCGCGTTAGGGAGCATCCTTTGCTAGGACCGTATGTCGAGGATCTTTCCAAATTGGCCGTTCAAGACTATCAGGATATTCATGATCTCATCGATGAAGGCAACAAAGCAAGGTGAGTTAATTATTTCCAGCCGGCTTGTTGTTAGAAGAAAATAGACCTGCCAACAATTTACTCTCAAATAAAATAATCTTAATCTAATAATATCAATATTCGCAGATCTGCAGTATTGATTTTTAATCGGAATTTTATTTTTTTTTTCTTCACAGAACCGTTGCAGCTACAAATATGAATGAAACTAGTTCTCGATCTCATGCTGTCTTTACGATCTTCTTTACCCAAAGACGACACGATCAAATGACAGATTTAACTACCGAAAAAGTGTCCAAAATAAGTTTGGTTGATTTAGCCGGGTCCGAGCGTGCCGACTCAACCGGTGCTAAGGGTACACGTTTGAAGGAAGGTGCTAACATTAATAAGTCATTGACCACACTGGGAAAAGTTATCTCTGCGTTGGCTGAAATTGTAAGGAAATTTATTTATTTTTTTTTTTTTTTTTTTTTGTGTTTACAACTTTTTGTTACTTCCTGTTTCATTATTTTTTCAAAATTTTATTGAAAAAATAAATTTTCTAAATTTCTGGAACAAATTTTTCATTTCTCATTCACTGCAAATATTTTGAAATCCGGATTCATCATTCTATCATTTAATAAATCGTTTTGAAATACTCAATAAATAAATAAAATAGTCTGTAAGTATGATTTTTAACAGTTAACGTTATTTTTAAACAATATTCGTTTTAATTAATACTTCACAATCGTTTTTTGGTATTTTTGACATACATAACCTTCATCTTACACACAAAACTTTCACATTGTTAAATGCTTTGTATTATATACTATATTTATTTTTTTTTAAAAAAAGTAGTGCTTTCGTTAAAAGTTCGTCAGTAAGGTAGTGTTAGTATTTATTTTTGCCACTAAATATTACAGGCATCAAAGAGTAAGAAATCTAAGAAGGCCGATTTTATTCCGTATCGTGACTCCGTATTAACGTGGTTGCTTCGTGAGAACTTGGGTGGCAATTCTAAGACGGCTATGATTGCAGCTATTTCACCAGCTGACATCAATTACGATGAAACACTTAGTACGTTGAGGTGAGTTTTTTCTTATTTTTTAGATACCAACTATCAAACCCGAACGGCTTCTCCGGTGCACGATCGATTGAATGGTCTACTTAATGAAACAGAAAACAAACAAATATTAAATAACTGCCATATTTAACCACCTAAAAGTATACAACGGGTAGGCCATCTGCTGGTTTCTTTTTAAATTATATGTTATTTTGGCATGACAGCTCTTTCGCGCTCAACAAATTGACATAAACACGGTACCATATCCCCCGCGACTTGAGATGAATCGATTTATACTTGAAAAAAGTTAGGAAAAATTGAAAACTTATTTTTAAAGTGAATGCTGTGTTGCCGAAACAGTACGAAAAGAAATTTCGGTCGAAATAATGCACCAACCATGCTTGCTGTACGCAAGTTTGTGAAGAAAGTTCCTGAGATTGGCGTACTAATTGATAACACAAGTTATCGTAGTGTTCGTCCAGTGCGCTCAGTCGATAATAATATTGCTGCTGTTGCCGAAAGTGTGCGCCTAAGCCCGAGAACCTCAACTCGCCACAGATCTTAGCAAGATGAAGATGGCAACAACGTTACCGTCAACGGAGACCGCTACAGAGGAATGACAACTTGAAATTAACTTGTCATACAAGCCATCCAACAATCGATCTTTTACGCACTAAGTTCAATAATTGTGTAATCGATGTTCTGCTGGCGATCCAGAAACTAATCTGAACTTAAACACAATATTGATTAAGCTATTCGTGGAATAGACCCTGAACCAACGTAAATTTACTGAAAAATTGGGTTGACAGGATGGGCTACTGTCAATCCAGCCGCGGCAGCCATTTAAATGAAATTATTTTCCATAAATAATCGGAAAGTGTAATTTCTTCAATAAAGCAAAAAACTTTGAAAAATAATAAATGGATTTTTGTTACAGCAATTCTAGAAAGAAACCAACAGATGGCCCACCCTTAATTATTAATTAGCATGACAAGCCCTTTAATTTAGCAGTAAACAATTTTGAAAAAATAAGTTTTTTGTAATGGCTTCTCGTAGCCATTCGTGCTGTGCGACACACGAATGATAAGGAGCTACAGTTTTATGCCGTTTCCGCATAACAATTTTTTCGATTGAAAGAAGCTTCTCATGACAGTTTTACTCTCGGATGTTTGTCAGACGTTCGCGAGAGGTGGTACCGTGAGAAAACTTTTATTTTATTTTTATTTTTTATTTTTGTGTTTTCTTGGATTAGAATCTTGAAACCTATCGCTCAGTGATCGCACACTGAGCCACGGCGCCCACTTGATTTTTTAGGAAACAATATTTAAACAATTTATTCGAAATGGCCGCCATCTGCATTTATGTAGGCGTGCTGCCACTCATCGTCCATTGGAAAATTGTTCACTGCACGGATAAGTGTGCGCTTCAAGGACTCAATATTTGGGCGTCGATTAGAACAAGCCATCGCCTCTATAGCCACAGCTTATAGTCCAAAGGATTAAGATCTGGACTGCCTGACTGCCAATCCTCTGCTGCTGCTGCTATGAAGTCCGGCACATTGTTTTGGAGCCACCCTTGTGTTGATTGTGGCTTATGAGTTAGCGCGTTCCGCTCGCGGAATAAGTTGTGATGCTTCTTTGGGTGACCGGCCATAGACTCTGTCATTTTGTTTTTGAACGATTCCTCAATAACAAAAATATGTTCACCCGTGAACAAAATTCTCCTGTGACCATTTTGCGCTTACCGGCGGCGTAGAGCTCTCGAACTTACATTCCGTTTTTGTTTTAATTGGGCGTCGATTAAGTAAGATTAAGTAAACCCGAGAACCTCAACTCGCCACAGACCTTAGCAAGATGAAGATGGGAACAACGTTAACGTCAACGGAGACCGCTACAGAGGAATGACAACCTGAATTTAACTTGTCATACAAGCCATCCAACAATCGATCTTTTACTTACTAAGTTCAATAATCGTGTAATCGATGTTATGCTGGCGATCCAGAAACTAATCTGGTATTTAAATAATATTGATTAAGCTATTCGTGAAATAGACCCTGAACCAACGTAAATTTACAGCAAAATTGGGTTGACAGGATGGGCTACTGTCAATCTAGCCGCGGCAGCCATTTAAATGAAATTATTTTCCATAAATAATCGGAAAGTGTAATTTGTTCAATAAAGCAAAATACTTTGAAAAATAATAAATGGATTTTTGTTACAGCAATTCTAGAAAGAAACCAACAGATGGCCCACCCTTAATTATTAATTAGCATGGGAAGCCCTTTCCAGTGATATGTCACTTGACCAGATTGGAGTAAACAAAATTTTACAGTAAACAATTTTGAAAAAATAAGTTTTTTATAATGGCTTCTCGTAGCCATTCGTGCTGTGCGACACACGAATGATAAGGACCTACAGTTTTATGCCGTTTCCGTAGGACAATTTTTTTGATTGAAAGAAGCTTCTCATGACAGTTTTACTCTCGGATATTTGTCAGACGTTCGCGAGAGGTGGTACCGTGACAAACTTTTATTTTATTTTTATTTTTTATTTTTGTGTTTTCTTGGATTCGAACCTTGAAACCTATCGCTCAGTGATCGCGCACTGAGCCACGGCGCCCACTTGATTTTTTAGGAAACAATATTTAAAGAATTTATTCGAAATGGCCGCCATCTGCATTTATGTAGGCGTGCTGCCACTCATCGTCCATTGGAAAATTGTTAACTGCACGGATAAGTGCGCGCTTCAAGGACTCAATATTTGGGCGTCGATTAGAACAAGACGTCGCCTCTATAGCCACAGCTTATAGTCCAAAGGATTAAGATATGGACTGCCTGACGGCCAATCCTATGCTGCTGCTGCTATGAAGTCCGGCACATTGTTTTGGAGCCACCCTTGTGTTGATTGTGGCTTATGTGTTAGCGCGTTCTACTCGCGGAATAAGTTTTGATGCTTCTTTGGGTGACCGGTCATAGACTCTGTCATTTTGTTTTTGAACGATTCCTCAATAACAAAAATTTGTTCATCCGTGAACAAAATTTTCCTGTGACCATTTTGCGCGTACCGGCGGCGTAGAGCTCTCGAACTTACATTCCGTTTTTGTTTTAATTGGGCGTAGATTAAGTGGCCAGTGTGTCTTTTATATGCGTTGAGTCTCAAAATCTTGTTTGATAATGAGAGACATCCTGAACAGATTTTCTGCTTTCGCAGTGGTTTCCAATTAACCCTAGCTTTAACAGCTTTGATGGCCTGTGGAGTTCTGACAGAGCGAGGACGTCCGGATCTTTGGCGGTCAGTTACTCTACCTGTGTCCTCAAACAATTTAATAGTTCGATAACAGGTCCGGAAATTATCGCTCCTTTACATATTACACTTGTGAAGGCCAATTACCACAACACAGTTTTCAATATCTCCCCACTCCATATTTATAAACGACTTTTGTGTCAATCTTTATGCGCGTTAACTTAGTATAAATGTAACTCATTGAATACCTGCCAATAGAATGGATGCGTGCAATGATAGTTTCACGATGAGTGCGTTTAAATGAGTGTCAGTATTTATGACATGATTAGGAACGTTTCGAAATTGTAGAAAATCAACAGAATACTGTCATAACGTTGTTGACTCGGGGCGAAGTCGTGTGGGTCGGCTAGTGTGTTAATGGATCTAATTTTTCTAATAATAAGTGTTTTGCCCCTAAATGTATGCCACTTTTGTTTTTATTCTTATACAGATATGCAGATCGGGCTAAACAGATTGTCTGCAAGGCTATTGTTAATGAAGATGCCAATGCCAAACTTATTCGGGAACTCAAGGAAGAAATTCAAAAACTGCGCGATCTCCTTAAAGCCGAAGGCATTGAAGTGCAAGAGGGTGAGTTTTACAGAGCTACTATACATAATAGTGCGTATTTGTTTATTTTGTTTTAATAAATCGTGTCTATAATTTTCTTGAATGTTTTATTTTATTAAATATCTTCTTTTTTTTTATAATATTATTAAACTTTAATTCAACGGCATTGTATTTAAAACTTAAAAAAAAAATCATTACAAAATCAATTAGATAAGAATACGAAAAATATTTTCATTTAGGGCCAGATGGTAAAGTGGTTTGTGAGAAGCGAGACCCAAATAGTAAGTAGCCAACAAAAGAAATCACCCTTATTACCAAGAAATTTCTGGCCAAAATGCAAGTTTTACTTTTGTTGTGTCGGCATTTCAAAGCATTCTTTTGGTATTTTTTCTTTGCCCTCGCAAATGCTTATGACGCAGTCGACATTATTATACAACCAAAGCAATTGTTATGATTAATACCATTTGTTAAATGGATATTCATTGTATTTAACCTCAAAACCACTGTTACGCTTCTTTGTGTTCTAAATGAAGAAATATACACATCAGTACGTCAGATGTCAGTGTGTGTATTTTTCTATCATTTTATTATTATTTTTCTATGTGTATGCGTGTGTAGAGACCACACAAATCAATAAATAAATATTGCAATTGGATAATTGTCTTTAAAAAATATATTCGGCCAATAAAGTATTTATTTCAAAATTGGATTTCACATTGGTAAATTTTTTAATTGACTCATGATCCATAATGTCTTACGAGCGCATTTCTGGTGTCTCTTTGGCGTCGTCTCTACTTCCACTTATTTACATATGCTCATGTGCTACATAAATTAAAAATGTTTAATTTTTTTTATATACATGTATGTATTATTCATATTATTATTTAATTTTATTATATACACATTTTGCAATCAAATGCTAAGCTTATTTAAAGTATAATCATACTTTCATTTCATATATATATACATAGGTAGGTACATATGTACATAATATGGTGTATATGTACGTTTAAATTTTAAGCTCTCACTATGTACTATATTTTATTTGCTCAACAAATTATTTTATTTGTATATTTAAAAATATATATATATATTTTTTGTTGGTATATCGTCACCCTTATTACAAAATCAAACTTCAAAACCTTGATTTTACCGCAGAGACTGAATTCGTTTTTAAAGCATTTTTATTTTTTTCTTTTCTTTTACAATTAGTTAGCTGCAGCTTTATTCCTTTTTAATTTCTTTCTTTTCTAAATTTTGAGATTACTCCCGGTCCTGCGTGAAGTCTATTCAGGGTGATACACTCTTTTTTCGGCACATCTATAATTCGGCGGAACAATTCGCGACCTTTCCTAGAGAGTAGCTAATCCATGGCCACCTTTGTATAAAGTCGGCAGTACCTGCATATTGAGGGTTAAATAACAGTCAACCCTATTCTTACAATCGATTCGAATCGAACATTATTCGATTTCATACAATTGGTATGGTTTGCGGAAAAGTTACCGCCCACAATTTGGTGCGATGAATTATGGGCTGTAAATTGTTCGCAAAACATTGCGATTGCGTCAATTCGAACTTCTTGCACACATATGTGGTATTCATTTGAAAATCACTGAGATTTTAAATTTGAGCAAATTTGTTAAGATATTTTTTTTTTAAATGCGTTAAAGCAAACAATTTTTATTTCAACAATTTTCTAAAATTTCATCAAAATCGTTTGAGTCATATCCGAGATATAACCGATTTTCAAAAAGTCGCTAATAAGTAAAGTATACCACTTTCTTTCCAAAAAGTTACTATCTAGTGGGACATGGTCGATTTAACTCAAGTATAAATTTCAAACAAAGTCGTTAGAGACGTTATCGAGAAAATCGATTTTATTCGAAATCGGCCATTTTGGGGTTAGAATGAAAATTGGGATTTCGTTTCATATTGTGACCGCACAGACCCCAGATATGAAATATGAAGTAAATTCGTGCAGGCGCTTAGGTATATATGTACGTATCATATATACAGACAGACAGACAAACAGACAGAATTGAGAGATCCGCTAAGTTTCTCTATTACCCTGTTTCGAATCACGAGTCGAGTTGAGTTCTCTCTGTTATTTCCAACTCAACAAATATTTAATTCCAACTCAACCTCGTTCATGGAAATATGGTATATTATGTGTTGCCGAAGGCCGTCCGGTGTATGAGTCGAAGAGATGTCCCATAGTGTGAAATCCTTATATCCCGCGAAGCGGATCACCCAAGTACTGTTAAGATACAGGCACCTGCCAGACAACAAACATTTACAATTGTACGCAACCAAATTTTTCGAGATTTCGAAATAAGTAAAGTTTATCAAGAAAACGCTAACTTATCAAAAAGCGAAATTATAATTGCGAAATAACGAATGCAGAATATCTTAAGGTCAAATAATTACAAGCCTAAATAAGAATTTGCCAAATAAAATCTGGGAAAAAACAAAATGCGAGTTGTTGAAATGCAAGACAACAAATTGCGAAATGATAAATTGCCAAATAAAAATTAGCGAGTAGACCCCTACCCTATATTATAGTAATACCACGACTGATTAAAGTATCGAGTTCGATTATTAAACAAAAATTGCAGTTATCTTTTTTGAATTTTCAGTTCGTTGATTTAAATATGATGTTTAATTAATATTAGAAACTAGTTAAGACAAATAAAATATATTTCAAAAGAAAGGAAATGGGTGTGAATGGATGGATTGTTGCGACTTATATACTTATATTTAACTGTTCAGCCAGTGAAGCGGCGTTAAAGATAACCAAGCCAAAAACTAATTCAAATTTGGTACAGAGATTGATTCCAAAATTGGCATCGTTTAATTCGCTAAAGTTTTTCATTCTTCATGCAAATACTAATTTGAAGTGAAAGTGAATCGAATGAGCGAAGGGAATTTCCGATCCATCTTACTGAAAATGATCCATTTCACCGGGTTTAACAATGTCGATTTCACGTTTTTTGAACCTTCCCCTCCGTGAATTTTGTAATAGGGGCGATAGTAAACTAGTAATTTAGAGAGAGAAAGAGGAGAATTTAGACCACATCCTCTCCCCATCACCTTCACTCTACATTGGCGATTTAAAATGTAATAATATTTGGCGCAAACAGTCTATATACATACTCGTATATCTAGAGTCTAATTTCTCGCGAAGAAACTGCAAATCAAATGCTTTCGTGTATTTGTAAGATTGCAAGCACTTGTTCGTTTAAAAATGTTCAGTTTTGCTGAAGACAAAGCCAATTAGAACGATGATAACAAAGGGTATAAACACCATTATAATTTCATAACTGTAAAATATCAAACCAATACCTCAGCTATGCTGTTTCAGTTTGTGGTTCTGGTTTTTAGTTCAAGCCCACTAGGTTTCTCTCTGTCATCAAATCGATGGACATTGGTGCAAGTCCGTAATACTGCGACAAGAGATGTTGAAGATAGTTTGTAAGACAGTCTGTATAATAGTGGAGAAAGACTGCTGGTATTGATACCATGGTACGAATAGCATGGTATAGTGAATACAACAACCCCTGACAGTCTGCATTTCATAGTATTCGATGACTTTGGCGTTAAGTAGTATACTTTGACGTTTTTGTTGTCTGTCATAACAAATAAAAATAGAAAATTCAAGATAGTATGAATAAATATGATTTAATTTTGTGCCAAATGATGAATATAAAGAAAATTCAAATACTTGAAAGCGAAAGTGCATACCTAAGAATTGTCAAAGAAGCTACGAAGGCTAGCCAATAGAGAGAAATTGGCGCTGCAATCAGTAAGATGGTGGTATACCAGCAAAAATTTGCGAATCTCAATACCAAATATGTTTCATGGTATACTAGCTTTTTACGCAGTATTGCAGTAACAGACACGTGGTATAGAACGTGGTATTGCTATACCATGGTATCAATACCAGCAGTCTGTCTCCCACATAAGACTTCATTGGTTATTGATTAGTTACGATTGTAACAAAGGGGCCTTATCAAATACCGCTTTGACTCTACTCCTATGCAGCCCGTGACATTTCAACCTTGTCTTCATTTGATCCATGCCCCTTTTGCGTAAGGTACGCCTTATCCAAGTCAATAATAGATTGATCAAACGCGGTCCGGTGCACGTAGAGTGTTCCATGAGAGAAAAGATAAGATTTTAATAATTGCAAATTCATATGAAAAATAGACAGAACAATAAGATTTTTAAGGAAATTTCCAAATCCCGGAGCACTCAGACTCAATTTTCTCTGTACATTGTACTACCAGGCAGACCTCCTTTTGGTGTAGTGGTTGGAGAAACTCAGATTTTATTCGTTTCTCTTTTATGTTCGGATGGCTGTGGTTGCTGTTCCCCGTCCGAGCTTGAACCTGCACAGTTCGGGTCACAAGCATACACACGACCCTACACCGTGGGTTGCCATAGGTACTTATAAAACCCTTAAAAGCGAGTTTTGCGGAGATCTATACTTAAATCTTCTTGTTCAATTTCGGTGAAAAAATGTTGATTTTGTCTCGTTATCGAGACCGATTTCCAGATTTTTCATAGTGAGATTGCTGCAAGCGCATACGTAGATACTACTACCATTTCTGATTCCCTATTAGGATGCCTTTCTTTTAGAGCTTGATACAATACCACCTCATGAAAGGACGTCTCGGTATTATTTATCTATGAGTTTTTGCGGAAAGTCAGCCCATGTTGGCGAAGCTTTGTAGAGCCTCCCGGGAAATCGCGATGATAACTCTTTTTTTTGTTACGGCATACGCTACACTGAACCTCCATCGTCTTCATACACTTACTGAGGCTCTAGTTCGCTTTTAACTTCTCCGTGAGTGGCAACAGTGCAAACTTTTCGTTTTCGCTTTTCGGACCATCTCAGGGTGAAAAGCAGAGCGTCTTTTATCCACCCCTCTAGTTAGCCGTCTCCATCAGCTTTCCAAAAGTTTAACCCCTGCCAGTGGGAAGACGAATTTAAAAAAAGGCAGAGTTTGATTAGAACCTTTTATAATTTTGGCTTTTCACTTGTTTTATTTTATTTTTTCAATACTTCTTAATTATTAAAATCCCTAAATTATAACGCTAATCAATGCCAACTATAATCAAATGTATAATGTATTGTACATGTCCAGTGATGTTGCTTTAAAATGTAAATGTACTAAAATGTATACAAATTGTATTTTTTTTTATATATATACAATACATATATAAGCTTTATGATACTCATATATTAAAGATATATGTACATACATTATATGGCCTATGCACGTTAAATAAAACAAAAACGCATAGATAACTTGCTTATATAAACTTTACTTCGTCCTAATTTTAGAGGACGAATTCAATAAGAATGGAAATCCACATTCTGAGATCAAGTCTCCGACTAATGGACGAAATCGCAACGGCTCTACAACGGATATGGCCGTTGATCAGCTGCAGGCCAGTGAAAAGTTAATTGCAGGTAAGCTTAATGTGTAAACTGATCAATTTGATCAACTAGATGTAGAAATTTAAAATTTCTACATACACTAGACATTTTTGAAAATATATATTTATTTCTTAGAGCTTAACGAAACGTGGGAGGAAAAATTAAAACGTACGGAGGAAATTCGTCTTCAACGCGAGGCTGTCTTCGCGGAAATGGGTGTAGCTGTTAAAGAAGATGGTATTACAGTTGGCGTTTTCTCACCAAAGAAAACTCCTCATTTAGTGAATCTCAATGAAGATCCTAATTTGTCTGAATGCCTTTTGTATTACATTAAGGATGGTAAGTTTTTCTCTTTAACGTATTTTTCACATTCACAAAATTTACGATGGAAATTCTTAGGCATAACACGACTTGGAACGCATGAAGCCAATGTCCCACAAGATATTCAACTCTCTGGTTCTCATATTCTTAAAGAGCATTGTACTTTTGAGAATCGCAACGAAAGTGTTACATTAATTCCACACAAAGATGCTTTGGTGTATTTAAATGGTCGTAAACTGGTCGAACCAGAGATCCTGGTGACTGGCTCACGTGTTATTTTAGGAAAGAATCATGTTTTTAGATTCACTAATCCTGAACAAGCTAGAGAAATCAGAGAGAAAATCTCTGCTAATCAGACAGAAACAGAGAAAGCAGTTACTGAGGAAACCAATCAGGAGGTCGATTGGAATTTCGCTCAGTGTGAGTTGTTGGAGAAACAAGGTATTGATTTAAAAGCAGAAATGAAGAAAAGATTGGATGCTTTGGAGGAACAGTTTAAGAGGGAGAAAATGCAAGCCGATCAAGAGTTCGAGGAACAGAGGAAGGTGGGTCTACATTCCATGCTTCTTAGAAAAGAATTGAAATCTCTAAGATTCCATTTTTTTTTTAGTCGTACGAAGCTCGCATTGATGCTTTGCAAAAGCAAGTTGAGGAACAATCCATGACAATGTCGATGTATAGCAGCTACAGTCCAGAAGATTTCCACCAAGAAGAAGATATTTTTGGTAAGTGCATAAATAATTTTTTCATCGGTAAAGAGATTGTATTCATGGAAATGAATAAACGATAATATCGAAAATATGTATATGTTTCAATTATTCCAAATAAAATTCAATCAAAAATGCTTGCGTACATTTTATTTTCAGTAAACCCTCTATTTGAGTCTTGTTGGACAGCAAGAGAAGCAGGCTTAGCCGCTTGGGCATTTCGCAAGTGGCGTTACCATCAATTTACTTCCTTACGTGATGATCTATGGGGAAACGCTATATTTTTGAAAGAGGCAAATGCCATTTCCGTGGAATTGAAAAAGAAGGTAAGTAACAGTTATTCTAAATAAATAGCTTTCAACAAGTCTTATGTCACTATTAACTGCGAAACAAAAATATGGCATGTCTGTCGAATATACATTGTGTGTTTTTCTTGCCGCATGTACGAAAGAAAGTTGTTCGCAAGACTCGGGTAAGTTCTATATACCCTGCTGTCCATAAGTTTCCGGACAATACATTCTGTCAGAGAAATTGATATAAAACTCTTTGCCTTTTTCATTTTAATAATCAAAATTTATTGTAAATAGCTTCATCAGTATTATATTTATCTAGTCAAATCAACAAATCAATCGAACCTAATAAATAAAAAGACTTGAGCAATAAAATGGAGTTAGACCTCTTTTTTGTCACATTCTATCCAACAACTTCTTAATAGTTTTCAATGTTATTGATCTCCAGGCTACTTGAAGTATCTCCCACAGTTTATCTTTCGATGTTGGACACTGTCTTCGAACCTCTCTTTCAAGTTTGTCCCAAAGCAGCTCTATTGGGTTGAGGTCGGGTATTTTCAGTGTTCCTTCTTGTTCGTCTTGGCCCACGTATCCTCGGCAAAGCTTGGAAAAATGTTTCGGTTCACTATCTTGCATTAATGTAAACCCGGGACCCTAATCGCAAACCCTAAGGTTTGTAAGGTGTGTTCTTCTAATATTTGTCTGTACTTCTCCTTATTCATGATTCCATCGATACGGATGAGGTCTCGAAGACTGGCGGAATGCTATGGTATCGTGAACTGTCGACATCGATATTTTAAGCTTATCTTGCAATAGCACGCACTGTATGCCCTTCTTTATGCAAAGTTATTATGCCAATACGTTCAACTTTTTTCCTTGTTTCTTCCCATTTGAGGTTTTTTGTAGGCTCTTTATCGGTGACCTTTAAATATTGAAGTTTCAAAACTAACTGGCATCGGAAGAATACGCAACCTGCTTTTATATGTACATAGTTAGAAAACAAACCTAGTTTTCCCTGAATTGCAGTTTTTTGGGAAAATTTTGTACAAAAAAACAAGTTATTTCCGTTTTATGTATGGTGGGTTTTAAGATAAGTTCATCTCGAAATCAAATTTTCCAGCGTTGTGTGGCATGTAGCTCAATATCAATGTCTTCACTCTCAAGTCAAACAAAGTTGGTAATCATTTGGCGCAGAGAATTCACCATAACAGTGCCGCCTTCGTCGTTTTCAAAGAAATACGGCCCGATCACGCCGTTGCCGGTCCACAGCGCGCACCAAACTGTCACCCTTGACTGATGAAATGGCCTCTCAACGATCACATTTGTATACTCAGAAATAGTTAAATGATCCATAACTAACTACCTGTCACTATGCATGGCAGATGCCATGTAATCTTAACCTCGAAATGAATAACGTTCAAATTCGTACGAATTTTCTATTACGGTAATGGAAAAACACAGATTAAAGCATGAAATTTCAAGTGCCATTTAAATATTTTTTTTTTTAATTAGTTTCAGATAATTATTGCTCTTTTTTACATCCATTTTTTCAGGTTCAATTTCAATTTACTCTCCTCACGGATACTCTTTACTCACCACTTCCACCGGAATTAATACCAACTGCTCACACTCCAATTCAAGGTGAAGATGAATTTGGGGCACCACCTATTTCGAAGACAATTGTTGCTGTCGAAGTAACTGATACTAAAAATGGTGCCACTCACTATTGGTCTTTGGAAAAATTGCGGTGAGTTTTGACATTGCATGCCATCAAATTGAGTTTCTTCTTTTCTGCTGTGAAATTAGGTAGAGATAATGAATTTTATAAAATTGGATTGAAACTGTTATTCTGTCAAGTTTTGACAGGTTTTTTTTTTAACTACCCACAAAATTTACTTTTTGTTTCCTCAAAGGCATTCAGGCATCGTAAGCTTCTGGGCGTGCATGGTGGTTGCTGTTGTTTGTTAATGATTATTGAAAAGAATAAAAAAAATACAAATTTTTTTTTAATTCTTACTGATGTTTGCTTATTAAAAAAAAAAAAAAAAACTAAGAAATCAATCAGTAGTTCACACAAAATTCACCACCATTGCGTCCTTCTTGTCATTTAAACTTCTTTACATTACATTACATAAATTTATTTTTATTCGTATAACACACACCTATTTAAAAGTAAATTCTGATCTTTCGCAACTCGCCAGTTATCGCCTCGAAATGATGCGACAAATTTACAATGTCGAGAGTCCACCATCGTCGATGATTTTTGATATTTCGCCAATGGCAGAGCGCCCAACATCATTGTCCCCAATGCACAATCCCTCTGCGACAAATATCGCGCCACCATACTCCTCAAATTTACCATGCGACAACCTAGTGACAAATGGCATCAGCGTGCCGCTGAGTGATAATGGAAATACTTTCGTAGGTGGACTCGGTCAACAAAATGAATTGTTACAGTGTATTACACCATGTGCGAATGGGTCAACCAATAGATTGTCATTAGCCAATTTGCTGCCATCTAGGTTAGCATTTTTCTCAATACTCATTTAGATTTTTAATTCAATTGGTATCTGTTTTTTGTTATCTTATTATGTTGTTGATATTTTTGCATTTTGGTCAATATTTTTGTAGCCTGGTTGAAAAATTAATATATAAACTTTTTTTTGGCTCGATGTTTAATTGTGATCGTCTTTTGACCAATAGATCATTCGCCCTTCATTGTGTCATAATTGAAAAATATATTATTTTCCTTCATGCTCTGCTTTAATTGTGCTAAAAGTTTAAAATGATTTGCAATACATTTTTTACAATTGTGCCTTTGAGGAGTTATTTGCCAAATTAGCATTTAGTATATTATTATGTATTCAATTCACCTGAGTTATGAATTGTGCGTCTCTGTGTTTTTATTCACTACTTTAGCGTCTCCATTAAATTCTATGTATCCGTACATATGTATTTTTGGATTTATTTATTTATGTTTTTTTTTTATAAAATACGAAAGGCATGCAACTTATCTGCCTGTCAATAAATAATTCAGAAGAAAAACATAAAAAGCGTGAAGCTGTAAAGCTTGATTGGACACAAAACGTCTTTAATATACACTCCTGCTCAATTTTATCGCACAATCACTATTTCTAGAGTAATTAGCCTAAAAATTCTAGAGTACTTATTTTGATTTTACAATTAAACCGTAATTTTTTTCGACTTTTTACTATGGATCTAGTGAATTTCGAACTCAAGAGGTATATGGAGCCACGACGATCGCAAGTCACATTTTTTTAAAAACTTTTCTTCTTAAACAATATTTCAATTTAAAGATATACAACAGAACACTGATGCATTCAACACGGTGTCAGTTTGTCTGTACGTTAGATGCTTGTAACTATTGAACCTTTAGAGCTACAGAGGAAGACAAATTGTAAAAAATATTTGTTTTGAGGTTTTTTTGCGGGCATAATGTACCCCAAGTAAAAAAACGGTCCACCACATCGTGCGACATATCAAATTAAAGCTAGAGCTCCAAGGAATTTGAATATGGAACAAAAAAACCTAACCTGAAAAACCAATAACCTAACCTCAAAAACCAATATTACCGAAAGTATTAACGGAAAAAACTGACAAACAATTTTACAGTTTGCAAAGTACAGGAATGTTACGCGAACAATATAAAAGGCCTCCTAGCGCACAAGCCATATTTGAAAAAAGTTGGAAGACGTGATTTCCAGCCAAACACATCTATATACTCGACATAACTGATGGCTCAAATTTCATCAAAATCCGTTAGGTAGTTTTTGCGCTAGATGTTTAACTAGGATGAATCGAAATTTGTAAAGCTTCTCCCCATATATTTCTTCATCTGATTTAGACCAAAATGTGGGAGTAATGTAATCTAAAATGCTGCCATTGCAATTGAGTACAATGCTGGATTTCCACTTTAGGGCGCACAAAGAGAAAACTCAATTATTTAAATATTTCTGAAGTACAGCCACCACATCCTACTTACTCTTGATTCGATTTTTTGACGAAACTATGTGTTATTTAAATACCTACATATCAGGACTAACATACAAATCAAATTTCTTTAGACATGTAGACATTTAAGAAAGGTGATTGTTTTAACCCCTTACAAGGACAATCATAGATACTCTTTTTCCAAAGAACTACGATTAAGCCAAATAAGGATACAGTTAAAATAACGGTACAAACCACTAACCGCGCGATGCCCGATTCAAACTTGACGAATTTGTTTTAAAAGTATTTTAATTTTATAAATCAAAGCACCCTTAGGCACTTGACGCAATTTCCTACTCCTACTTTGGGCTTTCTACATGAAAACAATTTGCTTGCGTATAAAACTACAGTGTCCTTCGAAATCATTTATTGAGGGCATGGTTTGCTATACTCGATACTAGGGTTTCTCAAACGGGATTCCATAGTAAAATGCACAACTCATAATCCCGGTTGTTTCTAATGTGTTCATAAAATACAAAAAATAATACAAATTCTGTCTTATTTAAGCCTTAGTAGACGACGCTTAAATTAATTTTCGAAAGTGTGAGCACGATCGCGGTTATAACGTACTTTGTATAGACAACAAAAATACACATTAGGATTATAACCTATGTACCAATTTTTACGAATAAATGTGTATTTCTTGTATTATATATTCCAAATATCTCAATGTCCGTGTTAAATGGCCCGCTTTATTTGTTAATCAGCTTCATTACTTTATTGCTATAATTTATTATATATCATTTTCTGCTGGGTACTTTGTCATTGCGATATTGCAAGAAACTAGCCGGCTGATGGATTAGCTCGACAAGGTTTACTCGGTTTAGTGAAAAAAGGACCATACGTGGATACATTTTAAAAACTGCAATACTTTTAGGCCAACCCTGGATCTTAACAGGTCGAAAATACTACTAAGACACCGTAGAAATAACACATAAACGTCATCACCAGACATTGCCATGATCGTTCTGATTTGTTTGCGAAAACCCCGGGAAACGAGAAACCCTACTCGACACCCAAATATCTAATCCTTAAAGCTGTCCATTGTATTCAATTAGTCTGATAACTTTGCAACTTTGAATGATTTCAAGACATGTTCATAAATAAAGTTGTAATGATGTAGAAAAGTCTTGATGACAAATGTAGATTTAGCCTGAAATTATATGTGAAGAACGCTCCTGTTACGGAATGTAGCTCTCGCTGAATCACGATCTTGTATAACCTTTAAATGTTAACCGAAGTGAGTGAAATTTTATATAGAATATTTTTGGTAGATTGTAACCAAGTGGAGGATGAGACCTAAACATTTCGAATCTATTCAAAGTGACTACCCTAATGTACTTTTTTAAATAACGGATGGGTTGTATTTGGAGCCCATTTCGAGTGATGGTAAAAACTGTGTTTTTTTAAGTTTAATTACTTTGGATATCATAAAGTGTTCGACTCGCGGAATGAGTTCTGATGCTTCTTTGCATGACTGGGCATATACTCTGTTAATTTGGTTATTGAACAATTCTTCAATACTAAGCATTTTTCACTGCGGCGTAGAGCTTTCGATCTTTCATTCCGTTTTTGCTTTAATTGGACTGTGAGTAAGTGGCCAGCGTGTCTTTGATATGCGTTGAGTAATGCGAGACATGGATTTCTGCGATATCTTCATTTCGCGTGACAAGATTTTCTGCTTTCGCAGTGGTTTCTGATTACTCCTGGCTTTAACAACTTTGATCGCCTGTGGAGTTTTGACAGTGCAAGGGCGTCTGGATCTTTGAGGGTCAATTACTCCACCAGTGTCCACAAACAATTAAGCAGTTCAATTCCAAGCAGTCGCAAGGTCCGGAAAATATCTCCTCTTTCCAATTACACTTGTGAAGGTTTTGGTTTACAATATCGCCCCAACAACAGTAAGAAAAATGATAATGAGAATCAAGGTTATTGTTTAGACTATCAATTATAACCTTGTTCGATTCCGCCCCTGAGACCGTTTTCTGCGCACTAATTAACTTCGATAAGTATACCTTTAGAAAGATTTTCATCAATATATGCTTTTAGAAAGTGGCTCTTGCATTACCAATATTGTCGTCAATAGAACTGTATTTCTTACTATAGACCAAGATACATTTTCTATTCAGACACGAAAACAAAATTTTAAAGAGTTGTTACAAAAAAAAAAAATATTGCAATTTTTTAAATATCTAAATATAATTTGGTTGACTTTTACCTTTATAACAATTTAACAATAAGTAATCACAAAATTACTGAACAGAGGAAAGTAAAGGGTGATCCATCTGCTGGCTTATTTTTAAAGTGCATGTTATTTTGATACTGACAGCTCTTTCGCGCTCAACAAATTTACAGAAACACGGTATCATATCTCCGAAGTAAAAAATTAACCGATTAACGTTTGAACAACGTTGAAAATATTGAACACTTATTTCCAAAGTGAGTACTGTATTGCTAAAACAGTTTTGAAAAGAACCTTTGGTTAAAATAATTCACTAACCGTGCCTGCTGTACGTAAGTTTGTGAAGAAAGTTCGTGAGATTGATAACACAAATTATCCTCAACCGAAGTTTCTTTTCAAAAGTCGCATTGTTTTAGCAATACAGCACTCACTTTGGGAATAAGTGTTCAATATTTTTCAATGTTATTGAAGCGTAAATCGATTCATTTCGTACTGCGGTGATACGAGTATATGTATGATACTGTGTTTCTGTAAATTTTATTAGCGCCAAAGAGCTGTCAGTGTCAAATAACATGTAATTTAAATGGAAAGCAGCAGCTGGCCGCTAGTAGGCTTCACTTTTGAAAACTACACTACAATAATTTTTTTTTTTATGAAAGCTTAATTTTTACTCCTTGCAACAATTTCGGTAAGTCTGTTTCTTTACTTTCTGCGAAAGCTCAGGCAGAATCTTATTCTTGTGGTGGGGGAAATGTATTGGCAATGAAAAGAAAAGGACCGCTTAAGGGATACTTCCTGATATGAAAAAAAAAAAACACAAATGGCATATTTCAAAAGACGCCTGTTAATTCAACTATCGTAGAGGATTAGGGGAGAATTATCATCAATTTGGGATAGGAAAACAGTTACGAGGAACTTGATTTGACTCAAGAATTCCTAGAAATCAGTGAGTAAAGAGATATCAGACTTTCATCCCTCTTTTCACCCAACAACCATTTGTTTACATTGTAGTTTTTGTAATTAAATTTCGTGTCCGTGATTACTCGTGATTACGACGTGTGAGCAAAGGAATAACACTACGCATGACTGACCCTCCCGCCATTTTCACATGATTAAGCAAGTAATCTAAGGGCTGCGTTCAAAAAGTGAATACGTTCAGTTTAATTTGTAATACTGAAATGCAACTCTAGCATACAATGCATACAAGTAATGAGAAAAACTAATTAGATTTAAGATTTCTGTTTTCCAAAAGCTATTGACAATTAATTGCTCCGGTGGTTTATGAGAAAAAAATTACTCCAGTTATTGTTTGTAATATTCGATCAGCAATATTGTATCTGTGTGAATGGACTTTTTCAATAAATTTTAAAAATCATTTCCGACCTCTGAAATCAAGAGAGAATTTTAACTTAATGAATCTATTTTTTTTTATTATGCTGTTTTTGGAGTTGCTTGATGTAGTGGTTAGTGAATTGGCTTCTTGAGGGCGAGCTGTAGGTTCAAGTTCCAGCCAGAGACAATGATTGTAATATCTTATAATTATTATAATAAGTAACTAATAAATAAAGTAAGTAAAAAGAAGTAAAAGAAACGCAAACAAAAAACCTAAGTACTGGATTTGTTTCACTTTATTAACGACTTAGATACAACTGTGAAATAATACAAATAGTTCGTATATTTTATGGAAAAAAACAATTTTAATAAAAGTAGGTTTAGGAGGCCGATATGCCTGGCTGTGCTTATTTAGCTTATTGTGATTGAAATAATCGTATTTAAGACATGATTGAAATTGTATTTGACTAAATAAACTCAGTCGAGGAACGATCAGAAATATAGAAACGCTTCTAAAAAGAAGTATTGTACAATATAATGACGTTTTGAATGCTTGATTAATTATTTCATTTTTTGTATTAATTATTAATATGGAATTGATTCTCGCTTAGCTGAAATTCTCACTAAGTCATATTTTTCCCTTTACCCCTGCGATTTTGACTTAGGGAAGCTCGACTGTAATAAATTCTTTATTCTTTTTTTCTTATTATTATTCTTATTCCTGCTTTTACACTATAAATAAATGGAAAATACAAATGATTCAAATAGTCTTGGTACTTATTGAACAGGCTCCCACACTTATCAAATTTTTTTACGAATCCTGCAATTCGGGATTTTTTTTTACGAGTGATTTCAAGAATTTTGGGGGTGAATTCACGAATTTTATTTTCGTGAAAATGTAACAAATGACCTGTGAGCACCTGGAAGTAACGGGAAAATTTGATATCTCTTTACTCTTTTTCTCTCTTTCATTTCTGCTGTTACCAATGTATCCAAAAATGAATTATGCTTAAGAAACTTGACCTACACACACTAAAGAAGAGTTTCAGACACACTTCAGGATCACAATTGAAATGTTTCGCACAAACGAAACGGTCTGAATAATCTCATTACTTCGATTGATCTTCGCTGTAATAGAGGGTTACCTGCATTAAAAAACGTTTTTATATTTTTATATTAGTATATTATGCAGTTATATTCAATATGTACCAAATTATAATATTCTCCCAAATATCTGAATATGAAAGTCATAGTTCGGCAGATTGGTGTAAATTGGTTTATGATTTGATCAACAGCTGATCGTTTTTTACAGCTGCTTCCGTGCTCAAAGGTGCAGTAGGTAAAATTCTAGACTAGTTTGGGCGGAAGGGGAAATGAAAAGCTCTGGATTTTGTGCTTAAGAAGAAATAAAGAAACATAGTTTGAGCATTTTCGTGAACACAAAGTATCCCAAATGGAGCTAAAGAGATAGATCTAATGATTCAAAGTTTAAAAATATGATTGAGCTTATAAAACTTTGACAACTTCTGATATGGTCATTCAAAACAAACACTTTGTGTTTGTTTATTCCCACATGCTTTGCTTAAGAACTATTGAACAGATTTCGATAAAATTTCGATCGTACGTTTAATCTTATACGAAGATTCACCCATCAGTATACCAAAAGGTTGCTTTAAGATCGATTTACCCAGTTGTCCAAGTTTCACGGTCTGAGATCTCCGTCTCAAACCTTCTGCGTATGTGCCTGTCTATTTTGATGCCTTTCGCCTCTCATTCAGGATAATTTTTGCGAAAATGATTCTTTCCACAAAATCTTTAGTTACTGTAGAACGAATTCAAGGTGGGTTTTGAAAATGTACTCAATTGTGTAACATTGTTAATTCAAATTTCAGATATTTGACATCATTTCATTTTCATTTTTAATGCATTTTTGTTAATTTTCAGTTTGATATTTAAAACTACATACATATATACATATGTATGTAGTTTTACATTTTTTTTCCAAAGAAATCACCAAAGCAGTGATTTCTTTGGAAGTCATGTATGGTACTAAATATTGTTTTTTTTTTATTTTTTACTTGCATAGAACAATTTTTGAAAATTAATTACTTCTCAGATATGGCTCAAACAATTTTGTCGAAATTCAACATCTAAGCAATATTTGGAAAATTGTTAAAATATTTTGTTGCTTTTTTAACGGATCTTAGAAAAAAAAAGTACATACATATGTACATATGAGTAATTGTATGTAGGAAATCTCAAATAAAACTCCAGACCATTCACAATTCAATTTAAGTGTTTATTTAAAGAAAGTTTATTCAAGAAAAAGGTTAAATTAAAAATTAATATTAAGGATGAGCGGTAAAACTGACGACTGTTTAGCAACTGAGACAACCGATTCCCGACGATCTTAGACAGCGACTGACTCGTTACAACTCCACGACTGCAAAAACGCTAACTCTCTCTCTCTCATTGTGAAGTGTGACAATCCACCTTCACCACATGTTTACATTTTAACAATTTCTTAACTAACCTGTTTAACTGCTTTTTGTTTCAATTATTATATTTTACATAATACAGTGAACCATGTGGTTATATTGTCTTAACCAACTAAGGCGAAACCAAACAAATTTGTATGTGTTTAACTTGGGTGATACATAATCATCAACATGTTACTCTAAACGACTGAGCCTATTTTTATGAAAAAGGTATCATAAAGATTTGTCTTATTGCCGCGAGTTAGGACAAATATTCGGCTGTTCAGAAAGAAAAAAAAAAAAAAACAAAGCAGACAATAGACGTAAAAAAATAAATACTCTCATTTATTGTAAAATTTAAGAGAAATTATTAAAATGTAATTTTTGTTTGAAAAACGCGTTAAAGTGAAAAAACTACGAGTATTTTGAAAATTGTCGGAAACGTGATATACCATGACCTTGTCCCATATTAGATGTCGATTTCAACAATATCGTTTGAGTCATACCAGAGAAATAACTAATTTTTAAAAATTCGTTAATAATTAAACCCAACTCAAATATTAAATTTAAACAAAATCGTTAAAGCCGTTTTCGAGAAAATCGTTTTTTTTTCAAAATTGACCGTTAGTAAAGTAAAGTTAGTTTTGGGGTTAGAATTCCAATTTTGCCCCGAATTGTGACTCCGCGGGTCCCAGATATGAAGTTTCAAGAAAATCTGTTCAGCCGTTTAGGCTGCAGTCTTGCGTACATACGACAGACGGACAGAATTGAGCGAGCCACTTTTTTAGCTTCTCTATTAAAGTAATACCCAAGATTGATCAAAATATCGAGACCGAATATTTTTACGAAAACAATATTTTCCCTATAGGTGCAGTTAGAATCATCTTTTTATTCAGAAGACATTTTATCAGAAAAGTGTTATTATAGCGTTTTCTTATCAGAATGTGGGCTTGGCTGTCACAATTTCTAACCGAAGTTCACGGATTCTAATGAGATATTCACATTAAGACATCACCATAAATAGCTTTGAGAAAGCAATATAGGTTTATTTTTTAAGAAAACGTCCCCAAAAAGTGGGCGTGGTCGTGTAGAATGTATGGACAGAATGTAGAGAAGGTCAACACCTACATATTGTATCTAGACAATATTTTTCAGTTTCTAATCAAAATATTGAGAAAAACGACATTTTTTGAAAATTGTCTGTGTATATGTATCAAAATTAATATACTCTATGGGATAGGACCAGGACTTCACCAGAGCAAAAATTATCGCTGTTATTCCTATGGAAGCTGGTCAGACAGTAACTGCTAAATGCTATACAGAAAACTGCTTACTTAGAAACCATAGACATTAAAAGACGATGATAATTAAATATATCCAGTCAAATTATTTTTTTTTTTTTTGTCAACCAACTTAACGAACTTTTCTTCGATCCGTCGTATTTATGTACATAGAAATCGTGTGATTTTTTTTTGACATATTCGATGTCTAAGACTTTCCCTCCTACAATATTAGGTTGGTAGGCGTTGTGTGTACATACTATGAGCAGTGTGAGAGAAGTTCAAAATAATATTGCTTGTTATGTACTTATTGCTAGTTGCCAGTTGCTTATTGTACATTGCTCCGATAACCTCATATTTACATAGAAAATCGAATGAATTATTTGACAAATGCGATGTCGAAAGACTTCCTCGTATAATATTAAATCTGCAGAAGTTGTGTTTGCATATTATGAATAAAACCGCCTTGGGCGTAGCAAGGTTGCTCGTTTTCGGTTACCTCCGATGTGCGTGAAGTTCAAAATTATATTGCTAATTGCTTATTACTATGTCAGCTCTCACACAGGAGCAATAAGCAACATGGTTGCATGGTTAAGGTTTAAATGCATGGTTGAAGTTTAACATAGCAAATAGGCGATGGAGGCGTTCGAAAATGGGTCAAATTCGAAGCATTTGGTTTCATCAAATGCAAAAATGCGTCGCTGGTGTGGATAAAAAGTGATCTATGGAAAACATGATAGACGAAATATGTATATGAAATATTTTTAATCGCCAGTGAAGTGCTGAAATTTGGTGGCATATTTTTATTACGGAACGTGGTGGATATGAGAATTTTTTCAAGAGAATTCTTCGAATTATATAAAAGTTTTCATTGTTTATGTAAAAATAAAAACGAGTAGTATTTTCCGATCCCGAATTTAGTGCTCGTTAAAAAATTACGGGGGACTGACACCGACGCCACTGCTAGCAATGTATCGCTGTCCATCTTGAAATTGTGAATATAACTTGTAAAACATCGTATAATCGTATAGTTACGATGAAATTATATCATAGAACATCGAACATCGACTACGTCATCATCTTAATAGAGAATATTTTAAGATACAATAAAGCCAATTCCAGAAATTAATTATTATATTTTTATACGGTTTTGCAGAAACTTTCTGAGCAACCCCTGTAATATATTTTTAAATATTAACTTTTTTTTATACGAGATACGGATAATTTTGCGAAAAAGTGCATTTTTATTTTTCATAGTTTTGCTGACATTTTTTAAATTCTATGATTTACGACGCATAGCTTCGCACTTACGTCATAGCCAGTCGGGCTTTGTAATTCTATAGGCAGAGATCCGGTTCAAATTCAGTTATGTCCACACAAACTCAATTTTCTTTTATGATTAAAGTTTGCATGGAAAAATCGAATCCTTTTTACTCTATAACCGTGTCGAACTCAATTCCAATTATAGGAAATTGAACCAGATATCCTCATATGGTTCACCTACTTAAAGACCCATACCAATGATAACACTTACCTGGCCTGAGATTCAAACTTGAAGATCGCTGATGTAATCTACTGCATTTTGGCGTCACTATATAAACAGAAAAGCTTTAAAGTGAATCAATTTATTATTGCACTCAATTGAATGACAATCGTTTTTTGATATGCTTTTGCTTTTGCGTTGTTTAAAAAAAAAAAAAAAATACCACTCTATTTTTTGCAACATTTGCCTGAAAAAATAATCAAAATTATGACGCTTCCATGTTGCGCATGTTCTTTGAAATTTATTTAACATCTCTCAAATGTATTTCGTTGTGCATATATGCTAATCTTTTGAAGTCATCTTTTATAATTTCAGGCAACGCCTTGAACTCATGCGTGAAATGTATCACAATGAGGCCGAATTGAGTCCAACTTCTCCAGATTATAACGTGGAGAGCCTTACCGGCGGTGATCCATTCTACGATCGTTTTCCATGGTTCCGAATGGTTGGCCGATCGTTCGTCTATCTCAGCAACTTATTGTATCCAGTTCCATTGGTGCACAAAGTTGCCATTGTCAACGAAAGAGGTGATGTGCGTGGTTATCTACGAATTGCTGTGCAACCTGTTTTGGTAAGTTTAAGTTTAGTAAGTTTATTTATAAAATAATAAAATAATTTTGCTTGTTCAGGACGAGGAAAGCATTGATTTTAATAACGGTGTCAAGCAATCTGCTCGTTTGCTCTTTGAGGAAGAAGCTAAACCCAAGTATCGTCCTATTGCTGAAAAAGATGAACGCTACATTGAGGGAGGTCTTGACACAAAAATCGAAGGTGAGTACATGCAAAATGTCACAATTTGCATCGAATTTGGATTACTTTTCGACCCAAAAAAAAAATATCATATTAAGAATTAGAACTCGAAGATGCAGATTCTGGACGTGGCGATTCAAGTGTGGCATCCGAATGTCAGGAGACAAGTGAAGAACCTGGGGAACATCTCCAAGTGGGCAAGGAATTTACTTTCCGTGTAACGGTACTGCAGGCAACCGGTATTAGTGCTGAGTACGCTGACATCTTCTGTCAATTTAAGTATGTTTCTGTTACTATATATCTGAAAGCATGTATCACATAATTGGACTTTCTTTTTAGCTTCCTGCATCGACATGAAGAGGCATTTTCGACAGAACCTGTCAAGAATTCAGCATCTGGCGCACCGCTCGGATTCTATCATGTTCAGAATGTAAATACTGAAAATTTTAATTTTAATTTATTAGTTCTTTTTAGATATCAACGATTATTTTGTTTCTTTTCAGATAACTGTTCCTGTGACCAAATCCTTTATCGAGTATATGAAAACACAACCTATCATGTTTAAGATATTTGGCCACTATCAAAATCACCCATTGCATAAGGATGCAAAACAGGAATTCGTTTCACGACCCCCACCAAGACGGATGCTTCCTCCCAGCATTCCCATTAGTCAGCCCGTTCGGAGTCCCAAATTTGGGCCGCTACCATGTCCGCCATCTTCGACGGTGTTGGCGAAACATGATGTCTTGGTTTGGTTTGAGATCTGTGAATTGGCACCGAACGGAGAATACGTACCATCTGTAAGTGAACCATTCAACAATAATCATGTAATTATATATCGGGTGTGCCATTTACTGGTTTCTTTTTAAATTACATGTTATTTTGACACTGACAGCTCTTTCGTGCTCTAATAATTGACAGAAACACAGTATCATATCTCCGCGGTACGAAATGAATCGATTTACACTTGAATAGCGTTGGGAAGTATTGAAAGCTTATTTACAAAGTGAGTGTGTTGCCGAAACAGTGCGTATTTTGAAAAGAAATTTCGGTCGAAATAATGCACCAACCGTGCCTGCTATATGCAAGTTTGTGAAGATAGTTCGTGAGATTGGCATGCTATTTAATTGATAACATGAGTTATCGTCGTATTCGTCCAGTGCGCTCAGCCGAGAATATTGCTGCTGTTGCCGTTTGTGGAATGGCGGCATTATTGGCCCATTTTTCTTCGAAGATGAAGATCGCAACAACATGATAACCAATTTTGTTTTTTGGCCAGAAATTGAGGAAATTAACTTGGACGATTTCTAGTTCCAATAATAGTTTAATCAGCCGTTATGGCGATATTGCTTGGCCTCCGCGTTGTACTTTTTTTGTGGGGTGCCGTTAAAGGTCGATGTTATGCTGACAATCCAGAAACGATTCAGGCACCTAAGCACAATATTGATGGAAGTTTTCGTGAAATAGAGCCACGAACAATCGAAAATATACTGCAAAATTGGGTTAACAGAATGGGCTACTACTGCCAAGCCAGCCGCGGTGGCCATGTAAATGAAATTATTTTCCATAAATAATCGGAGTGTCCTCTCTTCAATAAAGCATCAAACTTGAAAGAACATTAAATGAAATTTTTTTATAGCAATTTTAAAAAGAAACCAAAATATGGCACACCCTTTATATTAAGCGTATAAATAAACGTATAGTAAGATGTTCGACCCACAGTCATAGGCAAATGTGAAGGATATCAGGTCTTCGATTATAGCTCCGAACTTCGACATTAATCAAAGCACAGTTTGAAAAAAAAATGCAAAATCGTTGAAAAAGAAAGATTGTATTACAAGGTAAAATCAAAAATTTAGTACACCGTCGCTGCAAACATACGTATACGTAAAATAGTTTAAATACAGCGATCCCCCAATTTGCGCCCCATTTCATTTCTTCATTTTACGCTGTTAAAGCGAAATGAAATTTTCACGTGGTCTTCAAATCTCAAACAAAAAAATATTTGTGGAGAGCATCACAGTGTTTGAAAATTTTAAATAGAATATGAAAGTAGCAGGCGGTTTCAAATAATACTCATGAAAGAGAAACTCAAAAAAAGAACGTCAACATTTCGCTGTGAATTAATGTGCCAAACAATTAATTTAGCACGAAAACTGATGAAATCGTTTCATCGTGAACTGCGTACTGAAAAGGGAAAATCGTACGAACATTTTCGTTTTTGATTCCGTTGTGTTAATTTTAACGTTTCGCTGCAGCAGCGTACTAGGCTTTATAATAAAATGTTCGACCGCTCCTCGATATACGTTTTCTTTCCATCGATATACATCGTAGAATGTTGATCTAATTCATGGGATTCCGCTATTTTGTATTTATCTCTCTGATTAAGTAGTTCATTAGGTAGTCAAAGCGACAATTCGATTTGCATGTCACTATAAAAAATTCGAAACGGTGAAACTGTGATTGCGATCGCTACTACTCATCACCCTGTTCTTCGAACTGAGCAGAAAAGAATTGTGATTGCTCTGCTGCTCAATACTTTTACTGCTTCGACCCTACACAGGCAATACTAAACATACACACTGCTTGCTTTTTTTGCTTCTGTACCTTAAAATTCATTTGCTTTTTTGTTTTTAAATAAATGTATTAAATATAATTAATTAATTAAATAAATATGTTCTGCAACGTTGTCTACTATTTTTACCCTTTATTTAAAATACACAAACAACAGCCTTAAAGTCGCAACAGTAGTATTAAGCAGCGAGCATATGCAAAGAGCACGGAGTAATCAAATGTTAACCGTGATCTTAAGAGAGATTAAATCACTGCTATTCTTAACTGCTCTTTTCCTTAATTGCTCACTGTGATCACTGCTTATTGAAAGTCGAACTTAAGCCCATTTTTAAGAGTGTCTGTTTCCGAAACGATCCTAACTTTCAGTGATTTAGTAGATTTTGCAATTGGGCATTCAAATGATTTAAATATGACTCAACTTTGCGAAACCTAATCGCATAATCTGAAAACTAGTGCGAATTGGTTTAATGTAAACAAAACTGCTAATTTTATGGTATAATATTTTAAGAAAATCATTTTCTCTATATAATTTTTAAATTTTGTTTTGTTTTGAAGGTGGTCGAGCATAGTGATGATCTTCCTTGCCGTGGTTTATTCTTATTGCATCAAGGCATACAGAGGCGTATTCGCATTACGATTGTCCACGAACCAACACCGGAAGTCAAATGGAAGGACATCCGCGAATTAGTGGTTGGCCGTATTCGTAGCACTCCGGAATCGTCAGATGATATTGATGATGATTCATGTGTCCTATCTCTCGGTCTATTTCCTGGTGAAGTACTCGAGGTGCCTGGCGACGATAGGTCATTCTATCGATTTGAAGCTGCATGGGACTCCAGCTTACACAATTCAACTCTTTTGAATCGTGTGACACAAGCTGGTGAAACGATCTACATCACTTTAAGTGCTTACTTAGAGGTAAGTTTAAAAAAACCCCATTCACGACATGTGATAGCTCTTTAATTATTTTTACTATTAAAGTTGGAGAACTGCGCTCGTCCTGCTATAATAACCAAAGATCTGAGTATGGTAATTTATGGACGTGATGCTCGCACAGGACCACGCTCCTTAAAACACCTATTCTCTGGGCAGTATCGTAATCCAGAAGCCAATCGATTGTCTGGAGTCTATGAACTTTCTTTAAGGAGAGCTTCTGAAGCAGGTAGTCCAGGTAGAAATTTCTAATGTAGTTGTGTATTGTAAAAATTTTGGTTGCTTTGTTTGCTTCGTTTAAAATTTTTGATAGAAATCGTTTTGAAATAAAAAAGCTGATGTTGCATTTTTATTTCTTGTAAAATTAAGGTGTACAACGCCGACAGCGACGAGTTCTTGATACCAGTTCCACGTACGTAAGAGGAGAAGAAAATCTACATGGCTGGCGGCCACGTGGTGACTCGTTGATATTCGATCACCAGTGGGAGTTGGAAAAACTCACACGACTGGAAGAAGTTGGTCGTGTTAAACATTTGTTATTATTACGCGAACGTTTGGGCATGGACACAAATCCTAATCCTACGACAAAGACAGAAAAGGATGTTTGCAATCTTGCTGCTAGAGCTGGAACTTCACCGGTGCATATGGTGATTCCACCATCTCCGCAAACGCCTGTCAAAGACCCACAACAAATAATGCCAGATCGTGAATACAACCAAAGAGAACAAGAATTAATGCTCAAGTGTTTGAAATTGATTCAAGGTAATTAATAAAGATTTATGCAGCTATTTAATATTTCAAATCGAAAATTTTCCTAGGACGTTACAATAACAAATCCGAACCGACAGATAACTCACAGTCACAATCTGATGTATCGCCAGGCGATGAGGGATGCGCTGACATGACCGTCAGTTGTATTTCAGGCAATTCCCTTGAGTAAGTGAAAAAATTCTTCAAATATTTTCCAAAAATACAAATTTTTTTTGCTCAATTTTCTTCTTAGACTATGTTCACCAGATCGAACAGACGCACCAAATGGCTGGGAAGCACCCGCTCCAGCAACACAACCTGCACTTCCACTCAGACTCTATGTACCCGAATTGGAAGAGATTCGTGTTAGTCCAGTTGTTGCACGAAAAGGTCTCCTTAACGTTTTAGAACACGGAGGATCAGGTTGGAAGAAGCGTTGGGTGGTATGTATTCATCGTTTTCTTTTCATTCTCTTATCAGCACAATTTACAATGACTATGATTGCTATTTCAGACCGTTCGTCGGCCCTATGTTTTCATTTACAAATCAGAGAAGGATCCTGTTGAGAGAGCCGTACTCAATTTGGCTACAGCACAAGTTGAATGTAGTGAAGATCAGGCAGCAATGGTTAAAATTCCAAACACATTTAGGTAATAATTTAAATCGCAATGAATTATTTTATTCATCAAAAGATTGATTTAACGTATGTATTTCTGCAGTGTTGTCACAAAGCATCGTGGATATCTTCTACAAACACTCGGCGATAAGGAAGTCCATGATTGGTTGTACGCTATAAACCCTCTATTAGCTGGACAAATTAGGTATGTAAACTTAAAATATAAAAAAAAGATTACTTCAACAAATTTTCAACTATTGTTTGAAATCTTTAACTTCTAACCTGCCCCCTAAAATTTCAAGTTACTAGTTGTGTAGTGAAATTTATTGTCAGCCATACCAGAGTCTTTGTATATGGTGTACAATGAAGGATAGATCGTTTGTTCGTTCATTAATTGTTCAGATTTCAAATTTATGCGAATTCAATTAGAATGCCCTTACTTATAACTTAGATATTAATAGGCGTGTTTCTTTCTAACTTTATATAAAGTTCGATTAGGTTTCACAAATAAACGATATCCCATTTTGTAATTTGGCATTACTGATTTAGTAGTAGCGGATTGAAATGCGAAAAAAATAAGTGTGATCCCGATAGTCGAAATGTGCTATACTCAGTTACTGAAATTGTATTATTAATTAGATTAATTTTTAACGAAATCATCCTATCCATATCCGAGAAATAGCCACTTTTCGGTAATAAGTAAAGTACCGTTACTCGAATTTTTAGATAACAATTGGATATGTAGTCATATTGCAAACATTGAAATCCTGGAGCACATCAGATATAAAATTTTTGTAGAAATCGTTAAAGCAGTTTTCGAGAAATTTTATTTTTCGAAAAATTCGTTAAAAGGTTAGAAAACTTTTTTTATGACTTGTTAAATGACTTAGATATTAAATTTCAAGACAATCGACTGCGCTTATAATGAAAGTACCTTTATTTGATTTTTTGCGGAAACTTGGAATTCAGTCTTAACATAAAAGTCCATGTTATTTATACCCTATCCCAGAGGTATATTAATTTGGATACATAGTCTGTAATATAGAGAAATAATAGCAATAAACCCTAAAATTTTTTTTTACAACTCGAAACAGTACGAGTACAAGTGTAAAAATGTTTAAAATACGCTCACAGATACAACCAATTTAACTTTAAAAAGATGAGGGATAGAGTATCATACGAACCATTCCAGGTGGATTGTAACTTTCCTGAATATCTTGTTTAATAAAGCAGAAAGTTCTTTTTGTTTTTTGAAGAGGAAATCATTCAAAAAACGGTAAAGAAGCTTCGCAAAAAGTTGAACCTTATTTAATTGACGCAGAGTATTGTAAAGGGTGATTGAATTGAAGGTTACAATTTAAATTTAGCACTACTGTAGTTCTGTCAAAGATAATCAACTGATCTTTGTATACGAGAGAACAACGCGCATTTTAATTGTTAAAACAAATCTTCGAAATCTCGCATTACGAATTAATGTGAGTGTACATAACCGTCCATCTTGTACCACGGTTAAAAAACTAATGGAAAAGTTGTTGGATATGCAAAGATCAGTGTGTGACAATATGTCAAAATTTATTCAAAATTTAAACCCTTCCTACAGCTTCACGCAATGCATTTTAACAAAAGTCTGTATCTGCATGCCAACAAGATCCAATTGACTCAAGAATTGAAGCCAACAGACCATGAACAGCGTCATGACTTCGTTCATTATGTATGAACAACCACGGTGCCGACGATTTTTCGCAGTTATTGCAGTCATTGCACACAAAGTTTCCCCGCGCCGCCGCGGTTTCGGCTACCAAAATTGGCCACCAAGATCGTGCGATATTACGCCGTTGGATGTTTTTCTTTAGGGTTATATGAAACAGAAGGTGTATGCCAATGATCCTCAAATGATTCAAGAGATAAAGGACGATATTCGACGTGTCATTTACGAATTACGCGGGGTTTACGCCGAAAAGTAATGCAGAATTTCATCAAAAGGGCGGAAGTCTGGAAGGTCGATATCATTTTTTATGTTTAATGTCAGTGTCTCAATATATATTGACATAAAAATATCAGTAGCTTATCAAAAACCAATACGTTTTTTTTAAATTGTAACCTCAAATTGAATCATTTAAGAAAAATAGCTGCCATCGTATTAATAAACGCTGTGTAATGAGTAGTTAACTTAACTTATGGTTATCTATTTTTCTATTAAAATTAACGGAAATAACTTTTCAGTTCGTGACCTATTTTTTTCGGTAATTTATTTGATAAAAATGTAAAGCTTCTAAAATAGGAATTAACTAACAACTGCATGTTTTTTTTTTTTTTAAATTTTGCAAAATTATTGTCAAAACAGAGTAACTGAGCCTGTATACTTACATACATACGTGTTATTTTGTGTTAAATGGGTGTTTTAATTCTGTGTTCCGAAACGTTCATCATTACCGTGGTAATATTTTTTGGTATTAAAAAAAAAAAATAAAGATCCTATCACTCAACTTTGAAGTATGATTGCAACATTTATTATAACGAAGCTTAGTTAATATGGATTTTATGTTAAAAATACAACGATTTCCGAATAATCATTCCTGTGTTTTGTTAAAGAAATCTGTAACTGAAACCCGTGTTTCTAAAATTTTGAAGTAGTAAGAAAATTGCTATACTACGTATATACTACCTCGATAATATGAACTACAATGCACTCTCGATTTTTACAATTAATGAAAACACTACCCTGTTGCAAAAATCTAAAAAGTTACACAAATCGAACAGAACATTAAAACACTTTAAAAAGACTTACACAATATGCTCTGTGTTGTAAAAATAAAATTGCATAGGTACATTTAAAAATTTTATTATTATTAAAAAAAACGTGTACATATTTTCATAAAAAAAAAAATTAATTTATACAAAACTCAAATGCAGGTAAATAAATAAGTATATACTCGTAAATATACAGTTTAAATATATACAGTTTAAATTCTAACAAAATAGTTGTTTTGCAGAAGATCGCTTCGCAACAGGCTTATCGAGAATTTTCTGGAGTGCATCATTTCTTCAATAGTGAGGTCTCCACTGCAAGCATGTGGTGAAGCATTTTATTGCGTCTTCTAATTTTACTTTCCGCACTTTGAACAGAAACTATGTACCTCTGGGGCGAAATTAGTTTCTAACCATTCATTAAAGAGCACTGAAGTTATCCAAACATTTTAGTTTGCCTTGTAGATTACTGGCATATTGGTGAAATTTTGAAAAGCTCTTAGATTTTTCGCTTTTCTGATCAGAACTGGCATGAGTTTGTGTTCACCGGTTGTGTTTGTACATGCCATGAATGTTATTCTTTGCTTAGCTGTCTTCCTTCCAGGTGCAGACGTTTCCTTAAAATGGAAAGAGTTTCCAGAACAATCCAGAATCGTCCGCATTATTAATTTGCTCCGGACATACATTTATTTCAGCAACTTTTTTCTCAAACTCCTTCAAAAATGGCCTTATGAGCTCAGAGGCATTGAAAACTTTCTCTTCGCAAATTTTTGACGCTTCTTGAATTTCGAAAGCCAAGCAATGCTTGCTTGAAGTGCTTCCGGTCTTTCTTGTATGCTGTTATGCAATTTTTTGTTGCCTTTGTACACAAAATATCCCCGGAAACAAGAATATGAGTGGCTCTTTTTCGCATTAGCAATTTATGCAGTGAAATTCAGCTTTTTTTTGTTTTTTCGATTGCCATGTCTACAAACCGATTGTCCAACAAATTTTTTTTAGAACTCCCTCTTTTTACTTGATTTTGCATACTGTAGATTTATTTACCTTTTATTGCTCACAAATTAGTTTTGTTGCAGTCTAATGACAGTTTTTCCAAAATTTCACTTTTTTTCTTTTAAAGTAAGTCTTTTTCCCTCTGACTTAGGAATATTTACGGCTTGCGACATTTCCACTTTCTATAACTTAATATTTCCACTGCAACTGCCCCTACAACACTTTCTGCTCGAAAGATCATTTCAAAGGCAACGCGTGCTTATAAAGTTTGTCGACAAACTGTCATTAGCTTCCTCTTTTAACCCTGACATAAAAATATAGGTCCATACACAGCTGCGTTAAAAAAAATAGCAGTGCAAATACCAAATTTAGAAGAATTATGTATTTTTCGAATACAGAACTTGTATTATGCACTTGTTTTCAATTTCACTATAAAGGAACGACAGTAAAACCAACAACAATAAAAGTGTTGTTTCATTCAAAACAAGAAAACAAATCTAGATGCGTCGTAATAATTGCACTGCGTCTAGACGATTTAAGATGCGAACAAGAGTTTGCTCTTATCTGCATAGTAAGGCGTACGCACATATATTTTATGTGGTACAATTTCAAATTTGCGAAAATCGAGAATTTTTTGGATTTGTTGCAAAAATCTAAAAAAAAGTAAACGCATAACGTGAATTGCAAATATCGAGGTTTGCAAAATCGAGGTTGCAAAAATCGAGAGTGTACTGTATATAAAACATGGCCTAAAATAATCCTTAAATTCCACAATGTTCAATATTATGTAATTCTGTTAATGATAGACTCTGAGATTCTTAAACGAGTCACAAAAAAGACTACAAGCCAAAGCAAGGACATAACCTTGCAACCAGACAATGCCTACAGAAATCACAAATTCGTAGACATACGAGGGGCGTATGATAAGTTAGCTGCCTAAGGCATTAAGGGAAAGAAAAGATAAGATTAAAAAAAAATATTTTTCAATATAATCTCCCTCGAGTGAAATGCATTTCTCACATCGTACATACAGTGCCTTAATACCACCGAAAAAATATTCTTTTTCTTTGCCTCCAAAATGACTTGATATCGTCATCTGCCACATTTTTGCTCTTTGGTCGGCCAGAACTAATTTTTCAACTTTTCCGACGTTTTCTTCCGTGACCACAAACACAGGACGTCCTGGACTGGGGTCGTCTTCACAGCTCTCTCACCCTTGTTGAATTAAGCTAGCCAATTTTTTAACCATGGTATACGAAGGCCCAGAATCCTGCAGAGTCGATGACATGTCTTCGAAAATTTCTTTAGGCGATTTTCTTTTTTTCACGAGGTACTTTATCACAGCGGGGTGCTCAGAATTGCGAGAACTTCCGATTTCGGCTGACATGGTGATGTTTATCCTACCACAGACAATAACAAAATAAGATTATTATTGAAACGAGGTGATATTTATACTACTAAAGAGTGCCGCAGTTAGTGCTATCATTAATGAGAAAATGACTCGTTGTTGATTATCTTAAGCCGTGAACTTATCAGCCACCCCTCGTACATATAAACAAAACTACAGATTTATAGGCAGGGGAAAAACAAAGACGTGGGTAAAAAGTTTTCATGTTTCATTCGAATAGCAAACTTGAATAATTCACTTTATCGAGGCAGTACAATATTTAGGACCAATTAGTTTTAAACGACAAATTCCTTATCAAAGTGACAAAAGAGTCAATCAAAAATTGTTAAAAAAAAGTTTAAAATTGTATGTATATCATAATATATATTAATATTTCGTTAATTTTACCTATGGTCATTTTCAATATTAAACATACAGGAAAGTTGAAATCCGTCTAGAATGGATCGTATGATACCCTATTTCCCATCTTTTAACTCACCTCTAATAAAATGAAAGTGATCTTTCTATACAGAGGATATTTCCGCGATTTTAAAGAAATTTTTATCACAAAACTGTTGTTACAACTTTTTGTTAACAGAAAGTAGGTGTGGCTCCCAAAATTTGTAATAGAAGTTCACGGATTCTGATGAGATATTCACAATAAGACAACCATCGCCATAAATAGCTTTAAAAATGAAATGTTTTTTTAAAGAAAATGCCCCCAAAAAGTGGTCGTAGCCATGTATAATGTGTGATCGAAATGTAGAGAAAATCAATGTCTATATATTTTACCTAGACCATATTTTTCGGTTTCTAGGATAAATAGTGAGTAAAACGAGATTTTTTAAAAGTGGGTGTGTCTGTGGTATTTCAAAAATATTTACAGTTGTACTGCTTCGGATTCTAGAAAGCTTATATACTAGATTTCATATTCCTATCTCAAAATTTAAGATCCAAAAAGTGGGTGATATACGGACAGATGGATGGACATGGCTAAATCGACATATATACCGTTATTATTTCTCTGTGTTACAAACTATATATCAAAATTAAAACACCCTAGATAGAGTATAATCAAAAGAATTGTATAGAGTTGGACGAGTTTTCACTGTCTGCCTATTCAGCTCTTAATGTCAACTTTATTTAAATGAGTTCAAGATTCTTTGCTGAAATGAATAACCATTTCATAAGAAAGAAAATAATTTCATTTCTCTACGGTTTATAAGGCAACACTACGCTCTTTTACCCAGTTCATTATGCTTTTAAAAAATATGATGTGAAGCTGATCATCGCTTCTATCAATCAACTCAACTTCCCTTCCAGAGCATACGCACACATACATATGTACTCAAGCAGATAGAACAACAAAAGAAACCGAAGCAGAAGAAAACATGAACAGCACCATCCGCTCTACGCAATCAACCAATCGACTCTGCTCTCAAAGAGAACAGAGAAACAGTGAAAAGAGTAAAAGAAAGAAAACAAATTATCATCACCATTGAGTGTAGATTTGGGAGCATGTTAAAGGAAACATTCATTAAAATCTAAATTTTGAAAAGTACATATATTTTTGATATTGCTCAGCTTCTAGAACACTGTGTTCTTAGTAAACCGAGCAGTAAACATGGACGTGCAGCAAGTTGCAAACAAATTGCTGATGATGGATGAAAAACTTAATGCGCTGCCCAAACTATTCGTATGATATAAAACAAAAGTTACATCAAAACAATGTAAATGGGTTATTCATTTTGTGCTTTAGGATTTTAATTTTACGCAGATTTTTTGCAAACTTCGATCCTTGTAAGGTAATTTTAGATGACTTTAGGGCACATTTCTGGCTGTATTGCGGCCATAACTTAACGGATGTTGGTTTTTAAGCGCTCCAAAGTTTGGGGACTGCCTGCATAGACACGATCTTTAACATAGCCCCACAAAAAGAAATCCAACTGCGTCAGATCACAGCATCTTGTTGGCCAATTGATATCGCCTAATCTCGAAATTAATTAAACGGCCGGGGAACTTTTGGTGCAATAGCGCCAAATTTGCCTATGCTGCGTGGCACGTAGACTTGTCTTGTTGGAACTACATGTCGCTCACATCAATGTCTTCAATCTCAGGCCAAAAAAAGATGGTTATCATTTGACCATTGCAAATCGGCCTCAAATTGTTGATTTTCCAGCACCCAATCGGCGTATGTTCCTTACATTCTATGGTCATTCTATTGTAAGATACAACAATTTACATTGAGCGGTGGTTAAACGATCCATATTGTAAAATGCAAGGCAAGAACTACCTGTCACTATGGATGTCAGATGCCATATGGCAGGGATGCGAAATCCCAACATCGAAATTAATAGGTAACCCTCTTGTGGGAGATATGTATGCACATATGTAGCTCTTTAATAGTTCTTTAAAAAATAGTCGGTGGGTCTTACACACCAAATAAATAGGAATTACGTATTTATTTGTTGTGTAATACATTTATTTTTGACTTTGGGGAAGGCACGCGAATCAAATACGACCACCTTTATATGGAGAAAAAAAAAAAAGTTGTGTCAATCAAATTTGAATAGCAAATCAATGTTGACCCCTGATTAGTTAAATAATTATTGGACTTAGTAAATGATATTGATTAATGTTTTCTGCCCGCGCAATGATCTTGTGAATCATCAAGTAAAATATTAAAAATTATGAATATCGATGAAAACATTTTAAAAATATAAGAAAATAGTCGAAAAATGATAAAATTATTATGACCACTGTTTTCAGGAAGCTCTAAAAATGTGTTTACTAATAAAAAAGGAAATCTTTTCTTTTTTTAAAAAAAAGTTATACTCGCAGTTACGCTTATAAAACTTCGCGAATATGTATTTAAAACTAAAAATTATTTCAGTTGCACAAAACCGTGCTGTTCATATTATTTGTGTCTATGGCTTGTTATTTTTAAAGCCAATGTACACTGCAGGCCAAAAGTTTGAGGTCAGTGCTCGAAGGTAAAACAAAATCTAACATCGAAAAAAACTTTTTAGTACTGTAGAATAATAATCATGTAAAATGATGAACGGGAAACATATATGAAACTAAAATAAAGGAATTTATTAAAAAGAAGAAAAAATTAATTCAACCGATTACAACCTTTACATTCGATTCCTTTTTTTTACAATTCTTGGCATTCTATTGTAGCTATAATTTTTTTAATTGTTTCTTGTGGTATATTGCTCCAGTAATCCAAAAGTATATTCCACAACCCAAATTGTAATGATGGGCATTGATCTTGGTCCCTTCTATCCAATTCCTCCCACAAAAGCTCTATATGGTTTAAGTCTGGTGATTGTGGCGGCCAAATCATGATTTGTAAGATTTTTTCATCTCCCCTCTGTTTCAGGTAGTCTTAACAAATTTTTTGCATGTGTTTAGGGTCGTTGTCCTATTGAAATACGAATCCTTCGCCAATTAATCTTAGTCCAGAGGTCACAGCGTTTTCTTCCAATATGGTTTTGTATGGCTCCTTAATTTTTTTAATCACTGGAGAAACATCCTAGGAACTTGAAGAGAAACATCCTAGGAACCACACAGTCTGATATCATATTTTGCGTAGCACTGTGTCGAACGAAAACTCTCCGTTTTGTGCAAAATACCTCTAACTTGGATTTATCGCTCCATAAAATTCTGTTGAAATTTTCTTCCGTCCAGTCTTTATGCTTTTTGGCCTATTTTAACATTTTCTGCTTGTTTTGTGATCGCAGCGGGGATTTTCGAACAGCAACTCGCCGAAATAGTCCAGCATGTCTTAATCTTCGTTTGACCGTTGTCAAGGACAGCGGTTTATTCCGTGTTTCATTTATTTTGGCGCGTATTCCGGGTGCTGTTTTTCATTTACTTTGTTTGCTTATTGTGACTTTTAGGCGATCCTCGTGTTTAGTTATAGCTCTAGGCCGTCCTGACCGTGGTTTATCCTCAAGACTTTCGGGTTGAGCGTGACATTCAATGGTACGTTGAACGCAGCAACTTGATACATTCAACTGCGAGTAACTTCCTGCTGCGATTTGCCTTCTTTAAGAAGGGTGATGATTGCAGATCATTTCTCGATTGTGGTTTCCGCGACTTTTCCCATTTTTAACGAGTTGTTTACTCAAGACGTGAACAATCTCAAATAAATTCGTATGACTTCAAAGTGTGGCTTTTATGTAAAACCTTTGCAATCTAAGTCGAAAAATTTTGGGATTTGAGAACCCTTTGGAGTCATACAAGAGCTGTTCGATAAGTCAGTGACTCCGTTGGTCCACCGTCAGCAAACGCGGCACCCATCATGCCGATAATTTTTTCATGCCCAAATGGTCATACAGGATTCGAATGACGGTATCATTTAAAATTGATACAATCTCAGCTATCTCACGAACCCGGCGATCGTCCAACACAATATCGTGGATTTTGTTGACCATACCTTCCGTTGTGAAGTCAAATGGACGTCCTGGGCGCTCAGCGTCTTTTGTGCTCGTACGACCGCAACGAAATTCAGTGAACTACTTGTGTAGGATTCCATACGATGGGGCAGAGTCTCCATAATACTTTTTAAGTCTGTCTTCATTCTCTTTAATGGTTTTACCGCGCAAACAGTAGTGCTTTATTAAAACAGGAAAATCACTTTTTTCCATTTTGGCCAAATCTCACAAACCAAAGTTCTTTAGATCACTTTAAAAAGCTAAGTAATACAATTTTTTCGGGTCTATGCCGAGAAACAAAGATGTCAGAAAAACCCACTGTTTAAAAACGTGGGTGTAAAATCCGATTTTTATTACCTGAATGCGTTGAGTATTATTCAGGTCGAAAATGTAGGTACTAAAAAACCAATGTAATTCATAAAATTCAATCTCCATGCATGAATGAAGTCAGTTGTTTAGGTAGGCCTCAAACTTTTTACCTGCATTGTATGTATCGCAGTATTCTTAATAAACCTACTGCACAATTTTTAGAGACTATTATTTTTGACCCTCTCTTATATACATTATATTTTTTACTGTAACATTTATTCTTTCAGGTCAAGACTGGCGCGACGAACTCTAGAGACTGTATCCCAAACGCAAGTATCTCAAAATTCGAACAAATGAGATACGATTACGATGGAATCCGTATTAGTGTATTGAAATAAAATGTTGAAACACGATTACATTCAGCTACTTATAAATAATCTAAAGTTTAGCTCTCAAGATTTTAACATCAAAAAACACATGTAATACGACTAATGTTCAAAAGAAGGCAAAACTTGAAACCAACATGGATTCCATCAAAAAAATATGAAGAAAAAAAAGATAATTTAACGATCAAAAATCCTTAACACATATACATTGTCAATATTCGTAAAACTACCGTTTTATTTTTTTTATTTTTTAAATCTGAAATCTCAAAATGCATCAGTCTTATATCATTTCTCACTTAAATAATAGAAAAAAAACTAAGTTCAAAATATATTTATAAATTACATTGTACATAGTATATTAATATTTCAAAAAAGTAGGTATTTAGTTTATTATATGGATAGTTTATTTTTTAACTTAATGATAATAGATTATTTATGCATTTTTAATATTATTTTTATTACATATCTTTTTGTAGAGTTTTATCAATATTATTATTTATTGTGTTCACAATATCCATGTCGTTTTAAAGTTTAAATTCCATTATGAACATATTGCACTAATATGGATTCCAAAGTTTTCTCAGAAACAAAACCAAAAAAACTTATATAAATGTAGAAGTATTTCAAATTATACACACATACATATATGGAAAAACAAAAATTATATAAAGAAAATTACAAGAAATTATATATAGATACATATATAAATGTGAAAAGTAAACTTTTTTTTCTTTTTTTTTTAGAATTATTATTTAAAATATTAAAAGATATATACATAAACGATAGTATTAATTATTTAATTAAAGAAGAGTAACTTTTAAAACAAATATATATTTAAAATATTTCAATATTATTATATATATATATACAATATATATATATATATACATAAATGAATGAACAAAATGTAGTAAATAGTAAAAAAATAAAAACTGAACAAATAACTCGTTAGGGTAATTTTATTGAGTGATGTTGAAATAGTGATCGGAGTGGTTAAATAATTAAATAAAAGGAAACAATAATAAATATGCATTCTACTTGTTATATTATCGAATATAGTTTTTTGTGCAATGCTTGACTAAAACAGTTTTTTGTTCTTGGCATTTACAGCATAATACTAAACAGAGTTTTGAAAAAAAAAAAAATGTATAAAGAATGAAGAAATTGTATGAAATTATATACGCACCAAAGTCACGGATGATACAAATAAACCAAAAGTAAAAATTAAATACACGAAAACAAGCAACGCAAGGCATAATTATTAAATCAAACAAATCAAAAGATAAAAACGAGGATTTGTAATGAAGAACAAAATAATAATAACGTAATGTATATACAATGGTACAAGATAAGTCTTACCTATAGATTTGAAGTTTTATTTATTAAGATCAATCATGAAATGAATGTACAGACAGACAGACAAACAAATGTAATGCAAATAATTAATACTAAAGTAAATGGCCTAAGGATGTAGTGGAATAACCTAAATTTCGTTTTAATATTTAACTCAATGTTGCAATTTATGTTTGAAATAAAATAAAAAAAAAAAAAAAAAACTTTTCTGTTAAATTATTTTTCAGTTTTATTATTTTCGGATAATAATTGCATGTTTATTTAAGTTTTTACTTCATTTGTCGATAATGTAGTAAGCATAGTTCCTAAAATGGAGATTTATTTTTAACAAATGCAATAATGTTTCAGGGTGCCGAGGGTAAATCTGTTTTTAAAACCCAATGTTATCTATTTACTGTAACAATGTTTCTAACAATAGAACAATATTCAAATGATACCAATACTAGGCATGTTTTTTTGTAGCTTTATAATACAGCACAGCAACAACTGAACTGTAAAGCGGGAAACAGATTACATCAGCGCCAGTAAGAGCACCATCGACAGACAATCGACGCTTAGCAATTGTGCAGAACACATTAACAATAGCGACAGAAATATTAGAACAAATACTAAAATTGCTAGTCATGGTGGCTGGAGACTGCTGAAATCTGTTTTTCGATTAATTTACAAACAATTTACTACATAGCCAGCTACAGGTTGCTGTGGGTTTTATCTTCAACATCTCTTTGCTGGTTTTCTCATGTAATGTCTCAGTTTTATTGATGTATGTAAGTTGGTACTACTGCGAAATAATGGCATTTCATCAAACATATTTTTTGAAGATGTATAACTGTACTGTATACTGTTACCTATACTATTCTATACTTCGCGAATTAATCATTCTAAACGATAACGACTTAATTTGGTTTTGATTGTTATTGATCCTTATTCTCATAGTGTTGTCATGAGAATAAATAAAGCGGCAGGTACAAATTTCTATTCTTATTAGTCTATCCAAGTAATCTGCTGTTACAAAAGTTACAAAACAAAAACACGCCTATTGTGTATGGTTTGAATCCTTCAACGTTCGTTCTAGAATTTATACTCGTACTATCAGAGAAAGAATGAAATTTCAGTCACAAACAAATATTGAAATGTAATTTAAATATCGTTTGTATTGTTGTATCTCTGTCGGCGTAACTAAGTTCCAATTATACTTTTTAAAGTTATACTTCCAATTGGCTTGTCTAAATAAAGTTATACTTTTGTATAAAATAAAAAAGGCTAAGTTAAATAAAACTGAAAATAATATTTTAAATATTTAGATATTAGACAGTTGAGAGCTATGAAAAATCATTTTTCAGTTGGCTAATGATATATCAAATAACGAATGATTCTCCGAGTATGGCTATTTGAACGCAACGTTCAACTCGTGGCTGGCCTTTAAGGTTAGCATTTCATCGGCAACGGACGCATAGTACTTTTTTTGGCTTCGGTTGAATCGTACGCCTAGTAATCCAACGTATTCATCGTTATCGCTACGAAATCGGAAAGTACTATTAAAGAATCCGTCGTAGTGGAAATTTTAATACGAATCAATTTTCAAGAAACTAATTTATTTTATCATACAAAAGTGTTTGTAAACAACCAAAAACATTAAGTTAATGTTTCACTGCTTTGACGTTAAACAGCAAAAGTCAATGCTATTTTCTATTTCGTTCGGATTCAATGATACCTTTTATTATGTTAATATTCAATAATCCGCTATTTCCAGTAATCCGACACATATCAAAATATCATTGTGTCGGATTAGCGGGCGTGTACTGTATATATACCAATGTACATAACGTATATTAGTGCTAGTGAAAGTCGGCAGCACACCGCGACGGCTAAATCGAAAATCGGTGAAAAACGAAAATCGCCAATGGGAATCGGGGTGATTACTCCAATTGAACAACTTCAAAAGGACCATTAGTATACGGGATGAGATTTTGCAGCTTGTTTTTCTCGGTAACGATTAGATATTAGAAAAACTGTAATGAACAAAGTAGTAGTACGATGATCTTAAATGACTTGAGTATCCTTGGTTTAAAGATACGGATTAAACTTATGTTTTTTCATGTGAGAGAGTGTATTTTGAAAGTGCACAAGTTAATGAAAATATATTTGTCATTTGTTTAGATGTATTTTTATGACAACTCAACCGTTTATGGAACATCGAAGAAAGAACTTCGAACATGTCTAGCAGTCGTTGAAATTGATAAACATGAAACAAGTGTTCATATACATACACATGTGTACATATTAAAGTGTGATACGGTATAGATTAGATACAGACCGATTTGATACTTCATACTACATAAATGTATGAAAAGTAATCACGATAGATCTCGAAATTTGAGAAAATTTAGCACCAAAATTGTCCATTTTTGGGACTTATGCTCATAGACATTATTGATTATGGGCTTAAAACTGCAACATATTAATAAAAGATTATGCTGATTTAAAAAAATCTACTTTCCACTACCTCTTGTTGTTCAATGATCTTTCAGGTAAAGCAATGTTTGTAACCCTCGGGGGCTATACATATATTTTTCTACGAACTACGTACACCAAGAAAAGAAGTATTTGTATTTAGTGTGAATTTTTTTTATTACTAAACTCCTTTAAACGACCACAAATAATCGTTTGATGTTAAATTGTAAAAGTCTGACATAAGTATTATTTTGATATTTAAAAAAAAAAATACCAACAACATTGACGGCGTTTAACTTGTAAGGCCCAACGCACACCAAAGCGATGTGTCAGTGACATAACATCTGGCGAGACATCTGACATGCATCTTTAAATTGGGGCCAATGTCAAGGCAAAACGAAGTGACGCGACATGACTAATTTTTACATTGGTCGTGTATTTGTCATGCTTGATGTGACATCGCTGTGAAATCACCTGCCATATTAATGCAAAGTCGCCTTGCAGTGCTTTGGGTCTTAGATGTCCTGAAAACTTAATTGCGTCCTCTAAAATTCTCAGAACAATATACATATGTAGGTACCCAAATGGATATACTTATGTATGTATGTATGTAATAATGTATAGAGTACATAGTACATGTCTACTCATTCTTGCCCTTTAATAAAATAATTAATAATTACGATTTATGCATGGGCTGGGAAATTATGTTCAAACTACATTACCGACTTCATTGAATTCTATTACTTGCATTAATTTCTATTCATTCTCTAAAAACTTTACCAAATTGCAATCGAATAACAACCTATATGATTTAAAAAATTATATATTATACATGTATTATATTAACATTACGCTTATGTCAATAATTAAAAATTAAAAAAGAAACATATGAGTTTTAGCTTAAATAAAAATAAAAATATCTAATTCAGGATTTATTAACACAGCTAAACCCATTTCTTATGCAATGTTTTATTAAAGATACAAACATATGTATATCTTTATGTAGTATGTACATGTATCTTAAATGCGCTGCAAATGCAATATTATGTATTAACAACACGCTTTAAATAATTTGATTTTTAAAGTTTAGTTTGGGAACTACTTCGTTTGTATAAATCGAAATAGTTACCGTAAGAATGACCGAAAGCAATGATTAAGAAAGAATCTTCGTGAATTTGAAGACAATGAGAAATCTTACGTAATTGATTGAAAGATCACTTTTGACGATAAGTTTTCGGGTAAAAGAAAATGATGCTTGTTAATTCATTTATATTAGCTTACGCTTGGGTATATTATTTTATTGTCTGTTATTTATACATATTTCTGATTTCGTATGTGTAAAAAGAAAGAAAAAAAAAAAAATAAAGGAACGGAATTTCTTGTGACCACATGAAAATTTTAAATACCAAAAGTAATTGAAAATAAAAATTTATGTAACTGTCAATGATATATAATTCAAACATGAACATAAATTATTATTAACATTAATTAAATTATGTAATATTGAAGAAAATAATAAAATAGTTATTATAATTAAAGAATATTAAAAAGAAACAGATATCTTCAATGGGGGAAGACATAACCGGAACAAATTATTTAAGCTAAATGTATTATCTAAAGATATATACGTGGCGTATCACTATTATAAAATAAAAAAAAGCTTTAAATAAAATGGAATTATGTTTTGTATTCCTTCCGGATTTAAGAGTAGTGGCCCATTAAAAATTATTGGTGTTTACATTTTTTATTTTTGTAGACCCAAGAATGTTTCTAACGTTGAGTTATTTCTTTAATAATATCGCAGGCAACAATTGGTTCCTTTAATTTCCATCAATATCCAAAGACTTCAAAAATAATTTCGACATCTAATTTCTCTTTAAAACCCCCAACTTTATTGTTACCCGACCTGCTGAAAATGACTTCTGTTCCTAGCCTGTTATGCTAAATTTACATGTCTCTGCATCTACAGCCTGGGAATAAATAAGGATACAAGATACAAATAATTTACTCGTAAGATAGGAATGGAAGAAGACAACTTTCAAAGTAACGAACAATGATTTCTAATTTGAGAGCAATGGTATGAAAGAGAGCATCATGTCAAATCATACCAGAGCTGTCGCGGTTACTTCAATTCAGTTTTTTTTTTTTTCACAGTCGACACTTCACATTTCTTCTTTTTCCAAAACACTTCACTTCTTTTAATTCTATATTTTTTATTTCTATAAAAATAAAAATTGCATCATATCTTTATACAGTCATCATATTTATAAAAATTTAAGGAGAACGAGGAAAACGATTGTTGCAAAGCTGAAAGTGCTGTAAAATCGCTTTCATAACGTCTTTGAGATAAGACAGTAGCTACAACTAACATAGTATAGAATCAAAGGAGAGGGATTTATGTGCTTTTGGCCCTATTTAAGAACCAGAGCTGCTCAAGATCACTCACTCGGTCAAGGCTTGTCCGTAAACACGTCAATTGAACAGGCAAGCAATAGCACAAGGATTTGTCCAAGGAAGAAAGCAGAGTGCTTTAGGAGCTTGAGGTGGAGAAGAGAAGTATGGGGAAGTTACGGAAAGCAATATCTATCCAGCACTAACTGCCAAACGGTTAATTTGATTGAAGGATCTGTTTTGGTGTGAGGACGAATATTTGTTAATCTCACACCGAGGTTATCATCATCGATGGGCCCCTGACTGAAACGAGGTACACCACTGTTTGTCTTGTGGCAATATAAAGGAGTCCAGTATTCAAAGGATCCCATGGCTGAGCCTGAAGTGTGGTAGAAATTCAAGTTAGACCTAATTCGAATCCTCCTTGGACCTTTTTCGTTGATAAGATTTTATTTGCTAGCAACACTTCACCCTTCAGGAAAAGACTTATGTGTATTTTTCTGAAATTTCGGACTGGTTCCGAAAGGTTGAAAATATGACAGACCATGTATTTTAGATGACTTGATCGAAAATTAAAGGATTGGAAGGTTTGTCCTTCGCCGGATAGTTCAGAAAGCATAACCAATAAATTTTGCTATTTGTATATTATAGATTCGGTGAAGATCGTTTAGTGTTTTACATTACATTTTAAACAAAGAAAGAATTTATTGAGAAATTTATATTGCATTTGGTAAACCACAATAAAAAAAGTTGAGGTTATTTAAAAAAAAAAAAAAAACAAACGCATCATCTCCGTCAATGTATCGTTTTTGTTTGGTTGTGCAGACAATACGTGCCATAAATGTACAGAAGCATATTTTCACCTACTTTGTGTGATGGCATTCTGTGCAGCACTATATTCGTGACAGACCAAAATGGTTAAACCCGCTTAACTCACTTATCGCGATCAGGAAGACATTCCATCACTTGTGACTTAGCTCCGAACGAGATGAGCGAGTTATGGAACTAGCTTAAGCTTAAGCCGGCTCATAGGTCGGGCTCATTCTTTTTTAAAGAGTTTTTTACATTTGGAAAAAGCAACCGGATCAGATTTGAAAAAAATGCGATTAGATTTGATTTAATGTATCGAGGAAAATCAGTTTAAGTAATAGTACATTGTATTTTCTTTTACTATATAATAAAGCCTAATTAAAACATCATTTGAGAAAAAAAATCTAAACTCCAAATTACCTGCAAAGTTAAGACAAAATCCAATCAATACTAATTGAAACAGCCTTGTACTTGTACTAAACATTTCTTCAGTATACCTTCAAATTTTAGTTTCTGCTATCACAATGATAAATGATTTAAACCACAAATTTGGTTACAATTATTTGCCACTAAATGCTGGAAAATATTTATAGAGATTTTATGTTTTGGTATAAATCATTGCGAGTCTACTGGGCTTAAACAGAAAACAATAAATAATTTACTTAAAATGAAAGTAAATGAAACTTGATGAGTAAGCACATATTACCAAATATTATGTTTCTATTTGCCCAAAAGAAGAAATAAAGGCAATCTATTATGTTTAGCTGTCTATCCTGTATTGTGTTTTTCTGCAGAAATGCTAAAAGTGAAAATTTAATTGAAATAACTGTTGAAGAATAAACTATAACTTAAAAACAAAGAATAGCATGGCTGAAGCATTGAATACTTAATTGACCACCAAAATAATATACCTCCTGAACCTTTCTCTCAACCAGGAATAATCAATTGGATACGATAAGAGTAAAAAAAAGAAAAGCTTAGTGTACCTAGTGTTATCGCCGAAATTATTCCTGTTGATGATGCTGAACGAAGTGAAATTCTCTCGCATGTGACATTACTGTGAGAGAATAAAAGGTTCACTCGTTTCATATTTACATAAAACAAATCAATATGTTTCAAAGTAAATCAAAACACCACCATTTTCTTTTTTCCATATTTTTAATCAGAATTTATTAACCCATTGAGAAGTTGGCCCCGTGACCCAGTGTGCGATCACTGAGCGGGAGGTTCAAGGTTCGAACCTAAAAAAAATGAAGTTGTCTCACTGTCCCACCTCTCGCGAACGTCTGACAAACGTCTGAGTGTAAAAAATGTCATGAGAACATTCTATCAATCGAAAAAAGTTGGCCCTCGGGAACGGCATAAAACTGTAGGTCCCAACCATTCTTGTAGCGCACAGCTTACGAGTGGCTTCGAGAGGCTAGGCCAGACTGTTAGCGCCAAAATATTTATTTATTGAAAAGTTTTTTGTAGTTTGATTTTGACTATCCAATATAAATGATAACAACTAAAGATCCATCTCCGCAATTTTGTTGAATACGTTCTATGATTGTGAGCAGGAACGATTGTACAAAGTAGGTACATAAATATTTCATATTTTTTGTTTTTAATTTTCCTTGTTCACTCAACAATATAGCTATTTGAACAATACCGATGAGTGCGCTTAATGTGGATATTTACTGATAAGATTAAAAGAATATCTTTGTTAAGAATAATTCTAAACAAATCAAAAGATTTCATTTTATACTGACTGAATCTACTCTTGTGACAATCAAAGTGGTATGAGTGCGTTTCAGGCTCATCCTGTTCCGATGTGTTAGGGTCAAATTGCTGAGCAGGATTAAGGTTACTGCCAGAACACAATGGTGAAGCTGAAGTGCAAAAAGGAAATTATTTTTTATTTAACCACTTTTACGTACAAAAATATATAAATAAAGGGCACGACTGTGTCGCACGTACTAACTCCATTTGTGCTATTCGTTTGAATATATTTTAGATTTTAAATTTAAGCCAAAAGATAAGAAACAACAAAAATTGCTTTTTCGTAAAATAAGTTGAAAGACTGAAAAACTTTTTCAATCATATGTCAAAAAATTTGAATACCATATCCTTGAGTATGTCAAAAATTACGTAGATATGGATTATGAATAAAATCGCCTCAAGTCAAATAAGTAAAGTACCATTATTCCAAAAACTGAGTACACAGTCTTATTACCAACGTCCATTTTACATACAGATGTGATTTTTTATCGTTAGAGCCTTAAGTAAAGTACCGTTTATTTTGAGGCTAGAATGAGAATACGAATTTTGCCTCTGGGCATTACCACTCAGACCCCAGATATGAAGTTTCAAGAAAATTTATCTAGCCGTTTAGACTGCAGACCGAGATACAGACAGACAGAATTGCGATTAGTTCATCTACTATAGTAATGTGAAGATTAATTAAAATCTGAAGATTGAAAATTTCCACGCAAACAATACTTGTTATATATGTAAGAGCATATATTCTTTTTATTGATTTCTCTAACAAAAATATTTTATTCTATCCAAAACGAGCAAGAAAAAAATAAATTTCTTTAAAAGAAATTGTTTCTTTGTTTAACCAAAGAGCGCTACACCATTGTGGACGTCTTCCGTTGTAGTAGTGCGCTACGCATGGCTCCGCTTCACGCTTCCCATTCAGCTTCACCATTGTGTTGTTGCAGTTAAATGTGATCAAGAGTCATTCGCTATCAACTTTCGTCTGTCACGGGTTTTAATGACTTTCGTAGATATTGTAGCGCTTTTGTCTTTTGAACCCGCCCACTTTTATGTACAGCATGGTAACCGCTAAGAGCTAATGGATTGGAAACAAATTCTCGCACATGTCAGCTATTTGACGTAACTTTGTTATTAAAAATCCGTCGAAGTAATTAACCGCTATGGTGCGTAAATTAAAATATCACGAGCAGAAGTTGCTGAAAAAAGTTGATTTTATCACATGGAAAGTCGATAACAGTGCCAAAGAAAATGTTATACTTCGAAGATATCATATCCGTAAACGAGAAGATTACACGAAGTAAGTGAATTTTTGACTATTTCGAACATTTGCCAAGCAACTTTAACATTCCAGGTACAACAAGCTCTCTAGATGTGTTCGAGAATTAACCGAGAAAATAGCAAAGCTGGAAAGGCATGACCCATTCAAAGCGGAAGCAACTGAAATGTTGCTGGAGAAATTACATGCACTAGGATTGGCACGAACTAAATTGGATCTAGAAGAAGCAAGTAGAGTGTCAGCGAGTAGATTTTGTCGACGACGATTGCCTGTTATAATGGTGAAACGTAAGCTATCATTTAAATTTTTAAATTTTGGAAGAAGATAGAGCTTATTTTCTTTTTAGAAAGACTATCGGAGAATCTAAAGAGTGCAACAGATCTTATAGAACATGGTCATGTTCGTGTTGGCCCTGAAATGGTGAAGGATCCTGCATTTTTAGTTTCAAGGAATCTTGAAGATTTCGTTACTTGGGTTGACGGGTCAGCGATCAGGAAACACGTTTTAGAATATAATAATTTGCGGGATGATTTTGATTTGTAAACGTGTTAGTGTAGTAAAACTTTAAGCAAATGTAAGTTTTTTTTATTTGAAAAATTGCCTGCGAAAGGACTTCTATTTCCTAAGTTCACTTCTATTTCTGGAATAAATCGTGTTTGGGCGTCGTGGCGTAGTGGTTAGTGTGTCGGAGCACTACGCAAGAGGTTCCAAGTTCGAATCCCAGAAAACACCAAAAAAGTTTTTTCACGATCCCACCTCTCGCGAACGTCTGACAAACATCCGAGAGTATTGTTGTCACGAGAAGGCTTCTCAGAACAAATTGCCATTCGGATGCGGCACTAAACTGTAGGTCCCTTCCATTCGTGTGAAAAATGTAACGCACACAACACAAGTGGTTCCGAGAAGCTAGGCTCTGGCATTTAAAGAGCTGTTGCGTCAAATATTTTTTTTTTTTTTATTTATTTAAATCGTGTTTAGTTGTTCGCTGTTTAACGTTTCCTTAGCAAGTCCAGCAAGACGTGGAGTCCAAACGATAGCGACTTCTCGTTGAATTCATCGCAGGTATTGATGTAACTAACAAATTGGGGCCCGGAAAATCGAATTAAATTCATGTACTATATAGTACTATAAGACTTGGCACGCAGGACAAGATTCCGGCTCGTGTTTTTCTTATTTTTTTTAGCGACGTGTTGCTCATCGAGGAAAACATGTGAATTGTTGTCTCCACATACGAGATATATTTAAATGTTACCTCAATAAAAGACATGGGAGGTAGAGTTTACCTCAGGAACCACTAAAGATTATACACCAGTTCAAAAAAGTGGTGTTGCGGCATCAAAAGTAACAAGTTCAAAAAAACAATAATTTGGCAGTACTGCTCAAGTCAAATGAAAGAAAGAAAGAAGCCAGGCTTAAAAGAAACTAAGAGTCGCGCTGTTAGTTTTTCGTACAATTATACCGTGAGTCGTCAACATTTGATCAGGTGTGAGTGTGATGGTTGGGCTCGTTATATTAACTTCGTTAATCGCCTAACACAAGAATTCCTTAACTGATTCCAATGAAATTTACCATGCAGGACTGATTCGTTAGTAGTTTCACTGATTTTGATGAAATTTAGGTTTTCAATTATCTTGAATATGTAAATACGATCGACAATTCAAATATTTTAAAAGAATTGTTTATGATAGAGGATTTGTTACAATCTTCTCTTTACCTCGTCTTAAACCTGCAAATTTGTTTTAAATTGTTCGCATTAATTGGTTCAGTGTTAGAAGTGGCGAGAACATCGCCTATCTCAGCGTTTTTGAATTTGTTTTTTTTTAGGAAACCATCCAAAAAATATACATATGGGCATATATATAATACATACAAATATTTTTGGACTCCTTGGAAGTTTTGCTTTAGTTTGATAGGGTGTAAAAATATTTGTTTTTCTTGGGGTACACTATGCCCCAAAAGGCACCCCACATAATTATTATTATTTTTGGTCCACCTGATAATATTCTGTGCAAAAATATCACTCTAAAGGTTCAAAAGTTGTAAACATGTAACAGACAACGTATTGAATCCATTAGTGTTCGGTTTATACGCTCTGATACGGTAAACTTCTAATTTGTTAAATCCTATCAGGGCTCAAAATTCATGCCCTCAAATGCGTACTTAAATTCAAGAAAAAAGGTTTAAGTGGGAAATTTACGGACTGTGTTTTGATTACAAATGGATTTGTTCTCCTTCTTCAACAATTTACACAGAACATAGCTTAAGGTAGTGCATCAACTAATCAAACTCAACGATGTGTGGAACATCTTTAAAAATAAACAGAAAGTGAATACAGTAATTTGGTATTAGTGAAAAAGGACGAGATTTCAATTCCCAGGACTATGGGGCTAATACTAACTTTTTTTTTGGCCGTGGCTATGTGTGGAATAATCCACTCGCCATGTGACCGCGTGACTTCACGTGAGGTGCTATTTTCAAACGCAAGAGCAAAGTTTAAGTTTACTGTACAGGAGAACTACTCAAGCCAGTAGTTATCGAATACTATTTAGTATCGATACTTTGTTTCGATATCGCTCAAATATGTAAGTAGGTTTCGATACGCTAAGAGTATTACTACCAACGTAAATTATGTCTGCTACAAACCAAAATTGTTAATACCCGTGACGGAACTAACCGATTAATCCCACTTAACTAACTGATCGCTATCAGGAAGTAAAGGGTGAACTATAATAGTAGAATGCTTTCGTACGACCACTTCCGAAACAGAGCGAATACACAGGATTTGTATTGTGTGACCATAATAGCTTTTTGCTTCGATTCGTTAAGTTTAGTTCACTTTTGCTCGAATCCATTCGCTCTTTCGTAAGTGTACGTATGAAAACTTTACAAGCGGTCCCCCATCTAAGTACTAACAGCGCCCGATGGTGCTTGATTTCGGTGATCGGACGAGAAGCTTTGCTTCCGAACACATACACCTATTATGGGCTACTTGAGCAATTGACAGTACTGAAGGAAACTTAACGTAGAATTATGACATTAGCTTCCGACTATTATAGTTCATATTATATATATTTCTAGGTGAACAGTGAAAATGAAAGAAACAACAAAGTTTTTTTTTTTTTTTGCAATTCCTGTCCACTATCATTACGGTGACCATCCGTCCTTTATTTAAGAGGACAGTCCTTTCTTTTCACCTATCCCCTGTATTTTTTTCTTTTTAATAAAGGACGGTTTTTGTCCTTTATTTTTGAAACTGTCCTTTAAAACATTGAGAAAAATGTGCATGTATCGAGCATTATTAATTATTAAAAATGAAACGTTTATCCCGTTAGCTTCCAGATATATATTTTTGAATTTGGAAAAGGTTAATGATATTGACGCTTTGAAGTATCGGGAATCAATCATTAATTTTTACGAAACATGCGAACAATATATTTGCCAATGGAATTCCACATTTTTGGAAGTAGAAGTACTTGGGTGGGTCTTACTTCGCGTTTTAAATACGAAGAACTTTTCGATGAATTATCCTGTGTGAAAGGATATGTTAGTGTCAATAAATTAAGTGAATGGCAATCCAACGGAAAGCCTGTTGATCAGAGATGGGTCGAAATCTTTTTCCATTTGAAATCTAAAAATATTGCTTATACAAATTTACTAAAAATAGTTGTTTTCAGTTTGTGCTTACTAGGGTCTAATGCGCCAACTGAATGAATATTTTCAATAATGAATAACGTTTGGACCAGTGCTAAATCACAAATGAATGTAAATACTATTAAAAGGTATTCTTATAACGAAATTAACTATCATAGAAAAGTATTCAACAAAATTGCGGAGAAGGATGTTTAGTTACTATTAATTTATTAGTCAATACAAAAGCAAACTGCAATTAACTTTTCGACGCGTTAATAAGTTGCAATAACATGTTGGATGTTGGTGTTCTGATTTAATTTAAGATCTTTGATTTGTCTTAAATAAACGGCATGGATGAAACTTCTTAGTAATGTTACATGCGAACGAATTTTAATTACCGATATCACAACCCTAAGCTATAATTTTTTATTAAAAATTTCTTTAACTTCCCTTACAATTTTAGTTTCTGCTGTCCAAATGATTAATGGTGGTAAATACAAATTTTGCAACAAATCTATTTGTTAATAAAATGTTGGGAAAATGCTTGCGGAGATTTTATTTGACCATCAAAATAATATATTGTATTTAGCTCCAAAATAATGGAATTTGTCTATTACCTATCAATGAGTGCGTTGAATGAAGATATTAACCGATGAAATTTAAAGTGTATGTTTTTTTAAAAATAGAGATTGACTGTTTGGTCAAATTCACCAAGTGACTGGCAAAACTACAGAAAAGCTAGAAATACTTTTACATCATGGCTTGACAAAGCGACAAAATGATTTTGTCAATCAAGAAATACTCGTACAATCAGCTAAAGACCAAAAAGCAATGCGGAGGACTATAAAATCATTGGTGCTAAAAAACAGAAAAGTGCAATAAAAGTTGTTGTTTTCGATAATGTTCTAGTGAATGATTGTAAAACTATGCCAAATAAATTGAATGTTTTTTGTGTCGAAAGTGTTTGAGCCATTCCCTCTTGCCAATGAAGCTATAATTTTGGAGAAGGTTGTGCAATAGCACCATAAAATATAATATATCAGTAATGTACACAATTACAATGTACGTAATAGGAATAATTTCCGTCTTCCATTTAATGCGGAAAGTCCAAAATAAAGCTTTTCATAAAGGTTTTAAATGAACTACTAGATGAATTAGAACTTGAGAACCAGTTAATAAGATTTAAGCAAAATATTATCACTTTTCTAAAAATATAGTACGATTAGAGTATGTTAACAAAAATTTCATTTAATACGGAGCGAATCTGCTTCTATCGCTGTCAAAGTTTTAGAGTTGAGTGCGTTTCAGGCTCTTCCTGTTCAATATGTCAGGTTTAAATTGCTGAGCGGGATTAGGGTTAAGTGGGATCGAGAGTTAATCCCGATCGATTCTGGTCTGTTACGGGTATGACGAAATGGGAAAAGATGCTGCCAAGTTATTATGAAACGTATTTTTGTTTTGACATTTCATGAATCGCCGAAATGACAATAATCGTGAAATCTGGCAGCAATGCAAGAGCACGTCTTTTTTGACACACTACCTTACCAGCGTACTTATCAAAATACAATTTCACAAACCAATTCGGAAAACTGTTTAAAATTTTATGTTCACAGTGGAAGTGGAAGATAGATATTTCTGCTCTTCGCATGTTTATTACTCTCTTCGTGTTTCTTTTCTAAAATTATTTACTTTCGTAGATAGCTATACTAGAGTCAAATTGTGAACTTTTTTTCTATGAATCATACTTCGGCGAGCATAGATTAATTCCGTGTGTGAACACCCTACCTATGTATTTTGGTTTTCTATAAAGGAGTAACAATACATTCCGTTTTCATTCCCTTAAAAAAGAAATACATTAATTATATTTATTTAATTGGTAATAACTAGAACACCGGCATATTATACAGCTGTATAATGGTTGCCACTCCCTACATTTTCAACGAAATCGAAAAGATTTTCAAGAACGTGAGCGTGTACTACTGTCCTTCAACTTTTTAATAATTTCTAATTAATCTGTTTTTTCTAGACTCCATTCTATGCTATTGCACTGGAAGTTTTTCTTCTGCTATCGGTAATTTGGCTGATATTTTATAAGCGCAATGGACGGAAACGATATACATTCGAGGAAGAGGAAGCGATAATTGCAAACTTTGTCCCAGAAGCTCTGGTGGGAGATGTTGATAAAAACCATCCAGCACTGAAACCGCGAATGGTTTCTGGTAAAGTTGGCAAATATATTGTGGTTAATGGTTACAATTGCCTAAATTTGACGGTACACAACTATCTGGGGCTCTTGGAAGACGAGAAGATCCTGGAAGATGCCGTACAAAGCTTGAGGAAGTATGGCGTTGGATCTTGTGGTCCAAGAGGATTCTATGGAACTGTTGGTAAGAGCTTGTAATCTGTTTTTCCTCTTCTTGACTCCCTTCTTATTCTTCTGTCCACCTGTATTGCTGATTTGATGGTCCCATGCAAAAGTACGAGTATGATAACTCGGAAATCATTTGTCAGGAAAATTGACCTCCATTTTAGTGCAAATTTCAATTTGCTATGAATTTCTGTCACGATAAGGAACAACATTAGTAGAATCTGAAAAAATGCTTTCGCTTAAATATTATAACTTGACATCAGAGTTTTGCATGGGACCATCGATTTTGATTTTGTCCAGATTAGGACGCTATTTATCATTCGCGAGTCGAACGTTGTGCGTGAATCGACGTATTTGGCGAATCATTAGCTAATAGATATCATCATTTGCGAACTAAAAAATTATATACAAGTAACGAGTTACAACAGACTTGTTATACCTAATCCAGGGTATATTAAATTTGGTACACAGTTTGTAACATAGAGAAATAATAACGATACACCCCCAAAAGTGTATATATTTGTGATCAGCATCAAAAGTTATGTCGATCTAGCCATGTCCGTATGTCACCACTTTTTGGGTCATAAATTTCGAGCTAGAAACATGAAATTTAGTATATAAGCTTTCTAGAATCTGAAGCAGTACGAATGTAAAATCTTTTAAAATACTCTCACAACGTGCAGCTAGCCTGAGAAAAGCATATTTTGCCTTTTCCAAGCTGCTTATGGTTATGGCTAAGTCTTATTGCAAATATCTAATTTGAATCAGCGAACTTCGGTTCAAAATGGTGATAGCCACGCCAACTTTCGTGTGAGAAAATGTTTTGAAAACTGTGCTTTTTTTTTTTAAATCTCTTAAAAATTGCGAAAATATAAACCGAGAAAAGAGATATCATTGCATTTAATTTAAAAATTTCACAACTCCACGCCCACATTATTAGGAGTGGGTTAGAGGATAGAGAATAGGGTTTCATATGATAAGTTCCATATGGATCGTATGTTTCTTATGGTGCCTCTCTTAGGATTTTGGTTATCATCATTCTTGTATTTTTCCAGGACCAGACGTTCCAAAGCTGTTCCGTGATGTAGTGGTAACGTTATCGCTTGTCACTCTGAAGGTCCACCTACTTATTTCGCAAAAAAATAAATAAAAAAGTGGATCAATTACGAAACTTTATTTCAACTTTACTGCGAAGGCATAACTTTGTAGAAGCCGAGACTTTTCGTTCCTCATAATATGCCCCAGATATTCTAATTTTCGGACTTTTATTGTGTTCAGCTCTCTTTTGGTATCTATTCTTGTCAGAATCTAGGTCTATAGAATTTCCAGGATTCTCCGGAACAGCCACGATTCAAAAGATTCTAATCTTTTTTGTGATGCTTTGTGCAGCTTCATACAACAATGTTGACCAAACATAACATTTTAATAAAGGTAACTGAAGGTCGCATTGTACTAGTACCTTCTTGAACTTGCTGACAGCTGCTCCAGCTTGTTCCATTCAACATTTTATTTCTACGGTTTGTTATTCTATCACGAATGAGTTGTTCAATTCCCAAACCGTAATAGAAAGTTCTTACTTACATTTGCCAGATCTTTAAGTCCGACTTGCCATTGGTATAAGTTCTGAGCTATCGGTAGTGCGAATATCGATAGTCGCACCAGTAAATGAATGATTCGTAACGCAATTTGCGTTACGTTGTTGGTAGATCTACCAAAAACAATGCAAATTGCGTGACGAGTCTTCCCTTCACTGATGTATAATGCAGCTCTTACTCTCTATATTCCAGACCTACTTTTAAGTAGGAACACACTAGAACAAGTTTTGGCTGCCAGTGGTGGAAAATAGCTGAAGACACACACATTTTCACTCTACTGTACCATTAGGCGAAAAATGTCAAACAAATATTTGGTTGCTTTTTTGAAATTAATACAAAACCATCGTTTGGGAGCTAAATAATATTTCTTGTGAAAATCCAGTCCATAAATGCATAATACGCTATTTTAGATGTGCACTTGGAACTTGAGGAGCGCCTTGCCAAATTCATGGGAACTGAGGAGGCTGTGGTTTATTCATATGGTTTTTCAACGATCGCTAGCGCAATCCCCGCCTATTCTAAAAAGGCAGATGTTATTTTTGTGTAAGTGCATTCGTTACATGTGCTTGGAAATAGTTCAAGATTTCTAATTGTAGTGACGAAGCAGTCAATTTCTCAATACAAAAAGGATTGGATGCTTCGAGAAGTAAAATCTATTATTTCAAACACAATGACATGGCTGATCTAGAGCGTTTACTCATTGAACAACAGAAAAGGGATGAAAAGGTAAGTGATATTGATGAGTAATCATAATATTCGGCGAACATGCTTATCAGTATTTGCTGACTTCTAACTAACATGGATTATTTATATTATCTGGTGTGTCAGTACGTGTTGAAAAATAATCAATGTTTATTTTACTGGTTATGATGAGCTATGACGTAACAAAATCTAATTAATTTATCTATGTAGGTACCGCCTTCTGCTATGACTGGTTATGCGAAAACCAGCTAATCCTATCAACTGTTGTAGAACACATAATTAATGCTCTAAGCGGTAGAATAAACTCAACTCGAATGAAACTTCTAAAATAGGAAACAGTTTAGTTGTGGCTCAGTAAATAGGACAAATTTTTTAATTTTAATATTGCTCATGATAACACGATTAATAAGAATTGAATGCATTGGAATACAGGGTGCGGAGGCTATTTGATGACATGTATTTGTTTAGTCGCCGAGTTGATCGCTTTGATAGCATACGTTTAAGTTTTTCCCGCGTACATTGTTAGATAAATACCTAACACAAGAAACGAAAAGGCAAACCTTGAATGTTACCAAATTTGCAGACCTCAGCGATATCGAAATATCGCTCTTTTTCCCACCAGGACTTCTAGTGAAAGCTGCCAGATACATCGTGGAGCTAGAGGCAGTTGTTAAGGCCTGAATAGACAGAAGGAAGATAATATAATACATGTTCCAATAAATTGCTCCCCAAAGGGGAATACCCTTATATTGTTTCAGAGCACGGGCGTTTGGAAAAATGGAGAAGAGGAACAGAGGAGATGCCTGTGAACATTGGCTTTAAATGTTTGAGGGTTGTAGTGATGGGGAAATACAGAGCCTGGTAGATCATTGCACATTCCTGTATTTGACAATACAACCGAAATTGGGCTTAAGGGTGAACTGATGTGCATTCGAAGCATGACGCGTGTTGCGGGTGAAATTTTGAAGGGTTAAATGCAACTGACTATTTCGCTGGAGTATTTTTTATAAAAAAAAAAAAAACGATGAAATAGGGAAAGACACGAGACATTTCTCCGATGTTCAAGTGAATTTATGGAGTTCACAATGTCTCTATCAGACCTTAATTCGGTGGATTGCTTTGTGTGGGATGTGGTTGAATATAAAACGAACAAACATTCCCACAATACCATTCCACCTCTAAAGGATGCCATTGTCTGAGTGATTGCTAACATCAGCAAGCACTATTTAATTCTGACATGCTCACTTTTCCGGTGGCTAAATCTTAGGATCGGATAAAATGTTTTCTTCTCTGTGCAATTTTTCAACAATGTTCCATTCTGTAGTTCGTTTAAAAGAATGACTTGTGGCTTTGTTGATTTGTTGACATGGTTATTGATTATGTTAAAAAAAAAAATATAAAAACATAAAAATTATCCAACTATCGTCGCAAGTTTGTATAGTTAACACAAGCGTTAGCCAATTCGGCTACGATTTTGTACTGTTTACTCGGCTTGTCTAGAAGGAACGTTCAGAATTGTATTTCATACATTGGACGCGTACGTATTCAAAGTCCCTAGTTAGGCATACTTAGGGAATTTTCTTCCAATTAGTCGATTGACACACGTGGCCACCTAATAATTTCCCCTTCGCTTTGGTGTAAAAAATCCTACTTGATTTATAGAAACCAGCTGATTAATTATGATTTCTTCAGTTATCTCGTTTCGTATTTACTTGACACCAACGGTGCTTGCTGTACGCAAGTTTATGAAGAAAGAAATTAGGCATGCTACTCGTAATTGATAACACAAGTTATCCTCGTGTTCGTCCTGGTTCTAGCTAGACGACGCTACGTGCCATACAAGCCGTCCAACAATCGATCTTTTGCGCCCTAACGCAGAGCTGCAATTTGACGCCGTTGGACTTTTATTTTGTGCGTTAAAGATCGATGTTATGTTGACAATCCAGAAAAGATTCAGGCACTTAAGCACAATATTGATCGAGCTATTCGGGAAATAGGGCTCCGAACCATCAAAAATATACTGCAAAATTGGGTTGACAGGATAGGTTACTGCCAAGCCAGCCGCGGAAGGTATTTAAATTAAATTATTTTCCATAAATAATCGGAAAGTGTACTTTCTTTAAAAAGCAAAAAACTTTGAAAAATCTTAAATGGATTTTTTTTTATAGCAATCTAAAAAAAACAACAGATGCCCACCCTTTAGGTAGACAAACTTAACTAGGGCCTTGGGATCTGAACACATACAAAATCAAGCCACCGATTTCAGTAAATCGTTCTTCTAAAATTTGTCTGTCCTCATTGTATCATGATTATCATCCAAATCACGTAATATTTGTTCATGACCCATTTTCTATATGTGGCCGTAAAATAGAGTAGCTTAAGTCGATTTAAGTTAAAAGTCAGTTAGTGGTACCATAATGTTCCCAAATAAGAAGTTTAGTTCAATATCTATAACGGTTGCCCAGTTATATACACAAGCTATAGTTATACTCGTAGATAGCGAAAGAACACCATACATTTTTACATGAGTGAAAACTGAACTTTCCTCCTGAAAAATGTTAAAAATTGACATAAGCTGCACTCGGAAAAATCTACACTATATTGCACTGTCACTCGACGCGAGTTTACAAATAGGTCTCCTGGTTCTGACCGGACTGAGAAAGAGAAATGAATAAAATCTAAATGTCTCTAACCAATACATACAATTCTTATTTCTTAATTGCATTAAAAGGGCTACCCATAACACTTAAGTTAATATTAATAAAAAAAACAGTGCCTATACTAAGTATCAGTGCGGCGGTCATTTACAATTAACACGCTTATAATTTTTCAGAATGCAAATAAGGCTGCTAAGACCCGCCGTTTTCTGGTCGCCGAAGGAATATACATGAATACCGGAGAAATTTGTCCTCTACCTGAGCTTGTCGCTTTACGTTCAAAGTATAAACTTCGTTTGTTTCTTGACGAAAGTATTTCATTTGGAACTTTGGGAAAAACTGGTCACGGTCTCACAGAACATTTCAATATTGATGTAAGTATTTGAAGTCGGTTACTCAAACATTTTGAAGTTAAATAAATATATATAACAGCGGCTCGAGGTGGATCTAATTTCTGCTGGAATGGAATGGGCGGTTGCATCAATCGGAGGATTTTGTGTTGGTTCATCATTTATTGTAGAGCATCAGCGTCTGTCCGGCTTAGGCTATTGCTTTTCTGCCTCATTGCCTCCTCTCTTGACACAAGCGGCTATAAGTGCACTTGACCGTTTCGAAAATGAACCAGAAATTTTCAATCAACTGGAAAACATCACACGTACCATGCATTCCAAATTAAGTAAATTCTCTAGGTTGACGTTGCGAGGAAATGAGATCTCCCCCGTAAAACATTTATATTTGACGGATCGTAAGGGTAATGAAGAGGAACAGAAACTACTTGCTGCGATTGCCGACAAGGTAAACACTTTATTCATATTTTCCACACTGATTTTGAGTTACTGTTGCGTATTTCAGTGCATAGAAAACAACATTGCTGTAGTTGAAGCACATTACTTGGAAACCATGGAGAAGTTCCCTCCTAGGCCGAGCATACGCATAGCAGCTAATAGACTTTTGACGGAAAAAGAATTAGATGAAGCTTATGAGGTTATAGAAAAAGTTTCCAAAGAGATTTTAGGGTAGTTCAAATTAATTGAAGACCAATTTTTTTCATAGTACTTTAAATAATTCTCTCAAAGTATTTATTAACATTTGTCCGTATTTTTTTTTCTATTCTACACTAATGGTTTCGTTGAAAAACTATAAAGTTTTGTTGCACAATCTTTATGAAGGCTTTGTTTAATTTATTCGTCGGTGATAATAGCTTTACTGTGGAATAAATATAAATGTATATAATGTAATATAGATGAGGGGTATAGTCTCAAAACGCGTTATGTTCAATTAAAAAAAAAAACACATACCAACAAACCTATTTAAAACCATTTTTGAGCCGTAATTCACTCACTCAGAACAACAATCAAAATGCTCCATTTTTTTGTGTACCATTATTGTAATTGTCTTCCACCACAACATATCCAAAGTCCGAAACGATCCGACTTGTGCTACGTCCATGAAAATTCAACACATTCGGACAGCAAGAAAAGCCTGGAACTTGTTCAACAAGTGCAACATCGTATTTACCAGGACCCTGCAACGTCGATGAGGTCATTTGCAAAGGACCTTCAAGTGTCTGAGCGACTAAATCGGGGTGTGGTTCATGACAGCCTCCAATATAAGTTTAATGCTATGAGAAGTGGCCAGTTTAAGTCGGAGAAACGAAAAACCATCGTGTGCTCCGAGGAAGGCGTCTCCTCAACAAGTTGATTGAAGCATCTGGAAGATTCAGGCCTTCTTGAAGCTGTTATAGTTATATATATTATGGGTTATAGACGTATAAGCATTTGTGTTCCTAAGTACGAACATGTTCGTTCTTTATTCTAATTTGTCCTCAAATGGCCTTCTCACCCACCCTGTAGTTAGATTTTGAATTCGACTCGCGAATGGTAATAGGACACCCATGTTTTACACAATCAAAACACCAAGCAGCCATATTTAATAAAAAAAAATATATTTTAAGCATAATGTAATAGTTTTAATTTCATATCAACAGATATAGTATACACAATATTTATGACTTGCTCTATAATGAAACTACGTGAAGATCTATAACAGTAGACATTGGATGCGAAGGACTAAAACGACTACAACCAACTATCTCAGCGAATCCTGGCATATACAACTGCTGTTCGCGAAGGTGCATAGACCTAGAAAAAAGACAACAAATTTCAATTAGTCGTAACATTAAGCAGGAATACTACCTACCTGAATAAAACATGTTCTTCCAGCATGTCCGTCTGGGTCGGTTAGGTGTTCGCAACTTTTATCTATTCTATTCTGTCCACCAAACAGATCATCATCTGAACTTAATATCGCTTTATAGGTACCAGCCCAGTTCGTGCCAATGCGATAATCAGTAAAACTTCGTGTTGGGTGGAAGTTGAAGACAAATACTAGTCCACCTCTTTCATACGCTATTATTTTATCACCTTCATGCTTCCAGCTAACGTATCCAGGATCTGCTCGCAGCCAGCCATACTTTTCTTCTGCCCAATTCATTGCGCGGTCGAACTCGTTCAAGTATTTATATTTCAGTAGGTTATCGTCGACCAGGTTCCACTGGCGACGCGCATAGTGATACGAATCATTATTGCCAACTCGTGGAAAATCCAGCCACTCTGGGTGACCGAATTCATTTCCCATGAAGTTTAAATACGCTTCTCCGCCTAAAGAGTGTGTGATTAAACGTATCATTTTGTGCAGCGCTATACCACGGTCAATTATGATTGAGGGTTGACTGACAACTGACATGTGCGTGTACATTTCCTTGTCCATTAGCCAGAAGGCGATAGTTTTATCACCCACCAATGCTTGGTCATGTGATTCGGCGTAGGCCACTGTTTTTTCCTTCCATCGACGATTGCTGAGTGTATGGACAATGTTTCCCATTTCCCACTCATCATCGGTTTTTTCCTTAAGAAATTCGATCCACTTGTCTGGAATCGCCATTCCAAGCCGATAATCAAAACCAATACCACCTTCTGAAACCGGACGGCATAGTGTGGGCATACCGGACACATCCTAAAAATTTAAAGATTCATCAATCATTAATCAAATAATACATAAAATTTACAATCCTTTATTTAAATAAATCGATTTATCTTTTAAAAAAAAAGAGAAATAAGGAGGAGCTAGTAGTTTTTTCTTCTGGTAATTCAGTTGACAGTTTTAATTTTTTCGTGAGGCGACATTCACATGGAAGAGAATTACATAAATATGAACGAAGAAAATTAAATTCGTTAGGTCTCTCAGTATGCGTACAGTTTACTGATGTTTACCAGAACGAACCTATTCATACCAACATACATATGTATGACGGGCGGCTGATAAGTTCGCGGCCTGAGATACTCAACAACGAGTTATTACTGCGGCACTCTTTAGTAGTATAATATAAATATCACCTCGTTTCAATAATAATCTCATTTTGTTATCATCTGTGGTAGTATAAACATCACCATGTCAGCCGAAATCGGAAATTCTCGCAATTTTGAGCACCGCGCTGTGATAAAGTACCTCGTCAAAAAAGGAAAATCGGCTAAAGAAATTTTGGAAGACATGTCATCGACTCTTCAGGATTCTGGACCTTGGTATACCATGGTCAACAAATGGGCTCGCTTATTTCAACAAGGACGAGCGAGCAGTGAAGACGACCCCCGCCCAGGGGGTCCTGTGGCACTGAAGAAAACGTCGTAAAGAACCCTACAGCCCAGACTTGGTCCCGAGCGACTTTTTCCTTTTTTCAATTTTTGAAAAAGGAGTTACGAGGCCGGAGATTTACAGATGAGAACGAGATAAAGGCGGCCGTAGAAAGTCATTTTGAAGGCAAAGAAAAAGAATATTTGTTCGGTGGTATTAAGGTACTGTATGCCCGATGTGAGAAATGCATTTCACTCGTGGGAGATTATATTGAGAAATACAATTTTTTAATCGGGTTTGTTCTTTCACTTAATGCGTTAGGCCGCGAACTTATCTGCTGCCCCTCGTACGTCCTTGAAAACTGTAAAGTAAAAAATGCTAATAAGAAAAAAAATGTTCAATGTTTTAAATTGCCATTCAAATTTGATTTTGGTGCTAATTACGAGAAGAATAAAACATAATCCACACGTAGTTGATGACTTAAACGACAAAGGCCCTCTAGACGACTACGCAATACTAAATCGTCGCAGTCGTCAAAAGCCACTGTGACATCGGCAGTAACGACAGATGTTTACTACTTAAATACTAGATTTTTTTAGGTGGTAAAACCTAGGCTTTTTCGGGCTCGGTAAGGTATTGACACATATCAGCAAAGGGGGGAGCATATTTATCATATTACCTCTAAGTACACTAAAGTGAGCAACAAAGCACCCAAACTTGTTATTCTTATTCGGTATTAAAAATAGCAAAGACAGTGGAATCTCTTTATAACTAAATCGCACTCGCCATCAAAATAATCTCGATTTTGGCGGAAAAAATCGTTATATAGAGAGATAAACAAACATTTTCACATGTGATGGTACCAGTATAGCGCCAGTTGAAATTTCGCACCAGAAAAAGTCTAATTTTGATGTTTTTTTTTCCACAGAAAAAGAATTCATCTCGGCAGTTTCATTTAATTATTTCTTAACTATCCAATTTTTATTTTTTAGCACACGATTTCCCTCCGAAAAACATCACAATCAGATTTTCTTTGAAAAGTTAGAAGTCTTCCGGCTTCTTTAATCAATGCACGCAAAGATCAAATTGCAGTAAAGGTTTACACATGCATTTTATTCTTACTGGTGCGCCAATAAGCACTGGCGCTAGAAAATCATTTGCAAACCCACCTTAAAACTATTGCCACTGGAAGATTTTTGGTATAAGAAACTTCGTCATAATGAGGTTTTACTGTTGCACATTTTTCGACCCACAGTAGGTATGCGTCCGATATAACTTACCTCGGCAATTGTTATTGCTTCCTTGTTTTGTTCATGCAACATATGATTTGCCAAAGCCAAATATACTAATGCATCCGTATCCACATTTAATCCAAAGTATTCGCTGTAGTCACCACTAAATCCTGTACCTATACCCCGTGAGTGATACAACATTGAGGTAACTCCGTCAAACCTGGAAGAACAATTTCAATGCAAAATCTATTTTGCTTCACGTGTAGGTACTCAGTTTATTACCTGTATCCATCGAAATTGTACTCATCGTGCCACCATCTTAAATTTGATAATAAGAATCGCAACACTTCATACTCCATATAGTTGAATAGACGACTGTCCCACAATGCGTGTTCACCTCTCGCTCCATCGTGGAAGAAACAACTGTTTGTACCATCGAACTGATTTAATCCATCCTGGACATTTTTACTTGCATGTGAGTGGACAACATCCAACAACACATACAAACCATGAGCGTGAGCAATATCAATCATTTTCTTGAGATCATTTGGAGTACCATAGCGACTAGAGGCAGCAAAAAAACTCGTCACCTGATAACCAAAACTGGCGTAATATGCATGCTCCATAATGGCCATCAGTTGGATAGCGTTGTATCCTTGTTTCTTTATTCTTGGAATGATGTTCTCAGCAAAATTCTGATAGCTGCCGACTTTCGGTTCTTGTGATGCAATGCCAACATGGCATTCGTAAATACGAAGCGATTTAGGACTTTGGGGTCGAGGATGAGAGAATTTATGAATCTAAAAACATGCCTTTAGTTTTCCAAATTTATTTATTTATTTTTTATAACCTACCTCGTTCTTAGGTGGATTCCAAACATACTGTTTGTAGTTGACTCCCTGATTAGCCTCTTTAGGTGGTTGTTTTACGTATACCGCCCATGGTGAAAGTCGGTCAAGGAGTTGTCCAGACTGGTTCCGAATAATGACTTTAATTTCGGATAGATGTTTGATCGGCGCCGAACCATCTGGATTGGCTGGTATATGTAATTCCCATTTGCCGAACTCCAGCCTTTTGAAAGGTGTAGCCTCCCATTGCCAGTTATCTGCGGACGGATACACAAATATATACTTCAGAAATGTTAAAAAGTAAAAATGAAAATAAATTACTAAAATCTCCGGTTAAATAGACATTGTTGGCTCCTGGTGCCCATTCTCTAGCTATGACAGAATTATCAGGTTGAAAGTGTAGCCCGTAGTATTGATAGCCCTGAGAAAATGTATCCATACCGCCTTCCAGATTGTCGATTTTATGTAGCCACTCTTTGAGCACTCCATGTCTGCCAAAGAAAAATTAAAAGCTATTTTAAAAAAAAAAAGTTTTGTTTTACTATTATATATTATCATCTTCATAAAAAGAGCTTTCAACTCAAGCAGAACACAGTTAAGAGTGATGGTGCGACTTTTAACAGAGCACATCAATCTCAATAAACAATCGTTCAGACTCCGGCTAGCTGATATAACAATTTGTGCCAATTGTGAGGAGGAGGAGGAAGATATCTCTGCCACTGCCCTGCAACAGCTAGGTTAAGACTGAAGATACTGGGATCCTCAAGGATACCGGCTGTAATACACCTCAGTAAGAAAGGAATCGGTGATATGTTGGAGTTTTCTAGACGAACAAGACGATTTCCTGATCACTATATGACATAGTCTCCTTTTGATACTCCCCATGATACCAATACTTAAATCCCGTCTCAATACATAATTCCCACATCATAGCACTATTCCTACAGTTCGACAGACGAGGGGAACACCAATGGAGGCCTAACTGAAGAGCATAAGCTCACTCTCTAAAACCAACCAAACATCATCTTCACAAGTTATACGTATAAATTTAAATAAAGAAGAGATTACGATTACTGAAACCCCTTGTCTTGAATATGCAGGTTTGTAGTATCGAGTCCACTTTTAGTGTTCTGAACGAGAATGGTAAAACAAAATACTGATGGACACAACACGGTGTCTGTCACTCTGTCCGTCAGCATATAACACGCTTGTAATTTTTGAAGCCTTTTGACCTAGAGAGCTGCAATTTTGAAAACCGAACCGAAATAATAATAATAATAAAACAGTGTATTTGTACATAAAGAACAATTTTTTTCCCTGCGGTCAGATTAACGTGATTGTCCCGGGCTAAATTCCAATTGAAGGTCACACCGAGGTTTTTGACTGATTCAACATACTCAATAGGGGCATTGTTAATAATGATGAATGGAAAGTAAGACAGATCTAAGAGCGTACAATGATTTTTTAGGATTTAAAAGAAGACCATTGCTGTTTGACCATTTCGCTATTTCTCCAAGATCATTACGAGTATTAATGCAAATCGCAGCGTGCTCTATTAAACCCAGGGGACAGTTTAAAACAAGCTGAACATCATCAGTTATTGAACAGTTTTTAACATGAGTCGGAAATTCGTTAATATACAGGGAGTAAAGTTAGGGTCCTAATATAGATACCTGTGCCACGCCTCTGAAATTAGGGAGAAAGTCCAACAAAGTGTCGATTATTTTTACAGCTTACTTTCTGTTTGTTAGGCAGGAGGATATTAACTTTACAGCACAGGGCGAAAAGTTGTAAGTCTTGATAGCTTTTGGCATAAAATAGCATGGTTAACCATGTCGAACGCTTTAGAGAAGTCTAATAGGACTAGAACGACACATTTCTTCCATCCAGTGCACACAGTATATCTTCAGAAACACTTATAACAGCAGTGGTACAGGTATGTTTTTGTCGAAAACCTGACTGTTTGGAAAACAGAACACACTAATTTGTTTGACCGCAATCAAAAGTAAAAACATAGGTTTTAAGCATGTTATTTTGCAGAAGGTGTTGAATTTTATTTATCTCGAAGAAAACAACAGGTAGGTAATTTTCATTCGTAACTCTATATTGTTAAAGCTTTATTTAAAAAAAATATTTACATGTTTTTACTTATTTCCTACCTTAAATGCTTGTGCTTGTGCGAAAGTGGGGATATATGTCCCGCATTATTGTTATTGAGATCCCATTACCAGGCAATTGATACATTTTTCCAAAAAAAAAAGATAACGACCATGACTGGAAAATGATAACTGAACATGCGAACAGCAATGATTGGACTTCTCAAAGGAACAAATAAATGCACAGGAAGTAGGAAAACAAATGCTATTCACAACTTATAGGAGATGGAATGAAATGATGTAAGAGAAATATGTATCTCCTTAATTGTTCACACATTCAACATTTCCAAGTTTTCTATCTTAAACTTTTTTTTTTTTTGGTTTCTGGATTATAGCGCCATCTGCTGGATTCATGTTATTTTGACACTGACAGTTCCTTCGCGCTCAAAAAATTAGCAGCAACACAGTATCATATCTCCGCGGAACGAAAAAAATCGATTTATACTTGAACAACGCTGGGAAATATTGAAAACTTATTTTCAAAGTGAGTGCTGCGTTGCCGAATCAGTGCGAATTTTGAGAAATAACCGTTCTTGCTGAGCACAAGTTTGTGAAGAAAGTTCGTGAGACTGGCATTCTAACTGATTACCAAAAACTGAACAAATAAACTTGGATGATCTCTGGTTCTAGCAAGATGGCGCTACGTACCATACAAACCATCCAACAATCGATGTTTTCCGCACTAAGTTCAATAATCGTGTAATCATTTTTTAAAAGAAACCAACAGATGGCCCACCCTTTATTTAGCTTAGCAAGTTTAGAAGTTTTCTACCCTGGCATTAGCAGATTCCATGAAAATAATCTGGCAACACTGATCATGCCACCGAGTTGTTTATTAAAGAGAGCAAGAGAGTATCGGGGATACCATTTTTAGCACCTGATTGCGTAATCTATTTATTCTTGCCCCTGACCTATGCTGCATGACTCATTGTTTGTCGAACATGTGGGTGATGTGTGTAAGGCTTTGTTTGTAGTGCATATAAGGATAGGAACAAATAACCGGTTAATTAGTAGCGGTTATTTCATTTTGACTCGATTTAACCGGACCCGGTTTCTAAATTAACCGGTTAACTTATAACCGATTCAATAACTGCCCATCACTATCAACGACTATGTGTCATATATATGTGTAGGTATTTTGTGCGAATTATTGCTCCAATTTCAAAAAAATGTTAAGCCTTCGCGCCATATTAAAATAAAATCAATATTTGCACTCAATTAAGGTGCATATCTCCTATGTAACTAACAAAGATCTATGACGTGCAGCTCCTTTGAAATAGTTCACATCATGTCTTGAAGTTCGTTAAGCGAATTGCTACGTTCTGAAAGGTGTTTTTGAAGGCAATCGTACAAATTCGAAACGATACTAGAACATTACAACAGCGACTAGGAATGAACTAATTGAGAGAAGAACCTAATTATCGTGCATTAAAAGTCAAACAACTTTCTTTCTACTTTAATTCGCATTCAATTCAGAACAGCGTCATAACATTTTCTCACCAAGCATATGCGTACAAAGTATGACATTGACCTTCAATTGCCGGTATCAAGGCCAAAAAACCGCCTTATTTAACAAAAACAAATCGACACTTTCACTGATTTCTAATCTGAAGTAGATTCTGAGTCACCAAACATAAGTGTTAGTCCCTTTTTCCAGGTGAGAATCAATTAAACGTAAATTTCACGTTAACCCAATCCTTATTGAAATAACCTTCAACTGACATTGTAAACCTTGACGAAATTTTTTTTTTCTTTTCATCTTTATTAAATTACGACTGTCTACAATTTCTTATCACGCCGAACACTTCTGACCGGAATAATTTATTTCTCATAAGCACCCACAATTCAAAACATATACCTTCTGCGGATTTCCCTTTCGAATGGCTTCAGATAGGAATCCAGTGCTAAGAGATTCCCAATGTCTTTGACTTCCACTTTCATCGGATCCATAGTTTTTAGATTAAACTGTGCAAAGTACTGAAAATAACAAAGTTATGTGACTAATGACGACAATAAAATTTTAGAGACCGATCACTTTTATGCCGTGTGAATCGCACAATACTTCCGTAATAACAAAACTCTGTTTCACAAGCGGCACCTATGAAAGAGTTCCATCGACTAAGAAACCGTGGGGTGAAACGGTGGTGACTGCTATATGTCCGAGTGCGGGAGAATCTTTATTTAGACCAAATCGAATGCACGCGGTGACGAGAAGCAGATGATGCTAATCTATTTGTGCTCTTACAGCATGGTCAGTTTATTTATGTATGTACATATGTTTATTTATTACTGATAACACAATCAGTGCATCAAGCGTATTTAAAATTCCAATAATAAGCTTAATTAGTTGGACAGTTGATAACAGTTAGGCGGTGGCCAATTAGTTGTTGCATATAATTACATATTTTAGTAAGATTGACATGAAACAAATTACATTAGTTTCTCCTGCTATAGATTGAATTTTAAAAGAAGACCCTCAAATTTGTTTATAAAAAAAAAAAACCACGAACAGCTGAGAGGACGTGGGAAAAGAATGAAATGTCGATGTATAGGGTGATTCAATTGGTTCGGTTTTATTCACCTATGTAGTGGCGCTGTTACATTATGACACGCTGTTACGTATGTCAATTATATTTCTGGGTGGTAAACAAAAATTGTTAATCGCTATTAAGGTGTCAATTCAATGGCTAAATTTGTACGTTTAGGTGGGGGTTAAATGACGATTTAATTTTGGGGTAATTGGTTTAAAATTTGTAGCGTGGTGAATATTTGAAGCGACAGCGCATTCTGAACGAATATTCGAAAACTGGCGAGGTGAATATTTTTTCCCGTAGGGGTGGCGGTTGTTTGTCTTCTTAAATAATTAAACAATTCTTAGGAAAATACGATTTTTGTAATTACAAGGAAATATGTTGATATATAGAGCGGTTTTAGCTATACAATGCTACTATGTCCAAGTATGGAGATATACAGGGATATTAATTTTGTGCCATTATATATGGAATACAACATCGTTAAATGGCCGCCACGGGAGGTTTTGTAATCTTCGAATCTTGTGACGTTATCTTCGATGGCTTTTCGGCACATTTCTGGATCTATTGCGGCCGTAACTTCACGGAAGTTGATTTTAAATGCTTTAAGGTTTAGAAATTGTCTTATAGACACGATCTTTAGCATAAACCCACAAAAAGAAATACAACGAATACACGATCAAAGGATCTTGGTGAGCAATTGATGTCGCCAAATCTCGAAATTAAACGGCTGGGGAACATTTCGTGCAATAGAGCCACGTGTGTTCTGGGGCACGTCCTGTTGGAACCACATGTCGCTCATATCAATGTCTCCAATGTCCACCAAACGTGGTGGATGCAATGGTCTCAACGTTCACATTTGGATTCCCAGAGCCCCAAATTCTGCAATTTTGTTTATTTTCGTAGCTGCCGATCGAGAAATGGTCCTCATCGCTGAAGTAGATTTTGCTCGAAAATTCGGCGTCAACTTACAAATGCACAAATATTACAGAACTGTTATTTTTGTAGTAAGATACAACTATTTTAATACATTGAGTTGTGGTAAAGAATCAAAGCAGGGATGTGAAATCTCAATCTCTAAATGAATAGCCCTTTACTGAGGAGGTGGATAAACTGCAACTATTTTTCCGGAAAAAATTATTTGAACTCCCTGATTTTACGTCAAGCTGTCAAGCGTCTGCGCTTGAAACTGGATTCAAAAATGGATATCTTTATACACTGGATCTACACTCGAGATATATATAAAACCCTTTTTGAATACGGATCTGATAAACTACCCCACAAACTATCGAATAAAATGTTAAACAAAAAACTGTTTTGGGCCAAAGATCTAAAGCAGCTAGATGAAGAGTATGGACTGAGGTGGGAAGCTGTAAACCTTCAGCAAAGTGAATGGACTATGCAATTAGTTTTTGGGATTAACATTATTGTGTTTTTTATGAATCGTGGCACTATTACAGTGATCAAAATGTAACCGCAGGGATGTTAGAATATGGACCCTCTTCCTAGCGATAACCTGAAAAGACTGGTCGCAAAAACTGAAAGGCACAAAGTTGAACTCATAGTTGGTTGTGACGCAAACGCTCACCACATTGCATTGAGCAGTGTTGATATAAACGAAAAAGGTTAGTTTCTTTCCGATTGCATTTTGAAGACAAACCTCAGTTTGTGCAACATTGGAAAAGAAACTACATTCATAACCAAAAATCGAAAAGGAGTTCTCGATATTACTCTCAGGTGGCTAAAAACTGGAAAGTATCAGGTGAGCACTTTTTTTCTGATCACCGTTACCTTCAATTTAGTCTTGATGATAATACTCCTAACCCACTAGTTTACAGAAATTTTCGCAAAACCATTTAGCTCAAATACAGGGAAACAATAAAGAAATTGGTTACTTCTGATACTCTATGGCCTCCTCGTAATACTCAAGAGCTTGAATGTATAGTTAAGAATCTTACTTTAGCCCTCAATAAAATCATGTCTTCTTCCAGCCCTCTTATTTGCTTTCAGAATTGGGACCTCTCAGAAACTATTGTAGAAAAGTTTTTAACAATGTCAAAAGCACTAGGGATGCGACGGACTGGGACTCGTATAGAGAATCCCTAAAGATATATAAAAAAGAATTGAGATAAGTCGAATGAAAATCTTCTGAAAATCCTACAATGCCCAGCTGTTCAATAAAAAACGGATGGTACTTGGACCATTTCCAGTAAAAATACGTTAAATACTAATACTACTAGTAAAGAAATTCACTGTAAGACTTTTCTCTTACAAAAAAGTTATTGGAAACAAATGTGGTTTACCAAGAACAGCTCACGGGCTCTATATCTCGGTCATTAGACCGACCCTCAGTACAACAGTCAGCTTGATTGTACATTGAATAACTCCAATATCTTTCCTAAAAACATTGACTACATCATACAAAGGTTAAATTTTAACACAAACTTCCAAGTCACCATTTCTTCCAGGTCATTCTAAAAGGAAGATGTATTTCTAGAAAACAAGTCGATACATTACTACACCGACCGAAAAGCCCTTCTTCCATCTCCCAGATCATTGTAGCGTATTCTAGGCGGACATAATGGCAATGAAATAATTTTTATCCAGGCTAAAGAAACATGTTAAATCATTAGTAGATATCCGCATTTTTTCAGACACCCAAGCAGCAATTAAGACCTTAGAACCGTTTTCTCTAAACTCAATAGCAGCTCTAAATTGCCGATTGTTTTTTTATAGAGATGGTGGAGCAGTTCAAAATTCACCTTTGTTGGGTGTCGAGGCATAAGGGCATTCCAGGGAATTGTAAGACCAACGAACTTGCCAGACAACGATATCCATTCTACCAAATAAAGCTATAGTATACCGATCGCTACGTATAAACTCAAATTAAAGCTGGATGCTATTGAAGGAAGGAATCTTAGATGGACAAGTAATACAACCAGTCTAAAGACAAAACGGATTTGGCTTAAGATCTGAAATAATAAATACACGATCACGCTGTAATTGTTGTCATCACTATGCACTGTTTTATAGGCAAGCATGTAACAAGGCTTGGCGTATTTTCATATATATATTAACGGTTTCTATAGAAGCTGTATGGGCGAAGTAGAAACTATTCTTCACCTTCTTTGTATCTCCCCAGTTCTGTACTATAGAAGGTAACTTCACCTAGATGCCTTCTTCTTCAGCGACCTAAGCGATCTGATAAATGTAGACATCAGAAGTCTCCTACGCTCCATTAGAAGCTGCAATTGGTTCAACGAGTAGATAAGGGAAGATCCATGTGGTATCACAATGGACTTAGCATTGGTCTAAGTGATTAGATTAGATTAAGAAGTATGTTTTTATTTCTATACAATAGTTTTGTACTTTTCAAAATAACTTACAATAATAGATACTTCCATTTGCCGTGAGCCGAAAAAGAAAGATATTTAAATAGTTAGATGCATATAGGTACTAAGGATTTCCAGAAATTAACAAAATCAATAAAATTGGGCTAAATTAATTTTGTATATTGATAATGCGTGTTATTAGAAGGATGCATTATTTATTTGTATAGGTATATGCAGACGGTTCTTAGGTAACTATACAGAACATTCCAATCTTGACCATTCAGGATTTAAATGCCCTCATTTTCCGAGAGCGTATGTATTCCCCATTGCGCTCGTCTTATTGTCTTTAAAATTGGACAAATTCCCATGAAGTGAATTACATCGTCTTTCAAGTGTAGGTTAAATAAAGTGCACTCTGATTTGTACACAACTCTAGTTCACCTTTGGCCTTGGTATCGTTAAAATTTTATCCAAGCCGTTGTGGTCGTAAAAGTAATTTTTCTTTTAAGGTCATGGCCTAGAATTCGATATGTAATTCTAGCTCCACTTTGCTGTGTGTTTACTCTAAATGATAGTAATTATTAGCTCTTGCAGTGTACTTTTCCAAACTTCTGCACTATACTCTGGTAGAGGGACATTATGCTGGTTGCTTAATCTGGACCATTCATTGAAGAATTGCTATTTTCAGTGAATTAAGTGCTTTGTAACAATATGTGGCAGGTGGTAGCTGGGAAGGCCCATTACTTTCAAAATATAAAAAAAGTGCAGTCTAAGCGTGAAGATCTACAAAAGAGGTAATCCAGGTAGTTTGGCGTTATTTCTGGTAAAGGAAACATTTACTTCAAAAGTATCTGAGCAATTTCTACACATCTTCATACTACCTGATATGATGGACCGTATGGTGACTTAAAAGATTTTAAGCTTAGCGCTTGGAAGACACTTCCAGTTGCAATTTATTTCCCTTTTAGCTTATTTGTGTTTTTCATCATCAGATGATTTTTAAATGATAATTGAGGTGTTATAATAACCTCCAACTACTCCAAATGGTCCTTCACAACTTCCTCCCTAGAGTACCGCCTACATTCACTTCGGAACAACTTTATTTTAGATTTGCTTGTATTGACTTTGGGGTTCCACAGCACGCAGTATTGATGCAGCCTGTTTATCGTCATTTGCATAGTTATTGGGGATTCCGCTAAGATAAGAACGTCGTCCGCGTAAAGAAGGATGAGTTGTGAGGTCATCTAAGTATATATAAAAAAGAAGGGGACTCATTAGTCAACACTGCTTAACTTCCATATGTGACTCAAACCAATTGGACATCTTTTGTTCCTTCCCACATCAAAGTCCTATTTTCCTTATAAAGGTTTTGAATTAATTTTCTACATTACTCAGCCTATAGAGTAGAGCCTTTCTGTCAATGCTGTCGAAGGCTACCTTAAAGTCCACGAAGAACGCGCAGTGCTTTTTTTCCTTTCTTAAGGCAGGACTCAGCGATATTATCCACTGTTGAATCCCGCTTGGAACACGCTCAGCGGATCATTTTCACACATATTTTCTGAATATTTTCGCTATTGAGTTCAGGCTATAATTATCCTTCGCGTCTCTTTTCTTAAATAAATTTCACCCGAGTCAAGAATATGGTTGTATGCTAGTGTCTGCTTTCCAGGAATTCGCTGGTACCACATTTGAAAAATTCTCCTGGAATTTTATTCTGGGTGCACCTGTGCAGTAACAGTTCGACTGTTGTGTAAGGTATTGCATAATTCATCTGGATTGTACTACATTGCTCAATATGATCGACGAGAATCGAGGTTTCAATTTCGTCTAAGTGTGTCAGCCTCTTAACTGGCAGACACTTCAACCTAACCTTACGGTCTATGAATATCAGTTCATTAATTTTTGTACATCCAATTCATGGCAGTGAAAATGCACCTCATTTTCTTATTTCCGATGAAAATGCCGCTGTAATCGTACCCTTAAAATGCCAGTGGTGTATTTGGCCCTATTTTTCGGAATAAAAATCCAACAAAACGAAACGTCAAAATCATACAAACTTGTCCGCTGTCAAATTCCCCCACTCTATCGAGCGGCATCTGGCGATTGTTTTGATTTTTTCTTACCTATATTTTCCGAATTTTGCTAGTCGCCTAGCTCAGTCGATCGGTGCGAGCGAGGAAGCTTCATCAAATAGGGGTTCAAGAACACGAAGGTTCCAGGGGAAACGGAAAACTACAAAAAAAAAAGTTTATCTTTCCTAGTGCATATTTTATTTCGGGGTTTTTTTTTTTTTTGAGTGTGAAACGTAAACGAATTGATTACGAATTTTGCCGATATGGCCAGCCTAATAAGACTACCATCGATTTTGGCCAAGAATGCGGCGGCAATGGTAATATATTTCTATTTGTATTGGTTTTTATTTATTTTTGTTTTAAATTGCTTATCGAAATAATGAGAATATCATGGAGGAGGTGTGACTTGCAAGCGCTGTACTACTGCTGTGGGCTATCGGTTGCACAACTCGTGGAATCAGTGCTGGGGGTTTGTTGGCTAAAATTTTCTGTGTCGTAGTCGTCGTCACTTTTGTTATGTAATTGTCATGAGGAAGAGAATGGTTAGAATTTTTTTAGTTTTTTAATTGGATTTTCCCTCTAAAAATCATTTAGCTGTCACTAAGATATATTCTCCAATAGGAGCCCATCGTTTTGGGGGCATGTCGTGGGATTGTCACTATTGTTTGGCTAAGGAAAAGAATTTGAATGCTTAATAGAGTGGAAATAGGTTAGGGGAATTTCATCAGGATACTGATTAGAGACTAACTGCGCTAATTATTAGATAAATTGATGCGAATACGTAGTTATTTCACAATTTTGTTTAATATACAAATGTCTAGTTAGCTAATATTTCGTCTGTTGTATTGGTAGCGTTTGTACGGTTTTGGATGAAAGCATTGAAACCTGTTTGCGTTGCTGACTTTAAGCTAAAATCTGAATATGTAGGTACCTGCTATAGACACCACCCTGTCTCTGTTATTATTTTTAAGCAATAGATGCGAACGGACGAGGCGTTACATAATCCGTACGATACTTAGAACTTTCAATAGTTCTCATAAATATTATCATTAAGATAATCTGGGACCCGCCCAAAAAACTCCTTAAGGGACCTTGATGATAAGCAAATATGATTTTATTATTCCTCACATATCTACGTACCTACGTAGATATCGTTCGGAATATAAATCTCCTTAAAATTGTCTACATACGTCAAAGAACGTTTTTTTTATTTTTTTTTTTTATTGAAATTACGTTCATGCTAACATATTTTTTTTGGTATACTGAAAATCTGTTATGTCACAGTCGTTGTACATTTCTCTTCAATTTGTTAATACTATATGTATTCGCTTTTGGCAGTACAAAGATCGATAAGCTCTTCATAGCTTGTAAACAACTTCTAAAATTGGTGGGAGAATATCCTCTTGTAAAAGCATACGAAACTGGTTTGCTTAAGAAGTTAATTGATCACACAATCGTCCGTTCTAACTAGGAATTCATTTCAGTTGTAGATATACTAAGCATACAAAAGCAGCATTATCATTGCTATTAACTTCAATGGTCATGTTTTCAGTAATAATTCAGTCTGCTGGAGGCGCTAATAAGTTTGTGTCCGCTAAAAATATTTGATGACTTGATTATAATCCCCATATCTAACATAGGCTTAAGACAAATTCCCTTCATTTCTTTACCCGGCAGCAATGCACTTTAAATTCAACATTTAGTCACAGCTCTTGTTCTGATGGCTATTACTTTTCTGCTTCTGGTTATGGTTCACCTACACAGAACGAGTCATGGTCATGCCATGAACTACAACTTGGTCATTGGGTTCGCACAACATTGATTTGTGTGCATTTGAATAATGTTGAACTTGAGTTCAACGTATACTGCCGTTCATAACTTTAAGACCACCAATAAGTTCTATGGAGAGAAGTTGTTATTACAAAGAAGAGTTCACTACTCGTATATAGAAACATTTTAAATAGTATTTGAGTGATATTAGGAAACACAAATGAACAAAATAAATTATTTCTAAAAAAAACCATTAAACTTTAACTTCGTCGAAGTATCCTCCTTGAGCTTTTATAGCAGCTTTAACAAGTCCAAGGAGATCCTCTCTATCAATATTGATATTGTTTCGGTTGGAGTGGTATCTTTGCTGCCAAAAGATCCCTGGTGAAGGAGAAGATATATGGCGAACTTTTCTGTCCAATTGATCCCATAAAAGTGAAATTGGGTTCAAATCTGGCGACTGTGGCGGCCCAATCATGTTGATTTATACCCCTTTCGGTTGGAGTGGTATCTTTGCTGCCAAAAGATCCCTGGTGAAGAAGAAGATATATGGCGAACTTTTCTGTCCAATTGATCCCATAAAAGTGAAATTGGGTTCAAATCTGGCGACTGTGGCGGCCCAATCATGTTGATTTATACCCCTTTCTCTTTCATCCGTTGTAGAAAGCTTAAACACAACTTTGAGGTATGCTTAGGGTCATTATATTGTTGAAAAACGAACGCTTCTGCAATCATTCGAAGACCACTTGAAATAACATTCTCATCTAGAATGGTTGTGTATCCCTCTTTGTACAAAATGCCTTCGAAGGTCGGCAAGACGGTTTGTTCTGCGGAGCGTCGAGCGAAAACTCTTCTCTTAGTGCCAAACAGATCGAACTTGAATTCATCAGTCCAAAGAACCCTTTTTCAGTCCTCGATGTTCCAATTTTGGTGAGCTTTAACCCACTCTAGTCGTTTTTTTTTTTTTTTTTTTTCATACTTTGCGCTGGAAGTAACGATTTTTTTTTTGGCAAAACGTTCGTCATCTTCCTTGTTAGTGTTAGTTTTTCTTGGACGCTCACTGATCGGTCTGGTATCACTGCTTCCTCTTTCACGAAATCGCTTGTTGGTGCAATGGACTCCAGATTTAGGAATATTGATTATGAGATATCTCTTTTGGATTTATCTATTTTATGAAGATAAATAATTTGACTTTATATTTTAATGGATATTTGCTTCGAACGACCCATTATTTATTTATTTTTTTACATTTCACTTTGAAAACTGATAGATAACTAAACAATTTATCGTGTTGTAGGCAAGATTATACCTAAAGTTGTCAAAAGTACTTCCACTATTATTAAATTGCAATTTTGTATTGCCTCAATTTTAAAAAAGTTGTTGAAAAAAATTCTGCCGATTACACCGAAGGGTTCATACGTCTTAAATGAAAGTAAAAGATGCAGGTATAATTCAATTGGGGCTAAGGTTGCTACATTTTGCCATAACTTGAGATTATTTCCTAACTGTAAATGGTTTTATAAAAAATTGAGTACAAGCAAGGAAATTGTGGTGGTCTTAAACTTATAAACGATAGTGTATGTACCTGATGTTGCATATGATGCGAGGAAATAGTCTAAGATCAGTATATGTTATATTTGTTTAGTTTAGAATTGTTTGCTGGATTCACTTAATTTACGAAATCATTTAAGCTTGACTTTGAAGTCTGTTTGATTGACAACAAATTGAATTGAAAAATAATTAATTTAACACCGTTTATAATTCTACAACGATAATCAAGTGGTATTTTATAATTATAATTTCTATATTTAGCTCATTTAGCAGTAAAGGTCTATTCACAGCTCAGCGACCGGTGAATGGACGAACTGCGAACAAATCATTTTTAATACATTTAAAGGCACATAATTGGCAACTTTACTATTCTAAAAGAGAAGGGCTTAATTTATCTATCGATTAATAGGAAAAAAGTTAAATTTGAATTAGTTTCGGCGAAGTAAAACCCGTATGACACTACATTTTTTCGCATTTTTAAATCGCTGAAAATGAAACTAGAGGAGTGCAACAAATTCACTACTGAAATTCCCCTTAGATGTGAGTGCGTACGCACTAACCTTATAAATGTGAAAATATCAAAAAAAAAAAAAAAATAAAAATTCATTAAAAATGTAACTCAAACTAAATTTTTTTTGACATTTCTGCATTAAATTCTGACATTTCAAAATTAAATTGTTTTGAATTGAAAAATGGATGAAGATTTGCTTATTTTGTGTGCTGTTAATATAAATTGTGGCACTTTCTCGATTAAATTAAACACAAATTTGTCCTCCCAATTAATTTTTGCCATCTCTCCTTTGCTGCTGTCTAATTTTGTTTGAAAACAAATTATAACAGTTTGCGTTTGTTTTTTTTTTTTTTGTTGTTTTTTCTCTTTTCCTAAAAAAAACTTGTTGTCTCTTTCATGCAAAGCTGACATTTTAACATGATTTAATGCATTCAAAATGCGAAAAAAATGTAGTGTCATACGGGCTTAATTGACAATTCGCTGATTTTTCCGCGAACAGGCGTATACTTCTTGCGAACTCTCAAATTTTATTCACATTCCACAGATGTGAAACACAATCCACATTCGCGAGAGTTTAACCTCACAATTCTTTTGTTTTGTTCTGGGAGGTAACGAATGACAAGTGAAATTCGCAGATTGCTGCGAGAAAAAAAAGTTGTTGTGAATGAAATGTCAAAATTTGCGAATATTCGCTTGTTCGTATTAGCAGGTCGCTGAACTGTTAATGGACCTTAATATACAGGGTGCGGAGGCAATTTGAGGACATGATTTTGTTCAATCGTAGTGCTGATCGCGTTGATAGCAGACGTTTAAGTTTTTCCCTGGTACAATGTCAGATAAATATCTAACACAAGACACCCAGTGATTGTTGCCATTTGTACAGATCACAGTGATCTCGAAATATCTAGTTTTCTTGAAGTCCGATCGTTCGTTCACAAGGTTCACGTCGATTTGGAGGCTTCTGGCGGCGATAGAATCAAAAATTCAACGTGTGCTCCGAAGAATGGGGCTTCTCAACAAGTTGAAGCCGCGACGACTCAGGAATGAATGGCGGTCAGTTTCCATGATCGCATATAACCAAACTTATGCCCACCTAACTCACCAGATCTTTATCGGTTGTGTGGGTTGAATATAAAACCAACAAACATCCTCACAATGCCGATTTAGCTCTAAAGGATTCCATTATCCAAGTGATGGCCAACATCAACAAGGACCATTTCATTCCGGTATGCTCACGTATAGGTTATAAAAATGCTTAGTAGTGTAAGGGGTTGATTCTCCGTTCGAAATAAAACAACACCGCACTATTTATATATATATGTATATGTATATTCAAATATAAAAAACTACTTGACTTCGCACAGAAATGAGGTCTTTCCTCTTTCATGATCGGATGAAGAATAATCCCTAATGTACAAAAATGGGAAAAGTATTTTACCACCGGTAGCTCCTTTTCTCCTCTTTTGTCTTTGTTCGTTGTAAATCTTTTCCTTCTAGAGCTTTTGCAGTGTTGCCACAGTAGCTAATTAATCAGCTACAAACCGTTTTACAAAGAACATATAAGACAGCGAATTAAATAGTTCAAATAGTCTGTACAGGTTCTAAAAATGTTTAGTAGCTGGTTAGCTAATTAATCAGCTACAAGCCGTATAGCAAAGAACATATAAGACAGCGAATTGTGATATTGGAGAATTAATCAAAGAAGAAGACATCCAGGGATAGCTCATTTGGTAGAGCGTTTCTATCACAGGAACGATCCCTGTCCTTGGCTAAATGTTGTCTTCTGTGTGCATATCCTATTAATGTTTCATTCTTTACATTATACTCAATTACAATACAACAGAAGTAATTATCGCTATCCCAGGCTGCATACCGTAATTTAAATAGTCTTAACTTGGAACGTACAATCGATCGATGTTACCTGCCTAAAACTTGTACAAGCCTCTCATGAATAAACCAGCCTTTGCGTTATTATTTTGAAATAATTCAAACTACCTTTTGTTCAGTGGAATATGTGAGCACTCGGTTAATTGATGATATATTGACATTGCCATGAAAGATATGGAAACATTAGAGCAAGCGATAAAAAAAAAGATTAGAAATCGTGCTTATAAACATTCCTTTGAACAGTAAAACACAGATAAAAAGCTCAGTTCGCCAGCTGGTAGTTATTAAAAAAAACATATGTGACGGCTATAATCCTTCTATAACGACTCTCCTTTTCTATCGAAACACATTTTTTTTATACCTTATCCCATAGGGTATATTAATTTTGATACTTGCTAACAGAGAAATAATAACGATAGACCCCCACAAATATATATATTTTCGATCAACATTGAAAGTTAAGTCGACATGGACGACATGGCTACCGTCAGTATGTCACCAGTGTTTGGGCCTTAAATTTTGAGCTAAGAAGATAAAATTTGGTATATAATCTTTTAAGAACCCGAAAGAGTACAAGTGTTAAAATTTTAAAATGCCCGTCCACAGAGACAACAAAAACCTTTTATCAATATTTTTAATAGAAACTGAAAAATATCGCCTTAACAAAATATATAGACGTATACCACGCCTACTTTTTTGAGGCGTTTTCTTAAAAAAAAACAGGACACCTAATGGAACTTGTTTTCAAGATCTCATCAGAATCCATGAACTTCGGTAAAAATTAGTTACAGTCATTTCGACTTTTTTATAGTCATATAGACCATAACATCTCTTAAAAGTAGCGGAAGTACACCATAAATAGAAAGATACGCATACCATTGGCCCTTAGGAATGAACGATTTTAATCTCTAGGTTTTCTTAAAGTCATTTCTAACTCCGAATCGTTAGTAATAAATATTCGCCTTTGAGTCGGTTTTAAATTGACATTCAATAGCACCTCAAGTGAAAAGGGGGTACGAACGTACATTGTTCGTATGTATGTATACTTAATTTTGATGTATGATGAAACGAATAATAGAGCACGGACAAATTATAGAGGAATGCGTTAAAAAGCTACACGAATACACAATTTTTAATTTGAAATTTGGATTGAGTTTTTCAATCTGTCAAAAGTCAGCTGTGCAACTTCACAGTAGCGAAAATGTCAAAATGATTCACAATAACTATTCTGAATTTGACTTCTGCTAAATCTAATTTATTGCAACGAAATTTTAAAAGCAACTCACGATCACCTAACTAACAACGACTTTAGGAGTTGCTTTTAGTATTTCTATTACTAAAGACCATTGAATTTGAATTGACAATTTGAGAACACCACACCCACATTATAAGGGATGGGTCAGAAGATGAGGGATAGAGTATCATATGATCCGCACCAGACGGATTTTTTATGTTTTTTTTAAATAATTATTTTTTTATTTTTTTTTTTTTCCTTATTTTTAATTTGCTACGCCTATTGTTCACGTCATGTGATTTTATGTTCTGCCACTCCCCGTGCGGTATTTTTTTTTTTTTTTTTTTTTTAATTTTGTACGTTTATACATTTGTTCACGTCGTGTGATTTTATGTCATGTCACCCCTTGTGGGGTATAAGGCGTCAACAATGCCTGCTCGCCATTGTGTTCGTATTGTTGCAACGCTTTTGAACTCTCTCCAACTCATGTCCAAAGTTGTCGATTTCTCACCAACTGTTTTGCACCATGACTGCTTTGGGCGTTCCCTTCTTCTGATAGATTGGGTAAGACTATTCCACTGCTTGGCATATTTTACAATGGGATTTTCTTCGTGTCGTAAAGTATGATCTATCCACTGCCTCATCAAATCGTAATGTGTATAGGATGATGGACCTCTTTAGAATTTTCCGATTTTCCTATAGCTCATCTTCCATTTTGCAATGCTACCACAGGATTTAGATTCGGGCTAGATGACAGCCAATCCATTGTAATCAATAATACTATTGTCTTAAAACCATTATTTTGAGTAAGCGGCTATTTGTTTCGTTATCCTTTTGGAACTTCCAAATTACTGACAAGTATCCCTCTGCCTGCATATGGTCGCACGGTGTTCTGAAGGATACTATATTACAGTATTGTATCCTATCTATATGTCCCTCAATTTTGTAAATTTGACCAACGCCACGCCTAGATATAACATCCTATATCATAACTCTACCGAGTATACCTTGGATTGAACTCCCTAAAATCTCGAGCGGTTAAAACATGCGTTTCCATCAGATGAAATCTTCTTTATCTTAGTTTTATCGGAAAAGAACACAATTCCAAACGCCTTTTCCGGTTTTGCTCAGTCAGTAACGGTTTTTTTCTGGCTAAGTTTTCAAAGAGTTCCTGTACGAATTTCTCTTGCTGCTGAGTGAAAATATTTTTAATTTGACGCACAATCAAAGTATCTTCTCTCTTGGGACCTTCTCAAAAGCTCAATTTTTCTTAAAATATTGGACTGCATTAAATATATTTTTTTAAAAAAAACACTTTAGTACTTTTGCTATTTCGCCATAAGACTTTCCATCTTCATGATGACCGACAATTAGGATTAGTTTTTTCTCATTGTGCAAAACTCAAAAAATAACATCAATTTAATAATTTGAAAAACGTTTTCAATTATTTAAATATCATACTTAAAGTAAAAAAGAGTTTGTAGTTCGTTTCTAATTACGTGCACGATTCACTTCACTCAATTTAGGTTGCTATAAGAAATGAATGGTACTACATATCAATTGGCATATATTTTGCCATAAGGTTGGCAGTCGTGATCACTAAAGACAAACATTTTGAATAGGATTGGGGTGAGAACACATGAGGTTTGGAAATGAGAAATGCGGCATCAAAATCGATTCTAATTATCTGCACGCAATGTAAGTACTTATGTATGCACTTTCTAGCGTGTATCTTTGTTATTTCTCTACGTTACAAACAATGCATTAATATTAGTATACTACTCTCTGGATAGGGTGTGATTATGCAATATCACTCCATTGCCGGCTACAACACTATTCTAGATTAGAAATTAAAAAAAAAACATTTTTTTTGCTTTCAATTGAAGAATAGGACATAGAGAATATGTTCTTCTCGAAAGCATCAGCACGATATCTGTAAAATTAAACGTCCGATTGACTTAGAAAACACATATTGGTCAAAAAGTCGGCGAATGGATGGGACATGGCTATAGTAAGAGTTCTAGTCGTATATTTTTTCAACTGCTTCCAATTATACTAAACATTAGCGCGTATTCAGACTATTTTAATTATTTAACCTACTACTACTAATTACTACTACCTACTAATTATTTAACTGGTAGTGTCTCTCAGATGGTGACTGTCAAGAGCTAATTATTTAAAATACTACTCACGAAGTTTAAATATTATAGTTAGCGCATACGTACAAACTGTAAAATGTCAGTCCTCAGAGATTGAAGTTCAAAATCCACAAACACATAAGAAAAAGTGTTTGTGTATATTCAACTATAGAAGAAGAAATTACCCCTATTCCAGGCTGGACGTCGTAGTTTAAATAGTCTAAATAACTTAAAACGTACAATCGGTTAATAATTGAATTTAGTCGAATATCTCTGCCTATTAAACAACTCCGTGTGTTTTAAACTGAAAGAGTTGCTCTTTAGGTTCAACCATTGTGCCACGGCGGAATGAATAAAAAGATAGGTCATTAAAATATTCCTATTCATTACCAGTTTTAAATATTTTGAATTTGCAACAATTCAATCAAACGAAAATACCTTTCGTTCGATGGAATACGTGAGCATTCGGTTAATTGATGATATATTGATATTACCATGAAAGATATGGTAACACTAGAGCGACCGATAAAAAAGATTAGAAATCGTTCTTATTAACATTCCTTTGAACAGCAAAACACAGATGATAAGCTCAATTTGTCAGCCGGTACAGTAGTACCTCGATAATGCGAACTAATGAAAACAGGGCCTGTTCACTTTTTATTTAGGGGGTTCATATTACTGGAACATTTTTTCCAAGTGAAAATTAACCGATTTGTAAAGGATGTGCCATCTGTTAGTTTCTTTTTAAAATTACTAAAAAAACAAAATTCATTCAATATTTTTCAAAGTTTTTTGCTTTTTAGTTTTTTGCATCGAATATATTGTTTATATTTTGGTACCCACAGTATCGAAAAAAGCAATCGTCCGGATGGCTTCAAATTTCGTGTGCACCTACAGTATATGTGTCGTATGCTGTAAACCAACAATTTATTGAAGATTTATCGTTTTTCATTATTTAAAAGCGAAAAAAGTACCTATACTTAAAATCTATTATTATTATTGGTGAGTAGTTAATCGCCTCTTTCACTGTGGTTTTTTGGAAAGACCTACTGTGTCAACGCATAGAGTTATAGAGTAAATTGTTTACACCAGAGGCTGTCAAGAAGTTTTTCAACTTCTCAGTGTGTAACTCTGCGAAGTTCACTGCCTAGAGCTCCCTTCCTCACGTGTATGACGACGAGGCATTCTGTGAAAATGTAAGGAGAGGTTTTTTCACTCTCTAGGCATAGTTTACAGGTAGAGTTCGGTGATAAGTTAACTACGCGGAAGTGCCTTTTCAATAGGCATCATAGTCATAGTCACTAAAGGCATCGGATACGATTCTAAGGTGGTTCCTGCTCAGATTCACATGAAACTTAGATTTTTTGTCAGATAGTGCAGGGAAAAAGTACGTGGTACATTTCTATCCTGGAATGTCCGTCCAGATCATATTCGATTTGAAAAGTGTCTGCTCCCTCGTACGGTTTTTGAAAATGCCCTTGCTTACTCCACAGAATGGTGTAGGAGCATCGAATGGGACTGAAGCACCGATCTTTGCCAGTGAGTTCTATTTTTACTCGTTTGTATGCAGGCATCCAATGTAGTATGACTAAGTTTTTCTTTGTCAATTCTAGAAGCATTTTGACAGTCTCTAAAACTAGCTACAATTTCATCGTGCCTGAGTGTAGTGCCTATAGAGCGGCTTGACTATCAGGGAAAAAGATGGTTTTGCCACGGGTGTTAGATTGCAAGTTTAAGCTTACCCACTGATTGATGGCAAATATTATTGAATATGTGCCTGGCTAGCTGAGAGATTAGCACCGGGCCACCCGCCGAATATTCCAGACCCTGATCCACTATCAATTTTGTAACATTTTATGTGAATAACGATATCTTTTTAAAAAAAGTTTATTTGATGTTCATTGAATTGAGTTTTTTATTTTGTATATTCCAATCTGTATCTGAAGACTGGAAAACTTGCATATTATGTCCTCTTCAAAAAAATGTGATAAATTAACATCCAGCAACTACTCAATGTAGCTTACATTTTTTTTCCTCCCGTATTCTGAAGAAAACATTGACAGATCTACGACCGACCATCAGACAAATTCTGGAAAAGTGCTATGAATTAAACATCACTACTCACCAACTGTTCGTTGACTTCAAAAATACGATAGAGTTAAACGAAAAAAACTATGGAGCGCACTGTAATGTCATGGTATACTACCTTAACTTATAAGATTGACTAAAATAACATTAGCATACGTCGAATGCTAAGTTAAAATCGGAGCTGACCTGTCCGACGCATTTAAGACCAAAGATGGACTAAGACAATCGGAAGGACTAAGACAGTTATTGTTTTACTTTGTCTTAGATTTTTCAGTCCGAGACTCCAAAATCGAAACCAGCGGCACTATACACATAAAATCCAATGAAATGCTTGCGTACTCAGATGATGTCGAAAGTGAATTATTTGGCAATAAGAAAGGTAGCAAATGCTATAGGGCTTCTAGTCAACGAACAAAAGACAAAGTTCCTGAGAGTTTCGAGGAATTATCAACAACAACCACGACAATACCACAACATTATTGTGTGTATTGTATTTGGGAACAGGAGTAATAGTAATAATGATAGAAACCAACGACATCTCCTCTGCGATAAAAAGACGTATTCAACTCGGGAACAGAACATATTTTGAACTTAACAAATCAATGAGGTCCAAACTTATAACAGAACTCTCAGTCAAATGCATACTTTATAAAACCTATATCCGTCTTGTGGTCACATATGGTTCCGAAACCTGGGGTCGAATTACCGCAACGATTGACTCGTCACGTAATTTGCATTGTGTTGTAGCTAAATCTACCAACAACACAATAGAAATTACGTGACGAGCAATACGTTCACGTATGCCCTGGTGCATGACAAAAGAGCAAGAACGTCAACTAGCCACTTTCGAACGTAAGATACTGCGACGCATATGTATATGGTCCTATACAGATTGAAGACATTGTAAAATTGATCAAAATTGGATGTTTACACTGAGCAGGATATGGGCCTAATTACGTGTTACGAGACGAGAGCCATGACAAACAATTTTCAGATAACGATACCCACGAATTGTAATAATTATGTGTGACGAGAGTGGTAACAATAAATGTTGTTGGAAACACGTCGATGAAAAGCAAGAATTCATGCTATTATATTTGGACCACACCTACATATCTTTGCTTTTATTAATATTGTACCAAAAACAAAAGAAAATTGCAAGAAACTGTTTGGAAATAGTGAATATTCTTTGACAAAGTTATAAATATTATACGGAACATTGTATTTTGTTGTCTAGGATTCCTTAAACGGTGTTTTTATAAAAAATGACTCAGCGAAATATCCATCAGTTCATCCTTAAGCTCAACTTCGGTCGTACTGTCAAATATAGGGATTCGTTTATAAGTCGAACGACACGAATGTGGAATGATCTACCAGGCTCTGTATTTAAAGACAACGTGCACAGGCTTCTCCTCTGTTCCTCTTCCCCATTTCCCTAAACGCCCGTGCTCTGAAAAAATATAAGGGCATTCATATTCCTTTTGGCACGCGCAAATTATATAAAAATTTTTTTTTTGTTGTCTTTCCTTGTTGTTGTTGTGTGAAGATCAATCCCATGAAAATAAACCTAATTAATGCACAAGTTCACATTTCATTTATCATAAAAAAAAAAACAACCCTCATGCAATCTCAAACGACGTCTAAGGAGGTGTGGTACAACAAAAATCATTTTCGTTGCCATAACGATATGGATGACGGAAATCGTAACACATAATCGTAATTTTGCATTTAAGATAGCTAGGTTACGAGAGTACAAGTTTAAACATTTTTGAAATCCGCTCATAAACATACATTTTTTTTTTTATATTTTCTACAATTCCTTTATACATTGTACAGGGCCACGCCCACTTTTGGGACGTTTTTCCTAAAAAAAAAATATGATTTGCTTTCTGAAAGCTATTTACGGTGATGGTTAAGTCTTATTGTAAATATTTCACCAGAATTCATTAACTTCAGTTGCAAATGGTGGCAGCTACGCCCACTTTCTTAAAAAAAAAAATTAAATATTTTTTCTGATAAAATCTCTATCGCGAATATTATTATTATTATTATTATTATTATTATTATTATTATTATTTATTAAACAGGTAATTACAAATTACAAGTTAATTTTATAAAGAGAGAGCAACAAGCTGCTGGGCTTTCGGCTCTAAACAAAAATAAATATAAACTACTTAAAGTGAAATAAATCAAAGTATAGATGTGAAATAAATTCAAGTGGCTCTATATGGTGAGACGTGTGCGGCTGATAAAATCATTGACTTTAGATATGTTAGAATGGTTTGCTATCCTGAGTATGTCGTACGCTGATTGATTTGGTTGCAGGATTTTATTAAATTCCTTGGATACCGGGCATTGGATTAGTCCGATGATGTGATCAATGTTTAAGATGTTGTTACAGGTTGGACACGTAGGAGGTGTTTCATTTTCATAAATGTATTTGTGTGTAATTATAGTGTGCCCTAGGCGCAACCTGGTAAAAGTGATGTTGGCTGCTTTCGATGTTTTTGTGGGGTAGATGGGCATGCTACCGTCGATGTTAATTTTGGAGTAGTGATGATGGTAGTTACACCAGTTTAAGGACCTTTCCTTTTTTATCTTTTGGTTGACAAGGTTTTGAAGGACTTTTTTTGAAAAAAAGTCGAAGGTGTAGAGCGGCGCTCTATAGCATAATTTTGCGGCCATGTCGACAAACTCGTTGCCTTGTATCCCACTGTGGGTTGGTACCCAAATAAGTTTTATTTTATTGGAATTCTTTATCAAGAGATCCCTGATGTTAGTTATGAGACCAGATTTATGGTTTGGATTAAGGATAGCTTTTAACACCGACAGGCTGTCTGAACATATTACCGATTTAGAGCGGAGTTTTACCAAATATTTAGTTGTCTCGAGTATGGCGATCGCTTCTGCAGTAAATATTGAAGTGTAATCTGGCAAAAGTCCGATTCTTAAAACGGTCCCGTTTTCCAAGGCGGCGGCAAAGGATGTGTTATTAGCAGATTTAGAGCCGTCAGTAAAGACTGGGTTCCACTGAGTAGGAAGATGAATTGCAGTTGAATTGAAAAGTACACAACACCTCACCCACTTTATTAGGGATGGATTAGAAGCAGAGCTTTAAAATTTGAAGTACAATTACTAGTACCAGTATCTAGTAATTTAGAGCTCCAGTTAGAGGGTAAAGGATAGGGCATCATGCAATACGTGGAGTCATTCCTCTTTTGGGGTATACAGAACTTGTTTATAATCTACAAATTTGTTTGTATTCCTTTTAAAAAATTTTACATACTCGTATGTATGTAACTTCTAAATGTTAATAAAAACAAACAAAAAGTTTGGTCAAGAAATCTTTTATACTTATTGTGCACAAAATCTCATAAAAATACCCTTTAATGCTACTATTTAAAAAAAAAAAATAAAAATAAGAAGAAATTATATTGAACATTATTATTTATGTATATATTTTTAGACGCGCGCTGCATCAGTACTGCCATCCCGTAGTCTGCACATAACACATGGTAATACTAATGCGACCAAAAAAACAGAAGGCATTTCTAAGCAGTACCCAATCATTGATCATGAATACGATGCTGTTGTAGTCGGCGCCGGTGGTGCTGGTCTACGTGCTGCTTTCGGTTTAGTTGCCGAAGGTTTTAAGACTGCAGTCGTCACAAAATTATTCCCAACGAGATCGCACACAATTGCGGCACAGGGTGGTATTAATGCCGCTATTGGTAGTATGGAACCTGACAAATGGCAATGGCATATGTACGATACGGTTAAGGGTTCCGATTGGCTTGGAGATCAGGACGCTATTCATTATATGACTCGTGAAGCTACAAAGGCTGTTATTGAACTTGAAAACTATGGCATGCCATTCTCTCGTACACCTGAGGGTAAGATCTATCAGCGTGCTTTCGGTGGTCAGAGTTTGAAGTTTGGCAAAGGTGGTCAGGCGCATAGGTGTTGTGCTGTCGCCGACAGGTAAGACTAAATTAAGGTTTATCTTATCAAGTAAAATTCATCAAATTTTTTTAGTCGATTAAAAAAGTTTTAGGATAATAATTCTTTGTATTGTTCCGAATAAATAAAGTTACATGTATTAAGTGTGACATACATAATTATACTGCTCGACACTAAAATATATACCATAATGTTTATAATGATAAATATTTGTAAAGAAGCTTATAAAAATAAATTGGCAAACTCTTATATGAGAATGCGACAAGGCCATATGATGTAAGTTTTAGCAAGTTACTGCATGTGCACCGCATGAAGTTGGGTAAAAATCATCAGTGCGATGCATTTAATTCGGTATGTCGGCTAAACTGTAAACGGTATGTGAAAACAGCGTATGAAAGATTTTTGAAGTTCAAAAAAATCTGCAAAACAAGTACTAGATAGCTAACAATAAGCACTTTACATATTTTCAGTTCTTCAAAGTTCACTTTCATTTCGTACCATATATAACTTGAGAACAGCTGAGCCGATTTCAATGTAGTTTTCTTTCACCAATTATACATTTTTCTGCGAAGAATCTAAGCTACATTCGATTATTGTCCGACATCGGGAAGCTGAACACTCAAGAAACGTATTTCACAAGTCGCGAGAAAATTATTTGTCTGCCCAATTAAATTTGATATGTCAGTTATATTATTAGATATACATACGTCAAATTGTTGTGCGACAATTTCTAAGAATTTGAGCAGCTCTTTAAAGGAAAAAAAATCCAGGGGCAGCATACATATATCTCAGATTAAGAAAAAACCCAGCATTTTAATATTTTTAAAAAGGTTAACACGTATAACTTTAAAATTGCTTAGCTCATTTAAATGTAACTTATTTTGTTATTTACGGATGATTATTGTCATCTGGGAACTGCGTAGCGGGCATTAAATTTATTTTTCGTTTTTAATAAAGCTAACTCCATATCTTCAGGTGTTCTCTTTATTAGTGAACAGAAGTGATGCGCAACATTTCTTACCATAACCTTAGGAAATGCAACCGTGATTATTTAAATTTCTATAACAGGCTATAGTCTTTTAACAGAAAGGTCACGGGATTGGGATTGGTGGTATTTCGGCACCGCCGCATCTTCTAACGTCGAGCATCCTGGACGTCCAATTGAGGTCACCACACCAGAAATGGTCGATAAAATTCATGGTTTGGTGGTGGGCGATCAGAGAATTAAAGTGCACGAGATTGCTGAGGCTGTAGGCACCTCAAATGATCGGGTGCACAAAATTTTGAAAAAAAGATTTGGATATAATAAAGCTGTCGGCGCGATAGGTGCCGCAGTTGCTCACTCTGGATCAAAAAGGGACAGTTCATGGCTTCGCTATCGCAACAGTGAAATTGAACGAATTGCTTCCTCATCCACCAGATTTAGCCCTTTATGACTATTTTCTGTTATCAGACATGAAGAAATGGCGGAGGTAAGAGAATCGCATCAAATGAAGAAGTTATCGCCGCAACAGAGGCTATTTTGCAGAGTTCGACAAATCTTATTACTCGGACGGTTTAAAAAGGTTGGAGCATCGCTGGGCTAAGTGTATCGAGTTCAAAAGAGAAATAGATTTTTGCCGAAAAAAACATATTTTCTATAAAAATATTTTCGCAGTCATAATGCCAACATTCGCAAGATGTAGGTTAGTGTATTTTTTAGCTGTACACGGGCAAATATAACTAACTAACGTACGAGTATATATGGGTACTGAAATCCAATTCAAAAGATGTCTACACAAAACACAATTGACAGTGCTATCTTTTTCCTTTTTTGCTTATTACATTCATTTGGTAAGGAACTTGCCAATGAAATAGGTAGGTATTGGTGACGTGACTCGATAATTAATACAATACACCTTTGTTCGACAGACATTGTTAGAGTAATGGTGTACATATTCGTCCAGTATTTTTCTTTTTGTTCATATTTATTTGAAGAATTTTGTTTCTAAGATCTTGCTTGTTAAATGTGCAGAACTTGCTCGTTGGTTGCTGATTTAGCGGTGGCGTCTGCTCTCTCACCCAGGCTATTATTAGTTCCTTAGGGGAAAAGATGAAGGAAAAAGGAGGTAAAAGACCTTTTGAGATAGTGTTTCCATGGTCATCGACTACTGCGAATGATGTGCCATTAGAGGTTTTAGAGGCATCAGTGTAGAGAAAGTTATAGTTTAATGCTTTGTATTTTTCAATTATTTCTATGAACATTGCCATATACTATATATTTTGTTGTTGGTTGTAGCATTAGAATATCTTCTGTTAAACGAGTTTTTGCGTAATTTCCAGGGTGGAAAACGTGGATTTTTTCGAATTATTATTTTATTTACAACAGTGAAAGGCAGAATCGTAAAATCTCATAAGATACGTATGTTTGTGTGATTAAGTTGGTTGCAATATGTTTATTTTTAAATAGAAAAAAAATAAAATAAAAATAAATTATCTCGCTTTATATCTAGCAGGTATGTGTGCAATCGTAATGAATGAAGCATCTGACTGATAATGAGTGATGGCCTACTATGGCTGAAATTCAGCTGCAGTAAAAAAGGATAGCTACCTACTACTATTCGACTCATACGTGGTATAAGAAAACCGAATAACAAATATCAAAATATACTAGCTAGCTAGTGCCCGCCGCCTTTCTCGCAGGATTTTGCTTTATTGTGCTTTAGTACAAATTGTAAAAAGTGTATGATAGATGAACCCTATCTAAGTGGGAGATATATCTATGTACATCTGAGCAAAAATTTGTTGAAAACTATTAAGGCGTTTAAATTCTATGATGGAACAAGCATTCAGACATTCGTTATCGCCCAACCTTGCTACTACTCTAATTTTAGCAACAACGAGGATTTTAAATTTCTCTTAAGAATGATTGAAATTCATACCAACAAAAATGTTAGAGGTGGCCATGATGTAGTGACCCGAACTGTGCAGGTTCAAGCCCGGGCGGGGAACAGGAACCACTGCCACTCGAACATAAAAGACGAATAAAATCTAAGTTTCTCCAACTACTATAACAAAAGGAGTTCTGCCTGGTAGTACAATGGACAAAGAAAATTGAGTCTGAGTGCTCCGAGATTTGGAAAAAAAAAATATTATGGTCACAGCAGCAGCAAACACCTTCATTCCACCGACTGTCGATAGCTGGAAAAATATTGATTTCCCTAAGAAACTTTGGTTAAAAAAAAAATAAAAAATAAAATATGTATACGACGGACGTTCGATAATTCCGCACAATAATACAGAAAACATGTTTTTTCTTATCTATTTGTAGGTCACCGTGCAAATCACTATTTCTTATATAGCAAGGTTCACTCATTATTCCAAGAAGGACTTTGTTTTGGAAAGGCTGTATATTTGTTTACTTTGTACAACCCTATAATTGGATGCCGTATGTCCAAACAGGCTTCAATATTTGCTTATATAGTATAATTTTGTTCAGGATAGACATATCTGAGTATCTTCCCAGTAAACAGTACATTTTTCTATATTTTAAGTTTAGTTCTCTCTGTTCTTTTTGATTTACTCTTTCCGTTTTAACTTCGCGTCCAAAGTCATTCTAAGGTACTTTGCTGTATTGGCATGGGGTACAGAGCTTGGTTATTAATGAATATCGGAAAATTGTTTATTTGTTTTATTTGTAAAGTTTATGTGAGTTGATTTTGACTCATTGAGTTTGATACGACATTGTTGCGTCCAATCTCTTACTCTATTGACTACAGACTTCAGTTTCTCTGTTGCCTTCCCAGTGCATTTATCAAGTACTAATATTGCAATAGTAGTGCATGGTATACAACAGATGCAGAGTTGGTCCTATGACACTTCCTTGTGGAACACCTGCTTTAATTTCCTTTAGTTTTGAATATTCTTAGAGTCGATCTGAAATATAGGATTTTAATATTTCGTAATACAGTCTAGGCATGGGCGTCGTGGCGTAGTGGTTAGTGTGTCGGATCACTACGCAAGAGGTTCCAAGTTCGAATCCCAGAAAAAACCAAAAAGTTTTTTCACGATCCCACCTCTCGCGAACGTCTGACAAACATCTGAGAGTATTGTTGTCACGAGAAAGCTTCTCAAAACAAATTGCCGTTCGGATACGGCACTAAACTGTAGGTCCTTTCCATTCGTGTGAAAAATATAACGCGCACAACACGAGTGGTTGTGAGAAGCTAGGCCCTGGCACTTTATTTATTTTATTTAATACAGTCTAGGCATTTTGTACTCGAGACCTTTATGCCAAACCTTGTCAAAGCCTTGATCAACATCTAAAAAATAGTTCCGAACAGACTTGTTTTTCTCCAATTCTTTTTCTACTACATCCTCAAGTCAATGTAGTGGAATCAATATCGAATCGAATGGACGAATACATACGTATGTAAAAAATATTTTGTTCTGACAAAATTTGTTGAACAAAAAGAGTTGAAAAACAATGGCAAATTTTGCCTTACCAGGTAAACCGTTGTATGTGAAACCTGCCTTATAGACGGGTTTAAAAATGATTTACAAAATGTATTGAAATTCCACCTCCACACCTTACAATGTGGATTAAATATAATTGTCTTCATGCACTTGCCTGTTTTTTTACTTGTACCTATAAGAGCGAGATTTTATTCAATTTTGACTTACTATATGGTCGCCGTGGCTCAGTGGTTAAGTGCGTGATCACTGAGTGAGAGGTTCAAGGTTCAAATCCAAGAAAAAAAAAAAAAAAAATAGTTTTCTCACGGTCCCACCTCTCGCGAACGTCTAACAAACATCGGAGAGTAAAACTGTCATGACAAGCTCCTCTCAATCGACAAAAATTGCACTTCAGAAACGACATAAAACTGTGCACGAGATATTATTATAATTGACATTACTACAATATACGAGTAATGCAGGGTATTTGAATTGAAGTGTAACCAACTTCAGACTGATGTATCTTTAGAACGTCAAATCGAAATGTGAAACGCTTTTCAGTGTTTATTTGTCATTCAATTGTCTGTGAAACCATTTGAAAAAGTAAAAAAAATACGGTGGTGGCCGTCGACAGACTGCAACATCAGCTGCGAACGCGAAGAAGGTGAGAAGCAAATTGGCGCGAAATCCACGTCGCAGCGCGATGACAAAAGAGGTTTTTGTGTCTGCCGCAAGCATTCATCACATTTTACGGAATAAGCTGATGGTCAAGCCTTTCAAAATAGAAAAGGTTCAAAATCTTGCTCAGAATGCAATGCGGTTCGAACGACCGAAGCTCGTTCGCGGCGACTTGAAAAATGTGCGTGTTCATTGATGAAAAGGTGTTCCTGTGCAGAAATTCGTAAACAAACAAAACGATAGAGTTTGATTGACTGAACGCTCTGCTATGAACTTGGATCAATTGCGGGCATTTCGTGATCAAAAACGGCTGTGATGGTTTGGGCCGGAGTAACCGAAAGTGGACGCACTCCGTTCGTTTTTGTGCCGGCGGGAGTGAAAATGAACCCCGGAGTTTATCAAGTGTGTTGTGTTGGAAGGTTGTGTAAAACCATGGGCAGCCGAACATTTAAAAAAAAGTCGCTGGATTTTCCAGCAGGACTCTGCACCCAGTCACAAATCCAAGACAGCTCAGGTTTGGTTTCGAGAAAATGTTCCTGACTTTATTTTGACGGCAGATTGGCCTTCGCCCTCGCCCGACCTCAATCCAATGGACTTCGCCATATGGGGCATTTTGGAGAGCAGGTCCGCGAATGTAACAAAAATCTTCAGAGTATCAAAGGTTTGAGTGATTGTGTTTTCCAGATAATTTTTTGCCGACGTTTAAAAAGAAAATTGAATAAAAAATGTTCAGTATTTTCTGAGATAGTTGCATGTTACACTTTAATTGAAGTACACTGTAGAGAATCTAAAAAAAAGTGGGTCTCTCAATTGGGTGTGTCCGTTTTTCTGTGTGTATGTATAGTCGACTGCAAACGGCTGGACTGAATTTCTTTAAACTTCATATCTGGGATTCGAGGTTGAATCGGAATTTTCATTCTAACGATACTTTACTTATGGCCTATTTTGAAAAAATATAAATAATAATAAATAATTGTTTTTCTCTAAAACGGGTCTAACGAGCCATGCACACCATGTTTTGAAAAGTTGTCAAAAGAAGAGTTTTTTTTTTTTTATTATTTTCAATTCATTTTTCAAGACTCGTGCACTTTATTTGAAACTTTGGAATGTTTAGAATGACAATAAAATTGTTTATCATTAATTGGCGTTTCAACGAAATTGTATTGCCTGTACGAGAGTGGGTAAATAAGTCTCTCAAAAATTAAATAAGGAACACTTTTCAGTATAAAAACATTTTATTTTTCAACATAGTCTCCTATTAGCTCTATACACTTCATCCAACGTTTCTCCAATTTTTTGATGCCCTCCAAATAATACGATTTCTCGAGCCCCTCAAAATAAGTGTTTGTTTCAGCGATGACCTCTTCATTCGACCCAAATCTCTTACCTCCAAGCCATTTCTTCGTGTTTTGGAAAGAAGAAATAGTCGCAGGGGACTAAACCTGGGGAATATGCTGGATGAGGGAGGAGTTCGTAGCCGAACTCATGCAATTTTGCCATTGCAAATGCGGATTTTCTTCAAATCGGCTTGGAATCGATCCAGCAGCTCTGCGTTATATGCCCCGGTGATCGTTTTACCCTTTTCAAGGTAATCGATGTGAATAACACCGCGCGCATCCCAAAAAACTGTCGCCATGATCTTGTTTGCTGACAAACCCGCCTTGGCTTTCTTCGGCTTCGATTTACCAGGAGAAGTCCATTGTTTTGACTGTTCTTTTGTTTCTGGTGTATTGTGGTGAATCCAGGTTTCATCCATGGTTACGAAACGGCTCAAAAACTCATCCGAATTTTTCTGGAACATCGCCAAACACACCTTTGACGTCGTCAAACGAATGCGTTTGTTGTCGATTGTGAGCAAACACGGCACCCATCTTGTGGAAAGCTTTTTCATGTCCAAATATTTATGTAAAATCGAAATCACTGAGCCATGTGATAAGCCTGTGGCCTCTTCAAGCTCGCGCACTTTCACTCGCCGATCGTCCATTATCAAACCATGGATTTTGTCGACAATTTCTGGTGTGGTAGCCTCAATTGGGCGTCCAGAACGTTCGGCGTCACTTGTGCTTGAACGACCGCACCGAAATTGAGTAAACCAGTGGTGAATGGTTCCAATCGATAGTGAAGAGTCACCATAATATTTGTCAAGCTTTTGTTTGGTTTGGTTGATAGTTTTTTCTCTGTTTAATGAGCACTCGAAATTCACTTTTCTCCATTTTAACGAAAATGCTAGTAGGCGTCTATATAAAATGGCTGCCACAACAAAACTATTTGACAGATCTATCTGAAAATGTGGGTGCGTTCTTTTGAAAGATTATTGACAAAAAAAAATTAAATTTATGGTGACGACACAATTTGTGTTAATTTTCAGGGACTTATTGACCCACCTTCGTATGTAATGATTTGCTTCCGTTATCAAGTAATAACGGTTTTTAGATTTGTTCCTACAATCATTTTAATTCGACTCTAAATTCATCAAATCTGCACTAACTTTAATAATTATTTTTCTATAAAGGTTTCTTGTTTGCCATGATGAGAGAATCATAATTACGTATAGCCAGACCGAACTTTTTGAAACATGTATATAATTTTATAGTTATTGCTTCTCAAGATTTCATAATTTATGTACATATAAATAAATATTTAAAAATAACAACACTTAATAAAAAAATAATTGTTTTATCTCTACTTTCAGAACGGGACATTCACTGCTGCACACCCTGTATGGTCAATCACTAAGCTATGACTGCAACTATTTCATCGAATATTTTGCCCTCGATTTGATATTTGAAAATGGTGAATGTCGTGGTATCCTGGCATTATGTTTAGAAGACGGCACTCTCCATCGTTTCCGTACCCTCAGCACAATTATCGCAACTGGTGGCTATGGACGTACGTACTTCTCATGCACATCCGCGCACACTTGTACTGGTGATGGTACTGCTATGGTTGCCCGCCAAAACCTTCCAAATCAAGATTTGGAATTTGTTCAGTTCCATCCTACTGGTATTTATGGAGCTGGATGTTTGATCACTGAAGGCTCTCGTGGTGAAGGTGGTTATTTAGTCAACGGAAAGGGCGAACGTTTCATGGAGCGTTATGCACCAGTGGCCAAGGACTTGGCATCCCGTGATGTCGTATCGCGCTCAATGACCATTGAAATCATGGAAGGCCGTGGTTGCGGACCTGATAAAGATCATGTGTATCTACAGTTGCACCATTTGCCACCAGACCAATTAGCTCAGAGGCTTCCTGGTATTTCTGAAACTGCCATGATATTTTCTGGTGTTGATGTAACTCGCGAACCAATTCCTGTTCTGCCCACTGTACATTATAACATGGGTGGCATTCCAACTAATTATCGCGGCCAGGTTTTAACAATTGACAAGAACGGTGATGATATCATTGTGCCCGGTCTATATGCATGTGGAGAGTCTGCTTCGTCATCTGTACATGGGGCTAATCGTTTGGGTGCTAACTCCTTGTTAGATTTGGTTGTGTTTGGACGTGCTTGTGGTACGACCATTGCTGAGGAGAATAAACCAGGTGATACTGTTCCATCACTTCCGGATGTATGTTAAAATGGTATTAATAGTGCTGTAGATTGATAACTTTCTTTGCTAGAACGCTGGAGAGGCATCAGTGGCTAATTTAGATAAATTGCGATATGCTAACGGCAAGATCCCCACAGCTGATTTAAGATTAAAAATGCAGAAGACTATGCAAAAACATGCTGCAGTGTTCCGTGATGGTCCTGTACTTAAAGAGGGATGTAAGCTGATGGCTGGTATTTACAATGAGTTTAAGGATATCAAAGTTACTGATAGGTAAGTGTGTATTTGTTTGTACATTGTAAGTGTTGATTTTATAGAATTCACATGAAACACTTTAGCAGCAGAGCATTTGACGAAACTGAGTGTAAATTAGATTAGCATGGTGGATTTTTTGCACGGACCATGCGACCTTTATATCAGTATGCTACGACTGAACCACGGTGATCAAGCACTGTAGTTGAAAATCAAGTTGGTTGGAAGTGAAGATTATTGTCTTATTTTCTGCTTCTCTTTCGATTACCACTGGCCCTTCTGGTTATGAGAATATTTTTATATTTACTTGTTTATGAATTCAAGGTGATTATGGTGCGAGAATCATGTAATCACCCCTATTTCCGAAGTCAAAGTGACAGATTAAAACTCGTGCGAAATTGCACAAACTTATAATATGGGATCAGACTTGAGATACTGTATAGTTTGAGTCGTGTTCCCTATAACAGCCCAAAAATTTTTTATGGAGTTGTAGACTGTTCCCTAACCAATTTCGGTCTTTTTTAAAATTAGTTATCTGTGAAACAAAAAAAAAAATCGGTCACTTCCTCGTGTTCGTTTTTTGAACCCCAAATCGAAATCTTATTTGCACTCCATGTCGACCATCTGCAAGCCAGAGAAAACTTAAAAGACAAACTTGTTCTAAATCCATTCAGTATGCATTTCAAATTTACAATCCTAATTTCATTCAAATGTGTGTAACGGTTCTCAAGTTAGGCGTACGCGGGAGACGAATTTTTCGAAATTGAGATTCTTGATACCTCATCAGGCACATCTACCCACCATTCCCATTTTCAACCAACAAGCGTCTTCAGCCAGCTTGCACTAGCTGAAATCACATGTGCACATGAAGTAGGCTGAGGTCTCTTTTCACTTATGTGGGCCACCTTATGTGAGTTCTCCCTTTACCTAGTCGTCCCTCTGGGATGGATTCGAAGATTGTTTGAGCCGGAGCCACAACAGTTTAGTCAGTGGCGAAATGTTCCTTCCACCTTCTGAGTTGATCTTCGACCGATACCAGCAAAGAACAGTCGAGACTTTACTGGGCGTTGTTTGAAGTTGTGAGCTCTTATTAACTCCTTTGCGATCCTATACACGGTCCTACCGTCATACCTATTTGCTGCTTCCTCTGCTTGTGAAGCAATGGCATTGATATGGTTTCGTTTGTGACGACTTACATTACGCTGTATGTACATATTTTCTAATCATGCGATACTGGGCTTCGAACTCGACTCTCTCTGCTACTGAGGCAATTCGAGCTTTCTTTGATCCGTTCCAGAAGTCCGTTTTGACTTAGTTTGAACAAATTTTGTGTTTCACTTTCAGTATTGAGCTTAGAAATACAAATCATGTCGGTTGGATTGTTACGAACGGATGCAGTTCGAAGGTTTATGAAAGCTATCACAACATGGTGATCGCGTTCCATTCCAGTGTTGGCTCCACGCTCATTTCGGATGTCTACAAGGCAACTTCTAAAGCGCCGGCAAGTGGTCAATCGTTTTATCAGTTGAGACCCAACTAATCTTGTGGACATGCAAACGTAATATAACGTAATATTGAAAACATCAGAAAACCTTACGCGTGCTGAGAGACTTAACGAAATTAAGAGAAATGCGATTTTTTTCTTCGTTCATGTTTCAACATTTTTCTCCCAGAGGAATTTCGCATAACGAAAAAATTAGAACTGTCAAATGAGTCACAGCTGATAGGTTTGACAACAAAAAGGATTTAAGATCAAAAGATGATTTATTTGCTTGGAAAGGCAAACTTTTTTCATTGACTTTTATTTGAAAACAATTGACATTTCTCAAGATTTTATACGAAAAGCGCACGAATACTTTTCTTAAATTTTAGAGAATTTTTTCTCGGTTTCTGAAATTTGACGTTTTTCATTTTTCTTTCAGAAAAATAGACGTACAGGCCTATTGACACCAACATGCCATGTTGACAATCAAGTTTTTTCGTTTATGGGCCGCTTAACCCCTAAAACTTTTATGTTTTTATAAACAACTAACTGAGTGGTTAAGTGCGCGATCACTAAGCAGGAGACTCAAGATTCGAATCCCGAAAAAAAAAAGTTTTTTCACGGCCCAACCTTTCGCGAACATCAAATTGGTAAGAGAAGCTTGGCTTAATCGTAAAAATTGACCATCGGAAACGGCATAAAACTGTAGTTCCCTCCCATTCGTGTGTCGCACAGAACGAATGGCTTGCGCCAACATATTTTACACATTTATATACCCCATCCCATAGGGTATATTAAGTTTGATGGTTTTTAGAGAAATAATAACGATATATGTACATCAAAAGTCATGTCGATCTAGCCGTGTCCGTCTGTCCGTTATTATGTCACCACTTTTTGGGCCTTAAATCTTGAGCTAGGAACATGAAATTTCATATATAAGCTTCCTAGAATCTGAAGCAGTGTACAAATTAAATCCGCCCACAGACACGCCCACTTTAAACAAAAATTTTGTTTTTCTCAATATTTTTGTGTCAGAAACTGAAAAATATTGTCTGAGTAAAATATACAGACGATGACTTTGTCTACATTTTGTCCATAAATTATACATAGCTACGCTATTTTGGGGGCGTTTTCTTAACAACATCATATATTGCCTTTTCAAAGCTATTTACGGTGATGGTTAAGTCCTTATTGTAAATATCTCACCAAAATACGTGAACTTCGATAACGAGGGCAAGGTGAAAAGTTCTCGGCCTGACAATGAAAGACTGCGATTTTCAGTTAAAAAATGATTTTATTTTTCTACACAATCTCCCTTGACTATAACACACTTGGTCCAGCGTTTCTCCAACATCAGTATTCCTTCTCGGAAGTGAGAGTCTGTGAAAATATTCATCTACGACGACCCTTTCAACTTCTGCATTGGATGCGAAGCGCTTCTCAGAAACAAATTTCTTAAAGTTTGGAAACAGATGCCAGTCTGAGGGTGCCAAATCAGGTGAATAGGAGGGATGGTCGAGCAAATCGTACCCCAAATCCCGCAGTTTTCCCATCGCCAACGCACACTTGTGTACAGGTGCACTGTCCTGATGAAAGATTTTTTTTTTTTTCAAGCCAGGCCTCTTCTCGCGAATTTTGGCATCCAGCCGGTCAAGAAGGTTGGAGTAATATTCGTCTGTAATTGTTCTGCCTTTCTCAATGTAAACAATTAACAGGATCCGTTTCGCATCCCAAAACACACTGGCCATGACCTTTCCGGCAGATGCGATCGACTTCGCTTTCTTTGGCGCTGAACCACCGGCTTCCTCCCACTGCTTCGACTGCTGTTTCGTTTCTGGCGTGTAGTGGTGGAACCATGTCTCATCCATGGCGACCAATCGCCGCACAAAATCGGTCCAAAGATTGCCGCGAAAAAAGTTTGCGTATTTGCTTTTGATCGACATTCAAATGCGGCACCCATCTTGCGCAGAGCTTTCGCATCCCTAAGTTTTTGTGCAAGATATTTCGCACCCTCTCTTCCGATATACACACAGCCTGAACTATCTCACTTACCTTCACTCGCCTATCGTCCAACACGATATCATGCACTTTTTCGATGGTTTCGGGTGTGGTTGCGGTTTTTGGACGTCCTTCTCGTGGGTCATCTTCGAGGGACGTGCGACCATGTTTAAATTTAGCTGCCCAATTTTTAACGGTTGACATGGATGAATTTCCTTAGGGGTTAACCCATCCAAAACGAAGATATTCAAGTTTATCCATTTTAACGAAAAACACGCAATACGTCTACTGTAAAAATTCGTGTAAAGAAACTACTTGAGAGAACAAGTTGAAACTTGTCATATGAACTAATGAGAAGTGCACCCAGGCAGGAAACATAAATTTTTGTTGATTGGAACGCCATCTTTCAGGCCGATAACTTTTCACCTTGCCCTCGTACAAACTTTTGGAGCCACGCCCACCTTCTGCTAAGAAAAAGTGTAACAACAGTTTTATGATAAAAGTTTTTAAAAATCGCGGAAATATCCTCTATACTCGTATAGGTACAGGAAGATATAATTGTATCTGTTTTAAAAATTTCGCAACGCCGGTGAGTTAAAAGGTGAGGGATAGGGTATCATACGATCCATTCTATTGTAGATAGATTGCAACTTTCCTGTATGTTTTAACAAACGGAATTCTAAAAATAAAATAGAAAAGACACAGATTACGTAATACCCTAGCAGTCTTTCCTAACCAAGGCGTGACCATAATGATAAATTTCAAATTCAAGCAATTTTAAAATATTTAATGGCAACAACAGTTTTATGGACTTTAACCTAAGCAAATGGCCTGATTGTCGCATTTATTGAGCTAAATTTATGGATCACGCTATGCAACACAAAAAAATTGATATGTTCGTGAGACGAAGTCAGTTTTGTCGGTATACGTTTGAAATTATTTGTTTTAGATGAAAAAACGTCGGATGCATGATGAAGTCTAGATATATTTTACCAGGTAAAAAATGTATTTAAAGCGGTTAAATATAGAAGAAAACCACAAACTTGTAGGGGACAGATTGAAAGAATTGGTAAAACTATCACCTCACATATTAATTTAAATATTTATGAACTATCTGCACGGAAACAAGAAGAAACATAAAAATGCCGCACCTACTCCATCCTCCCATGTTTCTCATTGCTTGATTGCTATTAAACGTAGTTTTCATATGTTCTATACACATTTCTTTTTAGATCAATGGTATGGAATTCTGATCTGGTTGAGACTCTCGAACTGCAAAATTTATTAAGTAATGCAGTACAGACGATTGTTGCTGCAGAAAATCGTAAGGAATCTCGTGGTGCCCACGCACGCGAAGATTTTAAAATCCGCATTGATGAATATGTAAGTTTGTTCAACTAGCCTACTCATAACTTTACTTAACAAACGATAATTTTGATTGTTTAATTGCAGGACTACAGCAAACCCATTGAAGGACAAGAAAAGCGACCCTTGGAAAAACATTGGCGCAAGCACACTCTCCTCTGGATTAATCCAGAAACGGGCGTTGTAGACATTAAATACAGAAATGTTATTGATAAAACCTTAGACAGCTCTATGGAAACAATACCTCCAGCGGTTCGCACCTATTAAATTCACAAAACAAGATAAAGAACAAAATCTTATTATTTTATTTAAACCAACAACTACTTAAAAATGCCTCTCAACTTTTAAACTTTTTTATTTTATGAAAAATAACAATTGTTAATAAAACATTCAGAAAAATTTAAATATTTTGTTGTATATTTTAAACAAAACGAGATTACTTCTGGTTCCGGATTTACATTTTATTATTTTGTAACTTATTAAATTATCATGATATGACAAGGAAGATATTTTAAATTATATACGAGTACATATTTATGGATTACTTTAACTGTTTTGAATTTAATTTTTGTTTCAATAATTCGGTTAATTTTTTGCTATTATAATCGATCTTTTTATTTTCTTAATTTGTTATGTTGGTTCTTGTGCAAGCATTGAAAGCAATGCTTCCCACCAAAATTGCTGTCCTTAGTCGATGCACCCAACATTTACTTTTCGATAAATTGTCAAAATTTATAACGTACATACAAAAACAGATCGGGATATTCAATATCTATGAAGATACAGACGTCGACACAGTATCCACTGTCTACCAGTCAGTACTACGACTTCCACGCGGTGAACCCCGGGTGCCTAGTACCGCGACCCGAGATTGGATGTCAACCCCTTTGGAAGGTCGTTGGTGGAGTGATGGAGTGTCTACATTAAGACACTCCTCCTTGGATTTCGTCGGCAGTGGAAGAATTCTCTAAATGGAATCAACGGCCGTCTACAGTTCCAGAGTCAGGGTGAACTATTTAATATACACCTTATATGCGTTCTAATAAGGTTCTGGTCCTGTAGGTTAGGGTTTGCGCGTCGGGGTACCTGTCCTACCATGGAAAAAGACCAATTGATACAGCTAGAGTTTAATTCTCATTTCACCTTCACCTATCGTCAAAAGTTAGCCGGATGATCAAATTTAGGCACAAATTAACTCACCGCCTAAGTGCGTCTTTTATACCCTTTCCCATAGGGTGTATTAATTTTGATGCAAAGTTTGTAACACGGAGAAATAATGACGGTCTACCTGCAGAATTATATATAGTATGTATATTTGTGCTCAGCATCGTTATGTTATGTTGATCTAGCCGTGCCTGTCTGTATGTCAACCCATTTTTTACCTTAAATTTTGAGCTAGAAACATGAAATTCTTATATGTACATATTTTTTAAATCCGCCCTCAACAACGCTCACTTTTCAATAAATGTGTTTTTTTCAATAATTTCATTAGAAACTGAAAAATGTTTCCTTCACAAAATATATAGACGTTGCCATCGTCTACAATTCGTCCAAACATTGTATAATGCCACGCCCTCAATTTGGGGGAGTTTTCTTTAAAAAAAAGAAAAATGTATTTCGCTTTCCCCAAAGCTATTTACTATGATGTAGTCTTATTGGGAATAATTTTCCAAAATTCGTGAACTTTGGTTACAAATGGCGACAGTCACGCCCACTCGTACCTTCTTCTAAGAAAAAAGGTATATCAACTGTTATTCTGATAAAATCTCTTAAAGACGCGGAATTATCCACCGTGTAGAAAGATGTCATTCCCACGCCCATTTTATTAGGGAAAGGTTAGAAGATGAGATAGGGTATCACACGATAACTTTGCTGTATGTTTAATATAATATAATTCAATGTAATAGATTGAAACAAGTCAAATAATAAATGGAACATATAAAAACAGAAAAAAGATACAAATGAGCATAAAATGATATCCGAAGACATTACAGCGTATGCAGATTTGTGGTTCCTTAATTATGTTTCTGATATTTTCCTCATGCAAAGTTTTAGTTGTTCAATGTCTTCCTTAACTTTTTTGTAATTTTCATCTTTGAGATTTTTACCCTGCTCCTAGAAATTTGTAATTTTACGAATTTTAGTGCAAAAATAAGGGAAAAGGCCTAATAAGCTATATTGGTATTTTGGGACACTCAATAGAAAAAATTGCAATCGAAACTGTATGTCCCTGGTCTCTGCCACTGCGTCTCCATGAGACATGTTTATGTCAGACTTTATGTTGGTATCCACGTCTAGAAATTTGTTGATAATAAATGCAGAAATCCTTGTCTAAATATAAATAATGGCTGGAAATTTACGGTCTCATGTCATATGTACATACATGTCTCGTGGAGACGTGGGGTGTAATTCGTGTATCGCACAGTACGAATGGCTGTGAGAAGCCAGGTTAGGATGATTGTGGCGTGAGATTTTGTTGTATTCCTGATAGCACGCACTTGATCAAGAGTTATTTTTTAACAGTAAATTCATTTATTTTGTGGTGTATGCTTTGTACGTGAATTTCCTTCTACTTTTGACAATTGCTCTGCAAAATTACAGCTGTAGAAACATTTTGCAAGGGTGACCAATTTGTTTTTGCTCGTAATAAAACAATTAATTAAGTATAAACCGTATATTTTAATTGCTTTGATATAACTTCAATAAACAATTTATTTATCATTACAAAATCATAAATAAAATTATAATTATTAGTAAACTCTAATAAATAAAAAATAAACATTTGTACATACATAAATTAATTTTTAAAATTTCTAGCCGTTAAACAAATGCATTGCAGTCTTAGGAAAACCGAGCGTTGTAAGAATTGTTTCTGCTAAATTATTAAATATCGGTGGTCCACATACGCATACAAATGTTGAATAGTTTGCTGAAGTTTGATCTTTGAAAGTTGATATTAGATCTGTGGAAATGTGACCTTTTTCTCCATTCCATTCGTTTCTTGGCTGTGATAGGATGTGTATGAGATGGAATCTACAATAAGAAATAAATTTAGTAATTAAAGCTGTGTCCATATTTATTGTAATTAATGTGCGTAACTGTAGGGGGTTTGTGGCTAGGCCTGTACTGTATGGGCTGTTAGCGCCAAAATATTTATTTATTTATTTTATAAGTAGCCGGCGAACTTGATCGACGGTCCATAAATTTTATTACTTGCCAGAGATTAAAAGCTTTATTTATTTATTGTTTAAAGAAAAGAAACTTCCAAATCCCGGAGCACTCAGACTCGATTTTCAGTCAATTGTACTACCGAACAGAAACCCATTTTTGGTGTAATGGTTGGAGAAACTTAGATTTTTTTCGTTTCTCTTTTATTCCCGGTGACTGTTCCCCGCTCGTGTCACAAGCAAATACATTTCCCACCTTTGAAATGTTAAGGCTCCGACCCATAGAATCCGTCGAAGTCGTTCCGTTCAAGGTTGACGTTTACGTATTGCCGGAAAGAAAAGTCCCATAAAATCCGTCGCATACCTTCGTTGACAGATGACAGTCGCTAACAATTTGTTATTGCTGAGTATTTTCTCTTCAAGCTGTCCGATTGTCAACGACGAACATTCTCTGAACGCGTCCACCAATGAATGTGCTTACTCTCAATTTGAGAATGCGTGAACTTCGATATATGAATGTGTGAACTTCAATGCGTGAATGTGTGAACTGTTAATGGATCAACGGACTGAAAAAGTAGAAAGTAAACCTACTTTATGTGTCGAAGTTCATATCGATACCTTCCCGGAAGAATGTATTAAGCGAAAATTTTTCAGCAAATGACTTTTTGGCATGCTCTTATAAATTGTGTCAAGCGCCACGTTTTGATCTTGGTTTGACGTCTCTACCATTGATACAAACGACACTAGAGAGAAATAAAAATTACTTATTACTACAAAATACGCAAATAATTACCAGCACAGGAAGTTTTATTTGTTTCCTGTAAAATTTTGAAAATGTCGCTTAATACATTCTTCCGGGAAGGTATCGATATACACGTTGGTTATGGGCCATCTTTCATAAGAATGCGTGTATTCTATCCAGTTGTCAGTTTAAAAAAACGCAGCAACAGATCGACGGATTCTATGGGTCGGAGCCTTTAGTACTATGCTCAACGTCCAATACAAAATTAACACGACGAAATCGAAATGAAAATTAGTTCTGCATTACGCAGTTCAATGGAATTCTACGCACAAGAAGACGTGTCTTCGGAATTGATTTTTCTACTACTGTATGAGCTGAACATCCGCTATTCATGTACTGCAAAACAGCACTACCATATCGAGGCAGGATAGTAAACAAAAGATTTTGAGAATTCTTTATCTAATAATATATTCTATCTGTTAGATAGGAATACACCTATGGAAATTTATTATTTTAAAGCGTGGAAATGATAGGCATATTTATCGTTAACAGATGTTGACAACCTGGCAGACGACAATGCTGTCTTTGATTTGAGTATACTTTAAAGCTATGCAATCAATAGGAGTGTTAATAAAATCGATATAACCTAAAAATCTAAACTAAGGTTAAACAGAGATAAACTATAAAGAGATAACCGACTTCAGGGGGCTCTCGTAATTTGCCTACAAATTATTTCTTCCGTGAAATGCTCATAGCAATGATATCGATGTGTAGGTTCCTTTTAAAAGGCATTAGGGGTGTTCCACTTACGGATACTTCAGAGATTTACCTCCTCAGCGGACAATATTTGTTAAAAAAAAGTTGTATTTTGTTGTATGCTATGCATTTTTTTCATAATAAAATATAATTTGAAAATAAAATAGAAAGTAAAATCTCAGAGGTCTCCGAGAGATCCGTAAGTGGAACATACATGTTCTCACCGTTGTGAGATTGACTGTCAAAAACGCAAAATTAAGCCTTGCGCATACGGAGGCGGTAGCGGTATACTGCGATACATAATATTAAATGGAGCATTACATACCGAACGGGATGTTCATCGGCGGTATGAGATCAGTGTCGCATTCAATTTTGGACTTCGACAAAATTTCTCTCCAACTCATTCTCTTCAAATTAGAAGTCCTTGGTTTCCAACAGCGGTTCATATCATGGATCAAATCATACCTAGTGGATCGCCAATACAAAGTCCGTTTTAGATCGTCAATATCGGACCCTATTATAGCAACTTCGGAGGTTCCCCAAGGTAGCCATCTTGGACCTCTGATCTTTATCCTTACGATAAACGATGCCGAACATATCATTCAGAACTCCAACCTTCTGGTCTACGCTGATGATATGAAAATCTTTAGACGTATTTCATCTCCCGCTGATTCTCGCCTTCTACAGGATGACCTGAATAGTTTCTCCATCTGGTGTAACAATAATTTCTTAGAGCTTAATGTCGATAAATGTCATTCCATTTCCTACTCCCGCAAATGTCTGCCACCACCTCCTAGGGTCTACTTTATTCGTGGCGAGCCTGTACCCGTGTCATCTGTGATAGTGAACTCAACTTTCTTTCACACATCGACAGTATCATTAATAGAGCCAACTGAGCGCTTGGCTTTGTGAAACGTTGATCAAAGGAGTTTTCGGACCCATATGTAACTTAATTCCTCTATATTACCTTCGTCAGACCCCTCCTCGAGTATGCCAGCCAAGTATGGTCGCCCTATTATGCTACCCATACCATGAGAATTGAGGCAGTGCAGCGCAGGTTCATGCGGTTCGCCTTACGCGGTCTCGGTTGGGCTGACAACTTTAACCTTCCACCCTATGCCGATCGTCTTAGATTGATTAATCTTCAATCATTGGAAAACGTCGGGATGTCACCGACATACTTTTCATCCATCAGTTGTTATCTGGTAACATTGATTGTCCTGCCCTGCTTCAAGCGATCTCTCGCAATATCAATCCCCGCAACCTTATGTCTGTTCCCCTATTCCGTATATCTCCACATCGCACTAATTATGGTTATTACGAACCAATGTCAAGAATGTTGCGGAAATCAAATGATGCGACACACATTTTTAACTTTAATATAAGCAAAAGCACACTCTGTAATGCCCTTCTCCACTTCGATCATGCCTAACCTCCAGTTCTCTATGTAGTTTGTAAGTTATCCTCTTAACAACTCCCCATACTTCTCTTAAATATTAGTTTTAGTTTAAGGATAATTGTGTGGGCCCTAGGGCCCGGTCAATGAGCATAAAATAAAAAAATAAAAAAAATAGGTTAAGGTAAATATAGGTTAAGTTATCTTCTAAGTTATGGCTTGTACTACGCTTTTGGTGAACACCGTTGGTTGCATTTTACCGCGTACTACTGCTTTTTATGAGTGGAGTTTAAAGTGAAATGAGTACTACCGTTACCTCGTTGGTGTGAATGGCATTGATCACTACCGCTTCGGTGCGCGTTGTTTCTACTTTTTCAACTGTCAGAGCGCGAACACCGTCAGAGCGTCATTGTGATTTGGCCTATAACATTCACGCATTCCTTGGGTCTTCTTCGACCCAAAACACAACTTTATTTTTGCTCATAAAACAATCCCATTAGTGCCAACACATATTTTTATATTTTTATGTTTGCGAATTTAGATGACACTTTTAGTCATAAAAATTCTTAACTACATTTTTGGTTCCGTTTTCGGCGATTTAACGACAACTATACAGCAACATGCATTTGTTCAAAAAGGTTTGAACCTTTGCCTAAAGAGCTGTGGTATATAGTGCATACAAAACTGTAGAAAATTGACGTAAGGTAAGGTTGACTATAGGTGCTTGTTCACTGACGTCCAATGCGCCAGTTTTATAAAATATGTCACTAGGTGTGAACAGTTGACTCGTTTGTAAATTTTCTATCCTAAAAGGATGGAACGTTATTCTTGCGGGTGAATTCATTTAAATTATTCTTTATTTCTTTAACACTGACACGGTAGGAAAAGGGATGAAACTCATACGAAGGTGAATGTTCGTTCAGAATGATTAACGTAAACGAAAGAATACTTGAACGCCAAACAAATTCCTACGATCGCTTGTTTGCTGCTTTAATTTAAGTGCACCTTAAGCTGTGGAAAAAACTCATTTAAAGGTAAAAGTGAGGAAGGTAAACACAAATTTCATTCAGTGGAATTGCTTAGCGTGTAAATTCCTTTGGATCCATTTGAAAAGAAAACTCACATAATGCCAAAGAATGTAAAAGATTCTATCACCTTCTTTTCTTAAGATATTTTATACCGTCTTTGGTTCTGAGACAGGATTTTAATACTAAAAAAGTTTGGAGAGACTTGTGATTTTAAAAACTGACTGTACCTACCTGTCATCACTCTTGGACATATCCTCAAGTACTGTCCTGCACCATATATCCTCCTCATTTTTGTTAAAGAACATCAGCATCAACTTGTCACTTTTATAGAAAAATAAGAAGTTAATAAAATCTGCACAAATGGCAAGGGCTACTCACATTTTATTACTATTTCTGGCTAAGAGATGATCGATAAGCCCAAGAATTGGCGTTATTCCACTGCCGGCTGCAAGTAATGCAATTCTAGTGTGACCTAGGAACTTATTAAGTCGTAAGCTCCCTTTTGGTTGAGATACTTCCAGTCCTGAACCAATTTTCAACCCATTTATGTGTTTCGCAAGTAAACCATCATCATAAGTTTTTAATAGAAAGTGCAAATCTTGAGAGCTCCCATTATCAATTATAGAATATTTTTTCGGAACTGGGGTATAACTTCGACTCACTGCTATACCTGCTAATCAAAATTTGTATATTAAAATTGAGAGCCGGATATTAATAGATTCACCTTCAATGAAGCTGGAGAATGTTAGGTGATGTCCAACTGGTGGCCAGATTATCACATCATTTCTGCCTCTCAAAAGCAAAGCAAACGAATTATGGTTAAGTTTTTGATTTTCTATAATCTCAAAGTCATAACGAAAATCGTCTAACTGTTGAACCATCGACGCATCATGTGTGCCATAACCTGGCCATAAATCTGTTTGAGCCTTTGCGAAAATTACTTCAATCTTCCCCGATTCACTTAAGACTTTTATGGCGGTTGGTGGCCATTTTACTTCACTATGGAGTACAAAATCATACTGATGACAGTTATTTTCTATAAAAATTCTAAGTACTGTATTGTTATCACTCTTTCTGCTTAGAATTAATCCAGGATTACAAAATTGTTTTGTATAAAAGTATAGGCTTATGTCCGACTTCTTTTGAATCCAATCGAAACGTGGAATGATTTCAGTTAATATCGTTTTTGGAGAAGGAGAAACTTTTGCTGGTGGACGGAAATCACCGTTTGTAGGTTTTAGAAAGTCCTCATCAATTTTAACAACATTACGCAATGGTCCAATCAGACATTTTTTCAAGAGTTGCTCGTAGTTAACCCATGCATGAACTTCGTCGAATAGTTTAGTGGCATCTTTTCCAACGCCACGCATTAGCTCTTCTGGACCTATTAAGAATGCTGAATATCAATTTCGTTCTATTAAAAATTGGTAGAAATAAAACGAACTATTTTGTTAATTGCTCCCTAATCGTTAATATCAATATATAAGTATGTTACGTGCAAAGCGCAAAATTGTCGCAAAGAATCCCACATTAATTGTCTGTGAATTACTGTTCTTACTAGAGACCCACTTTTTTGAGATACTTTATTATAAAGGGTGATTCAATTTGAATTTTAAATAACACATTGGTTTTTGATAAACTTCTGAAATTTACATAATGTTCAGACATTAACATTAAGTATGAAAAATAATATCGGCCAAATGGGCGCCACGTCTGGCCTTGCAGACTTCCGCCCTTTTAATCAAATTTTCCATTACTTCTCGGCATCGAATCTTGTCATTTAGGAATCGTTTGGGGGTCATTAGAATACACCTTCTGCATCACATAATCGCTAAAAAAAAATGCAACGACCTGATATCGCACGATCTTGGTGGCCAATTTTGATCGCCGAAACGAGAGATGACGCGGCCGGGGAACTTTATGTGCAAAAACTGTATTGTTTCTCGCGCTGTGTCGCAGGTAGCACCGCCTTGTGGAAACCACATGTCTTCCACATCAGTACCATCCAATTGGTGCCAAAAACAATTTATTATCATCTCCCGATAACGTTCACCATTGACTGTTACAGCAGCACCACGAGAATTTTGGAAGAAATCCGGCCAATCATTCCCAAAATCCGCACCAAAAAATGACTTTTTGTGGTTGTTCTTGAATAGCCGTGGCAGTTTAAAGTCAGCTTCATCGCTAAATATGATTCTGTTCGAAAAATCTCAACTTGGTGGTTCTCTGACACCAAATCAACGAAGTCACGACGCTGTTCATGGTTTGCTGTTATCAGCCGTTTATCTTTGTCAGAACTACAGTAGTGCCAGATTTAAATTGTAACCTCCAATTGAATCACCCTTTATAATACTAAAAATCTCGAGATTGAACATTTTCAGGAAACTAATACTTGCTCTTATAGGTGCAAGTAAAATTGTGTTCGTGTCGTTGGCGCAGCCCGCTAACCATTTTGGTCACGGAGGTGCTGTCATCGGAGAATTATAATCGATAAAGCCACTTATAAGTTATAGCATCTGGCGTAATTTAATATACATATGTACTTTTGTCCATTATTCAGTGTGGAGTTGAAATACACCCTATCTCCAGCACAATTTGTTTTCTTTTCCTAATAGAACCTGTCATTTGAATACACAAAATAATTTTGATCGACTAGATTTGTATTTCCGACCACTGATCGAGATTACTGCATCGCTTAAATAAATGTAAATGTCTCGTAATAACAGACGCTATAGTTAGGTAATTTACGATCACTTTCGAGTCGCCATAATTCCTTTTGATAATATCATAAAACTACATATAAATTATTACGCCAAATCATATATAATATATTCAGCCAAAATTCATATTTATATATGTACCAGGGATGGATACAAATTATTTTTAATATGAAAAGAGTGGTAAACAGTTCGTATTATTTATACAAATAGTTTGAACTTACCACCGGGATGAAAGTCCATATACCTGGTAATATTGTACACTTTTCCACGTATTGCGATCCAAGCATCATTTTGGGTGCAATGTTTACTTAGTTCATTGGTATTTACGGGAATGATAGCTCCTTTCGTTCCTGACAAATCATAACCCGAGTTTCCTAAGCGTATCCAGTGCATAAGGGAATGGCCAGGCTTAAGAGCGCATTTATTACGTGGATTACCTAAATTTGATTTGCACTTTACTTGAAAGACTCATACATACACATGATGTATACAATTACCAGTGGCAGATCCTAAATTTTGTTTCTGTGTTGAGATGGATAAATTAGAAGTAACTGTGGGAGGTGGAATTCCAAGGCTGGCATTGCTAGGCACCGACATTTTGTATTGCCTGAAATATAGATGAAGAAAATATAAGTTTAAAATAATTGAAAACAAATTAAGCCAAAAATCAGTGACAAATGGGTCAACAGTTTAGCGAATGAAGAATTTACGATCACGGATTTTTGTGCAGAGATAACTGGTAAAGGAAAAGAGGAGAGCACGTAAGTAAGTTAGTGACAATTGTATAATAAAATTCGCAATGCTGGCGGAACATGAACAAGAAATTGGCAATATTAAAACCAACCGAGCTAAACAAACAAAACAAAAAGCCTAATTCGGGGCCACTCAAGATAAAGCAGGTCTTTTCCGACCCGTTATGTATTATTCTAAAATCCTACCTTGAAGACAGACTCTTCCGTGTAAAGTACGGTAACGAATACTATGACTTTAAAGAAATCGCGACTGCGATACCACAAGGGAGTATACTTGGTCCGATTGTATACTTGTTATACATGCAAGACACACCGCAACTATAAGACACCATTATAGCCATATTTGCGGACGACACACACATATTGGCAACGGGCAACACAGTCGTAAAAGCTACTGGAAAGATACAAAAACTGTAGATAAGCTACATGATTGGACAACAAATTTATCGCATCGTACTCGATCTACTGAAGTAGATTTTACATATAAAAAAGTGAACGAGGTACCCATCCCACTTAACTCGATGAAAGTTCCATACGCAAACGTAGCGAAATACCTAGAAATGACACTCAACGTCAAATTGTGAAGGCACACTTTAAAAAAGGAACAAAATAGAACTAGAGAACAAGTATAGAGAAATATATTGGTTGCTCGAGCGATATTCCGAGCTCGATATCCAGAACAATCTGCTTTTCTACAAGCAAGTGCTAAAACCAGTGCGGACTTATTGTAAACAACTATGAGGTTTTACCAAGCAAAGTAATAGAAACCTCCTACAAACTTTTGAAAATTAAATACGAAGGGAAATCGTGAATGTTCGAAATGACTATATCCACAGAGATTTAAGAATACCCTCCGTCAAAGGCAAAATTTAAAATTTCGTACAAAAACACCAATGTCGACTCTACGGTAACAACACTGTCCTTCAGATTTTGGACAATAGAAATATAGTTCATCGACTACTTCTTTTTATTAAGTTGTACTGTGTTCTTCAACCGTTGATTTCAATTAAATTTTTACTACTGACACTGGAAGAATTAAATTATTCCTGCAGAAAAACACAAGGTAGATAGCTAAATATAATATATTCATGTTTTATTTGTTAAAATGATGGGATTAATTATTTATTTTTATTATATCTAAATTATTTATTATTTAAGTTTTAAACCTAGTAAACACGCAGTAATTTATGCCCCAACTAAAATCTCCCCATATATTTTCGCAGCATTTATTGACAATTAATTGTGGCCAAATTTGCACTTACAATCATTAATCAATATTACAATAGAAACTAAATTTATAAGGGATGTTGAAGGAATATTTTTTTAGTATAAAAAGAGTTTTCCAATGATTGTACACAAGCCTATACAAATTAGCATTGACTGAAATCGGTTTCAATTTTGCATCTATTGTAGTTTTGAGTTTCGTAAAAAGTTCATTTTTCTCAGATAATGTATTAATTAGGCTTTGCTGAATAGTAAAGGAAACAACAATTTAGATGATTTTCTAGGACTAAAGATGAACTAGGACTTAAAGCGATTTCCCCCAGTACAATAAATTAAATCTTCTCGCATATTCCCAAATCTGCTCCTGTCACATTTTCCAAAAGTGCCAGCTCTGCACTTCAGCTTCAATTTCATATCTCGCATCCACACAAGTATATATTTTTTTTAACTTGTTTTCTCGTTCCACCAGGTTCTATTTTTGTCCAAAATTTCATTCTCTAGGTCAAATGGTTCAAAAGCTACAAGCGTGTGGAGAGGCGGACAGATGAACAAACAGATACAGTGTTGAATCACATCCCTGCCATATGGTATATGTCAAATCCATCTGTCATCCATAGTTACAGGTAGTTAGTTCTTGCCTTGTCATTAATGAAAATTTGCAATAGCATTTAAATATTTCAATAATAAATTTGGCGACATCAATTGGCCACCAAAAGTAATCGAAAATTACCTCACAAGAATGGAAGTTTGCAAAAATCCCCGAAGCGGCCATTTAACCAATGTTGTATTCCATACATAATGGCATAGTCCAAAATTTAAAACAGTGAACAAATTTCATTGAAATCTTTAATACTTTCTATTTAATTTAATTTAAAATCTTAAAGCACAAAGTGAATAACCCTGTACAATTCTGTTACGGAACACTAAAAAAGCAATAGACTTCATTTAATATGGAGTGAATCTACTCCTAACGCAATCAAAGTGGTAGCGTCGGGATGAGTGCGTTTCAGGCTCATCCTGTTTTTGTGTTACCACGTTTATATGCAGAATCGAGTTGAGATTTCGATCTGAGTCTTTCTACACACCGAATCGAAAGATTCAAAAATTCAAACGTGGTTGAACTGACAGATAAGTATAGCAGACATTCTGCTTTTGATTGTGTTAGTGCTCTGTTGTGTTAGATTCGTTATCTGAAATCACACACACACAGAGACAACATGTCAGTTCAACCCCTCAACCCAGGTATACATGCATTTTTCTAACTCGATCCAGCTCTGTTAGCTAAGTCGAGTTGAGTCAATCCTATTTCAACTCGATCTGCGTTTATATGAATTTCAACCCGGGTTGAAGCTGGATTCAAGTATGCATATAAACGTAGTATGTGTCAGGGCTAAATTGCTGAGCGGCATTAAGGTTAAGTAGGATCGGTAGTTAATCGTGATAAGTGTTAGTCTTTCACGGGTTTTAGGCATAATCCACCTCCACAACGCGCTCTTCTCCTTTGAAGCTAAGTCATTGGTGACAGACCGATTTCCTGATCGATCAGTGAGTTAAGCAGAATTAACCATTTTGATCTGTCACCGATTTTACAGATTGTGAGAAAAGGAAAACGAAAATAATCTAAAACGTAGCAAATTCCACAAATTTAGAAATTTTTAATATGCGCAAAAGTGGCAGCGCTGATCATAATATCAATTGGTTCAAAATACACTGCAATTGGCAACCCTAACCATAGATTACTTTTATTCGCCGTATTTCCCACTTAATACATTCCACAAATCATTTTGCTCGTAAACAGTTCACTATCCGTCAAAATTTAAAGTAGCAAGTTGAAAAAACAAATTTTAATTCACCTTCCGGTATATTGGTTTATTATTTATTCCGTTCCTTGGAAATTTCCGCGAATATATTTTCACAATTTTCCACCGCAATCGTCCAATATCTGGAAGTGAAACCAACACCTGTGGTGGCATGCGTGAGTTCAACTATTTGATACAAACAAAATTATACGTATTCCATTGGTTAAAAGATAGATTTTATCCTTTGTTAACTTAGCTTGATGTAATTACATTTGTACAATAGATTGTTACTTAGTGACCTGCCCACATTAACAGTCACGATATGTACCAACAAAATTATGCAATTTGTAATTGAGGAACCGCTACTCGTCCTGTACGTCAACTAACAAGTTGGGCGGTGTTTAGAATATATAATATATTTTTTTTTTCTAATTTCGAATATCCAAAGAGGATGATATCACCCCTTTCAGGTTGTTCGTCGAGGCAGGGTATCCATTTTTTTCTATTTCCATTTGCTTTGTTCGCAACAACAATTTACGTCGACTGGACTGAGAAATTTCAATCTGTTATCTTGTTCGAAACATGATTTCTGGTTTCGAGGCGTTCATGTGCGAAAACATTAACTAACAGCGTGTAGCCTAGAACTTGTTGGCATTTGAATTATTACGACCCGTCATGCAGTTCTTGAGTCATGCGTCATGAACAGGATTTGATTTGATTTGTTCATTCAAACGTTTATAACTATAAAACAATCATATGTTACCAGTCAATTACATATGCATTTCTTATTAACTGATAAGAAATTTAGCATATGTACTTAGTGTCAGATATGACTCATAAAAACTTTAATTACACACAGAAACAAGTTGAAGTAATAATTACTTTAAATGAGCTTCATTAAAAGAAAGAGGGTATCAGGCATGTAGACACCCATAGTTCAATGGATTAATCACAGTTTACTTGATATCGCAGTTTGATAATAGTACATGATAGCACGCGTCTAACTCGGTATTTTGCAAACGCTAAAATATAATCTTATATTATCAAGGGGGTAGCTTTTTTCAGTGGTATCTTCTATGCTTTTGAAAGTTGTAGCACTAAAATAAAAATCTAATCTATACCACTTCCTACACGCAGGTTTTAAAAGAGGTAATTTTCGAGGAATCATTTTGTACCTAAGTTATTTCTCTTAAAACTCAAATGAAGCTTTAGAGATAGTACCAGTAGATTCGAAGACCACAAATGAAGTTTAGACCCCAAACAAATTTTTACTTGCTTCTAAAAGAGCAAGTACTAAAAAATAAAATAAATATTTTGGCGCTAAATAGCCCATGCAGGGCCAGGCCTAGCTTCTATTGGGACCTACAGTGTTATGCCGCTTCCGATTGAAGAGAGCTTCTCATGACAATTTTACTCTCGGATCTTTCTCAGACGTTCTCGAAAGGTGAAAACTTTGGTTTTTGTGTTTTCTGGGATTCGAACACTGAAACTCCCGCACAGTGATCCCGCACTTAACCACTGAACCGCGGCACTCACCCAAAGAGCAAGCATTGGTTTTCATACAAATTTTCGATCTCGAGATTTTGATCAATTTTGGTATTACTATAGAGAATCTTAAAAAAAAATCCTCAACCATATAGAGGGTTCCGTTAGAATGAAGAAATCCTCGTATGAACGGAGGTGATCTGATTTCCAAGAGAAAGAAAACATTGACGAAAGAATCAAGAAAGCATATATGTCTCTTTATGCATGTAAGAGGGCTTTCGGGAAAAAATCGGGCTTTCAACCAAAAGTGGTGTACTGTCTATACACAGCGGTGATGAGGCCGATCTTAACATACACTGCAGGCCAAAAGTTTGAGGCCTCCATAGACAACTGACTTCATTCATTTATGGAGATTGAATTTTATGAATTACATTGGGTTTTTCTTACCTAAATTTTCTACCTGAACAATATACAACACATTCAGATAATAAAAGTAGGATTTTACACTCACGTTTCTGAACAGTGGGCGTTTGGATTACAAATGTGGGAAACACCGTTTGTTTAGGTTTTTCCTAATTATTAAATTTTATAACTTTTGCTTGTTGATTCAGCACTTGTTTATGACTCGTTGCATCAAAAGGGTTCTCAAATCCCAAAATTTGTCGACCCAGGTTGCAAGGGTCTTACATAAAAGCCACACTTTGAAGTTATAAGAATTTATTTGAGATTCTTCACGTCTTGAGTAAACAATTCGTTAAAAATCGGGAAAATCGCGGAAACTGTAATCGAGAAACGATTTTCAATCATCACCCTTCTTAACGAAGGCAAATTGCAGCGGTTGATTGCTTCGCAGTTGAAGGTATAAAGGTTTAACGTACCATTGAACGAGACGCTCAAGTCGGAAGTCTTGAGGATAAACCACGGTCGTCAGGACGGCCAAGAGCTATAACTAAACACGCGGATCGGCTAATACGCACAACAAGCAAACGAAGTAGACGAAGAACACCACCCGAAATTAGCGTCAAAATAAGTGTAAGACGGAATAAACCGCTATCCTTGCTGTTCGAAAACCCCTGCTGCAACTACAAAACAAGCTGAAAAGGTTAGAATGGGCCAAAAAGCATAAAGACTGGACGGAAGATGTTTTCAACAGAGTTTTATGAAACGATGAATCCAAGTTCGAGATATTTGGCACAAAACGGAGAGTTTTCGTTCGATGCAGTGCTGAACAAAAGATGCTACCAGACTGTGTGGTTCCTTCCGTCAAACATGGAGGCGGTTCTGTTATGGTCTGGGGATGTTTCTCTTTAAGTGGAGTGAGAGATCTGGCTCGAGTCAAACTTTTGGCCTGTAGCCGATTGTCTGGTGGAAAGCACTTGCGAAGAAATGCCATCTCATGAATGGCACAAAGATTCAACGGGTTGCCCATTGCTTATGACGGAATCGATGAGATAAACAATCAACGGCAGCTCTGGAAACGATACTGAATCTTTCTCTTTCTATATTCTTTATTGGGAGTATTGAATGAATGTTGTGGTAATCGGCCTCACACTCTCAGAACTCCAAAGTCGATCAAAGCTTTTAAAGCCAGTATTAATCGGAAACCGCTGCGAAAGCACAAATTCTTGTCACGAGAAATGAAGGTATAGCAGAAATCAAACAAGATTTGGAATTCAACGCATATAAGGGATACAGCTCACTTAAAGCAAAAACGGAAAGATCGAAAGCACTACGTCACCGGTATGCGCAAAATGGTCACAGGAAAATTTTGTTCACGGATAATGTGATAATAATGATGTTTACTATTGAGGAATCGTTGAACAATGAAAATGACAAAGTCTATGCCCGGTCATCCAAAGAAGCATCAGAATTCATTCTGCGACTGTCTGATGATTTGGTGGGGAATAATCTACGAAGGCTTCACCAACCTTTATTTTTGCGAGAAGGCAGTAAAAAGATTGACAAAAATCTGCCAAACAGATGTTCTGAAAGGTATTGCGAAGGGATTTAACCAACAATTTTTTTTCAAACAGCCAGTGAACTTTTCAAGAAGACTCCGGCCAAGCCAAGGGTGCCTCCAAAATAATGTGGCTGCAGACATTGGACACCAGGCCGTCCAGACCTCAATACTATTTTTGATGCGATGGCTTTTTCTATTCGACACTAAAATAATGAGTCCGTGAAGCGCGTTCTTATCCGTACAATGGACAAGCGATCGATGAGTGGCGAGAGTTACCCAAGGTCTGTATAAATGCAAATGGCGGCCATTTTGAATAAATTGTTTAAATATCGTTTCCTGAATAATCAATGTTTTACAGGAAAAAAAAAAAATGTTCGTTTTTATTTTATCACCATAAATGCGTGTACCAGCATTTATGAATTGACTATTTCTATTTGTTTATTGGAAAATTGATGAAGTTTTTGTTTATTTATAAACACCATCGCCTTCTAGTTTTGGCGGAATAACATCTTCGCTTTTTTAAACAAATGTTTTATATGTCAGAGTTATTCATTCCTTATCTTAGTTTAATTATTTGGTCGTTTGTAAATATCAAATAATTGAAAATGTTTACTTATTTCATGGCTGTGGATCGTTTATTATCTTAAGAAAAAAATACATTCAAGAACTGTTGGGAACATAAACAGCCAGAGATTCCCAAATGCTTTTCATTTGCCCTGAAACCATCTGTGTTCTATTCACCAGTCACTTGCAACTCAAGCTCAACTCCTGGGATTTCCAAGGACAACAACAAGAGTGGAACTCCACTCAAGCACTTCGCCAACCCAAACGACTTTCCTTGATCAATTCTGATATAAAGTTCTTAACGGACTTTCTCACCGGCCATTGGATTTATAACTATCATCTCAAGAAGCTAGGCAACAATTCTTCGGGCATTTGCCGTCGCCCTGAAGATCAAAAAACCTGAGAAACAGACAGGCAAACATGGAACAAAGTGTTTATTTTGGCCTGACCCTTCCAAAAACAATCGTGGTTTTCTCTTATTCATCGGAATAACGATGAAGCGAAATAAGGAAAAAGTCGAATTGGTAATATGAAAAACTAAAGCGCGAGGCCTGATTTTTTATTATTATTATTATTTTAACGCATTCAGCCATTCTTTTTATAATTTTTCCGTGCTCTATTATTCGTTTTATTCCTCATTTGTTTATCCAATTTGTTCATTCTGCATTTTCGTTTGAAATGCTATTGACTATTACTTTAAAACCGGCTTACAGGTGGGTGAAGCACAACTTAACTGTTTCCTATTTTAGGAGACACATTAGTGTTTATTGCTACCGATTTGGAGTTAGAGGTGACTAAGAAGGAGTATACATTTTTTTTATTACAAAGCGCTAGTAAGTTTTTCGAGTGGGCTCCTCAAGCGCGAAGTCTGATTATGTATCACTTGACGAATTTGTGTTTGCTTGTTGTTAGAAGTACGATTTGAAGACAATTTGAACCGGCATGCCCCTTCATCGGCAGTCGACGTCATCTACGTAATTCAGTTCAACGTTGAACAATATGTTACACGCTTGAAATTTTTTAACCGTTAGACACACGGAACTGAATTTTGCACGAAAGAAGTATGTGCTGGACAGAAAATAATTAGGAAAATATTTGTTTGGGGGGACTTTTTAGTGGCATAATGGTACCCCTAGAAAAAAAATATTTTCATTCATCTGATTTAGATTACAAGGGGCGTTATAAAAAACATGGTCTTTTCGGCAAAAATCTGTTTTATTTTACAACAAAATCTCCTTGTAAACTCAATAAACTTAGCCCAGCGATGCTCCAACTTTTTTAAGCCATCCAAGTAATAAGGTTTCTCGAATTCTGCCAAATAGAGATCTGTTGCGGCGATAACCTCTTCATTTAATGCAAATCTCTTACCTCCAAGTCATTTCTTCATGTTTGGAAACAAAAAATAGTCGCAATGGCTAAATCTGGGGAAAATCGTGGATGAGGAAGCAATTCGTAGCGCAATTCGTTCTGCTTCGAAGTGGTCATCTGGGTCCGTTTTTGGTCCAGAGTGAGATATCGTGGCACCCATCAGCTTTCTCATATCCAAACATTTTTTCAAAATGTTGTGCACCCAATCATTTGAGATGCCTACAGCCTCAGCAATTTCACGTACTTTAATTCTCCGATCACCCATCACCATACCATAAATTTTTTCGACAATTTCTGGTGTGGTGACCTCAATCGGACGTCCAGGACGGCCGGTGTCCTTTATGCTCATATCACCGCATCGGAAATTTCGGAATAATTTGTAAATTATTTCAAGCGACGGTGCAGAGTCCCCGCAATGTTTATCCAACTTTTTTTTGGTTTCCGTAGCTGTTTTCTCCTTCAAATAATATTGTTTTATCACTACACGAAAATAACTTTTCTCCATGTTTGCAAAAATACGAGAAGTTTCTGCTTACAATGGCTGTCAAACTCAAACTAAATGACATCTGTCTAATATTTTGTATGTCACGGTTTGAAGAATGTTACCACATGAAGCAAACGTCAATTCGAGGCTGGTACCGCCATCTGTCGAGATTGCACGGAATTATCGAACGCTCGTCGTATATCCAGATGAGATAACTGGCGTCAGTCTTAACTTATGAGGCAAATTTCATCAAAATCTATGCAGAAATTCTTGAGTTAGGCGGGGGCAATAAGTATGATTTATATATTATACCCCGCCCCCCACATCTTGCCCACATTCCATCCGATTTTGAACATTTTTGGACGAAGCGACGATACATACCTACACACGTATCAAGAAAACACAAAAATCAAATTTCATCAAAATATCTTCAGTGGTTCTCGAGCGAGCCATCTAAGAACAAATAGATATGTAGGCATGGAACCAAAAAGTGTTTATTTTTATCTGATGATACGATCATATACATAAGTATGTAATCCTTTTCTTTGTATTCACGTAGAAGCCAAATTAGGATACAGGTAAAAAATAAACGGAACAGTACAGGCGCGAGCCCCGACTCGCATTTGACCAATTTTTTTTTTTTATAAATATTATGATTGAAAAGAAAATCTATTTTTGGTGTATAAATTTGACTGTGACGTACTGTACATGAATTATGTTTGCACAAATGTTTCTTTGAACAATTTTGTTTATGCGCTCCTCATTTTGTTTATTTTGCTTTCTATTTTTTTTTTTTCATTATAAAATAAAAATACATACATATACGAGTACATGCGAATAATAATCTTTTTTTTTGTAAACATAATCTAATGAAAAATCAAATGTTTAAAAAACAATAAATATTTTGAAAATTTTGAATCCACAATTTCCTTGAAATTGTTAGAAGGAAATTGTTGGGTAGGTAATTTAATAGCGGGTGGGCAATCTGTTGGTTTCTTCTTAAAATCAATTTAATATTTTTCAAAGTTGTTTGCTTTATTGAAAAGAGAACACTTTCCGATTATTTATGGAAAATAATTTCATTTAAATGGCTGCCACAGCTGGCTGGCAGTATCCCATCCTGTCAACCCAATTTTGCAGTATATTTTCGATGGTTCGGGACTCTATTTCTCGGACCAATATTGTGCTTAAGTGCCTGAATCTATTCTGGATTGTCAGCATAACATCGATCTTTGACGGCACCCCACAAAAAAAAAAAAAAGTCAAACGGCGTCAAATCTCAGCTCGGCGGAGGCCAAGCAACATCACCAAAACGGATGATTACACGATTTTTTCATTTTTTTTTTTTTTCATTTTTAATGATTACACGATTATTGAACTTAGTGCGCATGCTGGATGGCTTGTATGGCGCGTAGCGCCGTCGTTCATTTTCTCAATTTCTGGTAAAAAAAAATAATAAAAAATTATTATTATGCCTCTGTAGCACTCTCCGTTGACGGTAACGTTGTTGCCATCTTCATCTTCGAAGATATATGGGCCAATAATGCCGCCTTTCCACGAACCACACCAAATAGTCACACGATGAGAATGCATTCGCTTCTCTACGACTATGTGTGGGTTTTCCGAGCTTCAAATACGTCAGTTTTGCTTGTTTACATAGCCGCCGAGATTAAATTGCGCTTCATCCAAAAGATTTTTTAAATTCGAGCTGCTCTAAAGCACATTCAATGAAGCGGGTGGTTATTTTGTTTCAATTCCTGACTCAGTTAGACCTTGTAAGGGAATACTCCAAGGTCTTTATGCATAATTCTCCTCAGGCTAGTGCGGCCAATGTAAATTTCCTGAGATCTGTAACTAGTGGAGGTTCTCGGGTTGTCGAAGTAGATACAGCCACTATCTGCAAACTCTTCAGCAAGCAAATAAATATCCTTAACCCTCCTGCGGCAATTCATAAATCTAACAGATAACAGTGCGGGCCAGCTAAAGGTCCATTAATGCAAAACAGAGGAAATTTAGAACCCATTTGGTAGAATTCTGATTTACGAGGGCAAGGTGAAAAGTTCTTGGCTTGACGTAGAGATAGCGTTCCAATCAGCAAAAATTTATGTTTCTTGCCTGGGTGCACTTTGCATTAGTTCGTATGACAAGTTTCAACTTGGTCTCTTAAGTAGTTTCTTTATACGAATTTTTGCAGTAGACGTCTTGCGTGTTTTTCGTTAAAATGGATAAACTTGAATATCGGGCTATACTATAAAATTCTTCGTTTTGGATGGGTTAACCCTTAAGAAAATTTATCCAATGTTGACAAAAGTTTACGGGGTCTCTGCTCCTTCCATGTCAACCGTTAAAAAGTGGGCAGCTGAATTTAAACGTCGCACGTCCCTCGAAGATGACCCACGTGAAGGACGGCCAAAAATCGCAACCACACCCGAAACCATCGAAAAAGTGCATGATATCGTGTTGGACGATAGGCGAGTGAAGGTGAGTAAGATAGCTGAGGCTTTGTGTATATCGGAAGAGAGGGTGCGAAACATCTTGCACAAAAACTTAGGGATGCGAAAGCTCTGCGCAAGATGGGTGTCGCATTTGCTGAATGCCGATCGAAATCAAATGAGAAAAAGATTTCGCGGCAATCTTTGGACCGATTCAATAGGGATCCGACCGATTTTGTGCGGCGATTTGTCACCATGGATGAGACATGGGTCCTCCGCTAAACGCCAAAAACGAAACAGCAGTCGAAGCAGTGGGTGGAAGCCGGTGGTTCAGCGCCAAAGAAAGTGAAATCGATCGCATCTGCCGGAAAGGTCATGACCAGTGTGTTTTGGGATGCGAAAGGGATCCTGTTAGTTGATTACCTTGTGAAAGGCAGAACAATTACAGACGAATATTACTCCAACCTTCTTGACCAGCTGGATGCCAAAATTCGCGAGAAGAGGCTTGGCTTGAAGAAGAAAAATATCATCTTTCACCAGGACAATGCACCTATACACAGGTGTGCGTTGGCGATGGGAAAACTGCGGGATTTGAGGTTCGATTTGCTCGGCCATCCCCCCTATTCACCTGATTTGGCACCCTCAGACTTCCATCTGTTCCCAAACTTGAAGAAATTTGTTTCTGGGAAGCGATTCGCATCCAATGCAGAAGTTGAGAGGACCGTAGATAAATATTTTCACAGCCTTCCAGACTCTTACTTCCGAGAAGGAATACTGATGTTGGAGAAACGCTGGACCAAGTGTGTTGAAGTCAAGGGAGATTATGTGGAAAAATAAAATAATTTTTTAACTGAAAATCGCAGTCTTTCATTGTCAGGCCGAGAACTTTTCACCTTGCGCTCGTAAGTGCTGCATACACACACGTAAATTACAAAAAATTAACGAAAATGTATAAAAATAGTAACATCTTTGTACTTTGCTCCATGCTTGTATACTTCACAATACTATCTATCCTTAAAAAATATTTTTTTTGGAAAAACAATCAGTTGCGGGCTTTTTAAGCACATTCTTTCCGATGTCAATCTATTTTGCACATCATTTGTATAATTAGATATATTTTACTAAATCGCGTCATCATCTCCTCGCGGTGCCAGCTGGATAGCTATCTAATAGTGAATTAACGATGATCGTATGCTGAGTCTGACTGTACGTGCGTAGCTGATAATTCGGACCTACGCAAGCACAACTGGGTGAACTTCAGCATACATGTATCAAAACTGGACAAAGCATCTCTTGTTAACCTCAGAAGTCTAACAAGAGTTCCTCAGTAGGAGGATGTGCGGCGAAAGAATTCTCTCGGTGGAATCAATTTCGACATATTCGGAGTTCAAGTCAATAAGAATTTTCAAGATGGGCGGATGAACCCTTAATGAGCTAACGGCAATGCTCATATCTCTGTAGTGGGTTACTGACATCGGAATATCCAGCCACTTTTCCTAGGATTCCGAGTTAAAAAAAAAATAGCACTATGAGAAAATTTAACTACACTCGCATAAGAGTGGCTGCCCATTTGCCGACCGAGTGTCCCTGAACCTCTCAAGAAGTCCAATGCCAGTAATGTTAAGAGCAGATGACCAATGGCACCATTGTCAGCAAACCATTAAAACGCCGTCAACAATTTGATTGATCCGTATTAGTGTAGTTTTAGGACAGGGAAGTCCACCATAAATCAAATATTCGCCTATGAAAGGGTCTACAGAGATGAGACCCCAAAGCCATCTCACGGACAACTGCTATACGGCGCAGAAGTATGAACGTTATCAAAGGCAAATGAATATACTCTTGGTTGTTTTGAAAGAAAAAATTTTCGAGTTAAGAGAGGAGAATATACTCGTACAACAACGAACTATGTATATCGGAAGGGTTCAAATTCTTCGTCTGAGATGACTACGACATGTAGAGCGAATGGACATCAATGCTCCGAAAGTTGTCGTTCCTGACGCGGTAAAGGAAAACTTTACTCATACAAGTGGAAAAGGACCTCAACCAACTTCGGGTGCAAGCTTGCTGGACACGCTTGTTGATTGAGAACCAGGTCCAAGTACTCGTAAGTTAGTTTTTCAATTAAATATCTCCCCGGGCATTGGAAGACTACATCTGTTCACATTCAACGAGTGACCAATAAGTTGATGAGTTTATGTATTTGTTATGTCTATGCGTGTGCTCAGTAAAATCATTATTCTTTTGTTTCGTCCTTTGATAACGTTTTATATAAACATAGTATAATTAAAATTCTCATATTTACATTCAGTTGCGACTATCAATGTCACTCTAGGTGATAATATCTATTAGTGCACGGAAATGATGCGCGATATTTCTCACCGTAGCCGTAAAAAATAGGAAGATCTATGAAGTTCTGTAACAGGTAAAAATCTATAAAAAAAAAGTCGGACAGGTCTGCTATTTTTTTTTTTTTAATATTTGTTTAACGATTTATCATTTCGTATAGGGCGCCGTGGTTCAATGGTTAATGCGTTAAGCTACTGAGCAGGAGAAAACAGCAAACATTTTTTTTACGACCTCAACTCAGGTCTGACAAGCCTTCGAGTGTAAAATTGTACGAGGATCTTTTTAATTACGCCCTACGGATCCGGCATAAAACTGTAGGTCATTTCGATTTGTGTGTCACACAGCATGAATGGCTGCGTGAAGATAGGCCCTAGGCCCTGTTATGGCTGTTTGTGCCAAATATTATAATTTTTCTTATAATTTTTTCAAAAATGTTTGTTAAGTTTTATTTTTTTTTTTTTTTTCAGGATGACAACATCGCATAGCCATAATATTTAACCATCCATCGTTTTTTTTAAGTATTTTTGATAAATTTAGCAAAAGAAAAGAATATACATGATAAGCATTTAAATCATTCCAACTTGGGAATTTATTTAAAAGTACAAACAGAAGAGGAAAATAACATTTAATAATGGGCGAAACGACTGCCTTTACCACCGATTCGTTGTTGCAACATTCAAAACCGTCATCCATACGACTGGTTATAGAACATGTACTTTTCACACTAATTACAAACTTCGTCAGATTGCTTTGTATGGTAGTCTACGGCAGAAAAGGAAAGTCGATGCCACCAATAAAAGAGCCGATATTGTTGGAATCAGCTACTTCACTGGCCGAGAAAATTCGAACTCAAAAGGTGTGTTGCCTTGTGTCTTATATATTTTATTTTATTTTTGTAAGCATTAAACTTCCTTTTTTCGTGTAGATTACGAGTGTGGAAGTGTTAGAGGCGTTCATTCGTCGTGTGGAGGAAGTGAATCCAGTACTTAACTGTGTTGTTGATAAACGTTTTGAAGAGGCCCTGCAAGCTGCTGCGCAAGCCGATGCATTGGTAGCGTCTGGGACATATACACCCGAAGAACTCTTACAACTGAAACCGTTTCTGGGAGTTCCTATTTCTACGAAGGATTGCATCGCTGTTAAAGGTAAGATTTTGATTTAATAGAGGTAAGGGTCGGGCAAATAGAGTTAATAAAATTGTAGTGACGGTTGATAAATTCATGATTTTGAAAAAAATGAGGAATGTGAGCTCGTTTATATTTCGATTGCACCGCACTTTGCTTGAAGTAGTTTTGGCAATTCCCGGCCGAGCGTATCCCTTATCGGAAAGGCAATGTTGGCGTTAATTTATTAGATTTTGGAAAAACGATGGACGAGAAAATCTAAAGTTCGAATCTGAGTTCTTCGGGACTTAGAAATTTCATTATTTATAATAGCCGGTGACCAAGGTGTAGTAGGTCATGTGCTCGCTTGTGACCCGAACTGTTCAGGTTCAAGCCTGAACGGAGAACAGCAACTACAGCCACACAAGCATAAAAGAGTAACGAATAAAATCTAAGTTTCTCCAACTACTACATCAAAAGGAGTTCTGCCTGGTTGAGAAAATTGAGTATGAGCGCTCGGGGAAATTTCCTTTATTTAAAAAAAAAAATTCTTGTGCAATGCTGAAGAAAACCTAAACCATGTACAATTCCTTATGATTGCTACTTTTAATTTATAACTGTTCGGGTGGGAAATAATAAAGGCCCCTGGTTTACTTCAGAAGTTATGGATGCCATACAAATTGTAGGCGCCATAGCCCAGTGATCACTGAGTGTGAAACTTAAAAAGTTTTTTTTTTTCACAGTCCCACCTCTCGCGAACGTCTGACATATATCCGAGTAAAATTGTCATGAGAAGGTTCGCTCAATCGTAAAAATTGACCTTCGGAAACGGCATAAAATTGATTCATTTCGTATCGCGGAGATATGATATTGTGTCAATTTTTTGAGCGCGAAACAGCTGTCAGTGTCAAAATAAAATGTAATTTAAAAAGAAACCAGCAGATGGCGTTATTGTGGCGCTAACAGGGCCAGGCCTAACTTCGTGTTGTGTCGCACAAATTGACACAATATCATATCTCCGCGATACGAAATGAATCAATTTACGCTTCAACAACGTTGGGAAATATTGAAAACTTATTTCCAAAGTGAGTGGCTGTGTTATCGAAACGGTGAGAATTTTGAAAATAAATTTCGGTCGAAATACTGCACCAACAGTGCCTGCTTTGTGAGATGGGCATGCTAATGCTACACACAAGATGTCCTCCTGTTCGTCTTGTGCAACGTGTGGCTTGTTTGGTGTGGTGGAATGGTGGCATTAAAACTGTAAGTCTCTTCGTTTGGTATGGAATGTTAGCGCCAAAATATTTATTTATTTTAAGTGGAAGGAGAGACCCTCTTGAAGTAGACCTCCATTAGGCCCGCTGTGTTCCCCTTGTCTGACGAACTGTAAGGAATAGTACCGTGATGTGGGAATTGTGCGTTTAGAGGGGATGTAGGTATTGGGATCATGGGGAGTATCAAAAGAAGACTATGTCGTGTAGTGATCGGAAAATCGTCTTGGTATCCTTGGAGATCCCAGTATCTTCAGTCTTAACATCGCTGTTGCAAAGCAGTAGCAGAGGAAGTGCTCTATATCTTCCTCCTCCTTCTTACAGTTGGCACTGATTGTTGTATCAGCTAGCCCGCGTCTGAACGAATGTTTGTTGAGATTGATGTGCCATGTTAAAAGTCTCACCATCAATCTCAACTGTGTTTTGCTTGAGTTGAAAGCTTTTTTTGCGGTGTTGTTACTCAATTCTATTACATCAGATCTGGCCACCCTTGGTTCTAAAATTTTATGGAATAATTTGCGGAACATTGGGGTTGACAAAGACACAAACGTTTTAATTCTACAGTAGATCTGAATATTCTTAATAAATGCTTCCTAGTTAATAGTGAAAATAACGGTGTTTTTATAACTTATAGAGAACCTATTGATGACATTGAATTTGATTTGCAAATTGATCCCGAAAGCGACATTGCTAAAAATTTGTATTCTTACGCTTAATCAAATGCTGTTGGTGAGCATTATTATCATGTTTAAGCTCGTTCATACATGGTAATAGATTCTAGTGTTCCATCTTCTTCTCCCCCGGACAACTGGAAAGAGGCAAGAATTACACCTGTCACGAAAAACGTTCGTCCCATAAGCATCTTACTGTCTTTGAGAAGGTACTTGGGGACAAAATTGTCTACCCTCTTCACCGAAAACTTCGTATCAAACATAGCTGCTCTACTACTATGGAGAAGACCTTGGGCGACTTGACAATACTATGTTTACTTGACTTCTCGAAGGCCTTTGACAGGGTCGACCATAAAATGTTATGTAATTTGCGTTATTATGTCGACTTTAGTGAAAAAGCAGCTCTTTTGACAATTCAAAATAACTGTATCTCAAGGGTCTATTCTGGGTCCTATATTCTTCTGCATTTATACAAATGCTTCAACTTAAGTATGACGAAGCGCCTCTTTTCATATTTATGGTGATGATGTACAATTGTGTTTGTCTAGACCGAGCCCAATTGAGGATTTAGTGTGCTGACTTATCTTACGGCTATCAATGATTGGTCTCTTAACAACGAACTAACATTAAATCCTTAGGACCAGGGAACGAACCAACACTGCTTGGTTATCAAGAGGGGATTGTGTTATATCTCACAACCTATGGCCACAATTAAATGAGGGGAGAACCAAATGCTTACTAGCTATGGGGAAAAAGGGAGTCTGCATCTTGATAGGTGTAGTGACCGGACATTGTGCGATCGGCACTATGGCCAAGAGGCTGGTCATAAACTCCCCGGACTACTGCAGGAGCTGTCAAGATGAGGAAGAAATAGAAACCATCAAACACCTTCTCTCCACAACCGTAGCCTCCTCCATATGGGAAACAGACTCTTTGGAGAACTGGGTGAGTTGGCACATATTTCGTTGATGGACTTAACAAGATTCATAAGGAGCACACGCTGGTTCGAGTAAGAACCAGTTAACTAGAAACAGTGTTAGATGAGGTAACATTACCCAATGGACCAATAGCCCGCCGTGTAAGCTCTTTTCAAGATGCACAGCCCCCCAAACCTAACCTAACCAGCCTCAGTTGATATTGACTTATCCAAATAATAGACTTTCATTTGTAGATGCTATTGTTAGTCTTGGATTCAAGTTAAATCAAAGTCGGTCCTGTAGCGATCACATTAATTATATTGTTGCCCGAATTTATGCTAGACATCGTAAATTTTGGATGCCTGCAACCTGCATTACTATAAAGACGAGATTAAGATTAGTTAATACATCAGTAATCCCCGTTGTATGTCATGCAGAAGTGTACATTTGACTCGATTTCGCAGAACAAACTCCAAGTTGCGTTTAATGACTCAAATTTATTTTCGTACATAAAATATTAAAACTACAACTATCCGCAGCTTTTATAATCAGTCAGAACAGTAAAATTAGTTATACTGACTTTTAAGAAGCAATTTAAAAATTCAATTTTATAATTGTGAAGTTCACGAACGAGCAACGTTTGGAAATTATTAAAAATTACTACCGAAATTCTGAGTCGGTGGTCGTAACTTTAAGAGCGCTTACTCCAATTTTCGGTCGTAATAATCGGCCCACCAGACAAGCTGTGCGTGCTGTAGTTGATAAATTCGAGTCAACATATTCATTTGAATGTTCCTGTGCCAGTGAGATAACGCACCGGTCGAAGTACCGAAAATATAGCAGCCGTAAGTGCTTCAGTTCAAAATGAGTCAAATCAGTCGATTCCACGTCGTTCACAGGAATTGGGAATCTCTCACTCCATATTGCGGCGAATTTTGCGTAAAGATCTTGGCCTACAGCCTTACAAGATCAAATTAACTTAAGAACTGAAGCCCCTTGATCATTTGAAGCGCCGACACTTCTCCGATTGGGCTCTGCAAAAGATTGAAGAAAATCCTAAATTTGATCGAAAAATCATCTTCAGCGATGAAGCAGCTGGTCAAACAGTTGATCTATTGAAGGGGAAGTTCGGTAATCGTGTAATCTCGAGAAATGGTCCGGTCGCTCATGCGATTTAACACCGATGGATTTATTTTTATGGTGTTACGTTAAGTCGTTGGTTTACGTCAACAAGCCAACAATTATCGAACGTGAAATTGCCAACGTTCCAGTCGATATATGTGGAAGAGTGGTGGAAAATTGGCTCCAAAGAATCGATCGCTGCAAACGTGCTCGCGGTGGTCATATGAACGAGATCGAATTCCATACTTAAACTACTACACCTGGAATAAATTTCAGCCCGATATCTCAATTATTCTGTGTTTTATTTAAATACAAAATTGTTATGTCCTTATTGAAAAATCTTCTACATGCATTTGATTAATATTATTGATGATTCTTGGTAGTATAAAAGTTATACTCATAAATTGCTAAACTAAATTGAATTGTAAGTCAACAGCTAACACAGTAAGAAATTTCCGCTTTATAATTTTCTTCGGATTGCGCCGATAATTCAAAGCCATTGCAAATTTTACACGTGACTACATATTTCCATGTCGTTTCAAATATTGCACACTGGACATTTTTCAGTAGACGACGAACCTCGTGAAGACCGTCCACAAATCTTCGACCGACGGTACAAATGCGGGAATTGTTTAACATACTGTCGGTAGTTCAAATTCGGACTCTCTTTACGAAACGGTAATTGACGACGATGTTTTAAGAGCAACGATAGATGCGGACCCAACGAATTCTATACGGAACATTCTACAGAATATGGGAGTATCCCCTATGACAATAAGTCGACGCATTTCTGTAAGAAAACTCGACAAGTGGGTACCCCATGAACTAAACGAGTCGCAAAAACTACGGCGCCTAGATATTGCTATATGCGAGCTACGACTCGAGTAGATAAAACGATATTCTGTGAAATTTATTTCTTTATTTTCTAGTCTATAGAACAATTCAATTTCACACTATACTATTCTTCGCAAATTCTTTTCTTACAAGGTCTCTTTGCTCTCAAATCACTTTATCTCCTTTCAATTACTTAATTCACAAATCCAAACTAATTACTTCTTCTTTTTAATTCTCAACTTTCATTTTATCACAAAATCACAACTTCGCCCATTATCACTTTTCCAATCTCTTCGTGCGGTTCACAACCAACTGCCTGGTCTCGATCGCCATCTGTCCTTAAATAGCCGCATTTCTAATAGCCAGAAACTTCTAGCAAATTCTTCGACCACTGGAATAAGAAAATTCTGATGTAATAATTCCAGGATGACAGCTGCAGCCAATAATCTCTTGTTCTCTCTTATCCGTGATATTATCCGAACTGTGGAGACTAATTGCAGACACGAACCTCGAATGAAAAAACACTTCGGACCAAAATTCTGCCAGAATGAAAAGACACTTCGGAATTTGTTGCATTATGCTACATTATGTTACAATATCATCGCATAGCTTAAGATACTCAAGTAAACCGTTTTTGCACCGGATAATCATTTGTGATGAAAAGTTGATTCTGTATGACAAATTTAAAGACTTGGGCAATGGGTCTGGATGCAGATACGAAAAACCAAAACACACCCCCAAAACCCGGTCTTCACCCAGATAAAGTTATAGTGACAATCTGGTGGACATCGAAAGGACTAATCCGCTTTTTATTTCTTCAACCAGGAGAAACCAGTAAACGCCGCCAAATGTTGTGAGGAAATCCACATAGTGCATGCAAAATTGGCTGAAATGCAGCCCGCGTTGGTCAATAGGCATGGCCTGATCCTATTGCTAGACCTCATATCTCACGCGTATCGATGCAAAAACTGTTGGAACTCCCACCCCATCCACCGTACTCTCATGATGTTTCCCCAACGGACTATCACCGTTTCCACAGTCTGGAACCGAGCAGAGGTCATAAAAGCCTTAGAAGATTTTCTAGAGTCAAAAAGTCTGGACTTCTGCAGAAAATGAATAACTTTAAATCACACTAAAAGAGAGTTATATATATACGAGTATTAGCTTTTAAATTTTTACTATAAAATCGGACATTTCATGAGGTGCAACCTAATATATGTATGTGCCCAGAAGGTGCTAGTCCCTCCAGTTAAAGCAAGGGAACAAAAGTGATGATTTCCATCAACAGGTTACGGTTTAGACAGTAAATCCTAAATGGTATATAGAAACTTATTTACAAGTCTTAAAAATTTGTTTGAAAAAACTAGAAGAAAGGTTAACTTCGCCGCTACTTTTTACAAGACCAAGGATCTGCTCTCATTGCTGAAAAAAATCCACAATTTTCTTGAGCTCTCGGGTTCCAATGAAATTCGCCCAGCACTTTATTCCTCTGACCTAGTGCTGGTGAGTTCTGTCTGTTCCCGAAAAAAAATATGAAATTTAAGGGAAAAAGTTCCTTCTCTTATCCAAATCAAATTTTCACTTTTTCAATAGAAACTTATTGTAGCCTTATAAACTTTTGTAACTCCTTTCAGATTTTCTTCACACTGCTGGGTTATATATTAGAAAAAACCACAGATCAAAGGAAGACTCAGATGCCATGGGTTTGATGAGAAAAGCAGGAGCAATTCCTTTCTGCCTTACAAATGTTTCGGAGATGTGCATGTGGTTAGTTGACGAGCTATAATTTTTTCTTTCTAGTTCTTTTGTATTAAATGTTTTTTTGTTGTTTTTTCTTTCAGGTGGGAGAGTTCGAATACAGTTCATGGACGCACACGCAATCCATACGATACCAATCGCATAGTTGGTGGTTCAAGCGGAGGAGAGGGTTGTGCTCAGGCGTCTGCCGCTTCTCCGTTTGGGCTAGGTTCCGATATTGGTGGTTCCATTCGAATGCCCGCATTTTTCAACGGCATTTTCGGTCACAAACCTTCAAAAAATATTGTATCAAATAAGGGCCAATTTCCAATGCCGTTCTCTGCTGAACAAGAATCATTCCTTGGTATCGGTCCATTGTGTCGGTATGCTACTGATTTAAAACCAATGCTAAAAATTATTTCTGGTGAAAAAGCTGATCTTCTGAACTTAGATGAATATGTTGACGTAAAGAAAATAAATTACTTCTTTCAAGAAAGTGATGGAGGTGGTCGTATTGTCTCGCCAGTTGATGAAGATATGACAACATGTCTGGAAAGGGTCGTTGAGTATTTGCATAAAACAGCTGGTTCCAAACCTAAGCAGATACAACTGAATAAATTCAAACAATCTGCTGCCATTTGGTTTGCCAATATGAAAGACGACTCTGGAATGGGATTCGCACATCAATTGGCAAATTTGAATGGCGAAATCAGTCCTTTAACTGAACTGTTCAAATTCTTCATTGGTCAATCGAAACACACGTTTATTGGATTGATTACAGCTTTGGTGGATAGATCCCAACCGCAATTCGGCTCATCAAAGTATCACTATTTGGTTAAAAAGCGTGACGATTTGCGAAAGGAATTACAGGATATACTTGGAGATAATGGCGTTCTAATTTATCCAACACATCCCACCGTAGCGCCTTATCACAATGAGCCTTTGACACGTCCCATCAACTTTTCTTATACCGGAATCATTAACGTTTTGGGTTTTCCCGCCACCGCCATTCCTCTTGGTTTGGGTAGTGAGGGAGTTCCACTTGGTGTGCAAGTGATTGCCAACTTTAATAACGATCGTTTGTGTTTAGCTGTAGCTGAGGAGCTCGAAAAAGCTTTTGGCGGGTGGGTGCGACCAGAAGTTAACATTTAAAATGTTATCGTTTCGAATGTAAATTAATTCGTATGCGAATTAATTTTCTCAGGAGGTGGTCTATGTTACTAATATTCAATGCACTGCATCTATGTATAATTGAGTATTCTGAGTATAACGCATAATTTACTATATTTTTTATAAAAAAAAAAAAATGTTATTTGTATTTATATACCTAAATGTATTCGTACGTTTTCGTCATTTTTGTAAATAACCAAATATAAGGATCTCTTACGATCGGGAAAATAAAAAAAAAAAAAACTAAGAAAAAATATTAAATAATACATATTGAAGGAGTGTTTTTTTTAATCTATATACAGCCATGGACATATAAATGGCACAAAATTAGATTTCAAACAAATGTTTAAATTTTTCAACTAATAGTTTCTTAAAATGTACGTGTTTTGCACTCAGCTTGGTGCTACAATAGTTCTGGTGTCTATGGCGCATAAATGTCCCGTTATGTTCTGCTTATTATTTACCGTTATCAATTTTTCGTAAACAATGCTGATTTGAGGTGGACACATAAATGACACAAATATTTTAGAATATGCAGTACTTACGAAGCTTTCAATTGAATCACATGATATTTTTTGTAGTTGAAAAATAAGTTATTAAGAGTATTGTAAAGTAAAAATAAAATGGGATCAGGAAAACATACCACTTTTGAGGAAAGACGGATAATATGGAGAATGCATGAAGAAGAGAAAAAAGTGACGGAAATTGCAAAACTTGTGCATTGTTCTCGAAAAAAGTGTACAATGCAATTAAAGCATGCGTAGACAATCCGGATGTACTGACCAAAGGCACAATTCGGAAGTCGCGGCCTAAAAAAACAGATGTGCGAACAGATGCAGCCATAGTTAGAATGTCGAAAAAGAATCCATTCAAGTCATCACAGCAGATAGCATCCGATATCAATCAGTCATTAGAGTTGGAAATATCCAGCAGGTTTGTCAGAAGACGATTGAATGAGGCAAATTTGTTTGGGCGCATTTCCAGAAAAAAACCACTGCTCCTAAAAAAAAAAGTTTTAAAGCGATTAACCTTCGCCAAAACCCACCAATAAAAGACCATCAATTTTTGGAAAAACGTATTGTGGAGTGATGAAACCAAGATCAATAGGATAGGACCAGATGATAGAACCTTTGTTCATCGTCCTAAATGTCAACAGTACAGTCCTAGGTTCACCTACAAAACAGTAAAGCACGGAGGTGGAAACATTATGGTGTGGGGTGCATTTTCTTGGCATGGGCGTAGGTCCTCTTATAAAAATCAATGGCAAAATGGACAAGTTTCAATATTTGGACATTTTGACAAACCATATGGAACCATATGCCTTCGAGTCCATGCCAATTAAGTGGACATTCATGCAAGACGATGACCCCAACCACTCCTCCAAACTGGTGAAAACCTGGTTTCATGCGGAGAAGATCAACGTTTTGGACTGGGCTGTGGAATGAAGTCAAGGTTGAAATTGCCAAAAAAAAATATAAAAACATGGATGATCTTTGGTCTGCCACACAGAAAGCTTGGTATGCTATACCCAAAGAAAAATGCCGAAAACTCGTGGAAAGTATGGGTCGCAGGTGTGGAGCTGTTATCAAAAACAAAGGCTACATCACAAAATATTAATTATTTAAATTTTCGTACATAACAAAACTCAACAAATGCAATTTTAGCACGATTTTTTTCTTTTTTTCCAGGTTGTGCCATTTATGTGTCCAGCCCATTAAATTCTGATCATTTTGGTTTTTTATTAATGAATTATAATTTAAGTTTGTTTTATTATTAAATATAGAAAATAAGCCTTGGGAAAAAACCAAATACTTGTAGTTTATCAACAATATTTACGACAATGTAGCGTACGAAACAACAAATAAAAAATATGTGCCATTTATATGTCCATGGCTGTATATACAATTTAAAAGGTAATCGTGTTTGTGAAATGCTTTGAATGTGTCAATAAAGTTGATAAGAGATGACATCTAAATGAAATGCATTTCGCTTGCAGTTAATTCTCTTTTTTTTTCGTAGAAAATTAGCATTTTTCTTTATTGAAATTTGTATACCCTTGTAAAAAAAATAAAGGTCGTACGTACTTGTTCCATATGTGCTATTCGTGTGAAAATTGTTTAGATTTCAAATTTAGTCCAAGTAAATAGGTTAGGTTAGGTAGATGGGTGCCTTGTGAAAAAGAGAGTCACTGCACACCAACGGTTCGGGTCTAATCATTTAACCCTGAAAACGCTGTAAAGTCAGCTGTTAGAATCACCCAGATAGTGATATAAATCTCAGGAGGTCCGTAAGCTCTACATTACCTAAGTCCTCCAATTCCGAGAAGAAGTAACTTCCAAGAGTCCTCATTCTTATAACGGATAGGGCAGGACTATCACACAGCAGGTGACGAACTGATTCAATTTCTTCTTGATCCCTGCAACTTCTACAATAGTCGTTATGTAGCACACCGAATCGCTCCGCGTGAACGCCTATGGCACACTGACCAGTAATTCTTCCAAAAACGACCCGTGCGTTATAACGACTAAGTTTCACCAGAGAAGTTATCTCTTCTTGCTGAAGGCAGGCCATAGCGCCCTGGCCGTTGCGCATGTTTCCAGATGAACCCACCGTCTTTCATCTTCTATTTCCTTCCGTAGGGAACTGATTGGGGTTACTAAAAAAGGGAGGGCCCGCGATAAATGCAGCGTCGACCCTTTCCTAGCAAGCTTGTCAGCCCTTTCGTTTCCTTCGATATCCATATGCCCTGCTACCCAGCAGAGGGTCATCGCATTGGCTCTGGATATCCCATTTAAGAGTGATTTGCAGGTCCTCACAAGCCTTGATCTAATTACAGTAGAGTCCAGAGCCTTAACAGCTGCCTGGATTTCTATATAGACAGTGATCGTTTTGCCAACGATATTACTCTCGCATATAATTTTCGCAGCCTGTATGATGGCTGTGATTTTGGCCTGAAAAACGCTGCAGTCGTCGGTGATTCCAAAGGAGCTGTTTATGCCTAGGGCCTCGTCCATCTTAGAACCGTCGGTATAGGACGCCAGTTCCTTTTTCTTCATGGTTCTTCGGTTCATCCAGTACGTTCTGTCATGAATTCTTATAGTGAATCTCCTTACAAATGCTAGCGGTAATCAGTTTCCGTCGATCTACTGGTAATCCCCCATCGGGATAAAATGGAGGCATAGCCAACTGGTTAAGATACTACAAAAATGTTACCAAATGTCAAAATTCGAATGGCCTGTCCTTATGTGGATTTTGAATAAAATCGGTGCAATCGTATTCGAGAAATTTTCTAAATCCAACTATCATAAGTAAAGTAGCGTTCGAATTTTTAGCAAAAAACTGAGTACGCAGTCAAACATTCATATTACTCCAGATATGAATTTTTATCGAAATCGTTGGAGCCGTTTTTAGGAAAATTGGCATTAAGTAAAGTACCGTTAATTTTGAGGCTAGAATGAAAATTCGAATTTCACCTCTGGGCATTACCACATAGACCCCAGATATGAAGTTCGAAGAAAATCCGTCCAACCGCACTATGGGACCAACCAGCGTTTATCGTCTCAAAAATGTTTTTTTTTTTTTTCAAAAGTAGAAATTCAATGTTTATATTAATGAAAACGGGTAGATGGATGTCTAAATTATTTGTTTCAATAAATGTTTAACATTTACACTTAATGGTTATACCAAAAATATATGCCTAAGGTTTTTAAGAGAAATTATGTCGCCCAAATAGTTTTGTGAAGTAACTTTTACACTACATAGATGTTATATATTTTAGAAAAGCTTATAGGTTCTATCAGGTTGGCAACTAAGTAATTGCCGATTTCACACATAAAGGAAAGAACGCAGCGCAAGCTGCTAAAAAGTTACGTGATGTGTATGGTGAAGAAACCTTAAAAGAATTGGTTTGACAAATTACGTTCCGGAGATTTTTCACTGAAAGGTGAACAACGATCAGGTCGACCAGATGAAATTTATGATGATCAAATTAAAGCCATAACCGAGTTGGATCGCCATGTAACTGTACGAGAGATAGCAAAAAAGTTAAATGCGTCATATACAGCGATTGAGAAACATTTAAAACGTATAAAACTCGTTAAAAAGCTTGATATTTGGGTTCCACATGATTTGAAAGAAATTCATTTAACGATGCGCATCAACGCTTCCGATTTGCATCTTAGACGCAATGAATCCGACCCTTTTTTTGAAACGAATCATCACTGGCGATGAAAAATGGGTTGTTTACAGTAACGTCAATCGAAAACGATCTTGGTCCAGGTTTCATGAGCCAGCACAATCCACCTTGAAAGCTGATATCCACCAAAAGAAGATTTTGCTCTCAATTTGGTGGGATTGGAAAGGTGTGGTGCATTTTGAGCTGCTTCCAAGGCATCAAACGATCAATTCGGATGTGTACTGTCAACAACTGGACAGATTAAATACAGCGATCAACAAAAAACGGCCAGAGTTGGTCCATCGGAAAGGTGTCATTTTTCACCAGGACAACGCTAGGCTACGTACATCTTTGGCCACTCGCCAAAAATTATTGGAGCTTGGTTGGGAATTGAGGTTACATCCACCATATAGCCCTGATCTTGCTCAATCAGATTACCATTCATTTCGATCTTTGCAAAACTCTTTGGATGGTAAAACTTTCAATGATGATGACGCTATGAAATCGCACTTGATTCAGTTTTTTGCCGATAAAGATCAGAAGTACTACGAACGTGGAATTATGAAGTTGCCAGAAAGGTCATCGAACAAAATGGAAAATATATCATTGATTAAAGTTTATTCGTTGTATTAAAAAAAAAAAAAAGTGTTTTATTTCTCTGAAAAACTTAGTTGCCAACCTGATACTTTCTAAATAAAAGCAATTGAGACATTCCCATTTAATCCATTGAGAATTAAACATTTTTGCTGAAATACTTTAAAATGTTCCGTTGTCTAATGTTTAAAGAGAGATTTGACTATTAGCGCTGTTTGCGGCTGTTAAAATTTATATTGCGTTTTATTCCTTAGTTCATCAGTAATTATGGGGAAAAGAAAAAAATGTGCCCCAATCTGTCCTCTCCTTTGTTCTAAACTTATTAATGTGTCACTTAGTCACAGGTTGATGAAGTAAAATTGCGACTAATATACATTTTTCTCGTAACGGTGCATTGATCAACGACGGATGTGGTACATATGTGTACCACAGTGCTCAGGTGATCTACTTATTTGTGGTTCGTTGACAAATACACATTAAACCTATCGGGTATAATATAATTTTCTTTGCATAAAATACTTTTCATAAGTTATTAAAATACCTGCCAACATATATGCATAAGACCAAAAATTGAGGCAAAAAATCCTACAATGCCCCAAAGGTATTAAAAATTGTTGGTCATTCGTCAAAAATATTAAAAATGTTGCCTCGTCTGCCATCCCTACGCTCATTTTGAATGACATTCCAGCTGTCAGCTCCTTAGACAAAGCCAATCTGCTTGCTACTCATTTTGCAGCGAATTCCACGCTGCCAGATATCGCTTTGTCTCCGTCTGTATTTGAGAGCGTCAAATTTTCCATGGGACAAGTTCACTTTCCCACTCGTTCAGTTGCAGGAGTACTCAAAGGTCTTAATATACACAAATCCGCTGGTCCAGATGGTATCCTCCCCCCCTTAGTTTTGAAGAGGTGTTCTTCTACGCTGGCGAAACCACTGCATAAGCTTTTCTGTCTATCCTACTTTTCAGGGCTCTTTCCGAGTAGATGGAAAACAGCATTTGTCCAGCTCTCCTTAGGCGAATCTTCCTCCCTGTCCAATTACCGACCCATTGCACTTACGTCTCTTCTTTCCAAGGTCATAGAAACGCTTATGAAATATCTCGATTTACGAGAACTCCTTAATGACCGGCAGTACGGTTTTCGTAGCAACAGGTCCACTTTAATGGCATATCTCATCGAGAAGTGGAACCAATCTCTTCATCACTTCGGCGAAAATAAGATGGTTGCGCTAGATATTTCAAAATCACTTGACAGAGTTTGGCATCAGGCTCTTTTGTTGAAAATGCGTGCATATGGCGTCGATAAGTCTCTTCTTCAATGGATTAGAAATTACCTTTCGGGGCGGTCGATACAAGTTGTCTTTGACGGCTTAAGTCTGTTTTGTCTCCGACTCTCTTTCTTATTTTTATAAATGATCTCTTGTCTGCAACTTCTAATCCAATCCATTCCTTCGCTGATGACAGTACCCTCAGTTTTTCATATTCGTTCCATAACTCACGTCCTTGCTTTTCGGCCGTAGAAGAGGAACGGCAACGTATATTAAACACATTAAATTCCGACCTGGAAAGCATAATCAAATGGGGTTCAATCAACAGAGTGGAATTTAATGCTTCCAAAACACAATGCTGTCTCTTAAGCGAAACCAAAACACTCAACCATTATCCATGGATGGTACTTGCATCATTGAAACCGAAAGACTGGCCATTCTCGGTATGTGCTTTAATAATCATCTTCGATGGAACGATCACATATTCGAGGTCGCCAAAAATGCTGCAAAATGTCTAGGATTCCTTAAACGGTGCAAGAAATTGTTTACCCCGTCTGATCAGGCCTCAATTTATAAGGCATTCATCCGCCCTAAGCTGAAATATAACGCCCATATCTGGTCTGGTGCACCCAAGACCGCTCTGCACATTCTAGACAGGGTACAGAATCACGCGTTAAAACTTATAGGTGATAGAGATATTGTGAAATCCATACATTCACTTGAACATCGGAGCAATGTCTCGTGTCTCACTATTTTATCGCTTTTTTAATAAAAAATGCTCCAACGAAATAGCCAGGTACATTCCTCTCCTTCAAAATTTCACCCGCAATACGCGACATGCTTCAAATGCACATCAGTTCACCCTAAAGCCTAACTTCGATTGTACTGTCAAATATAGGGATTCATTTATAAGCCGAACGACAGGAATGTGGACTGATCTACCAGGCTCTGAATTCTCCCATCACTACAACCTTCAAACATTTAAAGCCAACGTGCACAGGCTTCTCCTCTGTTCGTCTTCCCCATTTTCCTAAATGCCCGTGCCCTGTAACCGTATAATGGTATTCATATTCCTTTTGGCGCGCGCAAATTATAAAAAAAAAAATATAACTTATTTTCGCAAAATGAGTGAATTCGTGATTTCTAAACATGACTTGTATAACTTTTTCATTCATAATGGAACAAATATTACGGATCTTGAAAAGTACCTACGGCTACAAAAATTCAAATAGTCGTGTCAAATATCCAAAAGAATTTGCTTTCCAAATTCAAGGATCATTGGGTAAAAGAAAGTAGAACAAAAGAACGTCTTTAAGAAACGAAAGAATATGGAATTAATTCAAGAATACGGGCTAGAACATATACATAACGCATACGTACAATGACTAAGGGCTATATGGAAAATAGAAGAAATCTTTCTTGTAGTCACGATACGGACTATGCACCCTAAAGTGCATCAGTTATTCTTTGCTGACGATGGAGCTATCATAAGTGAAGATCCCTGCAAGGAGCACTTGATGTATGGGTGGATGTTTTGAAGGGAAATGGGTACCGTATTAATTCAGAAAAGACAGAGTATCTGTGCTGCCCATTCTCTGATCCATACCGGCCTATTCCAGACATTTACATGAATCGAAAAGTGCTTCCTAATTGCGAAAAGTTCAAATATCTGGGATCTATGATCAATAGCGGAGCAACTTGTGATGATGACATCAATCATCGCGTAAGCGTAGGGTGGATGAAGAGGTGGGAAAACTCCGCTATCTTCTGTGATAGAAAAATGTCCCCTAAGATGAAAGGAAGGCTCTACAACGCAGTTGTACGTCCGGCGCTCACACATGGTTCACAATGCTGCACAATGTACAATAAGTATGAGGGCAAATTAACGGCAGCTGAGATGAAGATGCTTCGCATGACAGCAGGAGTAACAAAGCTTGATTGAATAAGAAGTTCAAAGATTCGAGGAAGCCTTCATGTAAAAGAACCCATCACAAGCTCTTGCTAGAGCACTACCGGCTCAATTGGTATTGCTATGTTCAAAGGAGATATCCTTCGAACCCCGTCAAAAAGGCAATATCAATCAACGTTCCTACACAATCGCGAAATCGCGATCCGAAACCAGTACTTCCTAAAGTCAAACCGACAAACCCCTCAGACGGACCAGTAGGGATGCAGTAAAGTGGGAGGGTTGTGATGCTTCTTTTCCGGACCATAACTTTGCCGTAAGCAAAAGAAGAACAGAAGAATTTGAATATAATATATTTTTTTTTTCGTAAAATAAAAAAATCATGCATTTAAGATTAACAACGAGTCGTCTTGTAGGTAAGTTATTTTGACTGGCTTTAACAATGTGTAAGCTATCAATCAATCGTATTCGTATTGTAGGTATGTGAATTTCAAGTGATCTTAGTTTTATTTATTTTCACGAACAATTTTCCTCTTCGAGCCCCCAACACAGGTCAGTCGTCACAGTCAAAATCGACACCCGCAATAAGGGTGATTGGTGATGAGGGCGGCCTCATACTTCTGGCCTGCGGTGCACATAGTGGGCTGGAAAAGCAGAGATGCGAGAGGTTTTGCATATATTTATGAAGTGCTTCACTTTAAAAATATCATATAAATATTACAACCCTGTTTTTCCTTACCACTATATTTTTAAACCCAAAGCGTTCGGAATGTCTAGTGCACTAGATCGCATAATGTCTGTGGAGATTCGATTCGCCTGTGGCTTTCCACAACAGAGATGGAGAGAGATCTACGGATAATTAACACAAGATGTATGTAAGACTTCTTTAGATCCACCACGAAGTTTTATAAACTTTAAAGGACAACAAACTATAGCAAGTTTTATCATTCGTATATATTTACCGTTTACAATCCGAAATAATAATATTTTCATTTGTTTTATGCATTTTTCTTTTGTTTAAGCAAATTTTTTGTGATAAATTTTAGTATACAAAGTGAAAATTTGTATATATTATATAAATGTGTGTTATTCATTTCCAAGGAACTCGATCAACTTGTTGATTATTATTTTTGTCATTAACCCCCAAATATAGTTTCAATTTCATGACTTTTAAATTCTTTGTTGTAAGATAAATAATGTTATAAACGAAACACACTTATAAAAAGAATCAATTGTTTTTCAATTCAAGTTAAACAAACCAAATTATCAAGATGTACGCTTCAGTAACCAATTAATTCGTGTTTTTTTGTTTCCCAAATAATAAAAGTGCATTATTAAAACAGAATGCAAATTTCAAAATCAAATAGAAAGAAAATAAGAACAAGAAGTTTGTTTCTTAAAGTCATTTAAAGACGATAATATCCATCACTCCCTACACTTTACCGCCCAGCGATGCAATCAATTTTAGAAGTTCACTTCGTTTCGCACTAATGGTGTCATGATGAAGTGGGCCCACTCCATCAATACATTCAAATCGATTTACATAATCGGCAATGTTATCTGTCATACAAAGGACGTGTATGCCACAATCGTAACTGTTTGACTGCTGCAGGCAACGGATCGATTTCATGTGGCAATTTCTACAATTTAAGGCATCTTTTATACGATTGACAAATTGTTGCATGGTTTCTTGATTGGAATTTCCAAGTGAATCAAAATGGAAGAACGTACGCTCTGGTCGAGAGAAAACCAATAGACTCCAATGAGTGCCGCCGGCACGATGTGTTTCGTTATCGTTCAGAGCAAAGAATATGAAAGGTTTCTTATCGGCATTGAGTTGTTCAAGAAGGGCTTCCAGTTCTGTGTCATCCATCATTTTCATGCATTGTGTAACTTCTGGTGATATAAATAGCAGTTCATTGTTGGTTTTGTATTTCAATCTTTCGAGATATTCAAAGTAGAATGAGAGAATTTGATCGTTAAGCCAGTGTGGGCCTTGTAAGAGTTGTATATCAGATACCCGAAGTAGGGTGTCATTGAAGCTAAGCGCTATGGGATCAGCACGAGAGTAACTCGAGCTCATTCTGTCGATTATATGCGTTGTGCAATTTGATTGGTGGAATCATTCAACTTGATGTCAAAATCAGCTTTGTAACGAACGCTGTAGAAAAATGATACATTTTATTTCCAAGGATTGGTTGAATGGTTTATAAATACATATAAGTTTTCTACTCTCTTTTTATTAAATAAATAATTGCACTGATTAAAGAAAGACAAATTGAAAAGTAACGTAGAAGCGGTGAAATATAAACAGAAATCTCCAATGCATTCTGTATATTCTGACTCGACAAAGGTTGTATATTCTGCAACTAAGTCTGCAACTAAGAGGGACCATGGGATCTATCGCTATTCTAACTACGGAAAGGGCTAATTGTATCAGCCGAAGCTTCTTATGAAGCATAGGATGCTTCTGACGTTAATATTCGCCAGGTCGTCAAGGTCGTCGAAAAGTCGTCTTTTGAACAGGGCTGGACAGGTTCAAAGGAAGTGAAGGATCATTTCTTTCTCCTCTTCGACCCTGCAGCTCCTGCAGAAGTAGTTTAAAAGGAGGCCTAGCCTGTTCCGTGACGCCACCTATGACAGTGCTGATCGGTCTAGAGACTTTACACGTCGCGATAGTCTCCTATTTATGTTTAACTTTGCTGATTACATACAGCATGAGCGAAAGGTATACCTAAATTTTGTCTTCCCGGCAAAATACTGAGGTTGATGCCTTTTCTGGTGAGCTCGCCAGTCTTGCAGTTTCCCGGAATGTTGTGGCACCCAGGATAAATAAATGTTGAATTGCTCTGCCTTCTCCGTGAGAGACGAGCGGCAATATTGACCGTCCAAATGAGCATGATAAAAAGGACCGTGAAAAAGCTTATACCCTGTAGAGATATTACATTACATTTCAGCCAGAACAGAACTTCCTTAATCGAAATTATTTCCACCTGAAATACGTTATAGTCAGCTGAGAGTCGGAAGGAGATACTCAAATTGAAATTTTCGGAAAAAAACCACCACCCAACCTATTACCAGTTTTCGAATCAACTATGTAGAAGTGAACTGAACTACCATAGTTAACAGCAATATTTTCTCACTCATTACGGGTGAGAATTGTTGCCCAGAAATTGCGATCAAATCTGAGTTTCGGTAGGGTGCAGTCGGTTTTATTTTTATTTAGTAGATCAAGGAACGAGGAATGGCCAGCTAGGAAGTTCGACCACACTGAGGAGGCTTTTAGGCGGATGGTTGCACTGGCGACCATCTGTTTGCCGAAAATGTTTAGGGGCGACAGATGAAACATCACATCTAATGCTGCGGAGGAAGTGGTTCTTAGTACACCGCTGAAGCACATGCATGCAGATTTTTACCTATGAGATTGAGATTTACGGTATTCTCAAGGGCCGTTCACCATACGATCGCAATATGGGCATGACAACGGACACATAGTGCCGTAGTGTAGAACGAGCTACCAATGGCTTTTTCACAGAAGTAGATAGCTACACTAGCTTTTTTAACGCTTTCGAATAAATTGGATTTCCAGTTTATTTTGATTAGCATTCCAACGGAAGCTCCGATGTTCAGACTTGCAATAGAAATTGCTTCCGATATGACATTGTTGAAAGCACCGCCAATTCCAAGAAAAACAACCATAATGTACTCCTTGATGCTCAGTTATCTTTCAATAGGGCGCACGAGCGAATGTAAGGCCGTCTCAACTGACTTGCCTTCACGGTACGCATGTTGGGACGCCGATAGCATCACTGGGTTAATGCTGCAGCACAAATGACTTTCAATCAGTCTCTCCAGCGTTTTTAGCGAGAAGGAATGTGGTCGGAGTCCTTACTTCGATATCTCGCAAACGGTTAAATTTTCGAGCAAATGCATTAATACTAAAAATTAATTATTTTATTTGATTCTGCACACTGCCAGTTTCAAAAGTACTCCTTCCATACGAAAACTAATAGGTTTGATCTGTATCCTTAAAACCAAAGGCATTAGAGGACAATAAACTTCCTACAAATTTGCCACCAACAGTTTTCATAAATAAGGTGAACTTTTTAAACAACTTAAACCCTTTTCCTTGGATATCTCCGAAGCGTTTAAGTTTAGGAAAAAATGTCTTCATTCAGCCGAATTCATTGTAATCGGTGTTCAAAGTAGCTGATGATACAGGAAGACAAGCTGAAGCCTTTGCTATCAGTTGCATTCTCGCCCAGCTTGTCGAAGAGCCCACATGGTTTCCAGACAATGCAGGTCATTTCGGAAATACTCTGAATATATTTCTTTAGACAGTGCCTGATATCCAAGTAAAGTTTCTGCCCTTTTGGGAGATCCAGCCCACGCCCTAATATTAGCAGTACACTCGCCACTAACATCAATGATATTAATTACAAATTATCTAACTGGCATGAGCTGCGCAATTCTGGAGCACTGATATCAACGTTTACACTGAAGCTGTCTCTGAGGTATTTTTTCGCGGAATTAAACTGTACATTTCCCATTCTACCAAACAAATCAACATCCAGCAAACCTTGGCCCAACAGAAAATGTGAGCAAGTCATTGCTGCCGAGAACAGAGCCTATAGACAATGGGGCTCCAATCCAAAAGAGGAAACAATATCTAGCTTCGTCAATCTCCAAAACACGTGTAGTATAACAGTCGATTCCGCGAAGAAGAACTGCACTATTAACAAGCTCCCAGTGGCACACGTACTTTCTGGTCAATGGCAAAAGTGATAATCAACAATTTCAGTCACTCCGCATTTCCACCTCTGGTGAAAGACAACGAGCTTTTTGATATTATGTTCCCATGCAATTCGATTAGATTCAGCAAAAGCGGAGTCACCAACTATCACGGAGGTCCATTTATCGATGTCAGATCTAAAGTTTCGATCTCGCGTAATCCGAGATTAATCATCTGGATTGCAAAAAGGCACCAGGATCCAACGGAATACCAGCCATAATTCTCAAAAACAGAACTTGAACCTATTCTTTGTATATTTTTTGCTGTGTCTTAGGTGCAAAAAATGTTTCCCTCTTGCTGGAAAACTGCCCACATTTAACCGATACCCAAAAAAGGAAAAAAATGCTTGTCGCAAAACTAACGCCCCATAGCATTATTGTCCATGCTAACTAAAGTGATGGAAAAAGTCATCAATGCTGAAATAATCAAATATTTATAGGGACACGGACTGATAAATGAACGGCAGTATGGTTTTCGCAGCCGCCGTTCAACTGGAGACCTACTGACCTATGTAGCCCACCTATGGACCTCAGCTATTGAAAAGCACGGGGAATCAAGAGTCGTTACCCAGGCATCCAATCGGGTTTGGCATAGTGACCTATTAAACAAGCTAGACTCCTGTTGACTACCACAATAGTTCTGCGTTTGGATGGAACATTTTCTCCATTACAGATCAATTCAACTTGTGATCGATGGTGCGTCTTCGAACAAATTTACTGTAAGTGCCTCTGGGTTCTATTCTTTCACCAATTCTGTCAACGACCTTCTAGAGTCAACAAACAAAAGATCTTCAGTTTTGCCGATGACAGCATCCTAATTTCGTCTTTCTCATAGTCAGAGATGCGACCAGATCAACACATTAAATGAAGACTTGCAGAAAATCTTGCGGTGGGAAAAAACAAACTAAGAGAATTCAATGCGAAGAAAACACAATTTACCTCATTTTCCAGCAAACAACTTTTCTATTGTACCACAGCTTCAAATGAACGACTAAATTACCCATCCCAAAGAAACCGTGGATCTTCTTGGCGTTACACTCATCTCTGATGTAACATGGCACGACCACATATTCAACATTGCACAATCGGCACCCATGAAGTTAAGCGCAACAGCATCTTCTCATATTATCATGTTTGGAGTTCGGCTCCAAAACATTCTCTTCATCTGCTCGATAGCATACAAAGACAAGCAGTTCGTTTAATAGAAGATCCAGCACTAACTTCCAATCTTCAACCATATGCTCATCGAAGACTGGTAGCTGACCTATGCCTATACTATAGATACTATAATGGTACGAGTAGATGTACCGAAGATCTTTCATTCTCAGTGTTTTCTGATAAGTGTCTGGTTTGTTCTCTCTTTTTCATTCTGTTAATTCAAAAACTTCAATAGACACTGTCGCATATGCTAATGAGGCTGTGAACTATCCGAGAGAGTTTCTCAATTCTCTAGACCCCCTGAGATCCCACCGCATAATAAAAGAATAAAAGTTGAGTCACCAATAATGCAGCTCCGGAATATAGAACCGGCGAAACTATAATGGACCTGAGCTTTGAAACGCTCCTATCAAATGTGACTGGCAAGGTGAAAGGAGAAAATGTGTTCATTCCGCACATACCGTTAATACCAACAGACATGCCATTCGACATTAAAAAGGCTGCAATTTCCAGTCGGACTGGCTTTCTCAAGGCACAAGGACAGTCTATAAAGTGCTCAGGTATTATTAATTTAGATTGCTCATGCTTTTCTCCAAAACATTTGTTAAGCAGAAACCTAAGATGGTCTGAATCACTTCGGATGAGACCATGGAAGGAGCATTTCACTTCGGTTCTGAATCGATTATTCGCCAACGATATGCAACCAAGTCAGAACGAGCTATCCGAAGCAACAATTGCTTTTATCTACACCCCCAGCAAAGATGAGATCACTGCCGCGCTTAAAGCACCCAAGGAAAACAAAGCGATGGGACTTGATGGCATTCCCGCGGAGCTATTGAAAGCAGCGCCAACAACATCTGTTGAGCTCCTGCATCGATTGATAGAGAAGGCCTGGCAAACTGAGCCTTTCACGAAGAGTGGAAAAATGGAATAATTGTGAAGCTCATGGAGTGCAAGAACTGGAGAGGAATTTGTGTGCTGCCTGCAGTTTCCAAAATAAAGCAAAGGTTATACTTGAGCGAATAAAACACCATCTTGAGAACACTCTTGACACCGAGCATGCAGGTTTCCACTCTGGATCCTCCGGTGTCGAACACATCAATACCCTACGGGTCTTCATCGAGCAGTGCGTTGAATATTGATCACCGCTTTACTTGCTGTTTATCGATTTTGAAAAGTCGTTCGACGATATCAACAGAGAGTTTATTTGTCTTACCTTGCACAGGAGGGGCATATCAGACAAACTTACAGCTATTATTTAGGCAACGTACGATGGATCAAAATGTCACGTTTTGCATAGAGGAAGGCTGTCAGAGGAATTTGAAATCCAAAGTGGCGTACGACAAGGATGTATCCTTTTACCGATATTGGTCTTATTGGTGATAAATGATCTGCTCCAGTCTGCTCTATCAACGGGAACTGGAGGAATTCGATGGACTCTTACATCTAAACTCAAACATTTGTTTACTATCGTATAGAATAATGGGCCTTCACCAAGTGATAGCTGACCACCGCCAAAACTAAAATCATCATCTTAACAAATTAGCATTGCAGGACAACCGGTAGAGATGGTAGAATGTTTCCAATAATGAGAGTATCGCCTCAAACAGAAGCGGGACGGAACAAGACATAGCAAACCGAATAAACAAGACTAAAAGGCGTTTGGTATGTTGTCCAAAATATAGAGAAGCAATGCTATTAGCTTAAAGACTAAGCTACGGCTGTTCCGATCCAATGTTGAATCCGTGCTGCTATATCGGTGCAGCATCTGGAAAATGGCCGCCACTATCACAAGAAAGTTGCAAACGTTCTTGAATCGGTGTCTACGAAACATCTTGTTGTAACTGCATTTCTAATTCGAAGAGCGGGTCGACCGAGACATACATGGCGCAGGACAGTCGAAGAGGGGTAACGATGTTGGGCAGAGCTGCGACATATTTCTAGAAACTGAACGTAAACGCGTTTCGAGCGAGTCAGCTAGTATGCTATAAATTCAAATGACGCCGACACAGAGACCGAGCCGCTGTATCTTTAAGACCCTCGTCATCACAGAATATTCGAATTGATCGCCTAAGATGGCTAGGCGAATGGACCATAACCCCGCATCGGAGTCACCTGAAGTGGAACCAGGATTGGAAAGGGATCTTAATCAACTTCGGTTAGCTCAAGATTAAGCTGACTGGAGAGGCTTCTTGGTTGAGGTCCATGTCCAGCCCAGACTGTAGCGCCATCTAAAGTAAAGTAGTTGTCTTCGGTAGCTGAAGACAACTAGATTTCAAAAGCGTTTCGTATTTACACACCGCCCTGTGGCTTGGCTACGCAACTTTTCATTTGCATTTCAATCAGTAAACTAATTACATTGTAATATTATTTATTTTTGCAAAACCGCGTCAAAATATGTTGGCAGACCGCCAAATTGTTAACCTCGAGAGTAGACAAATAGTTGTTCTTGTATTCTACTTATATTTACCTGGTCGAAATGCTTTCTTTATATCAAATCTTATGAAATAAATTATTGTGGATTCAGTTTCGCTTTTTATTTATTTTTATATTTATACTTGGGATCAACTTTCGGCTTCCTTGAACTTGAAGGTAGTCGCAATTGCAAGAGATAAAAAATAAAGTAGTTTTGACAGATGTCAAGTGAATCGCTAGATATTATGCAGAAATGCACCCAATTAGGCATATAGACAATGGAATGGAATGCCTCAAATAATTGGCTTACCTTTGTATGCAGAAATACCAATAGTTTAAACAATTTATTCGACACAAAACTACAATTTACAAAAATATTTATTGAAATGTTTATAAAAAATTTCGCAATTATATATTTTTGACTTTTATTGAATTCGCCGCGGAATGAACACTTCATTGGAACTACAAATGTCACGGCAAGGTAGTTTGCGGAGTCGGCTATGTGGGTTTCATATTCAAACAGAATATGTTCCACATTTTTGTTTACAATCGGCATTTAAAAAATAGCTAATAGAATTCAGTAAAACTACGAAAAAATAGGGGTGGGACACCAAATTGCGAAAAAAATGTTCACAAAAATTCTTTAAAAATACAAGAAATAAGAATATCAAAATCTGGGATACATAAGAAATCATTAAGAAAAGAGCAGCGCTTACCCTGGAGACTCTTTTGTTGCAACATAGAGGAGTCTTTAGAAGTTTCTAATTAGCGGAAGATCCTCCACTATTCCCAGCTACCTTATTAAACCAGACTGTCACTGGACCACCTCTAGCGAGTAAAGCATTGAACTTTTTCTTAACTCTCATTTCCCTGGTAGCTCCTCAGTCTCTATGTACTCGCTGTGCTCCAAATATATCTCCACGCCATCGTGTAACAGTCCCTTAAACATAGTAACCACTGATAAGCTCTTCTGGGCCATACGTAGCTTCAAACCGTTCAGGTCGCCAGTCCTGACGTTATTATACCCGCAGAGATCCAACATACGTAGATTTGGATGGCTATCTATTATCATGTCGGGTTGTCTGAATTTGTTTTTCATATTCCTCAATTTAGGAACGAATTTGAAGTTGTCTTCATATTTAAAGCCTTATCTAAAACGGTTGGTAGGAGTTGACATTGAGCAGAAACAGGGTGTTAAGTATCTAAAACAAAAAACTGTTATGGAATAAATATGCAGCCGAAATTGGTGAAAAATTTGTTTGCAGTATGAACAGCTTCCTATACTTATAGGCTTCCTCACGCAGATTGTAAACTCCGTAAGAAACTCAAGAAGTTATGTATTATGTATGTAATTTAAACCAGTAAAATTAGACTTTTTACTATAAAACAATTGTGGAACTCAGGACTTTATTGGAAAATGTGTAGGTTGATGTCAAAAAAAAAACTATACAAAAGTCTCCACTCGTAGGACCATAAATGTAAGTCACCTCCCACTTTTAAAGGGGTGGGATATAATAATAATCATTTTCCATCACTCTTAGGAAAAAATACCAAGGTAAAAGTATTTCCAAATTAAATTCTCTATCAAAATACGTTTAGTCTGCGTTAAAATTATAACACATGTCCGTATAATAAAAATTTACTAAGAATCTTTCTTACTCAAATTGTCGATGTTTGCAACACAGGGTATTCTACCGTCCTCTCATATGCAATAAAATCAAAAATCTGGCTCTTTCGGAGTTTTTCCTATGGCTTATATTATAAGTGAGAACATGCTAGCGGTACAAATTTGATCTTGTTTCATTTGCCTTAACACCCTGTATCAAAATCATAGTTGTATGCATATGTACATAAGGCTGCTATCGCTTTTAGTTGCTATTCATTGGGGCAAAAACCACTTTTATTGGTATAATCAACATAATGTATATCTTTGAACAATTTCGAAGGAAATTTTGGAAAAATGTTGGAGCTCTTCCCCATAAAGGCTCCGCTCCTCTTGACTCTATATGAATGACATCTCCTGTCATCGTGATATTGAGAGTTGTGTACGAGTAGTAATCAGATGCGAAAAACACGATGATGGGCAATGAAACGCTATACTCATCAAGAACGTGGAATTCATCAGTGATAAGAAAACAACATGATTTTCGTCAAAGATTTCTCCACCGTTCGGCACCGACTGGTTGCACAATCCGGCGCCAAGAATATTGATGATATGCGAGAGGATATGGAAGAGTGTTCAGAAACATCAACGAGACGACAGGCCACGCAATTGGGCATTTTTAGGCGGTCTCTGGAGCGTATTTTAGTAAACACTTGAAGATGTTTCGGTATAAAACTCAGATGGTGCATCAGCTGCTGCCGGCATAAAAAATAAAAAATAAAATCATCTGTTTTTAATTTAGGAAAAAAGTTATAACTACTCGTAAATCAAATTGGGTCATTATTTTTGCGCCACCTTGTATAACTGATGAAAATGTCGCCGATAGAATAACGATTTCCCGCAAGAACGAAGCAGATGTTTGACGGATATTCACGATTAGCTGTAAAAATAGGTATAGTACATATTTTACTCGCTGTAAAAGTGTACAATTTTACACAACAAGAATAGTCAATTTCTATTGTAGTATAGTGTACTAATTTCATTTCGAATAATCGAATATTTTTCCTTGACATTTTTCAACAGTATTATTGCAAAATTAATGACATTTTGAGATTTTGTTCTTGAATGTCATTAATATTTGGAAGAAAAGCAAACTGGTCAGATTTTACTCGATGCGAGCAAGCAAAACTACAAGGTACGATTTAGATGTAAAATTCTATGGAGATCTATACTTTTTACAATGGTACGTGAGTACTCTTAATATTTTATAAGTAACTACAATGTCTGTAATATCATTTGCTGTATAAAGATTATAATACTTTTATATGAAAAAAATATCGAGAGTTCCAATAGGAACTCTCTGAATAACTGTGACTTTTTGATAGATTCTACAGCAAATTTGCTCATTACAAATAACATGAAAGTCATGCATGGTGTCCCATACTGATTTTTTCTTTAAATAAAATATGTTATCTTTTGAGAGAATAAATTTAAACAAATAATACTTGTTGATACTTTTTTCGATTTCTGTGTGATACTTTTTCTGGGACAACATTGCTTGCGCCTTCAACCGGCACTGATCGTCGCCTTCTTACGTTTTCTCGTCTGTTGGCTTTTAATCGGCTCATCGTAGTGTGCTGCTTTCAGAGCCTTTTCAACATTTTTGGTTTCCGAAATCGTTCCATCAGCAGCTTCAATCAGCGAGACGGAGATTTGGTCTAAAAAGTCGGACCTCCCGGCCACTTTCTCCATTTCTACAGATCAGTCTACCTAAAGTGTTAGGCAGAGAGCTGCAGAGTCCGGTATCCTGGGATCCCAGGAAAAAAATTAAAGAAAACATTTCAAACGTACGAGTATAATATAAGAATTAATATAATTTAACATTTTGCTTTACGACTCCCACTGATGCAGTGGGAAAAGTGAACCAAAAAACCAAAAACTACAATACTGCTAGCCTAATAAAGCCAACTGTGGACCTTAACAGGTCAAAGATATTTCTAAGATACCGTAGAAATACGAGTAACATTTTCAAACTCACTAAAGTCAGTATCGGTAGACATGTTTGAAGACTGGGCATTGCAATCAATGATTTCAATTTCTATTCTAATTTTTAAAATAATGAAATACTACTTGATTTCGGATTTTATGTAACATTTCAATATTATTCTAAACACATTTTAAATTGGACACATCTTAATAAAAAACTGATAGGCTAACATGGTCAACCCTAAACTATTGAAGGTATTCCCAAGATATCATAGAGTCTCCAAACCCACAAATGTCATCACCTGACACTGCTCAGACACTGGGCAATCCAAGTAATTACTGTATTTCTGCAGGAGCTGCAGAGACGATTAGAAGGAGCAGACTTTATTTCACTTCCTCTGCACATGTTCTTCCCATGTCGATATCGAAAGGGGTATCTTGGAGTACGCCCTTCATCCTAAGAAGTAGATATGTAGTTTCTGAAGTATGTAGCGATGGTAATCCCTGATTCATATCACACTGGTATCACAATCTAAGACCATCTCACAGAGGACCACTTTCATTGTATCTGTCTATCCCTATAATGAAAATATAAACAAATATTTTCTTCTTAAATACGTTTTGAAAACCTTTCTAATGTTTAAAATAATGAAAATCTTTTTTATTTCGAATTTCAAGTAATATTTACATTTTTTCATATACTATTTTAAATTTCGGGATTTTATCAGGATCACGGGATCATTCTAAAGTTTTCCCGGAATTCCGGGATTGCGAAAACCCTGGGGAATGAGAAACATAAGCGATAATGAAAATTAAATCAATTATTTCAGCACGAAGAACATCGCTTTATTGTTTTCATCAAAAATTATCTGCGTATCAAGCAAAAAAAAAAAAATAAATAAATAATAATAATAAAAAAAAGCGAATAAACTTTGTCAACAACATTGACTGAAAATTCGACAAACATCAGAATAGTGGCGCACATGTACTTAGGCACATATTACGTACCTTACACCGTTGCAATATTTTTAGGTACACATTTTTTTTTGTAAATTAAGTATGTATTTTGAGTTGATTATATTGTTAATTGAAGGACTTTTTTTTCTTTGTTTGTATCTCATTTACCAACGACTAAGTGAATTACGTGACAAATCCACAATACACTCTAAGGCAGTTGTTGATAAGTCAGCTTTTTACATTTGTTACTATTTTTACTTGCACATGTAGAGCAAGTATTGGTTTCCTGAAAATTTTCGATCCAGAGATTTTTGACTGTTTGTATGTCTGTCTGTTATATCTGCGATCAGTGGGTTCACAATTCGAGGCGAAATCGGAATTTTTTACTTTACTAACCGATTTTAAAAATATAAATTTTTTCGAAAACGGCTCTGACGATTTTGTTTAAATTTGATATTTGAAATACGGTGAGTATACGGTTTTTATAAATTGGCTTGTTGTCAAATATCACCAATCAATCTATGTATTATCCAAAATCATTATTTAAGCTACTCTTAAATACATTTGACATATGCAAGGTAATTGCATATCAAGTTTTGGAAAATTATCAAAATTAATTTTTCCAATTTAAACAATTTCTTTTTTTCGAGAAAGAAAAAATGATTTTGTTTAAATTTCAAATCTGAATTTACATATACAGGTGCAAATACATGCGCCCCAGTCGTGCACTTAATTTATTATCAAATTGATGCTCTTTCATACAGATTTGCCTAGAATTAAGAGGCTATTGCCATGCTCTTATAATTTATGTTCGCAAATGAAAACTCATTAGTTTAACTCATATGTTTAACTATATAAACTTTTATTGATGATGTTTTTATCAGTTTCGTGAACTTTCTTTAAATCATTTCATCAGCTATTTCTGGAACTTTAAACTGCGAAACCGGTTAGGTGCGTGATTAAACTGGTTTTACAGATATACCTATGCATATTGGTGATAGGCAAACTGACCTAATAATGTAGTCGAGATATTCTATTTTGGGTATTAACCCAGTGATGATAATATATTTTTTCTTTATCTTATAACTCGACGGTTCAATACTTGTACTTATCTTTAATTTCAAAATATAGCCTCATATTTCAGCAAAATTTTCAAATACACTGATATCGATGCATGTAAATGATGTCCCAAAATTCACGCAAGAAGTAATTTTTAAAAATTGTAAATGTTTTATTGATTTATAGAGTATACAGTATAGGGTAATGTATGGAATAGCATATCGGGCAAATGGCCTCCACAGCTTTGCTGGCACACACGTACTCTTTTATCGAAATTTTCCATGACCGTTTTACATAAATGTGGCTGAATTTCGTTGATACAGCTCTCAATTTGCTCCATCAATGCGTAGTTGGTCGTGGGTTTTGATGGAATAAACCTTAGACTTCCAAAAACCCTAAAGAAAAAGTCTAACAGCGTTAAATCGCATGATCTGGGCGACCAATTCTGATCACCAAAACGGGAAATTACACGACCGGGAAATGACTCATGAGTAATTGAATTGTCTCTCGGGCTGTATGGCATGTGGCACCGTATTGTTGAAACCATATGTCGTCCTCATCAATATCTTGCAATTTAGGTACAAAAAACTGGATTATCATGTGGCGATAGCGAGCACCATTAACTGCTATTGCCTGACCAGCCGCATTTTCAAAGAAGAATAGTCCGATGTTGCCTCCAGTCCAAAATCCGCACCAAACAGTGACACGTTGTGGATGCATTTGTTTCTCAACAATCACTCGTGGATTTTATAAACCCCAAATACGACAATTTTGCCGAATAAGAAAGCCATTAAGATGAAAATGAACCTCATCGCTGAAGATGATTTTGTTTGAAAAATCAGCATACACTTGTTGTTGTTCGACAATCGCACGGTGGTAGGCTTCAGTTCTTCAGATGTATATCTTTGGTGAGAAAGATTGCTGTAGAGAGCATCTCAAAATGTCCAATTCTTGATCACGGTACCGAATTGATGTTCCTGGACTGTCAACAACACTTTCACAAACTGCTTCGATGTTTTGTGTTGAACGACTTGTTGAAGGACGGCTAGAGTGTCTAAGATCACTAATTGATCCAATCTCCCTGAATTTTTGAATTAATATCTTCACATTTGATGAAGTTAAATCGCTATTCCGACCATATTTTTTTTTACAAAAATTGCGAACTGTAGTTGCCAAACTTTCAATATTTTTAAAATATTTATCAACAATGAAAACGCATTGTTCTTTCATGTAGCACTCCATTTTTAATAACCCTGAACTGTCAGCTGTCACGCTGTCTTTTTTTTTTTTTTTCGTTGACAACACTTTACCGCACAAATGGGGCAAAATTCAAATCTTGATGAATTTTGGGACACTATTTATGTGCATATCGTACAGTTTTGAATAAATATGAGTACCATCTTCGAGAAAGCGATGTTCGTGCAAATTTCGCTTTGTTAAGTTGCATAACTTCTGCCTACATAAGAGTAAAATTCAATTGACTGCATCTTGGTACTGTTCGTAGAGTTCGTAGTTATATCTTCTCCTCCTCGCATATAGGACCAGATATTCGACGAAGAATTTTTCTCTCGAAAGTGTATAAAATCTTCTCTGCCTTTCTGCTCATCGTCCACTCATCACCATATAGCAGAACTGGCAAGATTAGATCCCTGTATAGCATGCCTTTTCTATAAGAAGGAGTAACCGCATTTGTTTCGCGAAATTCAAGTAGCATCGGTTTCCAAGGGTGAATCTTCTTCGCTATCAACAGTGAAATTTTGTACGAGGCGGTGGATTGATAGCATCTCTTCATTTCAAGGTCAACTCGTTTCGCCTGTTCATCAATTCTTATGAAAGCCTCTAAAGCGGAAAGCTGGGAGCGACCGATGTCGATAGCGTCTGCGTACTCCAGTAGCTAGACGTACACTGGAGTTTGAGGCTGCCCTCAGTGCTCGAAGGGAAAACAAAATGTAACATCGAAGAAAACTCTTTAGTAGAATAATAATCATGTAAAATGAGCGGAGAACATATTATATGAAAACAAAATAAGAAGAAAAATATTTTCATTTTGTTCTTAACATAAAGGAATTTATTAAAAAGAAAACAAAATGACTTAAACCGATTTTCGTCGAAAAAGCTACCTTTACATTTGATTACTTTTTTTCCAATTCTTGGCATTCTAGCTATCAGTTTTTGAAATTTTGTCTGTGGTATATTGCAATCCAATAGTATATTCCAAAACGCAGATTCTGATGTTGGGCTCTTCTATCCAGCTCCTCCCACAACAGCAATGATTGTGATTGCGGCGGTCATATCATGATTTGTAAAATTTCTGCATCTTCCCTCTGTTTCAGGTAGCATTGACAAAGTCTTGAAGTGTGTTTAGGGTCATTGTCCTGTTGAAATACGAATCCTTCGTCAATTAATCTTAGTCCAGAGGGCGCAGCGTTTTCTTCTAATATTGTTTTGTATGCCACGTTCATTTTTCCAATCACTTGAGCCAGGTCTTCCACTCCACTTGAAGAGAAGCATCCCCAGACCATAACACAACCGCCTCCATGCTTGACGGTAGAAACCACACTCTCCGTTTTGTGCCAAATACCGCGAACTTGTATTCATCGCTCCATAAAACTCTCTTGAAATCTTAATCCGATCAGTCGTTATGCTTTTTAGTCCATTCTAACCTTTTTTGCTTGTTTTATGGTCTCAGCAGGGGTTTTCGAACAGCAGCGCCCAAATAGTCCAGCATGTCTTAATCTTCGTTTGACCGTTGTCAAGGACAGCGGTTTATTCCGTTTTATTTATTTCGGATGCTGTTTTTCATCTATTTTGTTTACTTGTTGTGACTATTAGCCGATCCTCGTGTTTAGTTATAGCTCTAGGCCGTCAATGCAATTCATAAAATTCAATTTCCATGCATCAATGAAGTCAGTTGTCTAGGTAGGCCTCAAACGTTTGGCCTGCAGTGTATTTGTTGAAGATAGTGTCTTTCATGTTAATACCTACCCGTTGCACTATCTGTTCCAGCATGTGAGTGAAGAAGTTACATAAAAGCGCATATCCTTGCCAAAATGCGGTACATGTTTGGAAAAGTTTAGAAGAGCTGCTTCCAAACTGCACGCTGCATCGCGTGTACTCCAGCTTCATACAGCTGGAGCAGTTTTGCCGGGATCCCGAATTGGGCCATCGCCTTATAGAGCAACAAATGATAAATGCCGGATTTGCCTTAGTGTGGAAATCGTCTAAAGTCAATCTACCGGGCTGGAAGCAACACTGGTACTTGCCGATTAGTGGGTTGCAGAAAGGCTTCAGATGTTTACACAATACGTTGGATAGAATTTTATAAGCGACATTTAGCAGAGATATGACTCTATAGTTGGAGCAAGACATAGGTCTTTCTTGTAGATGGGGCATATGGAGCTGATATTCCGTCCACCCTACCAAAACATGACATCCGTATTTGAATAGCTCCGCAGCTTTTTAAAAACTACACCAACCTCTTCTTTACTTTTTCGCTGACTGGAGGCTGGTGCTCGCTCCCATTTAGCAGCTGCTGGAAATGCTGCTTAAAAAATCAGTGACTAATTTCCCTGCACTATTTCGTAGAGTCTGCGTTCCGGCTTGACTGCAAATTTTGTGAACGCGGGTTTTGTTTGCACCTAAATGTTGTTAATCTGCAAAAAAATTAAATCGTTAAAATTAAATAAGATTTTTTTTTTTATTTTTCCAAAACTTGGTGTGCCATGATCTTGCAAATATTGAAAAACATAGCCGAGAAAGCATTCATATGGAGCAACATCAAATGAAATTTTAGCTTTTAAGAGACGTTTGATCAGAAAGTTTCGCGAAACGCCGGAATAGAGCAATTTTCTACTCTACCCGACTTTGACATTTGTTCTTGTTTGAGGGATAACTGATTGTTTCCATTGGTTGTTGCCAGCCACTGTTGCGAGTGATGCAAAAGAAAAAAGAAACTATGTCGAAGACTTCTTCTATTAAAATTATTCTATAAAAATACAAAATAAATCGTTACTATTTATTCATTATTTATTATTTATTTATTATAAAATCTTAAATATAGTTTTTTTAATTATTTAAATCTCTTCTCTGTAATGTGATTTATGTATTTTAATTGTAGTTCCATATGAGACAATCAAATCTTTTGAGTTTCACAACGTTCTGTTTTAATGCTTTCGAAAACAGAAAATAAATGTAGACTGTGTTTTTACAGATTTCAGCAAGGCATTTGACAAATTATCCCATGAGGTACTCGTACTGCTCAATAAATTCATAAAAGAAAATAGTAATTTTTGGCCCATAGCGAACAGAAATAGGGTTTACGACTAACTTAAGGAATGCTTTTAATTTTCTGTAAGTCATGGGGGGAGAAGCTACAGTCATTTTATTTTTATTATTAGAACCATTAAAGCTATGAGATTTTTTGTTTTATTATTTTGGAAAGATAATTTTATACCAAAAGTAGTAACTTATTAGCATTTTCGCGATTTTAAAGAAAACAATAACAATCTACAGCTCTACAAAATTGTATTTCACTTTTAACTGTTTTTTTTCAAATCCGTTAACTAAAGAAGTTACGCATAGTTTTAATTTTTTATAATATTTTTATTCCCTAAAGAATTCATTACATAAGTTCCATAGATTGTTTCTGAGTGCAATCAAGGGGATCCAAATCAATCATCAGGTTCTAACGTCATTTTGCCGGAACATGATTCCTTGGGTCCAGACAAGAAACAAATTGTATTAGAGGTAGGGTCTATTTTCACGCCTTTCCGAGTTATGATCCAAAATATATTTTATTTACGAGTAGTGGAATCACGACAAATGTTATAACTCAATAACACCACCTATTGAATTACATTTAGTATGTTTTGGAACTGTAAAAGCCTTTAAATCGATCTAAAGGTTACAAAACCTTATGTAAATAAAATGCCTGTACTAACTTAATCCCAAAAAACAAGCGAATATACAAGCATTTATTTGCACAGTTTCTTCATCAGCCTTTTCTGAAGAGTAGTACCTTAAATTTTCCCAAATTGACTATTACACTCCACAGTTGGCAATATTGCCGTAGACAATTAATCATTAGCGGCAGACATTCCGGAGACGATGCAAACAACACAAGGTCACCTGCAAAGAGTAGGGCCAATTCTGGCAAACAAGATACCTCCTGGGAGAAAGTCGCCTAAATCTTCAATAAATAACTGCTAGTGCAGTATCAAATTGAAAATCACTCTTACCAATGGTGGTTTATTTAAATAGTTAGAAACTAGCTATAAAGACTAAGAAGGCGCTACATAAAATTCTCAACATCTCAATCCTGTTACAAATACAAACATGGTATAGAAATGTTGAGTTTATTTTATAATAATTATAATGTTTTCTGTGAAGTTGTTACTAGGTTCATGCAGAAGACCAAATCTGATCGATTAATTTCGTAAATATATAATAATGGAACTTTATTATGATTACTTGATTGCTTAATTTCTTAACTCAATTTCTCTGTTTACTCGTACTTCCAGCAAAAACCAAATATATTTTCTTTAAAACAAATTCATCCATACATGCGCAAGTACTTGCACATTTAAGAATTGTATACCTACTTATAAGTGTGCAGTAATTAATGGTAAAATAAATAAAAAATACATCAACGTGCCAATAGATAGATTATCATTAGAAACTAGCAAAAATAAAAAATAAAGAAAATGTCTGATAACCCCGTCCCAGAAAACAAATACCGAATCGTTCGGTATTATTTGCATCTATTTATGTACACTTATGTATGCATGTACAGGGTGACACGTTTAATTTGTTAGCAGTATGCAATTAACAATAGCTTTGTTCACTGACATTGGTCTGAACAGTCTGAAAGGGAAAATTACCGATTTTTGCGTTCAATGAGAGAGAATGCCATGCTTATGATTTTCTGCACCTACTCTTAAGGTTGTACACATTTGTGAATAGTATCAAAAACAGTTGTTTTGCGTGAAAAAAACATTTTTGGCTTTGAAATTATTTTGTACTGAATTAAGTTTGCCTTGAAATTATCTTGCCTTTTGCTAAATCCCCCCTAAATATCAAGAAACAACATTACACATGAATTTCACTATTGGATAAAGTGATTGCATTTTGTTTTACGTTTTAACAGTTCAAAAGAAAAACCCGTGCTCATTGTTCCAACTTGTTCTGGCAGTTTTGACACATCTGTGCTGTTATTCTGTGCTACTTTTTAGTAATTTAACAAAGCTTATATGTTTTGCTATATTAACGAAATAGACGAACACGTTGTTGAACATTTCTATGTTATGTGTAGTGTGAACTTGCGATACGAACTTCCTCCTTGACTTTACTATATTTTATTTGCTCTTCTAAATTAAAATTTATTTTCGGCAGCAGATATTAGTCTCGAGAAATTTGAGGAAAACTTATCGATCAGCAGTAAAGGGTTTAATAGTTTTTTTTATCATCATAAGATGATTAGCAAAAAAATAATTATTTAATCAACAGAATACGATTTTTTGATGAGCAGTAAAGGTAGAACATCAGCAAATATATTAATAGATTATCTGAAAAATTGTTTTTTTTTTTTTCAACAAAAAATATTTATTTTGACCAGCAAAAATAAAATTTCATTTTAATTTGCAAAAATGTTAAGAATTATATTCAAAAAGAAAACAAAATTCACCTGAATTTTTTACTATTATTTTCTGAAATATATTTTCTGCTCAAGTTTATTCTTGAATAACTGTTTCTTCCTTTCATATTACTTTTCTTGAAACATTATTTCTTTCTGCTGATCAAATAATCAATTTTTGCTAATCATTTACTTTTCTGTTGATTTGTTTTTTTTTATTATTTTCTGCTGAAGTAAAAAATTATTTTCTGCTAATAGAAGAACTGATTTTTTTCTAATCTTTACTCTTTCTGCTGGTTAATTAATTTGTTTTCTATAATATTTTATTGGTCTTTTAATTATTTAGCTGATCTCTTATATTATTATTATTAGCATTAAATGTATTGTAAAATTGTCAAGAAGAGCTTCTTAATTGCAAGATTTGTCCTTCAGGTACGATAGCATAAAATTGTAGCTATTTTACATTATTATATCTCACGTCTACGAAAGTAAAAATGTGAGTCCTAAAGATCAATGGCATTGTTACAATCAATAAAAAAGAAAGTGTAATTATGATTATATGTATTTTATAAAGATACGTAAAACCAGAATGATGTGATACAGCGTTTCTATATACTTACATATTTCTCATTTTTATTTGTTGTTTTAAACGATTCGTCTCATGAACTCGTCTCTTCTCGGTTGATCCATTTCGCTCTCGGGAGATAAGCGTTCACTTTTATGAAAATATTTTAATTTCAAACCTAAAATAAATAGCCTCGAAAAAAGATTAAATTTTAATATAAGCATTTGCATGATAGCTCGTAGCTCCCATTTGAGTTTGAATTCTCAAAGCGAATGTGAACTCATCTTTACACGCCTGGTTCTTGAATTGTTGAAATTTCGCCGAATCCCAGTAACTTTTATTTAAAAAAAGAAAAGCTTCAAAAGTGCGTTCATAGTGCACTAATATAAGGACTTTAGGACATTTTTTTAACGGACAGTGATTGTCTTACGGTTTTATTTTGAAATTTCGTAAAAAAGAGTTTGCGCTAATTATTAAATTATAACTGACCTAACAAACTTTAATGGTGATTTTTAATAAGGCTGAGTCCGATTTTAGTGATTTGATATTACTTGTGAATTTCAATTCTGAAAAGATAAATTTAAGCTGCTTCTCTAAACGGATAGTTGCTGATAAACTGTTCGATCTTTGCCGAGGTATGTATGTGTTAGAGAATATCAAGTAAAACGATAACATTTGACCTGAAACTGTTGATTTGTTTGTATTATGTGTGTGCATAATAATGATACAATTTATGAATTTCTAAATACATATGAATATTAATTTCTTTCAGTTTAGTGATTATAATTCGATAGAAATCTACGATTTGAAGAACAAAATAATCATCTATGAGTTTTGTTAAAACATACATATGTAATAAATAATAAAAAAAAAAAAAAAATATATATATATATGCAAATCTGCTAACATTCTAAACAAAAGAACAGTCCATTTTTTGAGGATTGTACATTTTGATCTTATCCATTTTATCGCAGTGTATATACGTAACTTCTCATACTTATGATATTATGGTAATTTCGAGGTTAGGTATTTTTGAGTGCACACAAGGACAGAATTTGAGGAATTGCAAAGGACTGAGAAATGGAAATATTATTCCTGAATATGCCTCGATCATTTTTGACATAAGCATACCAGTTGAAGGATATTTAAAAAAGGAGTTATGCCCACAATTCGATGTCCCTTAATAATTATATACATACTCGTATGTACGTACGCATGTACCTACGTAAATTGCATTTCACTGTTGCTATGCACATACAAATAAACAGATCTGATTCATTTTAATATGTACGCAATACATATGTACATACATATGTACTACCTATATGTATGCTCCGGTATCGGAGCTTATAGGTAGTTAATAAAGTAACAACATTAGCATTTATTGATAACTAAAACCAATTTATAAGGGTTTATGACTCTGCAAGTTAGTCTTCAGTTGTGCCGACGGCAATCAAAAAAAAAAAAAAATAATACAAAAAGTAATTCCCAAAAATGGTAACAGATAAAAGTTGATAGTTGATTTATACACAAAGTGGTTCAATTGTTTCGCAACCCCCTACATATTTTGTATGTATAAGGGCAAGTATTGGTTTCGTGAATAAATTTCACTTGAAGATTTTGATCAATCTTGATATTACTATAATAGAAAAACTGGTCTCTCAATCCTGTTTGTCTGTTCCAAAGAGCACATTTTTCGATTGAGAGAAGCTTATTCTCAGTTGCTTGTCAAACATTCGCGAATGGTGAAAAAGTGAAAAAACTTTTTGGTATTTTCCAGGACTCAAACCTTCAGTCTCTCGTTCAGTGATTGCACACTTACGCACTGATCCCTATATCAATAAAAATCGAAAGCATGCTGGAAAACACCACTTCATTTAATTTTTTGTTTAAACAATAATAATTCTACAGTTTCAAAACTTATTTATTTATGAAAAAAAAACAAAAATAATTTACATAATTCTACTAGTAGGACGACGTGAAACAAAACCCAATGAAATAATACCAAATCTTAAATTTGGCTTTTGGAGTTGAAATAAGGCCAAATACGCATTGTTTCCATTTCAAAGGAGAATAAGGTCGAAAGCACTCAATAGTTAAAATTCGCTCAAGTTTTAACTATTAACTATCTTATCAAATTTTAATGTTAGATTAGAACTTTTTACTACTCCTTTTAAAATTCTGCCATCGAAGGATTCTTCTAAGCAAGCCGCAAAATAAAATCAGAAAAATAACGTGTGGGCCACCAGATGGTTTTTAAATTACATGTTATTTTGACACTGACAGCTCTTTCGAGCTTATAAAATTCACAGTGTCATATTTCCGCGGTATGAAATGAATGGATTTACACTTAAATAATGTTGTGGAATTGTAAACTAATTTCCAAATCGGTGTTGCCGAAACAGTGCGAATTTTGAAAATAAATTTCGGTTGAAATAATGCTCCAACCGTGCCTGCTGTACGCAAATTTGTGAAGAAAGTTCGTGAGATTGGCAGTCTAATTGATAACACAAGTTATCCTCGTGTTCGTCCTGTGCCCTCAGCCGAGAGTATTGGTGCAGTTACCAAAAGTGTGCGTGTTTGGTGTGGTTTGTCGAATGGTGGCACTATTGGCTGATTTTTCTTCAAAGATGAAGATGGCAACAACATTACGGCCAACAGAGAGCGCTACAGAGGCATGACAACATTTTTTTTTTTTTTTTGCCAGAAACTGAGGAAATTAACTTGGACGATCTCTGGTTGCAAGATGGCACTATGTATCATACAAGCCGTACCGAGAACCTCAGATCTCAGCAACAGAGCATTAGCTCCACTAGCCTGAGGAGAATTATGCATACAGACCTCGTATTATTCCCTTACAAGGTCCAACTGATTCAGGAATTGAAGCGAAACGACCACCCACTTCGTTATCACTCTGGTTCCAGCAAGACGGCGTTACGTGCCATACAAGCCGTACAACAATCGATCTTTTGCGCACTAAATTCAATAATCGTGTAATCAGCCGTTTTGGTGATGTTGCTTGGCCTCCGCGGTACTGAGATTTGATGTCGGTGGACTTTTTTCTTGTGGGGTCTTGTTAAAGATCGATATAACGATTCAGTCACTTAAGCATAATATTGATATTCGTGAAATAGATCCCCGAACCATCGAAAATATATTGTAAAATTGGGTTGAAAGGATGGGCTCTTGTCAGTGGAATGTGTACTCTCCTCAATGAAGGAAAAAACTTTAAAAAAATATTAAATAAATTATTTTATAGCAATTTTAAAAAGAAACTAACAGGTGACCTTTACAAGCATTGCATGTGTTATTTGATTTTCGAACAAAACTGTTACTTATAATATTTTTTTTAAAAAATTTGGAAAAGGTGTATCAAAATCAAAGACGTTTATATTAAAAATATTTAATTGAGTATACTTAACTAATAAATCTTGTGCAAAAGTTAAATGACGAAGCCTCCCATCCTTAATAAATCCACCTTGTTCATAGTTTCAGGAATAATATAAATAGTATTTTAATTAGAGCGTTCCGTGCACTCTAATTAAAAGACCACCGCTAGATTCCAGCGAAACTGCATTTTTGTCCCAGGATAATAGATCTTTAGTTAGTGAGCATTGGTTCTAAAAATATGTCTGCGGCTTTCGAAGTTACTGTTGCTGTGCTAGTATGTTTCGGCTATAACGCACATTCCCATATGGTCGTCACGTCCCATGCAGAAATTATTCTACTTGTGTGTTCCGTACCATCATTTTGACATATTACTATTTTTTTTCCCCATTGAATGGAGGGAAGAAAAGTAAAGCCCACATAGCTAATAAGTTCCTTAAACATTTTCATTTGTAATCGTCACTCGAACCATTATCAAATGTAAGATTTATTTTTTTGCACATTACATATGTAATAAGTTAAATACAGCTATACAAATTTTTTTTCCAAAAACTTGATACATACAGTAACGGACATAGAAATCCGGACATAGTGAAAAACTAATTTTAGTAGAATAATTTTGGAGGTTTTAAAGATAATCAAGATCCATCTTTACCGAACGTTAATTTGTTGAAATATATTTCAGATTCGGAAAACAATAAACCAATTTCCGAAGAAAGGGCTTTAATACATACATTTTCAAATTGTTTTTAGTTTCATTGAAAAAAACAAATGAGTAAATATGTAAGCATAATGATAGTTTTTATTGCTATTCGAGTTTATGATTTTTATTGCAGGCAACAGGCTTCTCAAACTTCCGAGAACTGAAGATGTTAATACTTTGTAGTCCCTCCGTTTTCTTATTACGGTTTTTATCCGGTCGGGCATTGATGTAATCAGGCTGTGTAAAGTATCCAGTGCGATTTCCTCATACCACACTTTTTCAATGAATTTGTCCAACTCGGTTATTGTCCGTGGCTTTTTCTTCGCTACCTGAGCCTTAATTATGGACCAAAGGTTCTCAATCGGGTTCATGTCAGGGCTGTTTCCAGGCCACTCAAATGTTGCAATACTATTATCGGTTAGAAAATGTTTGACCTGAAATGAAAAAATGCATTTACAATAATAAAACTTTACGAACATTTTGCTAATATTTTGGGGAAGTTAAAAAAAAATGGCACTTACCAATTTCGCGCGGTGAAAAGGCGAATAATCGTCTTGGAAAATCATCTTATCTGAGTATGATAAGTTTCTTCTAAAAATGATAGCAGATAGTCTTCCAATATTTTTTTTTATATTTTTCTGCCTTCACCGTTCCATTTATTACAGCCAACCGTCCAATGGAAAAGCATACCCAAATCATCCTTGAGCCTCCTTGTTTCACGGTTGTTCTCACGCACGCAATATTGAATCTTCCTCCAGTTCTTTGCGTCACTTACTGCATTCCGTCAGAGTCGAATATGTTGAACTTAAACTCATCTGAGAAGATCACATTTTTCCAATCCGTTATGGTCCAGTTTATTTAAAAATGCTTCTTGCGTTCAAGCCAGCTTCTTGAAGCCTTCGTCTTACAGTCCGTGAGCTTATCTCTGATCCTCCAGCCTCTACAAAGTCTGTTCTTAAATCTTCAGCAGTTTTGAATCGATCACGCAGACTTATTCATTTTAAAAGCGAATCTTCAGCGCTGGTGGTCTTTCTTCTGCGACCCGTCACCTTTTTTCTTTGCAATGAGCTTGAGTTGCCTCGAATTTTTTGATGAATTCAACCCCTGACGACTTGCTGAATCCCACTTTTCGCACTATATCACGAACACTTAATTTTTCATTCTTTAAAGTCATTATTTCAACTTCTATTTTTTTTTACTAATTTTCCTTTTATTTTCCATATTAATAAAATTATTTCTACTTTTCAAACTACTTTTTTTTTCAATGAACTATGTATTACAAAGTGAACTAGAATCACGTCATCAAAGCCTTTTTATGCAAAATCCTAAAAACTATCTGCTAGTTCTCAAGATAATTGAAGTTAAAGAATTTTTTACCCTGCCCGGATTTTTATGTCCGTTACTGTATGCTAAAATCAACTCAAATATAAAATTTAAACAAAATCGTAAGTGCCGTTTTCGATAAATTCGAGTTTTTTCATAATCAGCCATTAATAAAGTCACGTTCAATTCCAATGTAAATTCAGATTTTTTCTCGAAGTGTGAGACCCCTACAGACCTCTGCCCTATAAAGGTTCAAGTAAAAAGTTAGATGATACGATATTTACAGCCAGATGTTGCAAGTTCCTATTACTAATTGCATTTAGGAGTTCAATTTTTTATAAATACAACTACACAAATTTAAATCTCAGATTTTAATATTTTTTTTTATTATATAACCGTGTGATTATTTCAGATTGTAAGTCAATGGCATCAGTTCCTCATGGGGCATTTGCTGCATGCAAAATGCGAGCTTCCGATGAAAATGAAATGACTGTAGCTAAGATGAGGAGCAGTGCTGAAAAACCAGACATGAGGAAGAACTTTGCCAATAAGAAGCGTAAGTACCAAATTCTAGTCATCTGCCCCCGAAAGTGGGAATTTATCCTATCCCATAGAGAATATTAATTTCTTTATCTTGGTTAAATAATTTTCTATTCATGTATAGGTACATACTCGTATTGTGGTATAGAGAGATAAAGTCGATGGAGTGCCTAGTTTAAGGCAGGGTGCTTATGCATTCCGAAAAAATCACACTAATGAGCGCATAATATTTTAAAAATATATGCGTTCCCAGGTTTTTGTGTGTTAATGTTACTAACTTTTGAGAAGTGTAAAGTAGAACATTGAAATACGGCTGAATCGTATTTCCACCTACGTACGTATATATGCTAGTCACTGAGACTTTCAATTCGAACAAAATCGTTGAAATGAATATATTTTTTTGAAAACCATGAACTTGCACATGTATGTATGTCAAATATGGTTTACATATAAATTCTCAGCAAAACTAGCCAATTTTTAAAAATTGGTTAATAAGTGTTGTACCATTTTTTCGTCTGCCTGCCTGTCTGGCTGGGTGTTTATCACGGGCTTGTAATTCTTGAACCGTTCCCCCTAGAGGACTGACATTTTCCAGAAAGGTTTGGCCTATCTGTTGGTTTCTTTTTAAAATTCAAATTTTTCAAGTTTTATGCGTTATTGAAGAGAGTACACTTTCCGATTATTTATGGAAAAATAATTTCATTTATCATCATTACCATCCTGTCAACCCAATTTTGTAGTATATTTTCAATAAAAGCTCGATCAATATTCTGGTTAAGTGCTTGAATCGTTTCTGGATTATCAACCATCGATCTTTACGGCACTTCACAAAACAAAAGTCCAACGCCTTCAAATCACAGCTCCGCAGAGGCCAAACAACATCACCAAAACGGCTGATTACACGATTATAGAACTTAGTGCGCAAAAGATCAGTTGTTGGACGGCTTGTATGGCACGTAGCACACTGTCTTGCTGGAACCAGAGATCGTCCAAGATCATTTCCTCAGTTTTTGGTTTAGATTTTCGGGTTTAGACGCATACATTCGGCAACAGCAGCAATATTCCCGGCTGAGCGCATAAGACGAAAACGAGGATAACTTGTTTTATCAAATAACATACCAATTGTACGAACTTTCTTCACAAACTTGCGTACAGCAGGCACGGATGGTGCATTATTTCGACTGACATTTATTTTCAAAATTCGCACTGTTTCGATAACACAGCACTTACTTTGGAAATAAGTTTTCAATATTTCCCAACGTTGTTCAAGCGTAAATCGATTCATTTCATACCGCGGAGATATGAGTATAAGTATAATAATAAGTTTTCAATATTTATTTCAATACTGTGATTCTGTAAATTTTTTGAGCGCGAAAGAGCTGTCAGTGTCAAAATAACATGTAATTTAAAAAATAAACCAGGAGATTGTCAACCCGTTAGTATGTGATAAACCGAATATAATCAACTAAATAAATAGTTACAAATATTGCGATCAAACATACTGAGAGCGAGAACAATAGGGGTCTTAAATCGCCTGCACTTACCAAAAAGCTATTGAGCCAAATTTTATGAAAATTCATAGAAGTACTTGGGCTACATAGACGAGTGAGTGAATTAATTGACAATTACAATATTACAATATACTTTTAGCACTCAACCCCCTATATACTACATACACTCAGTCCTATAGTTTATAAGATGGGATCATGAGATTACTAGAACGTGCCTAGAAACCAACTTTTATTGAAAACTGCTTAGTGGTTCTTGAATTCGGAATATGGCAAAAGAGGCAGACAAACACGGCACCAAAAGTGTTTGTTGTGACCTCAAATGGAAATATTTATCGGGAGTTTTGATCGTGATTCGCTTGGACTTAGAGATACAAATTTTATTTTTCTTCAGTTGAAAGAAATATTTTGGAGATCACCAATCGAAAATGTATACATATTGACTAAAACTTTACCGTTTCCGAGATATCGAAGAAGGAATGTTTGACCTTTTCTTTTTAACAATTTCACCTCGATATGAGAAAACCAATTAATTGTGGAACGATGTCGTCTGTTTCAATGTGCTTTTCTTCATACGAGGTGTTATTTTCGACATTGTCAAGTGCAGAATAATCAGAAACGTTTTTTTGTTTAATTCATTTTTTTTTTTACCAAAATTCAACCGTTTATAAGATATTGAAGAAAGAAAAATATTCAAAATTGGACCTTCTTGCAAGACTTCGAAGATGACGTAATGTAAACAATATTTAATTACTATACTGCAACAAGTTTTCTAACAAGTATCTTTCTTCTTTCTCAAAATGTTGCCAGAAATAAAGAGTTCGACGGTTCACTCAATATATGAGTATCATGTGCCATACATACATATGTAAATTTACTAGATCTCCTTTGAATTAATCTAGACATTTCTTTTCAGTACTTGAATATGGGCCCGTTAAATATAACAGCAAACTGATGAACTCTATTTGGGGCCTGTACAATCGTTATTCCCCTCACAATATTAAGGGAAACGATTACGAAGTTGAAGGCAAGGACTCTAATAAGCAACAGCCGTAAGTTGGTAATGTGATTTGAGATACATAAATCGACATTAAAATATTTTATATAATTTTTAGAATGGCTGTTGCATCATATGCCATTGAAAAAAATCTATCAATGGCTCTTAAATCTGGAAATGAATGGAATTTTCCTTAAATCTATGAAATAAAAGTGATATAAATTATTATTATTTACCCAAAGCCCTTTTATAAAAAAATAAAAACAGAAAATAACATACTCACTTGCATTATAAATTTCAAAATCAAAATTATTTTATATAAAGACAAACACGTGCAACAAATATTGTTTTTTTTTTTTTTTTTTTTTATTTTAGAAACATTTCAACTTTAACAAATAACACTTACTCGTAACATCAAGAATTAAGAAATATAGCTAACGTACAACAATATGCAGAATAATCCATAACTTAAAAAATATAAAAATTCTTTGATTTTTTACTCATTTTATACGACAAAAAATATTAACCCCTAATACTGCATTAAAGAAAACGTACATGACAAATAATATGTAAATGTTATACAGTAGACCTTTGTTAATCGGAACGATTGAAATAAATACACAAAAGTACACTAAATCAAAATCCAAATGCGCAGTACATGCATGTAGATGATCATATTTATTCTTATTCATATCTCAGATCTAAGCAAAATCGATAAGAGGTGAAGAAATTGAATTTTTTAGCAATATCTGTTAAAAACTTAAAAAATCGTGTTTATCATATGTCCTTACATGTGCCGAAAACTGCACGATTTTGCCTCGCTGTGTGACCGCAATGCCAGCCATTTAGGCTGTAGTTGCCAGACCTAATATTCTAACCTAATAGTAACACATACTACGTTTAATCAAAATCTTGAGATCGCAAAATTTCACAAATAAATTACTTGCCCTTTAGGAACTAGGAAAACTTTCCTATGGTTGTTTGATCAGCAAATTAAATTATTTGATTAGCAATTTACCTAAAAGTTTTTCAATCTTCAGAAAATCTGTCCGTCTGCCTGTCACACCCTCATAAATTTTGAATCGTTGATGGTTGAAATTTGGAAAGTTGAGTCTTACTAACACGCACTTAGCTTTAGAGTAAAATGTTTGAAAAGTGGAAAAATAAGTTAGTGTATTGAACAAAAAAATTTAATATACATGGGTATCAGATGAAAGGTAACGATACACCGATTCCAAAAAGGGTTTTTTTTTAAGCAGGTTTTGTTTGATATTTAGTAAAATATTTACTTATTGTAATTGCTTCGGAACCCTTGACACTTTCATGTTTGATATTTCTTTTTTATTTTTTGCTAATCGAAAGAATACTTTCTGCTGATTGAAAAATGATTTTCGTGCGAATGATTTATTTTTCTGCTGATATTATTTGTTTGCTGGTCGCTAATATAAGCTATTCAATATTTATATCCCATGGGTATATTAATTTGTGTACAGATATGCTTAGTAACATTGGGAATATAGCCTTTAAAGTATATTTCTGTACTTAAGGACATTCTCGCAGCGAAGGCTGCTAGACTGCAATCTGATTTCTTAGAAAATCGTCAGTTAAACGATTACTCTCACACCTAATCGACAAGTACCTGGTGTAGTGCTTTTTATAACTTTTTTTTTGCATTGCACATTACAAAATAAGTGAATAAATAGTCCTTGTCAATACAAATATTAACCCAAGTGTTAAGCATGAGAATGGGACCACTGATCAAATTGTTTAAAAAAAAAAAAAACATTTTATCAAAATAAATACAAAAATTACCAGCAATTATTAACACTCGAACAATGAGTAACCATGAGTTAAGTTAACTACTCGCTACAGAGCATTTATTAGTATGGGGTTCAGTGATTATTTTTGGAAAATTACGTAAGAAAAAAACATTTCATCCAAGGGTATGGAACAATCCTGACCTGCAGCAGATATGGTTTAGGCACCAATGCTTTACTCAGTTTTAGATTCTTGGATAAGTGTTTTCTTATTTCCAAACCAGTCAAATGAGTCAAATTGTAAAACTCAGAAGTCAAAGTTAAAATGTGTCAATAAACAAATACTAAAAGCCCCTACTCCTGAGATCATGACTTAAGTCCGCATCCCCTTTTAAAGAGATCAGACTCTTATTGTGCCCTTTGGGTGCCTTAAGCTCAATACATATCATAATATTAATAAATTAAAACAAACTACATGTACTTGTTAGGTAGGGGTGTGTAGTGACAAAATTAACTTCGGAATTACGATATAGGGGGTTTCTCTGTGTGAGCTTGTTACTATTAAAATCAGTAATGCTAGATACATTTATTGACTTACATATAGTAGCATTCTGGTCAGAGTCAGTACATTGGTGGACAAAGAAAAATATTGGTACTGACCTTAGATGGCGAGAATTAGTATTGAATGGGATTTGTTGAAGCAGCATAGGACAATCAATACTTGCCAACAATTGGTGTATAAAGAGGCAACATAACGACGTGACTTCAGAGTGTGTATGTTACAAGTGTACAAGTTATTTCAATATGCCATCATAGGGAGGTAAGTTGAAAGTATCATCTCTGCCCAAACTTTCCAAATGTGAACTTGATAATATGGTGGACATACTTGGAAAGCATAATAAAGAAGTGGTAAAATAAGGTCATGTAGAGGGATTTGGTAGCGCATGGGTTTGAGAATTTCTTTGATCAACGTGTGATAAAGCCAAGTGCAGACCAGTTTTTATATAGAATCAATATGAGAATGGACATTAGGTTCACTTCCACAGATAACACAAAAGTCACTAATTGAGGTTACAGTGGTAACAAGCTCATTACTGATAAAATAGTATCTCGGTGGTTAGGAAAGACGATAGAAAGTAATAGCTTGACATTTATTCACATTAAGCTCTAAAAGATTTCGTTCATACCAAATGGAGAACTTATTTAAGTTATTCTACAGCGAGAGATAATCGGAAGTCATAAGTCCGTTACCTTAATGAATGATTCAATATAATTCGTAGTCAAAATAAAGATCATGAGTCCTATAGGCCTGCCCTGTGGTACTCCCGAGGTCGCATTATTGGGTTTGATATAGATAATCTGAAAAGAGCTCTGCACTGACGAACTTCCAAGTAGGAATTAACCCACAATATACTAGCAAAACCCGTTTAAAAACAAAGCGCTTTTAGTTTGAAGAGAATGTTATGGTGAGAGATTTTATCGAAAACTTTGTTGAAATCGGTGACCACAACTTTAATAGCAGTGAAGAACATCGTATCTTATACAATGCTTTCAAAGAGCTTAGGTATAAATACGAGAGAACTTAGCAATGGGCCTATACTCGTAGTTGGAAATATCACTCTTGCTGTAATTTTTATGTGTAAGGATGATATTCGAACCTTTCCAAAACGCTATCTAGTGACCAAACCAAGTATTGTTTTTGTTTTTTTTTGGTCTTCAATTTTGGAGTTATTATAGAATCAAAATACCAATTGCGCCTCAAATTGTGACCCTACGAACCATAGATATGAAGTTTGAAGTAAATCCCTTACTCTGAAGTCATACATACAGATAGATAGACAGACAAACATAATTTGCAGACACATTTTTCGAGTTTCTACTATAGGTAGGTACTAGTAAAACTAGAATTGATTAAAATCTCGAGTTTGAAAATGTTCACGGTTCGTGGTGGCATTGTGAGATTTGAGGAGCACGTTTTTCTGTCAACGATTTGTTTCAAGCAAAGCGATGTTTATATGATAGAATGTGTTCACTAATGCAATGGGAATTCGATGTGTTTTATTAATCTACTTTCTGTATGAAATTTAGAGTGAAGTTTAAGTATGTGTGTGATTAAAATATTTTATTATCTTAAATTACACAGAGGTATAATTTCGATGGTGGCCACAGTCCAGTGTGTTTTCTTGTGACACGAATGATGTAGGTTCAAGCACCAACAGGGGATAGCTACCAACAGTCACCTGACCATAAAAGAGAAACTAATAAAATAAAAGGTTTTCTAACCACTACTTCAAAAGATGATTTCTGCCTGATAATACAATGGACGAAATTGAGTACAAGTGCATGGAGATTTGGTTTCCGTTTTCATATTAACAAAAAAAAAAAAAAATAATAATAAAAATAAAATATGTTTTTCAGAAAGATATAAATAAATAATGATTCATCAATTTTAAATGCCATCTATTTTTTTTATAAGGTACTATTTTCGTGCGCAATAACATTTAACATACATACACAGGATGCACCAAATTATTTGGATTTGAATCAGAATTTCAAATTTGAGGCAACACAGGAAAAGAATTTAAATTTTGACTGAAACTTGAACACCCTGTATATATATTATATGAATGTACGTACACCTACAGGTACCAGTGACGATCTCGTGTTTATCCACAACTTATATCAAATTAAATTTATCGTTAAAACCTTGTTATTAAAACATTTAAGTGACGAGCCCTTGTACTCGTATCAAATGTTTTTCTTCTTTGTGTTTCATTCTTTGCATTAAGTGATAACTTCTGTGAAACTTTTAACTTAATTCAAGAAACAAGATTCATAAGTGGGTACCATGTACTTAATATTAATGAAAGCATCTTCACCACCATGCATTTCCAGAACCTGTAGGGTTTCATCAATTAAGTCCCCTAAATTCAAGTTATTCTTTTGACTGTAATCAATTTCATCTCCGCAATTCACTAGAAAAATAAATCTTTGTAAATATCAATTGTTAAATACATACATACACATGTGTACACAGCCATACAATTTTTAACTTTATACGAGTTGAACATAGGTAAAAGTTGCCGATAAAAAGGTACCAAAGCTGGACCGACCAAGTCTGATGACATAACTAATTGTTGGAGAATTTTTAATGTCGTGCACATGACTTCTAAATTTTTTGTACTTAGAGCATCTATGAAAGATAATGTTAAATAGTAATTTGTATGAATGATTACACTCTTGAAACTCACTCTTTATTGGTAATATAAGCTGAGGTATGACCGGATGGATCCTATCTCCGCCATGTGTTAATAGGTCTAAGACGCCTTGACGAGCGTATGTCTTATATGGATGTTTAGTCTCAGAGAGCCCATCGAAGAACAGGGGTAAATAAAGGCTGTAGTCCAATTTTTCAATGTCCACCTATATAAACGTATGTACGTAAGTAGAATAAAAAAGCATTAGCTAAAAGGAGTAAAGGGAACTATTAAGTACAATTCGAAAACAAAGCTTTATGCTTTATGTTTAACCTCAACATATATTGAGTAAACAATAAAGTTTTAAAAAATAATATAACATATTTTTAAACTCAAAACAAATCAGAATTAAAATTAAAACCAAACGAATTCAAAGTGTGAGGAAACTAATCGATCTACTAGTAATCTAGTTACTATATATTTGGTTGAATTGAGAATAGATCCTAATAATTTCCTCAGATCATTCTGCAAAGAGTGTAAAATTTTGTTGGGAAGTAATGAAAGATTCGTGTCACATGAAAACTACTACTGCTTCAAAATTCTACTCAAAATATTGAAAATTTAAAGACGGCAGCACTGTTTCTGCAAGGTTCGAACAAATTTTGTTCGCATATTCGAATTTTAACTATTAGAGCATGGTGATTTCAATCATAAAGAGCCCAGCAAGATTTAAATTTGAAAGCTGCATATATTTAAAAGCGGTTTATTATTCCTCGGTAAATGTCGCCCTAAGTGTAACATTTGTTTCTGTAAACAAATAATTAATTTTTATTCAAGAAAATTTATAAAATTTATCAGCGCGAAATGGATAATAAAAATTAATCGCTATTCAGCGATTTGTGCTTTAGCAATGCAATTCATCGTAGTGCTTAGGTCAACTGAACCGGCCAAATGTCATTGTATTTGACATGCTGTTTTTTTGTTGTGACATTATTTGGGCGTTATAACATTTTCTGATTTTCTGATAATTTGACACCGCTATGTATTTTTCATGTTTAGCTCACTCTAACTGTGAGTATTATGGTCCCGGGGCGATGCATTACCGAATGTTTTTGTATTATTGTGGATCAATATCAAATCATCAAATAGTTTCAGCAGAAACCAGCAAAGGGCACCTATCTTAATCAACAATTTTGAAGTCAACTGTCGTTCTACCACTGGACATTTCACATATTTTATTTCTATGTGTTCTCTGTCAGCAGCCATAATACCAACACTTTTGCTATGAAAAAAAATAAATAAACAGTTCTTATCATAAAATAACAGATGTTTAATCAATTCCACTTACATATATTGTCTTGTAACAGATAAGCCATAGTTTACAGTTTTTTATTTTATAATTTGCCCGGGCAAAAGGGGATATGAATACCCTTATATTATTTTAGGGCACGGGCGTTTGTAGATAGAAAGAGAGAGACAAAAAAAGAAAGATTGGCGTAGTGGTTTGAAACTCAGGTATTATTAAGTTTCTGTAAATTCCAAGGGTCGTGTCTTTTTATACACAGTATTTTTTTCCGTCCTCCTTACGTCATCATCACGATAAAGTTGCATGGCCACCCTACTGCCAGTGTTTGATTTCTTAGTTTTAATATATACATTTACGTTTGAGAATTTTGATAAAAAAATAATTTGTAGCATTTCCTTAGGTGGTATGGTAAAGGCCCGCAACAAATCAAAGTGTAACTGCTTGAAGCGGATCGTATCCTTCATGTTTTAATGCATACTTTATAAAGTAAGTGTGGCATTCTTAAATTTTTGATTCAATGACTCTACCTATACTCGGCGTATATTTCATCAGACATTTTTTTGTAAAATCGCTTTATTAGGAAAAAGTAAAGGTATGTAGCTGTCTCTGTTTGTAACTTAAATTCGCGTATTCTGATGAGATTTTCAAAATAAGGCTTATCCATCACCTTAACTAGCTTTGAAAGTCATTTGAAGAAAAGACCCCGAAAAGTGGTCAAATACAGTGTATGGAAAAAAATATGGAGAACAATCAATGTCTAGAATTTTATTTTACCGATTTTTTCCAGTCAGCGGTATAGGAAAACCTCACCTAAGGTGGCGCAAAAAAAAAAAAAGTGGGCGTATTTGTAAGTGAATTTCAATAGTTTGTACAATGTACTGCTTCGGGTTCTACAAACTGAAACTACCAACTATAATTTCGTTACGGCGTACAACCAAAGCCTTGCAATTTAGGTACCGCGTCAATCAAGGGTTACCTTGAAATAAATATTTCTAGGCACTTTTCAATTACCCTGTCCTACGGTGCACTAAGACTAAGCACTCTATTGATGACAAATTTTGTTTTGTGACAACATTACCGTCCATCCAATTTTATCGCCTCCAGTTAGATATTCCATTTTAATTGGCAAGTCCCCACGATCATAGTACATACGAAAGGATGTTGCTCTTGTTTGATGAACTCGGTATTCTAGAAATCAAATGATTTTGAAAAAAACTTTTATTGTTGATTGCGAGTACATTTCGAAATCTAGCTTACTTTGTCTGCCTCTGGTACTAAATTTTGCTTCATCGATAACAATTGTGTTCTTTTGCTGCGACTGAATTGAAAATGGTGGAACGGGTCTAGGAGTTCGCAAATGCTGCTGAGGAGCAGATTTAAACCGGGGCTTATTGGGATGTAGTCGTTCTGAAATATGGGTTTCAGACGGACGAGCTGTTAGAGACATTTCTTTCAACCAAGGCACTCCTGTCTATCGTCCGAACGTCAATTTTTCGTTTGCTTATGGGTACCCGAACAAATTGTAACCTTATCTTCTTACACAGTTGACCCCTAAATAGAATAAATACTTTAACTTGATTGTGTTTTTTTATTGGTGTTGCAAATTTATGTAAGATTCTACTTCTACACATATATCAACATAATTCGCTCCTTTTATTCATAAGTGTATTTACCACTGTTGAAATTTGTCCTGACTTAAGTCTTGCAAAAATATATGTAAGATTATCTAATCTTCGTTTGTAGGAAAGTGTGAAGAATAACTTGAATTGAAATTGAATTGATTATATACTGAAAGAGTAGAGGTATGCATGAGAATCAAATTTCTAAGGAATTCGGTGAATAAACCAAAACAAATTCACAGCGTTGCTACGTCCCAGTACGCAGTTGCTAGTTTTCAAATTTACACCAGCGTTTTTCAAAGTCTGCTTTCTTTAAATCCTTGATGCAGATTATTTTTATTGAAAATTAGCCACCAAACATTCACAATTCGGCGGGTCTTGGAGTTCAATGCAGAATATTAAAAAAAAAATTCGGCCGTGCAAGAGTTCATTGAGAAGAGCTATACAGAGCAGGTCTGTCAAAACTTCAAAAAGACAAGTGTAGAACAACCAATAATGTGTTCCGTACCGCTATTGTAACTACGTATATGCTAATTTTGATTCCTCGTTAATCCGCAAAGAAAGACAAAGCTATGATCGTATTTAAAAATGACAGGTGTTGATTTGTGTATTAGACTGACATATTAGGAGTCTCACTTGAAAATTATCGAAATCGGATGAAGTGAGGTTAAGATTTTTAAACTCACATCTTCTAGTTTTTTCAAAACTGCTTGCGGCAATGTGTATGAGCCTTATTTTTTTATTTTTTTTTTAATATTTTTTCTTCCTTTAGGTAGATTTGACCTCAAACTGTTCCCAAAAAAACAAAAAATTAAAATTGTAGCCTAAACGAAACCAAAAGAGAACATATCCTCTTTCGGAACCCAAAATATTGCATTCGCAATTCGTATTCGATCTCGATATTTTGACCAATCTTGATATACTACATAGTAAAGAGGAACTCGATTTAATTTTTCAGTAAAATATGACACTTATTTGTTATAGGGTGCCATAAAATATTGACACTAAATTTGGTGCGGATGCATTGAACTGTATAGAAGCATTAACGGAACAAACAAAAAGTTACACACACGTTTTGACTTATATATCATATATACAGTTTATTTATAAAACAAAAATATTCGTTTCACAAAGTAAATAGCCCATTGCAGGTGCAATTTGTAATACTTATTGTAAAGTAGTTGTTACTGTACTGGACCTGGTCGAATTTTTGGAAGCTTTATGAGCAGGTGAAATGAAGGTAGACTTACCGACAATTAAATATGTTTGGCATTTTTCTGTATTTAACTTCTCATTATATCAATTTTTTCTCAACATTTTAAAAAAAAAGAAGAGAAATAAAGATCAGTCGTATGATTGGCACTCCGAAAAGCACTAATTTTCTACCAATTTTCTACTCTAGGTATGTGAAAGATGTTAAATTATGTTTCCTTATACTTTTGTTTGAGATCTTTTGATTACTATTCAACTTACAGACACGACACGCAACATTATCGTGTTAGAGAAAAATGTATATATATCGATAGGATGTCCCTAAACCTGTCTCTAAAAATATGAACATAGCCGTCATCCTTCGCTCGGACACTAATAACTTATGCCAAAGTTACTTTATGAGTGCGTTCTAAGTTCAACCAAAGAACAATGCTTTTGTTAGAAGTGATACTTGGGACAGCTGAATTCCTACTCATTTCCTATGAGTGTAACTTTATTTATTTTTTGTGTAAGCGCGTTACATGAGGTAATAGCTAAGCAATGCTCCTGTGCAGTTAAAACGGATTGAGTGCAATAGAAATAATTACAATGCGATAGTAGATAACTAAGGATTTCAACTTTGTTTCGGGATATAACGGGAGATTTCAACAGAAACGTAGGGAAATCAAAGATAAAACAGAGAGAACATATTTTTTTCGAAACGTTCTATTGCATGTTTGCGAAACCGAATTTAAAGCATTAAAAACAAAAATATATCTCTGTCAGGATCGTTCCCAGATATTGGATAGATGTGGATGACTTTGCAGTATGGCGATTTTCTTTGAAAAATCTCGCCTTAAAGTAAACATCAATCCATGATCCTCTCCTCTGCGTCTGACATAAAATGGGCGGCTGCGAATAGAGTCTGTTTCTCCAGGTTAATAGTGACTGAAGTCACAAACGCGTCAATATGAAGGGCTAGCCAAACGTTTGCATTATGCCTAGAATTTATCTTTCTTCCCTAATCTTTAATTCTCCTCTTTTCTCCCTCTACTGGGTTAATAAACTTTAATGGATATAGTCTTAAGCATCGTTCCCATAAGCAAAATGTATCTTTAAAATGAAGATTTGCTTACTAAATTTTCCTATTACCGAACTTCCCCTTCAATAGATTAATTGTTTTACCAGCTGTGTGGCATGTGGCACTATCTTGTTGGAACCACATATTACTGATGTCAAGTCCATCTAATTCTGGCCAAAAAAAAGTCTTCCAACATGACACGATAGCGAACTCCATTGACCCTAACATCGACGATAAAATACGGTCCAATCACACCCCCGGCATGAAATCTTCACCACACGGTCACTTTTTGTGGATGCAATGGAGTCTCTTTCAATAACGCATATTTTGCTTATTGACAAAGCCATTAAACCAAACATGAGCTTCATCGCTGAAGACGAATTTTCAATGAAATTCAGGATTTTCTTCAAACTTTTGCCAAATCGGAGAAGTGTCGGCGCTTCAAATGATCAAGAGGCTTCAGTTCTTGAGTTAATTTGATCTTGTAAGGGTGTAGGCCAAGATCTTTCTCAAAATTCGCCACAACGTGGACTGAGAGATTCCCAATTCCTGTGAACGGCGTGGAATCCACTGATTTGGCTCATTTTGAACTTACGGCTACGATATTTTCGGTATTTCGACCGGTGCGTTGTCTCACTGGCACTGGAACATTCAATAGTATATATGTTGACTCGAATTTATCCACTATAGCATGCACAGCCTGTCTGGTGGGACGATTATTACAACCGAAAATTGGAGTAAGCGCTCTTAAAGTTGCGATCACCGACTCAGAATTTCGGTAGTAATTTTTAATAATTTTCAAACGTTGCTCGTTCTTGAACTTCACTATGTTAAAAATGTAAACCTTGACTGACATTTTAACATTGACAGATCATAAAAACAAGTTTAAGTGTGTATTTGTATTAAAATACAAAATAGTTATGTCCTTATTGAAAAACCCTTAAGTTCATTGATGCAGAGCATTTATGTAATTTCAGATGTAGTGAGAAAAACTGTTTCTTTGTTTTGTTTTAAAAATAATGTAATGCTTATATTTTCCTTTATTGTCTATAATATGAACACAGTACACGGTGCTTAGTTGGTAGAGCATTGGTCGCTAAAATCCTAAAATCAAGGCTATCGCAGGTTCGGTCCATGAATGTTTTTACACATAGAAATGGGCAAACTCGATGGATTCGCTCACAACGGTGTAATGTTGGTTTAATTTAAACTTTTTCGTTTTCAAATGTCAGTTTCATGCTATCATCTGTTCGTTTTTTGTGTGAAAATCTTAATTTTGATTTTTCATGAAGAACTAATTAAAGTGGACTAAAATAAAAAAAATTACCCAAAGCCTGGAGAGTGGAAGAAAATTGAGAGAAGGTTAGGTGTTGTGTGCGTTGCAGCTGTTGAGATTACTCCCACCATCGTATGTTCAACTTCGTTGAAATTTGAGTCCGTCTGCGGCTGCGTCGTTTCCAACGTGAGTGTCGAGATTGCCTCAGCATTAGAAATTTTACAACATTTTTTACATTTTCAAATGAAAATTCTGTTTCAATATGCTTTAACTCAAAAATATAAAAGTACTCGAAAAGGTTTCCTTCAAAATCATAGATTGTAGTTCTTCGATATAATGAGAAATTAATAGATAATACACGGAACAATAAAAAGCAAAGGAAAGCTTGAAGCCTTCAGCCTTCAACTAGAGTTCAGGAGGTTCAACTGGTTTCTCCTGAGTTAAGTTTCTCAATTGCCAACTTCATAAGTCAGTAAATTAAGTAAGTAAACGATTTTTTGATAATTGTCTTGAAATCAGCACAATGAAACGCGTCGAGAACTGAAGATATTAATACTTTGTAGTCCCTCCGTTTTTTTTATTACGTTTTTTATCCGGTCGGGCATTGATGTAATCAGGCTGTGTAAAGTATCCAGTGCGATTTTCTCATACCACACTTTTTCAATGAATTTGTCCAACTCGGTTATTGTCCGTGGCTTCTTCTTCGCTACCTGTGCCTTAATTATGGACCAAATGTTCTCAATCGGTTTCAGGTCAGGGCTGTTTCCAGGCCACTCCAATGTTGCAATACTATTATCGGTTAGAAAATGTTTGACCTGGAATGAAAAAATAAATTTACAATAATAAAACTTTACGAACATTTTGCTAATATTTTGGGGATTGTAAAAAAAAAAATGGCACTTACCAATTTGGCGCGGTGAAAAGGCGAATAATCGTCTTGGAAAATCAGCTTATCTAAGTATGATAAGTTTCTTCTAAAAATGATAGCAGATAGTCTTCCAATATTTTTTATTTTTTAATTTTTCTGCCTTCACCGTTCCATTTATTACAGCCACCTGTCCAATGGAAAAGCATCCCCAAATCATCCTTGAGCCTCCTTGTTTCACAGTTGTTATCACGCAAGCATTATTGAATCTTTCTCCAGTTCTTCGCGTCACGTACTGCATTCCGTCAGAGTCGAATATGTTGAACTTGAACTCATCTGAGAAGATCACATTTTTCCAATCCGTTATGGTCCAGTTTTCATGATCTTTGGCCCACTGGAGATGTTTTAGGCGTATTCATTTATTCAGAAATGGTTTTTTGCCAGGTCTTCTTGCGTTCAAGCCAGCTTCTTGAAGCCTTCGTCTTACGAGCTTATCTCTGATCCTTCAGCCTCTACAAAGTCTGTCCTTACATTTTCAGGAGTTTTAAATCGATCATGCAGACTTATTCATTTTAAAAACCGATCTTCAGCACTGGTGGTCTTTCTTCTGCTATCTGTCCCCTTTTTTCTTTGCAATGAGCACGTTGCCTTGAATTTTTTGATGAATTCAACCCCTGACGACATGCTGAATCCCACTTTTCGCGATATATCACTTAATTTTTCATTTTTTAAAGTCATTATTTCGACTTTTGTTTTATCACTCATTTTCTTTTTATTTTCCATATTAATAAAATTATTTCCACTTTTATTCAAACTACTTTTTTTTCAATGAACTATTACAAAGTGAACGAGAATCACGTCATCAAAGCCTTTTTTTGTAAAATCCTAAAGAACTACCTGTTAGTTCTCCGTTGCTGTATATTGTCAATCTGCAAAAAAAACAAATTTGATTTTTCTTTAATTCGATAAAATTAAAGAAAAATGTTTTTGAAAATCCGTTAAAATTAAAAAAAAATGTTTACTTATATCAAATACTGTTTAGGTATTAATTTCGAACAAAATTGATAGAACCATAGCCGAGAAATAGTGAATTTTTAAGAACCAGTTAATAAGTAAAGTACCGTTGTACTTATTTTCGGCAAAAACGTGGTAAGTCTAATGTCGAATTTGATCAAAATCGTTGGAGCCGCTTTCGAGAAAATGGTTTTTTTTTTTCAAAATCGGTCGTGAGTAAAGTACCGTTAATTTTGAGGTTAGAATGAAAATTCCTTGAAGACACCAGATATAAAGTTGGGAGAAAATCCGTCCAGCCGTTTAGGCTGCAGTCGTGTGTCACACGACTCATATTATTGAGTTTCTCTATTATAATATTGTCAATTCGAGATCAAAAATTTTCAAGAAAGTAATACTTGCGCTATAGATGCAAATAATAAAATTATTGCACTATTTTGACTTAACCTACCAAATACGGATTTTTAAAAGATTCTAACTTTTATTTTCTCAAAATTTGTTTCCAAAATGTTTACACTTCTGGGCTTCTTTTAAGCCCACACGATAAAAATTAAAAAAAAACCATTTGAAAATGTTCCGATAGAGTAAATTCTAGCCCAATTGCATCGACTTTTTTAACCCTGATGTGAATAAGCTCAACTGCTTTCTATACCTATCCATGTTTTATGCTAAAGAAAATTCCTGATAATTACTAAAAAGTAAATAACTATAAATTAATGGACACCACTGTAGCTATCATTATTAAACCGTGCTCACATCTAGGTGGCAGTAAATCAGCACCCCAATCTACCACAGTTTGGTAAATTGATTTCTACCATTTCTGAGTTGAACTACGAGTCCGAGTGAAAATTGATCGAAGAGTGGCGTCCGGACAAATCGTCGCTCGCGCTGCAGTGGTACTTTTTTCCATTTAATAAGACAAAGAAAAACCAAAAAAAGGCATAAATCTCTTCTATATCAACGGGACATCAATCTACAGTAAAAATAACAATTAAATAGTGCAATTTTCAATGAAAACCTAGGGCGAAGTTGTCGGGGCAAATTTACACAACTACACCACCATTTTGTTTTCTTTTTCTCACCCCAAATAATTTCCAGTGTGGTAGTACTTTGCCTGCCTGCACGAAAAAGGAACTACCAAGTGAATAGTTTTCCCTGTCGCTAAAGGCATCCATGAATAATCCATATAAACAAATTGTAAATTGACAAGAATTCTGTGAAAATGAAAAGTAAACAATTTGTTCGTTACGCGTAAAGGGCTGAAACAAGTGTACTTTAGCGGAGTAGTGTTAAATGTTCTTTTTCTTGTGTAATTTTGTGGCTCGTAGCAATATTTCGTATCCATTGTGAATTAACCGATATCAGTGTTTGGTTGTCGCCGTTTGTCACGTACACCTATTTTATAGTACAAGAACAACAAATACGAGCGGAGTTTATGGTAAGTTTATTGGTGATAGATTATTATTATTTTTTTTTTTTTTTTCAATTTGGAAAAATGTACATCTGTAGTTGGTATAGATTACTCTCCGTGAAGAATCTATTTGCAGGGGAAAAAACGTTTTTCCAAACGAAAGCCATGGAACGAGATGGAAAAAAGCGAAACTAGTTTTTCCCTAATTGTGTACATCTGGCTTTTTTTTATGGTCTTTAATTGAATTGTTAGTGTTTTACATTTGTGTTCTCCTTTTTAGCTTGCGGTTTTTAGTATCAGTTATGTACTTGGACTTATGTATAATATAGCTTAGTAATTCACAATGGAAGTTTAAAATTGCGCGATGCAAAACGAAAGAATGAGAAATCGAAGGGGACGTAGGCTGATAATTAGATTTGTAAAAGCCAAACCTCCAAACAAGCAGTTTTTCAGAAAAAAAAAATCATTTATAGGAGATGGAAGTCTTTTTACGTTCAAACCCGCATCGAAGTGAATATCAAAGGATGTTCTTGTGAAGGAAACGCAGTAATTTAATCCTATTATTCAATATTTCTTCTTGAACAGGACCAGAATCCTACTGTGTGTAAAATATATGTATACAGTGGACGTCTAGTATAAAGAACGTTATATTGTTCGAAGTAGGGATGGGCAAAAATAACCGGTTATTTTAATAACTGGTTATTTTTTGTTTCTGATTAACAGAATTACCCGGTTATTTGTAAGAAAAATAACTGAAAATATATTTTGAGGACATTAGTAGTAACCGGTTATTTTTTGTTTTTTTTTTCGATTAACTGAACCGGTTATTTGTAAAAAAAAAAATGGCGAACATATGAGGATAATTATGAGTATGTATAGGATTTGCAAAAATGGTGATTAACAGAATTACCCGGTTATTTGTAAGAAAAATAATCGGAAATAGATTTTGAGCAGAATAGTAATAACCGGTTATTTTTTTTAAAGAAAAGTAGGTAGAATGAATTGTGGCTAAAATCGTGACTATAGGAATGGGTAAAAGAAGCCAGTTGTTATGACTGGCTGATTAGCAGGGGCGATATGGTTAATAACCGGTTATTTTGTAATCAGACCCGGTTATTAAATAACCCGGTAACCGGTTATTTTTCAATAACCGCCCGTTTGTAGTCCGAAATCGTTCATTATGTCACTATTTGACACATAGTCTGTAATATCGGATGCGTTCCAAGCACACAAAATTTGCTAGCCGCTAGTAGCAAGAACATGGAACGGACAAACAACTACTTATAGCTAAATAGCTAAAAAGTAGCGAAATTTATTCGAGATGAATAGCTGTCTAAATCGTCAATATCGATAGTTTTCCATAGTATTAGATAGTTTGATTACTGCATTGCCAAGGCAAGGTTTAAAGTAAAGTCCAACTTAGTTGCATTGATAGCAAAGATTAGTTAATTGTAAACTTAATCCCAATGAATAGTAAGCGGTAGTTTTTTTTTTTTTTTAAGTGTCGATTGTTCCGATAGTTTTTTTTTTTTTTTTAAGTATCGATTGTTTCGATAGTACTCCTTTATCATTATTTTACACTTTTATCATTACATTACTCCTTTATCACTACATTACCCCTTTATGATTACATTAACCCTTAATCATTACATTACTCCTTTATTATTACATTACCGCTTTATCATTATTTTAACCCTTTATCATTACATTAACCCTTTGTCATTACATTACCCCTTTATCATTACATTAACCCTTTATCATAACATTACTCCTTTATCATTACATTACCGCTTTATCATTACATTACCCCTTTATCATTACATTAACCCTTTATCATTACATTACGTTTGTTCCCCTTTATCATTACAATTTGTTTATTGTTATAACAGAAAATAATAAAGTGGAGATATCTTTGATGACAAATGATATTATTAGAGTGTTGTGTCGTACTATTGAATCGTTCCCATTCCCTCAATCCGTACAACTTTGGATCGTCTCGATGATTTTCTCATCATCGCTGAATTCGTACGAAGCATCCTTAACGATTCGGTGCTTCATAATTGTTTTGAACGACTATAAATAAATTATTAATTGATACTACCTATATAATAAAAAAAAAAAACAAATACTTACACTTAATCAAATTGCACTTTCTTACACCAAATTGTTTGCCGGGGCGGGTTTCCAATATAGGAAATTCGTAAAAAAATTTTTTTTTTTAATTAGCCTAAAATTATCTAAAAAGAATAAAAGAAAATTTTGGGGAGGAAGTTAATACTACAAAAAAAAAATTCTTTTTCTTCGAAATTTTACCTTGAACTATTACTTAATAGCTAAAAACAAATCAAAAATAACTGTAATGTGATAAAAAAAAAATGAAATTATTCCAAATTAAATTTGGATGATTTTTGGTAAATAATTCGAAAAGCTAACTTATATCCAACAGTAAGGTAAGGGTAAGGGGCGCGCTTCGCGCGATTAATTTATTAAATTCCACTTTCCGGAGTGGTTTAGATGCTCACGCGACTTCGTCGCTCCGCTAAGGGTATGTCAACAACTGTCAGGCAGGCGCCTGAGGCTAAGTTTATTAGAGAACAGTTTTGTGCCGGCCAACAGTGGATGAGGAATCAAACCTTAAATATATATCAAAATTCTCAGCAAAATGCTTGCTATCACATATTAAAATTTCATAGAAATCGGAAAATATTTCCATTTTCTAAATAAAAACTATTAAAACTTATAATCTTTTAACTTGAACACCCTGTAAAGAAATAAAATTATGTCCATTTATGTTAAATTGGATATACTTAGCACTACTAGTCGACTAAACACCCTTTTGGTGAGTTAATAAGGAAGAAAACATGCATTTTACTAGTCAAAACCGTAAACTTTAATTTTTTTTAAAAATACAACAAATTTCCCCCCAAATTTTTACACAGTATATCTTAGAATAAGCCATTATAAGTAAAAAAAATAATTTTAAGTGAAAAGTCGATTTCCTATATTGGAAACCTCAGCCTTGTTTGCCTTTAGTAGTGTTTTTTTTTTTTTTTTTTTTTTCTGTGTTTTAAATTTCCAGTCATAAACAAAATTTAAAATCACAAATGTTTTGACAGCCGATGGGAATAATAAATCTCACATAACTCGAAACATAAATTTCATCAAAATCCGTTCGATAGTTCTTGAGCTAGGAATATGGCAAAAATGATTTGAAAATGTTTTAAACCTCTCGTCATATCTTACTTCCATTCTATTTGACTTTGGAACTACTAACGTGTTAGTCTAAGTCTACGTGCCAAATTTCATCGGAATCCGTTTAGGAGTTTTCTTTTTTTCTTTTTCTACGAATTAAAAAGAAAGAAAAATAAATATGCAGTTCAAATAACGGTACAGAACACTAACCGCACGAGGCCCGCCTACTTTTAACAAACTCCCGCATAAGGAAATTCTCTTTTTAACAAAAGACTTAGTGCCAATAGTTTTAGCTCAAGCTTTCTGAGGACGGAAAAAAATACTGTGAATCATGAGCAACGACGAAAGCAAAATAAACAAGCCCCCCAGTTATCTGGACAGCCACCCTTGGAGTTCACTGAAACTTAATACCAACTGAGTTTCAAACCAACTATACCAATCTGTCTTTCTCTTTGTCTCTTCCCCTTTTCTCAAAACGCCCGTGTCATAACCCCTTTCACACGTACAAATTATAAAAAAAAAATCCTTTATAACGAAATTCTCTCCATAACACAAACAATTTGTTGGCACCCGTTACCGCATCAGTGAAAGGATAAAAAGTCAGTCATAGCCAGTAAGAAACAGCATTACAAGTTTCAACGAATTTAGACGTTCTTTAGACAGGGAACTCAATTTTGGATGCGAGTGAATAGTGATCTCACTCTAGTTCTAGAATTAGCATGAATGGTCAACAAAGAGATTCGTTTTTTGGGTTTCTGGGTAGCGTGACCATGTAAATCGACCATAACTCGTCACATAATTTGCGTAAAGCGGCTACATCCCCCTCAAAAAGTAAACAAAAATAATCACTGTCAAAGGCAACAGAAATTTTAAAAGAGCCACATCCCTTCCAAAAAATAAGCAAAAATTAAGGACCGCGATCTAAGCACACACTTTCCGCTAGCCAATAGACAGCAGAATCATGGAACAGCCACACATTTACTAGAGGTGGGTAACTATTGGTAGTTTTCACTTTCAATGATTATCGATATATGTCAATTGTTTTAACTAACAAAAAACTGTGGTTAATTGGTTGAAAATTTAGTAAAATTTTAACTATTCATTGAAATTTAAACTGTACATATGTATGTTCTAATATGAAAATTCTAACCTACTGACCTCAAAATTGACTAAGAATGCAGGCAGCTTCATAAATGTCAAAATACGACAATTTTTTGTGTTACATTCCAATTAATCCTGACGCACCTTTTGCCTTGAAATTGTAAAATTAAAATTAAAAAAGTAGTAATAGAATAAAATTCTAACTAGCTTATTTCGACTAGTTACTAGTTGTGCAATCAATTCGAGGTCTCTCTACGAATCAGCGACGACTCAACTATGACCAAAACTAAATTAATTTAACCATCTATTTCCGATTTTCCACCGTTTCGATGACATTGGAATGTCAAGGAGCAGTCTAAAATAGAATTTAATCGAATTTAATCGAATTCTATTGATCGGCAATGGAAAGCTTAGTAAGTGGTAGATTAATCCTAGAATATTTTAGTCTAGAAACAAATAGTTGCGAACATTTATTGCATGTATCGATGGTAAACAAAAGCTTTTTCAAGCGTTTTCTGGTTTTATTCGAAGACCCCACCGCTAATGAACTGTATAGACAGATGACGTTTTTCTTTTGTTCTTATCTCGCTAAGTGTTCTAGGCGCTAGTAGCGGAAAGTTTTGACGGCCCTGTCATCCTAGTTCAAAAAGTCGTTTTGCTAGATTTTATGAGGTAAGCAACTAGGGATGAAAAACAGACTTTTCCAGTTGTGTTAAAAATTAAAAATAAATTTGTACTGAAATGGATTGAATTGTAAAGACCCCTATTGGCAAACATGTTATTAATATGAATAGAAAAAAACAATTGTTCTATGTAATAACCATTTGACAGAGTGCTCACCAGGATTGAGATCTAGTAACGAGTTCAACACCCACATTTTCTGATGAGCAAATTAGTCCAGTGGGGAATGATTTTTCGAAAAATCTTATTACCATTTAATAGAATGTCCTAACGGCCTAGCCGTTATTAGTCTTCCTTAACTCACACACGAATAAATAAACATAAGGAATACATGTTGCCATTCTTCTGGAGTGCGTTCTAAGTTCAAGCAAAAAAGCAATAGCTTTGTTATATGTGCAACTTGGGACAGTTCAGTTCCTACTCTTGTCATAGGATAGCTGCTCTATATTTCTATAATCTATCATATATTGCGTTCACCTTAACCAACTTCATCATATATATATGTATAATTCATTTAAATAATTCCGTCTGTATGCGAATATAAAATGAAAAAGTAATGGAATTTGGGAGAATTGTATGTACTTGACATCTTTTTTTAAGTTAATCGGCGCGTTCGAAGCACATTGCTAGATTCTAGCAAAATGACTTTTTGTACTAGGGTGGCAGCGCCGTTAAAATGTTCTGCTACTAGCGCTAGAGGGGATATAGCGAAAAAATCGTTCGCTAGAATACTTAGCTAGATAAAAGATCAAGGAACAAATGTCATCTGTCATTACAATTCATTAGTGATGGGGTCTTCGTATAAAAGCAGAAAACAATCGATATGATCCAAATTATTTGTTTCTCGAGAAAAATCTAGGATTAGTTTACAACTTACTAAGCTATCCATTGCAGATTAATAGAATTTCATATACACTAAATATTTAATCGTTGCTGATTAGTAGAGACTGCAAAATTAGTAAATTTTTTCTATTATTTGACTGCATTTTAATCGAAAATTTTTGCCAGAAATTTTAGTGAGGTTGTACAATATGACGAAAAAATCATTATTTCGCTCCGGAATTTTATTCTAAAACAAATTTTTAAATTTAATTGTGTTAACACATTAACTGAAACGATTTGAGCGCAAAAGAAGAATGAACAAAGAATTGCGTATTTTGATATCTATGAAGTTGCCTGCATTCTTAGTCAATTTTGAGTTCAGTAAGTTAGGTCTTGACCAACATTTTAGTGCTTAGTTAAAATTTTACTGGAATTTATTACATTGTTACATTAAAACAATCGAAATTTATCGAAAGTGACAACAATCGGTAGTAACCCACCTCTAGGAAATCTATTAAGTTTTTAGCTATCAGCTCTTATAAGCCCAAAAGGTCGTTCCACAATTTTGCTGTCTAGTGGCTAACGGAAAGTGTGCGCTTGGAACGTGGCCAATCAGTTTGTCAGAGGGATAATGTACCTAGCCCAAAAAGCGTCCTAATGCGTTTTAAATGGAACACCTATACATCGATGCTGTTGTTATGACCATTTGGCCGAACAAAAAGTTTGGGGGCAAATTGAGAAAACCCCCGAAGTTGGTCTCTGGAATTAATTGTGACAAATATTTTTTTGGCTGAATCGAGGGTGGGTTAATTTGTTTGTATTATGGGCGTCATTATGGTAGTAACCTGTTTCTCTACTGGACTTCTTCAGTTTCCTGTAATCCGTCTCATTAGTTCTAAAGATTAATGCCGTATAATCTTGAACATACCAAATATTGTTCAAAAATTAATTTCGAACAAAACCGATCCAGTCCATAGACCAGAAATAACAATTTTTCAAAAAACAGCAAATAAGTAAAGTGCCGTTATATGCATTTTTTGGTACGCCATCTGTTAGCCTGTAAATCAAATATTAAATTTGATTAAATATTGATCAAATCGTTAGAGCCATTTTCGAGAAAATAACAAAATCGGCCGTTAATTTTTAGAGGTAGAATGAAAATTTCGATTTTGTCTCGAATTGTGAACCCACTGACCACGGATATAAAGTTTAAAGAAAATCCGTCCAGCCGTTTAGGATGCAGTCGGACATATGTATGCACATACAGACAGATAGAATTGAGAGACGCACTTATTTGAGTTTATTTATTATAGTACTGTCAAGTTTGATCAGCAATTTTCAGGAAACCAATACCTGCCCGTAGCAAGAGACTGCAGTGCCCTAGGCAATACAAAAATAAGACTTCTGAAGAATTCAGAAAAGCCACTTCGAATTTCACGTCTACCGAGTAAATGTCGCGAGAAGGGGTGAAAATGAAAAGCTCCATCCTGGTCATATTGCCTAAGCCTGTAAACATCCACCCAAAGTAATGTTTTGGGGTTGTTTCACCTCCACCGACCCAGGATGCTTAAAGCCGACGAAGGCATGATGAATAACACCAAATACGCAGATGTCCTGACTCATTTACCGTGGTGTAGTGGTAACATCATCGCTTGTCACGCTGTTGGTTCATATTTCAAATCCTGATATCAAGAATCATCTATTTATTTCACATGAAATAAATACATAATAAAAAGGTCGATCAATTGCGAAAGCTAAGGCAACTCTACTGCGAAGGCATAACACTGGCAGTAGAGTGGTCATATGGCTGAAACTGCAACTTGATCGTGATGATGGCATCAGGAAGACGGAAAAAAATACTGTAAATCATGAGCAACGACAAAAGCAAAACAAACAAGCTCCCCAGTTATCAGGAGTTTTTCAGAAACTTAATATCATCTATGTTCCAAACCACTACACTAAATTTTTCTTTCTCTCTCTCTCTCTCTCTCTTTTTCACAACGCCCGTGTCCTATAATAGTATAAGAGTATTCATATCCTATTTGGCGCGCGCAAATTATAAAAAAAAATTTGCTCCTCCCTACCATGCAAAGACAACTCATGACCGGAAACGCACTTTTCAAGCAAGATCTTGTCTCGTGCCTCATGTCGAAAAAAAATAACAGTTTTTCGAAGAGATGAATGGCGAGGCAACTCCCCTAACCTCAATCCAATCGAAAATCTGTGGGCCATAATCAAAGTAATGTTCAGAAAAAGGCATTGTAGGACCAAAATCAAATTGACTTCAGCAAAAATATTTTTGGAACACTGATATATTTAATGCCAAACAGGGTTAGAGTACTCACTTATGGCTAAAGGTGAACATAAAATATTAAGTTGCAATATTTTTGTGAATTTTTAAAAAATAAAAATATGGGGAAATATTTATACTTATTTTCATTGCTAGGTGTTCAGTAACTAGTACTGTCCGGTATCTGGTGCGAAAACTTCAGCGCACCAGATATCGACTCATCCCTTAAGTTGGTTATAATTTGTTGACCAAATTTCGTAAATTCACAATACAAAGTATATTCGATGTGCGCAGAAGCATAGTATATAATGCGAATACGCCACGTGCATATCGCTTATTATCGAACCACTATACTTGATAGATTACTCTAGGTCCGAATGTGTTTATTTCAGTGAATTGAGGGAACAGATGTTTCAGTTTTGTTGACACTAATGTGTAAGCCATGTTTCATAAAGTCATCGTCCCAAAAATTAAGTTGCCGTTCCATTCGATTATGTTTACGCCAATAATTTTCTTAAAATTTGAAATTAAATATCGTAATAAACTAACGCCTACTTAGTGAACTTTTGTTATGCTCTCCGTAATTAATTTCACGTCGTACATCGCTTCCAATATCAAATTTCTCTGACTGTGCCTACTCCTACAAAATTTCGAGAAGAGATAGCTTAAGACCTATGCGTATAAATTCCCAATCTATACATTCATACACTTATGGACAAAAAAAATAAATAAAACTTGGTGATCCAAAAGTAGGTCCACTTTTTATGGCGAGGAGTGTGTTTGGCCGCTGTGCTGTATACACGTTAACAACTGGTTAAGGACGTGTACTCAGTGCCATTAGTCTAATCGAGAAATTGTTATGAATAGCATGTTTTTGTGAGGACAATAATAATAAAATAAATTCACTTTATTTCATACGAAAATATTCAATGAATTTCTTTATTTTTTTTTTTAATGAAACTTATTACAAATACTTCGTTACTTAATACATGGTCGTGTGACCTTTTCTATCAAGTGCATGTGTCAATGGAATCGATTTCCATGTGCTGCCTTCACATCCTCGCGTCTATTTGTGGGTCTTGTTTTACCTGCAAGAAGTTCTACTAGTTCTCTACCGGTCTGGAGACTGGGACAGCCAAGGTAGAACTCAGATTCCATTAGCGGTGATTCAGTTTTTTGTGGCTTTTTTTCCGTATGTTTTGAATTGTTGTCTGCTTGCATATGGAAGAAGTACGTATTGCAATATATTAATATACTCTTCCTTAGGCATTGTCCCCCCTATTAAGTAGATGGGACCGACTTCATACCAGGAAAATTCTGTCCTAACTTACATATGTTCCCAGTGCTGTGTTTCACGGTCTTTTTTGTGTAGGGTGGTTCATTCATATGCGAATATGGGCGGACGTCTGACGAAGTGCCTACCATAGGATCCAAACAAATTAAATTTGCATTCGTTCGTCTAAAATATGTTTCTCCATTTGGCTGAGGTTTCCAATATAGGAAATCGACTTTTCACTTAAAATTATTATTTTTTACTTATAATGGTTTATTCTAAGATATATGTACTATGTAAAAATTTTGGAGAGGAAATTTGTTGTTGTATTTTTAATTTTTTTTTAAAGTTTTCGGTTTTGACTAGTAAAATGCATGTTTTCTTCCTTATTAACTCAACAAAAGGGTGTTTAGTCGACTTGTAGTCCTGTGTACAAACAAATTAAATTTGCATTCGTTCGTCTAATATATGTTTCTCCATTTTTTCATACCTTCATCTCCAGACCAATTTTGATGTAGAATAGCAAATTCCAGTTATTGCAAAATGGTATCTTCCTTGGGCGACTTTGCTTACAGATTGTATTCCACCAACCTTCTCCTTATTGTCTTCGAAGACACATCTGAATTTATGGTTTTCAAAATGGCGACTGACGAGACGAATGGATCCTTCCTGGCTTCAGAGACAATTCTGCGATCCTACATTTAAGTGCATTTTTCACTTTGCTGCAATTTTCCTGTAGCTTTTACCCTCATTTTTTTTTTTATTATTATTTCTGCTTCTTCAGCAGTACAGTGCTTATTTCGGCCCATTTTGTGTACTAAAATTAGAGTTTACTTCAATATTTTATTAATAAAGAATTTTCTTAATTATGTTTGATTGAAATTGAAAATTTATTTATTTTATTGTCCACACAAAAATGCACTAATCTTGACACTTCGTTGAATTTCGTAATTATTCCATCTGGATAACGGAAAAAATGTCTGTTCTTAAGAAATTGTGGGGAGAGTACGATAACTTTGGCGCTAAAAATTGATAACGGTTTTTTTTTTTGTAGAGGGGTCAAAAACAAAACATTTTTTACTATAGGAGGGGGGGGTTATATCTCGCCACTTTTAGGAGGTAGGGGCAATTTTAGAAAAAAATTACTTAAAATGAAAAAAAAATATTGAAAAACAATGGCAACACTTACAATGAAATACTATACCGGTTTCGAAAGCCAGGAACCTGTTCTTTAATCCTAAATTTAAATTAAATAATTTATGTCAATAGTTTTTGAAAAATTCGCATGCAAACTCAAAATTTTGATAAAAAAAAATGAAAAAAAAAGAAGTACTGTAGATGAAGAGTATTGATGACAAAGGCGCCTGCCTTACGAAAAGCACCTTACCCCGAGCGGAGTAACGAAGTTGCGTGAGCGGGACCTGCCGCATGCGAAAGAGTGTTTAAATCCCTTAATCCCGCGAAGCGTTCCACCCAGGTACTATTAATTAAGAAAACTGTTGATATAGGCGCCTGCCAGACGTTTAATCTATTATTCATTCACTTACCTCAAAGCCAAAAAACAAAACAAAAATAGTAATTTTAAATTTGTTAAACCCTTTTTTTTTTCATTTTTTTTTTTTTTATCAAAATTTTGTGTTTGCATGCGAATTTTTCAAAAACTATTGACATAAATTATTTAATTTAAATTTAGGATTAAAGAACAGGTTTTTGGCTTTCGAAACCGGTATAGTACTTCATTGTAAGTGTTGCTGTTGCTTTTTAATTTTTTTTTTTTTTTAAGTTTTTTTTTTTCTAAAATTGTCCCTTCCTCCTAAACGGGGCGAGATAGACCCCATCCCATAGTAAAAAAAATGCTTGTTTTTGACCCCTCTACAAAAAACCGTTAACAATTTTTGGCGCCACAGTTATCGTACTCGTGCTCATTGTCCCAAGCGTAAATACATACATATGTAATGAACATTTTTAATACCTTCCCGGGGCGACTTTGCTAACAGATTGTATTCCACCAACCTTCTCCTTATTGTCTTCGAAGACACATCTGAATTTATGGTTTTCAAAATGGCGACTGAAGAGACGAATGAATCCTTCCTAGCTTTAGAGACAATTTTGCGATCCTACATTTAAGTGCATTTTTCACTTTGCTGTAATTTTCCTGTAGCTTTTGCCCTCATTTTTTTTATTATTATTTTGTAGCGGCTAAATACACTCATCGCCATAAAAAGTGGACCTAACAGTGGCTCACCAAGCTGTGTTTATTTTGTTTGTCCCAAGCTTAAATACATACATATGTAATGAACATTTTTAATGCATACAGTTTAGTGTATTTGGTGACTTTTTGGTCATTAAGGATGTGACAATGAAAACAATATTACCGTATGTTAGTGAAAATACACCTTGGCTACATATACACATTTCCCATTTGACAATGCTTACCTACGGTAATATTTTCTATTGTAAGGGTTGAAAAAAAAAATAAAAATAACTCAAACTAAGGGTATTTTTGACTTGTTTGAAAACCAACCACCACGATGAAAGAAAGAATGAAATGCATTTTTCAACAGGTTGTTCTGATAGCAGAAGTGCAACCCGATATGTATGTCAAATATAATATTTCGTTTTATCCACGAAACACTTCCGGTGTTGCACATTTAATTTATTTGAAGGAACATTTTCATTATTCTTGTTGACTTATTTTCTCTAGATTTGAGGATTAATGTGAAGAAGTTATCTTACGATGAAACAAAAATACACCGGTGAAAAGTTATTTACCAATTGCACCTAGGTTTACTAGATTTACATACTCCATCAATAGAAAAGGGACCAAAAATTACTCGAAGTATTTTTCTTTGGTTACAGCGTATTTTCATCCTCCTTTGATAACATCATGCTTTTACCCTGTATAGCAAGATTAACATGATAGCGGTTTAACATACAGACTCCTTAGAAAGCTTTGAAAATCAATTGCCTAGTTAGCCCAAGGAATATCCTTCAAAGCCGCCGGCGAAAATGGTATATTCACTGCATTATTTTATTACTTTATAAACGACAAATCCAAAATCCACGCGAGTGAAGCCACGGGCATAAGCTATACGAGAGCAAGGTGAAAAGTTCTCGGCCTGACAAAGGGATGGCGTTCCAATCAGCAAAAATGTATGTTTCCTGTCTGGGTGCACTTCTCATTAGTTCGTATGACAAGTTTCAACTTGTTCTCTCAAGTACTTTCTTTACACGAATTTTTGCAGTAGACGTCTTGCGTGTTTTTCGTTAAAAGCGTGGTCGCACGTCCCTCCAAGATGACCTTCGTGAAGGACGGCCAAAAACCACAACCACACCCGAAACCACCGAAAGATGCATGATATCGTGTTGGACGATAGGCGAGATCGGAAGAGAGGGTGCGAAACATCTTGCACAAAAACTTAGAGATGCGAAAGCTCTGTACAAGATGGGTGCCGCATTTGCTGAATGCCGATCAAAAGCAAATGCGCAAACGATTTTTGCGGCAATCTTTGGACCGATTCAATAGGGATCCGACCGATTTTGTGCGGCGATTTGTCACCATGGATGAGACATGGGTCCACCACTACACGTCAGAAACGAAACAGCAGTCGAAGCAGTGGGTGGAAGCCGGTGGTTCAGCGCCAAAGAAAGCGAAGTCGATCGCATCTGCCGGAAAGGTCATGGCCAGTGTGTTCTGAGATGTGAAAGGGATCCTGTTAATTGATTACCTTGAGAAAGGCAGAACAATTACAGGCGAATATTACTCCAACCTTCTTGACCAGCTGGATGCCAAAATTCGCGAGAAAAGAGGCCTGGCTTGAAGAAGAAAAAAATCACCTTTCACTAGGACAATGCACCTGTATACAAGTGTGCGTTGGTCATGGGAAAACTACGGGATTTGGGGTACGATTTGCTCGGCCATCGAGCACCTGATTCGGCACCTTCAGACTTGCATCTGTTACCAAACTTGAAGAAATTTGTTTCTGGGAAGCGCTTCGCATCCAATGCAGAAGTTGAGAGGACCGTGGATGAATATTTTCACAGCCTTCCAGACTCTCACTTCCGAGAAGGAATACTGATGTTGGAGATACGCTGAACCAAGTGTGTTGAAGTCAAGGGAGATTATGTAGAAAAATAAAATCATTTTTCAACTGAAAATCGCAGTCTTTCATTGTCATGCCGATAACTTTTCACCTTGCTCTCGTAATAGTATTTCATATATGTAAAACCACTAAACGTGTGCTTAGTAATATGAATTTCTCACCGAACATAAGCAAATGGATAATGTCCACGATGAATAGTAGAGTGATTCTGATTCTTCCCTCATTTGGTTCCTTGTTATAGAAAGAACAGAAGATCGAGGTTATTGGCTACGCCGACAACGTGGCAATTATCATCAGCGGTAAATATGAAATATCTTTTTCAGAAGTGCACCAATGAAGGTATCTTTGTAGACCCCAAAAAGACAACTATTATAGCTTTTACCAAAAGAAGAAATTTAAACCTTCTCATTCGCCCCTTCATCTTTGTAGAAATTATCCAATTCTCACGAGAAGCGAAGTACCTTGAGGTCATCCTGTATAGTAAATTGTTCTGGAAACCTTACATTGACCAAACCATCGAAAGATCCGCATTTGTGACAGGAACTGGGGATTAAGTCCCAAAATTATGCTTCAAATGTATACCTGATCGCCACTACGTTCTAGCTGTAGTCTGATGGGCGAAGTCCTTACATTTAGAACGAGTTCAAAGCCTAGCTGAAATCATCTGCAGACTGCGCTTATCTCTGAACGCTATTCTTAGCTCTTATATCTAAAAACAAAAAAAAAAAAAAAACCTCCGCTCTAGACAGATTTCAAATTTGCAAAAAATATAAAGCAAGTAAATCCTATAGAGCAAGTATTGTTTTTGTGAAAATTTTCGATTTCGTGATTTTAATCAATCTTTATACAACGTGACCCATAAGTGACGATGGGTTTTAAACAGCCCATATTTTTTTATTTATTTATGATTTTTTTTTTTTTAGTTATTAATAAAGTACAAAGTATGGGAATCTTCTTCTGCAATTTTTTTTAAATAAATGCAATAAATGCGATTTTTAAAAAAAAAAGCAATAATAAATGTAATTTAAAAAAATTCAATTTAAAAAAAAATTCAATAAATGCAATTTTTGAAAAAATACAATAAATGCATTTTTTTTAAAAAAAAAAAAAATGCAATAATACAATTTTTTAAAAAAATGGAAAATAAATCCATTTAAAATAAAATAAAATAAATGCAATAAATGTAATTTAGAAAAAAAATACAATAAATGCATTTTTAAAAAAAAATAAATGCAAATTAAATGCAATAAATGCAATTTTTGAAAAAAATACAATAAATGCATTTTTTTAAAAAATGCAATAAATGCAATTTTTGAAAAAAAATACAATAAATGCATTTTTTTTAAAAATGCAATAAATGCAATTTTTGAAAAAAAAATCCAATAAATGCATTTTTTTTAAAAAAATGCAATAAATGCATTTTTTTTTAAATGCAATTTTTAAAAAAAAATGGAAAATAAATCCAATAAAAAAAAACGCAATAAATGCAATTTTTTTAAAAAAAAATGCAATAAATGCAATTTAAAAAAAAATGCAATAAATGCAAATTAAAAAAAATGCATTAAATGCAATTTAAAAAAAAATGCAATAAATGTAATTTTTGAAAAAAATACAATAAATCCATTTTTTTAAGAAAAATGTAATAAATGCAATTTAAAAAAAAAATGGAAAATAAATCCAATATGCAATAATTGCATTAAATGCAATTTAAAATTTCTAAAAAAAAATGGATGTTTGGAATATGACTGCACACCCAGTTTCGCGCTAAAAATATTCTAATAACGATACTTTACTTATGTGGACTTCCGAAAATTGTTTATTTCTCTTCTGGCATATGAAGGACATGGCATTCAAATTGTTGACAATAAGCTTTTTAACGCATTTTGCTTATCGATTTTTCCCAACGTACTTACTTATTTTTGAAAATTATATTTTTCTCGGAATGACTTTTTTGCTGAAATTCTTTTCATCGGGGATACTCTTACCGGATTTTAAAAATGAGTTCTACTTTGAATAGCTGGACTGGTAGGCCATTAGCTCCAGCTGCCTTGTTTGATTTCAACTTGAATATTTCTATTCTCACTCCATGTTGATCGGATGGACGAAAGTGTCCAAGTTGAATGGTTCATTCTGCCTGACAGCGGACTGTTGGCCGTCAACGCCACTTAACAGTTTGCAGAAATGCAGCTCTACTACGAGGTTTCCTTGTTCGTCTCTGTAGACTTACTTGGTATGCTTTCCTTACTTTTTGGTAAAACTTTTGAATGCTACCTCTGCACTAACACCTCTCTATTGAGAAGTCAGTGCTCCTTTTTTGTAGATTTTTTGAGCATCACTCATATTCTTCTACAGCTCTCCTTTTTACGCATCTTGCTTTGTTGCGTCTTTTTGCCGGCCCGAGTGAATCCCAGCACATCAGAGGGGGCGTTTCTCATGGCCTGAGTCCGTTTCCGAAAGTGTTGTCATTCAGGCTGTACTTTCTGACTGTACTACCAGAGATGCCCTCCCTTCCGACTTTGGTGTTAAAATCGGCGAACACGATTTTGACATCATATTTCGGATATTGTGCATACTCGTACGTCCTGTCTAGGAGTTCATAGAAGCATTCTTTGGTTACATAATCTGCCTCCTCTGTGTGGCCGTGAGAACACATCAGCGCGATTTTTTTGAATTCAGCCTTGATGATGATTTTCATCTGGCATTCGCTCCAATACTTGAAGCAACCGAATAACTCTACTCTTTCCTGCATTCGCCGTAGTAAATGTCACAGTTTTTCATCTTCCTTAAGCTGTGATATCTGCTTTATAGCAGTCCAGGATCCCCGCGAGTAGTTGGATTGCACGTGAGCTGGTAAATGTTTATTTCGTTTGCTAGTGTCGTCAACAGTGAAATTAGCCATATTCGAGGATTGTGGGGGCAGGACAGTTACCCCATTGCACAACCCCCAACCTGGAGGAAAGGATCCTTAGTTACAACCCCCAGGCCAAAGGGCCAAGTAAACCGATGCCAATAACCCACTTCGAAGGTGTGAGACTTGAGCTATGTGGAGATACATTCAGATAAGAGGTGTCAAAGGAAAAGTATCCTCACACAAAATGGCTATTGATAGCCAACCTCAGATGGAGTAGGCTAACCAAGGATACGACGGCGTAAGAAACCGCCATTAATTTCCTTTGCAACTGTTTGGCACTAACCAGAGCCATGTAACGTGCATTAGGCAACCCCGACGATATCTCAGAAAAAAGGGATACGAGTAATAATCCTATTCCTAAACTTCACAGGATAGATTTGGGTACCCCTAAATTCCCAACAACGCACCTCTACAACCAGGTCACGTGAGATGTAATGTGGAAATGGTGCAAAGAGCTTATGGGTTCGTTCGTACCTAGCCCATAGGATTGTATACACTACATAGATATATACATAAATGTAGACATCACCGTTGATTCCATCTGGAGAATTCTTACGTTGCCGCTTGGATCCAAGAAAGAGTGCTTTAGTATAAACACCTCCCCATCCAACATTCAGGACAATCCAAATATAAATAGAATAAAACAACTAAATTCTGCGTAAAGTGGAACGGCATAAAAACTTTCACATGCACCAAAGCGCATATTAAAATTTTATTTATTTAGTGACATATTATACCCATAATGTACCTACTGATCCAAGTTGAATTTAAGTACATACATACGAGAGCATACATAGGCGTTTAAAAACGCACAAAAATCACTCAGCCGTCCCCAGCATAGACCATCTGCGACCATTTACCCGTACAATTCATTAGGATAGGTACATTTAATTCAAAAAAAGGAAGGCCAACGAATGAAGTATCTAGGCATTTGGTGCGCCTGGAAGCATGAACAAAGGGTGCGTAACAAAAGAACTCGACTAGACACTAAAAAAACGGATGAAACTTGCTATTGCTGCCTCTCAACTTCTCTATCCTGCTGCCTACCTGAACAAATTAATAATACAAAAACAGATGCACATAGCCCGTGCCTTATGCCACTCCATACAAAAAAAAAAAGAAAAAAAAGCGAGTTCGATAAATTTCGTTCAAAACAGGACACACAAGGGTGGGGCGACCAACAAACCGAAAATCAACGGATGGAAGCCCTTGCACAAACTGCCTTTACCACATTCACACAAATATGCGTGTATGTGCATTGCTAAAGGCAAAAATTGTATTTCATTTCATTCCCGCGATAATAAGGATACCCAAATACAGGACATTACTGCCGCTCGGTGTGCATCGAGCATTAATAGGGGAATTATACCGTAAAACCACTTTTCAGTCGTTCATATGCCATACCTACACTTTTACTCGTACGTATAATGCGTGATTTCCTTGTATTGTGGACAGTTCACAATCGTTGTTTGAAATATTCTGCATCTGGTCGAAAAAATAAAAGGAAGTTTGTTGGGGTTCCTTGCAGGACTTAACAGTTTGGTGGAGTTTATTTGTAGTACTCTAATCGGAGAATCTAGACCGCGGTCAATTCGTGTATTATTATTTATTTTTATTTGTATTTATTTGAAAAGCCATCATTCGGTCAATGGTGAAATTATTTTGACTGTGATATTAAATTGTGATATATTATACTATACCTGTACATATAAAATGTATTTAATTTTTATAGTGCAATATAAATGTGAGAAAAGGTGGGTAGTATATGCCAATGCAATGATGAAAGCATCTAACAATTGAAATGGTTGTTTGCGTTAAGAAACTATAAAATTTATAAACGGTTGCTGCAGTGCAGAATATTTAAATAATACAAGATGCCTTGCCAGGAGCCCATTGAGTCTCTCGTAAAGTAGGTATTGCTAAAGACTGTACCGCTAGGAGGACTTCGTCACATAAAACAAAACATTTGAAGAAATGTAATATGGTGGTGTATTAATGCGTCGATAGCGTATCCGTGGTCGCAATATGGTTACGCCAAATATAATAAAATAGTGATGTTACAAAATTTACAAAGGGAGAGAACGTACGAAGGGCTCAGTTGGTAGAGCATTGCGCGTGTACAACGTTTTCTATTATCTATACAGTGAGTGTCATTAATATTTGGTTTTTCTTTGTATTTGACTGCAAACTGAAAAATTGAGTTTAAAATCAAACGTATTCAAAATCTTCGTGACCCCATTAAGACGTTGTGGAATATTTGTATGCATTTTGTACCCATACTTCCTGCAATCGAACCTTCAACCCGTTTACAGATGAAACAGGATTCTCACAAACATGATGATCCAATTCATCCCATAAATTCAGGTTCGGAGATTGTTAAAGTGTGTTCCGATGATTTTAGGGCAGTTGTAAAGTAGCCATTCACGAACAATATGAACCCTGTGCTTCTGTTTGCAAAATTCTCATTCTATCAGCAAATTTTCTTATTCATAATACCGTCTACCACTAAGGGCTTTTTTTTTTGGCTAAACAACGACTGTATAACCATTGGCTTTAATTGTGCGACGGACAGTGGATGCTTATATTTTCTTTCCGCATTCAGCCAAGTCTACCTTCACAATTTTCGGTGCACTCAAAGGAGGATTAACTTTGATCTCTCTAACAATCAAGCGTTCTTCTTTGGCAGTTAACTTTTGTGGTTGACCCAATTGCTTTTTTGATTCTATTCTGCTCTCAGTCAGAATTTCAGCAATTTTTTTTTATACGTTTAACCTTTTTGGTAGTAAAAAATCACAAGATTTCGTTCTTCTAACGCTGAATTTTTTTCCCTTACGAGGATTTCTTTCTTTTATAAAATTACAAAATCTGAAACTCAATTGCTATTAAAAATGTACTCCAATAGTTTACTAAAACCGATGTTTGAGCAAAAAACCGTTATTCAGCACAAATGTCAAATTAACGAAGGTAAAGAAAAAAAAAAAAACGAATATTAATGGAGCGTTTACTTTTGCACCCTTTGCGTTTAGACGGATATTGTTAAATACAGCGAAGTATCAGGTAGAATATATTTTATAATTTAGTACACTATCCGTACTAAATTAAATGATTCTAAAAATAAAAACCGAATATTAATGGCACTCACTGCATATACATACATGTATTTTGTTCTTCTGAAAACCATAAACAAAATTGAAGACAGTGCTGAAAATATTTCCTATGGTCTGAAATTTCAACAAAAATAGTTACGTAAAAAACGGGCCAAATTCTTTACTACAAAAATCCTATAACTATTCAGCCACGAAAAGGTGTGGGATTTTAAAAGTGTGCCAAGTTCAACTTGTCACACATGTCTACATATGTAAGTAGACTAGTAACACATTTTATTTAAAAAGGCATTTTAACATGATAAGTTAACTAGTAACAGGAATGTTTGCTAGAGTACCTGGTCCGTTGCATGGAACTCTATTATTCTCGCCAGCGCGTCCGTTCGTTAATCAAATTGTCTGTCACCAACTTTTAACTCCTAAATTATATATAAAGTATACGCGCGATTTTACATAATCCATGTACAAACAAATTATGCAAACTTAATGCCGGTGTTATTAAAAAAAAAAAAAAAAAAAAATGTGGAGATGACTCCAATACAAGCACAAGTCGCAATAAAAAAAACTTGTTCGTATGTAGGTACATAGGTACGAGGGTGAGTCACTAAGACCCTGAAAAATGAAATAAGGAAAACTCTTTTCGGTATAAAAACATTTTATTTTTCAACATAGTCTCCTTTTAGCTCTATACACTTCATCCAACGTTTCTCCAATTTTTCGATGCCCTCCAAATAATACGATTTCTCGAGCCCCTCAAAATAAGCGTTTGTTTCAGCGATGACCTCTTCATTCGACCCAAATCTCTTACCTCCGAGCCATTTCTTCATGTTTTGGAAACAAGAAATAGTCGCAGGGGGCTAAACCTGGGGAATATGCTGGATGAGGGAAGAGTTCGTAGCCTAACTCATGCAATTTTGCCATTGCGACTGCGGACTTGTGCGCCGGTGCGTTGTCCTGGTGAAAAAGAACTTTTTTTCTTCACCAAATGCGGCCGTTTTTGCTTCAAATCGGCTTGGAATCGATCCAGCAGCTCTGCGTAATTTGCGCCGGTGGTCGTTTTACTCTTTTCAAGGTAATCGATGTGAAACACCGCGCGCATCCCAAAAAACTGTCGCCATGATCTTGTTTGCTGACAAACCCGCCTTGGCCTTCTTCGGCTTCGATTTACCAGGAGAAAGAAGTCCATTGTTTTGACTGTTCTGTGGTTTCTGGTGTATTGTGGTGAATCCAGGTTTCATCCATGGTTACGAAACGGCGCAAAAACTCATCCGAATTTTTCTGGAACATCGCCAAACACACCTTTGACGATGTCGAACGAATGCGTTTGTTGTCGATTGTGAACAAACGCGGCACCCATCTTGTGGAAAGCTTTTTCATGTCCTAATATTTATGTAAAATCGAAATCACTGAGCCGCCATGTGATAAGCCTGTGGCCTCTTCAAGCTCGCGCACTTTCACTCGCCGATCGTCCATTATCAAACCATGGATTTTGTCGACCATTTCTAGTGTGGTAGCCTCAACTGGGCGTCCAGAACGTTCGGCGTCACTTGTGCTTGAACGACCGCACCGAAATTGAGTAAACCATTGGTGAATGGTTCCAGTCGATGGTGAAGAGTCCCCATAATATTTGTCAAGCTTTTGTTTGGTTTGCGTGATAGTTTTTTCTCGCAAAAAATAGTGTTTAATGAACACTCGAAATTCACTTTTTTTACATTTTAACGTAGGTGTCTATATAAAATGGCTGCCACAACAAAACTATTTGACAGATCTGTCTGAAAATTGATTCTTGACAAAAAAAAATAAATTTAAGGTGACGCCACAATCTGTGTTAATTTTCAGGGACTTATTGACCCACCCTCGTATATGCGATATATTCGTTGAAAAGATCTTTCTTTGAGCAGTATCGAATGACATCTTTTTCGATGCCTGCGAAAAATTAGTTCCCCCGATTTGAGGGCCTTACATAGTAACTATAAAAGATTTGAAGTTACAGTATGTCCCAAGGAAACGTGTGGTTTCGATATCGTCTACTGCATTTGCTAAGACAGAAATTGGTTGAATTGTTTTTTTTTTTTTTTTTTTTTTTTAAATCGTTTAAAATATATTTTTTTCTATTTTGTCACTTTTAATTAATTAGGGCATATCAGTGCAAAAAGGACAACGCTGTAGCAAAACTCGAGATTAAGTTAATTGAACTTGCAAGAATATTTTTATATTCGGGTGAAACAAACACAAATTCATACGTTAATTTAACTTAAGTTTTCAACTTAAGGAAAACCATGCGAGTAATAGACTATAGCTAACTTGCTTCAGCTTACGTAAGTTTGCAAAAACATAGAAATCGTATCTCCATAAGCCATAAGCTCTTCACTCTCAGTAAGACCGATTTCATTTGCACCTTACGGAATTTTGATGGCCTCCTAATTCAAGAACGTCTGAGCGCATATTGATAAAATTTTACTCGCAGGTTAAGACATACCTAATTTTAGTCCCACTTCGAATCATATTTCTCACACAAATTTTGATTCTAAGACAAGCTGGATATACAGTGCTGAAAATAAATATAAAAATTTACAATTTTTGTAAATAATTCAAAAACAAAAGGTGGAACAAATTGAAATCCTTTTATTGTCGTAAATACTTTTTACGTTCTTATTTTGTAGAAAAAAAAAATTGAATTGTTAGCTACTGTTTTTAAGATAAATCAAACAATTTTAAAATTGTGTTGGAAAAAAGTATACAAATTTTGCATTTCTTCATCTTAACCTGCCGGTATAAAAGTAATTTTAAATTAAATGGAAAAGCTGCAATTAATTAAAAAATAATAATTGGTTTTAATAGTCATTTTTTCCTCCATTTGATTTAATTACATCGAAAAGACGACGAGGTAGACTATCAACAAGATTGTTAAGTGTGTCGATGGTTAAATCATTCCAACTTGCTGTGATTCTTTGAAAGAATTTTCTTATCACGTCGCAGATCATGCCAGTAATAATTAAAGCAAATTGATATTTTTTATCACTAACAATATTGTAAGTCCATATTTCTGGCTTTTGGACAAACTTCTCTGCAAATGAGAGACGAACAGTTTTGTGTAATGCTTTTAAGGGGTGGCTGTATATTTTAAATGATCGGCACTTGCTAACCACATTCTAACTAGTCTAGAATTGCAATCCAAGTAGAATTCCTCAACTGCTTTTGCGGAGGAGATTCCGGTGTTAGAGATTTCTCTCAGAACCAGTCTTTTAGTTCCCTCTTTAATTTGTTTAGGCCTGCCTTATCTCTTTTTGTTCCAGACTTCAATTCCAGACTTCAAAAAAGTACACATAACACTAGGAGACCTTCCTAATTTCTTCCCGATATCTTTCTGTAACAATCCCGCCTCCTTAAGGTCCAAAATGCGTTGCTGTTCAATATCACTAAGATGACGTCCTCGTGGCATAATGAACGGTTGTTTCTTACCAGTTACCTGCATTTGTTTTCAATCAATCATTACGAGTATTATTATTATCCTTTAATATGATTCCTTGAAAATCTTACACAATTATGAACTCGGTATCACGTCTTTACACACTCAACTGAACTGAACTAAATGCGAAATTTTTATATTTTTTTCCAGCATCATTTTCGCATTTGTGATATTATCTGAAGTGCCGTTACTTGGAATCAGCCAGCGCATTTCTATAAAATAACCATACAATCCATATGCAAAATAGTGAACACAATTTAATTATTTGAGTTTCCAACAAAAATCATAATTTTGTATACTTTCTTCCAGCACTGTATAGATGCTGTTTACCCCACATATCCCGCTTTTCTTCAAAAACTGCCAGAGAATTTGTTATAGTTTTCTCGTTTCCCTTTGACAAATCGCAATAGGAATAGTTCATTAACTATTGTCCGTTTCTATAAGCGTACGCTCACAGCTGCACTTCGGATAGGTGCATAAGGAAAACCAGGTTGCCATTGTGAGTTGACTATGCATTGACAGTATATGCATTCGCTGTTTTCTGACAGCTTTGCATATGCAAGCTTATGCACATTGTGGTTGAGCTATTACTGTTCCAACAAACATTCGAATTCTTTACGCGTTTCCACCGCTTTTATTTGATATGTCGCATCATGAAACTTTTTGTTGTTCCTTCAAAATCGACCAAATTTTTCGATTTACCATGTACTATATTTTTAGAAAATTAATAGTTCAAAATTTGCGGACACCACATGGATGTCTGTTTTGAATCCACAAGTTTGCGTTTTACCCTTTACGTATGGAATAATAAAATAAAAACATGGTGATAAAGTCTATTATGCGCTTATTTTCTTCTATAGAACAGGAAAACACTTTTTACAAAAGGAGATCGATTCTAAATCCATACAATTAAACGCACGCTTAACGAATCTGCCATCAAAAATAAAGGCACAGCCCCAAACTGCTGCTGTCCGAAATATGTAGATAAAAAAAAAAAAACGGCAAAGGCAACTTGCCTCTTCGCACAAAGAGGGTTTCATTAGAATGAAAATGCTTACAAATTGTAACTATTATTCTATATGTATACATAAAAAGGAGAGAGGGTGTTCTTCTGATCATTTTCTTGCAGAACTTCTGAATTAGTGAACCGATTTTGGTGAATTGTTAGTTTGAGGATTTCTTTGAAAACCCTTGAGATAGAATTTTTTTTTTTTCGGTCACTCTGAGAGCAAATTTAGAATTTTCTCTCTTTTTAACTATATATCACATGAATATATTGCGACTTTTGCTTTACTCGAACAACCTCCAAAATAACTTTTTTTTTTTAATGATACCGGCCCTGTGTGTTGTGTCATTGCTTTACTAACTTGTGTGTAAAAATCGTGCATATAGTTTTAACAGTTTAGGAGCTAAAAGATGGTGACATACAGTCGGACGGACGGAAGTTCTGGCGAGAGCCATATGGGGTTCTGTGGTCTATTTACAGAACTCTGAAAAAGACTAAGGTAGGCAAAGAAGAATTTGTATCATGATTGAAGCAACGTAATATTTATGAATGGATCAACTTAAGTTGTCTATAATTCATGAAAGAAAGCCTGGGCATAATTATTTGAACGCAGCGTTAAGCATTCAGTAAAGGTCATAGGAAGCTTTTCTGCAAAATGTTTTGGATAATTGATTGCTTTTTCTTGAAATCTTAACGCAGAATTTATGCTAACAAGAAGGGATTATTAAATCTGACGAATTATTACAGGGAGTGGAACATAATGACTGGAAAGAGGATAATGATCCCAAACATCGTAGTGACTTCGGATAAAACCTTTCGACTGGCCGTCACAGAGTTCAGCTAAAAAGAAAGTGAACACTACACGACAACTTATTCAGGATATTAAGTGCATTTGGCAAGTGAAGATTATGGTGATATTAAATGTAATTGCGAAACTTGTTTTAGTTTTATTGTAAACTTTATGAAATAAATTTGAATAAATTGGATTTATGGCTTTTTTAATTTTTGACATATTTCTCTGAAGCACACTACATGTAAAAATTTGTAAAACTAAAAAAAGTCTGTATGTATGTAGCTATCCGTTGAACCTCAACAAATTTGAAAAAGAGTCGTGTTTAATAAAATGGTTAGCCTTATACAAATTACTATAGATTTAAAAAAAAAATAAAAAAAACCTACATAATGTTGTTTCACAGGATAGACAAATATTAAGAAAGGGTGGTACCAAATTTGAAGTCAATCGAATAATTTTTTTTTTATAGATATTGTAAGTAACAGATTCCAAAAATTGGTTTTGAGTAAAAAAAAAACTTAACCGCTATTCTTCCTTTTGTACACTAAGATTTAATTATGCATAACCTCATCAATTTTAGGAACTCGGGTATGGAATTTTTGAGCACGCATTCTTGAAGTCCTATTTTTCAAGGGAAAAAAAAAGCTTTATTTTTTGACCAGAATAGCGCTCTATTTATGAGTGAGATGGAGTGTACCCAGCTTTGTCAAGAGGAAGATATTCAAAATAAGGATGGGTGGTTATTAAAAAGTGGTTTAAAAATGCATAAAAACGCAGCAATTTACGGAACCAATCTGTAGGCTATTGAAGTGGGGAAAATCGTGTGCTATCCTCCACACATTGTTACAGAAATATTATTATAACGTGTTGCAACCCATCTCTTCTAATGCAAATCGACGCAATCACTCAAGTCAAACAACAAAATAAGGTGAGGAGTTTGAAAATTTGTCCCGATATCCGGAGTGCATTCAAATAAAGAATGCGATGTGCCTCCCACACATGCCAATTTGGAGTGTCCGTAAAAAATGGTCCCTGCAAATTGATGTGTGAGTAGGCACTTTAACCAAATAAATTGTAAGTAGGTTGAACCGAATTAGAACATTAGGAGACAAGAACAGAATTTTCATTCAAATTTGCATAATATTTCAAGTAGGCTGATTGCACGCTTTTAGATCTAAATCCAGGGGTTTAGCGAACAATTCGTCTAGGCATTTTTGAGTTGTTCATTGGGTAGAATTTAGGTATTTGATCTGTGTGTGATCGAGAATCGCAAGACGCCAACAATCCACTGAGTCTCGCTTACACGTTTAACGCTTCCAGATTAACTAGCTTATAACGCATATCTTAAGATTGTTTGACCCACTGATTGACTTACTGATCGTCAAAACCCAGGAATGAAAAAAATTTCAAATAACGTCTCTACTCAGACTTGTGATTTTTTTGCAATAGCTTTTGAGTTTGATGTTAAAAAAAAAAAAAAAGCCGTGGTTAAGTACATGATCACTGAGCAGGAGACTCAAGGTTTGAGTCTCAGAGAATACAAAAAAAAAAAAATGTTGTACGGTCCCTCCTCGCAAATATCCGAGAATAAAATTATCATAAGAAGCTTCTCTCAAAATTGTGAAAAACTGTTCTTCGAAACGGCATACAACTTTAGGTCCCTATCATTCATGTGTCGAACAAAATAAACATTTGTTTGTACTATGAAATTGCATGAAAAAACGTTCAACTGCTCTCCTGAAGAAATGTGAGTTATCCCCTTTAATGTTCACTTATTCTGATTATGTATTCAATGAGATTGAATGTATACACTGGTTATTTGGAAAAAGTGAATTGCATTAACAATTATTCATTGCTTACAATTTTGTTTGTTTATAGAACTTTGTGTTAACCGGACATCTGTAAACAACAGTACATATAAACATATAATAAAATGGCTTCGACAGGAGGACAAGACTCAAAAAGTGCCCGTATTATGGTCTTTAGGCCAACTTGGGATGAATTCAAGGATTTTCCAAAATACATTGCGTACATGGAATCACAGGGTGCGCACAAAGCCGGACTTGCTAAAGTAAATTAATTTAACAATAAAACATAAGACAAAGGTTCAAAAAGATTCTTTTCTAGGTTGTGCCACCACCAGAATGGGTACCAAGGAAGAGTGGCTACGATGATTTAGACGCCCTCAACATCACAATTCCTGCCCCAATTTGTCAAGTTGTGACTGGTAAACAGGGACTCTATCAACAAATTAATATTCAAAAAAAGCCACTCACAGTTAAACAGTTTGCCGAATTGGCAAATACTGAACGTTATCAACCACCGAAACACTTTGATTTTGAAGATCTTGAAAGAAAGTATTGGAAAAATATTACATACGTGGCTCCAATTTATGGTGCAGATGTTAGTGGCAGTATTACGGATCCAGACATGGACGTAAGAATAAAGAAAAAATAAGTAGCAGTCATTTGAAGCACATTAATTATTTTTTTTTTTTTTTTTCACTTTGTTTAGAGTTGGAACATAAACCGTCTGGGAACAATTTTAGATTTTGTAAATGAAGACTATGGTATCCAAATCGATGGTGTTAACACAGCGTACCTATATTTTGGAATGTGGAAAACGACATTTGCTTGGCACACAGAAGATATGGACTTGTATTCCATAAATTATTTGCATTTTGGTGCACCTAAAACATGGTACGTTGTTCCACCAGAGTATGGTAGAAAATTGGAAAAGATTGCCAATAGTTACTTCCCTGCAAGTTATCAAAACTGCAATGCGTACTTACGACATAAAATGACATTGATAAGTCCGCAGATTCTCAAACAGCATGAAGTTCCAGTCAATAAGGTATTAAGAAATGATCCAGATTTTTTTTTTTTTCCAAAAACACAATAACTGAAGAACTTATTATAGATTACTCAAGAAGCCGGAGAAATTATGATCACATTTCCATTTGGTTATCATGCTGGTTTCAATCACGGGTTCAATTGTGCCGAGTCGACAAATTTTGCTATGGAACGTTGGATTGAATATGGCAAACGTGCTACTCAGTGTACCTGCAGGTAAATACATCCTAAATTTAATCGATGTTCAGTGAAAAGGATACTCCGACCGGCACATCTATAAGAACAATGAAATCTTAGCTCCGATGCATTCAATCAATATGCCCAATGTGTTATTTCTCAATTTAGAACTTTTTTTTAGAAAAATAATTATTGCATCAGAACCAAAATTTCATTCGCTTTGTAGCTGCGCTACTTTCTATGCTGGTCATTATATTTTCTCTAAATACAAATACTGTGACTTTTCACTGAACGACGACGATGTGATGTCTGTAGGCAATCCTAAAATATAATCTCTTCGTGCAGCAATGATATGGTAAAAATATCCATGGATACATTTGTGAAACGTTTCCAACCGGAACGCTATCAAGCGTGGCTAGAAGGATCTGACATTGGCCAGCATCCTGAGGATCCTCCAAATGCTCTTACAGCAGCACCACCTCCAACACAATTGGATGTGCTCTGCAATAAGAAGTAAGTCATTGTACATTCGGTTGATTTCTATCGTACTCTTACTAAAGGCATTTCTTTTCTTTCTTCTATCACACATACGGCTACCCCATAGAAATGGGGATGTTCCTGTACAATTATTCCAAAGAATGAAGAAACAATGTAACCCTACTAAGAAGAAATCGTTTAAGGAGCGTAATCCTGATCTTGATCTCGATGAAATTCAATTGAATCCAAATATACCAGATGATGTGAAAGCTGTCCTCAAGGAAAGCGTTTTAACTTTAGACATTGAGGATGAAGAGGAAGTACCCACAATCTTAGAACAGGCAAATATCAGCAGTATAAGTCCAGCTAACTTAAAAACTAAAAAGGAATTACTTGACTATATTGACGATGGATCAGGTAGGAAATACTTTTCTTTTTGTTTCGGCATTATGTAGCTCCAATCACTGTGTGTTATTTTAAATAAACACGTTGGCTGCCACCATACAAAAATAAAAATACTACACCTGTGCCACAGAACAAAAAAAAATCAATGTCATGGAAACAAACGGCATATGACCCACCGGTGATGCTTGTGACATCACATTAAAATATGACATCACAAATATATAAAATATTTTTCTTTTTTGGTATCTTCTTGAAGAATAGGATTTTAAAACTCAAAAAATTGACAAAGTTATGCGTAATTGAAGTTAGGTATGGTATTCTCTTTTTCGAAGTGGTGTCACTAATTGTCCGATTGACTTCAAATTTGGTATGCGCGCATCCTGTGAAACAACTAAAATAGGGTTTTTATTTTTTGTTTTGTTTTTCATTATTTATGGTTGCCGAGGGAAAAAAAATGTTCTTTTCTTTTATAAAATTTTCAGTTTTTTTTTTTTTAATATATTTTTCAAACTGAGGGTGAGTACCGGATCAGCTTGTCATTATTGTCTATGCGTTGACTAGTTTTTCTCATTCTGTTTGATTTTAGGTACATAAGATTTAATTTAATATACATATATACGTATTTAAATATTTATTATTCATCTAACAGTCGATGAATTTCGTTATTTTTTTAATATTCTGCATCACTCAAGACTATGTCTTCTTTCTTTTTTTTTTGTTTTGCCAGATTAAAAGCGCGGTGCTGGCCCTGCATGTTGGCGAGTTCATAATTTCAGCTGCTCCTAACCCGGAGAAATAGTGGATCCGTGGGTTCATGCTTATTTGAAGGCGACATGTGCACGCCTTGTCGGTATAAGACCCAGGTATACCTATGTGGTTTTTCTTCCACACCTACCCAATATCCGGTGCTTGTTCGCGACTGTTTTATTCGTAAATAAATACTTATTCACATCTTTACTTCTAAAGGCCGCCGTTCCACGTGAACTGCAGTTCGGCTTTCGCTGCAAAATGTAGGATGACGGAAATATTTGAAGTATTACTTGGTAATAAATAATCATGCGGAAATATACATTTGTATATACAGTGGGTTATCATATTACATATATTAGAGAACTATTTTAAGAACAAATATTTTTGAGCTCCTTAGAAATGATATCAGCAAATGGTTTTACGCAATATTATTCATTTGAGCATTAATGCTCCATATTAATTTCCAGTAGTTTATTTCTTCGTGTTCATTCCTTTCATAAACATACATGTGTATACCAAACGCTCGATAAACTGGCACTTTTTGCTGACTTGTTCCTTGTAAATTTCCCCGCTTCACGAGGTCTCAAATTTCTCAACTGGTTTGATGTTTGCAGAACTCCCAGATTAGTCTAGAGCGATGACTTTATGTCATTTCCAGCTCTTTTCGACTTTATGACATAAAGCATTAAGGTTAGGAAACTCTTATTTAAGCACATTGACTGGTCAAACTTCGGTAGTAATATAATATCTAATATAAAAGGTTTTCAATAAGCAAAAAAAAAAAAAAAATACTCTAAAACCTATTATGTATGCCATATATGTACATACGAGTACTTGAGTACTTATGTCGACTATTGTCCGATATCTAATAGCTGAACTGTGTAATCATCTTATAACTCAAGTAAAGGTGCAGTAACAGGATGTCCCCAAAGGATTGTTTAATGCTATTCTCTGCTTTATTTATTTTGTTTGCCTTTTACCACGTTTATATGGCGGATTGAATCCGGATTCAATTCGAGTTGAGTGTCATGTAAACTAAAATTGGATTGAAACAGTATTGACTCGAACCGATCACAAAATTTTCTGCGATCGAGTTGAGTTTTTGCATGTAAACGCGGGTCGAAAGATTGAGTTTGACAGATAGAGAAAAAAGAGATATCGATAAGGGTGTTTGGCTTGCATACACAACTCCCGCACACAAGAGAAGTGTCAAACTCAATCCTCTTTCGATTTCATTCTAACTCGATCCCTCAATTCGGTTACAGCAAAAACCTGGATCGAGACTCAATCCTTTTTCAATCCGATCTCTCAATCCGGTCATATAAACGTAGTATTTGTACTGATAACTAAGATGCTATTATTTGATTCTGGTGGTTTTGGGAATTTTTGAGACTGGAGAAAGGCGAATTGAAACTACCTGATGAGGTCACGGCATCTCTACTATAAGTTGATATTTTCTTTGTTGCCGGGTACACTGAAAACGACTGAATGATTTATTGATTTGGAAATTTCCTGTAGTAGGTTTGTATAAAGCTACTTATTGGGTTTTGAGTTTGAGATTGAGAGGCCATGACGCAAATAACGTCGACTTTGGCTTTTTTAATTTTAATAAAAATAAAAATAATTTTGGCTTTTAAAGCTTTTACACACGCGCAGATTTCAAGCTTTAAATCATATTTGTACGTTATCTGGAAGCTGAACAATATCAAAAATTTCCTTTGACATGGTCCCGAATCTACAATTTTGTTTTATTTCTTTTTTTTTTTTTTTTTTTTTCACTGTCTTTGCTCTCTTTGAGAACAGAGACGATTGGCTAACGGATGACCGGAGCGGATGGTGCTGCTCGTGTTTCTTTTTCTGTCCTACCTTCTTAAGTAGATGTGTGTGTGTGTGTACTCTGGCGGGGAAGTTCAGTTGATTCAAAGAAGTGATGATCAGCGTTCCCTCTACATATAGCGTAGGGAAATTAAATTCTTATTTCTTATGAAATGTTTATTCATTGTAGCATAGTCTATTGGACTTATTTAAATAAATGTCGCATTAAGTAGTACCCTGGACTGCAGTAAGACGTTTGTAGACTATGACACTGTTGAATGGGCAGGCAGTCAGGACTCGTGCAACTCTATACAATTCTTTTTATTTTGGCATCGATTTGTCTTTCCAGTAAAACAGTAGTGATTTCAAATTTTTCTTGGAGACACAGATGATAATGATGTTCTATCAGTACACACAACACAATAGCATACACCGGTCGCTGAGCTGCAATACATAGCAGCAATGCATGTATAAATATGCAATGTGGGTATATATGGACTGGGAGAATACTGTTGGCTTAGGGGAAGAAAATACTTTTTTTTTTGTCTTTAAAGTGGCAGGCGAACGAAGCAAAGGCGAGCACACGGGTCAGCTGGTAAAATGTATGTGTATTGCGAGTATATATTATTTTAAACAAATGAATATCATAATGAATAAATCAATTATTTTAGTGATTACTTTGGAATAATAAATCAACTGAAATAAGAAATCAAAATGTGCAAAACAAGTTCTCTCCATACCAAACAAAAAGTCCCTTGCTCGCTTCTTACAAGTAAAACTGAAAAGTACTCCGATTGTTAGAGTTTTCCCTTTTGGTCAATTCGTGCATATATAGGAAGCTCCTTTTGCTGATTGGTCAACCATTCCGCAGCTCTGCGATGAAAATAATCGGAAGTCCAGATGCAGATGTTTTCTTCTTTAAAATTGTCTTAAATTTGCAGTTCAGTGTTGGTATATCGTGGGACTTTTTCCATTTCGTGGGAATTTTCATGAAAAAAAAAAATATATATATCGTGGGGAATAGGGAAACAATTTATTCTCCAATTAATCACCCTGCAGCTCTGCGATGAAAAGCATCGGAAGCCTAGTTGCAGATGATTTCTTCTTTATTCTTTTTGTTAAATTTTTCTTGTTCATACAGTAGTTCAGCTTTGGTTATCGTGAGACCTTTCCCATTTCATGGGAATTTCCATGTTAAAAAACCATCTCGTGGGTAATAAGAAAATAATTTATTCTCTAGTACAACATTCCAAAAAAACTAATTATATAGTTATTATAATTATAAGTTAAACAACATATCTTTTCTTTTCATAAATCAGGATCACATACAACTTTTGTTTGTACTACTTTGTGTGATTCGCTAGCGGCCCTGTAGTTTTCGGAGATATCTAAAAGATTTTGAAAAAGTTAACCTTATTTTTCTCAGAAAACGGTATATTTAAAACCTATATATGGATATATATAACATCCATTCTGTTATTATGCATCTTCTTGAAAACCGAACTGAAGAAAAAGTTTAGGAAGGATAGATGTAATTCATATTCAAAAAAACAAAAGATATTCAAAGACACCGAAGGTCACCAAATGACGCATACCTCCATTCTCTAAAATTGTATTCGTAAGTGAAGACCACAGGAGAAAACATGATAAGTTCACTTATAGAGTAGTTAATTATGAGTAAGTTAAAACGGACAATAATTTGTACATTCAAAGATGTGAGCCTTTTTAAATTATGTCTACAACAAAATAGGTAATATGGAAAAACGGGACAAGTCCAAGTTTGAAACTGCTGTCCTGAAAAAATGGAAAGTGTGACTTATCGTGTTTGTCCCCTGGGGTGGTCTTCAACTATTTTTCGGTCGAGGAAATAGGTACAAATCTTACACCTTTCTTAGATCTTTTCGAAACGGTAAAGTTTTAGACGAAAAAAAATTGTATCTATTCGAAATATGGTTAGTTTTTCCAAGTACTTTTGATTGGCTATCTCAAATATATCCTCTCTCATTTAAGGTAGGTCCAAATGCCTATAATCGAGAACATTTAAGGTCACCAAACAAGTTTTCTCTTAAAAATATTTTTCTCATATCGCCAACCATATCGAGATACTGATGTATACACCGCATCTTGTATGTATAACAAGCAAGTTTAAACTGTTTCTTTGTGGGAAACTATGGTGTTTTTGGTGATATGAAAGTAACGAAAAGGACCTACTAACGCTACTGTAGTTGTTGCTGCTTAATACAAATAACAAAGAGGGTAAGAGAGACCTGCATAGTAGGATTTCAAGTTGTATGAATAAAAAAAATAAATAAATATTTGGCGCAACAGCTGCCAGGGCCTAGCTTCTCGCAACCACTCATGTTGTGTGCGTTATATTTTTCACACGGCAATTTGAGAAGCCTTCTCGTGACAACAATACTCTGGGATGTTTGTCAGACGTTCGCGAGAGGTGGGATCGTGAAAAAACTTTTTGGTGTTTTCTGGGATTCGAACTTGGGACCTCTTGCGTAGTGATCCGACACACTAACCACTACGCCACGACACCCACTTTGACGCGCAGGTTGTATGAATATACCGCCATAAACCATCAGGCAAAACAACTTTTTAGTGTAGTGGTTGGGGAAACTTAGATTTTATTCGTTTCAATTTTAGGCTCAGGTTGGTTGTTGTTTCCCGCTCGGACTCAAGTCAGAAGCAAACACACTACCCACTACATCTTGGCCAACACTTTATAGTAGAGTTACTCACGATCTTCGTAATCTCGGTTATTTATTGTATATGAACAAAAAAATTAACAAATCGAAAAAATGATTACCAAATGAAGTTTGCTTCAATTTTAACAAATAAAATACCCAGATGTACGTAAATCTATATCTGAATTTTTCGTCAACTACAAAATACTCTGGCTGTCAGTTTGTTACACTTTAGCAATGCTCCAACCCTTTTATTATTACTGAGAGTGTAAATTGAACATATGTTTTTGATAGCTGATTGTTGTCGTTTGGTTCTTTTAATTAAACGAATTTCTTTAAATGGAAAGAATTAACCGAGGAAAATGTGATGATAAATAAAGAGCACCGAAGGGAAGATCCCATTCAAAAATGAGTTGGTAAGGAAACTTTTCTCATCCTTGACGTTATTTGTTTTGGTGTAAAAAAAAATAATACAGTTTTACACTTTTACAATGCCAAATACAACGAAGGGTGAATACCCCTATTGTACGAGTATTTAGCAGATCCTTTAACTTTCCTTTTGACAATAATATCATTTTAATTATCAACGAAATACAATATACTTTGGATAAACGTGAGAATTTGAACTTAAACTACTCATTGTAACGAATATCCTTTTGGATTGATTAATGATTCAATTAAATACAGTTAGCGAAATACTTCAAATGTTACACCCAAACTCGATCGATTTGGTAATGAAAAATGTTCACTGTACGCTGTGGAAACTCAAAGACAAAGTTATTCCGAATTAACTTGTATATTATAATACATATTAAAAGTAGACAATAAAATTAATTTGAGCAAACAAAATTGAGATTATCTGCTCGTATAAAGAGATAGTCGACTTCAGGTAGCTATCTTAATTTGCCTCCGACTTGTGTTTGTTTGCGCATGTGCATAGCAAAGATATTAATGTAGCTTGGGCCCAAATAATGACAGCTAGGGACATTACCCCTCTGCCGAACTGCTGATTGTCAAGGCCGCACAATTAATTGTCCATTGCAGTTATTTTTTGTTCTTTCCAAGTTGTTGCCTTTGTTGACAGTGATGGCGGTTTTCGGAGGGGCTAGCACGTATTCACAGACGCGAACCTAAGAAAGAGAGAGAGAGAGAGCTGTTGTTTTTTTTAGGGTTTGCGGGGGCAAGGCATTTCTAGTTGTTTGTCGCTCTATTATTAGTATCTGCTGTACATAATGTACTATATGATGTTTGAATTGGTATTTTAGTTATCTGTTCACTTTGAACAAACGGCAGCAATGCCATTTATACAAATTAGATTAATCTCTTTATGCATTTGTTTTAGAATATGATGATGATGATGATGCATTCAAAAAACGTAAACAAAAACGAAAGTCTGACGCTGAATACGACGACGATTGGTATGAGAGTAAACGTCGGTCCAATTCCCGTGGTAAGGGGCGTAGTCCTAAAGGCAAAGAATCTCCAGCAGAGGGTACAGTAAAAATCAAAAAAGAGCGTCTTTCCACAGAGAAGACAGAAAAAACTCCCAAACAGAAAACGCCTCGAAAGACACCAACGCGAAAAAAGAAGGAGAATAATGGTACGTGAAGTATGCTAAGTGCAACTTCCTCAAGAACAATCATTCTATCAGTATCCCCTTCTCTAGATTCATCTAGCTCCGTACCATCATCTCCAGCTACAACTCCAAAACCAGCCGATAGTGAAGTCATTCGTAAACTAAACGAACATCTGATGAAAAATCTCAGTCCAACACTTCAATTCGTAAATCATCCCATCAAATTTGAAGGAAAAATTCCTATAATCAAAAAGTCTCCATCATCGGAGAATCTAAATCAAGCGATGGATTATCAATTGAATCAACAGCAACCAACAACATCATCGCCACCATCCACTGTGTGTGTAAATTACAACACAACATCTCCGACGTCAGCTGCCCCTGCATCTGCAGCAGCTGCTTTTAATAATTCTAGTCAACACAATGGATTGAACACAACCATTGTGTATAAAGCAATAGGAGGTGGAACTACAACATTGTCACCAATTCCAGTGGCATTGCCAACTACTACGAGTAATACAATCACAACTACGGATGGTGCAGCATTGCTTATCAAAAGTGAAGTCATTGACAGTGATGCAAGCTCAGAATTGATGAATTCGAACGCTAGTCAGAATGATGGTACTGGAGGAGCATCAGGTAAGCAATTCAAATTTTAAATTGTTGTCAGCCCATTCATTTAAAGATTTTATTTATAATTTATTTATTGTAACTTCCTGAGTTAGTTTTTTTTTTTTTTTATTTATCTTCTTCTTTATTTTGATTTCACTTTTAGAGCTGTCCAAATTTTATTTTCATATTTTTTTTTTTTTTTTTTATTAATTTTTATTTTATTTTTTTTTTTGCTTTTTGAGAATTAACATTGTCGCAAAAATTTTGCACAATTTTGTCCATTTAACTAAGACCTAGTTTTTTTTTTCTATACTCTGCAACGATGAATTTTTTTTTTTTTTTTTTTTTGAGCTCATGAATTATATTAAATTGTTTATAATATAAAAGAACTAAAATATGGTAATAAGGTGGTGAAGAGGATAACTAGCTTCCTACATATGTATATGTTTACTAATTCCTTACAATGTTTTATTGGCTAACGGATCGTGTGTTTTACAAAGACATTTATTCCTTGGGGAGTTGCGTGCATTTTTGATTTAGATATTCTTTTAGTTTTGTTTTTAGTTTTACCATTAACTATTAATAATTGTTTACGTTTGTTTGTTTGTTTTTTTTTTTTGTATACACAACAAATGTTGAAGGATGCATTTCTATAGAGTTTCGCGAATAAGTCTACGTAATAATAATTTTTTTAATGTTTTTCATTTCCGACTCATTTTGGCCAAATTTAATTAAAATCGATTTTTATCATTATCAAATTATAAGTTTATGTTTAATATATGTTTCGGGTTAAAATTAGAAAAAAAAAAACATTAATTACTAGGATTAACAAACTTTCATCTTTGCAACGTTTTGAACTAACTTGAAAGTTTTAATTTTATTGTTATTCACATTACCTTGTGCACTTGAGAGTTCCATTTAAATGGGTAAGTTGCACTTAACGGTTTGTACGTAATACAAAGTGGATCCTATATGTTACTACTTATGGTACGTCATAAGACATTTAGTTTATTCTTCAGACATTTTAGAGGAAATGTTACTTACTTACTTACTTTAGTTGGCGCTACAGTCCGGGGTGGACCTGGGCCTCAATCAATACGCCTCTCCAGTTAGCGCGATCTTTGGCTAACTGCCTCCAGTTGCGCACACCAAGTAGGTTGAGGTCCCCTTCCACTTGTGCGCGCCACCTAAGGCGAGGTCTTCCTCTACTGCGCTGTCCCTCCGGGTTGGAATCGAAGACTCTTCGGGCCGGAGCGTTGGTGTCCATTCGCTCTACATGTCCTACAGACGACTGATGCGCACTTTTCTGACCAGGTCGATGTCGTTGTACAGCTCGTAGAGTTCGCTGTTAAATCTTCTCCTCCAAAGCCCGTCAACGCAAACGGGACCAAAAATCACTCGAAGAATATTGCGTTCGAAACGACCAAGAAGATCTTCATCCGCTTTAGCTAGGGTCCATGCTTCTGCGTCATAGAGCAGGACAGGGATGATAAGGGTCTTATATAGAGTCTCCTTAGTGTTTCTTGACAAGGCCTTACTAATCAATTACCGCCTTAGGCCAAAGAAACAGCGGTTGGCAAGTGTAATTCTTCGCTTGATTTCTGCTGAGGTGTCATTATCAGAGGAAATGTTACATAAAGTAATTTGTGAATTAGGTAAAAGCATCAAATACCGGACAGTACCAGTTACCGGGCACCTATAAATTTTTTTTGGCGCTAACAGCTCAATACAGGGCCTGGCCTAGCTTCTCGCAGCCACTCGTGCTGTGCGCCGCACGAATGGTTGGGACTTTGCCAGTTTTATGCCCTTTCCGAAGAACAATATTTTCGATTGAGAGAAGCTTTTACCCTCGTATGTTTGCCAGACGTTCGCAAGCGGTGGGACCGTGATTCGAACCTTGAACCTCCCGCTTAGTGATCGCGCACTTAAAAACTGAGCTACAGCGCCCACCGGACACCTAGTAATGAAAATTAGTATAACTATTCTTTAAAGTACCGGCCCCTTGTTTAAAAATGAAGATACACATCTTTCTGACATGCTCACAAAATTACAAGCACGTAACATAAATAGTTTTCAAGCAGTAGGCCTTTGTTAGAGGACACTGCATGAAACCATAAACATGTTATCTTTCTTCTTTTTCTTTTATTTATCGTTGAGATATACAGTGTGTTCAACAAAAACGTGCGTCTAAAAAAATCAATGAAAAATGTCAGAATTTTATTAATTTATAGTTTTTTTTTTTTTATTAAAGTATCAAAACGAATTGTGCAATTATACTAGAAGGGAGTGCAGTCACCATTATTATTTATAATTGCTTGGCATCATTTAGTGCAACTTTCACTTAGTTTTTGCGCATATTCTAAACTTAGGCCTCTGCAAATTTGTTTCAAGACCCGCGCAAGTTGTTTTAACGTGGCTTTTTATTTTTTTCCTTAAGCTTCTGTTTCATTAAAGACCACATATTTTCTATTTGATTTGCATCAGCACTTTGGGACGGCCAATCTAACGTATCTATACCATTTTCGTCTTTCCAACGCGTGTAGAGGCTACTCCGATGTTTTGGATCGTTATCCTCTTGCAAAATCCACTCGTAATTGTTTGGTCCCTTCGAGGAACTTTCCGAATCCTTTGGTCGAGAAGCATCCATAAACATGAACTTTTGCTGGATGTTTTACGGTGCGTTGCAGAAACTTTTCTTCTTTTTTTGTCCAAGCTTTCTTCCAATAATTATAAACAAAAAAAAGATGACTCATCTGTAAATATGATGTTGCTCCAATCCCGGTCTAAATACTTAGCCTCTTTTCAATATGTTTTTGGGTCAGTAGCGGTTTAGGTTTGGTATTCCTGTTTTTGATGTCAGATTCTGCCAAACTGAGTCGTATTGTGGTGATGGACACTTCAATTCCTTTTCTGCACAATTATTCTTTTCCGTTCTTCAGACTAATTGTGGGTTTTTTTCCGAAACAATAATTACTTTATTGTCGTTAATGGATGTGCTTGCTTTGGTCGCTCTACCTGACCCTTCATCGACATTACCGCATTCCTTGTACCTCTTTATCCACTTTCTCACAAATCCCTTTGATGTTTTTAAATATTCTGTTGTCGACTTAATACTCATTTGCGGCCCTTTTGGGTAAGTTACTAAGAAAATGATGTTATACCGCCGAAGTATGAAAATATACTGAGGAAATGAAAACAATGCGCGATCGGCAATTGAATGCAGAATATAATTTGGCTCCAAACATGTGTATGTGAGTAAAGGAAAAGAAGTTATTTAAAGCACGTTTTTCTAGAGCACACTGTACATACATATAATACATACATATGTACGTACTCGTATATCTTATATTAAGTAAAGGTTTATTCATTTCGAGGTTAGTTAGTTCTTGCTTTGTCATTTTGCAATATGGATTGTTTAACCACCGCTCAACGCATTCAAATTGTTGCTTTGTAATATCTGTGTAACGCGATTTAAGGACAGATTATGGTCGTCATAATCGCCCAACTGAGCAAACAATTCGAAACATAATTATCAAATTAAAGAAAAAAAAAATTGGTAGTGTTTGTAATGTCGTAAGGACTGTGCATCCTCGTAATGCTCGATCAACTGAAAACATAGCCGCTGTGAGTACCGCAGTGGTCGAAAACACAGAATTGTCAATTCCAAGATCGTGTGATCTGACTTCGTTGGATTCCTTTTTATTGATCTATGCTAAATATCGTGCCTATGCGGACAATCCCCAAACTTTGGAGCACTTAAAAATAAACATCCTAGGAGTTATGCCCGCAATACAACTACAAATGTGCGGAAAGGTAGTCGAAAATTATCTCACAAGAATCGAAGTTCGCAAGAACTCCCGTGGTTGCCATTTAACCGATGTTGTATTCCATACATAATGGCATAATCCAAAATTTAAAACTGAACAAATTTCATTGAAATTTTAATACTTTTTTATTTTATTTAAATAAAAATCCTAAAGCACAAAATGAATAACCCTTTACATATTAAATAAAAGGCAGCGGCACTAAAGAAAAGATGAGACTAAAATCACTAATTTAATCGGATAATTGTTGTGTATAATGGGGATACTCGTATGTGAGCCACATGTCCCCTTTTAACAATGTATCAGAACTTCATTGCCCAGTAGCACAATGTACAATAATAATGAAAGTATCGTTCTTCATACGAACGATCTGTCTAGATTCGACTAAAGTGACGCATATCCCATTTTAACAATGACCGCTTCAATTATATTAAAATTGTATGCATCCTTTATTTAGCATAGAGCCAATTTTGAATTGCACGACAATATGGGAACGTCAATGTCCTATTTTCATTTATATAGTTTATATGAGTAAACTACCTCATTTTTGCATTTTGGATTTCAAAAAATTGTGCTCCACCTTAATACGTATATTGTTACTACAATTTCAAGGATAGTAGCGTTTTTACGTGCATTTTCTCGCAGTATTGTAAATGCCGAAAACTCCTGAAATTTCCGAAGCAAAACAAAAATTTTGGCTGCATTCCATTGAAGTGCATCTTTATTAAGATTAATTACTTTGGATCAAGCGAAAGTAAATAAAGTTTCACTTATAATATAGAGCCAACATAATTATTATACACATTTATGAATAGTATCAGCAAACGGGCCTAGAAGCAATTGCGAGCTGTACCTTAACTTAATCTTAACATAAAGGGCGACAAACGAACAAGCCGAGTCGAATGCTATCACAAAGTGAAAAAAATCAAATGCTGGCAATTATGAGACGTACTGAGATTTGTTTTGCATCTACTGACACCTATCACTTGTAGCCCTTTTCTTCTGGCTCATATTTGTTAGTCGCTGATTACGGACCATAAGAAATAATCGATTAAGGTCGCGTTGCTACTCATAAATTTGTATCATGCTTTCTTATTTCTTAGTGAAATTTATTCGAGACATTTCATTAGTGGTGGTAACTCTAGAACCATTTAATAAAATTTTCGTTCGTTAGTTTGGTCTAATGCGCGCAGATAGATGAACCCATTTGTAAATCATCATCAGCAACAATCTTCAAAACATCGTCTTCGTGATACGTCAAACTTAGGAACATTTGCACGGATTTTGATGAAATTTTCTTGTTAGTTCAGAATGGTGTATGAATATTATTAAAATTGGATGTAATAGGGGTATAATATGAGGGGTGGTGTTTCAAGAATCGATATTATAAATGCTTTACGAATTTTATTGAAATTTGTTTTCTAAGTTTGCTGTTGCATAGATGGAGTACAAATAAAAATTTAACCTCCTACCTCAGTGTATCATAAGGGATAGATTACAGTGTTGCAGCATCTTTTCTTCAGCGGGACGTCGAACAAAAACTCTTCTCTTCGTACCAAATAGGACGAACTTAGACTCATCAGTCCAAAGAACATTTTTCCAGACCTCAATTCTGCGATACTTGTCAGCATTAGCTGACTGCAGTAATTTCCAGGGTTCTGTAAATAGACAAGGGAATCCTACTGATGTCGCTAATACTTCTGTTGGTCTATCTGTCACCACTTACTAGCTCAGAAAGTTATATGTTTTGTAGGTGAATGAAAAAAGTAGTTTGAGCAAAATTCATAATTATTTTCTTCGAATTAAAGAAATTTTAATTTGCATTCGGAGTCAAGGAATGTCTGAGAAAAAATGTGTCTGCCTCTCTCAACTTTCTAAACTACCGTGACACAAAGGCATGAGAAAAATAATAATATTGCATTTTCGGATTTATAACGACAAATAAGTTTGGTTTTTATATCCTAATTAATTTATTTCAGATCCCTTCTTTACGTACGCGTCCTGAGGGAACGATCAGGCTTCCTTAGAACCAACAAAAAGAATTTCATCAAAATCGGTTCAATAATTCAATGGTTTAGTGCGCAATAACTGTGCGGGAAACTTAATGTTAGAATCCCAGGAAACATCGACAAGTTTTTAACAGTCCCACCTCTCGCGAACGCCTGCCAAACATCCGAGAGTAAAATAATCATGAGAAGCTTATTTCATTCTAAAAAAAGCACTGTCTGCATTTCGTGTGGAATAATAATACGAGTCGGACTTGATTTCCGTTTTGAAATTTTGATCAATCTCATACTCGAAAAAGTGGGTCTCGCAATTCTATCTGTCTGTCTGTCTGTCTGTCTGTCTGTCTGTCTGTCTGTACGTCTGTACGTCTGTACGTCTGTACGTCGGACTGCAACCTAAAAATGGCAATTTTCTCGATAATGGCTTGAACGATTTTGATTAAAGTTCATATCTTGAGTAATATGAGTCTGCACTAAGTTTCTCGATAAAAATAGAATAACGGTACTTTACTTATTATTAGACTTGCGAAAAGTCTTCAGATATAACTAGGATGATTTTGTTTAAAATTCATATCTAAGTCATTTTCGGGAAGGGGATAAGGGATTTGGGATATACTACCTTGATCAAAAAGTTTCAGCAATTTATTCAGAAAATTGAAAATAGAAGTTTATTCTTGATAATCGCCTTTGAAAGTCCCCTTTGAAAGTACTCTCCATTGACTGAAACGCACTTATGCTGCCAGCGCTTGATTCAATCCTAAATTAAAAATTTGTTTATAATCAGATTTTGGTATAGCCATCAGAACCGTCTTCGATTTTTCTATTATCTCCTCTCGGCTGCTAAAACGCGTCCTGACAGGAATAAATCGCAGGGAGCCGAATCAGGCGAATTCGGTAGCTGTTGGATGGTATTCGTACTGTTCATGGTCAAAAACTCACGAATAAGGATGACATTATGCGACGGTGCGTTATCGTGATGCAAAACCCACGAGTTGTTTGCCCACAAATCCTGTCTTTTTTTTTTGGTGAATTGCTTCACGCAAACGTCTCATAACGCCCAAATAATAAACCTTATTGACTGTCTGATCTTGTAATTCATGAGCATCACCTTCTTTTTCGACTGAAAACGACGTAGTTTTTTCGGTATTGGCTCATTCGGTGTGCGCCATTCACTCGTCTGATGTCTGGATTGCGTTTCATATGCGTTTGATGAATGTTTTTACCACTAAATTTTATGCAAACTCGTTGTTGCAAAGTTGATCCCATTTTTAAAATCGTAAAAAAACGAAAACGGAGGCAGATGTACTCTCGATGGCGTAGCTTTTACAAATGTTAAGCTACGACGCTAAAATTTGAAGGGAATGTTAATGACAGGTGTGTCAACCTAAAATTCCTGAAGCTTATTGATCAAGGTAGTATAATTTCCTCGTTTATCAATATTGCCTAAATTTGAAGGTATAAAAGGGAGTGTGATGGTTCAAAGTATCACCACTCAGAGACCCCGAGGGCCATTGTGAATCCCTTTATGAATTGAGAACCTATGTTCATTTCTTACCAGCTCGTAAATCAGTTTGTGCTCTTTATGAATTCCAATAGTAGCATAGTATACGTGTTTCCTCCTCGTCTCCGCAACTTGCAGAGCATAGCTCGAATGGCATAGTATCCATGGAGGATATGTCCAGACATGAAATATATTTTCATGATATTTAACAGGGGTATGAACTGGTCTCGCTCACTTGTCCGTCTGCTTGTCACTTATCATAAGCACCTAGATCTGAGTTCCATCCAGTGCATACCAAAGTGACGTGGCGGTAACTTGGTATCTGGCATGCATTTTTATTTGAAACCAATATAAGACTGGCGTTTCATTCGTCTCGTCATGCTTCTAATTTTGAGTAGCGATAATAGTCTAAAATTCGTTACAAATTTGTCATGTGTAAGATGTTACGAATTCAGAGAAATCGGGGTGATTGTTTTTATTATTATTATTACTATTATTTTTAACTTGATCAGCATTAATTTTACAGTTCTAGTTAGGAACACTCGATGCAGGTAGTAAATTTGCAGCTGTAGTGCCCATAACAGCCCAAAGTTATTTCAGCTTTTGTATCTCTATAGCCTTCACCTTCATTTGTTTTGTGTACAATAAACTGAGCCAAACATCAGAACTAATAATTTAAACCCGACTTGTGTCATCTTTTCGTTTTTCTTATAATAATCGTCATGTGTGACACACTTCCCCATGGACTGCTTGATTTTTTTTTTTTTTGTTTGCGGCTATAACGATATCCAAATATTACATAAAATTGATTTGTGTAATTCTCTTCGTAGTACATCGAAAACATCAAAAAAACTCCCACTGTAACTACTACAATGCATATAATTCAAGACACAATGCGTATAATTCAAGATATCGAAACTACTATCAATATTATCCTCCAAGGAATTATAATATACGACGATATTGAATTTGTTTTTTTTGTTTTCAGAAATACTATTTTTATTAGTTGCCGAATAAGAATTAAGATTAAAAAATAAAAGCTAGCTTTTTTATTTCCATTGTTTATATCATTTTCTGCGTTACCTTTATTTTTCGTTACTTTTTCCCATACATTTTGAAAAACAATCTTATTTGACCTTTTAAATTATTTTAGTTTTTATTATCTTTTTTTTTTTTTTTTAATTTTTTTCACTTGTAATTTAAATATGATTTTATTTTTCTATAAACAAAAAAAAAAAAAAAAAAAACAAAAATTAAATATAATCTGTGAAGTAGCTTTTAATTTGTTTTCCAATTCCTAACGTCTATATATGTGTATATATCTTTTTAAACCAAACAAAATCGAACAAAATAAAGATGTTTTCATGGTCACCACCGATAATAATACAACTTACATCATTAATCAACAACCACAACAAGTAATGGCAATGCCAGCTATGAATAACGAGACCTCCTCCTCTACTAACGACAACAGTATTCCTTCAGTCATCAATAGCATCCCACAACCTTATACAAAAAAAATATTTTACAACCTTAAGCAGAAACGAAAACGAAAGTTACGAAATGAACCCGATGAACAATCGGAATACTTAGAGAAAATGTCTGTGCGGGGGCTAGATATCCAAAGGTACGAACATATAGTTGATGGAGTTGCCTATTGTGCGGTTTGTGCCAAAAAAGAAGTTTTTAAAACGTTCAAAAATAAGTACAGTTTCCAAAGGCACGCTTACCTTTTCCACGAAGGCGACAATCGAAAAATATTCGCCTGTCCCGTCTGTAGTAAGGAATTTTCACGTCCAGATAAAATGAAAATGCATAAGAAAGAGAAACACAGCGAAATTGTAGATATGGAAGAACAAATGAAGGCAGCTGCAGAAGAGGAGAAACCTGTGGTAATTAATAAGACACCCGCCCGTAGAAAGCGAATCACGAAGGCTCAAAAATTACTACAACAGCAACAACAAGAAGAGCAAGAACAACAACAGCAGTCTCAAGGTGATAATACAACAACAATAACAACAATCATTGATACAAATGCAGAAAGCAATAACAGCAGCCAAAGTTTAAGTAGCTGTAATCCGCATCAGCTCCAAACAATCGATTTAAGCAGCATGATATTACCTAGTCAACTGCAAATAAGTACCGCAGAACTTATACAACATCATCAGCAACAACAACAGCAACAGCAGCAGCAACAATTGCAAAACACAACGATACTCTATAACCAAATCGATTTGAATAATGCGTTGCTACAGAATCAATTGCATGCAAATAATATTATAATTCAAGGTCCACTATCGAGCTCCAATGGTTCACTCCTTCCAATGCAAACAATTCAAACTCATAATTCGCTCGAAGGCAGTATATTCCATCATCAGTCGCAACTAAATCAAACCCCATCGCAACAACATATTCATATAAAGAATTCCCAGCAGCAAGCGATGACTACCGTACCGATGAGCACCACCTCTACAACAACACAATCATCCTCAACATCTAGTTCTAGTCACCATCAGCAGCAACAGCAACAGCACCATCAGCAGCACGAAAATCAACACCATCATCAACACCAAATGGACATGACTTCACTAACGAAACTTGAAAATGTATCCTACATGCCGGCTTCAAATGAAAGTCAAGTTATTGGAACGGTGCAAAGTTATCAGATAATTACACCAGACGGCTTACATGCCTATCAGCCAAAGTTGCTCAATACGAATGAGATCGAATTGTGCCCGTTCACATCTGCAACGGGCGGTTACACATTTAGCACCAGTACAACAAGTAATAACAATAGCAGTAACGCGGATCAATCCCAGTTTATAGATGTAAAGAATGAATTGCTAATCAAGGGTGATCAGTTTATGGATACATCTGGAATGTACCATTTGCCGTTTTCACCGACATCAATGATAAATGCTGTTAGCGAAGTGAATAACTCATCTTTGCTGGAAACTAAAGAGATTAGGTAAAGAAAATTTTTTAAAAAAAACACATCCGAATTTTATATATTGATTAATTGTAGAAATAGGAGTTTTCTAAGTAGCAGAAGTTAGGAATTTAATTTGGTTTTCTTTAATTGAATATTTTTTGTGTGTTTGACTATGTTTCTTTTTCACTGGATTTTAATATTATTTGTTGCACTTTTACACATATAATTTTAACAGAAGGAATAAATGTCATATCAATTACTGAATTATCTGTTAAAAAATTGGAATGTTTTCTTGTAAAGAGATCTTACGAGTATATAAAGAGTACGCCAATACTTTAAGAGATCAGAGATTTGAATCAGCCCCCCATTCATTAGTTTATGGCGAAATCAAATTACGACTTTTCAATTTTAAAGCACGTTAATATGTATTGCATTCTCATTTACTAACAGCGTTCTGTAATCAGGGGGCGGGCCTATTTTTGAACTCGAGTGAAACGTGTTTTCATGGGACAACAGGAAGATGGTATTTGTGAACACGATTCACTAAATTTTCGCGTTTGTGAATGCGAGTGACAAATTTCAATCGCAGCACTCGAGTATAATACGCTTATTTATGAACTGGAAATGTATCTCTCACTTTGAATTAGCAGGAGAACAGTAAAGTGTTTAAGTCAAATTTGTACTAAACACATAAATATTTCAGTAAAAGGAATGTGAAGAGGAGAAACGTATATTGTTTGATGGTGTTGTAAAATTGTTCAAATTACATCAACAACAGTTAAAGCTACATACTTAAAAATAAAACACCAGGGAGTTACAGACACAATTCAATAAAGAAGTGTTATATTGAATTGCCAATTGCTAACGCGTTAGAGTATGGAACGTCGGCCAAAGCAGCTGACAGCTAAATGAAAAATTATCTTCCTCTCTAACACACAACCACTTTATTTTTCGTGTATAGGCCACGGAACCCTATTGCTCTGAACTAAAAAAATGTAAAATTGAATTTGCGCCAACAGTGGAGGAATGTCTGTGTCACTCCCTGACGTTTCCAACGTGCGTGACCTAAGGTTAGGTAGGTCCATTGTGATACCACGAAGAGTACCGGATTACCCCAAGGTAACCGTAGCGTTGTTAACCCTTCCTGTATCGCATTCACCTATATGAGCAAAATCACTTAGACAGGTTTTCCTTCTTAACATTAATAGGACAGGACAGGTCTACAAAAAGTGAGTTATTGTTTCTTCCTCCTCTTCGTCTCTACAACTTCTACAGAAATGGTTGGAGGGGATACACAGCCCAATAGCATGCTTACCTATCAAGCAGTGCCCCCTTGTGGACAAAAGTATTTTCGTTCTCTTCGGATACAGGTTAGGCCAGATATGCTTCGATGAAAGATCAAAGTTAAACTTTATTGATTCTATAGGAGAGACAGGCGATCTCATGCAGAGACCTGAGGCATTGCATTACCAACTTGGGCTTCTGGTCTTGAACTTGACATTGAAGTCGTCTTGATAGAAATACCTTTTTTGCCGTTCAGAATCCTGTAGTGGTAGCCAGCTCTAAGGATTCCTGAAACCTGAATACTACTTTAGCTATCATTTGCCTCCCATAGATATCAACGGGAAGTAAGTGGAACATTGTCTTCAGCGTAGCGGTGGGAGTTGCACCCTTTATAGAGACGCAAAATAATCCCTGAAGATCAGTGTTGCTTTTATTGTCCAGTGCTGTTCACCAATGACTAGTACTCCGTACTTCAAGGTGAACCTCGCTATTACCGTATAGATCCAGAAGACTACTTTATGCTGAAAGCCCGATTTCGAGTCCAAAGGGATAAATGGCAACGGAGGTCGTGTAATTTTCCAACTAAGTTTCCTATTGAGAATGGCCCCCAAGTCATGGTCGTGGCATGGTCAATGAAAAGTTTCGTGCCATTTACTTAGCTTTGGAGAGATGATGTGTGGTAGCTTATACCTTTTTGTAAACGAAACCAATTCGGTTCTTTCGGCGTTAACAGAAAAACCAACCACCTTGTTAGTCCACTTTACGAGTTTATTAAGAGCTGACGTGACCCAACGACTTGAAAAGAATCATGGTAATAGAGCATTTTCGGATCTATAACGACAAATAAGTCCTATTTCGTTCTTCTTATTAATTTGCGAGATATCGCATTTCTTATGTAAGTAACGGACAGGATTTTTCAGCTAACCTTTGCTAAAATTTCCTCTGCATGAAACATGGAACCCGGGCATTGTCTGTACGTTTTAAGCTATGGCTCCTTTCTTTCCAATAAAGAAATATCATATATAAGTTAACCTATCTGCACGTCCTCACTCGAATTCAAAATCTACCTTATATATTCGACTCGATTTCACAAATAGGTCCCCTGCATTGCACTTATCGTTAAGATTTTCCCGTTTAAAATTATGTAGTAGATCAATTTGTAATCAATTTATGAACATGCGCCCCATGGTGTCGATTTCCTCATATTACGCCAACTGATTAGTACGCTGGTATCCCTCTTATTTTGGGTTTATATCAATTTTACGGGTTAACCATAAACATTAGAAGATCAAATGTGTATGACGTGTTCCACTTTACGACCGTACAATGCATTCGTAGCCGCCGGCGTCCATAATGAGGTTTTTGACTTATGGTAGTAGGTTAGGCTGAGGTGGCTGTCAGCTAAAAGCCAACACAGTTAGACCAATAATGGGTCCATTGTGATACCACGTGGATTGGGAAGCGGTCTTAGGACTACTCATTGAACCATTTGGAGCTTCTGACGAAGCGTAGGAGGTCCCCTAACGTCTATTTTCAGTTCGTTTAGGTCATTGAAACAGAAGACTCCTAAGTGGAGTTTCCTTTGGGAGAGAGCTGGGCAGGTGCAATAAAGGTGAAGAATTTTCTCCTCGTCCATGCAGCTTCTGCAGAAATCATTTGAAGACTTGCCCGCCCATTAGACAGTGTTCAGTTTTTATTTTAGGTACTTCATACCTGAAACTGGTTTTCTCCAAGAAACCATTCACTCTTACTTCGGACTGTTCAGTTCATATCGCTCGCCTTATTCACCATTTTATCGGGAAAATCATCAAACTAACGAAAAAGTTTTAAAATCGGTAAGACAAAATAATTTTTTTTGTTTTATTTTCTGTTAGAATTGATTAAATATTTATTTTATTGTTCTGAAAATTTTTAATAAATTTAAAAGCTATCAGCACCAGATATATGAGTTCACTATTGCTCATCAAGCTCGTTGATTCGTAGTTGATTAATTTGAATCCAGTGAAAATTTAGTTTGTTAATTTGATTTCATATTTGTATTACGTAATTTACTTTTATTACTATGTAGACTAATTAATTTTGTAGAAAGTTAGAGGTAAGATCGAAGTTTGTTTTATTGTATCTTTTTTACGATATGAATTAAACATTTGATATTTCGCTTTTCACCATGTGGGTGAGTGAGAATCAAAGCTCGTCTTATACAAAATCTGATCAGTAAATTACATTTTCAATTTAAACATCGCGTTCAAAAACTCGTATAAAATCGTCATACTATGGAAAGTAACAGACGACGAGATTAGTTTTGATTCTCACCGCACTCATGTAGACATGACTTTTCATGTAATTTTCAACACATCTAAAATTATAATGTAATGTGCTATTATTACTATTATTCCTTAGTACTGCTTTGTTGCCTTGCTGATATAGTATTTGAAAGCATATTATAGAAAGTTTACAATTTCATGTTCAATAAAACCTTGTTGGAATTGTTTTTTTTTTTTTTTTTTAAATTCATTGAGATCCTTTTTAAGTTTAATTTGAAAGCGGTCATTTCAAAATCTGTATTTTTGTAGAGTTTACAGAAATTTAAATTACAATTCAGGCCCATAATTACCAAGCTCTCATAAATGCTTTTAAATTATGAAGCTCTTCAGTAAAAATCAGAGCTCTTTCCACATAAACTATTTGGCGGGTGTAGGAATAGATGAATTATGCTATTTTTCTTATGAACGCTTGGTAACTGCCGGGCTTACAATTTAAAAATTTTCTTTACTATATCTAATCTAATATTAATTGTATACCTAGTAAGGACAAAAATACTGTTGCACACATTTATTGTTATACAACAAAGACCTGAAAATGTTACTTTCAGTATTTACTCATACATGTATTCCGAACCTTAATGCAGGTCTCATCAATCAAAACACGCTTCTTATTAATAGGAAATTTAACCACAGCTTGCTTTAGGACCTCTGCGTTAGGGTATCTTTTGTGGCACACAATATCCTCCAAGACCGTCCACAGTATGTTATCCAGTGGATTAAGGTCTGTGCTGGCAGAAGGCCAGGCTTAGGTGCCAATGAAACTGGCCACATTTAGATCCAGATATGGGTAGTTTTGGCTTATGGGCTGGAGCAGAATTTTCCTGGAATGTCCACGGTTGTTTTTTGAATATGGTATGATTTATAGGTTTTTAAACGTTCTGCTGATACATTTTGGCCGATATTTTGATGCCTTTTTCATCGGTCAGTGACCTCGTCATAAGAAACTCTCATGCACAGATCTATTTTTTTTAAGTCAGTCAGCAATGTTTCAGTAAGGCGTATCTTGATGTGCGACCTCATTGACTTTTTGCGTTACATTCGTCTCACGTGCCAGTGTTTTCTGCTTTCAGAGACGTTTTTGTGTTTTTGAAGGCTTTAATGACTTGTGACGTTCATGCTATGCGTGGGTGACCTTCAATGTCCTCAGTGTCGAATAATTTTATGCACCAAGGCAAACATTTGGTTTTGGTTGCAACGACTTGAAAATCTGAACTCACACCGCACTTATGAAGGGCTACATCAGAGATATGATTCTCTTTTTTAAACTATTCCATGGTGTAAGCGTAAACAAATTTGAAATATTTCTATAAACAAACAACTGTTAGGTTAACTCCCAATTTTAGGCCGCTCAATAGATGCAATAAATGCAGTCACAGTATTTTTGTCACTACTAGGTACTATGTCCAATATAAGCTTATGAAGTAATTTATTTGCACGGCGACTAATGATATAAACATTATAGAGTGATGAGCCATGAGCTAAGTGACGATGCAAAAGATTTTATACGTTTTCTGAAGTGATGACTTAAGCTCCGCTTTGAATATATGTACATATGTATGTATGTTGAAAACGTTTTCGTTTTCTGTATTCAAACGTCAAATAATCAGAATAATTAATTTTTAGCGATTGATCATTTTTTGCAACCAACTGGACTGCCTGACGGTCAATCGTCTGCTGCTATGAAGTCCGGCACAATGTTTTGAAGCCAACCTTTGTTTTTTTTTATTTTATGAGCTGGAGTCTTGTTGGAAAGCCCCCTGGTTGTTTAAAAATAAAACGGGCATGGACTCTGTCATTTTGCTTATTAAACGATTCCTCAATAGTAAACTTTTTTTCATCCGTGAACAAAATTTTCCTGTGACCATTTTGTGCGTACCGGCGGCGTAGAACTTTCGATATTTCGTGGGTTAACGTGTCTTTAAATATGCGTTGAGTCCCAAATGTTGTTTGATAATGCGAGACATGCATTTCTGCGATATCTTCAATTCTCGTGACAAGATTCTCGGCTTTCGCAGCAGTTTTCCATTAATACTGGCTTTAACAGCTTTGACCACCTGTGGAATTTTGACAGTGCGATTGCGTCTAAATCTCTGACGGTCAGTTACTTCCACCAGTGTCCTTAAACAATTTAGCAGTTCGATACACAAATTTCCTGATGATTTCAAGCGGTCACAACAAAGTCCGGACAATATCGCCTCTCTCCATATTAGAATTGTGAAGGCCAATTACCACAACACAGTTTTGTATAAATATTTTTGCGCGTTGACTTAGTATAAATGTCACTCATTGAATATCTGTCAATATAGAATGAATGTGTTCAATACTAGAGTGCGGTTAAATGTGTGCCAGTATTTATGACATGACTAGGTATACAGTAAAGACAAATTTGAAATTAGATTATAAATGATCGTTAATCGTTACGAACACAAGATTTTATTGAACGAGCTAAAAGTGGGATAAAACTATATATAGGTACATATTTGGTTTGCACTCAACATAGTTAATTTGCATTCTTGTAGATTTTATTGAAAGAGCTAAAAGTTTATTTTGCACTCAACATAATTGATTTGCATGCTTGTACTTAAATGACCATATAATACACATAAAATACACAAATTCAATTTTTATTTTTTACCAGTGTTTATATTAGAAAATCTGAAATTAACTCTAAAATATAATTCAGCTTACTAATATCGTAGTACGCTATTCAATTTAAAAATACATGATCAGCAAGTTTTTCAGTATGTCCACGTTTGATGTTTCTATAAGAAGGAAAAATGAACAAATTTCACCCGGCTACGGATGGGTATTGTTTGTAGCACGATGTATTTCCCTTTCGTCTTTGTATCGACGGGAAACTTTTTATTGAGTCGAAACTAACTTCTTAAGTGGTTGTTTACATTGGTGAAGGAATGAAAGTCATCATAATAACTCACTCCTTTTATTTTAAATGTTGAAGAATTAAAATGGCAGTTTCTTGCGTAATTGAAGTAGCATACACTTTGGTGACTACCCAAACACTGAAAATATCATTTAAAAGTGGAACATTTTGGAATAGAACATTATCTATCTTACTCACTATTTTTTTTTAACTTTCTCTTTCCGACAGTCTTTCATTTCTTCGCTAATGTAAACAGCCAGTGAAGGAGTAGCCTTTCGTCTATACATACAAGTACATTGATGTCTTTGAAAAGAATCTAGTATAGATTCGAGTTGATTTCGGACTGAAACACCGCTAATTGTGACATATTTACATATTATAAAAATTTCATTTTCGAAATACTAGTACTAGTTATTTCTCTTTTTGAACTTCAATGATTTCTAGACACTAAAATAGGTACATGTACTTGTATTTTTATTTTCTGCTTTCGGCTAAAATAACTCGAAACTGATTCTTAGCCTTATGTAGTCTTCTCTTACCAAATTATTTTCCGACTACGACTATCAGTTTAAAAATTGTACAATTTTGTAAAATTAAATTCCACAAAATTGTAAAAAATAGAAAAAATTACGAACAAAATTTCGTCACACAAATATCTATTTTCCTCCATTCAAGTGGGTATGAAAATACGCACAAAAATGAAACTACAAACAGCTGAAAAATAGTATTCTCAGAAATTTTGACGTACGAAAAGAGGCCTAAATAAAGTGATAGTGAGATTACAATGTCACTACAACTATAGGAATAAGGGTACTTTTCAAAGCTCAAGTCTCTTGAACCTTGAAGAATAGAATCGCCATTGAAGACTGAAAAACTACCATCATCTTTTCATTTGAAATAATATTTATATTTTACACTCTTTAGAGAATAATGAAGTAATAAAAACGTTGATTCAACTTTAAGGAATGATTTTTGAAACAGATTCTCAAAATAAAAACTAAAGCAAGTAAAAATTAATTCATTTGTGGTGGTGCAATACGAGTAGTAGTCTGTGCCTAAGAAAAATTCGAGTTGGTATTTTTTTTTTTTTTTTAATTTAAAGTAAATTATTTGTATAATTTTGTTGATATATGGTTTTTTATTTTATTTGCACAAATTCGTAGACATGTAATTTTGTGTGAAGTGAAGTATAATTTGAAATTTGAAACAAGAACAAATTTTGTAAAATTGGTAAAACTATTTTTGACTATTTTAATTGATTTGATTTCCTCATTTGTTTACTTATATTTATTTAATTATTCTTTAAAACAAAAACAACCTTTTGCAGCTACGATATAACGGAGGCGGTGTTATTAGCCCTTTGAGACTCACAAATATAGCAAATATACAAAATTGGAATTATAGCATGAAAAGAAAGAAAAAAAAATCACATTTCTAAACATGTAAATAACTATTGGTCAAGATATAATTATAAAGGCAAGAAAAAAAAAATCAAACACAAATGACTCTCTAGAACAGATATTTTAAACATATTTTTTCAAAAAATCAAAAAATAAAAAAATAATAATAATATTGAGGTATGTGGATTTTAATTTTTCCTTACAAAACACAACACATTTATAGCATGCTTGAACTTTTGGTTTTACTAACAATGATGCAATATTTGTATGCATTATGGTAGCTTGTTTGCCTTATTATATTTACAATCTACTAATAAATCAATTTACCTGTGCTTATATAAATAAATTTCAGAAATTATTTATTGAGAAAAGGTTTCATAAGACAGAATTATAGAGACGATAAAAAAAAAAAAGTAAAAAACTAGTGTGCAAAATTTTTGTGATAATTTTTCAGTTTATTATTAGTATCATTTGGATTATCATTTAAATGTGTTTTTTTTTTTATTTTTTTTTTAAATCAAAATAATGAAGTAGTTATTATGAAAGTGGCGAAAATTTTAATTTTTTTTTTTCTAGGTTTTACATTGAGATAAAATCATCGAAAATAACTAATAAATGCGCGAATTTTTTAATACAGAGTGTGGAGGCTATTTGAGTACAAATTTGAAAAAAAAAAAAAACGGAAATGCATAAACACATAAAGTGGGTTATTCATTTCGAGGTTGGGATTTCACATCACTGCCATATTTTTGCCTTACCATTTTACAATATGGATCGCTTAACCACGATTCAAAATTGTTGCATCTTACTAGGGTTGGCCAGAAAGTAACTTCGTTTTTTTAGTGTGAAATAAAGCTGTGTTTATTTTATACAAAGCATAAACTTTAATCAATTATATATTTTCCATTTGTCCTGCCATCTTTCTTGGCATCTTCATGATTCCGTGCTCATAGAACGTCTGGCCCTTATTAGCACAAAACTGAAATAAATGACATTTCAGGTCATCAACATTGGTAAAAATTTTACCATTCAAAGAGTTTTGCAAACTTCGAAACAAATGAAAATCTGATGGTGCAAGGTTTGGTGATGTCACCATCACTTCCCAACCAAGATTCAATAATTCTTCACGAGTTACCAAATATGTGTGTGGAACACGATTCCTTTACGGTTTGCCAATTCTCGCAGTTTTTCTTTGATTGCTTCCTCCAGTTTCATTAGTTCTCGACAGTAAAGATCTGAATTGATCGTTTGGTTCATTGGAAGCAGCTCGAAATACACAACATCTTTATAATGCCACCAAATTGACAACATAACCTTCTTTTGATGCAGTTCAGCTTTCGATGTGGTTTGTGCTGGTTCATCACGCTTAGACCATGATTGTTTTCGATTGATGTTGTTGTAAACGATCCATTTTTCATCACCAGTGATGATTGGTTTTAAAAACGGATCAATTTCATTGCGCATTTGGTCATCATCAACTTCAGTTGGTCTGCCAGAACGGTGGTTATCTTTGAGTGAAAAGTCTCCAGAACTGAATTTCGTAAACCAATTCTGACACGGTGCGTTCTGTTAAATAGTCAATACCGTTTTCTTGCCTTTACGGATTTTGCACTCCACTTGCACTTCTAAAGTAAGCTTAAAGTGACAGCTATCGAATGTCAAAAGAAAAAAATCATAACATTGACAAAAGTGAGAATCAACAAACATAACGCCATCTACCTGTAAAAACCGAAATTACTGTCAGTTCTGTAATACCTGTATACAACAAGTTGACGCTTATTTTTTGAACAAAATCTTCTTCAGTGATTGAGGCCCTTTTCTCACTCGGTGGCTACGTAAACAAACAAAACTGTTTGGGGCTCTGAGAATCCAAATGTGATCGTTGAGAGGCCATTGCATCCACCACGAGTGACAGTTTGGTGCGCGATGTGAACCAGCGGCGTATTTTTTTTGAAAACGACGAAGGCGCTACAGTTTCGGTGAATTCTCTGTAAAATGAAAACCAATTTTTTTAGATCGAAGTCTAAAGTCATTGATGTAAGCGACATGAGATACCAATAAGATGGAGGGCTATAGTGCCACACAACACAGACAAATTTTGCTGTTTTGTGCGAAAAATTTTGCGACATCAATTGGGCACTAAGATCGAGTGATCTGACTTTCTTTTTGTGGGGCTGTGATAAAGATTGTGTCTATGCAAACAGTTTTGAAGCACTTAACACCAACATCCGTGAAATTTATGGCCTCGACACAGTCATAAATGTGCCGAAAAGTCGTCGAAAATTACTTCACAAGAATCAAAGTTTGCAAAAACTCCCGTGGCGGTCATTTAACCGATATTATATTCCATACATAATGGCATAGTCTAAAATTTAAAACAGAAAAAAAAATTCATTGAAATCTTTAATACTTTTTATTTTATTTTAATCCTAAATCACATTAAATGAATAACCTTGCACAGCTATGTCCAAAAGTATTAGGCACATTCTTTGAATATCGTCATACCTTCAGTTACGTTATAAATATGCTTTTATTAATTAAAAACTAATATTTGGTGTGGCCACCTTTTTGGCTTTAATTACTGAAGTAATTTCGTTTCACTCTTGCTCCAAAACGATTTTAAGCCAAGCTTTTGATGTAATTGAGTGTTCCCGGATCTTAGGCTTAAGAATGCACAAAGGTGCTCAATTGGGTTTAGTTCTGCGGACTACGCAGGCCATAGAAGCGACTCAATATTATTTTCAGCAAACCATCTCATGGAGAGGACAGACTTGTGGCCGAGTGCGTTGTCTTGCTGAAATTTGATGTTTTGCGTGTTCGTGTCCCCGAAAATGTTCCCAAAAGATGATAGCAGCATGTCTTCCAATATGATTATGGAAATTATGCACACGAATATTTCCCCGACTCCGTATGCAGCCATGCACCCACAGATCATAAAGCTGCTTCTGAGTTGAGCTCTTCGACAACCCTTCGTTTTTTTTTTTAGGAAGATCACTTTGTAAGTTCTAAGTTCACTTTTCGCCATTTAAATAATCAAATAAGCAAAATAAATAAACTTTAAAACCTCGAGAAAAAAATAAAATATTAACAGCCGGTCTATTCACCCAAGCAATAACAAAAAAAACTTCAGAGAGTAATAAAAAAGATAGAGTGAGAGTGTGGCTGCACATCTGTGGCAGCATCGCTAACAGTGACCAGAAACGTGAGCATGCCAGTCCTTGTTGATCACTTAGACAATAGCATCCTTTAAAGCTTGGATGGTATTGTGGGGATGTTTATTGATTTCTTGTTCAACTACGCCCCATACAAAATCCAAAGGTTTGAGGTGATCATTATCGCCATGCATTCCTGAGTCGTCGCGGCTTTTTGCGCCGGCGCAAAATCTTACTGGAACACGTACGGTCTTACTTCACTCACACTTCCTATTCAGGGCTTAACAATGGCCTCTAGCACCTCGATGTATCCGGCAGCATTCACTCGAAGACCTAGTGGGAGAAAATAGGGAGGCATAACATGACCTTCACTGCTCACTACTCCAAGGACCATCACACTGACAGGAAACTTGATGTGCATAGAACGGAGTACATTTGAAGGATCTTCACACAGCCATCTGTTGTTCCTTCTATTGACCTACTGATTCTAGTCGACATTTTTTTCATCGAAAAAAAAAAAAATAATAAAGGCCTGGATCTTCCGGATGCTAGCTGCCTTCCTCGATTTAGTTTCCTTCGACATAAATTGGCCACATCTCTTGTCTTAAGGTTTTCATGAACAAGACCGCGAATATTCGCTCAGACACTTGAAGGTCCCTTGCAATTGACCTCGTCGAGGTTCCGGGGTCCTGGTGAATACGATGTTGTGCTTGTTGAACAAGTTACGGTCTTTTCTTGCTGTTCGAACGTGTTGAGTTTTTATATTTCGAAATTTCGAAGCCTTCAAATCGATGCGAATCTTGTGGACGAACGATCGAGCGACTTTCAAAAGCGCGATATTTCGACATCACTGTGGTCTGCACATTTGGCAACAACCACTTCGTTCATTTCATGTGTTAATCTGACATTGCACCAGGGAAAAATTAAGCGATCAACACTACGACTGAACAAAGACATAAATTCAAATAGCCCCGCACCCTGTATTATTGGTTTGATCAAGAAAAGTATAAACACATATGTATTTCTAAATTTGAATCAGCAAATAAATGTTAGAGACAACCACATCGTGCCTTTTCATTTAATGTTTTAATCTGACACTGTACCCGGGTAAAATGTAAGTGATCAACACTACGACTGAACAAAGACCTATCATCAAATAGCCTCCGCACACTGTACTTTTGGTTTGATCAAGAAAAAGTATCAACACATATTTCTAAATTTGAATCAGCAAATAAATGTTAGACACAATTTTCTGCGGGAGGGATATTTTTGAATATTAACCTACATATGTATTTTTTTGGCATATGCTGTAATTAGCTTACTAGTAATTTATTTGTTAATTATATTTCAATTGGGTTATACACTGTAGCCTGTCATTTTGTTCAAAATTTTACAAAAACAATCCGTTAAAATCACGTCTTTTAATTTCCATTTTAATTATCTTTTTGATGGAAAAAGAGAATAAATAAAATCTTCATGTAAAACCTAGAAATTTGTCCAAATATACGTGATACATATATATATATTTTTTTTTATTATTTAAAAGAAAATCAAACATAAACTAATTACTACTATTCTTGCTCTTTCATTTTGTTTTTCTCTCGACAACAATAGGACGAAGAAACGGCAATCCTCAGCCATTAAACAGTAATTCAACACCCTTTGATTTACATCAACACTTTGTGACCACATTTACAGAATTTCTTAAAACCTACAAACCCCTAATCTCTCTGACTGATTTGGGACTTCAGCCAGCTGTAAAAACTGAAAATCTGGCTGAAAACAGCGTTGATAAAATCAGTCCAGTAAACAGTCCAGCAAACAGTCCACACTCAAGTACGCAGAGCTTACGACAATTTCGTATTCCAAAAATACCAAAAGAACACCGCCGACACTCCCAAGTTGTACCGTGTACAGTATCGATTGAAAGGATTCCATTACCAATTGTTTCGGCAATACAACATAAAAGCCTACAAATAAAATCAGATCAGAAAACATTTTTAGTTCCAAATAATAATGTTGAAACCAACTTACGGGATATGACCAAAGAAAATAAAACGGTTTCATCCATGCCTGAACCAGATTTGAAACAAGAGGATGCAGACGATGGTTGTGCATTGGAACAATCAATGATGCCGGTAGATTTAAGTCAGTATTCCTTACAACCACAACTTTCATCATATGAGAGTCCAGAAAATTCCTATACTACGTCGTCTATGGTTAGTATTGATCAACTACCTCATGATATTCTTCAACCAATCGACGACCAAAATGGTAGCGTCAATTTGACCATCAATCGCGAAAACAGTAATGCAACCGATAGTGACAGTGCAATGGGTGACAACAACTCGACGTCGAGGGTTTCTGTTTAATTTTATAAAATTGTCGATGGATGTTATTATTATTTTTTTACTTTAAATGCAACACTGACAGCAACAAGCACACAGTAGAGGTTTTTTGAGATAAAAATGTGTATTTAATAAGAAATAATCAATTTTTTTTTTTCAAATTAGTATATTTTTCAATTCTTTTATCTTTAACGCCTAAAATAATGCATAAGTCAAATATTTCCTCTTTTGTACATGAATTAAATTCCTAAATATCGTTCGTTTTTATTCCTTGTTACCTCAGACAAGCAGGAAATATTATACAGACAGTTTCCAATCATACATCCCGTAAATACAAGAATTGTAAAACATAACTTTGGACAAAGTAAAAGCAACAAAACAATTGAAATGTTTAAAGCCTGTGGTTGCAATGTATTTTTGGGTTTTTAAGATATTTCAAATTTATATATTTTTTTTATTTTGTATTAAATGTAAATCTTAGCCTGGTTGCTCAACCGATCCGTGTTACACATTTTAAGTTATTTTAAACGTTTATACACAAAGAGAACCTGTTTGGTATGTCTATTATTTGTATTTCAATATTTTTTTTGATAAAATCCTGAGATATTAACCAAACCATCACCGATCAAAGAAAATTGTCGTTTTGTTTGAACAGAATTCACAGGGTCATTTGGTGAATGTAGCAGTCCTACTATGTAGGATTCAATACACCAAATCGATTAACTTTTTGGTAGATATTCGTTGGAGTATAAAATATGCAAAAGTCAAAACTGCATCAACAAAACTTTATACTCTATTATCATCGAATGTTGTGCGTGAATCGTTGTACTTTGCGAATTATTATCATCATTGGCGAACTAAAAAATTACATTAAAGTAACGAAATACAGTAAACTAGTCTTTGTTTTTAGCCATTCATTCGTCAATTCTGTCACTTAATACAGAAAATATGTTTGAATGGACGAATGAGAGTTGTTTGATTCGAAAAACCATAGTTACATTCGCCTAATTTTTAGTTCGACTCGCGAATGGAAATTTGCATAAATCATTTAAAATAGTTTTTGGTGGCTCGAACGAATAGTTGGAATAGGGCTGATTATGTCCCACATGCATTACAGCACACGTTATGCTGTAGAAGTACCACGATTTGGGGTACGGACATATCTTTTCCACTTCCAAACATTTATTTTATTGACAATTTTGCAGGAACGGATAAAATCTTAAATCTTATGAATTAATAATATAAATCCGATCAAAATTTTTATTTTTAGAAATCAGAAATAAAAATTAAGTCATGATTTTTTTTTTTTTTTTTTTAAATAAAAGTAAAAGTCAAGTCATGGTTTTTACTTTTAAAAATCCGAGAAAAAAAATGCGATCATCATTTTAAATTTTTCGATAAAAAAAAACGAAGGATGAGCGTATCTTATCTCCCACCATCACCACACACATGTACCTCCGAGAGTAAAATTTTCATGAAAAAGCTTCTCTCAATCGAAAATTGCCCTTCGGAAAAGGCATAAAACTGTAGGTCCCAACCATTCGTGAGGCACAAGTGGCTGCGAGAAGCTAGGTCAGGTCCTGCATTGGGCTGTTAGCGCCAACATTTTTATTTTTATGTGTGGTGATGATCCAAAAAATATAAATCATCTAATTCAAAAAATAAAGTATTAATATGATTTTTATCTTTGGTTCTTAAATATAAAAGTTATGATCCGATTTTTACTTTTGAATCGAAAAAAATTAAAATCATGATTGACTATTAATTTTTTTTTTTTTTGTTTTTTTCAAATCAAAAAGTACTTGTTTTGAAAATTGTTTAAATATACAGACAAATTGCACGGAAATTGTAAAACGAAAAGAAAAAATCCACGTATCTTCATTTCTTCGTACTTTGTCCATGAAAAAAACAATGAACCAATTAGTATTTTCCAATAATTTTTTACCAACTTATGGCCAATAAAGGCCATAAGTTGGTAAGCCAGTTAAGAATTTATTCATTGTTTTAGGCCATATAACCTTTATATTTTGGAATCCATATGCAAGAACATTTGTATTCATTCAATTTCGTGACATATTAGTCTTCTTTAGTTTTTGTATAACGTCATTCGCTTTGGCATTGAATACACTAAAGTGCCAAACTTCTTTAAGCACTTCACTCAGCATTTTGACCGAGGTAGGAATTTTGTTGTTAATAAACAACAAATTCAATGCCATAATGCGCCAGAGATTTCGATTGGGAAATTCCTTTTTCGATCATAAATTCTTTAATCTGTGCAAAATTAAATTTAATTTATTTTCCTTTTTTGTTGAGTACAATTAATAGGGAATGAGAATAAAAGTGAGCAAAGAAAGTGGCTTATTAGCTTGAAACGATGACGCGGAGCAGAGTCGTCTTGAAAAATCATATCGCTGACCTCTGAGAAACGCATTTCATCGGAGAAAGACTTATCTCCAACCAATTTCTGTCCCCTTTTTGTATTGACTCTAAAAACTCTGTTCTTTTTGTATACCCCTGCTGAAAATCGGTTCCTTATTGATAGTCGGTGTAGTACACAGCCTTCTTTACATCCACCCACAGATTTTCAATGCGATTGAACCTATTAACCCGAAATCTTTCTTTTGTTTTTCGACTTGTGCTTCGGGCCATTGTCTTGCTGGAAGACACATTTTAGTGGCATTTTTTCGACGCTGTAAAGCAACACGTTTTCCAAAATTTCAACATAAACGTGCTGATTTCCATAATGCCATCAATCTTGTGAATCGGACCAACGCCACAGTAGGAGAAACATCCCCACACCATGATTTTCGAAACACCGTGCTTAACCGTTTTTTGTAATGTATTTCGGCTGTTGTTCTGTATTCGACGGGCGTCTTACATATTGTCGAGAACCAACGCCAGAACAGGGCAACTTTGGACTCATCTGTCCACAAAATATTCTACCATTTGCGATCAGGCCAACTGACAGAGTTTTTGGCAAATTCGATTCGAGCCATTTGTCTCTGTGCTTTTTTGTGAGCGTAGCTTTTTTCTCGCACTATGAGCAGCCAAATTGGCTTCCAGTAACCTTCTATGCACTGTCATGTCAGTTACAGAAAGATTCTTCGTCTCTTTTCTTATGTGGACAGCCGATTTTGATGGATCCACCTTAGATGTCCGAACTATTTTTCGATCATCCTGAGTAGATGTTTTCCTTTTCAGACCCATGTTTTCTGGTTTTGATAGCATTGGATCCAATTTCGCAGAACACGATAAGAGTTTTTGAATTTTCTGCGTCTTCTTTATGATCAAATTTCGTTGTTCATCGGTAAAGTGTTTGGACCCACCCACTTATGGTCATGAAAAAGAAAAATATGGTCCATGTTATGTTATAGTAAATTAAGTTAAACTTACTTTTTGTATCTCTTAGAGAGAACAGTTGATGATTTTATTTTAATAATGCAAGATCTACAGAGTGATATTTTTATGTTCATTGAAAATGTCACGTTACCCAACAAAATTTACCGTAATTTCTTTTTTCTAAGAAAAGGGAAACGCATACATCCTACTCTAAATTACAAATTCAAAATCAGGCTAAATGGAGACATAGGTATGAAGTTACCGAGTATATTCCAATACGGATTAAGAGGACCTTTCCGCATTTTGAAAATAACTATTATTTTCCGTACCTGCAATTTAAAAAATTTATAAAGCAACTATTTTTTCAAGATTAGCCTACAGCAAACGGCTTTTTACTTTTTTTATGTGAAATCAACTTTTTTTTATTTCTTCTTCGAATACTGAATACCTATTACGTAATGGAAGTAGGTTTGTTTTCAAAATATTGCTTTTACTATCAATTTAGCATTCATACATTTTTCTCTAAAGGCTGAACTATAATAGTCGGAAGCTAATGTCTTAATTCTACGTTAAGTTTTCTTCAGTACTGTCAATTGTTCAAGTAGCCCATAATAGGCGTATGTGTTCGGAAGCAAAGGTTCTAGTCTGATCACCGAAATCAAGCATCATCGGGCGCGGTTAGTACTTAGATGGAGGACCGCTTGTCAAATTTTCATACGTACACTTACGAAAGAGCGAATCCATTCGCAAGTGAGCAAAAGTGAACGAAAACTTAATGAATCGAAGCAAAGTGCTATTATGGTCACACAATACAAATCCTTTGTATTCGCACTGTTTCGGAAGTGGTCGTACGAAACCATTCTTCTATTATAGTTCAGCCTTAAGTTTTTATTCTAAAGTATTGATATTGTAAAAAAACAGCTCTATAATAACTCTCTTAGCTCAATTGTAGTTTGTGTAATAGCATAAATGGTCACCAAAAAAATGGATCATGCGTCTTTAACTCCAAAACTGTGAAAGGTATCGACAAAATAATAAAAAGAAACTTGTAGCGGCAAAATGCTCTAGTTTTATAGCGTCCAACTATTTTTCTTTTATCGCAAAATCTTTTTTTATTAAATCGAATTCATGGTTTCATGACTTCATGTCATAAAAAAATCCCATATTGTTTAACGTATTAAACAAAGAAATAATTCTCGACTTTTTCTTTAAGATTTTACGGAAAATTTCCAAAACAAACGAAACAAAAAAATTGTTAAATCGTGTGTAAAAATTGACAAAATGTATAAAAAATTATGAAAATCCATTTTTCTAAAATTAAAACAAATTGGTAAAGAAAAAAAAAGTTCTATGTATATAGTGGCTATTTACATCACATCAGGAATGAAAGACTCGGAAGGAAAAAGGCAGAATAGTAGGGAGAAAAAAAGATCCAATCGAAAAATAAAATCGGGTGAAGTATGAATGTTCTACTCCAAAGTATTTGGGTAGCCGTCAAAGTGTATGATATTACGCCAAAAACTGCCGTTCCCCATCAACGTCTAAACATTATTTTGAATATATCAGCGATCTATGTTAGAATCTCCCAGATTTGAAGGGGGTGCATTAACGAAAAGCCTTGTTCCATAAACTGCGTCGAATTCTTGAAAATATTCCCAATTTGATGCTCCTCTTCCGGACTTGTTGTTTCGTTTCTTGGTTTGGGGTCCTACGGTTTAATACGATAATTTTAATTTAATATAATTTATAATTTAAAAAAAAGAAAAAAGAATTACCGCTCAAGTGACCGAGATCTAGAACGAGAACAAGACCGAGAAAACTCTTCGGATGAATCCGTATCCATTGTTGTTTTTGTTTACAATGCGATAATGCGGTACTACTTCGATGATGTTTTCGAACACATAACTTTGGCAACTTGCGTTATCGAATATGCTGCAAAAGAAATTTAATGCAGATGACGTTTCCGTAAATGCCCTATGTTGATTGTTATGTGAAAAAGAAATATTCATTCAACAATTGGGCTATTTGTATCCGTAAATTTACACAAAATAAATATTTGTGAGAATACCCTTAATATACATAACAAGGAAAAAAGCCGCCAGAAAATTATGAGGTTGTCTACAAATACCAACATTCAATTATTAAAACAAAATTAAATACCTTTCGTTCGGCCGGTCGAACTCTTTTCAAAGCTGATGCCTTGTATACCATTGGTCTAGATGGCTGAGGTAAAACTTAAGCTTAATTCAAATGTATGTTCAACTAATTTGTCTTGGGATTAATTGATTGGGATCAATAATTAATTGCCACCTTAGCTGTTTGCTTGTGGTTCTGACTTCAGAGCAATAGAACAAATATCCAAACGAACAAACAATAACGCTACCAACAGTAAAATGTTCATGAAGCATATGTATATGTATATTCGAAAACACTAATAAAAAAAAAACACACACTTATTAAAGCGATATATATATTTACTCCTATATGTATGTCGATATATGTACTTTAGAAAAAAAAAAAAAATATTTAATAGATAAAAAAAGACAAAACTGTAATATACTGAACCTGTTATAAAATTGTTGGAGTAAAATTTTCCATTTTTAATATACAAATGTCTATTGAAAAAAAGTATGCTTAATATTTGTTAAAAAACAAGAAAAGTGCAAGTGTATTCTCATTAAAGTATTTTTAAAATGAGAAACACTTGTAATAATGTGATGTAGTAGATATTAACTAAAAAAAAAAAAAAAATAAGGTATTATGACAAAAAAGTCAAATACATCTACTTACATAAGTCATAGAACGAAAACTAATTAATTTCTACATCTAAAACTTTTAAGAAAGCAAGATAAGTCAATGTTGTCACCTTAATACAAATAAAATGAATGTATTAAATTTATTAAGTATACCATTTAATCTACAAATAAATGACTACATTTAAAACCTATGATTAGTAATTTATTTTTAATTATTAAAAAATTACATTTTTAAAATTTTAACTACAAGAAAGTGACTAGTATATGGTAATAGTTTGTAGAAAACGTCAAATTTTAATTATAATTTATTTACCAACGTAAGCATAAAAACAATGAGAAATAATTACGCCATTTGAAAACTATTGTGTCAGCATACAAATCTATTTTATACATGTTCTTTTCTTCATCTTTCTATCCACTATTCCCTTCCTATTTTATATGTAACTTCATTTTTATTTAGCATAATTTATTTATCCTAACTATTAGTTATAAGTTTAAAAATGCAAAGGATCAATTTGCGAGTTGATCCTTTGTTCTTAAATTTAAATATTGATATTGATGTATGATGAGTTTTTGAAAATAATGATGTATATGTATGTAATTCAAATATATCAAACACGAGAATAAAATAAAATACACACTGTAAGATACAAATTAATAATTAACAAATAAATGAAAACAAAAAAACGAAATTATTTCATAAATTTTATAACGCGTTGTTTTTTTATTATTATTATTGTTTTTGTTTTTCAGTGAATGATAATATAGTATGTACGAGTATGTACATATGTCCAATTTCTAATTCAAAATTTCAACAAGCGCTCATGAGTTTGTGCAAGTCACGGTATTATGTGGAATTTGAGAACTGGAGAGGTGTTTGCGTTCTTCCAACCGTAGCACACATAATAGCTGGGATAATTTTGGACAGGATCTGTTCACAATAGAATTAAAGTCGAATAGAATTGGAATCGATTGTCAGTATTACGAGTCTCTATTGTTATCGATATTTTTCTAATTGGTAGAAATGTCAATTCTATCAGAAATAACTGGTCGACTTTTTGTTCGAGTTTTGTTTGTTAATAACAAAAAGTGGAGGAAAACGACTGAATAGTAAGTATATTTTATTTATTTTCAAATTAAAGCAATTTTTATTATGTTTTTTATGTAAATAAGAAACAACAAATTCACGATCAAGCGACGTGTGGAAAAATTAATATCTTGTAAGATATTGGCCATTTTCGAAAACGTCCTTTGATCGTCATTGCAGCCCTTAAGGTTTGCGAACGTCAAACTGCAAACGTTTTTTGCTACCATTGATCGGTGTCGCCACTTTCCATTAGTGTTTTAAAAGAATTGAATTATTTTATAGGGGAAAACATGAAAATCAGTGCCAAGAGAGTATTCTCTTGAATTACATGAAGGAAAATCAAGATTTTGCGAAGGGTTTTGTTAAAACGGACAAAGCGTACACTAAAAATTTGTGGAGCAAGTTAGTACAACGGTTGAATAGCGAAGGTCCTCCAACTAAGGATGTAATCCCAAAACTGTTTTTGAAACTGCAAACAATCATAATATTAATTACTTTTCTTCAGTTGTCGCACTTCTATACTTACACTGTGAAGATCCATAATTTTAGAGTTATCTATCAAAATCTTCCTGCGAACTTTCTCCAATCGGTTCTCTTCCCTATTTTCAACTTCCCTATTTCATATGCAGTGAAATGGCATCCATTTTTAATAAAAACTATTTTATTAAATATTTAATTTACTTTCACAAGAAAAACTAAGCAACTGATAATCTAAAATAATTTTAAAATGATTTTACAGCTGATTGTGACATTTCAAATAAGAATTCGAAGTGAATTAAAAAAAAAATTCTAATTCACTCGGAATGCAGAACACTGAATTTCATTTCGAGGGAAATTGAAATTCGATTTCAATCCACTTTCACTCGAAATGCAGAACAGGGGCCTTATTATTTGAATGTGTTGTTTATTCTTCAGGTAGAAAATGTAGTTAAAAAAAATCCAATGTAATTCATAAAATTCAATCTCCATGCTTGAATGAAGTCAGTTGTATAGGTAGGCCTCAAATCTTTTAGCCTGCAGTGTATTAATTCTCAATTCTATTCCAATCGAATGTCTCTAAACTTTGATTTGAAAAATTAACTGTTAATTTCGTTGCGGACATCTGCCGGGAATAGTTTTAATATCTCTGGCTTTCGTGTCCACGGTATTATGCTTTCTTTCGGTTCGTCCAAGATGACTAGAAGATGTAGAGTGTATGGATATCAACGGTTCAGAGGACCTACGCGGTAAATGAAGACCTCGTCTAAAGCGGCAGGCACAAGTGGAAAAGGACCTCAAACAACTTCGTGTGCGAAACTGGAGCTTTCCTTTTTTTTTTATAATTTGCGCGCGCCAAAGGGGATATGATACACTTATATTATTTAAGGACATAGGCGTTTGCAGAGAGAGAGAGAGAAAGAAAGAAATATTGGTGTAGTGGTTTGAAACTCAGGTGGTATTAAGTTTCTGTAAACTCCAAGGGTAACGTTCAGATAACTGTGGAATATTTTGTTTTGCTGTTATTGTCGTTGCTTATGATTCACAGTACTTTTTTACGTCCGCTTGATGTCAGCATTACGATCAAGTTGCATTTCCAGCCAAATGACCCCACCCTACCGCCAATGTTATGCCTTCGCAGTAGAGTTGACATAAGCTTTCGCAATTTATAAACTTTTTTATTTATTTCATGCGAAATAAATAGATGATTCTTGACATCACGATTTCAATCGCGAACCCACAGCGTGGCAAACGATGATGTTACCACTACACCAAGGCCATCCTTAACTTGTTGGAGACGTTTGTTGGTTGAGGACCACGTCCATCCCGAACAGTAGCGCCATATAAAGTACGAGTAAAGTAAGTAAAATAAATCATTACAAACCAGGTCACCCTGTCTATGTAGCTTTCAATCAAATTCCAAACACTTTCCGTACATACATACAAATTTATTCTGCAAAAGAAAGTAAAGACATCTTGACATAAAAACTGACTCGATTTTGTTTATTATTTTCAGACATTCTGTATTAATTTTTATTATTACTAGTTTTTTTTTCTTGTCAGTATTTTTCTACTTTTTACATAATTTTCTTGTTTTTTTGTTGCTTTCTTTCCGTTTTAAACTTTTATGGATAAATAACATCCATACAAAATTACTTTACTAAGTAACCTTACCATACTAAGTATATGTATATATATATATATATATATATGCATTTTTGTTAATAATTATAATTATCTTTATAAGTTGTGTATTACATTGAAATAAGACAGAAAACTTTTGCCTTCGGTTCTTCATTTTTCACAAATTCTTTTGTGTTATTTAAAAAATCGTAAGAGTAAAAATTAATTTCTTTTTTCTGCATTTTGTACAATTTGAATAATAAAAAAAATATTACCCATTTTTCCTAAACGAAAACTTAAACAAAAAATAATCATTCTGCATTACAATCAACCGAGTCAAATATCTCTACTAATAAAAAAAAATGGTTTATGTCTCTGGTGTTTAATTAAACTAAAAAAAAAAAAAAATTAATTAAAATTAGAGATACTAAACTACTAAAAACGGGCATTCACTTCAACCAAAAAAGTACAGTTTAACGTTATTACATTCGTTTTTGTCCTCGATTTTAGTTTTTTTTTTTTTATATATTAGTATCGCCGCCATTTTGGTGATTTCGAGCAGATTTTCGTCTAGTCATTACCCTTGTTGGCTGGCTATTGCTATTTTCGTCGTCACTTCGTTCGACTGAAACTCCCCCAATATGCGAGTCGTCTTCATTCAGATCGATCGACAGTACTGAGGATGACCGACGAGTTTTTTTTTTTGATTTCTTCACGACCGAGTTACGCGTTGTTGCGCCATTTGTGCTGCCACATTCACTTGAATCACTGTCATAATTACGTTTCCTTGAGGATAGTCGCGTTTTGACCGTTACGCCACCAACAGTACTATTACTATTACTGCTGGCATCGATAATAAGATCGTCACTATTCGCGGACACGGGTTGCGTTAGTTCGGCATCGTTGCCGTTAGCGTCATTCGAACTGGTTCCGTTAAAAAATTCACTACTACTAGCATCACCCAATGTTTTATTACCACTGTTACTGCTGCAATTCGGATTTGGCGTTCTTAGACATGAATTTTCATCTATTGTCTCGAGATTGCTGCCACTGTGAATATTAAAATTTGCACCTGCCACGAATTTAGAATTTGTTGTATTGGTAATAGGGGGCGGAGAATAATTATCTATAGAACTGTGAGGTATGACACCTTTGATTGTACCACCGTTCATAGATCGGTGTTGTTGCTGGGCGGATGGTGATGATACAGCTGAAGGATCGGCAGGTTCATCGATAATTCCGTTTTTGAGTTGATAATTTTCCTTTTCCAAGAATTGAATGCGATCCCGAGTAGTTTTTAACTCTTGCTGTAAGAATAAAATCGTACTTTGCATGCCTTCGACATCCTCGTCTAGTTCTTGTAGGAAGTCATCCAGTTCTAGAAATATTTACAAATAGAAAAGGACATAAGTTATATTCAATATTAAAGTCATCCAGTTCTAAAAATATTTACAAATAGAAAAGAACATAAGTTTTATTCAATTTTAATTGACAAAACTTGTTTTTGAATAACAAATAAAAAGTAACAAAAAGAGACAAAATTATCTCTTCTTTTTCAGAGAACTGTAAAAACAAATAATTGTATGGAAGCTGTATGCTATAGATATACTGTGTGTATGCTTTATACAGCCGTTGGACCAATATTGTAACAACCCACGATGGTGCAACAGTTCTTTCGTATATTTCGGACCTTTTAATGCCAATCTAAATCTTGCTAGTAAAATTGATATGTGAATTCAGAAACATAGGGCGTTCGAATATTGGTAACATTCTTTAAACCATGACATACAAAATATTAGACAGATATGTCATTTAGAAGCAGACAACTTTTCGTATTTTTGCAAACATGGAGGAAAGTGAAGAAAACAGCTGCGGAAACTAAAGCAAAGTTGGATACACATTACGGGGACTCTGCAACGTCGCAAATGATTTACAAATGGTTCCGAAATTTCCAATACGGTGGCACAAAGGACGCCAATTGAGGTTACAACATCAGAAATGGTCGATAAAATTCAAAGTATGGCGATGGACAATCGGAGAATTAGTGTGTCAGATTGTTGAGGCTGTAGAGGCATCTTAAATATCGGGTGTATATCATTTTGAAAAATGGGATGGGTGCTGCGATTGCTCGACGAAAAGTGGTCCCGGATGACCATTTCGAAGCAGAACGAATTGCTTCCCCATCCACCATATTCTCAAGATTTATCCCCTTGCGACTATTTTCTGTTTCCAAACTCAAAGAAATGGCTTGAAAGTAAAAGATTCACAAAAGAAGAGTTCATCGCCTCAACAGAGGCCTATTTTGCAGATCTTATTACTTGGACGGCTTAAAAAAGTTGGAGCATCGCTGGGCGAATATTGTACGGAATTATCGAATGCCCTACGTAACTGCAATCATGATGCTCAGTTATCTTCGTCAAATGTTCATAGACGTAAATCTTTGTTCGATTTTTAATGTCGACTATTCATTATTGCAAAGTTGAGCAAACAGATGCGCAAAAGTCAAAGAAAAAAGCATCATGAAAATTAATTTTTTTGTTGATGACGCCGCCAGAAGGAAAGTAAATAGATATTTTTTTTTTGTTAAAAACAATGATATACATATAATATCAATAATTTCAAAATGTCCATAATTTATTTAAAACAAACATTTTTGTTGTTAAATCGTCTAACAAATATTCTATTAATCATCAGCATCACAACAAAGCAGTGATGCTTAATTAAGTTTGACGTTTCTGAATTTACACGATAATTTCAGAGAAACATTCATAAAACATCATTCAATCAAAAAAAAAAAACTACCTTAAGACACACAATTGATACCCCATAATGTCATTGGGCAAAGTTTTAATTTTTTTTTTTGCGAAAACAAGAAGTCTATACCATTTCAAGTCAAAATGAGGGATAAACAAATTACACGTGATTTTGATATTATCCACGATAAAACAAATTATAGAGCATTCAAATTGTAAAAGAATCATTATTATTTGTGTAGGGTTATCTTGCACTGCGACCTAATGGTATATTGTGCCCCCTGATAATACCTAGGAGAGGTTTACTTCCTCATTAGAGTTTCCCTCAGAATTGTTATCGAGGGTCAAACACTCTTTATTTGTCTTGGCAAGAACAGTTAACCCTAGAGCACCTTCTCTAATCCGGTTTCTCTTAGGAATGTGAGAATGAGAAGTGGGTCTATGGTTGGCATATCCTCATCTGATAGTTGGTACTTGTCCAAGCATTTCAATCTTTTGTGGATCAGTGCTCCACAAGATTCCAGAAGATGTTCTAGAGTCTCACTGGATTCATTGCAGAATCTGCAAAGGCCTTCGATTGTTATACCTAGTTTCCTTTAATACTCCCCGAGTTTACAGTGCCTCGTTAGAAAGCCTGTTAAGATACGTTGGTTATTCTTGTTAAGGCAGATGCATGCCAGATGTAGTGTCCCAGAAGTTTCCTAGCTTGAGTATTGACCCAGGTTCTTGCCCTGTTTTCTTTCTCCTTCTTCCTGAATTCTTCGCGTATGGTATGATTACCTATTCCGCTGAATGGTTCAGGTCCAATAAAAGATTCTGCTTCTTCATTGCCCTCTTTCCAGCGTGGCCAGGAATCCAATAGACCCTGTTACTGCTACCCAATTCTTAAGTTTGTATAGGCATTCCCACACAAGTTTTGATTTAATGACATGGGAGTCAAGTGCCTTGATGCTTGACTGATATGTCGCATTTTATCTAATAGGTGCGCAGCTAAGTTCTCGCTGTTTTTTTGATGAAAATGCAACTTTATTGTGAAAAAAAGGTTACAAATGAATCATATTGAAGTATTGCCCATCGCTAACTACAACTTTTTCTCATCTTTCTGGCAGTCGAATATACCGTTATGGTAAAAGTGTTCATCTTTTGAGGCTATCAACGAATCAAGCCATTTTTTGATGTCTTCATATGAGCGGAACTGCTGATCAGCCAGACCATGTGCCATCGAACGGAACAACTAACAATCGGATGGCGCAATATCTGGGGAATATGGCGGGTGGGGTAGGACTTCCAATTTGAGCGTTTCAATGTAGGTTTTAACGGGTTTGGCAACGTGAGGCCGAGCGTTGTCATGCTGTAGAATCACTTTTTCGTGCCTCTGCTCGTATTGTGGCCGTTTTTCGCACAGTACTCGGCTCAATCGCATCAATTGAAGTCGATACCGTTCCCCAGTGATGGTTTCGTTGGGTTTTAACAATTCATAATAAATGACACCGACCTGGCCCCACCAAATACACAGCATAATCTTCGCAGCGTTAGTATTCGGCCGACTACGTAGAAGCATGACCGTGCAGTCCCCATGACTTTCTGTAATGAATCCATTTTTCATCACCCGTCACGATGCGATGAAGAAAACCCTTTCCTTTTTGCCGCTGGATAGTTGTTCACAGGCGAAAAAACAACGCTCAACGTCCCTTGGCTTCAAATCATAAAGAACCCAATTTCCTTGTTTTTGAATCATTCCAAACGCATGCAATCGCTTGAAAATGGCTTGACGGGTAAACTCCTAATGCTGAAGCAAGATGTTCTTGCGTTTGGCACGGATCCTCATCGAGCAATGCCTCCAGTTCAGCGTCTGCGAAGGACATTTTCACACACAACCAAAAGTATATGATGCCAAAACAAAATCACTAATGTGTCAAAACAGTTTGTTTAACATATGCTTAAGCTCGGTTCATGAAGTTTTGGATATGTCAAAATCGACCAGCACTTACTGCTGCAGCCATCTATTGACAGAGAATTTAGTTGCGCACCTAATAACGGGTGGTTAAATTTTAAGGGCCGATGTTGAATGTGAACCACACCTAAACGTCAAGTTTTTTTCTGCATTTCATTTGACATTTCTCAATTTCAGACTAACTCAATTTGAACCATGGAAAGATACACAATCGAACAACGCGTTAAAGTTATTCAGGCTTATTATGAAAATGGGCGTTCAAATCAAATTGCATATCGTGCATTTCGTGATTTTTTTCGATCAATTTAATCGTCCAAATGTGCGTACAATCGGAAAAATCGTGCAAAAATTTGTGCAAACCGGGTCTGTAGGAGATGTGAAAACACCAGTGCATGCTCGTACAGCTCGTACTGCAGAAAATATTGTTGCTGTTCGCGATAGTGTGGCTGAAGAGCCGTCCACCTCAACTCGTCGTCTTACTGTGAATGGTGTTCGCTATCGTGAGATGATAACGAACTTTTTATGGCCCGAATTGGAAGATATGGATGTGGACGATATGTGGTTTCAACAGGATGGTGCCACTTGCCACACAGCTAACGAAACAATGGCTCTTTTGCGCGACAAATTCAATGGCCGTGTTATCTCACGTGGTGGCGATGTCAATTGGCCGCCAAGATCATGTGATTTGACACCGTTGGACTTCTTTCTTTGGGGTTATTTGAAAGAAAAGGTGTACGTCGATAAGCCAGCAACAATTCAAGAGCTAAAGGATGAGATAATTCGGCACATTAACGGCATAGAACCTCAATTATACCAATATTATCATAATAAAAAGAAATGACAGTAATTCCCTAAATAATATGTGTTTTATTCAAAATCAACATCGGCCCTTTAAACTTAACCACCCTTTATATCTAAACATCTTATACATATATGTATACACATATAAAAAATATATCGTTTGATTTTGTTAACCAATAACAGTACTAATAAATTGCCAACAAATAAGAAAATTTATTGTTTTTGCTTTCTTTGTTCATTCAATTCCATTTCCAAACATTCAATAAACAGATGGAAATTAGGTAGACATATTTATAAACTACTGCGGAGTACTCAACAAAAACTTAACTTCATTGTAAAAAGGATAATCGTAGTTATAAACAATGTTTTAAATAATTTTTTATGACCGCAAGTATATCTATCTCAGGATGATGTCTCCTTTGTGCAGTTTTCCAACGAAGTTTCATTCTTTACATTGATACAATACAAAATATACGTTCACCCTTATTTTCATAATCGTGTCAATGAGTTGACAGGTACAAATTTCTATTATAATCTTCGATTCATGTGACAAATTGAGCGACAATGGGATACTCGTACACACAAAAGTGAGGCTTCAGAAGGTTAATTTTGGTATTGAAAAATTATATAATTTCGTACGAAAGTAGTCCATGTTAACAATTTTATAAAAATGAGTATTATTTTCAAGGGACAAATCCTATCAGTGAAAGACTACGCTGATCACAGAATAGTCAGAAAAACAATATGTGAATCCAATGCTGACGTTAAATAGATCTAACTATAAATCGTTTATAAATCGCAGACATTTTTTCAATATTGTGCCAAAGTGAATGATGACTCGAGGCTCGCGTCGTCCGACAAAACACCAAACAAAATTCTTCACGGTTCCACTTCTCTCGAACGACTGACAAACATCCAAGAGTAAAATTGTCATGAGAAGCTTCTCTGAATCAATTAAAACTGCCCTTCCAAATCCTATTTCAACCATTTATGTGTAGCTGCTAGCCAAAATATTTTTTCTATTTTTTATTCAATGTGTTGATCTGGTTTCAATAATAAATAGATATAGTGGATCGAAGTTGCAGTTCAGGTCATGGAAATCTCACTTGAGTTCGGACCTTGCCCTGTTGCTTCAAAGGATCATAAACATGTGATGCAGTGCTAGGATCAAACAAACTATTTTGTGCTTGGTACGCAAACTATATTTACCTGATTGAGATTTCTTCACTTCTTCAGCGAAGCTTTTCTGCATTGCCAATTCAGTTTCTAATTTTGCCAAGCGTCCATTAGATGTCATTTTACCAAGTTCTTCATTTTCCTGTAAAATTATACAAGTGTTACAGTTTTACTCATGGTTATCGATCTATATTTTCTTACCTGATACAATAATCGACACTTAGCCATTAGCCGTTTTCCCGTATTAGAATCCGGAGTGAATTTCCACGCCGAGAGTTCTTGCTGCGTATCTTCGAGTTTCGCTTTAGTTGCTTGCAATTCTTTTTTGAGTTTCTCGAAGAGCAGATTAACAGCCGGGTCGAGGAGGGCAGTACGCAATGCGGCAGGGCCAGGTGCTTGCGCGGCCTTGTATTCTGCAATTTGGCTCTATAAACAAAACAATATATATACATATATATTTAGAAAGCGAAATGTAAGTTGTTTTATGAGTTTACTTACGACATAGTCTTGGAATTCTTGTTCTTTGTTGGCAAGTCTCCGCATAAGTATTTTCTCTCGACGTTGCGCATCAGTGAATTGCTGCTGAAGACGGCTTTGTTCAGTTTTCAAATTCAGTATTTCTTCTGTGAAAAGTAATTAAATTAATGATTTATTGTTTTTTTTTTTTTTAAGTTATAATGATTTTTTTTTTTTTTTTTTTATTTAATATTACATCTTTAACCATTAACTTATTCGAAATCATACCAATAAAAGAAACGAGATTTTTCTTTAGAATTGTGTGCGAGAGAGACTCAAATCGTCCATCCACGTTTTGGCTATTTTTTCTTGTCAATCCTCGTCTTGGGATGCAAGGTGCACATCGTACGAAAGGACGAGGTAGCGAATATTTGACTGTGAGCAGATTAACCGAGAAAATTTGCCGAGACTCATATGGGCGAGGGAACACAAAATTAAACCACTTATTATTTATTTGCTTTTATTTTGAATTAATACATTTTTTTTTTACACTTTATTGGGAAAGATTTTTCATTTTTTATTTTTTATTTTTTTCAAACTACTTTAAGGATTTCGGATTTTTTTTTTTACTGATTTAAGAACTATTTATAATTATAAGCACATCACTATTTTTCACTGTCCATTTTTAATCTTTCCCTTTCACAGTTCTTTTTTTTTAAATTTTCACTTTCTATATATTAAACAAATACTGTATAGAAATTAATTTCACTTCCAAGGGATAGTGCATGGATTAAGAAATTGTATGGTTTATCTAAATGCATTGCAGAATATTAGTATAACATGGCAGTGATCTTTGAAAATTTGAATTCCAAGGAATTGCATAGTATAGTCTGGTCTGTAAATTCCATTCTTGTTTTTATTTTAACATTTAAATAAAAATAAAGTGCATGATTGGATCGTGCGTAACTTTCCGATATAAATTAATTTCGGTTTCGTGTACATACATAACTTTTTCAATCCGGGGATTCTAATTACAATAAATCTTCCTTTACATATGTTTATGTACATAATCATTATTACTAAATATTGTTAGTATACGTATACGCAGTGCATACTATGATTGTATTTGAGTTGATCCTATGTATTTGTGTTATTTTCCTTATTCTGGAGGATGATTATGCTACTAGCTAAGATTCTATGTTTGAAATGTAATTTTCGAAGAGGGTTTGCGAATAAAGTTGAGATCCACTTTAACGATAGTCGAAAACCCTTAAATGACATATCCAAAAACCACCAAAATCTAGCTTGTACCATAAATTTGAGTAAATGTTTCAGTTCTCCACTCGAAATGAACTAGTATTTATATCTGCAAAATCGGTCATTAGGTCCTTACACGACTTAAATCGTACACAAGATCAAACAAAACCACCAGTTTTGAGAGGCGCCAAGGGGTAAAACAAAATATCTTTCAGGTCGCAGTTGGTCCAATAAGGACCTCATAAACCCCTTAACTCTACCTAGTAGAGACAAAAATACTATTATTACATTTCTTTCACCCATTGCGCGACCAAGAGTTAGGCGTATCCAGTTAACGTCACAATTGTTTTTTTTTTATAAAAATATTTAAAATTTGCTTACACCTTCGCTCTACTGAATTGAGAAAGTGAATAGCATCTCTGTTGTAGTGCTGTGTGAACAAAAGCCACAACCACAAAAAAGTCCCTAAAAGCAGAAAACAATGGTACATGAGATGAATGTAACACAAAAGTCAATGATTCACATATCAAGATAAGCTTGAGGCTGGGGGCTTTCAAACCCCATAGTGGAAAAATGCTGACTGTGGGTTTTACAATAATTGGGTTCAAAAATCAAAGCGACTCTTGGTGGAATACGCTGCTGTTCTGTACAGAAAAATTCTGTTTACCGATGAGAAAATCTTCACGGTGCAGAATAAATTAAACAAATAAAGTGATAGGGTACATGCACGGTCATCTAGGAAAGTGTTCGAGTTAGTATCAAGGGTCCGTAAGGGATACCCCCCACAGTTAGCCATGGTGTGCTGGGTAGTGTCTTATGATGGGGTCACTAACCTAAATTTATGCGATAAAAGCGTCGAAACATAGGCCAAAGTGTACCAGCAAATCATTTAAGGACCCTTTGTGAAACCTCTAAACCATACCCTATTCCAAAAAAAAAGGAAGAAACATTCCAGCAAGATCGTGCGCCAGCTCATAAGGCGAAAACTACCCACACCTGACACCAGAAATAAGTACCCCGTTTTTGTTTTAAAACTACCCTTCCACCGCCTTAGACCTTAATCCACTTGATCACAAATTGTGGATTGTCTTAAAGGACATTATGTGGCAAAAACGACCAAAGACTTGCATTAAGGCCAAGAGAAGTCCTTTTAAATAAGTCTTTGTTTTATAGCAACAAATGTGTGTAACAGTACTATTGTCTATACTAGCTAATAATAATAATGGATTTACGGATTTACCAGCCTACAAACTAATAATACTGACAATCATTTTGTAGAGAAATTACTTGGATTCCATTTGGCTAAGATATATGTTTTGCACCTGTGGAGGATTTTTATTCGCTTGGACGTCGCCTTTCCTTTTGGGGCAGTACGTATACATCACATGTTAGAGCTGAGATTTGTATAGTATGTATAGACATAAGAAACTAACTTTTTTTAAAGCCAGGTAAAAATTAGTACTATATCAAAACTGCTGTTCACATCAACAGGACTTTTGATATCAATTTCAAATAAAACCGATCGTTGAAACCTCTTTCGAGAATATCTATATATTTTTTTTATTTTTCGTTAAAAATTGGAATCAAAATATTAAAATTAGAAAACCAATTCTCTAAAGAAATATCAAGATTGTACGAATATACCAGGACGAAGACTTTCATGTCATGAAACAAATAACTTAAATAACATGACAAATATTTTATGCTTCATTGCGAGAGTAATAACTAATAAAAACATACAAAATTACTCTAGAGCAGTGTTTCCTAAACTTTTTCAGCTAGCCCATTTAGAGCGCACATTACTGTAGCGCGCCCTTCCAAATAATTTTAATAAATACCTAGTCATGTCATAAATATTGGAACACGTTTAAAAACACTCAAAGCGAAACTAGAATTGAATACATCCATTCTATACTGACAGATATTCAATGAGTGACATTTATACTAAGTTAACGTGCAAAAAGATTTACACAAAAGTCGTTAGTAAATATGGAGTGAGGCGATTTTGAAAATCTTGTTGTGGTAATTGGCCTTCACATGTGTAATATGACCGCTTGGAATCACCCGGAATTTTGTGTATCGAACTGTCAAATTGTCTGAGAGTACTAGGGGAGTAAAAGTCCGTCAAAGATCCGGAAGCCCTGTGAACGCACTGCCAGAACTTCACAGGCGATCAAAGCTGTTAAAGCCAGGATTAATCTGAAACCGCTGCGAAAGCAGAAAATTTTGTTACGAAATTAAGATATCCTAGAAATCCATATCTCGCATTATTAAACAAAATTTGAGAATCAACGCATTCCCTATAAAAGACACACCGGCCATTCACTCACAGCCCAATTAAAGTAAAAACGAAAGAAAGATCGAAATTGGTCACAGGAAAATGTTGGTCACGGATGCAAACATTTTACTATTGAGGAATGGTTCAAAAAGTAAAATGACAGAATCACAACTACAGCTCATAAGGCAAAAACAACACGAGGGTGGTTCCAAAACAATATGCTGGACTTCATATTAACAGACGATTCGCCGTCAGGCAGTACAGACCTCAATCTTTTAGATTATAAGCTGTTGAATTTTTTAAAAAGGCGATGACTTGTTCTACTCGACACCCAAATATAGAGTCTTTGAAGCGCGCGTTTATCCGTACAGTGGACAATTTCCCAATGAACGAGATGCGTGCTACGATCGATGAGTGGCCAGAGCGACTCAAGACCTGCAAAGATGTAGTTGGCGGCCTTTTCGAATAAATTGTTTAAATATTGTTTCCTAAATAATCGATTAAAGTTTTACAAAAAAAACCTACTACTACTACTGACGATGAAAGGAACCAAAGGAGTATAGAGATAAAGTTTGTATAAAAAAATGAAGACCTTTCGAGAAATCTCAGGCATGTAGCACATCTACAAACTGCTGTAATAAGAAGTAGTTGAGTGTTCTCCACAACCTTGGAGAGAATTGACCGAAAAGATTTATTATTCATTTCTTTAATTCTGTGTGATAATTTTTGAAAGCTGATTTGGTTAGCTTGAATGGATTGTATAAAATTTTCTTCGTTGGTAGGGGCGGCCGTGAGGTAGTGGTAACGTCATCGCTTGTTAAGCTGAATGTTCGCTGGAAATGCAAGTTGATCGTGATGATGATATCCAGAGGACGGACAAAAAATCATAAAACAACGGCAATAACAGCAAAACAAAATGCTCTCCAGTTATCTTGACACCACCCTCGGAGTTTACTGAAACTTAATACAACCTGAGTTTCATACCATTACACCAATTATTCTTTTTCTCTCTTTGCCTGCAATTAATAACCCAATTAAATGCATTGAAGGGACTGCTCCTCAGGCAGAAGCTAATATTAAAAAAAGAAAAAAAAGAAACGAACTACATACTTTTAAGTAGAAACATACAGTTAAACCTCTCATAGCGGACATTTTCCTTTGCCGTGCGGACAATTTATCCATTACCTACGATTTACAGACTTTGTATGTAAATCTCGCTCCCTTCGACCGACACGTCTCTTAAACGAAAGCGTATACTAAGGCCCGTTTTTTTAAAACCCAATTCACCCCCTTTTCCAAAATAAGCACGTCTACTATACCAGAGCTTCAAATGAACGAACAAATCATTCAACCCAAGGAAGCAATGCATCTTCCTGGCGTTACATTCAACTCTAGTGTAACATGGCCGCGACATTAATATTGTTCACATGCGTAGAGCTTGGCCCCTAAACATTCTCTTCACCTGCTTGATAGCATAGAGGCAAACAGTTCGCATAATTGATGACCCCGCACTAACATCCAATCTCCAACTGTTGGCCCATCGAAGACTGGTAGAAGACCTATGCCTGTTCTATAGATACTACTACGGCAGATGTTCCGAAGACTCAATGAAATGATACCCAGAAATGCGACATTTTAGGGTTCTACTAGGCAAGCCACCAGTGCCCATCACCTATATGTCTACATCGGCAACAGCGCGAACATCTTTATATTAAGATTCCTTCTGCTACTGGACAAATAAACTTCGGAATTCATTCCCAGCAGACATATTTCCAGAAGCTATTCACGAGCAGAATCAGCAGGAATCTCGGCGCTTTTCCCAAAGGATTATATATTAAGAAAAAAAAACTCGAGCCAGAGTCTTTATCAAGAGCTAGTTATGGTAGTGTAATTCATTTCATTCGCTGCTGGGCGAGAACTCATTGCATACATCCGTTGGATTACTTTGTGTAGGGCGTAGTTGAACATAAAAGCAACAAACAAACCCACAATACCATCCAAGCTCTAAAGGATGCCATTCTTCAAGTGATGGCCAACATCAACAAGGACCATTTAATTCCGGTATGCTCACGTTTCCGGTCACGAATTGAGACTGTTATCGATGCCGAACTTGTTGAATAATTATAGGCCGCAGACGTACACTATCGTTCAGAAGTTTAAGACCACCACTACTTCCTTGATTGTATCCATTTTTTACCAAACCGTTTACAGTTAGAAACTGTATGTAGTAACTTTTTACTTGCATGTAGACGCATGAAGGTTTTGGGTTAATTGGTCTTTCCAGCCTAAGGATTTAAAACAAAAAAAAATTGTGAGCTGATATTAGGTATAATCTCGTCTACAAAGGATTTATTTGGACGTTCAATAAAAACCACTAAGCAGGAAGATAACTTGATTGTAATTATTAGCAAACGTAATCGAAGGCTTACTGCACAGGAATAGAAAAATCCCAGTCTTCCTTACAACAATCAAAAGGCGTCTTTGGGAGACAAATTTGTTTGGGCGTGTTGCCCTAACAAACCGTTGCTTTGGACGCAAAATAAGAAGCGACTAGAATGGGCTAGAGCTCACCGAAATTGGAACATTGAGAACTGGAGAAGGCTTCTTTGGACTGATGAATCCAACTTGGAACTGTTTGACACGAAGAGAAGGGTTTTCGTTTGACATTCCGAAGAACAAACCACCTTGCCGCAATATACTGTGCCAGTGATCTCGTTCGTATCGAAAGCATTTTGAACAAAGACGGCTACAGAACCACTCTAGACGAGAATACTATTCCAATAGGTCTCCGGTTAATTAGAGAAGGGTTCGTCAACAATATAACGACTCTAAACACCCTTCAAAGTTGTGTTCAAGCTTTCGGCAACAGAAGGAGGAAGAAGATGTATTAATCAACATGGATTGGCCACCACAGTCGCCAGATTTGAACCCAATTGAACTTTTATGGAATCACTTGGACAGTCAAATGTCTTCTTCTTAACCAGGAATATTTTAGCAGCAATTGAACGAAAGTACCGAAACAATATAAAAATTGATAGAGAGGATGCTCAGACTTGTTACAGCTGTTATGAAAGGTCGAGGAGGATACTTCGACGAAGTTAAAGTTTAATGTTTTCTTTTTTTTTAGAAACAATTTAATTTGTTCATTAGAGTTTCCTAATTTCATTGAAATACTATTAAAAATGTATCTATATACCGTTATATGTAATTAATGTCAAGTTTGATAAAAATTTCGAGATTGAATATTTTCAGGAAACCAATACTTGTACCGTGTGGAATGTTGTAAGCAGTTTTCGGAGCCGTGTAGCAACAATCCAGCAGAAGTTATCAACAAAATTGGTACTGGGTTCATTATTATGACTCTGAGTCAAAGCAGGACTCCATGCAGTGGTCTAAAATTGGTGACCCAGTCCCCACGAAGTTTAAGGTCCATCGGCTGGGAAGATCTGTTAATAGATTATAAACCAAAAGGCATCAACATCACAGGAGAATACTATCGATCAATTGCGAAAGCTAAGTCAACTCTACTGTGAAGGCATAACACTGGCAGTAGGGCGGTCATATGGCTAAAATGCAACTTGATCGTGATGATGACATCAGGAGGACGGAAAAAAATACTGTGAATCATAAGCAACGACAATAATAGCGAAATCAAAACAAAATACTCCCCAGTTATCTGGACAGCCACCCTTGGAGTTTACAGAAACTTAATACCACCTAAGTTTCAAACCCACTACACCAATCTTTCTTTCTCTCTGTCTCTTCCTCTTTCCACAAAAACGCACGTGTTCTAAAAAAATTAGTATAAGGGTATTCATATCCCCTTTAACACGTGCAAATTATAAAAAAAAAAAAAAAAAACTATGCTAATGTTCCCAAATTGGAAGAAAGACTAATATACGTGGAAAGCATTATACGACTACAGGCAGTGGTAAACGATCATTTTAAACGTAAACCGGGGAATTATTTTATGAAGGCCTAGAAAAATTAATCTATACATGTTCAAGGAGATTATATTGAAAAATAAAATTATGAAATTGAAATGTATCCGTCTCTTTCTATCGAATTCCGCGAAATTAAAATATTGCCCTCGTAAAATGTTTTTATCTATATATCATGGTTTACTTATTAAGTACAACTACTGCTTGAATGACTAGTATGACGTCACTCGGTTGCTTATGAATTACTGTTCTTAATTAGCTGCATCCCGTATAGCGAGGGACACATAAGACAGCAACAGAATTGTGATGTTGGAGAATTCATCAGAGAAGAAAACACCCACAGTTAGTAGAGCATTGGTGGCTAAGGCCATATCTATCGCAGGATTGTTCCGTGCCCTTAGATCAAATGTCTTCTTCTTTGTGCAATCTTCCAACAATATTTCATTCTTTACATGTCAAATGATATCCGAAAGACAAAACTATCTTTAATCGCCTAAATGAAAAGATTCCTGCGTAATTTAACGACTGATGAAAATACTTACCATTCCCTCTGGAAAACAGTGAAATATTTAAAAAGTCTGCAAGAACCACCCGATGGAAAACGGGTCGGAAACTCCAAGCAGAAGACTGATCTTTTTGCAGAACACCTGTCGGGCATTTTAAACATTTCCCACGTAACGTAGTGAATACAAATTTTGAATTTGTGTAAAAATTAGATGACGAAAAAATACCCTATGCCACTACAAGAGAAATAAGAAAAATATACGGGCTAAAAAAATCGAATAAAAAAGCGCTGGGATACGATCTTGTCATCGCGCAAATTTTGAAAGAACTACCGGACGTAGCCACAATAAAACTTAAGCTTCTAATTAAAAAGTTTTAAACTAAGACATGTACCTCATCACGAACATGCACAAAATTATTATTGAAAGACGACCCGAACCATTAATTTGGGTTTGGGAAAAAGCATTCGACAATAGGTCAAGTGCACCGTATTACTGACGTGATAGAGAAAGCACTCGAAGGTAAACACGTATGCTCTGCATTATTCCTGGACGTGGTACAACAACTTTGACAAGGTGTGGCATAAAAATATTGATAATACTATGAGGTATTTCGTGTACGAAACTCGAAGAGTATTCAAAATTGAAGCAAATAAAGACAGGTAGTAGCTTTTTCAACTAAGTATTGCGATGTCATCTGCAAAAGTAGCTACCATGACTTTGTTGTCTAGTGGTATATCTCTTGTTGGTTCGTTCTTATCAACAACCAAATAGTACCTAGGAATGACATTATATGCCAAATTAAAGCAGAATGAACCGCGTTAAAAACAAAGCAGAAGAATTAAATATAAAATATAGAAAGCTATACTAGCTAATAGGATATAAGTCGGAACTATCTATTCAGAACAAAATGATGGTATATCAGCAAATATTTAAACCCGTCTGAAGGTATGGCATTCAATTTTTGACTGTTTTAAATTGTTTACAAGAATGGAACGAGAATTGAGAAGATACAGGTCAAAAACACCAAAACTTTTGCCAAAAAGCAATTGGACTATTGACCAATGGAAGAAGGTTATTTGGTCCGACGAAACGAAAGTTAACCCGCGTGAGCACAGACGGCAGATTCTATTATTGGTCACGTCCTGGGGAACCACTACTAGTGCTCTTGATTTTACCCGGGCAATACCCAGCTTAACAATTAGCCGGGTACCCGTTATTTTGGTACCCGAGTAATACCCGAAAATACGGGTGGGTAGTTACAGGAGTATGCGGGTATCAAGAGCTTCAACCTACACAACTAACAACATCAAGTTCAAAAGACGGTGAAACAGTGGGAGTATTTGTCATGGAATTCTATTTGTCCTTTGGCTAGAATTGACGGAATTATGAATAAGGAAAAGTAGCTACAATAAGCTGTAGTGGATCTGAAATAACATTCCAACAAGATGACGATCTCAAGCATACCTCTAAAATTGTCAGGGAATGGCTTGAAAATAAAGAATTTCAAACGATGCACAAAACCCCAACCTCAATCCAAATGAAAACTTGTTGCCAATTGTGTAACGACGGTTGGGCAGTTTCCTTTCAACCTCAATGAGCATTGAGATCGAATTATGGTGGAATGGAGCCGCATTTCGGAGCAAATCCTTCATAACTTGGTGGAAAGTATACCGAAACTTTGTGTGCATAGTATTAAAGTGTGAGCTAAGTGCTAAACTTAATAATTAGTCTTGAAAGATGCAAGCGACTCTTGTACAGGCCGCGAACAACGGCCACGAAAATATCCTTTTTTACGGACGAAAAGATTTTCACCGTCCAGGAAGATTTTAATAAACAAAACAATAAAATTTATACTAGGACATCTAAAGAAGCGAAAAATACAGTTTCTAGGGTTCAGCGCGGCCATCATCCTGTTCCGGTAATGGTTTGGTGGGGGGTATCCCAGTTAGTTAGAAGTTACTGCTCTCCATTTTTCTGAAAAAGGAATCAAAACTGGGACAAAGGTATACCAATAAGATGTCCTCTAAAGTGTCGTTACAGGCTAGTTGGGTTTTCCAACAAGATTCTGCTCCAGCACATAAAGCCAAAACAACTCAGCATAGGCTTAGAATCAATATTCCTGCTTTTTGCATCCGAGGACTGGCCTTCAAGAAGCCTAAATTTGAATCCTTTAGATTATTGTTTGTTGGAGAGTATGGTCTGCAAGAGACCCCACCGAAATTTGGAGTGCCTTAAAAGTGCTTTAACACTAGGTTTACGGCTAATATATATCCTATCTCTACGAACACGCGTCAATTTGACACATATTTAAAGAAAAAACAACATAAATATTTTAACACTTTTGAAGAAAATAGACTTCAATATATATTTACCTCGTTCAACGGATAAAAGTCAGTACAAAAGATAAAATAAAAATGCCAACGGATTTGTAATTTTCTTTATAAAATTCGAAATGTGTCAAAATGACGCGTTCCGTAAACCTAGTGTTAACCACAGCAGCGTTGTCCATACCTCTGGAACTAGTGCGTGCTATTTCAGTTCTTTTATCCCCCAAAAACTCCAATGGCAATTTAATGTTTTTCAGGTGTTTTCAGCCTTCAGCCATAACGTTTTAAGTAATAGAAAAAATGTAAGGATCCGAAATAAGTTCCATTCTTCTCTTTTAGTTGATTTTATATCGTTTGAGGTTAATTTTAGTTTCAAGAAACGATTTGGCCTCCATAAAGGCACTAGAGTGGGTCAATAAGTCCCTGAAAATTAACACAAATTGTGTCGTCACCTTAAATTACATTTTTTTTTTTGTCAAGAATCATCTTTCAAAAGAACGCACCCAAATTTTCAGACAGATCTGTCAAACAGTTTTGTTGTGGCAACCATTTTATATAAACGCCTACAAACATTTTTGTTGAAATGGAAAAAAGTGAATTCCGAGTGCTCATTAAACACTATTTTTTGCGAGAAAAAACTATCACGCAAACCAAACAAAAGCTTGACAAATATTATGGGGACTCTTCACCATCGATTGGAACCATCCACCACTGGTTTACTAAATTTCGGTGCGGTCGTTCAAGCACAAGTGACGCCGAACGTTCTGGTCGCCCAATTGAGGTCACCACACCAGAAATGGTCGACAAAATCCATGGTTTGATAATGGACGATCGGCGAGTGAAGCGCGAGCTTGAAGAGGCCACAGGCTTATCACATGGCTCCGTGATTTCGATTTTACATAAATATTTGGACATGAAAAAGCTCACAATGGACAACAAACGCATTCGTTTGACAACTTCAAAGGTGTGTTTAGCGATGTTCCAGACAAATTCGGCTGAGTTTTTGCGCCGTTTCGTAACCTTGGATGAAACCTGGATTCACCACAACACACCAGAAACCAAGGAACAGTTAAAACAATGGACTTCTCCTGGTGAATCGAAGCCGAGGAAGGCCAAGGCGGGTTTGTCAGCAAACAAGGTCATGGCGACAGTTTTTTGGAATGTGCGCGGTGTTATTCACATCGATTACCTTGGAAAGGGTAAAACGATCGCCGGCGCATATTACGCAGAGCTGCTGGATCGATTCCAAGGCGATTTGAAGCAAAAACGGTCGCATTTGGCGAAGAAAAAAGTTCTTTTTCACTAGAACAACGCACCGGCGCACAAGTCCGCAGTCGCAATGGCAAAATTGCATGAGTTAGGCTACGAACTTCTCTCTCATCCAGCATATTCCCCAGATTTAGCCCCCTGCGACTATTTCTTGTTTCCAAACATGAAGAAATGGCTCGGAGGTAAGAGATTTGGGTCGAATGAAGAGGTCATCGCTGAAACAAACGCTTATTTTGAGGGGCTCGAGAAATCGTATTATTTAGAGAAACGTTGGATGAAGTGTATAGAGCTAAAAGGAGACTATGTTGAAAAATAAAATGAGTGTTCCTTATTTCATTTTTCAAAGACTTATTGACCCACCCTCGTATAATGCTTATCTAACATACATACAATGTTAACCTGAATTTAAATATGTAAACAGAATTTTTTTGTAAGTTTAACCCAGTTTCTGAAAAATAATAATTTAAAAAACTCCTAAACTACAATTGTTAAAAAAATCTCATTTCCAGATTTGAATTGATACATTGCCAAAAGTGTCAAAACTTAGGACTTAAACACGTTGTAAATGGAAAAGTAGAGCTGACGAAAAAATTGTGTTTCAGTATTAGAATTCATTAAATTATAATTTAGAAATGCTTAATAACTTTCAGAAGACAAAGCAGTTGCATCCTGCTGCTTCAATTGAAATTCAACTTAAACGAAATACTCGTAACATTATATCAACAAAATAATTCATTCATCAACGAATTTACGCAAATGCAAGAATAGCTGAATGGTTTCTGCAATATATCATATGAATTAGATGCAATTTTAAACACTAGGTAACAAGTACTTGCTCTTTTGCGAAATAATCAAATTACAAATTTTAGAAAAGTAGAAAATTGCACTTAAAATATTTTTTTTTTTTAAGTACATTTTTTTTTTCAAAATTTAGTTTTAGTTCCCTGTTCTATGCAGGGTGTTTCAAAAGATTGGTAGACTGGGTATACAGTGATGATCAAAATAATAAGAATAATAAGAATTTGCGATAATCTTGAAGCTTCATAAATCCCATTTTTGTAACCCATTCTATTGTAACAAATTAGGTGTACGAACTTTCATTGCCTTCACTGTAACACATTTCCAGTGGCTCCGGTAGATTTTCATAAGCATTTGTCAAAGCCGTGGCTTTGTGGGAGCCGTGGCTCGGTGGTTAAGTGCGCGATCACTGAGCGAAAGGTTCAAGGTTCGAATCCAATAAAACACAAAAATAAAAAAAATAAAAGTTTTCTCACGGTCCCACCTCTCGCGAACGTCTGACAAACATCCGAGAGTAAAATTGTCTTTAAAAGCTTCTCTCAATCGAAAAAATTTGCCGGAGGCGCACAACACGAGAAGCTAGTCCAGGCCTTGCATTGGGCGCCAAAATATTTTTATTTTATTTGTCAAAGCACCGTTAGTGTAGATCAAGTGCTGTGTAGATCAATATTGCAGGCATATTTCATTTCGTTCTTAAATTTTTTTTGTCGAATTTATTGCAGGAATTGTATCTACGAGTAAGTATGTATATTAGGTGGACTTTTTTTTTTAATAGTTATGGGACGCGGAAAGAATTGTTTAGAGGAAGAACGGCGGTTGATCCCCCAACTTAGAGATCAATACTTACAAATTTATCGCAGATGTTCTTCATCGTTTTCCATGCGTTATAGCAAGAATATTAGAGGAGCGAAATCAACGACCAAAACAGGTCAAAACAAGAGGACGTCAAAAAAAAAAAAAAAAACAGATTTGCTAAATAAACGAATTGTTAGAGAGGCGTTTAGAGATCTATATTGAATTCATCTTTGGCTATTCGAAGACGTTTGCAAGAAAATTTGCAATGGAACCTGCTAAGCGCTAAGACCATAAAGCAACGAATTGAGTTTGCCGCTTCAAACCAAGAATCACCGAACACACGAAATTGGAGAGATGAAATTAAGATAAATTTATTTGAACAGTGAAGCACGGTGGCGGTAACATCAAATTGCTTTTCATATGCTGGAATTAGTCCTATTTTTTGGATAAAGCCTAACATGAACTGTACCTCTTAATTTTAGAGAGTGCAATGTTTCCTTATGCCAGAGGACAACATGCCTTTAATACGGACCTTCCAGCAAGATAACGAACCCAAACACACTGCCAAGGTGGTGACTAGGCAGTTTGAACAGCGTAATGTACCCGTATTCACAACCGCCAGACCTAAACTCTACCGAAAATCTACGGAAAGATTTGAAAAATCGGATTTCAGATAAGAAAACAACCAATAAGCAGGCATTGTGGAAAGAAATTCAAGAACCGTGGTATACCACATCTGTGGAAACATGCCGAAAATTTATCGACTCAATCCCAAGAAGATGCGAGGCGATTTAAAAAAAAAAAAAAAAAAAAAACAAAGGCCGCGCAACGAAATATTGAAGCTGTCAGGATAATAAACGCTTCGTCTAATTCGGTGCGATTCGCGTAAAATAAAATACAGTGAAATAATCGTCCGAACCAAAATGGTGCCTGCTCCATGTCTAACAGCAGCCCATAAGGAAAAGAGAGTGGAATTCGCACGTAATAACATGGATTGTGATTTGAAAACCGTAAGTAACATTGTGTTAATTTATCCTTTTTTATGCCAATGTAAACTGTCTTAATCTAATAAAATATTTTTGTTTCAGATAATTTTTAGCGACAAAAAGAAGTTTAAACCTTTAGAAGTAACCCATATTTCTCTCAGAGAGAAATTTCGGCGGTGGAGGTTGTAGCGTGTAGGGCCGCGGTAAATTTCCACTTGCTTTTACCTCTACGAAAATTTATAGATACATCCAGTTGCTCCAAGAGAACTTGGTACCTTATTTAAGGCGATATCGTCGATTTCCGCACGTCTTTCAGCAAAATAATGCAGCAATTCATGTCAGTCGTCAAAGTGACATGGAATGGTTTCGGGACCAAAAAATCAGATTGATGTAGTCATGTTCTCCCGATTGTAATCCAATCGAAAAATTTTGGAGAATCCTTACTCGCAAAGTTTGTACCAATAATCGGCAATTCCGGAATTTTACCGAGCTCCGAGAAGCGATAATGAATTCATGGAACTTATTAGATGATTCAATATTAAAGAAATTAGTTGATAGTATGACGAATAGAATTTTTATTATAATTGAAAAAATGGGTAACGAAATTCGATATTAACTTCTGTGCAAACAATTAGCCAAGTTAAAAAAAAAAAGAAAAATGTAATGCAACTAGGTATACTTCTGCAAACTAAACAAATCGGTTTTGTTTGTTTGCTGGCAGATTTAGTGTGGACAATTAAAATAGCACACCCTTTGTTTACCTCGGTTTATTTGTCTATTTTAACTAAAATTCCTTCTAGGAAAATGGATTCTTTTATATGAAATGATGAACATTTAATGTATTTGGTGTATCAACGACAGTATGGGATATAGAAAATCATTCTATGGAGGACTTCAGGCGGTGTGTTCTTGCCTATAAGAATGAAGGCCACTCATATTCTGCCTGAGTAAAAAAAAATTTTCGGGCGGATTGGCAGGTAGAAGCCATTAATCGGGTCGGTTCAAATGGGAAACAATATGTAAGACACGGGATCAACCAGGAATTCAATCCTAAATATACCATAAAAATGGTGAAGGATAGTGGAGGCAACGTCCTTGTATGAGGTTGTTTTTCTTTGCGTGGTGTTGGCCCAATTTATCTGATTGAGGGCAGTATGAACCAAGTACAATATATGGACATTTTGAACAACATTATGCTGTGGAGGAAATGCCACTGAAATGCCACTGAAATGGAAATTTCAGCACGACAATGACCCGAAGCATACAGCTAAATCTGTGAAGCAGTGGTTATTGAGTAAGAAAATGGACGTTATAAGTTGGCCTCCCTAGTCCTCTGATCTCAATCTGATTGAAAACTTGTGGAGCGATGTAAACAAGACAATCGACAGATCTGCGGCAAAAAATTTGGATCAACCTCGTCTATACGGGTAGAATGATGTCAGGCCTTGCTATCATCAATGCTCCGCCGGTGTCCTGCAGTTATTAAAAATAAAGGCTACCCGACTAAATATTGATGACATGAATCAATACGAGGGGCGGCTGATAAGTTCGCAGCCTGAGATATTCAACAACGAGTCATTTTCTCATTATTGATAGCACTAACTGCGGCACTCTTTACTAGTATAAATATCACCTCGTTTCAATAATAATCTCATTTTGTTATTATCTGTGATAGAATAAACATCACCATGTCAGCCGAAATCGGAAATTCTCGCAATTTTGAGCACCGTGCCGTAATAAAATACATACCTCGTGAAAAAAGGAAAATCGCCTAAAGAAATTTTCGAAGACATGTCATCGACTCTGCTGGTCCGTCGTATACCATAGTCAAAAAATTGGCTCGCTTATTTCAACAAGGGCGAGAGAGCTTTGAAGACGACCCCCGTCCAGGGCGTCCTGTGTCAGTGTGGTCACTGAAGAAAACGTCGGAAAAGTTGAAACATTAGTTCTGGCTGACCGAAGAATAAAAATGTGCCAGATAGCGGACGAGTTGCATATCAGCAAAGACCAGATTGGAGAAATTTTGCACGAGCATTTAAGCATGAAAAAAAATTGTGCGAGCTGGGCACCGAAAACGCTCATGCCATTCGACAAGCAACGACGACTCGAGTGCTGCAAAGATTTTTTGGAGTTAGCCGGGGATAATCTCGACGAAATTTGCAACCGAATCGTAGCAGGAGTCCAAACAAGAGTCTATGCAGTAGATTGAAAAAGGGGATAAGTCGCCGAAGATATTCAAGGAGGAAAAGTCGGCTTTGAAGATTATGGCGACTGTTTTTTGGGACAGCGAGGTGTTTTGCCGATAAATAGTCAATATTACGCAAATTTATTGACTCAGGCACGTGAAGCGGTTGTACGGAAGTGACGTGGGAAACTCAGGCACGGAGTGTTGTATTTGCATGATAACGGTGAGGGTTTCGAGACAGGCAGTAAAACCAACAGGTTTTTCAACGATAGACCACCCACCCCACAGGCCAGACTTGGCCCCGAGCGACTTTTTCATTTTTTCCAATTTGAATAAGGAGTTACGAGGCCGTTTGCAGATGGGAACGAGATCAAGGCGGCCGTAGAAAGTCATTTTGAAGGTAAAGAAAAATAATAAAATTTGTTAATCCGATCTCTTCTTTCACTTAATGCCGCGAATTTATCAACCGCCCCTCGTATCTGTATATTAATTTCCTTATTATTCTTCTAAATTCAAAGAATTTTCGTAAAGTGTGCTATTTATTTCGTCTACCGAAAATTGAACCTAAAAATACCTTTGTATTTTTTATTTTTTTTTTAAAAAGGTCAATGAAATGTTTATAGTTTATGTTTTCTTAAGTTAACTATCCCATATTGGATTTTATTGCATAATTAAAAGCTCATGTTAGAAAAAAGAAAAAAGGAGCCTAGGTGTGCTACTGTACAGCACTACACACTGCCAGTCCAACTTTTTGAAACTCCCCGTATAGCGGCAATTTTTATTTCGTAATTTGAAAATTTTAAGAATGATATACAGGCAATCAAAAAAGTCTCCGTACATCTTTTCTAATTATTGAAATATCTTGATGAAATTTTGCACAAATATTCCCCATCTATTTTAAAAACTGTAGTTTAAATAAAAAGATAAACGGGCTCATACGAAAATCTAAAACCAAGGCAAAACTACAGTTAGTTAAACTAACAGAACAAAAAAGTCTCCGTACAGCAGCAATTCCTTACATATTATCGTGTGGTGTAAGCGATTTCCTACATTTTTTTTGTGATCAGTCATGCTTTTATTAATAAATGAGAAGTTGTGTTTTTATTGTCTTGTGCGTACAAGTGTTTTTGCCAAAATGAGATCAAATACAAAAGAAGTTTCCATTGATACCAGAAAACATCACTTCGGAAAAATCGTTGGGAAAACTCATACAACAGCTCAATATATTACAAATAATTATAAAAATGAGGGATCGGTACCGAAGATTTTCAACGATCACATGGAGCGGCTGATAGGTTAGGCAAGGTAACTGGATGCCCTTGTTGACAGGGTTGTCAACAGCTCACTTAGACCACTAAGAGTCCATTGTGCCCAATATCTAGAACCCTGGGAACCTAAAAATGTCAATCTTCGACAACTAGGCTAAACCACCCAGATAAATGTATGAATCTAAGGAATTTTCTTAGCTCAATGCTACCTAGCTCATCCAGCTCTGAAAAAAAGGATCTGCCAAAAGCACGGCTTCTTTTGCTGGCCAGAGCTGGACAGTCACACAAGAGATGATGAACGGAATCTAATTCCTCTATGTTCCTGCAGCTTCTACAGTAGTCGTTGTGAGGTAGCCCTAGCCGTGTTGCGTGATTACCTATCACACAGTATCCTGTCACGACGCCAACAGCTATGCGGATATCCCTTCGACTTAGATTGATAGATCTCTTTTTGTCGTAGACTGACCATAATGATTTGGCTGTAGCGCATGTATCTAATCGACACCAGCGTTCATTAGCTCCTTCATTAGACTCGATGTCTATCTCCCTGTATAGGGTGCTAAGCGGTACACTAGCCTCGGAAAAGTCCCGCGAAGGGCTTATAAGTGAACCTTCTCTGGTTAGTTCGTCCGCTTTTTCGTTACCGAAGATATCCATGTGGTCTGGTAACCAGCAGAAATTTTACAAATTTTTACGAGCTTGGATCTTTGTGATGTTGACTCTAACGCCTTAATGGCCGCTTGGCTATCAACATAGATGCTGATTATTTTATTTGGACCGGCTGATAGTAAGGAAAATAAAAAAGCACCCTAAATTAAGTGCACCTAAGATCGCAAATAATGTAAGAAATGAGTTCTCAATTGAAGTGTGTGACGAAACAGTAAGAAATGTGCGCACAAATTAGGGCTACATGGACAATTTGCGTTTCAACAGAACAATGATCCTAAGCACACGTCCCGCACTGTCAAGGAATATTTATTGTACAGAGTACCCAGACAGTTACATAGTCCTCCGCAATAGCCAGATTTAAACCCCATTGAACATCTTTAAGATGAATTAGAGAGAATAATTCGGAAACATAAAATAACAAACAAGAAAATGCTCAAAGAAAAGCTGAAATACGAATGGGGACGAATAAATTCTGCTACTACATGTTTGTAAATCCGATGCAACGACGCATGTAATCTGTGATGGGTACACTACCAAATATTAGCCAGATCATTCGTATGCAATAACTTGTTATTTTGAAGGATAATATTACATGCACAAATATATCTTATCTGACTTAGTGGGGATGATAACTGGACATAACTTGTTGCGTTATCACACAAAGAAATTGGGAATAAGCGAAGAGGATATATGTAGAGGCTGCGGCAATGAGGATGTACACGAAGATACACATCACTTCCTGTGCCATTGTCCAGGACTCTACCACCTTACATTCAGAATACTTGGGAAATATTTCTTCCAAGGCTTAGAAGAACTATCAAATGTATCGTTAAATAAGATAACCAAATTTATAAATGCATCGGGTTGGCTTAAGAACCCATAGAATTCACGATTGGGGGAGCTACACTCCTTAGGCATCACAATGGATCTATATTGATCTACAGTGGAGGACATATTTATAAGTTAATTCAAAATTTGCGTAATATTCTACTTTGGCAATAATGAATTGTGTTCTACAAACGCAATTTGGTTGTTTTCACTAATGACGATCAGCAATGCACCAACAAAGACACTGGTCTGGTTCTTAATACAATTTCACAGTTGTGTTTTTCTATGTTTTGGGACCAGGCGCATTTATAAGTTCAGCGCACAAAATATTCTTTGGGTATTTTTTAAGCTTTTTTTTTACTAACCATTTGCAAAGAGTTAAGTTGTATAAAGGCTTAAGCACTAAACTTTGGTAAAAAAAAAGTTGATTTTGAATGTAGGAAAAATATGCCACGCGGTACCGTTTTGACAATTGCCGAAAGAGCAAAAATTGATGCCTACAAGGAGACTGGTTTGTCAAACCGTCAAATAGCCAAGAAAATGGACAGATCATTGGCCTTATAAATAATTATGTCAAATTTGGGGGACAATAACTATTACAGAGCGCCAAAAACGATTGATTAAACATAAAGCAGCTAACAATGGTATGATAGCTTCACAAATTCGTGCTGATATGAGTCTTCCAGTTACTGTTAGACATGTTAAAAGACTGTTGAGCTCTAGTGAAAATTTAGTGTGGACAAAAAGAGTGGCCAAACCTTGCCTAAAGAAACATCATAAATCTGCCAGATTGTCCTTTGCAGAAAAATACATATCGTATACAAACGGCACGAGTGCAAAATGTACTTTTTAGCGACGAGAAAAAGTTTAATCTGGACTGTCCATACGGTTTTCAGTATTACTGGCATGATTTGCGAAAAGAGCTTTTTGGCAGTGGCTCTGTAATGGTGTGGGGTGCCTTTAGTTTCAAAAATGAACTCGGACAAGTACATTGAGTTAATGGAAATTGCACTGGTTGACCATGCAGAGAATTTGATTGGTACGGAGTTCATTTTTCAGCAGGATAATGCGGCTATCCACATTTCCACCAAGGCAAAGGGCTGGTTTGCATCTAAAAATATACCACTACTGCAATGGCTAACATACAGCCCAGATCTTAATCCCATAGAGAATCTATGGGGGATAATAGCCCGTAAGGTTTGTGAGAATGGTAGACAATTTTCTAACATTGCACACCTAAAAGAACGAATAAAGCAGGTCTGGGCTGAAATCTCAGTAACAACCCTTTAAACGTTGGTCCAATCGATGCCGGGACGTGTGTTTGCAGTCAAGTCCAAGGGAGGACACACTAAGTATTAAGAACTAATTCTGCGCTTTTGAATTTCGTTAAACTTACATGAACTTATAATTATGTCCCTGAATAAGCTACTAATTTGAATTAGAAGTGTTTTTTTTTTTTTTTTTTTTTTTATTGAAAATTATTGAATTATGCTCTAAAGCTATGTTCAGACGATTGCCATATTTGACAATATTGTCAGGTCTACAAATGTTCTGACAATGAGCTGCAATCGAGCTGACAATAGCGAACTACCTTACAATGCTAAATTGCCAATTCACACGGTTGCCATATTTTGTCCCAAAGTCTGGCAATTTCATTGTCAGATGGTTGGCCTGACAATACTTTGCCTGGCAACTTTGTTAGGTTGAAAATTGTCAGTTCACACGGTTGGCATATGTTTGTTTACAAAAAATTTGCAGATTCGTTGATAGGCATTGTCAGACAAATTAAAAATGTTTTTTTTTCATTCTGGACTGAGTGAAGTTTTTTTTTTTTTGAGAATTTTATAATAAAATAATAATCGAATGGGAAAAAAAAGATGCACTTGCGATTGTTTTGGCCGCGTACGTATTGGAAAGCAACGAGGAGGATGAATTGTCACAAAAACGTCGGCGTGTTTGGACGAAAGATTGGGTGGCCCGCCGTCAGCAGAAGGAACTTTACGCAAAATTGCTTATCGAATTGAGAGCTGAGGAGCCAGAATTTTATCGCAATATTTTGCGCATGGATTCTAAACAACTCGCAATTCATTTCACTCATCGTAACAAATTAATCCAAAGCGACAACGTTTAAAAAAAGCACCAAAACTTCGTTTTGATCTTTCAAATATGAAAAACATTTATCAGACAATAAAAAAAATTGTCAGACGTCATTAGCATAGCACATCTGACAATAGCAAATTAGTCTGCAATTATCCTAAACGCCTGACAATGGTCTGACAATGGTACAATTGTGTGTTCAGACGATTGCCAGATGAGAATCTGACAATGACCTGACAATGTGTTTTCTGCAAATATTGTCAGACAAAATTGTAAGTTCAGACGGTTGTAAGGCATTTGGGACAAATTTTACAGTGACAGATCTGACAATATTGTCAGATCTGTCAATCGTCTGAACATAGCTTAAGTTATTTTATTTTATTTTTCTTTATTTACATCTAATTTAGAGACCAATAGTTCTAACTTTGTTTGTTAGAACTGTTTGCGTTTATGAACTTATAAATATGTCCTCCACTGTAAGTGTGGCGTAGTAGGTCTTCCTAACCTAACCTTACATGCACGGAGACTTTTTTGAACTGCATTGTGAAGTAGTTTTTTCTTGTATTCTTTATAAATTACTAAATTAACTTATAAGCTTTACTTCACAATAAACAAAGTGAATTTGTGCAAATACTAGGTGGGGTGAAAAGTAACCTCCTTGACCGCCAGAATGCGCTGCTACTGCAAAAAAGGTTAGGGTGCCTTGAAGTCCATTCATATTTAGGCAGACATGCCAAATTTCAGTGCGATACTGTCTTTAGTTTTGTTTTGACAGCTGATTGTTGTTGACGTGTTTGGCATCATGTTGAGTATGGACAAAAACGATTTTCGTTCTCTCACAAAACATTATTTTTTGAGAGGCAAAACGGCGAAGGAAACAAAAGAAAAGTTGGATAAATAGTATGGGGCTAATGATCCGTCAGATTACCGTCAAATTCTGGTTGCGAGAGTTTCGTGGTGGCCACAACTCCACTACCGATCAAGTCCGCAGCGGCAGGCCCTCCGATGCGGTTACAGAGGACAATGTCTAAAAAATACATGAAATGGTGTTGGCTGACCGGAAAGTGAAGGTGCGCGAGCTAGCAGATACCACAAAGATTAGTACTGAGCGCACACGCCATATTTTGGGCAATATTCTGCATATGAAAAAGTTATCCTGCCGCTGGGTGCCGCGCATGCTCACTCCTGACCAAAAACACGAACGCGAGAGCACTTCGAAAGTGTTTGGACTTGCTGATGCGGAATCGGGCGGACTTTTGGCGTCGATTGGTAACTGTTGATGAAACCTGGATCCACTATTACACACAAGAGAACAGAATGAGTGCCCGGAAATGGACTGAAGCCGGCACGAGTGCTCCGATGCGGCCGAGGGAGGCTCAATGGGTCGGAAAGGTTATGGCGTCGGTTTTCTGGGATTGTCATGGCATACACTTCGTGGAATACCTCGAAAAAGGAAAAACCATTTACAGCAAGTATTACTGTGCATTATTGGAGCGATTGAAGGCCGAAATCGCTGCAAAACGGCCTCACATGAAGCGAAAAAAATTGTTTTTGCAAGACAATGCGCCGGAGCACAAGAGCATCGCAACCACGGCTAAAATCAATGACTTATGGCTCCAATTGCTGTCGCATCCACCGTATTCACCCTCGGACTATTATCTCTTTCCAAACCTCAAAATATGGCTCATCAATAAAAAATTCAGCTCACGCGAGGAAATCATCGACGCCACGGAGGAGTATTTTGCAGACCTTCCGGAAAATTACTTTTCGGACGGGATCAAGAAGTGTGAAAATCGCTGGAATAAGTGTATCAAGCTAAAAGGGGACTATATTGAATAAAATAAAAAAACATTTAAAAAAAAAAATTTTTTTTTTCATTCCCAAGGAGGTTACTTTTCACCCCACCTAGTAATTAAAAAAGTTATTTGGCTTTTTCTCTGTAAGTGCGCAGACTTTTTTGATTGACTGTAAATATTCAACGAGGCGTTAGGGATGATAATTGAATTGTAAAAGAATGTAAAAATTTGAAAAACCAAAAATCTAGTCCAATCTAACCCCAATTTTAACTTAATCTAGCGACGATGCCAAAAATATTATTGGCATCACTGGCCTACGCAACCCTGTATTAAATTTAATTTAAGATCACTGAAAACAAGAACGGGTGTACTATTCGCATATGACAGACATTTTTACGTTTTGTTTATGCCTCTTTGTTGGATCTTATCATACTATGTTTACTTTGCATATTAGACAAACCATAAATAATCATCATTCCATGGCAAATAGTTTGTGAATTTTTTTTTTTTTTTTCTTTTAATACAAAAACTTATTCAATAAATTCGCGACACATTATTTTCAAATAAGTAACGACCACTTATTATCTGATCAGCATTTTCGAAAAAAAATAAAAAAAAATCGAATGATTGATCAATCACACATTCAGATACGATCACGCGCTCATGTAATCACTTCACCGTTCATTTTTAGCATATCCTTCAAACTTTTTTTTTTTTTTTTACAAAAAAAATACATTTTTTTATATTTACAAGGAAAACAATGGATAGACAAATAAAAAGATTTTTTTGTTTTCATCATTTACACATAAAATGAAGGAATGCATTCTTTTACTTGATATTAACTTGTTTCACTTTTATATATATATATATTTTTTTTTTATTCTTGCACTGTCCACCCGTTCACCCGTTCACCCAAGAGAAAAAGAACCGAAAATATTGATTTCTACCAAAGCGCCGAACATTATAATTTTTTTTTTTTGCTTTGCAGACAACACTTGCTTAATATTTTGTTTTGTTTTTTTTTTTTTCGGCCATAAACCTAGAGTCTCGAGCAACAACGAAAGACTAAATATGTGTATTCTATTTTACAAGTCAAAAAAATCAAAGAAAAAAAAAAAATGAGTAATTTTTAAAATCAAAATAGAACAATGGTGTGTACAACATTCTAACCGCACATTGGTGATTATTCTACGTCTTTTTTTTTGGGGGAAAGAAAAACAAAAGACAAAAATTCGAGAATGTTTGTCCTTTTAACAAAATTACCATTTTGAAAATGTTTTCATTTGGTTTTTTTTTTTTTTTTTTTAGTTTTTGTTTGTAAGAGTTTATTTTTCTTTAGATACCTTCCAACAAACGTCGATGCTGGGCTGTGTAACTTGTTTCTGTGGCTGTTGCTGATGTTGCTAGTGTTGACGAGTTGTTCATGGTGCTTTGTGGCGAGGCTGGAGGTAGAACACTAGAATTGATACTACCTCCATCGGTGGCGGTGGCGGTGGCGGCGGCAGTCGCTGTCGCTGTTGTCGCAAATGATGGCGCTGTCTTTAATTTATGTAAGATATGATTCTCATCGTCATTATTGTCTGGTATATTATGATCACCACCAGCGGTACACGTCTTTAAAATAGTCTTCTGTTCATCAAGAGTCATAGCGGCGGCGGCGGAGGCGGCGGCGGCAACGACACTCATTTTGCGCAAAACAACACCAAAATTATTTTTTCTTTCAAATTCTCTATTTCAAAAAAATCCCTTTTTCATTAAGTGGTTAGTCTACAGAGAAAGAATATAACAGCTTTCATTAGGGCATATTGAGGAAGTTTTTTGTTTTGTTACGGAAAAATAAGGAAAATAAAAACGAAAAAAATTGGGAGGAAATAGTGAGGAAAAATGCCAACAGTACACGCACTTCTTTTATTTTTTTTATTTTTTTTTTATACTCTGGTCTGGTTCTATGCTGACAATGAATGGCGGCGGCTAGATTTTTCGAATGGATATTTAACGCACTTGCAACGGAGCGAAAGACGTAATTAATTTCGCAAAATAATGTACGGATATTTGCGAACTTTTATATGGTATTTTTTCTAATTAGGATGCACTAATTGATGGTTTAAAATTGAACCCACAACTCTTCAATCAAAATGTGTGTGTTAAGGAAAAAAATTCAACATGGACGCTTTGCAATCAGTGGACGAGCGAGAAGGAGACAACAACTGTGGAGAGTGGATGGTATACATGACATTGCCATACCTAGGTATGTAAAGTGGAATTTGCTTAAAATCCACAGAAATGTAGGTGTGGTTGTAGGCAGCGTTGTGAAAATTGTTTGTAAAATGTATTTTACGCAAAAGTTTACTTTTAAACAATCAAATAGTTTACTTTTAAAATAAATAAGAGAAGAATTGAACATGCGTTAAAGTAAAATGTATTGGCTAATTGGGAGATTCTCCTTTGTCATTGTTCAATTGCAATAAACCGTTGCTATATATACAAGTTATAAAACCAATTTGGACCTAAGGACTTCAACTGTGGGCATGCACAAGTAAAATATACTTGCAAAGCATACAAACCTTTCAAAATAGGAATAGAAGTTGAAATGGTTGAAGAACTTTGGCATTTATTTAATAATAACAATCTAACTAGGAGATTAGGAAGGGTGAAACCTTTTGATCTAACTAATTAAAATAAAAAAAAAAGGAAAAAAAAACTAACTAGTCAGTCTTCGAGAGGTGTTTTAGATTGGGTTAAAGTTCCGAATTATCGCAGAAGGTGTCCTCGCGTAAAAACCTTTGCAATATCTTTCGATGATTTTTCCTTCCAGCGATCCTCAAAAAAAAACTTCATCGGAGAATATTTATTATGTGGATCACGAATTCTTAGCTGTCAGACACATATACTCTCGCCCTCTGATTCTCTTTTAATTTTTTCGAAAAGTAAAAAAAAAAGCCAACAAACAGAGAGAATTAAGTACAACGACATAATCGATACCCAAAATATTTTAAAATTGTGGATTTGAGTACCCCATTTCAAATGGGTACTGATTTTCTTCGATAACTTGAGGAAAAACAAATTTTGTTGATATATAACACATTTATTCAATACAGAAAATTTAACGCATCGCTGACTGAAATCGCTCTGAATTAAGTGTATCCAATCATAGTGCTGAGTAATTCTTGTGAAATTGTGGCAGCGATTAGTCGGAGTATCTACACGCAATGAGATTCATAAATCATAATCAATTTTGATACTAGTTTATGCTGGGGCAATCTCGACGCAGATACAAACTGATTGAAAAGTCAAATCTCGACGACCAATGCTGTTGTTTTGAAAATCCAAAAAAATACTTTTGAGGTTTAGTGGGGAGAATTTTGACTTATATAAAGGAAGGACGATGTACGTAAAAATCATTTTACAAAAAATTCGGGCATTTCATAGTGATATTAGAGAATAACTTATTTGTGCAAATGTGCGCATCATCAGTTCGAACTCCAATAGCGTTTAAGTTGATTGCTGTTCTTTAAAAAAAAAAAAAATAAACACAAATCAACTGTGTGTCCAAATTTCGTTTGCACTTTTCGATCTTGTTCGTTATATGACTGAACGATAAGAATAAGGCAGAGCAACGATTTCCAACACCGACGTCAAGACAAAGGAAGAACCACTTTTGTCAACTGCTGCTTCTTTGGGTAAAAAAGATAGTTGAGTGGTAAATCCACATCGGAAAGACATAAGCAATCTCTTTACAAAACCATAGTCAACAAAGCCTGTTGTAAGGTACAGAAGCATGGACTTTATGAAAAATTACTGAAAGCATTCTTAGAACCTTCCAGAACAAATTCTCCATACGATTTATGATGCACTTTTTGCCGGAATGGATCGGATAGGAAACATTCTGTTCGGTGCTTAAGTCCAGTCGTTATTATTTAGGCTTATTTTGTTGGTATGCTATATACGCTAAAACTATTATCCCAAATAAAAATGCACATTCCCGCTAAAGAATATCATCAGGAAGTTTATTCTTGATTAAAATATATTTAAATTTGATAACTTTTTTATGTACATCTCTCGGAAGTAGATTAAATAGTTGAAGGCCCTTATATGTACGATAAGTTGTTTTGAGTATTTCTCAGTTCATAAGTCTCGTTTATTATATACTCTACCTTATTCTGTAAATATTTGGGGTGTGAGTTATATTTAATTTTAAAAATCATTTCCAAAGCATTAAATTATCGTTAGATAATCGCTAGATAACAAAACCAATCGAGTGAACGTATCATGCCATATATTTCGGTGTATCTGTCAAGTTTCAAGATAATCCTCATCGCTCTTTTTATTTTTAATTTTTTTTTTGTTTTCATAAGACCACATGTTCATAATAGAATAATTGAAATGGGGGAGATTAATTGTATTATAAATACTTTGTGCACAAATTTACGAAATACATTTCCGAATTCTTCTAAGAAAACCCATTTTTTTTATTGTTTTCGCACATAATTTAGTATACATATGTCAATCGAACCTCAGTTTATTGTCAATATGTATACCCAAATATTAAATTTCTTTAACACATTTTATTCTTTGGCCATTTACTATAAAATTAACACTTAAAATGTCAATGTCAATATACATACACATAGTCTTTGATACATTTTGTTTAAGTTTGCTTTTACACAGCCAATCGTATATTAGATGCATTTTTCTCCGTAGAAAACTTTTTAAGATACGAATGTTATTGCCACTGGTGTATATGAGCGTATCATCTGCAAAAACATAAATCTTACAACTCGTTAGGTCTTAAACTCCCAACACCGAACCTTGGGGGACACCGATAAATATTTTTTGCGGACTTGAGAATGTTTCATTTATTTTAACTATAGTTTATGCTTGTTGAAGATCCAAACAAATCGCCAGAATAGTTTTGCCTTTCCCAGTCATTTATTTTTAGCTCAAAGAAGTCTCACAAGAATGTCCACGTCTGAATTCACACAGAGAAATCGATTTTTCTCGACAAAACTAGTAAGTTGCTTACAAACTACAACCTTCAATATCCAATAGCTGTAAAACTAAAAGCAAGCACAAATCAAATAATTTTAATGGAAGAAATCATGATCCTTTTTTGATTTGTAATTGCGTCCCTTAAATGACGGATGAAGTTATTTGTGACATTTCTTTACAAGTTATCGATAACACGTGAAAAAAGACAGTGCCTTTCCTATTGCAGCTATGATATTATACAGGATATCCTTAGCCGATATATGTAGGTAATCATTGTTGTTGTATTTAAGGCATTTATTTTTCGGTAAGTAAGCTTATATTTATATAGAAGCCAAAACACATATATTAACACGGCACGTAAATTCCTCCTAGTTATAGAAACCACTGCCAACCATCCAATGCTTCAATTGAACGCATCATAAATGTCAAAAGTCAGCTGACGGCACGTTGCCGTGCTGTCATTAGCGTATTTGTTTGTGTATTTCCCGTAATTTATAATAAACAATAAACTGAATTTATTGATTATTTGCAACAGCCATGGAGCAGCAGGTTTCTGTAAACAAAAAACAAAAAAATCTAAATCGCAATGAGCTAGAAGCATTTACAAAAAACCAACTCATCGATAAGGTAATCCAATTGCAAGCACACAATTTGCAGCTTAAGAACATTTTGCAAAAAAAATTAGATGAGCATGCCGGCGATAAAGCCACTCCAGTTCCTGGGGAAGTCGTAAACTCTAAAGCATCGAAGCGCAAATTCGATTTCAGCAAGTGAGCATGATGGTACTAAGTTTTGAATTTTGTCACTGAAAGTTTTTGTTTCAGGTGCCAAAAACGACATGTTTTGCTAAAATTTCTTTACTTTGGCTGGGACTATCAAGGGCTGGCGTGTCAGGAGGATTCCAATGCAACAATTGGTATAAGAACTTAACTTGTAAGAGATCTAGAAAAAATTATTATAATATTTCAGAGTACCATCTGTTTAAAGCGCTCACCAGGACTTGTCTTATTGAGTCGCGCGCTACATCCAACTACCATCGTTGTGGGCGAACGGATAAGGAAGTCAGTGCATTCTGTCAGGTAATATCAATTGATTTGAGGAGCAAGTTCTCCGAAGATGACCAATTGACTGACGAAGCTATTCGCAATGAAATTGATTATTGTGGCCTGCTAAACAAAGTGCTTCCAAAGAATATCCAATGCATTGCTTGGATGCCATTGCGCTCGAAGGAGTACAGCGCGAGATTCGATTGTAAAAGTCGAACCTATCGCTATTTTTTCCCCATTGGCAATTTGAATGTTGAAGCGATGCGTGTTGGTTGCGACTTGTTGCGCAACAGTCAAGATGCTGACTTTCGAAATCTATGCAAAATGGATGTCCATAATGGAGTAATGAATTATAAAAGGCAAATATATTCCGCTACAATAGAGGAATGTCCAAATCAACGAGAGGACAGTGGCTACAAAATGTGTTTTTTGGAAATACAGGCCAATTCATTCCTCTGGCATCAGATTCGTTGCATTATGGCAGTGTTGTTGCTCATCGGGGAGGGCAAAGAGGAGCCTGAAGTGATTCAGGAGTTACTTAATATCAATGCCAATCCCTGGTAAATCAAATACACTAAGATTTCAATTTAATGATTAATGTTTGCTTTTATTCAGCAAACCACAATATACTCCAGCTGCTGCACTCCCACTTAACTTATACGGTTGCGAATTTCGCCAACATTCTACTAAACCGAAAAACGACTGCCAAAAGAATGACGAATCTTCCATCGATGCTTCTCAGGAATGTGTACAAACTCCTGCCGATACTACAGAATGGATTTATAACGAGGAAAACCTGACGAAACTCATTGAGACTATTCAGGGTGAATGGACGCAATTTAGTGTTAGGTAAACAGTTTTTTTTTATTTCCAAGTAAGAAAACCACGAGACATTTCGACGATGTTGAAGTGAATGTATGTTCATAATGTTTCTATCACCTATAAGTTTAAACGCGCGATTCTGTACCCTCTCTAGAATATGCAGAACGGTCCTTGAATGCCTTATGAATTGAGACCAGATCAGGCGGGGTTAAATATTTCTAGCACCGCTTAAGGTGCAGCATTTTTTGTGACCTCGAATATGTGATCGTTCCATCGAAGATGGTTACTAATACAGATACGGAGAATTGCAAGTATTTCGGTTTCAGCGATGCAATTACCATTCATGAATAATGGTCGAGGGTTTTGGTTTCGCTTCAGAGACAGAAGACAGCATTGTGTTTTGGAAGCATTAAATTCCACTCTGTTGTTTGAACCGCATTTTATTATGCTGTCCAGAATGGAATTTAATGTGTTTAACATACGTTGCCGTTCTTCTTCTACAATCGAAGGGCAAGGACAAGGGTTAGGGGACAAATATGTAAAACTGAGGGTAGTGTCATCAGCGAAGGGATGGATCAGAAGTTACAGACAAGAGATCATCTATTAAAATAAGAAAGAGAGTGGGACACAAAACGGAACCTTGGGGAACACAAGCATTTATATGGTGAATTGCAGACTTGACTACTAAGACAAGACAACTTGTATTGAGTGCCCCGAAAGGTAATTTCTAATCCATGGAAGAAAAGACACATCTACGCGATATGAACGCATTTTCGATAAAAGAGCCTGATGTCAAAATCTGTCAAATGCCTTTGAAATATCAAGCGCAACGATCTTAGTTTTGCCAAAGTGATGGAGAGATTGGTTCCACTTTTCGGTGAGATATGCGATCAAATCTCCAGTGGGCCTTTTGCTATGGAAATCATACTGCCGGCCATTGAGGAGTTTTCGTGAATCAAGATATTTCATAAGCTTACGATTTATCAGTAGGGATTTAAGTGCAATGGGTCTGTAATTGGACAGAGAGGAAGATTCGCCTTTTTTAGGGACGAGCTAGACAAATGCTATTTTCAATCAATTCGGAAAGAGCCCAGAAGAGTAGGATAGACAGAAAAGCTTACGCAGAGGTTTTACCAGCGTGAAAGAACACCACTTCAGAACTATGGGGCAGATACAAACTGGACTGGCCGATTTGTGTATGTTGAGGCCTTTGAGTACTCCTGTACGTGTGCAAAATGCAAATATCATAAATCAGTACAAAAATATCATAACATTATTCTTGACCCGGAAGGGTTTGACATCTCAGTTGCTGTGAGAAATGACCCTTGTCAGGTGCCATTTGTTCAGTTATTTTTAAGCGCCAATTAACAAACCATTTTATTGTATTTTATTGTATCATTCTCAATATTTTTATAGCTGGGCGATTGCTGTGTGTAGGCAATTATTAGAGTAGAGTAGTATGGTGTCGTCAGCGAACGTAGCGATCATATATGTTTTTTGTGTAGGAAGAGAAATATCTCTAGTGCTTATATTATAGAGTAATGGTCCTAAAACGCTGCCTTGTGCCATATAACTTTGAGTATTCGTACTTGACGTAAAAATATCGGTCGGTTAGATAGCTTTTGATTACTAAGTCGTTTACATTGTCTATTTGCGTTCATAATATTTGTCAACTGGTTGATTAATTGTTTTATAACTTCTTTAAGTTTCATAATATCATTTGTTTGGTCTGGCTTTTCTTAGTCTTGTGATTTAGGTAAAAAAGTTGGGATAGCAGTATCGGTGTTTCGTTGAGATGATGACTTGGGGGTCAGATTTGAGGTAACTGCATTAGTGTAACTTCTGCCTTTTTCACCGTCGCGTTGATTTTGTTTTCCTTGTCTTGGTTTTGCTTCGGTTTTAGTAGTACTGAAAACGAGCAACAGATTACATCATCCTCCAACAGTCAATTTTAGTTTGCCCAGCTCCCCCCCCCCCCATTCGTGTTGTACGAGTACGACAGAGAAGAAACTTTTAGGAAATATGGCGCCCACTTCCTGATATTACTGTGTTCTGCAAAATTGCAAGGCATTGTTTCTAAATTATTGGCTGTCGATGTGGGATAGTTATATTTGTGTTTCACTTAAAATGTCTGAATTTTAATTTATATCTATTTCAGGTCGGTCATGATAAGGAATGTTCTAAGCAGTTTGGAAGAATTGATTGAACAATTTTATGGCGATTGTGATGTCAAATCCCAGGTAAATGTACTTCAAGAATCTGTGCGACCAAAGAATTACCAAAAACTGATGACAAGAAAGCGATGTGGTAAGTTTTGTAAAAAAAAAAAACAATTGAATGACCAAGCGGTGATGCAAAAAGCTTTACAGGTATTTCTGATGAGCTTCACTTCAGAAGTATGTATTCATATGTAAAATTTCTTGAATCGCCGCGCTATCGCTCCATTACTCGTATATTTTTAAACTTAGATTTACTGTCGAACTACCTCAATAGAAGATTAAATTTTTAACCATTTATCTTTTACACCATCACTGGGTTTTTACGAGAGACTATATAATACTGTAAGTCTTCCCACGTTGAATACGATTTTGTCTTGCTTTTCTTTTTTTTTTGTACTACCACCCATTAATGGGGGAGCAACATTTCGTTGTTGACGAAACATTAGGAGCAAACTGATTCGAATTGTTGTTTTTTTTTCTACATAGCAGATATATTAGAATGTTTTAGAAACATTTCAGTATGTGTCTAGGTGACACATGGACGTGTTGTATTGCAGGTTGTACATCAGGTCTTAAACTAAAAAGTAAATTGCAAGCTAGCTAGAAGAGAGATTTTTATGAATTTATTTTGTTCGATATTTGATCTAACGGACTGAGAAATTGTCATCGCGACGTTAAGCAAGTATACCTCTACATTACTGGTCTTATAGACAAGACGCGTTTCGATTATGAAAAACTGAGTTTATTCAGTAAAAAAGCAAGCTGTTTTTTGTGAGTGATGTTGGATAGCATGGCGTAGGATCTGTGTTTCAGAATGCTTAGTACATCCTGGTATGCGTCGGGAAAGGTAACGTGATCGTATCGATGAAGGTTAAACACATATCTACAGGCTACATTTAGTACGGAGGGAGGCAGCATCAGCTAATTTTGATACGACCAGACCAACTTTAACTTTATATCTACCTAGTCAAGTCATATATACTGGTACAGGCATTTTTGGTGATAAAATCGATGGTAGCACGCACCTCGTCCATTGGAGAATTGTTCACTGCACAGATAAGTGCGCGCTTCAAGGACTCAATAGTTGGAGGTCGAGTAGAACGAGCCATCGCCTCTAAAATAGACCACAGCTTACAATTCAAATGATTGAGGTTTCGATTGCCCGACGGCCAATCGTCTGTTGCTATTAAGTCCGGCATATTATTTTGGAGCCACTCTTGCGGTGTTGTTGCTTTATGAGCTGACGCGTTCGACTTGCGGAATGAGTTATGATTCTTCTTTGGATGACTGGGCATAAACTCTGTCATTTTGTTTATTGAACGATTATTCAATAGTAAACATTTTTTCATCCGTGAACAAAATTTTCCTGGGACCATTTTGTGTGTACCGGCGGCGTAGAGCTTTCGAGTTTTCATTCCGTTTTTGCTTTTGATTGGGCTGTAAATAAGTGGCCAGTGGGTCTTTTATATGCTTTGAGTCCCACATCTTGTTTTTGATTATAGGAGACATGAATTTCTGTGATATCTTCATTTCTCGTGAAACCGCTTTAGCAGTGATTTCCGATTAATCCTGGCTTTAACTATTTGATCGTCTGTGGAGTTCTGACAGTGTGAGGGTGTCTGGATATTTGACGGTCTGTTACTCCACTAATTTCCAGGTGATTCCAAGCGGTCGCAAGGTCCGGAAAATATCGCCTCTTTCCATATTACATTTGAACGCCAATTACCACGATACGGTTTTCAATATATCCCCACTCCATATTTACTGATGACTTTTGCATAAATCTTTTTGCGCGTTAACTTAGTATAAATGTCGTTCATTAAATACCTGTCAATATAGAATGGATGTGTTCAATACTAGTTCCACGATGAGTGCATTCAAACGTGCGTTTATTTTGATCTTGCCTCAGAGCAGGAATAATTAATATACCTGAGGTTATATTTTTACCCACAATTCTGTGCTGGCTTTTACTAAATTATTAACGTTTAACGTTTTTTTTTTTTTATTTTAGATTTATTTAGTTATTTTGCCAATTTGAGTATTAACCCCATAAATTATACTACTAGTATATGTATGTATGCTTGTGATCTTGGTAAAGAGTTATTTCACGTTTACATCAAATTGCAGTTATACTCGTAAATACGTAAAAGTTTTAAAAGCCCCTATGAGGTCATACAACTTATCCGTGTTAAATAACAAAGGGTAACTGATAAAGTTTCGTTTATCTATAATTTGATTACGTACTTAGCTAAAGGTAATTTTATTGGGGAAAGGAGTTATCTTTTTTATAATTTTTTTCTGGATAGGCGTACCTCTAACGAAGATGCTTGTTGATTCTTCCCTTGAATAGCTGGAGATTAAAAGCATCTACAAATATGGCTCCTAGTAGAAGAAACAAATGTATGCAAGTTTCTACTAGCCTCCGATGAGCCAACGGTTGGAGATTGGATGTTATTGAGGGATCATCTATTAAGCGAACTGTTCATCTCTCTCTCTCTCCCCTGCTTGTATATCGAGTCAAAATAAATGTCTTGGTCTTCCTTTTAAAAAGTCGGAGAAATCTTTGATTTTTAATGGTGCGAGGGTGAAATTCATGTGCGTTTTGTGACTGCAAGCACAATCAAGTCCGCGGCCAAGCGAACATTTGTGTGCTTGTACGAGTACACTATCGTTTTCATTCTCACTGCAATCTGCAAACGTTTTAACGGGACTTTTGAAAGCCGGGCATTATTAGGTGCCGAGCCTTATTTGGTTAACGTACCTTACTTGAAATTGATGAATTGATTTGGCCTTGTGATTCGAATTGAACAGATGGTTTTATAACAGCTTTAACAAGTTTGGGCATCCTCTTTATGTATGTATCTTTGTTAAAAATGTTTTCGATAAGAATGAGATCACTGGTTTCGCTGAAGGGAGATGCTCCACACACCAAAATCGATCCACCTCCATGCTTTGCCGTGGGCCCAATACATATTGCGGCAAGGCGGTTTGTTCTTCGGAACGTCGAACGAAAAGCGTTCTGTTCGTGCCAAACAGTTCGAACATGGATTCATAGTCGAAAGAAGCCTTCTCCAGTTCTCAATGTTTCAATTTTGATGATATTTTGCACCCAAATTAACGGGGGTTTTTTTTGGCAACACGTCCAAACAAATTTGCCTCCTAAAGACATCTTTTGATTGTTGTAACGGAGACTGGGATTTCTCTATTTACATATATATATTATTCCTGCTGATATCTCCGCAGATTTCTGGTGCCGTAAGCCTTGCTATTAATCGCAATAAAGTTATCTTCCTGATTAGTGGTCGGTCTGGAATCACTGCCTCCGGTTTCACGAAACAGCTTGATGGTGTAATGGACTCCAGATTTAGAAATAATAAGTTCCTGGGAGATATCTCTTCCGCATTTACCCATTTTACTGCGCCAATAATGCTGCCATTCCACAAACCACACCAAACAGTCACACGCTGAGTATGCATACGCTTCTCTACGTGTGGGTTTTCCCAGCCCCAAATACGGTAGTTTTGCTTGTCGCCCAGATGAAAATGAGACTAGTGCGGCTAATGTTCAGTTGTTGAGATTTGTGGTGAGTTGAGGTTCTCGGGTTTAGGCCCACACTTTCGGCAACAGCAGAAATATTCTCGGCTGAGCTCACAGGACGAACATTAACTTAACTTGTGTTGTCAATTAGCATTCCCATCTCATGAATTTTCTTCACAAACTTGCGTACAGCAGGCACGGTTGGTTCATTATTTCAACCGAAATTTATTTTCAAAATTTGCACTGTTTCGGCGACACAGCACTCACTTTGGAAATAAGTTTTCAATGTTTCCCAACGTTCTTCGAACGTAAATCGATTTAGTACCGCTGTCAATTTTTTGGGCGCGAAAGAGCTGTCAGTGTCAAAATAACATGTAATTTAAAAAGAAACCAGCAGATGGCTCACTCGTTGTTTTTACTATCATTAAAGATGAAGCTCACAATTTGAATTTTTTTTTGAAAAAAAAGCCTTGCACGGGGAAAACTGATTACCCCTAAGGCTTCATGCGTCTATATGCAAGTTAAAGATGCAGTTATAATGCAATGAGGGTTAAACAAAATATTTTCTTAACAGTAAATGGTTTAGTAAAATAAACTTATGAACGGCAATGTTCAACTTAGAGTCTTTTCCCCAAAATACGCAAGCGAGCAATCTTGATACAAGAGGCTTATGTTGGGTGGTGTAGTTCACCCTCGGTAGATTTAATTATACTTAATTCAATGTGTTTTTTGTTTTTTTTTCATTCCAGAGAGCCTCGAAAATCGAATTGAACACTTCGTCAAAAAACAGCGTCTTATTGTTAAAGATAATTAGAAAAACATAAACTGTATGATTATTTTAAATAATAAAAATATCTAGTAATAAAAGGCAAACCTTAAATATAATTTTAATATTGGTGTTTATTTCTTTACAATAATAACATTTTTAATTACAACACAATTACTTTTAGAATAACACTAACTCTAGGCAGTCATTAGAATTCTAATACGTATACGTGATTAGATCTAAATATTTAAATTTTTCAATAATATAGCAATATATTTGCTAACTAAACGGAATATGTACAAAATCAATAACAACTTACATATGCTTACAAAATCTGTTACAAACAGAAAAAAAAAAAGACATGCATTTGCTAATTTTAAATGAAAACAATATTTTTATGATCAAATAAATTAACAATGCTTTCAAATCTCTGCCATTTTTAATTAAAAAATAGAAATAACAAATAAGAATATACCTGCAGGTTTTGTTTCTTAATTTTTCGTGGTAAAGAATTCTGCGTTTTGAACTTACAAATTATTTTACATTACCTTATACTCAAAATGAACATGCATTTAGAAAACTAATTAAAATTACAACATTGCAGATTAATTTACACAAAAAACTATACATTTTTCTATTTCTTAATTAAAAGAGGCTGATAAATACATTAGAGTTTAATTTACGATTTCACCTTTTAAATACAGATATAATTTTTTTTTTTTTTACTAAGCCGATCTAAACAGTGTCGCGTTTTTACATATATTTTTGAATTATCATGAATCATTCTCTGGGTAGTTATCTAGATCATTTGCTTTAAAAGCATTCAGTTACGTTCCAACGGATTTGGCCTTTTGAAATCTGGAAATAAAAAAATAATATACAAAAATAGAGCCGTATAACGTAAAAAAAAATAAAAATTACATACTTTCGTTTCAGAACCTTTAAAATAATGGCACCTTCACGAACGGTTTTGAACAGACTTATGGTCTCTGCATGACTCATTCCTTGAACTGATATACTGTTAATTTCAACAATTTCATCGCCTGGAATAAAGGAAAATTATATTTATAATAAAAAGTGGGTTCTACATTTCGTAAGACATATATATATTATATTTCGAGCGTGAGAAATTTATAGCAAGTCGAGTTCATCTCTAACTTACAAGGAAACTGTAGGCCATATATTTTCAAAGTGTTCTAGAAATTTGTGAATTCGATAGTTTGTGTTCGATTAGGAGTAGAATAGACCCAAGTAAAGAAGTTGGTAAGTTACCCATTTATGTAAAATACTTTTACTCAAAATTCGATGCTCTACCATATCCTGAAATAGTGGCTCTTGTTTTAGAAACCCCCTGTATGTAACGCAAGTATACATTGGTTTTGTGAAAATTGTCGATTTTATGTTAACAAAATTAACATTGTTTTTCTTTTTTGTCTTTGCCTGTATTTAGGGAATTCATAAATTTATCGATTCAAAATTAAATAGAATTAGTAGATATTGTTAACTGTGGCCTGATTTTTTTTTCTGAGGCGGCCTTCATTCACTACTCAAACTAGACTCCTCGATCCATCGTTCAACCGATCACCTCCGTCATTTCGGTGACCCACATTTGTATTCGCAATAGCAATTCCTTTCTGTAACCCTCGTTTACCGATAGTGTCAAATTGCTCTGTGGCAATTAGTTTAGACACTCGGAGCCGCACTGGGTCAGTGTAGTTTTGAAACATAAACAACAAAGGAAAGAACATAAACAACATCAATGAACAATCAAAGAATTCAAAGAACATGTGCGGGGGTCTTGTGTGTGGGCACAACATTATTATAATACTATTAAAGAGGAACTCAAAAAAGTGGTTCTCTGTATTCTGTCTGTCCGCTTGTTCGCCTCTGAGCATGTTCAGCCGATTGTAGCGTTTCTAGGTGAAACCGAAATTTTCGTTCTAACCCCAAAACTAAGGGTAGATAATGTACTACGTGCGTGAGATTCTGGTTCGAGTCCCAAAAAACTTCAACAAGGTATTTTTCACGGTCCCAATTCTAGCGAATGTCTGACAAACATTCGAGAGTGAAATTGTCATGAGAAGCCGTTTGGAAATGGCAAAAATTGTTAGTCTCTTCTACACGAATGGCTGCAAAAATCTAGGCCCTAGGTTCCATATGCCCCAATTACAAAAAAAAAAAAAAGATTTTCTCAAAAACGGCTCTAACGATACTTATCACCGTATTTTCGAAAACTAGTCGTTTTTCGGATATGACTCACATTATTTTGGTGAAAATCGATAAAATGAATGTTTGACATTTTCAAAAACATGCATATTTCCTTTTTAAAAAAAGTCATTGCTGTCCAGAACTTTAGACAAAGGTGTCCAGCCGAACATAGCAAAGAAGCCTCCGCAACACGTTTAACGTTCAGTTCCACGAAGAAGAAATATAATGAGAGAGCCACCAACAAGCTTCTAGTACGCGGTTTGTCTAGTCAATGGCAAAGGTGATATGCAACAATTTCAGTCACTGGTCATTCCCACCTCTAGTAAAAGAGAAAGCCGATCTCTTTGACAACGTGTTTTCACGTAATTCGACTCTAGATCTGGCACACGCGGAGACACCAGTGCTGGATGTGAAGTTTCGACTTCGTTTAATCCGAAGCATCCTTAATAATTTGGATTGCAGAAAGGCATCTGGCTGCAACAGAATACCAGCAATTATACTTAAAAACGATGTGCCTGAACTAGTATCGATCCTTTCTAGACTTTTTCTATGTCAAACGCGCAAAGAACGTCCCCTTCATGCTGGAAAACTGACCGTATTTAACCGAATCCGAAAAAGGCAGGGAAATTTCTATGCTATCCAAAGTGATTTTTGGTTTTTGTAGCCGCCGTTCAATTGGAGACCTGCTGAGTTATGTAACCAATCGGTGGACCTCAGCCATTGAGCACCACGGGCGAATCAAAAGCTGTTGGACTGGACATCTCAAAAAGCATTCGATAGAGTTTGTCATAGAGCCTTATTACCTAAACTAGCTTCCTATGCACTACCAGAACAGCTCTGTGGGTGGGAGGACAATTTTCTTCAGTACAGATCAATTCAAGTTGTGGTCGAGGTGTGTCTTACACACATTTGTTGTAAATGCAGGAGTGCTACAGGGATCTATACTTTCGCCAACTCTGTTTTTACTCCATATGAACGACATACTAGAGTTAACAGACAACAAGATCTTTAGTTTTATCGATGACAGAAGACTTGCAAAAAATGTTGCAGTGGGGAAAAGCTAACTATTTAACTCAAGGAAACTATGCAGTAGCATGACAGGAACAAATATCTAACATTGCAAAATCGGTGTCCGTGAAGTTGAGCTATCTACTTAGAGCAAAGAGATACTTTAAAGCGAAACAGCTCCTTCTCCTGTACAAAGCACAAGTAAGACAGTTCCTTCTTCTGTACAAAGCACAAGTTAGACCAGGACTTGAGTATTGCTCACATGTATGGAGCTCGGTCCCTAAACATTCTTTTCACTAACATCCAAACTTCAACCGTTGGCTCATCGAATACGTGTAGCGAATTTAAGAGTAACCTGTTCTATAGAAACTACTGCAGCAACTCAATGGAATAATACTCGTACCTAGAAATGAGACATTTGAAATTTCTACTAGGCAAGGCGCCAGTGCCCATCACCTACGGGTATTTGTCGACCAAGTTTTGTGGATATTATTATAATTATTTTTATTTATTAAAATAAGAAAATAATTTTCAAAAACTAATCCGTCATAACACGACAAGTTCGTCGTGGGGGCCCGTTTTTTTAGCCTTAGCAAAGAAACGCTTTTGAAAAACAAAAATAAAACTTCAAGGTGGCCAACACCCAGACTCACGTTTTTAAATTCTGCGAACTACGTATAATTAACAAGTTTAAAAAAATGTTGAGGGAACATTACGGAGGCGCATGCCGGATTCGAACTACAGACAATGAGATCCTCAAGCTCAGTATGCAACCATTGAACTGAGCGACACTTCCCCCTACAATTGTACAACTTTGCCTTATTTAGAAAAGCTACCCCAGCTTCACATTTCCAGTAAAAGTACATCTGCTCTTTCGCATCATCTATCAGTATTATTTGAAAATACAGTACTGTAAGGATCTGCTATTAGTAGATTCTACATTTTCTGGATCATATAGAACTATAGAGGTTTCTAGAGGGTGCGAAAACTAGACATTCAAGATGTCCAGTAGATCAATTTGAAAAATAAGATGAAACATGACGACGATACATATAAAAGCAACGCATTTAAACAAAATTTATGTAGCTCAGAAAAGAATACCCGTCATTTTATATTTGTTTCTTGTTATAAAAACTTACCAGCCTGCAAGGTCCCATCGTCAGCTGCTTGCCCAGAAGGAAATACTGTTTTCACGAAAATTCCCATATTACCTTTGGGTGAGTCACGACCTCCAACTATGCTGAAACCTAAGGATTTCATACCATGTCCTTTGTAGAAAGTGACTGTTTTCACTAAACATTTGTGAAGCCCTTAAAAAAAGAAGAAATTCGTCCAATTTATTTAAGATTTTTCATAATACATAATTCCGCATCTGACGTCCTCCTGTCAAACAGAATAGGCCAGCAGATTATAAGAATTAGTAAAAGGAAGCATCCGCCACCACAAATTTTAAATGTTTACAACCAAGCAAGCAAGCAATCATAAACATATCCACATAAAGTATTTATTAAACACTATGATAATATTTTAAAACATTTTTACCAAATATTTACAACAACCCTAGCCTAGTTTGACTTTTACGAATAAAAATGTTGAAGAAGCCTTTAATGTTTATAATGAAATTTTTTACAAAAAAAATATCTTAACAATATTTTTCGTAAAATGATCGATCGATCACAGGTTATTCATCTTCAGATAATCAAAGGATAAAAAAAGAGTACAGGACTGGGTAATTTCACTTCCGAGACCTACATTTTTAGGAAACCAATACTTACTATAGGTGCAAGTAAAAATTAGGGGAACAGGGGATTCCATGTTATCCAGAAGAGTTTTGTTTTAAGCTCCAAGTAGCTAGTTGGAGAATCTTTTTTTTTCACAAAAGACCTGAACTACATTCTACAAAAATTGAGAGAAAGCTAAAAATGCACGCATATACTGGCGCCTATTGAGCGAACATTTTGTCCTAAAAAGCTCCTTTTTGATTATATAAATTCAAACACGCAAAATATTTGTTTGGTCTATATAACACGAAGAATACGAGTGCATTTATTAAATATTTCGAGTATGTAATTAAAAGAAATCAAAAAGTAAAAGAAATTAAAGATGGTGTTCCACAGGGTAGTGTGCCGGGACCTACCCTTTATTTGTTATTTACAAACGCTATATCGCTGAGCGAAAACACAACCACAGTAACATTTGCAGATGATACTGTTATACTGACAATGGGGAACACAATATAAGAATCGACAGAAAACCTTCAAAGGTCAATAAACAATATAAACACCTGGGCGAGAAAATGGCAAATAAAACTGAATGAATTTAAGTCAGTACACATAAATTTGACAAATAAAAATCAGACTTGGAATGACACTGGATGTTAAGCTTCGATGGAAGGGTACATGTCAAAAAGAAACATGTAGACTTTATGCACCAGAAAATACACTGGCTTATCTGTAGAAATTCTTGTCTATCTATTCCGAACCTCCCGTGTGACGTACAGTACGAGTGGCTGCGAGCTGTTAGCGCCAAGTATTTATTTATTTTTTATATCTATTCCGAACAAAATACTTCTGTATACTCATAAGTAAATCCTAAAGCCGGTGTGGACCTACGGGATACAGCTTTGGGAGATGTACAAGAAAATCAAACATAGAATGCATCCAAAGATTTCAGAATAAAGTACAGACCTTTACAGAGACTTAGGTGTAGAAATAATTGATTTGGAAATCAAAAAGTAGGCGGCACAAACTTAGGCTCCAAAACGACGACAACGATGAAGTGGTACACCTTCTAAGGACCAGCAATTTAGTAAGAAGACAAAAAAAAAAGAGTTAAACTTTTTGAGTTAGCCACCTAGAAAATCAAGCGCTTAAAAGTAATAAGAAACAAGAAGAATATCAACAGCGAAAGATTCCTCTAAACTTTTAAACTATATTTAAGAAAATTAAATTTCTGATTAGCCTGACGGCTAGGCGCACAATTACTGGCGGTCGAGTCCCACACTACTTTGATGCATAAGTTTCTTAGTGTCCTTCAAGATTTTCACCTCCACTTGCAAACAAACATTTTTCAATTTGATAAACAAATAAATTTGCTTCTGAAGATGAAATAATTTGCCCAGATAGAGCAATCTGTTGGATACATGCGTGTTGGTTTTTAGAACTTGTAAAAAGTGAAAGTTCAGACCTAAGTACATAGTTTTGTAGTTTTTGTATTTTTTTGTCGAATGTACATATATATGTACTCGTATAAAGCCTGAACTACATTTAAGAAAAAGTGCAGAAAGTTGAAAATTTATAGTACAAAAATAGTACAAGAAGTCGAAAAATATAGTTGTCTTCCTTTTCATTACATTAAATTTTCTACATCATTCAGTTTCAGTTTCCCAAAGTGAACAAATTCAAACCTTAACTGGGTCTGAGTTTTCATTTTTTTGAAAATTCTAAGAACCAACACAAATGCATACTCGTAATCTTGGACAAAATTTCCGGCGATCGCTCTCCCAGTATTTGTGGAACTTGCAGATAAAAACTATATTCGGTAGTTAAATTTGAAATAAATAATTTTTCAGAGACAAATCAATTTTTATTTTAATTAGGTGCCTGAAATTTTTGGCAATTGTCTTGTAATCTTGGATTTAATTTTATTTATGACAGCTTTTAACTTAACACAAGAGGTGCCAATATGTGTGCATTTAGCTTTTCTCACTTTCTCCACTTTTAGTAACTTTTTTCTCGAATGTAGTTCAAGCTTTAATTATAAAAGCTGTTTGATTACCGATTCTATAAAACAAAAATGCATAATCATCGCATTGAAATCATACGAGTATGCTTTGATCATTGAAACTGCTTTATTCTATCTGCTTCGCCGATGTTCTGCTTTGCCTTACCTTTACCAATTTACCCGGTCTCTAAAGGACCCCTGTTCGTGTATTATGCATTCCAGCTACTAGTATGACTCAGTGTGCCCATTGTTTTGACATCAAGGAGGGTTTTAGTAGTATATTTATGATTTTACATTTGTAGACCCAATGAGTTCAGCTAAAATGTATGTCATGAATATCTACTGTATCTTAACACACCCACCGCGTTGCGATCGAGGAGGGTTTTAGTAATGTATTTCCTACGTAGCCCTGAGCACCAGCATGTGAGACTGAAGGCCGTCCGGTGTATGAGGCGAAGAGATGTCCATAGTTTTTTTTTTAGCGCCACTGTTTGATTAGCCTCGATTTTTATTTTTAAATTTAGTAAAATCTAAGTTAATAGATACATTTTCCAAATTTTTGAAATGAAGAATTAAAATATGGCAAAAGTTGAATAAGGTGCAGAAAAAACCGAAATATTTTTAAAACCCATAGATAATCGGAATAACGCAACATTAATCGATATGAAACTCTCCTCGATGTCAACACAATGGGTGCCAGTTCATAATACGCCCCTGTTCAGCTTAAGCATCATGATCAGGAATTAAGTACAGGGTGGGCCATTTAAACCTTCGGACATCTGTTTTCAGATCGGCTTATGGCAGCCCGTGTTCGAAGAGTCAGTCGAAGCAATTTTGTGTCATGGAACAGTACACGTCACCACAACGCGCTGTTATAATACAGTTTTACATTTAAAACATGTTCTCAATTGTGAAAACGCTACGTGCAACGCTCGTGCAAAATATCGAGTGAGGGAAGCGCCTTCAGACCACACCATCAGGTGTTTACACCAAAAATTGAACGCCACTGGCAATCTTGGTAATGCCAGTCATCAAGGCCGACTTCGTCCAAGACGGTTTGCTGATAACATTGATGCTGTACAGGCCAATGTTGAGAGATCACTGACAACATTCAGTCGTCGCAGTTCTTTGCAGTTGGGCATCCGTCGCACGTCTTTCCGACGCATATTTCGTGCTGATTTGAAGTTATTCCCGTACAAAATTCAATTAACGCATACAGCGAGCCACGATCGCTTTATTGCGTCCTTCGGACGTCTAATTTAGAAAAATGGTGATTTTGACTAGCCTCCGCGATCACCCGACATGTGGGGTTATTTGAAGTCCAAAGTTGATGTCAACAAGCCACGGACCCTAGAAGCCTTGAAAGACAATATACGACAGGAAATGGTGGCTATTCAGCAAGAAACACTTCGAAAAGTGATGGGAAATGCCGAAAAATGAGCACATTATCATATTTAGAAAGTGATCAGAACAAATTTGCAAGGTTCAAAATAAACGAAAACTGACTTCACAACAAATATTTTGTTATTTTTTTTTTAAATTATTACCAAAAAAATGTCCCGAAGGTTTAAATGGCCCACCCTGTACTTGCTTTAGTAATAACTTTACCCCACATGTGCTTTTTTGAAATTGGAATTTGAGGCAATATCAATCATATTTTTGCTTTTAACTCGGGCTATTCCAAAGAAGTGTAAAATCGCTAGATGCCTACACGATACAATATGGATGCCCCCATGAATACGAGACGCATGCATGTATGTACTTAAGTTAGTATGTAATACGAGATTAGAAAATGCAGGGAAGGAAGCAGGATCGGTTTATGTTATATTTCTAATTATACTACAAATACCTATTATTTTTCTACTTGGTACTCGTATATTTCAAAACTACTTTTGCTTCCACATAATTCTTCCCCTGCGAAATACAGCAATTACTCACCCTCACTAGATGACCGGACATCCGTCGGCTCATCCTTAAGTGTTAGTGTTGCTGTTGTTGTTGTCGTCGTCGCAGTTTCGAATTCTTTTCGATTTATTAAACTGTCAGACTTTGCAAATTGAGTATCTGGTTGTTTATGTTGTTGTTTCAAATTTTTACAATGATTAATTATGATATCACAATGATTGTTATTGTTGTTTTCAACGCTGATAGTAGTTGTTAAAGATGATTTTGTACTGTTTTTGGTTAAATTTAGCTCAGAAATTGTTGAGGATTCTTTGGGAATGTCTGTAGAAACATTAGTTGCGGTAGCGATACTATCGCTGTCACTCCTAGCCGGTTGAACGAATAAACTCAATCGGCTGGAGCTCAAGCGTGAATGAGCAAATCGGAGTGAGCGGTAATTCGAATTCGAATAGTTTATCGAATTTCGAAAGTAGTGCCCACGGGGCGAAAATTGGTTACTACTACTACTACTCCTTTCAGAGATCACACTGCTACCGCCGCTACTGTCATTAGTTTCTATTCGATTGGAATCGTCTGAATCCCTAGGCGCCTCAATGTGCAGCCGATGCACATTTTCTGAACTTTTACACAAAGTTGACACTGAAGAAGGTTTAGATTGGTTAGTATTTGGGTTACTATTGCGTTTGGTCGGTGTAGCTCCCAGCAATTGGGCATAATCTGAATGCTGTAGAGCTTCAGTTCGTTTTCGACTGAGAAGTTGCCATTTCTCATCGTCGCTGATTGTGTTGGTTATTGTTGTTACACGATTAGCATAGACAGGTGTATACTCGGACGTACTGTAGAGAGGGGTGAGTTCCAGATTACGCGATGTTCGCACACGAGGTAAACGTTGGGTTTCTTCGACGCCACTGCCGATTGCGCTATGGGGCGTTGAACATCTTGTTTGCGGGAGATTTTGAGTTACGGATGCACTGACTACAGATCTTACATCATCATCTTCTTCAAGAGCTATTTGAAGACTGCTGAGGTCATAGCTGTTTATGCTATCTGTGCTATGAGTACGGTGGCAGTACGATAAACGTTTCCGTGCTCTAATATAGTAGTCATCGGTTTCACTTGGCTGCATTAGACGATCACTGCAATTTATTTTAATTTTTGTACAAAAATCGGTGACAGTGGCAACCTCATCATGGGCAATGACAAGATCCATACAATTATCCACGAACGTAGAAAGCAATTTCTGTACTTGATCGAAGGATTGAATACCACGCAGATGATTTCCATTGACGTTCACAATTTCGTCACCAATCCGCAGTCGGCCATCTCTAAAAGAAAAGATAAAGATAGAGAGAGAGAGGCAGACAAAATAATATTAGAATTTAGACTATTTGAAAAAAATTATTAATTTATAATACATTTTATTTGAAATATACAGTCAGCCCCACATTACTAGCGTCACACAACTTATTTAAATCCGAAATCTCTCAATGAATATTTGGGTCTCTAATTATGAAACACAGCAGATAGAAGAAAGAGTATTTTAAGTGCACAAAACTGTTAACAAATTAGAAAAAATTGTATGTGTTTTTTCGAGATTTTGATAAATTTTTGTATTACTAAAGGGTGATTCAATTGGAGGTTACAATTTAAATCTGGCACTACTGTGATTCAGTCAAAGATGAAAAGCTGACAGATTGACATGGAGTAGTATTCGAGAGAATAACTCATTTTAATTGTCAAAATCCATCTCCGAAATGGGGATAATTTAACCAATACGAATCTCGCATTGCGAAATAATATCGGTATACATAACCGTTCATCTCGTGCCGCGATTAAGAAATTAATGGACTAATACGATCGAACCGGGCCAGTGTTGGATGTGCAAAGTGTGACGTAGTGCCCTCTCACACGAAAGTATCGCTGCAGTGATTGACAGTGTTCGTGGCAATCCGTCAAAATCCATTCGCCATCGTTCCCAGCAATTTAACTTTTCCTACAGCCTACGGCGACCAAAATTGGTCACCAAGATCGTGCGATATCGCGTCGTTGGATTTTATTCCTTGTATGCCAATGACTCCCAAATGATTCCAGAGGGCAAGATTCGACGCATTATTTATGGACTACCACAGAATTTCCACCAAAAAGTAATGGAAAATTTCATCAAAATGGCGGAAGTCTGTAAGGCCAGCCGTGGCACCCATTTGATCGATATAGTTTTTCATGTTTAATTTCAATGTCTCAGCATTATATTGACATACAAATATCTGCAGTTTATCAAAAACAATTGTGTTTTATTTCAAATTTAAATTGTAATCTCGAATTAAACCACCCTTTACATATTATTAGTATGTCAGCAGTATAGTTCCAACAAATTTTGCCTCTATATGCCAGCGCTATACACTTGTAACATAGCGCAACAGTGTACCATCAAAATTGGGGGGCGTAGGTGTAGTGGGTAGTTTGTTTGCTTGTGACCCGAACTCTTTATGTTCTGGCGAGGAACATAAACGATCTGCGCAGGTTATTAGGGATGTTGAACTTTTATAGGAGGTTGATTCCGCACGCAGCCGAGTCACAGATTGCTTGACAGCATATTTAAAGGGTAGAACGTGAAAGAAGGACAAGGCCGTCATTGAATGGACCAACGAAGTCAGCATGGCGTTCGAGCGCTGCAAGGAAGAGCTCTGCAGATTAGCTATGCTCTCATACTCTTCAACCACAGCTCAGCTATCTCCTTTTATTGATGCGTAAGACTTCACTGTGTGTACAGTGTTACAGCAGAAAGAGCACGGTCTTTGTCGGCCGCTTTCCTTTTATTCTGCAAAACTCGCAGAAGCACAACGCAAATACAGTGCGTACGATAGGGAGCTGCTGGCAGTTTATCTATCCATTAAGCATTTTCGTTACTTCTTAGAAGGACAGATCTTTACGATCTTCAGCGATCATAAGCCTTTAACGTTTGCCTTCCATCAAAAGCCCTCAAATGCATCCACTCGGCAACTACGGCATTTAGACTTTAGAGGGCAGTTTTCTACAAACAATCAGTACATCCCCGACAAGCATCAGCGGGAATCGATTTCCAGACGCTAGCCATGACACAATCAACCGATTTGTAGTTAGACGGTCTGCTCAATGCCGAAACTTCTCTCCGGTTTTCGAAAAGGTACATGGATTGGCGCGCCCAGGGGTTCGCATCTCCGTTAAGATGGTCGCGAAGAAGTAGCCTAGGATGAACCAACATTGCCGAAAATGGGCACGTATATGCCCAGCTTGTCAAAAGTCAAAAAATTCCAGACACGTTAGAAGTTCACTTGAAACATTCTCGCAAGTCTCGAAGCGATTCGACGAAATACATGTCGATCTAGTGGGACTTTCGCTACCTTATAACAATAATAGATAGGTATACGGGGTGGCCCGAGGCTATACTAATACGCGACATCAAGGCAGAGACGGTGGCGAATGCCCTGTTTAGGGAGTCGTTTGTCCGCTACGGAGTGCCATCAACAGTGGTAGCAGAATCGAACTGCGAGCCCTGCAGTTCGATTCACACCTATTTCGTGAGCTTTGTGGCAAATTAGGGGTAGAACGTAACCGCACAACTGCGTACAATCCGAAGGAATGGATTCATAGAAAGGTGGCACCGTACTTTAAAAGCTGCGCTCATGCGTCATAACAACGAGCAGTGGACCAAGTCATTGCCTTGTTGTTAGCTTTAAGGTGGGTTTACGGAAGCAAATGCGACGAGAGCGCGGAGAAAATGGTTTTCGGGCAAGCTATCCGGCTACCATCGGATTTCATAGTCGTGGATAGGGCCGGAGGAGGAGTAGCGTAATTGAATTTTGTGAGATATTTACAGCGCCACTTCGATAAGGTTAGGCCGTCCGCGCCAGCACACCACAGTAAATTTAAACCATTCGTATTCAAGGAACTAAAAAGTTGCTCCCACGTTTTCGTTAGAGTCTGTTATAAATCGCGACGCGAAAACATTTCGGGTTTTAGTAAATGTTAAAGAGATGGTGTTCTCTATAGGTCGACTTAAACCTTGCTTCGGAGAAACAGAGCAAGAACACGTTATTGCAAAGACTAGTGTGACCGTAGCCAAGCAGATAACCAGGGCACTAAGCCAGGCGTCCCCGGTTAGAACCTCCAGAGTGGGGCGCACAATTGTCCGGCCGGAAAGGTATCGTTGAGTGCTTGACATCTATTGGCGGGGGAATAATGTGGTAGGAATGTGATCGCGCCATCAGACAACATATAACGAACAGAACTGACAGCTGAGTGGTGGCGGCGTTTGTAGTTAAGTTTTTATCGAAAAGCAGTTTTACACACATGGTAGAAAATCTGAGGGCAATTCATTTTTGGCGGCTGTACTGCAGACACATTCCTGTCCCGTCCTCCAGTTCTTACCAAACACTCATAATATAATAAATAGCACATATAGCTATAATATTCCGCTATAAATATTTCGGCTATTTTTATAGCACATTCTTAAAAGAAAAAATAGCTGGTGTTGCTATTAATTTTGTTATTGCAGATAAAATGTGGGGAAAGAGTACAGAAATAAAATGTTTACGCTAATTATACACCATACATAATACTTACTTATGTGCAATTCCGAAGTTGTCAATTTCCACGATCAAATACCGAAACTGCTGCTCATTAGCACTCGTCAGCACCGTTTTTGGTGATAACACCAGTCCAACGAAGTCACCTTCACAAAGTCTCTCCAATTTGATCTGCCGAAACCGCCGTCGTATCGTTTCCGTTTCGTAATCATAATTATATCCTCCAATTGATACTGGTCCGCTACTATCATTTCCACTTGTCACTGCCGACGATACTAGACCGCCAATCCTTATCGAGCTCATAGACACCACACTATTCCGTTTCGTAGACGCATCATCAATTTGACCACGACCACCATCACTGTCGTAACCCGATTCATTCGAACTCAAGCAACTACTTAATCTTTGGTAAAGTGGTTCCCAGTCCTTTGACGAAATACTATTATTTCGAGAAACATCACCTTGTGGTGAACAATTACTTATCGCACTATCATCCGAGGAATAACGTTTAATAACGCCACTCCGATAAATCACCTTCTGTTGGTGATTTGGACTAGTGCTCGTCAGCGAGACGGTATCACCATCTCGCCCTCCATTTGTAATTGCTGGCGACGTGATGTTGTGTTCTGTGGTACGATTATGAAGATTTGTCAACGATTGTTTCATTACAGAGCCTCCGTTTTCCTCGGGAAGGACCGACAAACGGGAGCGAAGGAATGCATAGGGAAAGTTTCCACGACGAGGCTGCTCGCTTGTGTTAGCGATCCCCGCCTTGGCGATATCATCACAGCTTGATGATTTTAGGGTAGATGGACCAATGGTGGAGTTTTTATGAATAGATTTTTTACTGTTGGCTAAATTAAGTCCTTCAGTCGGATCATCACATTTAACATAGGAACAGGTGCTTAGTTGGCTGGTAGAGCTACTCCGGTAGAGCTGAGGTTCAGAAGCTTTAACTAGGTTATGGGACTTGTGGTTAAGCATTCCTGTAGAGCCGATGCGATGGAAGAAGGATTTCAGAGTTTTCTGTCGATCTTTTGTAAGGGACGCGCTTTTGTTAGGAGTGTTATGGGGAGTACTGTTTGTCGAGTCCTTTGGAGACTTTCTCTGTGGTTGCTGCTCTTGTTGTTGCTGTGATTTAATTGTTTCTATTGGTCCGGACTTGCATTTTTTTAAAGTACTTGTTGTGTTCACTGGTGGAGGATAGAAGATGCTCTGAAGATCTGGATGGCCTTTCTGTTCACCTCGTTTGAGAATGTCCAGTTTGCGACTCATTCGTTTGCCCCATGTGAAAACTGAAATAAAAAAAATCAATTGAAAATTATTAAAACATGCTTATATACATATCTACTTAAAAGCAAGTCCTTATAATAAAACCGGTAATATCTTTGTTAAAGAGTGAGGAATATGTATACGGGATTTATTCTTCACAGTAAATTCGAACCAAAATCTAGGTCCTCAAGAAAGAGTGAAGGCGATCTCGACGGTAGTATAAACATGCAACAGAATTTGCGATAAAAGATGGGGGCACTGGTTACATACAGCTAACTGCCACTAGGAATAGAAACCATGCTCAATCTATATAACATATCTATACTGATGTTATTATGAGGCAAAGATTGTTTCTTTTGAATGATCTTAAAAATTACTGCCTCGATTTCGATTAAATGCTTACACATCACTTTCTTACAGTCCCTGGAACGTTGTAGGCTACATACCATTACGCCCCCTGCACTTAGGAGGCGTGCCCTCATGGGGCGTTATATTTTTGTTCACTGCAACAGTCTATATATATTCTCTCTTGATGCCCCACTTTCTCCGAAACTTGTAACCGTTGTTTTGAATTATCTGTATGTTTTATCCTTGGGCGTATAAGTTATCTAAATAGATCTGATCTAAAGACGAAGAGGGGGAAGAAACGATCCTCTATTTCCTTTGTACCTGTCCAGCCCTATCCAAAAGAAAAATGCTTCATTCTCTTCGACGATCTGGTGAATACTGATGTCAGAAGCATCCTCTGCTTCATAAGAAGTCTGGTTTAATTACTCATTTATGTGGTTAGAATAGATCCCGTGGTACCACAATGGGCCGCTTTTGGTCTAAGTGCGTCTGTACACAGGTGCAGATAGCCACATTAACCTTATCTAATATTGGTACACGGATTTTCCCAATAGCTATTTTTCGGCTTAATTAGCTGGAAAGAAAAGTGCATATAAACTCAAAATCATATAATGCACATGATACAGAACAGTTGTAGAGGAACTCATAACACTAAAAGTGAACGCGTAGATGTTGTTGATGTCCACGGTCCATTTTGGGTAGTATGATTACGATTTTATTCAAAATGTATCTAAGGTTCTGTGAACGTAAGCAACCTCAGTTTTTGCTTATAACACATGTCTACATTTCGTTACGACGACATGCATAGCAAAAAGGTGTACGCGGCTATTACACTACACTGTCAGTTTACGAGTATTTCCAACTTCTCATTCTCATAACATGTGCGCAAGCTAAATTTAATAACCTTATACCTATCCTACCGAAACAGTCCTCGCAAGCTTTAAACACCAGTCAACTGCAATCAAATCAGTTGGAATCATAAGCAAATACAGACCATTAAGATATAATACCTACACCAGGTTCGAAATGAACTCAAATTTGTCTATACTCGTAGTTACCCCATCAATTTAGCATCACATTGTATTTGATATTCAAATTTAATCGCAATATGACACATAAATAATTCGAAACTTTCAAATGTTGCTCCTAAATGAATGGTCAAGCGCCTAAGATCTTGAAATATCATGATTTGAGTGGGATAATTATAATTCTACAAGACTTATGTAATATTACCCGAAAACGTTTAAAATCTTGAACCAAAGGCTCGCGATGCATATCAGAGATAGTTTAATCAATTAACTAACATAATTTTTGTCCATTATTTGTTATGGATGGATGGAAATATGTCTGGCAGCATTTATCATCGAAATACAATTCATATATATTTGCGAATGGTGTAGTGCTTTACGAAATCCACTGGATAAGAGTTCACTATATCTATGGCCGCTGCGCTGGTGTAATAAAATTCAAGAATTTACGATTTTGTCAGTAGGCGAAACCACGTTAAAGAGAAAACCAGCAATTTAAATAGTGTGCTCGCAGTTCTTCTGAATGTGGTCAATTTCATGCACTTATCAAAAAATCATAACTTCGCGCGTGGGTGTGCAAAATGCTGTATGGTTAGTGATCAGATACAATTTTTGCTAATACATATCATGTTGCAATGTGGAATTCTTTCCTTAGGTGTCATGAAATTTCATTGATCAGACGATGCAAATAATTTTCTAAACTGTTGTTATGCTGATGAAAACAAAGCACTTAATGAATTTTATAGATTGTTTGACTATTGATTAAGTATTAATAAACTTGTCAATAAAATTCAAACAAATTAAAAGAAACTTTTGAAAAACTGATTTCTATTGTAGCTTTCTGTTGATGAAACGAACTTCATTCTATTGTTTACCATTGATTAATAGTTTAAGTCGTACTGATAGAAACTCGCAGACAGTAAAGACATTCACAATATAAAAATAAACCAGGACGCAGTTTCACTAATGACTTACTACCTATTATTTATCAACTTATCATAATTGTCAATAACTTTCTGTTTCACCAAAGAGAAAAATTGTATCAAACATGTTTTGATAATGGATTAGTAACGAACTCGTCGATTTTCTGTTTCACCAAGTGCCATGGCTCACTGCCTCAAGGTTCGAGTCCTGAAAAATACCAACAAGTTTTTTCACGGTCTCTTGCGAACGTCTGACAAACATCCGAGAGTGAAATTGTCACGAGAAGTTTCTCTTAAACTGTAGGTCTGTCTCATCCATGTCGCATAGCAAGAATGGCAGCGAGAAGCTAGTGGGGGCTAACACCTTTAAATGTTTACGGTGATCACTTTTACACTTTATCCCAAGGGTATATTTATTTTGATACATAGTCTGTAACACAGAGAAATAATAACGGTAGTCCTTAAAAGTATGTACATATATATATTTGTGATCAACATCAAAAGTTATATCGATCTAGCAATGTCCATTGCACAAAGAAAAACAAATTTGAACCAAGGTCAGGGAACGATTCTGCGATAAATAAATGAAACAAATTGTCTATAGATATGTTTTCTAAGATGTAAGCTAAACATATAATTTAGGAAATAACTCGAATAGTCTACACAAGCGTCAGCCAACTCGGCTACGCCGGTGTTGTCCATGGCATGGTCGAAAGCTGTACTAGTCATTCATGCACGCGATTAATAATAATTAATAATAACAATTAAATAATCATAATGTAGTATATAGACATTTACATTCTCATACATTAAATAATGCCACGCCTACTTTTGGGGCTTTTTCTTAAAAAAAAAATTATTTTGCTTCCTCAAAGTTATTTATAGCGACGATTCAGTCTTATTGTGAATATTTCACCAGAATTCTTGACTTCTATTACAAATGACGACCACAATGTACACTTTTTTCTTAGGAACAATCTTAGCCACAAATTATGTGGTGAAATCTCTTAAAAATAGTGACAAAATCCTCTGAGTAGAAATATTTCACCGCATTTGAACTAAAAAGTTCACAACGCCACGCTCATTTTGGATTGGTTAGACAAAGAAGGATAGGCTATCATACGATCCATTTTAGACGGATGAGAATTCTTGATAAGTTTTTCCATCAAGTATTTGGAGAAATCCTCAGCATTTTCACTTTCAAGTGTTAATTTAGTCAAATTGTTCATGAAACACTTATCAAATACAAATTTGAATTTGGGGCTAGGTAAGACCACTATACATATGTATGAAGTCAACCGAAAAATTGTTAGCAAATTAGATTTTTTTTTTTTTTAACTGGAACGTTTCATTTGCTACATATCATTACTACGTAGTATATAGGAACTGTCGTTATGTACGTCTGTCTATCTATATGATGCGGATTTCTCTATGGTACAGCTTATTCATTCAGCGTATTTACATGTGTCTCTAGGGAGCTGAGTAGAAAAAACTTAAGGCGCTGTCAAAACTGAGGGAGATACCTCAAAACTATGTTTGGGGGATATGTAGCTCTTTTAGAGTTCTACAAAGTAGGGTATGTACATACTTCAGATCAATAGCTGAGTCACAATTCGCATACTTTTATGGTTCGGGCGAAGCCGTGTTGGAAGTGTCGCCGTGTCCATCTTTTTGTTTGAGCGCTTTAAAGCCGTTTCACCCACACCTTTCACATGATCAAGTCCTGAGACGATCGCCGTGTGTACCTAGCCAGTAGTCTAGCGGCTGGTCGGTATAGAGAGTATTAATGTACATACGTAACTTTATGAGTGCTTTCTCACACGACGACATTTTGGTGGCCGTTCCCTCAGTTCGCTATTAATTTGCTTCGAGGGATGGTTATTCATAACAATCGTGGGATCTGTGTGACGGAAATATTTATAAGGACACGACTGAGGTATCTTTATCAGCAAAAAATCTGTGTGCGTGAAACGGAACAATGGTCGAATTTCTGCCGCCCGAATTTTCGACAGTCGGCGGAAACCGGTGTGTGAAATGGCTCTAGGCTCGAGAACCGCCTAACGAATTTCAATGCGGTTTTCACTACCCTGTAGCACATTCTTCGAGGTTCAGGTATATAAAAATATACGCTATATCTTAAGGAGGCCGAGTTGTAAACATAAACGTACAAGTTGAAAAAAAAAAAAAAAATTGCTGTTGATTAAAAAAAAAACTTACGGCGGTGTAAAAGCTATAGAAAATACATTGAAAAGTTGTATGGTCCCCGATCAATAGATAACTCATAATCATTATTATTTAATTTTAATTTTCCTTTGGCTCTGTCGAAACCTCGCGGATCCACTAGTCAGTGTTGTCATTGACTTTAAAAACTTATTTCACCTTGTTGGCAGAATTATGTCACGTGACATAATTCTCCATGTTACCTTGACGTATGATACGAAATATATACAGAGAATGACTCAAAGAAGTTCTTTAATTAGTGTGGTGCTGTTACTACTTTCTATAGATTTCAGTGCTATTCGGGTATATTTACATATCTACCTCTGCGTCTTAGCAAACTCGCAGAGTCTGCTATTGATTTATGTTGAACATAACTGAAATATAAAAATTATCAAACCGGACATTAGAAAAGCATCGTTCATTTTTTCGGTTTCGAATTAAAATTCAGAATTCTCAGATATGAAGTCTGAACACAATCCGCTTAGCCATTTAAATATACATACAAAAAGGCAGAGAGAATTCAGAGAAAAACTTTTTTAAGTTCCTTACATTAATTATATTACACTCCGGGACAAAATGATAAGACATTACACAACTTCTTAAGAAAAAGTATTAGACCGCACTTTCATAATTTATAGAAAAAAATAGTTTTTTCTTGATTTTGGGGAAAACCTAAAACTGGGGACATACAGATAGGATAGGTGGATTTTAAAATTAAAAAAACAACATACAAATGTCAATATTTTATTTTATTAGTAATGTGCGCTAGCTCCTTTATTTTTCATAACTTCTAACATTTGCTTAGGCATACTTTTAAACAATTTTTTAACATACTTTTTATCCATGTTGTTCCATTCTGAACTAATTGATTCTCTTAATTCCACGCTGGCCAGTTAAGGAGGGATATGTTTTCTGAGTTAAAGTACTCCTTGACTTGGCGGGATGTATGGATTGCCACATTATACTGTTGAAAAATGAAGTTTTCCTTGACAATAATTGAAGCAAACCTCTCAATTTAGTCGTTAATAAGTTCAATATATCTGGTGCTGCTAATTCTGCCACTGATAAATTTTATTTCGGCCCCTCCGTTGGAGCCAATTCCAGCCCATACCATTACAGAACCTCCTCTCATTTGACGGCGACTTAAAATTTGTTGCTCCTTACGCAGATTGTGAAAATAGTAATCCCAGCCATCGGGTCCATCTAAATTGAATATTTTTTTATGAGCTTCGGTTAAAGGTGACTGCCTAAACAGTTTTCGTCCGCTTTAGCTGCAATTTGACGAGCCTGTAAAATCACACGTTTTTCTCTTGGAATTAATGCTGGTGGTCTTGAAGGAGACTTTTTTGCCATAATTTTCGGGAGCATTTACTAAATTTCCTGTTACCTAATGATTCAATCAGATTTGGCTAATGTTATGCACACTTATTTTTTCTCTTAAGAATTTGACGCAGTGTCTTATAATTTTGTCTCGGAATGTAATACCAAAATTGATTAAAATCCCGAGAGCGATCATAAAACCCTTAACAGGTGCAAGCAAAAAAGGGCCAAAAATGTAGGGTAATTTGGATGAGTTATGGGTGTATACACATGTATGTAACAACCCTAAATTTAGTGGCCTAGCTTCTTGCAGCCACTGGTATTGTGCGTGTTATATTTTTTCACACGAATGGAACTACCATTTCTGAAGGGGGTAATTGAAAATCTTTTTCTTTGCAGTTGTGTTTTTTTAGACTTTGACGAGAAGTGGGATTGTGAAAAAGACACGTTAGTGTTTCTGGGACTCGAACCTAAGTTTCCTTTCCACGCACTTAACCACCGAGCCACGGCGCATCATAGATCTACAAACCGTATGTATATTTGTGAATATATACAGGTTATCAAAGCATGTAGACTTAAGATTTTCCCGAAAACTATCGCTCGTGCTTAAATAAGAAAATTTAAATCCTACAGCTGCAAATCTTACCATAAATATTCCTCTAAACGGAATAAAAGTCTGTTTAAGATACGTTCTCCATCTTACCTTTTGTAAATATAGTCTTCCGATACTTCTTCGCTTTCTTCTGTACTCCACATACTGGTATAAGTAACATCGTAACAACAACTTCTTTAGGTATACAACACATTGATGCTTCTGTCTTTTAATTTATCACTTTCTTCTGCGGCAAATAAATCCTTTTCTTTCTTAACTGAAAAATCCTTCTCAAATGTACACCTAGCTTTTTCGATTTAAATTTGCTCACTTGGAACTGGGAACGAGAGTCTTTTAATTTTCTACAACTACGAATTCTCAATACAAAATTATTGAACATTTTCGCGGATTGAGCTCCGTAAATTTCGCCCGTTTAATTTTTACTTTCTCAGCAAAAAACTATCTGTGCTTAACGACAACTTTCGTTTATGTTTAGATATAGAGCTTGCGCATCTGAATACCACGAATGAAAAATGTAAACTGATCAATCGCAAAATCGAAGCATGGCAATAGTCCCTCTGTAGCATAGCATAAATTTAATTAAATCAACTCAATACACTGATTGCATAGTAAACAATGAACACGCTTCAGATCAATTTTTAAACTAAATTTAAGACAAATGTAACATCGCATTGTTACCAAGTATTATAATGGCGATGATGGTTTTTTCTTCAGCTTAACGAAGCAAAATGAAAGGTTGTAGTACGATAATGTAATGCTAATTAATTCGAAAGTGTGAAATTATTGCCAAAACAATGATTTTATTGGCAAGTGGTAGTAGTTCAAATGCAAATGACCAGCGGTTGATGCTTAAGAAAATAACAAACCTGAATCGATTCGTATGATGTCAATGTCAATAGCATAAGATTACAAAATAATGTTTTATTTCATTTTTTGTATGAAACTCTGTGGTTATCATAAGCTATGTAGGTAGGCGACCAACGTCTTCATTAATTACACGATTTGTAAGAAAAAGAAAACCAAATTAATGCAGTTCGTTCAAATTAACAACAAAATTAGAGTAAAGTGAAGGTACGTGACGATGAATATGCATTGATAGGAATGCAACCATGAGTTATTTCATAATAAATCTATAGCGATATAAAGATTAATGTTTTTTGTTACGGCAGCCAATAACGTGCTACGAATTGGATAGCATACTAAGCCCCACCGATATCAGAGCAGAAGCTTTGCTCAAAAAGATCAACGATGGTAAGGTGTAATAAATATGTAGGCATGATCTTGCAGGAACCAACAATTGCGATTCCAAAGTTCTTTGCTCATTTATATATAATATTGTACACTCTTAGACAACTCCCAGATTTCAGCATTTCCCGATAAATTTGTCCTGTATGTGCTGTAAATATTGCTCTTATGTAATCAGTAAAAAAGTTAAAAATACATTAAAAAATGCGCCAAAATTGCAAAACTTTTGAGCCGGAGTCGTACAGTTGTTTTAAATTATTTAAAAGACCCAGAAAACTGCGGGAAAAGATACGTACCTGGACGAAAGTATAGCTTGACACCAGCAGATTGGAGGTCCCTACTAAGAGAAGCGTGAAATTTTACAGCAACAACAAGGGAAATCCCGGTATCAGCAGGGATTTCGAATGTGGACAGAAAACTAAGGACTTGCCAGCGTGTGTTAGCTGAAGCGGAACATCTTCAAAGAAAGCATTTGAAAATAAAACCCGCCCTACTAGAACGTCATCGAAATGCCCGTTTTACCTTTGCCAGAAATCATTTAAAATGCAAGAAGCGTTGGAGAACTGTCATCTTCACCGATGAGAAATGATTTTGCCTTGATGGATCTGACGGATTTTGACGGCTTCGTAAACAGCAGGATGAAAGGTGACGACTATCTTCAGATTTTAGACGAACGAGATTGTGCATCATAACCAAGACAAATTTGGCTAAAGTTTCATCCTGGAACAAGATAATGCAGCAATCCACACATCCCGGAAGGTAAAAGAGTACTTCGAGCGTAACAACGTTTCTGTTCTTGACTGGCCAGCATTGTCTCCACATCTCAACATAATTGAGGATGTATGGGGGGACATCTGGGAGCCGTGGCTCAGTGGTTAAGTGCGCGATCACTGAGCGAGAGGTTCAAGGTTCGAATCTAAGAAAACACAAAAAAAAAAAATAAAGTTTTCACACGGTCCCACCTCACGTCTGACAAACATCCGAGAGTAAAATTGTTAGGAAAAAAACTTTTCTCAATCGAAAATAATTACTCTTCGGAAACGGGATAAAACTGTAGGTCCCAACCATTCTTCAGGCGAACAGCACGAGTGGCTGCGAGAAGCTGGCCAGGCCTTGCATTGAGCTGTTAGCGCCAAAATATTTATTTATTTATTTATGGGGACATCTCTTCAGAGCTTTCTATCAAGGCGGACGACAATTCAATAACGAAGGAGACCTTAAAGACGCCATTGATACCGAATGGGCCAAAATCCCACGAAAATTAATTAAAAAACTGTTTAAATCTCTTCCATGAAGAATGTTAGAGGTAAAAAAATAAAACCATTGTAATAAAACTCCAAATTTTGTTTTTATTTCAAAAAACTGAATCCTCTCTCAACCTCTTGTCGCGGGTAATTAGGGACAAATTGCAAATTCCAAGAAAATTAAGGGACAAAAAGGATTTATGGTGATTAGAATCTTCTTAGAAATTGGTTATGACTACCTAAGAGCAATATTTGCAGCACATACAGAACAAAATTATCGAGAAACGGCGAAATCAGGGGGGTGTCTCAACCAGTTGTCGAGGAGTGTAGCTTACGCATTAGAAAACTTGTTTCATTTAAACAAAAACAGATCTGTAAAAATAATAAAAGTGATTTCCTATGAACGTAAACAACATATAAATGTGTTCCCCACCTATGGAGGGAAACTTGCAAATCAATCAGAATTGAAATTCAAGCGAAATTGTTAAAATAGTTTTTTTTTTTGACAATTTACCAAATTTTAGTATGCCATGTCCTTGCATATATAAAATATTGCTTAGATGTCGATTTTCAATAAAATCTTTTGAGTCATATTGAAGAAATTGACGATTTAAAAAAAAAAATTGTTAATAAAGAAAGTATCTATCGCTACACAACATTTTTGTTTCTAAAAACTCGTATGCCATCTGGAGACATATGTCTAAAATCAACGATTGTTAATTATCGTTAATTTGAAAATTCCGATTTAGCCTCGAATTATAACCTCATAGACCCCAATTTGAAGCAAATCCGTCAAGCCGTGTACAGACAGACTTGACAAACCCATTTTTTTCGGTCTGATCTACGAGTATGTATACAAGTACACCAAAATTGATCAAAACCTCGAATATACTCGTACGAGCATATCTAGGAATATTTTAAGAAAATGTTTGTTTGATTTCATCTCTGACAATAATCTTCTTCTACGAGTATCTATATTTTAGGACGCATATTTTATGGTTGTCCGCTATAGAAAGTAAGTAGGTTAAAGATACCTCAACACATTGTATATCAATCGAGTTGTCATGAAGATAAGAAGATAACAGAAGTGATTTAAGGATCCAGAATCCATTTTGTTGGCTTCTAAACTTTGTTATTTACATATATCCTTTAAAACACATTTCGTTTTATTTTACACGCATCTACACTCCGGGACAAAATTTTAAGACTTCCCCACAAATTCTTAAGAAAAAAAAAAGTGTGCATAACATTAAAAAATCGGATGTATTTAAGACAGCACTGCCATCAAATAATTTCTGGAAAAACCCGTAGGTGGAACAAAAAGATAGGACATGTTGATCATTTTTTATCGATACTTTATCCAGTAAGGATGTACTTAAGTAAAGATTAGTGAAAATAGTTGTGCTCTTGTTTTATAATCATTTAGTGTAGACCACTAGCAATAACTGCAAGAGAATGGCAGCTAAAGCGGGAGTTGAAACCAGCATACAAAATGTGAGGAGTTTTACAATAATGCGATCTCCAAAGACGAAAACTGCTTCGGGAGCCACTTTTAACCGAAGTTCATAAAACATGCCGTTTAGAGTTTGCTCGCAGCCATTGCTATTGGGAGAGAAATTGTAGAAAAGTCATATTCACAGATGAAAAAATGTTCAATTTAGATGGACCTGATGGCTGGGATTACTATTTTCACGATCTGCGTAAGAAGGAACGAATTTTAAGTCGCCGTCAAATGGGAGGATGTTCTGTACTGGTATGGATTGGAATTGGCTACAACAGGTGGAACGAAATAAAATTCGTTGGTGGCTGAGCACCAGATATATTGAACTTATTAATGAATAAATTGAGAGGTTTGCTTCAATTATTGTTAAGGAAAACTTAATTTTTCAACAGTATAGTGCGGCAGCCCATACTATCCGCCAAGTCAAGGAGTACTTTAACTGAAAAAACTTATCCCTTCTTAACTGACCAGCAAGATTACCTGACTTGAATATAAATGTGTTAAAAAATTGTTTAAAAGTTTGCCTAAGCGAATGTTAGAAGTTGTAGAAAATAGAGGAGCTAGCATACATTAGTAATAAAATAAAATAATAAAATTTTCATGTTGTAATTTGTTTTAAAATCCACCTGTCCTATCTTTTTGTCCCAACCCAGTTTCCGGTTTTTCCTCCAAAACAACAAAATTAAGGATTTTTCCAGAAATTATTTTATGATTCAATCAGAGTTTGCGAATGTTAGGGAAGAATTTGTGGTGTTTTATCATTTTGTCTCGGAGTGCAACTTAAAAATAGTTGTACTTATTTGAATATAATTTAATTTTCTGATTAGTGCGTTAATTGGTGAAAAGTTAGAAATATTAATTTGTGGTTCCTAGGGTAGTAAGCACAAATGTAAGTTTTTTCCAAAAAACACCGATTGATTTGACGGAACTGTTTTTTTTTGTACCCCTAAGTTCGTTGAACTGTGAAGGTAAACAAATTGGGACCTTTTAGAAACCATGTGGGACCTGCTCGAGATGCTTATTCCGAAAACCATCTGTCATTTTCTAGATGTATATATGTAATAGGTTCTACACTACTACATTAGTTCAACAAATTGCTACTACTGAGAGCTTTTGTTTTTCATTGCTTGTTTCTCAATAAAAATAATAAAAAATAGGAAAACAAATCATCTGGCGGTACTGTTAGTTGAACTTAAAAAAACCGGACTTCTAAGGCGACACTGTCTTCATTCGATTCGACAATTCGTTTGCGTTTCCGTTTCGAATTTAAAAAGGAAATTTGTTTAAATCAAATTAAATTTTGACTTGAAACTTGTTACAACTTCGCTTCATTTTGTTCTGTTAGGTACAGTTTTTTTTTTTTTTTTTTCAATAAAACGAAATCAACAAATAACGCACATTTAAGGTACGAAAATATAATTACAAGTATCTTACTTCCATTCGTATTGTATAGATTCGACTGAGCGTATCTAAGTAAACCAATTCAAAAGTAGGTTATAATGAATTCAAAGAAAATACAAGATTGTATCTGAAGCAGAAAATTACGTTTGCGGTGGCAAATCATGAGAGTATTTTCAGTGTATCTTTAATCAAAAAATTAACTTCCTCATATGGTTTTGCAAAAAGTTATCACGTCCGTCAATTTTACTAGATTAAAAAATGAATAAAGTGCACGACTGGGTCGCACGTACTCGAACCTATATGTTGTTCCATCTGGAAACACTTTTCTTTTTTTTGAAAGCATTATCAAATACTGTTTAAATATTAATTTCAAACAAAATCAATAGATTCATAGCCGAGAAATAGTCAATTTTGAAGAACCAGTTTATAAGTAAAGCACCGTTATACGTATTGTTTGACAAAAACGTGGTACGCGATCTGATAGCATATGTCCACCGTAACTTAAATATCGAATTTGTTAAAAAACGTTAGAGCCGTTTTCGAGAAAATCGTTCTTTTTTTTTCAAAATAGTCAAAGTATCGTTCATTTTGGGGTTAGAATGAAAATTCCGATTTCGCCTCGAACTGTGACCCCATAGACCCCAGATATAAAGTGTGAACAAAATCCGTTCAGCCGTTTAGGCTGCAAACGTGCGTGCTTTTCAAAATTACCAAAACTTCATAGCCATAATTTTTTAAGTATTATAGCGCTTCGGACACAAATAGGACTTAGGGCGTGAAATTCCCCCACCCTGCCATATGAATTTTTTTTTTTCTGTTTTGACTCGAGGAATCACCACCCAGAGTTTTTGCTCATTGATTTGAAACACCCTGTATACGTATAGCCTCGAAGTAAATCACGAATACATACAATTGCTCCTAAAATTTAATGCAACGTTTTTAATTTTTTTTGCAGAAAATTGGGTTCATAACCTGAGAAACATGCAATGAACAACAAAAATGCTCGATAGAAGTAATTTGTTGAGCTAATGTAGCTATAGCGTGTTCATTTTAGGATAAAAAGCATCTAAAAAATATTTAAAAATGGCAGATGCTTTTCGAAAATAGCGACAAGCCTGCCATTGGATTTTTTGAGGTTTTAGTAACAAGCATCTCGAACAGATCTCAAATCATTTTTCAAAAAGTCCCATTTTGTTATTTTAAATTCGAATTTCCTGTCGATGAGTTTTCTTTCCTCAAAGTTGTTGACGAATTTCCTTTCGAGGAGTTTCCCTCTCTTACAGTTGTCCAAAAATTTCCTGTCGACGAAACTGCCTTCTCACCCATAGTGTCCGTATACTAATTTTGATACATAGTTCGTAACATAGAGAAATAATAACGATAAACCCCTAAAAGTCTGTATATTTGTGATGATAACCTATGTCCGCCTCTCTGTCCGTCCATCTGCTTGTAAAACACTAATTTTTGGGCCTTAAATATCGAGCTAGGAGGACGCAATTTTGTATATAAGCTTCCTAAGATCCGAACAAGTGTAAATATTTTTGAATTCTGCTTAAAAATGCGACCAATTTTCAAAAACATTTTTTCTAGAAACTGAAAAATATTTACCTGACATAACATGTAGATGTTGTCATTCCCTACAATTTGTCCTTACATTGTGCAGACCAGACCCACGCCCACTTTTTGGGGGCGTTTCCTTAAAAAAAAAAACGTATTTTGCTTTCCCAAAGTTATTTACGGTAATTTTTAAGTCTTATTGTGAATATTTCACAATATATTTAGGTACAAATGGCTCAGTTTTAAAACGCCTCATTATATTTCGATAAAATTTTCTAAATATGCAGATACTTTTGTAGTTAAGAAAGTGACACTCTTTATATTGAGCTTTGCCCTCGTTAGGTTATAGCTCCCATACTTCTCTTCAGAATTTATTGCTCCCAAATGGGTCATATTGGGTACAATTTTAAAGCGCCTACATTTCACGGATTTAACAGCACGAAAATTAACAAAACTGGTAAACAACGATTTTGAATTTATAAGCTTGGCTGCAATATCAGCATCAAGATCTTGAAGATCAAAACCACTTGTGAAGAGCAAGAAAAAGTTTTTAACAAAAGCATAAGAACTTTTTTTTAAGAGAGATACCAGGAAAAATGTTATACATACGAGTATACGAGTACAATGGCAAATTATTACTGGAAACTTTATCGGGATAGTTTTGGAAGATCTTACCCAGGAATGTCTTGTTATAATCTTGGATTGAAATGGTTGAATCAGCATGTAAGGTAGGATATGTTGTATCTACGATGTCGATAAATCAAAACTAATGCCATTTTTGATATCAGTATATCAAGGAATAAATCAAAAAATTAAGGCACCAATATGGGTGTTATTCAGTATTATAGATAGATAAATACATTATGTAGGCATGTACCTATATTATATGTAAGTGATGCGATACTTAAAAGCAACATAAAAAGATCCACCTCACTGAACTCGGTAATAGTCATGGAATACACTGTGTTCGGCTGTATTGTTTTGTTTTTTATCCAGTTTCTGTAAGGTCAGCAATAATTGCGTTCTGTTTATCTAGCCATTATGGAATTTACAAATTCCATAAATGTATATCAAACACGGCATGCCAAAAGAAATATAATAATTTACAGCGATTATCATCTGGTTTGAGTTTTTGATCTCATATTGTTGTGATTATTGGATCGGGTATGGTGAAGTGATCATTCAACTGATCACCTTCGGTAACTACATGAACATCACTGATCGATTCTGTTCATGGAACATAAACGACAGATGCATCTTAGCCTGCATATCGAAAACTTTTCTCAAGGTGAATGCCGTGAACTGATTATTATTATTTTATTTTATTTTTTCATTCACAGATAATAATAATCCTATTTACATTGCTGTTGTTCACGCATGAATATGCACGCAAGATGCCGCCACGGCATATTTCATTGCCTACCAATTGTAGACAGGCGGTTGGCTGCATTACTGCAGAATTATTCGAAAATTATTCGTACGCTTTCGAATTTATGCGATTATGTCAAATTAATGTCCAAAGTAGTTGTGTTTCGTTGTTTGGTTTATTTCCAACTTCGTCTCATCGCGAGCGATAAACTTAAATGTTTATGACTTTTGGAATAAATTTTATTTTGGATTTTGAAATGGTAATTTTAAAATATGAATTTCGTCTTTGTTTAAAAAAGGTCTTCAGGTCTCAAGGTCTTCAAAGTTGATAAATAAATAAAGCTCATAAACGGGTTGCATGATCTTGCTCATACATAAGTCTTTCAAAAAAGTTTTTAGCATCAACCTGGAGGTGGCGTTACCTACCAACCTATTCTATTTAGTACTTTAAAAGACACCTCTGACAATTCCAGTAATATTTTACGCTCAGTGTGTATCAATTTATGTCAGTGTTATTGTAAAAATTGAAAATAGAAATAGAATATCGTGCCGTAATTAAAATCCTGCATTTAAAGACAATACGCCTGTACAAATTGTACCCAAGTTTATGGGGACTCTGCTCCATCATTTGCCATCGTGAAAAGATGGGCAGCTGATTTGAACGTTTTCCTGAAAACTTGCGACGACCACTGTTAATTTGTAAATAATTCAGATTTAAAAAGTTTCAATTAAAAAATTTGGTAATAATCGAAATCTCGTAATTTTTTCACTACAGAAATATTTTTCAATTTTGGTACACATTATGAAGATTTTATAGCGGTTTAAAGGTATTAAAAATTACTAAAATGGCTTAAACTTGGTTGATACATTCAGAGGGATTCCGAATCGGATCCTCATAAGGCAAATTATATATTGTGGATGGATATAATTTTGTGTAGATAAAATCTAGTACATTGTGCAATACACCGTTGTTCACATTTGTCCTCTGTTGAGAATATGAACTTGATTTTATCAGTGCTAGCTGAGATTATCTAACGCATTCGTTTTTATTACATGTAGCTTTGGTGTGAAATGTAGTCTGGTGACTCGTTAAGCCGGTTGACCAGATTGAAAGGAGCAGTGCTACTTGTGCAAACTGGCATCATGGCCTGCCATGACAACGTTGTTCAAGAGCTATTGGTCGCTAGAGACTATCCTACAACAAATGCAACTTTTCATTACAATAAAAAAAACAATCTCTTTTCGATTTCTTCTCAAATTCTTACCCAAACCATAAATCTTAGTTATGAAGTTCGAAGAAAGCCCAATATCCGTTTACACAGATCGCCGGAAAAAAAGTTAGAGTTTCTCTTTTCTAGCAATACCACGATTTAGTGACAGATTGTGACTTGGGTTCTGAACTTTAAAAATTAGAGAAGAACAAAACAACAAAGAATATCAAGGACATTAACCTCCATAACTAACAACTTAGGCGCTAGTTGTACAATCTGCGAACTACATATCGGTCCATGTATCTAAAGTCGCATTTGGCTGGGGAGCAAAGTAAAGTGGTTGACAGTAAGTTTTTCAGTTATGTATTTGCATTTACATGTAAAACTTGACTTCACTGGTCAGCGATATTTCAATAAAAAGAAAACGCAAAACATATAAAAACATCACAAGATCGACAAATCTCTCGGACCCAATACATGCCCTTTAGCAGAGCAAGTAAGAATTAGTTTAACTAGAAAATTGCTGGGCTTTGTTTTGCAAGCACGCAATTTGGAGCTTCCACTTGATGTTGCATTCATTTATGTGTTGTTTGATTATGTGCAATTATAATTAAAAACTCATTGAGCCAATTTAGACTATTTAATCACGGTGGCTTCTTGAATAAACACGCTATCAAATTGCTAATGTTACACGTACATACATATATATTGCAATTCGTTTTTATAGTCTAATCATGCACATTACAGTTGTAATGTATAGATAGGTATGCATTAAGTTTCACTTTTGAAATTATGGATGCATAATTAGAATGTACCTACTCGTACATGTATATATTATCACGATAAGTGTATGACTTTCTTATATCATTTAATGCTGGGAAGATTTGAGATACACTCTGTATGTATGTAAAATGTACCAAAAAGTATTTTCTTAGCAACACGATTTCAATAAAAAAAATTAACTCGATTTCGATTCTAGGGACTTTATACATTTTAGGTCAATTAATAGAACGTGCCCTGCTTCGAAGTTAGATGATGATGATATAGACTAGACTATGGGCTGTTAATTCAATTTTCTTTCCTTGTTATTAAGAGAATAATAGGAAACTATGAGTGTTTCAACGTGCCGAAAAATGTTTGGTCTTCTAATACAAAATGTTCACTTGTTATTTGGGGTGCGAAGAATAGACAAGCCCCTCACGCTGCATCCTGAATAACGCAGAAAGTCTATTTACATCTGGATGCTAAACCTTTTTTAATCAGAACGGAACTCCCGGCAATAGCAACAAGAAAAAGAAACAATTAAACATTGAATGCATCAGAAGAGCATAGTTTTACCATCTACAGAGGATATTAGGAGAAAACGACATTGATGTAGTGATCCTGTAAGAACACAGGAGCAAACTAAGTGGCGTCCTCTTTCATCATGCTTTCGGCGTACATAAGATCCTCAGTCCAAAATGTGAACCTGATTGAAACTAAATAAAGCGACAACGTGTTTGTAGTGATACTGATATAGTTCCTGGCCTGTAGAGATACTTTCGGTATACGAACACCCCTCCTTATATGTTGGAGATCTTAACAGCCACCACACTCTCTGGAAATATCGAATGGATGACGATAATGGAGTAAAATTGGTAGACTAGGCTGAAATAAATCACCTAACATTAATCTTTGGCGCTAGAGACCGACAAATCTTCCACTCTAAAATCTAGAACCGGCACTTCAACCCAAATCTAAATTTTGCATTATCCAACTGCACTGAACGTCAACAACAAGTATCCAAATGAGTCCTACCTTTATTTTTCATAAGGCGTCATGGCTATATTTCACCAATGTGCTCGACTCCAATGATCGCTGGATTCCTCCGACTGCTAAGAATTATGGACGATTTGTTGGCCCCGTAATAGATACAGCAAAGAAGCATGTGATTATCGGAAAGAATATGTTACTGGCTAGAGTACTGATAGTGACTGGCTGTATCAAGAATTTCAGGAGATTGATGACACTGAAACCGCAGAGGAAGTCTTACAATCCTTGCTCAATACACGAAAAGAAAAGTGGAACAAAAGAACAGAAAATCTGGACTTCACCCGACCTAGCAGAAAGGCTTGAAACCTCATGCGAAAGCTTGGTAGATCAAACTCACAAAGCTTACACTCGTCACATTGTTGATGGAATCTATCCTGAATTTATTAAAAATTCCAGGAAAATGACTAAGCTCTGGTAATTTTATCAATAATATTCTCTCATCCGGAAACTCGCCATTGAGTTTAAAAAAATCAAAGATCGTTGCGGTACTTAAACCGGGGAAACCAGCCGACAGGTCCGATAGCTACCGACCAACCACTCGTTCAGGCGTCTGTTATAAGATTCTCGAACGCCTAATTTACAATAGAATTGAAGTGTACATCAACTAAGTCATTGCTGTGGAACAAGGAGGGTTTGGAAAAGGTCATAGCTGCAATGACCAGGTGCTCGCCTCAACAACGTTTATCAAAGATGGCTTTGAAAACAGGCTTTAGACTGGCGCTGTATTCGTAAACCTCACTGCTGCGTACGATACAGTCTGGCGAACTAGAATGAGCTACAAGCTCATTAAGGTGGTGCGTTGCAAAACATCAGCAACCTTGATCAAAAATATGCTAAGTAACTGCTCCTTCTAAGTGTTCCTTAACAACAGCGCGAGCAAATCCAGAAAACTCAACGGCGGCCATTCACAAGGCTCGGTCGTGGCTCCACTTCTCTTTAATTTGTATGTCACCAATATACCGAACACTGCACCCAAACAAATTTTGTATGTGGACGGTCTAGCTCTGGCTACCCAATACCAGCACATGCTATTAATTGAGGCCACACTCTCAGCAGATCTAGATTCCCTGGGGGAATACCTCAAAAAGTGGAGGCTTTCACTTTAATAGCCAACTAGATCACATGACGCTCAAAAGTTGCTTTCAGCAGCACTGCCACAAAACCATAGCGTAGCTGAAGGCCAGAAACAACCTGCTCCAAAAACTTGCGTCTAGCTCCTGGAAATCATGACAAGAACACTACGAACTGCCACCCTAGGATTGGTATAATCAGCTGCTGAATACGGAGCTCCCGTCTGGTTAAATAGCGCACACACTAAAATAATTGATATCCAACTCAACATCGCAATGCTCTTAATTTCTGGGACAATAAGATCCACGTGAACTCAATGGCTCCCAGTCTTGAGCAACATTGTTCCACCATCACTCAGACGAAATAATGCACTCGGTAGAGAACTCACCGAAATTTAAAATAGCCAATTCTTTTTAATCCACCAATATTCCAACGAAAAAGCCCTACATACGTACGAGTACACGTACACATTATGCCTTCAGTCCATAATTTAATCTACGAAACACATTTTTTTTTTTACCAAAATCTACAGAATTATTTTTGCATGCATTACTTTCTTGGTTGAGCTACTATGGCATGAGATGAGTGCTTTGAAGTGATAAATAAGATTTGAGTTTCATTTTGTGTGTATCATTTGGAAATTGAATGGTACAGCAAGAGATGGAGTATCAATGAAGTTTTTAGCCTGAAACTATGCTTTGTTTCGATTCAATTCAATATTAACCGGAAGCTCCCCAGATTTCAAATTTACGAACCAGGTAACCATTTTCTTTGAACAGATAAATAGAAGATGTACGAATTTATTTCCGAGATAATGGAAGATGTACTCGTACGGGTAAAAGCAATTATGCACTTTATTCTCGGAGATCATGCAAAAAAAAATCTGTTGAGGTTCTTGCGAAGTGTATCCAATGAAAAAGATAGAAATTTGTTGTCTGTTGGTTGTGGTGCAAATTAAATTGTTAAACAGGTGTTCGTATTTCTCTCGCTTTGTTTAGTACCTGGAATTGGTAGTAGAAAGCAGATTTATTTCTTAAGAACGTTAATTGTAAAACCGGAGAAGGTTAGATTTTAAATTGTTGTTATGCCATTAAAATGTTAGTTTCCGGTGATCGCATGTAACTGGGTAGTAAATAAAGAACAACGATGTCCTTAAGATAAAATGAATCCAAGGCAAACTTAAGTAAGCGGTCTTGAGTTCCAGGAATGTGAGCGCATTGAGACTTTCGCCCCAACATAAGTGAGAAATTCGATGTTTGTCCAAACGTACATATGTTCAAAGTCCTAAATATGACGATAAAACTTGTCTTTTTAGTTTTAACTGCGATCGAGGCAACGCACTTGTATTTTAGATGTGTGAACGTTCCGAGCAGCTAAGGTCGTATCCGAATCCAAAAAATTACAATTGCAAGAAAGTTTAACGTCAATGAAAAACGTTTAAGATCCGACGGCATCTATTGCAGAAGACGAGTGGTAACATTGATAGCAAGTTATCACACAATGTTTCGCCTAATTGGATGGCTCTAGAGCATCAAAACGAAAGTCTTGGCTTTAGTGAATGGTCCGGCAATCACGTGCAACAAATCATTAGCAATACAAAAATGTGCTGCAGAAACGGACGAGACCTATTCGTTAGGTGTGCGAGAAGTGAAAAAGAAAAATATGGTCATGTATAATATTTGAAAGAAATGTATAGAAAGTCAACGTCTACATATTTTAATTGGACAATATTTTTCAGTTTCAAAAATATTAAGAAAAACGATATTTTTTGAATAGTGGGCGTGTCTGTGCGAAATTAAAAAAATTTTACACTGTTCTGCTTCGGATTCGAGAAAACTTATATACCAAGTTTCATGTTCCTAGCTGAAGACCCAAAATGTGGTGACATACGAAAGATGGACGGGTGGACGGATGGACGGACATGGCTAGATCGACATAACATTTCACAAATAACGGGTGGGTCATCTGCTAGTTTCTTGTTAAATTACATGTTATTTTGACACTGGCAGCTGGCAGAAACACAATATCATATCGATTTACAATTGAACAACGTTGGGAAATACTGAAAACTTATTTCCAAAGTGAGTGACCTAAGTTGCGAATTTTGAAAAGAAATTTCGGTCGAAATAATGCACCAATCGTGCCTGATGTATCCAAGTTTGTGAAGAAAGTTCGTGAGATTGGCAAATTAATTGATAACACAAGTTATCCTCATGTTCGTCCTGTGTGCTCAGTCGAAAATAGAGAAATAGACAGATCTATACCTAAGAGTATTACTTTTATTGTGTGAAAACAATTTTTAGGCTCCACAGGTACCTCTGAGGCAGTTATGCCCAAAAGTCGACGAAGCTTAGTATTAAAAGTAACACTTTCTATAGTAGGAAATATATCTACATGTGTGGAAAAAATATATTGAGGTGATAGACATCTGTTCTTGAACAAACATTCCGAAAGGGAAATATTCAACAGATTTAATTATATTGTATTAAAATACGCATCTCGTAGCAGTTTTCTATTACTATAATGATAGATACGCAATCTTTCTTCTCAACTGTTATCTCCACTCCCTGTATATTACGTAGGTACAAAACATAAAGTTTTGTCTGAGACTACCGAATGTAAGTACCTACTCTATTTACTTCCTTGAAAAAAAAAGAAGACATTGCACTCCAAACCAATTAGAAGAGCTTTACACATGCTGAGTAGCTCATTGATAACTTTTTATTTGTCGATTATTATAGGTACCTATATAATATATTTTATATATTTTTCGAAATTTGTTTTTCAGTGAATATACCGAGTGCTAAAATACCTTTTATAAATATGTAGTGTTGTAACCCCATACATATCTAAGCAATTAATTGGGAGGCATTGATAGTCACTATCAGTGCTACCACTAACGTCGAGTAGCGTAGCAAAAGTCAAATTATTTATAACAACAAGAGGTTAGGTTAGCTATATGCAGTCAACTTCTCACCAAGCAAACGAAAAGTCTTAAGCAAGCTACACTTGGTTAGGTTAACCCATGTTACTTTTCCGCAGACCATGGTATCATACTCATGTAATGAAATAATAATATACGTAAAGTGTCACCAGGTACCAGGTTCAGGAAAGCAAATCTTAACATTTTTGAGGTTTTCACCCTTCTGTTGGCCTGTCAGGTAGAATTGATCACATTCAGGCAGTTCTGCCAGCATGGACTGAGCATATGTGATGGACTTCCACTGTTTTCTTAACAGAGTTAATGCGGGGTTTGTCAAAAACTTCACTACAAAATTGGACACTACGAAAGAATGGACGAACGATTCCATGATGTACTATACTATAGTATACAATAAAAGATTACAACATAAAAAGGTTTACGAGTGGATCGAGGAAGTTACGGACACTGGGGCCGGAGTATTTGGCTAAGAACAGAACACTCGGAACTATGAACAATCTCTTCAGCATATTTCAGTTGGAAATTCATTCGATTGAAAATGTGCCCAATTTGATCGACAAACACTATTGCAAGCAAGCAAGCATTCCGATTATATTAGACAACCAAGCTGCAAACTGACCTCATATATATGGAAATGCTTCGACAAACTTTAACAACCCAAGTGAAATCAGCAACGTTGATATACTGGGTTTACCAAATACCAAATACCAAACTATTTAGAGAACTCCCTGAAACTAAGCCATGCAAAAATATTCTTAACGAATTTTAACCGAAAAATATCGAAAACCTGCACCAGCTTAAATTGAAACAAGTTACGAATAAAAAACAAGATAAGATACAACAGAGTAACCTGCCTGAGACTCTACCAGATAGACGAGAGAGATCTTCTAATATTCTCAAATTAATAAGGAAAACCAGATTGGTTGAGGTGCTCATAGAACAACCTCGGTTAACACCAGAAGGGGGCAAAATAGTTCTTTTAGGTCGCCGTTCTTCCAAACCCTCGTTAGTAATAATAATGAAAATTTTATAGTTAAGTATAATGATTGGGAGAAAAACATTGTAAACAAATATGAAAAATCAATGAATTTGATAAAAGTGGTTAGTTAGCAAAGGAGAAAATGAGTTTATTTCCTTAAAAAAAATTGTACCAAATTTGCTACGATCGTAGCCAGGTCGCAGTGATGGTCACTATGCAATCCTCTAACTCTCCATTAAACCAAAAACAGTGAGCATTTGAAGTAAGTTGCAAAAAATAATTTCACTGCGAACTAATTTGTTCGCCAACAGAAGCGTATATAGCATGCCATGGTTTTACCCCCAATACTACTATTTACAAACTCACTCCATTACCGAAGCGCAATGTACGGAACGTAACAAGAAAGAGCTTAAAGTTTCACTGAATTATCACCGAAGTAAAACGCAATCCATGGTCAGTATCCGATATAATGATATAATGTAATTATTGTTGCGTTTCGGTTTTTACATTTCAAAGGATTGTGCACGGTTAAAAATCGTGGATTAATCTTGGACTCACAATTTTCTAAACCGAAAAAAGGAGTATTACCCTTTACATAATTGTCAAGAAATTAAAATTGTTGGTGACAAACTCTGTAATATTATATATTTGGTTTAAATTAAATTTGTTTGATTATCTGTCTGTCTTCTTCTTCTTCTATCTTCTTCTCCTTCTATCTAATATATAAATAAAATGATAACTAGGCTCGTGTCTGTGCGCGCATCACGCAAAAACTACTGGACAGATTTTAATAAAACTTTGCCGTTCTATACCTTAGACGCTTGATCATTATCTCCGATTAGAATTATCACGATAATCCCAGGTTGAGATATTAAAGACTGAATAATAAAAATGTATTAAAAATAAATGAAAAAAAAAAAAAAAAAAAACAAATCAAGCAGCGTCGGGCGCGGTTAGTACTTAGATTATGAACAGCTTGGGAACACCGTTTATTGTTGGCAATGTGCCTTTCCTTTTGTAAAAAATCTTATATATGATACATATATTTTTTTCAACTAAAGATTCTTAGGAAAATCCATAATTTTGCAGCTACGGCAGGCAGTGGAATGAAGGGGCTGCTGCTGGAATTGAGATGTTCACATACTTTGAAATGAAAAAAAATTATAGAAAATATGTATACATAGGGGCTTAGAAGGGGGTCCAACGCATTTACTACTCCTTAAAAAATAAAAAAATAATAAAAATTGACGCAATAAACCACGTGATTTATTTGTTCGTCATTTCCTTGGCAAGAATGTAAAGTCTCTAAAATTTGAATTGGCGGTCGCCAATCGATGGCAACGTAACCTAACGTAACTGCAATTTTTTGGAACTATGCAAAATGTTTGCCAAAACGAGCAACTATTTCATGAAAATTTGTAGTTTTAATTATTTCTTTAAAAATATGACTCATTCCCGTGGTAAGTATAAGTATTTATTGAAACAAATCTAAGAACAAAATCTTAGTTAATATGCATTTCATGTTAATAATCTATCTATTTTCATCATTCTCATTTTTTGTTTAGGAAGTCTGTAACTGAAACCCGGAAGTAGTAAGAAAATTGCTATTCGCTGAAATAGTTCAGGACCAGTTAGTTTTAAATTATAAATTCCGTGTCAAAGTGTCATTTTCATGATAGATATATCATTTCCGTGACAAAAGCGTTAACATATTTTAACATACCAGTTATTTTATTATTAATCGAACTACGTCATTATATGTACATATGTATTAATATTTCGTTCATTTTACCCGTGGTCATTTTCAGTATTAAAAATACCAGAAAGCTAATATCCATATGGAATGGATCGTATCCACATGGATCCCTCATCTTTTAATGCATTCCCAATGAAGTGAGTGTGGGGTTGCGGATTTTTAAAAAACAAATGCAATGATATCTTTTCTAGTTAGATGTTATTTCCGCAATTTTTAAGAGATTTTATCAGAACCTGTTGTTACTACTTTTTCTTTTAAACAGAAAGTGGGCGTGGTTGCCAAAATTTCCAACCAATGTTCATGAATTCTGATGAGATATTCATAATAAAACTTAACCATCACCGTAAATAGCTTTGAAAAAGCACTATAACACTATTTTAAGAAAACGCCCACAAAAAGTGAGCGTGGTCACGTATAATGTATGGACGAAATGTAGAGAAAGTCAATGCCTCTACGAGGGTGGGTCAATAAGTCCCTGAAAATTAACACAAATTGTGTCGTCACCTTATATTTAATTTTTTTTTGTCAAAAATCATCTTTCAAAAGAACGCACCCAAATTTTCAGACAGATCTGTCAAATAGTTTTGTTGTGGCACCCATTTTATATAGACGCCTACTAGCATTTTCGTTAAAATGGAAAAAAGTGAATTCCGGTTCTCATTAAACACAATTTTTTGCGAGAAAAAAACTATCACACAAACCAAACAAAAGCTTGACAAATATTATGGGGACTCTTCACCATCGATTGGAACCATTCACCACTGGTTTACTCAATTTCGGTGCGGGCGTTCAAGCACTAGTGACGCCGAATGTTCTGGCGACAAAATCCATGGTTTGATAATGGACGATCGGCGAGTGAAAGTGCGCGAGATTGAAGAGGCCACAGGCTTATCACATGGCTCAGTGATTTCGATTTTACATAAATATTTGGACATGAAAAAGCTTTCCGCAAGATGGCTGCCGCGTTTGCTCACAATCCACAACAAACGCATTCGTTTGAAAACTGCAAAGGTGTGTTTGGCGATGTTCCAGAAAAATTCCGCTGAGTTTTTGCGCCGTTTCGTAACCGTGGATGAAACCTGGATTCACCACAACACACCAGAAACCAAGGAACAGTCAAAACAATGGACTTCTCCTGGTGAATCGAAGCCGAAGAAAGCCAAGGCGGGTTTGTTAGCAAACAAGGTCATGGCGACAGTTTTTTGGGATGCGCGCGGTGTTATTCACATCGATTACCTTGAAAAGGGTAAAACGATCACCGGCCCATATTACGCAGAGCTGCTGGATCGATTCCAAGCCGATTTTAAGCAAAAACGGCCGCATTTGATGAAGAAAAAAGTTCTTTTTCACCAGGACAACGCACCGGCGCACAAGCCCCCAGTCGCAATGGCAAAATTGCATGAGTTAGGCTACGAACTCCTCCCTCATCCAGCATATTCCCCAGATTTAGCCCCTGCGACTATTTCTTGTTTCCAAACATGAAGAAATGGCTCGGTGGTAAGAGATTTGGGTCGAATGAAGAGGTCATCGCTGAAACAAACGCTTATTTTGAGGTGCTCGAGAAATCATATTATTTGGAGGGCATCAACAAATTGAAGAAACATTGGATGAAGTGTATAGAGCTAAAAGGAAACTATGTTGAAAAATAAAATGTTTTTATACCGAAAAGAGTGTTCCTTATTTCATTTTTCAGGGACTCATTGACCACCCTCGTATATATCTACATATATTATCTTGAGAATATTATTCAGCTTCTAGCAAAAATATTGAGAAAAACGACAAGTTCTGAAAAGTGGGCGTGTGGGAGAATTTAAACGATTTTAACACTAGTACGGATACTAAAAAGCCTACATATGGAATTTCATGTTCCCGGCTCAAAATTCTAAGCCCCGAATAGTAGTGACGTACGAACACAGGCGGACAGACATGACTAGATTGATATAACTTTCGATACTGAATCTGATCACAAATATACATATATACTCGTTCTTTCCGGGAATTATCGTTATTCTTTCTCTATGTAACAAACTATGTGTCAAAATTATTTACCCTATATGACATTGCATAAAAAGGAGTAGTTTTCAGAGACACATATGTATGCAAGTACGCATGACAGACACAAGAGCTCAATACCTGTCGTTTGATTACCTTGTTTACGATAGCGCAACCAAAACAATTTAGATTGCTTAGGTAGTTCTGTTTCACTTAATTTTAATTTTATTAATCCTCTTGCGTAAGTAACTTAACTTGCAGACCTGGGGAATTTGTTTTATTTTTATTTATAAATTCAGAGCAAAAATAAAACTTGGTTAATGACATCAAAGTGATATAATGCTTCGCATACTTAAGTGAGTATCTCCGACACTTACGAGTAGTTAATTATAACGCGTGCGCTGCACTAATGCTTGTATTTGCAGTGAAGAGAAACTTTCCAGGGGGACTGCATTCGCTTTAGTGCAATTGAGATATGTGCTGAATTTTATTAGGAACAATTTCTTTCTTTTTTGTAGTTTCACAACTTATGAGTATCTGTTGGAGATAATGCGAGGTGTATATTAAATTGCATATTAAAAGATTTAAATAATTAATCGGGTCGTGTTAAGTGGAATAAATAATTAATACTGTAATATCATGTACATACGTGTGTATGTGTTTTGAGAATTTAAAGAACTAGTTGGTAAATAATAAGTCCAAGAGTGGCGTGGTGTGACCAGCGTACGAACAGAAGACATTTTCAAAGTGTTGCGATACGATACAGTATATTATTATACCCTATCCAGGGTTTATTAAGTTTGATACATACTCGTAGTTGTGGTGACATAGAGAAATAATAACGATAGACCCTGAAAAGTATGTCACCACTTTGTGGGCCTTCAGTTTTGAATTAGGAACATGAAATTTGGTATATAAGCTTTCTATCATAAAATCTGAAGCAGTAGATTTGTTAAGATCCGCCCACATACATGACCAGTTTTTAAAAAGGATCGTTTTTCTCAATATTTCCACTAGAAACTGAAAGATATAGCGTAGGTGGACGTTGACTGCATGTTGTCCACGCCCACTTTTCGTGGGCATGGACATATGTATATTATTTGTAAAAGCTATTTACAGTTATGGATAAGTCTTATTATGAATTTCTAATCAAAATCCGTGAACTTGGTAAGTTTTGATGATATTAAAAAAGGAAAATGGAGTTTCTTATGTTAATATGTGTGTTGTCTAACTGTACGTACCAGTGATGAAGCAGGAAAACCCGAAAATATGGTCAAATTTACGGAGACCATATACATAGCGTATTGCTGAATTAAATGCTAATTCAAGTTTTCTAAAACTCAAGGAATAATTTGTGCATGCCAAAGGGGATATGAGTATTATATTATTTCAGGGCACGGGCGTTTGTAGTTAGACAGAGAGACAGAGAGAGAGAGAGAGAGAGAGAAAGAGAGAGAGGAAGAAACAAAGATTGGTTTAGAGGTTTTAAACTTAGGTAGTATTAAGTTTCTGTAAACTCCAAGGGTAGCCGTCCAGATAACTGGGGAGCATTTTTGTCTTGCTGTTATTGTCATTGCTTATGATTCACACTATATTTTTCCGCCCTCCTGATGCCATCATTACGATCAAGTTATATTTTTAGCCATATAACCACCCTACTGCCAGTGTTATGCCTTCGCAGTAGAGTTGATTTAGCTTTCGCAATTGATCGACTTGATTCCTTTTTGTTTATTTTATGAGAAATAAATAGATGATTCTTGACATCAGAAAGTGAACCGTGAACCCACAGAGTGACAACTGATGATGTTATGGCCACCTTCGCGATCTTGGGTGATCTTGTGATCAGCACCAGAAGTTATGTCGATCTAACCATGTTCGTCCGTCCGTATGTCACCACTTTTTGGGCCTTAGATTTTGAGCTAGGAACACGAAATTTCATACTTTCAACTTGCCCAATTAACATACAGTCAAATCTTAGCTTAACTACTAACTACCGTTAACATGAATACAGAAATCCTTGATTTATTAAACAATTCAGTGACCATCCAGTATGGCAACAATTTCATTTCACATCACGCATACTCTAATTGATAATATGCGTCTAATTCTAATTGATCATATGCGTCGTACAGTGCACACTGAAGAAGCTGTTACTGATGAGGATTGTAGTATTGAGGAGGACCCGAATGATTCGATTCCCCATCGCGCACAGCAATTGGAGCTGTGTCCATCCACTTTATGGAAGAATTTGCGAAAAGATCTTAGTTTACGAGATCACAAGATCCAGCTCGTGCAGGAATTGAAGCCGCTTGACCATCGTGTACGTCGTACGTTCGGTGAATGGGCGAAAATCCAGATTGCTCTTGATCTTCATTTTCACCACAAAATTTTGTTCAGCGAAGAGGCTCATTTTTGGTTGAATGAAGAAAATCCACAAGCCATTATTGAGACGTCGTTTTTTTTTGTTAGAAACAGGAATGTGGCCACGCCCAAATGGCATGTAGGCACTGCAACCAGAAAAAGATCTATTGTGCCAGAGGACACTTTTTAGGGCAGCAGTACTTCTACTTTCCTTATGAGAGCTATAATATAATTATGGCTGCGGAGGTGTTTCTTAAGTCTAATGGAGATATTATCTCCATAAGGAAGAAGCTTCTCCTACTTCTACACAGAGTTACACAGTCACATAGTACGTGTTCTGCAGTTTCGTCCTATTCTAGGCAGAGGCGGCAGGTGATATCCTCTGAAATTCTCATTTTATTTAGGTGGTAGAGTAATTGAGAGTGACCAGTAAGGAATCTCACAAGCCTTCTTATGTCATTTCTGCTATATTTTAGGATATCAACTGTTTCTTTTTGGAAGAGTTGGACAGCTCTTTTAGCTTGTCCGAGACCTTGGGAGTTATTCTAGTGGGAAATGCACGTGTTGCGTTCCCAACTGCTTAGGGCCAGTTTAAAGGCAGAATCAGATATTCCACAAAAGGGTTCAGGTCTAATGAACAACTCAGAGGAACCTTTTCTGGCTAGCAGATGTGCAGTTTCGTTGCCGTCAACGCCTACATGACCCGGTACCCACTACAATTTTACTTTATTATATCGGGCCAAATTTGTAGACTGTCGAAGCAGCTTAGAACTGATTTTGAACTGATCAGGGGGAGATCAGTATGTGTATAGCGGCACCTTTGATGCCTGAGTGCAAGTTTATATTAGCACAGGCCTCGATAGCGTAAAGCTCAGCCTGGAAAACACTAGGACTCTTTCCAAGTGGTTTCGTAATCTTATACACACTATCGGTATACCAAACGATTCCTTTTGGATCAAGCAATGGTCCGCCATTATTTTATATACTCGTATCATGGCTTGGAATCTCAATTTCAAACCTTCTACCAAAGTAGAATGATTTGGGCGTAAAATCAGAAACCGTGCAGATCATATCTAGCTCAGGGAAGACGGTTAATAGATCCATTAGATCCACATGATCCCATGTACTGTTAATACCCGACTTTCGAAGATTAACTGCATTGCGAATTGGCACTTTTTTGATGAAAATGTGTAACGGAGTAAAACCGATGAGAACCCGTTATATCCACAAAAAGTCACTGTTTTGTGGGCTTTATGGGCTGGCGGCCTACAACTTTCTTCGAAAGTGATGCCGGCCAGAACGTTACAGTCAATGGGAGAGCTGTATAGATCAATGAGAATTGACTTTTTGACGTCGCAACATGTCACGCAGCGCACGCCACAATCAATTTATTGAGGGAAACATTCGATGAGCACATAATTTCGCGTAATGGACCTGTAAATTGGCCTACAAGATCGTGTGATTTAACATCTTTGGATTATTTTCTTCGGGGATATATGAAGTCCGATAAAAAAGAGACGATGAACGACTTGGAAGCCAACATTCGCCGCGTTATTGCCGATATATGGCCCCAGCTGCTCGAAAGAGTGGTCGAAAATTTAACTTTCAGATTGGGCTTTATTCGAGCCAGCTGCGGCGCCCACATGCCGTAATCATATTTGAACACTTAGAAATCCAATACCATGGTCGCTACCACGATTTTTATGCATTTTATTTCATTTTAAAGTTCTATACCTCTGAAAAAAACACCCTTTACAATAAAAATATAAACAAAATTGAGAACGGTTCTATAATAACTATTAACAGAAAGCAGTATAATACTACCTACTTGTTTAATATCTAGTAATATATTTACTGCAATTACTCCGCGGAACCCTTGGTACATGGAACACTTTCATGCTTGACATTTTTTTTTTTTTTTTTATAAAATCCAACATCACATAACAGTCATAAGAACGACGTTATCCCTAACCTTTATTTACTCTCAGTAATAAACATTAATAAAACTACTATACATTCCCATAAAATAAAATAATATTACGGTTGTCAGGCTTGTAACACATAATCATTTTATTTAAGCTCAAACAAATACATATGTATGTATATGTAACATTCACGGCTATCAAAACAAATCATCAGCCCCACACCTCACCTGATAAAATTTCATGTTCTATATGCAATAAAGATGGGACAAAAAGTCATTTAAAAATCATAACTCAGCTCTGTGATGACCGTGGTAGATTTAATATTTTATCACCAAAACACACATAAGGTTTCTTTGACGAAATTATTGGAATGTGAATAAATATAATATAAAATGTGGCAGATAAAAGAGTTGAAGTGCATAAAAAAGTGGAATGCCGTAATTAAATGGTTAACACTAAAAAAGATAAAAGTTTAATTGCTCAAACTATTTCCCCTGGGGATACATCTCCATGCAGTGACTAATCCATTCGTAATCATGGATACGAATAATGAATAAGTGTATCGTTTAAAGTTGAGCGCCAAATTAAATCATGGATACCATGTTCCATCATACGAGAAATGATAATGATAAATAGTACAACTTAATCGCTAAGGAATAAATTGAAAAGAAGGAAGAAGTAGAATCGAACCAGCAACATCTTTAAATACAATAAGATTACCTGTACTTACATGGTTAGTTCTCATGTAACAAAGCAATTTGTTCGAATGTGGGTTGGCTGAAATTCTGATCGCTTTTATAAGAGTAAAAGGCCCTACACACACTCAAATCTGCTGGGAGCAATTTGAAGTGGCGGAAATTGTGCGCGAATCTCCACACGATCCTTCTCTTTTCGAACATTTTGCTCTAACTATACTGGAAAGTTCACAATGGATCAGAGAACCTAAGAGCTCCAAATTGATATCAATCTCTATTTTACCGGCTTTAAAGTTGTCTACGAAAGCTTTATAGAAACAAGCTATACAGAGCCACTTCTAGATTTCGTATCTCTGCCAGATTCTTCCATCTGTGCAGGGCGAAGATGGAGAACGCAAAGATAATCATCAACATCACGCCCATAGTGTTTATGGATGTAAGGTTGCTGTCTTCATCATTCTTAGTCATGATATTTAGTATTTTTAGATTGAAATTACTGCAGAAGTTCAGAAACTCTCACCTTTTGTCTAGAACGTCGTGAAATAATTCTCTATAAGTAAACAGAAGCAGAATACCTTTAGGCAAACTATGGATTGTTATACTCTTCAAGAACGCGGGATAATTATATCAATGCTTCTGACAAATAATCGGTCGGTGGTTTTAGTCAACGTGAATTTCGTCGTCGATTCCCTCGTCAGGCAAACACTGCGGTGATACTTACGGAACAGCCGAGTCGAGAGTACTGCTGGTGTGGCTGCATATGTCCAAGAGGACCCTCAAATATCAACCAGACGACGGGCCACGCAATTGGGCATCAGTAGACAGTCTTTGCAGCGAAATTGCTTCCGCAAATCGACGAATTGGGTTTGAAGAACATGTGGTTTCAGCAGTACGGTGCCTACCGCACACATAACACGAGCGACAGTGGACATTCTGCAGCAAGCGTTTCTCGGCCGTTTAATCTCTCGTTTTGGCGATTTGTGCTGGCCTGCTTTAACCGTCACGGGTCTATACGAATAAGCCATAGAACTTGGTGGCCCTAAAGGAGAATATCCGACAAGAAGTGGAGAATTTATCGTCAGAAGTGTTGAGAAGATTCATGGAAAGTGCTGACGAACGACCCCGAGTGTGCATCAACTCTAGCGGTAGGCCACTTGACCGATATTATCTTCGTGACTTAATGGAAGGAAATTTAAACGTCTAAATAAACATAATCAACAAACAGAATCAATTCTTTTTAATTACAAAAAAAAGTTACTGTCTTAGGAAATCGACCGCGGACTTTTGCGCTAGCTTAGTTTGGATTCTTCTTCTTGTAAGTAATATCTATTTCTTTGCTAGCATCTCCATACAGATGTTACAGATGCTACCCGCATACCAGTTCATTTCGTTTGTTCCATGTAAATTGCGTGGCCCGTCGTCTGGTTGATATTTGAGGGTCCTCTTGGACATATGCAGCCACACCAGCAGTACTCTCGACTCGGCTGTTCCGTAAGTATCACCGCAGTGTTTGCCTGACGAGGGAATCGACGACGAAATTCACGTTGACTAAAACCACCGACCGATTATTTGTCAGAAGCATTGATATAATTATCCCGCGTTCTTGAAGAGTCACCAATTGTCATCAATGCTTGGTACTTATTCCTTGATTACTTACCTTTGATTTTGTGTAACACTGCGTTGCTCAGACGAATTATGAACAATGTTATTATGAACTATTGCACTTGTTTTAAAAAAAACGGTATGTGAAGATTTATTCAGGAATTCTTATTTACTTAACATCTACAAACTACAGTGGCGAGCAAAACTGGTCGGATGTTTGTCAAACCTAAGTTCATATTGCTGTTAAACTTGTAAAAATTACTCAATTTGCTTCCGGTTTTCAATTATTAATTCTTTATTTATTACTCTCATCATTGAATAACATAAAATGTAATAAAACAAACATAAAAACAAAAATTTCTTAGAAAAAACAAAAAAAGTCAATGCGTCCAGTTTTGCACGCAAGACTCAGCATACAAAAAACAACGATTTAAATAAAATTTTAGTACTTGGACCAGAGACCCTTTCTTTTTAAAACACTTTTCACTCTTCTTGGCATACTTTCCACTAATTTTTCAATTGTTGTGTTTGGTATATTGGTCCAGGCAACTTGGACTCGATCCCATAGCTCGTTCAAATTATTCGGAGGCGAATCGTGCTGACACAATGTTCTTTTAACAATTGCCCACAAATTCTCAATTGGATTGAGATCTGGGCTTTGCGCAGGCCATTTTAATGTTTTAAATGGTTGGTTTTCAAGCCACTCTTTCACTATTTTTGAGGTATGCTTGGGGTCTCCATCTTGTTGGAATACAATTTCCTCAATTGGATACGCACACTGATCAACAAACTCAGGCAAATATGTTTGCAAAATATTTAGGTAGTGTTCCTTCTTCATTATTCCTTCTATTTTATGGATAGGACCGACGTGCCACCAAGTGAAACATGCCCACGCCATTATACTACCGCCGCCATGTTTCATGGTTTGTTTGACTTGGTGTTGCTGAAGCTGCTCACCGGGTCGGTGCCAATAATAAGACTTACCATCCGATAAAAAACGATTGATCTTCGTTTCATCAGACCATATAATACGTTTCCAGTCTTCAACAGACCAGTTTTTGTGTTCTTTACAAAACTGTAATCGAGCTGATATGTTTTTCTTGGAAAGCGCAGGTTTTTTCTGCTTTACAGACGCGATTAACCCTATTCTTTTCAATGCTCTTCTGGCTGTCCATTCGCTTGTTGGTTTGTTAATGGCCAGTGTAGCTTCTTTAGGTGTTAGCTTGGAGCTTTTACGAAGCAACCGTTCCATTTCACGAGCGTCACTATCCGTCAGAATTCTTGGTCGTCCTCCAAAATCACCCGGAGACTCCAAATTATTTCTTTTTCGTACTGCTATCACTGTTGACTTTACAACGCCAGTCTTTTCAGCTATTTTGCGTGTACTTTCCTTTTTTTGCAGTAGTACAACAATTCGGTTTTCCAAATCTTTAGTGATTTTCTTCATTTTGCACTAATTGAACAACAATTTCACAATTTTTGGGTGTAACAATGTTAACTCTTCACCGTATTACTTCATAATGATGAAATAATTAAAGAAACGCAATAAGCTCTTGACAACTTTCATAAAGATAACGGTAAAATAATGTTTTTTGTGTGCTGAGTCTTGCGTGCAAAACTGGACGCATTGACTTTTTTTGTTTTTTCTAAGAAATTTTTGTTTTTATGTTTGTTTTATTACATTTTATGTTATTCAATGATGAAAGTAATAAATAAAGAATTAATAATTGAAAACCGGAAGCAAATTGAGTAATTTTTACAAGTTTAACAGCAATATGAACTTAGGTTTGACAAACATCCGACCAGTTTTGCTCGCCACTGTATATGTACGAGGGTGGGTTAATATAGTAAGTCCCTGAAAATTAACACAAATTGCGTCGTCACCTTAAATTACATTTTTTTATTTTGTCAAGAATCATCTTTCAAAAGAACGCACCCAAATTTTCAGATAGATCTGTCAAATAGTTTTGTTGTGGCAGCCATTTTATATAGACGCCTACTAGCATTTTCGTTAAAATGGAAGAAAGTGAATTCCGGTTCTCATTAAACACAATTTTTTGCGAGAAAAAACTATCACGCAAACCAAACAAAAGCCTGACAAATATTATGGGGACTCTTCACCATCGATTAGAACCATTCACCACTGGTTTACTTAATTTCGGTGCGGTCGTTCAAGCACAAGTGACGCCGAACGTTCTGGTCGCCCAATTGAGGTTACCACACCAGAAATGGTCGACAAAATCCATGGTTTGATAATGGGCGACCGGCGAGTGAAAGTGCGCGAGCTTGAAGAGGCCACATGCTTATCACATGGCTCAATGATTTCGATTTTACATAAATATTTGGACATGAAAAAGCTTTCCGCAAGCTGTGTGCCGCGTTTGCTCACAATCGACAACAAACGCATTCGTTTGACAACTTCAAAGGTGTGTTTGGCGATGTTCCAGAAAAATTCGGCTGAGTTTTTGCGCCGTTTCGTAACCGTGGATGAAAACTGGAAAAACGGAAAACTGGAAAAACTGAAACCACAACACACCACACCAGAAACCAAGGAACAGTCAAAACAATGAACTTCTCCTGGTGAAGGCCAGGGCGGGTTTGTCAGCAAACAAGGTCATGGCGACAGTTTTTTGGGATGCGCGCGGTGTTATTCACATTGATTACCTTGAAAAGAGTAAAACGATTACCGGCGCATATTACGCAGAACTGCTGGATCGATTCCAAGCCGATTTGAAGAAAAAACGGCCGCATTTGGCGAAGAAAAAAGTTCTTTTTCACCAGGACAACGCACCGGCGCACAAGTCCGTAGTCGCAATGGCAAAATTGCATGAGTTAGGCTACGAACTCCTCCCTCATCCAGCATATTCCCCAGATTTAGCCCCCTGCGACTATTTCTTGTTTCCAAACATGAAGAAATGGCTCGGAGGTAAGAGATTTGGGTCGAATGAAGAGGTCATCGCTGAAACAAACGCTTATTTTGAGGGACTCGAGAAATCGTATTATTTGGAGGGCATCAAAGAATTGGAGAAACGTTGCATGAAGTGTATAGAGCTAAAAGGAGACTATGTTGAAAAATAAAATGTTTTTATACCAAAAAGAGTGTCCTTATTTCATTTTTCAGGGACTTATTGACCCGTATGTATACAATAATATTTACTTCATAGTACAAGTATTTGTTGCTAGGTTTGTCCCATGATGCGCTTATTCTGTGTCAAAAATAGATGCAAAATCGTATAAAATAGCCAAACAGTACTCTTACACCTAGTTCTATGTCAATACACTTTAATGGGTTTCGATTTTATATTATTTCACTCTGTTGCAAACTAAATATTAAATCCTGCTCGAGTAATAAAAGCATCTAATACGCAATATAGGAAATAGTCATGAGGGCTTTTATGTCTTCACTCTACTAACGACGACAGAGTCACCCTAGTTTTTCCTACTGTCACCAGCAGACCAATAGTAGCTTTGTTGAAATTAATACCAAACTCAAGTGATGACCCAGTTTTTCTCCGGATAGGTACGAGTACTTGTGGTTCGAGAGGTATCTATTTCAGTTCACGTATCTAAAGTAGATTATTATGAAGTGCCCACTAATTTTAGTGCCCTTATGCAAGTTAGTGTTTTGTGCTAGATTGCCAGAGTGGAAAGTAATCATTATTATGACCTGAAAACAATTGTGGTGATTTTTTAATATTGGAGGCACTTAAATACACTTCCGTGTATTTTTTATTATTTCCTAGCGTTGTTGTAGTATAAATTAATTAGACAGTTCCGGTCTGATGTGTTCTGTCGATTTACTGAATTTTCAACCAACACCCATTAACCCGTAGGCAAACCAATAAACAGGTGTGGTAGAAATGAAAGAGAACGAATGAGGAATTCCCTGGTCCATTAAAGTAACAGAGTGCAGACAGAAATCTTTCTGAAAACAAAATACTTAAACGCCTTTGAAGCCTACGGATAAGGAAATATACATTAGGTATGCCCTTTGCTACTGAAAAAGGACTACATAGAATTCTGGAATGGGAATTCATGAAGTAGAAAAAACTGAAATCGGGTTCTACATAGGAACCCGAAACTCTGCAGTGCTCAACTGAACTTCATACAGTCCCTGGTCAAATTATTATGGCCACCCAGAGATTTAAGCAAAATTTATGATTCTGACAAAATAAGTCATACGTTGATTATTCATGTAATCTGGTTTTAGTGTTAGTTCGTTGTGGGGGCTTTGGCTCAGTGGTTAAGTGAGCGATCACTGAGCGGGAGACTCAAGATTTGAATTCCGAAAAATACCAAACATTTTTTTCATGGTCCCTCCTCTCAAGAACAAACATCCGAGAGTACAATTGTCATGAGAAGCTTCTCTCAATCGAAAAAATGTCTTTCGGTAACGGCATAATATTGTTACGCATAGTACGAATGGCAGCGAGAAGCTAGGCCTGGACCCGTATGGGCTGTTAACGCCAAAATATTTATTTACTAGTACTGATATTTTGACAAAAATTTAGAATTTGTTAAAAGCTCTTAGCGACTATAATTTGTCCAGGGACTGTAGTTGGAAGTATCCGCGAATTTGGCGTAAGACAGTATCTTACTCACATTTCTGAAAAGTGATCACCATTTTACTAAATTTTGAGCAAGGAACATCTTTTTTTCCTTTTTGTTAGCACTTTCCTTATTACACGAACTTATGCATAATGAGTGTCCTATTTTTAATGCGTTGTTGCTGCTCCGCTTATGGGGTTGGCTATTGTCGTTGAGCTCAGAAATCGTCTGCATGCCGCTCGGTCCTGGATCGTTTCGTAACTGAGGCCAAAGCGTTGTTGTTCGTTTATAATTGTGAGATCCAAGAGTTATTTTTCTTTAATATGCATTGGGACTTTAACTGATAATGCCTTCCTTACCGGGGTTAGTTGACCTCTCATTATTTTATTGAGAAGTTTGGTGACCCACTCACACCCCACTGCTTTACACTGCTTTATTTTTTTCACCGCCTTGCTCACTTTTTCCGTTGTAAAGTCAACAACTTCTTCCTATGTGGATATTCTTCGTTTAGCACACTTTTACAAGATTGCAGCAATCTGATACAAATAGCATTGGGCATTTTTAAGGTAATTGGGCTATCTTAAGCTGCTTTCTTAACAACCTCACTAAGGTACAAAGATTAGCATGTAGCACTGAGATCAACACCACAAGCATGGTTATAAATAATACTTCACCTTCTTCCCCTGTAGGAGTACAAAAAGGCCTGGCAGGCAAAAGCGCAATCCGTCTTAGGGCGACCGGTCTTTGGAAGCAAAGTTCCTACGGTCACACATCTATACTTCACAGTTATGGAATTGTTGACTCCAAGATAAACTCAGACTATGTTGTTCCATATCAGGATTTCAGTTAGAACTACTCCACTCTTATTCCCAAAAGGCAAGAAGAGGACATCCAAATCTACACTGATGGGTCTAAAATGGAGATAGGAACCGCAGGAGTATTCTGCGAATCATTACAGATTAAAGACTCATGCAAACTCCCAGATGTATGCAGTGTCTTTCAAGCTGAAATCATTGCCATTGATAGAGCAGCGTTGACAATCCAAACAAAGAAAATAAATCCATCTCAGATTACAATTTTTGTGGACAGTCAGGCAGCAATCAGGACACTGGACAGTCTAGGACAGTATGTAAATATAAATGAATTAGCCAGAAACGGATCAGCACTAGGTACAGAGCAAATACACACTCAAATAGACATCCCTATTAGTGTAGTGAAAGAGAATATAAGCCTTAGGACCGGGGAACGAACCAACAATGCGTGGTTATCAAGAGCGGATTGTGTTATATCCCGCCATTAAATGAGGGGAGAACCAAATGCTTACTACCTATGGGGAAACAAGAAAATCCACATCTTGTTAGGTGTACTGACGGGATATTGTGCAATCGGCACTATGGCCAAAAGACTGGGCATAAACTCCCCGGACTACTGCAGGAGCTGTCAAGATGAAGAAGAAATAGAAATAATCAAACACCTACTCTTCGATTGCCCTAATCTCCACAAACGTCGTCTCTTCCATATGGGAAGCAGACTCTTCGGAGAACTGGGTGAGGTTGTACATATTTCGTTGATGGACTTAACGAGATTCATAATAAGACCACGCTGGTTCGAGTAAGAACCAGCTAACTAGAAACAGTGTTAGATGGGGTATCACAACCCAAGGGGTATCACAATGGAACAATAGGCCCCCGTGTAAGTTCTCTTTGAGACGCACAGCCCCCCAACCTAATCTACCCTAAGGTAATTGGGAGACTGAATCTTCTCGCATCTTTTCTTCTTTGGGCTGCGATTTTGAACAGCTTGTTTTCTCTCCGCCGATCGTGAAGATATTTGCTCTAAGTTCCGATACAGACTATTTGTTATCGCTGCACGAATTTGAGCCAGCACTTTCTTCGCGAGTTTACTACATCGATCATATTCGAGACCAATCAATATTCAAGACTTTCCTACTTCGTGGCATGTTTCTTATCATGCCCAGCTTTTGTGGTTTCGTTATCTCATCACCGTTTCTTAGTCGCTCCCTTTTACAATTCCTAGAAGAAGCCTTGCTTTTTCTGTGCATACCTTTTGTAAGTTGTCTCACATTTCCTGTGGACAAAGTGCTTCTGCGCAATCGCTCTAATTTTGTAATACATCCCATGTTCAGTTTATGAAAAGCTCGCCTTGTTCTTTACTTGGCCACTTTCGCAGTAAGAATTTTCTCCTACAATCACGCTGCAGCCATTTGTGTTTCATGCAGTAGGAACATGAAATCCGAAACAGTCGAAAATTTGTATTTTTAAAATCCGCCCAATTCTCAATATTTTTGCTGGAAAGTGGAAAAATATTGTCCAGATAAAATATGTAGACGCTTACTTTTTCTTTTGGGGGCGTTTTCTTAAAAAAAAAAAAAAAAAAAACGTATTACAGTTAAGTCTTACTGTAAATATTTCATCCGAATTCGTGAATTTTGGATGGCAAGTCCATTTTCTGCTGAAAAGAAAGATATCATTGCATCTGTTTCGAAAATTTCGCAACCCCACACTCAGTATATTAGGGGTGGATTAGAAGATGGGAGATAGGGTATCATACGATCCGTTTCTGACGGATCCTTGTAACTTTCTTGTATGTTCTTATGATTGCGTTTATAGAGATGAGCTGTACGATCTTTCATAAGTCTGTTCAACTACTTGTGCATGCTGACGACATTGACATAATTGGGAGAACTCAGCGACAAGTGAAAAAGACCCTCAACGAACTTTGTGTAAGGAGGCGGCTAGTACAAGATCGATTCTAGTTGAGGCCCAGTTCCACTCCGAACTGTAGAGCCATTTAAAGTAAAGTAAATCATAATGAACAACAAAGCGTGTAGCAAGGAATACGAGTATACGAGTATAAGACGATCATAGAAAAAAACATCTAGGGATAGCTCAGTTGGTAGTGCATCGTTTATTCAGGGTTTGACGACATTTACCTACTGTCCTTGATGTTACGGTCTCACTGTCCAGTGCTGAGGGTTTAATTTCCTTGTGAGAATTGTCAATGCTGCTCTATTAATGACGAACGTTTCATCTTGAAAGACTCTGCATTGATTTGTGAGTTTATATGAGTCGTTGTTCTGTAGAAAACTGTTGGTCCAGTTTCTATCTAATCCATTTTAAACGAATCAGTGTATGTCCTGTTTATTTGTTAATATGTTGGACTCAGTGTTTTGTCTTTTGGGAATAAGGACGAAGTAAATCCTTGCAGAAATTAAAGCACAATGCCAGACAGGCGGTGTTAACTCTCTATATTCATAAGAAGTGGCAGAATGGAAGAGCAGTAGACACTTTTTATAGATATTTCATAGCAACATTTCAACGTTTCAATTTGCCACTCACGTTTTTTTATTAATTGCTCCATGCAACGAAATTTCATCAAAACCTTTACATGTCAATGTGCACACAATTATTCAAGTGAATTGGTAAATATAACAAACTCACATCGAGCGTTTGCTACGTCTGTTTACCTGCAATTTCAAATTAAATATCAGCTTATGAGCTCTTACTGCTTGCATTTGTGCTCGTGTCATTGCTTAGATAGTTGTCACCAAATGAAAAAGTAAATAGAAAGCTGCAATGCTTAGAGTAGGTAGTATTGACCTGTGAGATTGGGGGTCAGTGCTTCACAGTACTGAATTTTGGGTTCGAAACGAAATAGGTAGGTATATTTGAACCCATTTTATTCGATCTTAACCGATAATATTCATCACCTCTGGCTGCTAGCGGGCAATAACATCGAGTATGTCGCATTACGCATCATGGATAAAGGTCATTAGTGACTTACTCAAAGCATAATACTCGTAGCCACACATTTGAATTGTGGTAATGCGCAGGCGCAACGAGAGCTTGTGTGTTTAGTTTGTTCGCCATAAGGGAACTCAATTAATGCTAAGTTAAGTAAATATTACTATATGTAGAGTCCGTGATGTTGATGCTGTCGGTGCTGGTCTCATACTCGAATAGGCTCATAATACGAAGATTTCTTCCTGAACGGCAACAACCTGGTAATAATGTTATATAAGATGACGGAACTCTTAGCCCATATTGCTGGGATGGTCTCTGTCTAAGCGTTCATAGAAATAATTATGACCACAACGACCGCACCAGCAACTTATCCAGCAAATATGAATTTAACCTGACAGTAGGCGGACGGTAGAGGCTATAAACGATACCACCATCGCCATCACAGCGGTTTCAATCGAGATGCAATGGAGAAGGAAAAAATTCCGGCTCTTGACTTGATTGCGTAACGAAATGCGATCTATACAATATGCTAAGAGCAGAGTATTTATGCTGTAATGGGTGCATGGTAGCTTCACATATTGAGAGAGTGGCTACATACCAATTTGACTACTAGGCGGACGTCTTCAATATTGATTTAATACGCGAGAGATTGTGAAGTGCAATATTTGGGAGGTTGCAGATTTCAATATTCTATATAAAATATAGCTGCCGTTACTTTTAAAGCAATTGGAAATACTTGATTTCTCCCATCCTGGATCAATGAAGAAAGTCCCTTCATTAATCGTAAAAACATCTACTTTCGAAAGTATCTTCTACAAATCAAATACGATCCTAAGTTGATGTTTTGTCAATTCTGACAATGACTGGAAACCCTAAATAAAAAAAAACAAGTACCAGCGCGACTAACTGGCAGAAATATTTAATACTGATTGGGATGTCTTTAAGAAATTGAAGAGAGTACTCGTATTGAACTGAGTGTACCACTTACCGCCTTGATTAAATGAGAAAAGAAAAACGCGTCAGAAATGTCAACACAATCGTACTCCACAGCATAAACCACATTTGAATCACTTGTGTAATCTGCTGAAACTGACTATTAGACATTTTAAAAACCATGCAATAACTACCTTGAAAGCTTGACAGCGGCCAACTATTCGCTTTGTAAAAGGCACTAAAAGACCTAAAATCCCTGCGCCGCCAGTCAAGAAAAATCATGACGAACGGGCGAAATGAAGTCGGACATTTTTGCCACCCATCTAGAAGAGACTCTAGAAGAGAAACAAAAAAAGGCTTGAAGTTTAAATTACGATAGGTTCTGCCTGTACGACTACATAACATACTGAAAACATATATCGGGAATAGACTCTTCCGTGTCAGACAAGGAAATAAATACTCGCAAATTAAGAAAAATTTCAGCTGGAGTACAGCAAGGAAGCGGCCTTGGTGCGCTTCTGTATCTTCTATATACTCGTGATATATCGTAAGAAGAAGGCACCATCTTACTTGCATTTGCCGATGACACCAATGGGCAAAATGTTCGAAGAAACAACTGTAAAATAATGTAAATGAAAGGAAAAAAACCTAGCGGACCGGCCTCAAATTCCACTTATAAGAAAATGAAGAGCTTACCTATCCTTATAAACTCGGTCCAAAAGAGTAGTAATTTAAAAACCAATACAGAGAAATGTACTGGTTACTTGGAAAATATTCTAAGCTTAACATAAGAGAATAAATTGTTCTTATAAACGAGGTGGCTTTTGGTATGACCCGCATTTGAGCTTCGATAATCTTGCGCGACACTTATCTTTTGATTCTTCATTTAAGGATATACCGTCTGACGCAATGACACCACAAGTCCAACTGCTTCGTAAACTTAAAGTTGACTATCCTCAAGCTCAGGAATGGATTTTTTCGGAATCTGAGTCAGAAAGGAATTGTAGTCAAATTTGCTAGATGGTTCCAAAAACAATCAAGGGTCTGCTGCTGGTGTTTCGATAGAGGACGACAACATTAGGCTTCACTTCACGTTAGGTAAACATTGTAATGGCTATGAACTATTGTACATTTTAAGGAATAGGTGGAGGGGCGGAGTATCTGCTTATGCAACGCCTTGGTCAGCCCTTTAATGACCTTCAAAATAGCTCTAGAATACAAGCACTCTCTGAATTCGGTCGCAAGATTGAAATCACTGAGTCTTGTTTGGGTCTAATGTCACAATGGGATTACTGGAAATGAGATTCCCGATGAACTCGCTAGACTAGGTTCGGAGGAGGACTTCTGAACCTGCGTCGGATCACCTTCCTGCGTCCAATGAACAGGATCGTGGGTGATATGATGCTCTAAGATGTAGATAGAATAAAGGGATTGCTCTCGAAAGTTTGTAAAAAAAAATCCGCGGCATTCTTGTTGTCCCTCAATAGAAAAGACTGCAAACAACTTACTGGCGTTCTGATGGACCATTTTACTCTTGCCAAGCATTTTAATGTGGTAGACTTAGCCGACACTACCATCTTCAATGCCTGTGGAGAGAGCGACGATATTGCACTTCCTCTGCGATTGTCCTGCCTTTGCTCGTGTCAGGTTGCAGATCTTTAGAGCCGATGTTGTGAGTTCTATAAGAACCACAAGTTCCTCATCACTGAAGCTCTTACTTGCCTTTCAACAAAATTTATTAATAGGGGGTTGCTTCCTGGTAGTACAATCGAACCGGTGTCGAGTCTCAGTGCAACTCTGGAGACAAAAAAAAAAAAAAATTCGTCAAGCACGACTACGTTCGTATATATAGGGTGCCGTACAAAGATGCTTTCTTCTTCTTCTTCTTACGGCGAAGTTATGATCCGGAGTAGAACGATCACAACCCTCCCACTTTACTGCATCCCTACTGGTCCGCCTGTGGGGTTTGCCGGTTTGACCTCAGGAAGTATCGGCAGGCTTCCCGGTTTCGGATCACTTCGTCACTGAGGCCAATCAAATGCTCGTGTTTTTGCATTTGTGTGATCCAGTTGTTTTTTGGTCTGCCTTTTTTGGGCAATTGTGTAGGAACGTTGATTGATATTGCCTTTTTGACGGGGTTCGAAGGATCTCTCCTTTGAACATGACAATACCAACTGAGTCGGTCGTGCTCTATCTTGCTTTTGATGGGTTCTTTTACATGAAGGCTTCCTCGAATCTTTAAACTTCTTATTCTATCAAGCTTTGTTACTCCTGCTGTCATGCGAAGCATCTTCATCTCAGCTGCCGTTAATTTGCCCTCATACTTTTTGTACATTGTCCAGCATTGTGTACCGTATGTGAGCGCCGAACGTACAACTGCAGTGTAGAGCCTTCTTTTCAGCTTAGGGGGCATTTTTCGATCACAGAAGATAGCGGAGTTTTCCCGCCACTTCATCCAGCCTACGCTTACGCGATGATTGATGTCATCATCACAAGTTACTTCGCTATTGATCATAGATCCCAGATATTTGAACTTTTCGCACTTGGGAAGCACTTTTCCATTCAAGTAAATGTCTGAAATAGGCCGGTGAAGATCAGAGAACGGGCAGCACAGATACTCTGTCTTTTTTTTTAACTAATACGGTACCCATTTCCCTCCAAAACATCCACCCATACATCAAGTGCTCGTTGCAGGGCCATTTGATCTTCACTTATGATAGCTCCATCGTCAGCAAAGAATAACTGATGCACTTTGGGGTCCGTCACTTTTCCTTCAAGCAGATAATCTAGGACTGCAATAAACAGCAAAGGACTGAGGACGCTTCCCTGGTGTACACCGACTTTGATTGGGAACTCTTCGGTGACTCCTGCGGGACATCTTACTCTCGTCCTTGCTCCCTCATACATGTTGATCATGCGCACGTAGGTTTCTGGAACTCCTCGTTGCCTTAGCGCCACCCATAAGAGATCTCTTGGTTGTCTATCAAAGGCTTTTTCAAAATCAACAAACACCATATGCAAGTCCTTTAAGGAATCACGATGTTTTTCCATTATGATCCTTATACTTTGGATTGCATCTGTTATTGATTTACCCGAGACAAACCCGCACTGGTCATCAGATAGCCGTATTATTTTCGTCAATCGGCCATCTAATACCCGCTCAACGATCTTCATGGTGTGTGACATCAGCTTGACAGAACTGTAGTTATCGGAGTTTCGCGTATCGACCTTCCCTTTGTGCAAAGGAAGAAGATAACTTTCCCTCCACTGATTAGGCATTAGATCACCGCTCATAAGTTTGGAGATAAGAATCATGAGCCATCTGGACCCGATGTCATCTATTTCCAGAACACAGAGGGTATCTCGTCTGGCCCAACCGCTTTTCCTTTTTGGAGTATTTGACCGCATTCCTAACTTCTTCAACAGTAATGTCGGATACGTTGTCATGGTTAGGAGCGGCTCTTGGAAAGTATGCCCGGGAAAACTGTTCGTTCAGAAGTCTTTCACAATACTGTCGCCATCTGTGGAGAATTTTGTCGTCTTCCACAAGAAGCTGGCCTTGAGCATTGTTAATGAACTTTGGGGAACGAATCTCCTGAGCATTTCTTCTTCTCTGGGCGGCTATTTGGAACATAGTTGCTCCCTTATTCAAGTTGTTTTGTCGAAGCTCCTGAATAGCCTGGTTCCTATCAGACCCCGAAGAAGATATTTCCTCCAACTCCCGATAGAGGCCTTCCATACTTTTTGCTTGAAATTGGGCGCAGTTCTCCTTCGCGAGACCTTTGCAACATCTATATATCACTTCAAGGCGAGCTTTTTCATCTCTATTAGTAGAAGAGCACTTTGATCAAGCTTTGATCAAGCCTTGAAAGCCATTTTCTTTTCCCTTTAGCTTCATCTGTCCACCACCATGTTTCTTTGAAATGTTGGCAGGGGCGTTTCGACGTTCCATGCAGTGATTTGGTTCTCTTCAAGCAAGATCGCTGTAGGAAATCCCACATATCTTGTGGTCTGCACTCCTCATCACCGACCTCATTGATGATGGTAAAGAGGTAATTTGTCATGCTGGTAATAAAAACTTGGCCTTTTCCTTTGTCCAGCTTGTACCAATTGATTTTCTCAGGCCCCTTTGTTTGCTTATTTGTTTTCTTCCCCGTCTCTATAAAAATTTCTGTCAGGAGGAGATGGTGTTGCTGGGCGATCGCCTCTCCCAGGACCACTTTGCAATCTTTAACCCGGGGCTTCATGAAACTGCCTACCAAATGGTAGACAATCTGGGTTTCATTTCCACCACTGCTGTAAGTGATCAGGTGCCGGCTTTGTTAGACGAACATGGAATTTTCCACGATAAGACCGTATGACTTGCACGTGCTTAGGATGTCTTCACCTGGAGAATTCCTGGTGCCGTACCCCAGTCCTTCATGGCAGTCTTCATAGTCTTCATTTATTTTTCCGACATGTCCGTTCAAATCTCCGCCAACAAACAAAAGCTCTTCCTTTGGGATATTTTTGATAAGGTTGTGAAAATCCAGCCAGAATGCATCTTTTTCTCTCTGTTCGCATCTGACTTGGGGAGCATATGCACTTACAATATACCACACCTCACCCTGTATCACCAATTTGAGACACATCAAACGGTCACTGGACTTTGAAATGGTCAAGATGTTGCCAAGTAGCTCTGCCGCGAGGATGATAGCAATTCCGTTTTTACCTTGTTCCGATCCATAGTAGAACTCCTTGTAAGCTTTTGTCTTAACGTCTAAGAAATGCGCCCGATTCCCTGTGTTTCGCCATTTCGTTTCTTGTACACACAAGATGTCCACTCGCCTTCTAATCATCATTTCTTCAAGCTCGTAGCTGCGACCACTCATACTTCCAAGGTTCCAACTCGCGACTCTTAGGTTACGCCTAAGCCGTTGCAATATGTATAGAATAGATTTGACCCGAGCATTTCTGCTCATCCCAGGATCACAGCCATGCGTAGCATTGGTATAGCTTTTCTTTTTAGCGTACTTTTTCATAATGCTAGGGTTTAAGCGTTTTTTTTTTATTTTTTTTTTATTTTGACACGTGCATGCTCCTGATTTTTGATTTATGTTTGATCTTACTTTTACAACACCGGTGATCTCCAGTCGTGTCAACCCACGGATTTGTATACACACTTGCGGGACAGTTTCGTACAAAGATGCTTTAGAATTCTAAATATTATTCCATACAAAAAGCTGACAGGGCGTTATGCCGGTCGTATTCTTCAGCATATTATTATTCCATACTTCTGAATTTTCGAACCGAATTAATTGGAATTCTGTTTGTTGCTTGAAAAGTTTAGAGATCGAATTTTTTGCAGACATCACTCCACTGTGGGCGCAAATACGAATATTACTTCAAATACCTTTGGATTCTACTCAAAGAGGGTCTTTTCAGCGATATGTCACATTTCTATATACGAAAAAACATTTTTTTTTTGCGACGTTTGCTTATACTGAAGCTAATCTTAAATCAACGATTTTTTCAAAAGTGACACCGGCATTGTGTTTGGATCATTGTTCTGCATGACTTGTGTGAACATTGTGCACACTTATATTTAGCTTTCGTAGTTTAGGACGTAGAAGCGAGAGCAGTAGGGTACCGTGGTCTATTCCCGAAACCCTGAAAACGTTTAACATTCAATAAAAATGTATCAAATACTAAGAAAATATTTACTTTTAAAATTGCTACCATTTTTTACAGTGCAGCTATCAAAAACGTCAACGAACTCTGTACAATATCGATTGTATAGATCGTTTATATTCAATTACCCACAAAATCAGCTCATATTTTTAATAACGTAACGGTTGCGATAAAAGAAAAATCAGTTCTAAGAAGATTCAGTATTCGAAGCCACCATGTAATGTAATGTACCCTTCCAAGTTCGAGTAATCATTCTGCTACGAGTATCATGCGTTGTTCATGCTGTCAGTTTAATTTTCACAGAGTGCATGCATTCTACACTCTTTACCTATCTTGTTGACACATCATCAGCATTGAATATGCCAAATGAAACGAAGGGCCGTTATGGCATCTGGCATCCAATCTCTTCGCGCATGAATGGAACTATGCGGTTATGTGTCAACTTACGACTATAGAATGTGTACGAGGGGCTTGGGTATTCAATTACTCTTTTTCCATTCTTAATGCGAAGAAGACAGCAGTAGTGGTGTTAGTCTAAAAAAAAAGGGATTAGATTGGTGGTACATACCGTTCCTTGTTTCCCGGCGATGATCATCATCGAGCACTACAACGGGTACAGCTGTTACCAGTTTGTAGTCTGGTAAGTGACCTGGAATTGATACAAAAAGAAGCATAGTTTTATAATCGATTATGAGATTAAAAGGAAGGAAAAAGAGATATGTATATACGTAAGCGGATTGTTTATTGAAGTTGTTTCAGTTAAGACCAGCGAAGAGCATTTAGTGCAAAAATTTAGTGTTGCTAATGGGGGCAAGGATGCATGAGTCAAAAACAAGGGTCTTTCCAACCCAGCGTTGTGTTGGTGATTGAGTGAGTAATCATTCTATTAAGAAAAGATTTATGTATCTACATCCTCGTACATATGTATGTGTTTTGAAAAATAATGTAGACAGGAGTATATGGGTGGCCCGCAAAAACTAACGTGTAAAACGATGTATAATACTACCATGATTATTGGGTAGCATCATCGTACGAGTACTTTCTTTTAATAACATGTAGTGGAATGGAATCCACACTTAAAGGAATTTCACTTTGAATAAACCTTTTTGCTATTGGAATTAATCTGTTTGCAATTGGATTAAATCTTTTCGCGAAATGAATATCGATTTAAGCATTTCACAATTGGATTGAAAAGTTTTCTAGAATTTGTTGAAGCCTTCCCAGTAAAGTCTGTAGGTTTCGTTGAGGTAAAAAAAAAGTGCTCGACTGGGTCACACGTACTTGCATCTATATGTATATTATTTAACTGCAAATCACTCAGATTTAAAATTTTAACAAAATTGTATTTTTTTTTAAATAAAAATAAAAATATTTTGAAATTTTTACAAAACTTGATACGCCATAAACTTGTGTATGTCAAATATTGTTCAAATTCCGACTTCATCCAAAATCAATTGTCATAGTCGAGAAAAAGAAAATTTTTAAAACAATAAGTTCTCGAGACAATCGATTTTTTACAAAACCGGCTTTTGGAGTTAGAGTGAATAAAGCACCCCAGATAAGATAAGTTTGAAAAAATTTCGTCCAGCCACTCAGGCTCCAGTCGATCATACATCACTGACAGAATTGCCAGACTCACTTTTTTGAGATTCTCCATTATACCAAGATTGATTAAAATATCGAAGTGGAATTTTTTTTTTACGAAACCAATACTTGTCCTTACAGGTGCAAGTAAAAAATGTACCGAAGGGGTGGTCTATTTGGACTCCATTCTGAGTTATGACCAAAAGTTCGATCGCGTTAGACACCATAATTCCCAAACGGATTTTTATACTAAAGGGTATCCTAAAATTCACGCAAGATTTGAATTTTGCACCATTTGTGCGGTAAAGTGTTGCCAACAAAAAAAAAACAACAGTATGACAGCTGACAGTTCAGGGCTATTAAAAATGGAGTGCTACACAGCAAAGAGAGTTCGTTCAATGGATTATGGAACAACAACAAGTGGATGCTGATTTTCCAAACAAAATCATCTTCAGCGATGGGCTCATTTTCATCTTGATGACTTTGGGGTTCAGAAAATGCACGAGTGATTTTTTTTTTTATAATTTGCGCGTGCCAAATGGGATATGAATACCATTAAATTATTTCAGGGCACGGGTGTTTGTAGAAATTTGAGAGAGAGAGAAAGAAAGATTGGTGTAGTGGGTTTGAAACTTAGGTGGTATTAAGTTTCAGTAAACTCCAAGGGTGGCGTCCAGATAATTGGGAGCTTGTTTGATTTGCTTTTTGTCGTTGTTCATGATTCACAGTATTTTTTCCCCTCCACCTGATGTCATCATCACGATCAAGTTGCATTTAAGCCATATGACCACCCTACTGCTAGTGTAATGCCTTCGCAGTAGAGTTGACTAAGCTTTCGCAATTGATCGACTTTTTTATTTATTTCAGACGAAATAAATACGATCAGACGATGTTTGGCGCAGATTTTGGGCTGGAGGCTGGTCATGACATCCTGACATATGCTAGTTCCTAAAATGAAGAGAAAGAGCTACTACAGTCGAACAACTTGTACCTCTGTACTAAAACTAACAGGTTTTTAGTTTGGCTACAAGTCAGCAACCCACACCTGTGAAAAGGTGTTAAAGCTTCGAATTTTAAAACAATGTCTCGAAAATGAAAGAATACTTCGTTGATGACCTTTGGATATTAAATAAGGACTACGGCAGTATTCTGGAACCTGAAAACCCAGCCGGATTACCAAGTCTTTCTTTTTGATTTCCTAATGGCCCATTCTTTGGTTCGTTTGGCTAGGATAAAACGTTTCCTAATTTTTGTTTTGAGAGCGCTGAGTTCTTTATTCCACCATGGAACATCGCGGTTTAAGGATCTGGTTTTGATCTTACAACTGGCTTCATATGCGGAATAAAACTGCATCATTAGAAAAAGAAAAGTTTTTGATGAAATTTTCGATTTTTTCCATTTTCTGCGTTTGAAAAGCTGTAACTTTTTTTCTGGGCAGCATAATTCAATGCAGTTTCCAGAATTGTTTTAAGTATTAAAATATAAATTTAATATGTGTAGTATTTTTTGTTTATATCCGCAATGGTTCAGCAATTATAGCATAAAAAAGGAATGACACCGCTAAACCCATTTTTTTGGGTGGAATTACACCTTTTCACTCCGGTAGTTTTTTTTTTTCAATCCCGACCTGACAAACCAATCTCCACCCGGTAGACTTTTTTATCTTAGGCACCCTCATAGAATATAAATCATTTTCACTAACCTCTGTTTTCAATACACTGTAGGTACTGTTAAAATACTCGTAACTACAAAACATATTGTACATGTATCTATGAGAAACAATTAGTTATTAATGGAATTTTGGTGAAAACCCACCGGATATTATACCTATATATCTTCCATTGTACAGTAGCAACAATATGGTCGCTAATTCGAACCCAATCCACTTTAAAACACAGTCAAAGAGAGCGACTCGCAGTACCCAAAACATCACTTTACGAGTATCTTGCACACTGCGCTAATTGCGGTTTACCAATCTTTGATTTATGTATCTTCAGAGAAAATTGATTGAAGTCTCTGTTGGATCGAGAACAGCTTTGATGTCGTTTCCTTCCATAGGAGAGGTAGCATTTTTACGTCTCACATTATATTCTACTGATCCATGAGTAGAGGTCTGATCTATCAAATGCGGTGTTGTGATGTCTTTGAAGCGTGTCAAATTGCTCTCAATCAATGGATTTTTTGATCTTCAATTCCGATTCAAAACTTCTAATGATCTTCAGATTTGAACGCATTCTTATGCAAATGTGTGTCGATAAATTGGAGATTGGATTACGTTGAGGCATTGTTGGAGGTGAATGGGTTTCTGAGGTTTTTATTGAGGATTTTCTTTGAATTTAAGAAGTTTGATGGAATCGAATGTGTATGACTGCATATTATACATATGTATATGTATATTTTTGAATGTGACATTACAACGATATTATTCATTTTATTACAGTATAAAGAATATTATTTGTTTCAAGCCAAGCGCATAGAAGGGGGAATTACTCGTAGACCTATAAAAGTCTAATATATTGGATTACATTTGTTCTCGTTGCTGGATTTTATGGATGTTATCCGCTGTAATTAATCTGTTTGAAAACAGGTATTCTAGGTCGATGTGTGGAGAAGGTGGAATAGTAACAAATGTACTTGTGTGGAGAAAGACCCGCTGTTACGCAATAAATGAGTGGTTTAAGAATGACGTAACTTATCAGTTTTAGTTTTTGGGCCGAGAGTGAAGTTATTTTCTTATTCCTATTATTCCTTTCCTACTTTAATACATTTACTTTTATTTAATTTAAATATGAGTGAACATGAGACGATCACTATATGGTGGTTTATAACTGGGCAACGAGATTTAAGACGGATCTGGATGAGATGAGAAGAAAGGATCGTAGAAGAGCATTGACACTATCTTTAATTTAATCGAAGATTACGAAAAATTGTAGCTAATACGAAGGAATATTCATCAGAGCCGGATGTGATCAGATGTAGATGGTAATGTTCGAGATCTCCTAATCATCTCTGGCACTGCGAATTCATATGGTCTCGTGTTACGTATGCCATCCCATGTGTGATTCTAGAGGAGCTTACTTCAGAGAATGTCTGAAATTCTATGATCTCTTCTGGGTGAATGGCAGCATTGTGGGCTGAGATTCAGTATAGAACTACCAGGTTTTCCTTTCCTAGATACGTGAGCACCACAGCGGTTTCGGAAAATATCTGTTTGATAGCGAAGATTTCTGCTTGAAGTGCTTGCTAAGGCAAGCTTGCACTTTTATGCGGACATTTCCAGAAGACTATGCAGAATGACATTCAGGGATGCAGGCGGTCCGCAGGCAATCCGCCGTGTATGTTGAGGCCACAATTTTACTCGCTGTACCTCTCTAACTTTCGTGACTTGGGTTAGTCTTTGTCCATCACAAGCCAGCATCTATAGTTCAGTGCCTTCATTTACAATACATAATTTCTTTTTCACCTAATACTATTAGAGTTTACTAACCCAGTGATGGAGATAGAGGAAAGGGTATAGAAAAGAGTCAAAGATTAGAGAGGAAAGGGTAACATTTGAGCAAATTAAAAACGCCGTATAGTCCTGCGTGTTTGCGGAGAAACAGACCCTGTTCGCAATGTGACATGTAGTTTTTCAAAGGAAATTGCAGATGTAAAGTCCCCCACACGGTACGGTTTTCGCAGAATACCCCATATTCCGCGAATTTTCGCAATATATAACATTTTTTAAACATGGACTGACAGATCTTTGCCCAAACATCCTTAAATCAAGAGGAATAGTTGCTTTGTTCAGCATAGAATCGTTGAAAAAAGCGTCGATAGATATATTAAAAATTCCGTTTCTTTGATACATTAGGCCTCTCTCTATTCTTGAGAATTCGTAAAAAATATTGTCAATTACAATTCAACTGGTATCCTGTACCAAAAAAAAGGCAACGAGAGAGCAAAACACTTCAGAAACCATTTTCTGAATTTCATGATAAACTCAAAAGTGGGTTTTAAGATGTAAGAATGTATGAAAGACGCCGCACGTGTATACTGCGATTAAACTGACGGACAGGTGATCCCAACTTCTCTTTCATTCATGGAATTACAGGAGTGAGAAGCATCTAATATTTCGACATCTGGTGTTTAAGCAAGGGAATCTGATTGCAAATAAACTGATCACCGATCACTTTACATGCTTGACGCTGGGGTCAAGTAAAGTAGGGTGCGCTCGTGCCAAAATTTCGATTTGTATTCGAGTCTCGGACGAATGTAAGTTCATAGGCGGATGTTGGGGCTCTGCTGTTAGATCAAGGTTTGCACTTAAACGGAATCGCACCAGTCAATGGAAAAGGGACGAAAATACATCCCTCCTGCGCTTGTACAGTGTTTAAAAAAATTGCTTGCAGCAGATCTGTAACTGCCAGGATACAATGGTGAAACTGAAGTTGAAGTGTGAAGCTGAAATTGACGCAACTTCTACTCTACCATTCGATTTCAGCTTTATCGTTCCGGCAGTAAGAAAAACAAGAATTTTTGACCAATCTTTGATAAGAATTGACCCCTTTCCCTAGTTAAGCTTATTTGCAAGGATGCTCAAGCCGGCTCTAAACCTCGCTGCAGGGAGAAAAATGTAATGCTCTAGATAGTTGAGGACTCTTCACACTTGCACCATATCAGGCTGGTCCCTTTACACTTTCGACAAATAATTTTGGCCCCTTTATCTTTTATTTATTAACTGAAATAAAATAATCTCACAAAACTGACCGTTTAAAAAGTGGAATAATTATTAGCATTTCGATTGATTTTACAGGCAGATTAATTGATCAAGATATGGATAACTTGAAAGCAACTGGCATTTGATAATTGCCACTGTTCGGACACAATGATCACAGTGCTTCTGGCAAAATGAATATGGATAGGATTTAATTTGTAAGCGACGCCTTTTTTGTTGTCTTCGGCATAATTTGTAATCCCATTCAAGAGAACATTACGCTAACCGAAAACTTCACACGGGGTCACTAAATAGCATTTATTATTTTATGTTCAGTTAATATCTACTACAATATGTACATACAGCTTGAATCGAAGCAATGTACATGACTTTACCTTAATCTTATTCTTTAAAGATAAGTAATCATGTGATGCCTTCGGGTTATATTCTGAATGATCTTTTTAACTTTCCGATTTCCATTAAAAACGTCCCTTTCAACTTCATGTTGGTCATCATCATCCAAAGAAAGACTCCTGTCAGTAGAGATACAAGTAAAGTTCAGAGACTTGGTGCCTAAGCGTTATTTTTTTTGTATAGTCTAGTAACGAGGCGTCATTAGTTTTTATTGATCATTTTGAAAGTTTATATGATATTTTGTTAATTAATTGAAAGTCGTTATATACTAAACTGAGGCATGATATCGATGTGGCAAGATAAAAAAAATAATAAATTTTAATAATTCAAGGAAGTGTCGAGGATATGCGGAGGCAATACATGTATAGAGCTTCCATAAAATGCCGAGTTACATAGCTTGCTAACTTTAAAATGAAAAGTAAATACAAGAAACTACGAATTAGATGCATATGTACCTATAAGCAGTTTCCATTCCGTTACGATTACTCGTATAATATGTTCCATGAAATCTTGGTCTTATCTTGAATACGAATTTTCACACATTTTCGCTAATTTGTTCCTGTTTGCTTAAAAAAATCATCCATTTTTGACTGCACAAAGTCCTTTCTTCAGATGCCACTAAATACTATGTTGCCCCTGACCTAGATTGTAGATTGTTGATCCTAGATTGTCGATTGTTGGTTGAGATGTGATCTGGCGACTATTGAGTCTATTGTGAATTCAAGATGCCAGAGTTGGTGATGAATTTGACTATATTTTTCAGTGAGCTTGCAGATATGTCTTCTGCTTCAAGGTAGAATTTACCTAAGTAACGATGACGTGTTTTGTCTAGACAGTCACAGTGACATAAGACATGTTCTGCTGATTTTTCATCTTCGATGCACATTTTGCATATGTTATCTTGCGAAATCCTCATAGCTATGAGGTGTTTTTTGACTCGACCGTGGCCTCTGAGGAATCCTGTGGCTATTCGAATCTGACTCCTGGTTAGCTGTAGGAGTTGTTCCGTACTTTTGAGATTAACTTTGTTTGTGCTGGCTAGCATTTCGTATATGAGTAGTTGAACGCAGTCCCATACTACAATAGTTTAGATGTTATTTCGTAAACCTTTATTGTTAGTAGAACGGCCTTGCTATCTGATAAGATGTAAAGGTTCTTCTTGGTTATAGACCCGTTTATATTGTCTCTAATTCTCGAGTGGAGGAAGGTCTTTGTAGTAGCACCTTATACTCCAGCCCCAACTCCTTCATCTGTCTTCGATCCATCTATGTATTATACATGAAAATCGTCGGCAAATGCAGGTTCGTTCTGCTCCCAGTCATTGCGATTTGGGAATGTCACCTTGAAATTGCGGCTGGAGTTAAATATTGGCAGTCATTTGTCTGTGATTGTTATTCCTAGTAGTTCATTACTGTTAAGTTCTTGCGCAAACCCGAGTGAACTAGTTTTAGAATAACCTCCAACGCTGCAGTAGGAGCAGTTTCCATTCCACCTTTTGCGTATAAACAATCTAGTCTTTGAAGTTTATTGAGCCTGTATTGTGTAGATCTCTGTTTTGTTTTTGCCACCATAATGGTGCTGCAATGTGACGATCAGTCTTGCTATCGCAGTGTAGAGCCACAGCATCATTTCGGGGTTTAGGCCTCAATTTTTACCAATGAGACTTTTGCTGGTCCATAATGAGATCCTGGCTTTGTCTATGATTTCATCAAAAAGTGTGGATTTTTTTTAACCGTTCTCGTTTTTTTCTTTTGCTGAATACAACTATGGCGCTATGGCCGACTTTTTGGTACCAGTCAGCAACTAGATTCAGTGCCTTCTGGAGGAGATCCGAGATTTTTTCTTTGAATTTACCTTCGATTATTATCGCAATATCAGCTCCGTAGCCTTGGGCATAGAAGCCTTCGTCGCTGAGTATATTTACTAGTTCATTTACTACGATGGACCACAATTAGTTGGAGAGGACTCCACCTTGGGGGCAACCTTTCGCAGCAGTGACTCAGAGTTTATTGCTGCCTAGTGAGATGTTAATTTTTCTGTCTTCTAGCATGCAGTTTATCCAGTTACATGTAATATTATCTACTTTTATGTATTGAATGCATCTGTATCCCAAAGAAAGACCTGTTCACTTTTCCTAAACTGTCAACCATTGTGCCGTAAAGTCGTAAAAATAGTTCCATCCATCGGCTTCAATACCCTTGTAGTAAATTTTCTATGACCTTCCATTTACTATTTTATTTCTGTACTCAGATCAACACTTCGAATGAAGTTCTGCGAACTATAAACGAATTATAATAACCCATTCAACGTTAATGTCTCATCAACGTGCCGGCTTTTAAAGTGTTCTGTAATCAGCAGAGTTGTTACTAATAGGATTTGCCCATTAGGAATGGTATTGATTTTGAAAAATATATAAGTGAACATTAAGGTATCAGCTCACACAACTAGTGAGCCATGCTAAACCCACACTTTAATTTAGTCGTTAGAAATAAAATCGAAATAAAAAGTGTGTATACGAGTACGAGTAGTTATCATGTACCCAACATTTAGCTTAGTGCTTAAAAGGTAACAAAGATAACTTTCAATGTTCTAGTCCATTAATTCCATGACTAAAGCAGATAGGACCAAGTTAAAGATGAGAACATTTTCTACAAACAGAAACGGTTTCCGCTTAACATGGCTTAATAAAGTACTTTTCCCGCACTAGACCACTGGATAAGCCCGAGTCATCGATCCATGTGTTGTGGTTCCTTTCTGAGGTGTTGGGTGATCTGATGTACCTGCTTCGGCAATTCGACTGATGGTGCAATTCAAGTGTGTTAAATAATCAAGCCCAATATATCGGTGAAATACAAGATAGCTACTAATAACTTATACTCACATATAATACTCATGGCTCTCGTTCTTAAGAAAGTATGTCTTTAGACAAAAGTTTTAAGTGTGCGATGTTGTTCGCTTACAACACTTTAAAAAAAGGTCTGAAATCTTTTTTTTTTAGTTTTCAATTGATCTGTTGCTAGTTAAACTATTATGCCTCCAGCAACTACTGTTATTAAATAAAATTGAATTTAGCATGACAATCTCAAACGACACAAGGTACAATCAACAGTTATATGCAGCAAAAACTTTACATAGCAGTCAAATCTGAAATCATCTTACTTCCATTTGCATGGAAACAGAATCATCTTAGTGGAGCCAGACTGCTGGTATTGACACCATGGTACGAATACCATGGTATAGTGAATACTACGACCCCTGACAGACTGCATTTCGTAGTATTCGGTGACTTTGGCGTTAAATACAATAGTTTGTGTTGTCTGTCATAACAAATAAAAATAGAAAATTCAAGACAGATTGAATAAAAATGATTTACTTTTGTGCCAAATGATGAATAAAAAGAAAATTCAAATACTTGAAAGCGAAAGTGCATACCTAAGAATTGTCAAAGAAGCTTCGTAGCTTCTAGCTAGCCAATAGAGAGAAATTGGCGCTGCAATCATTAAGATGGTGGTATACCAGCAAAAAATTGCGAATCTCAATACCAGGTATACTAGCTTATTATGTGGGAGACAGACTGCTGGTATTGATACCATGGTATAGCAATACTACGTTCTATACCACATGTCTGTCACTGCAATACTACGTAAAAAGCTAGTATACCATGAAATATACCTGGTATTCAGATTGGCAATTTTTTGCTGGTATACCACCACCTAACTGATTGCAGCGCCAATTTCTCTCTATTGGCTAGTCTTCGTAGTTAGGTATGCACTTTCGCTTTCAAGTATTTAAATCTTCTTTTTATCCATCATTTGGCACAAAAGTGAATTATTTTTATTCATCCTGTCTTGAATTTTCTATTTTTATTTGTTATGACAGACAACACAAACGTCAAAGTATACTACTTAACGAAAAAGTCATCGAATACTACGAAATGCAGTGTGTCAGGGGTTGTAGTATTCACTATACCATGGTATTCGTACCATGGTATCAATACCAGCAGTCTGTCTCCACTATTACGTAGTATTGCAGTGACAGACATGTGGTATAGAATGTAGTATTGCTATACCATGGTATCAATACCAGCAGTCTGTCTCCCACATTACTTCCATTTGCATGGAATTTTAATGTTCCGTACCAGAATAGTAAAGGGTGACCAGGTAGCAATGATAGTTTTTTCAATTGTTATGTTTCAGCAGCTGTCAAAGTTACCAATGACATCCAGCTGTCAAAATATTCAGTAAGGTTTGCCATTTCATCATGTGTCGTTTGACGCTTCCCGAATGAGTGGAAATTATTAAAAAATATTATCGAAATTCCGGCTCAGTTGTAAATATGCAACGTGAATTTCGTAGTGAGGTCGGTTGTCACATGGCCTCAGTGCGCAGGCAATTCCTTGCACCGTGGAAAAGTTTGAGTATGAGTACACTCTTTTGGACCTTAAGCTACCAACCAGACAGAGATCGATGCGAAGTGAAGAAAACATAGCCGCCGTAGCGGACAGTGTAAGAAGACTCAGAAATGTCAATTCGGCGCCGATCAGCTGAATTGGGCATCACCAGAGAGTCAACCAGGCTTATTTTGCGGTTGGATTTGGGCCTACATGCTTATAAGATTATGCTGACGCAATAATTGAAGCCGGACGACCATAGACGACGCCGTGAGTTTGCTAATTGTGCGCTGGAAATGTTGGCCGGAGATCCGGATTTTGGCCAAAAAATCATCTTCTCGGACGAGGCCCATTTATGGTTCAGCGGTTATGTCAACAACCAAAATTGCCGTTATTGGAGCCACTACAATCCACAAGTGTTCAACTAAGCATCAATGCATCCATAAAGAATTTCTGTTTGGTGCGGTTTATGGCATAATCGGAAATTATTTCTTTCGAAATGGGGAAGGAGACACCGTTACCGTCAATGGTGCCGTCAATGGTAAAGGAGAAATTTGGCGACTGGGATAACTCACGGCGAGCGTTCATCAATTGGCCGCCGCGATCATCCGAGTTGACACCCCTCGATTATTTTCTCTTGGGCTACGTCAAATACTTATTCTACGCTAACAAGCCAACCAATTTGGACGAGCTCGAGGCCAACATTCGAGACGCTATTGTTGGGTAACGCCGCAAATATTGGACCGAGTCATCAAAAATTGGACCGACCGCTTGAAGCACTGCAAGCGAAGCCGAGGCGGCTTGATATCTCACACAGTTGTTGTTTTATTTAAATTTCTTTTCCTATCATTCTCATCTGGTTACCCTATACGAGTATGGGCGTTGTGTCCCAAATATTGTTTGATAATGCGAGAAATGGATTTCTGCGATATTTTCATTTTTCGCTTTCGCAGCGGTTACCGACTAACACAAAATTCAGTGTGGTTGGTTTAAGAGGGTAAGCTTATGCTCTTCACTTCCGTTGTGTTCCCATCGTCTGTTAAACTGTAGCAATAGTACTTTGATGTGGGAGTTATGTGTTGAGAGGGGATGTAGGCATTGGGATCATGGGGAGTATCAAAAGGAGACTATGTCATATAGTGATCGGGAAATCGTCTTGTTCGTCTAGCGAACTCCAATATATCACCGATTCCTTTCTTACTGAGGTGTGTTAGATCCGGTATCCTTGGGGATCCCAGTATCTTCAGTCTTAAATTCGCCGTTGCAGGGCAGTGACAGAGGAAGTGTTCTATATCTCCTTCCTCCTCCTCACATTTGGCATAGTTGACTTAGTATAAATGTCACTCATTGAATACCTGTCAATATAGAATGGATGTGCTCAGTAGTTTCACGATAAGTGCCTTTAAACGTGTACCAGGATTTGTGACATGACTAGCTAATAAATAACAAATACAGCTATAATATTTCACTATGCCTATTTCGGCTATTTTTATGGCTCTTACAACAAATTTATTCAGTGCAGAGTTAAAGTAGTCCATAGATGACGAAAATAATTGTTATAACTTTTTTTGTAGATAAGTTCTGACAACTTTATATTATTATCAAACCCAAACATTTACATAAAATTCGCAGTGATCTTCAGGAAATTTTTAGTATTATATAAACAAAACAACAAAAAAAAAAAACATTTCCTCCACAAATATTTTCGATTACCTATATACCTGCCACGTTTTTGTACATTCTCAGACAAAAGACCAACAAATATAATTTATTCGAACATTCAAAGAACAAAATTATGAGACCCGTTCCAAATCCCATTGGTTATGCAAAAGACTAAAATTCTCTATTTTTTTTTTGTTATTCAATAAGCGTAAAATTAATTTATTGTCTTTTCAAATTGGACACACAATGGCATCCGTAGTTCTATACGCATGTGCTTAACACATAATAGATGAAGAACCTTTTGTTGGTTTTCTTTCCAACCCAGTTTAAACCTAATAAGAATAAGAAGAATTCATTAATTTAGTTGAATAACAAAACAGAAGGTCTATTGAAAAGAAAAACTCCTTTTTCGAAATATGAATTATTTTTCATTTGTAGAACTGATTTGGAATTTAACATGTTTAATTTATTTAGACGGTGGGAGATTTATCTGGAAACGTGATAACTTAACCACTGGTCTATATCTTAGATGGGAATTGGACGCTTCTACGCTTATGGAACTGGTGTAATAAATAAATATTTATATTTTTAGAATCAAAGAAGATAGGATATGTCGGAAAATTGAGAGAATAAATCAAGATATGTAGTTATCTGGCTTATGTATTCTGTGTCAGTCGGAATTATTAATTGCCTAGTCTACTAAGTGTTTATTAGGTCGGCATAATTTTGGAAATATGATATGTGGTGGTGCCTGTTTTGTTGACTTTTCTTTTCTGATTGTAATCAGAAATAATTTGTGAGCTCTTGCTTTTTATTTAATGGAGGAAGGTCAATCACAAGCGATATCATATTCAAATCTAAACGTTAAGGCCCTGTCAAATAAAGAGAACTCTGGAACTCGAAAAATTAGACTCGTAAGACCTTCGTCGAGTTCATAAATGTAAAAAAAACTACAGACAATAAGCTTGGCAACACTGTTCATAAAAGTAAAATGACAGTCCGCATGCTGTCAAATTGGCATGTGTTTTTCTGATATTGCAGAGTTGCAGGAAAAAGTCAGGAGAGAAAATGTAAGTAAAATTATTGCAAATTAATTTTAAATCGCTTAAATATATTTAGCTTAACATATTTTTTTCCTTAAAATATGAAATAAATAATTGATCTTCTGACTGATGGAGTCTGACTTGACTGAATGCAGCTACGTTTTGTGTTCATAACGGGCAACAAGTTTGCATTTATGAATTCGACCTTTTTCGATAACATTTTTATCAAAAACTCATTTCCCTTCACTTTTAGTGAAAACTCCATAAGACATATGTACATACGAAATCAAAATCTGAATCTTTGCAGTCTTGTTCACGAAAATGAGCAAAGACCTTACGGAGTCGATATACAGGAAAATGTTCTTCCTCCATATGGGCAAGATAATGCAACTTCATGCTTTTGGAAAATAAAGAATCTTGTTGAATTGGATGGTTCGTACTATTAGCGTTTAAAGCTTCAGGTTTCTAGGTTATGTAGAACACGTTAGGTTACGTTAGGTTAGGTGGCTGCCCCCTATCAGGCAGGAATACACTAAGACCCAATAGGTAGGTCCATTGTGATGCCACAGCAAAAGGAACCTCACACGATGAATTTCGCGCTAACAGAAGAAAAATGTTGGGTAACCGTAACGGTATCAATCTTTTGCTGGTCCGCTTTTATGTGCAGAACCATTTAGACCTGGAGACAAAGTTCTTTATTTTGTAACTATCGAGCTTTGGAAGCTGAGGGTTGTGAAGTTATCGCCTATGCGGACGACGTTGCTATAGCAGTCTCCCACTTATTGATCCTCCAACCCTTAATGGAACAAGAATAACTTTCTTCAAAGAAACAAAATATTTGGGTCTTATTTTGGATAGGAAACTAAGCTGGAAACCTAACAAACGGGAAAGAGTTAAGAAAGCCACTGTCGCACTTTTCTCTTGCAAAAAAGCCATTGGGAACAAATGGGGCTTACAACCCAGACTAACTCACTGGCTCTATATCTCAGTCATTAGACCGATCCTTAAGTACGGGGTAGTTGTCTGGTGGAATGCCTTGGATAAGGCGATAAACCAGAAGTTATTAAGCAAAGTCCAACGTTCAGCTTGTCTGTGCATTAGCCGAGCACTGCGGACCACACCTTCCGCAGCTATGGACAATCTTTTTCATTTAACACACCTTGACATTTATGGCAGACAAATGGCAGCTAACTCAGCTATTCGCCTTAAAGCTACTTCACAGTGGTCCAAAAAATTATACGGCCACGCCTCCATCTTAAACAAATTTAATATCTTATCTGAAGCCATTGGCTACATCAAACCCAAGTTAAATTTTGGCAAAAACTTCCAGGTTACCATCCCTTCTAGAGCATTCTGGGAAGAAAGTGGTTTTACGGAAGGTATGTCGGTACATTTCTATACCGACTGTTCAAAAACTAACGACGGCGTGAGTGGTGGTGTCTTCTCTAATAGGCTTAATTTAAACTTCTCTTTTCGTTTCCCAAACCATTGTAGCGTGTTCCAGGCGGAGATAATGGCAATAAGGGCAGTCTTGTCTTGGCTAAAGAAAAACGTAATATCGTCCATTGATATCCGCAACTTTTCAGACAGCCAAGCCGCAATCAAATCCTTGGAATCATCCTCAATAAATTCTTTAACAGCTCTAGACTGCCGATCGTCTCTTATAGAGATGTCGGAGCAGTTTAATATTCAACGAGTAGGCTAGAGGCCGAGTCTCAAACTCATGTGGTATCACAATGGACCTATTATTGGTCTAAGTGGTTGGCTTCTTTTTTGCTGACAGCCACTTCATCCTAACCTAACCTAACTATCGAGCTTGGCTAAGACGCTGAGATCTTCGTACATATACTCCCCGAGGGTATTGACGGTTCACCAAATCTAATATGATGCCTACCTATTAAGCAAGTCCCATTGCCGTCTATATACCATCTAACTTGGACTGTAATTTAAGTACTCCCCGAGGGTATTGACGTGACACCCAATCTAATATGATGCCTACCTCTTAAGTAAGTTCCATTGACGTCATATACCTATAATCTAACTTGGACAGTAATTTCATATTGGATTCCCAGCATGCGTACTTAAGGGAAACTGCCTTTCATTCGCTGGAAGAAACCATATAGAAATCTTTTCCTTTGCTATTGGATCGAGCAAATGTTAAAAATCAGGGGTCGAATTACCACACCAGTGAACGAATGACTCGTCACGTAATTTGCATTGAGATGTTGCTAGATCTACCAACAACACAATAGAAATTACATGACGAGTACGTTCACGTATGTCGTAATTTGAGCCCTGTCTTATCAATGCAGATCTAGGGTGCTGTCTAACAAGTACGTCAGTTTACAGTGGTACTCCGCTGAGCGGAGTATTATAGCCGCTACTATGGCGCATAGTAGTGAATGAACTGTTTAGCTGTTTAAAGAGAGGTACAGTGCTATAGCCTATACAGACGACAATGCGATAGCCATATCGTGAAAGTTTTCTCTGCAATAAGAGACCTGTTGGAATCAGCCTAATTGGGCACACAGGGTTGGTCTCTCAGTTAATGCCGCAAGGACCGAGTTTGTTTTGTTCACAAGAAAGTACAAGTTACCACGTATCATCCCTTTAAGCTAAATGGCAGGGAACTTTAATTCGCAGACCACGCCAGATACATGGGGAATGACCTTGATAAGAAACTAATTTGTAAACTGAATATACAGGACCGGGCTAGGAAGACCTCGGTTACCATTTATTCGTGTCGATTTATACGGCAATAGTCAGACCCATCCTGAAGTACTGAATACTAGTTTGGTGGACAGGACTGGACAAGAAAAGTAACACTGACCAGAAATTACCATGACTTTACAAATATTTTTACTAGAAACTGAAAAATATCGCCTCAATGAAATATATAACGTTCTGTACAATTCGTCCATACATTACATAATGCCACGCCCACTTTGGGAGGGCGTCTTTAAAAAAAAAACAAAATCAAATTTCGTTTGCTTCCTAAGCTATTTAGGGTAATGATTAAGTTTTGTTGCAAATATTTCACACAAAATAATTGACTTTCGGCTACAAATGGCATACGCCAGGCCCTTTTTTTTTTATAATTTGCGCGATATGAATACCCTTATACTATTACAGGGCACAGGCGTTGTATAGATAGACAGAGAGAGAGAAAGAAAGACAGATTTGGTGTAATGGTTTGAAACTCAGGTGGTATTAAGTTTCTGTAAACTCCAAGGGTAGCGTCCAGATAATTGGGGAGCTTATTTGTTTTGCTTTTGTCGTTGCTCATGATTCACAGTATTTTTTTCCGTCTTCCTGATGTTATCATCACGATCAAGTTGCATTTTCAGCCATATGACCACTCTACTGACAGTGTTATGCCTTCGCAGTAGAATTGACTTTGGTTTTGCAATTGATCGACTTTTTTTATTTATTTCATGCGAAATAAATAGATGATTCTTGACATTAGGATTTGAACCGTGAACCAACAACGTGACAAGCGATGATGTTACCATTACACCACGGCCACCCTTAATTCTTACTACTAAGAAAAGGTCTTTGCCACAAATTATGTGGTAAAATCTTTTAAAAATCGAGAGAATATCCCCTGGGTAGAAATATTTCATTGGATTTGAAGCAACATTATCACAACGCCACGCCCACTTTATTAGGGATGGGTTAGAAGATGATGGATAAGGGTATCATACGATCCGTTCCAGGTGAATTGTAGCTTTTCTGTATGTTTTTTATTACATATTCATATGTTTTAAGATTCGAAGAAGTGCACTTCTTTTACGATCAAGTTAGTATTGAAAAATAAATGTTTTGTTCGTGCTTCCGAAAATTCTTGAAATGTGGATAGGGCTTTACGCAAGTTAAGGTATTGTTCTGTTCAAATGTGGGCTATAATAATAATAATAATAATAATTTTTAAACGTCTATAAATGCGTATTTACATATAAGGCCAGCGGGGCCTCCGAAACCTGTTAAGTGGAGGGACCATGGCTTATGGTTACATGTAATAAAATATGGTTCCAACGTAATAAAATAACTTAACGACAAAATAACACCACACAAAATAACAATTGCTAAGTGAGAAAGTTGGAGCACGAGGCAGAGGTTTTAAACTACGAATACCAATATACAAATATTTTTCTGTCAGTCTCTCTCTGCGCTTGCTCCAATTCGTTAGACTATTTTGTCGCACGCTGTTTAATCGTTGGTTTATTATTACACGCACAGCTCTTTTAAGAGCCATGGTCGAACTCTAGTGTTTCCCATGATCTGACTTATAACTCCGATCAATTATTTTATTGTAGACTCGGATCGACAACTAGTTAAATAAAGTTATACGAATTACGTATATAAGGGAATTATACGAGTAGTTGACATTCAACGTCAATTGTGCATTTAAGTACTCTTGGCATCGATACTTACTCGTATTTCCGATGCTCAGAAAAGGACTCAGTATCCAATTTGATTTTGATTCAAATAGGCACAGATTGGTTACAAAGGTCTGAAATAATGATCAACTGCATGCTCCAAATGATGTTACGATTGTCGTATGTATTTTTTCACTAATATAGTGGAATAAACGGGGTTAAAAGAAAAGGGGATATGGTTGAACTTTCAACTTATTTGTCAAACAGATTGTGGCAGATTATGTACTAATAACGATTGTTTTCCTCAAGCTGTGCTAGCAGGTAATGTCCTTTCTGGTTGACGTGGTGACTTTGGCACTTTGTGTGATGGTACTTACTCGTATATTCAAAATTGGGAGGTTTTTTTCCTTTATCGTTGGCCTAGTTTGGATATACTCTATCTAATAATTTTTTCAATGTTTTTTACTTACACTTACGAGCACGGTTGCCGCTGAAAAATTTGAAAAAGTCGCAACAATAATAAAAAATATAAAAATTATAAGGAGACTTATAACTTGAATTTCCTTCCAATTGAAATGAAAAACTCAAAAATGTTCACAAAAAGTTGTATGCAACAAAACAAACCTCAAAATACAGAACATACTACAGATCAGTTGACGAATAGAAAACAAACATCCTTTACCAATGAAATACTTGGTGACATTTTTGTAATGTAATGAAAAATGTCATGATAACTTTAAAAAAAGGTTAAATATAGAGGTTTTGTGAAAAGTCGGGTCATAGTCTCTTGGCGTCAAAAAAAAGCGTCAAATTGCAATTAAATTCGTACAGCGGCAACACAGCCCACAAGACACGCATTGGTTTCGTGATAATTTTTGATCTTGATGTTTTGAGCAATTCTAATGTTTAACCTGCTAGTAAGAAATTCTGCCAATGCTGTTTGTTTGTCTACAGATAAATTGTAAACATTTCTAACGAAAAACTTAAAACTTAAAAAAATTCTTCGAAGCTTTAAATTTAAAGACATATGTACGAGTATGTGATTATTTAGAAAAGTATGTAAACTGCGGGATAGTGCATTTTTAAACTAAGCCGACATACTTAGTTACTTTATACTTTGATTCGATAATATTCTAATTAGTCCTGCTTAAACATATAATTTCGATAGTTTCTATTATGTATTATACTTATGCAGTGGGCGCCATGGTTCAGTAGTTAAGTGCGCGATCACTGAGCGGGAGATTCAAGGTTCGAATCCCAGAAAACACAAAAAAAAAAGGAACAAATCTCACGGGAGTAACAATTGCTCTTCGAAAACGCGATAAAACTGTACGTCTCAACCATTCGTGCGTGGCACAGCACGAGTGGCTGCGAGAAGATAAGCCAGGTTCTGTGTGGGTTGTTAGTGCCAAAATATTTTTTTAAGTAAATTCCAAGGTTTACTTGTTTTGCAGCTGATGGAGTTTTGATAAATAGACGTCCGCACCGTTGTTACGTGGACATAGGGGTGATGGGTAGAATGTTCAAATATCGTATTTTTAGGGATCATTCTATTGAGGTCTTCGGAATATCTGCCATTATAGTATCTATATTATAAGTATAGGTCTGCTACCAGTCTTCGATGAGCTAATGGTTGGAAATTAGAAGTTAGTGCGAGATCTTCTATTAAACGGACTACTCGTCTCTGTATGATGTCGAGCAGATTAAGAGAATGTTTTGGGGCCGAACTCCAAACATGAGAACAATATTCAAGTCATGATCTAACTTGTGCTTTGTATATGAGAAAAAGCTGTTGCACTGTAAAGTATCTCTTTGCTCTAAATAGGTAGCTCAACCTTATGGATGCCGATTTTGCAATGTGCTTGTTATTTGAAACGTGGTATAGTCGTATATTATAAAAGTTCTTTCTGAAAAAGCGGTAAATTGGGTTTTCTTCGCACTGAAGTCGACTAAGTTTCCTTTTCCTCACTGACGATGTGATGTATTTACATTAGCGGACACGCTATTAGATAAGATGAAATTAGGATGTTTTCATCGGCAAAACTGAAGATCTAGTTGTTTGTTGACCCTACAAGTTAGATGATATGGAGTAAAAACCGAGTTGGTGAAGGTATATAACCCTGAGGTAATCCAGCGTTCACAACAAATGTATCGAAAGGCACACAATCAACCACAATTTGCATTAATCTGTTTATAATTGTACGAGAGGCGGCTGGTAGGTTCGCGGCCAAAGGCATTAAGTGAAAGAAGAGAAGATTTTATTTCCCTATATAATCTCCGTCGAGTGAAATGCATTTCTCACATCGGGCATATAGTGCCTTAATACCACCGAAAAAATATTATATTTCCTTGCCTTGATCTCGTTCTCATCTGCAAATCTCCGGCCTTGTAACTCCTTTTTCAAATTGGAAAGAAGGAAAAAGTCGCTCAGGGCCAAGTCTGGGCTGTAGGCTAAGTAGCAAATTCCGTCGAGATTGTCCCCGGCTAACTCTAAAAAATCTGTGCAGCACTCGAGTCGTCGTTGCTTGTCCAACGGCGTGACCATTTTCGGTACCCAGCGCGCACAATTTTTTTTCCTGTTTAAATGTTCGTGCAACATTTTTCCTATTCTTTCTTTGCTAATGTGCAACTCGTCGACTATCTGCCACATTTTTATTCTTCGGTCGGCCAGAACTAATTTTTCAACTTTTCCGACTCTTTTTCAGTGACCACTGACACACGACGTTCGTTTTCACAGCTCTCTCGCCCTTGATGAAATAAGCGAGCCCATTTTTTGAACAGAATTCTGAAGAGTCGATGACATGCCGTCGAAAAATTCTTTAGCCGATTTTCCTTTTTCCACGAGGTACTTTATCAAAGCGCGGTGCTCAAGATTGTGAGAATTCCCGATTTCGGCTGACATGGTGATGTTTATCCTACCACAGATAATAATAAAATGAGATTATTATTGAAACGAGTGATATTTATACTTTATTGAGTATCTCAGGCCGCGAACTTATCAGCCGCCCCTCGTATAATAGAAAGTAAAAAAAAAAAAAACGATCAAATAGAGAGCTAAAGCTGCGTACGTTTATGGCATGAACCACAAAGAATAGGGTGTTACAAAGAAAATTATTATTCTCCATTACATTCAAATTCACAGTATAAGCGGATGTTTCCGCAACTCTTGATATGTCCCCGGATAAGTTATAAATGTGTTACTTTGGTAACTTCTTGGTCAATGAGGAAGAACGTAATATAGACTTACTTTTGTTTTCTCGAAAAACAACATGTTGTAAAATAGTTTTCTTCTTTTTCATGACATTTGCAGTCGAATTTTCGATTTTAAAAATACAGGGTGTTGCAAAATTAATCCTAATGTAGGTAAGACCCTCTTTCTGTCTGATTGGACTAAATATCTCTGCCGATAGTTTTTCAACTTTCGATAGTGTTACAACTTTCGATAGTAAAAAACTATCGAAACTATCGACAGCGATACCTGACATTTTGTCATAGTTCTGCATAATTCTCTTGTTAAGTCCATGACATCACTTGCCTACGCCTTATACATAGATTTATAGAAATAAATACTAAACCAGTCTACCAGTGGATCGACTGAAACAAATTTATAATCGTTTATACGAGTATGTAAGTTTCATACAACTTATTACCCCATGGTTGCACAGGAAATCTCGACTCACCGTTTTGTCCAATTAGCTGCGAAGTTGTCTTCTCATTGCTTTTGTTCTTTTCAAAGATACCAGCCGTGGACGATGACCGACTATGGCCCGTCGACGACGTTGACTTATTATAGTGGCCACCAAGCGAATTGTGTTGTTGTTGGTGCTGTATACTGTTACTCTTCCCAAACAATTGTTGCTGCAGGTGTGCTGTGATTCTTCCATTCACCTCGTTCATTGATGATTTTTTGCCACCGTAGCCACCATCACTACTACCACCACCACCACCTCCTCCACTGTCCTCCGGATACGTTGAAGGTGTTAATGTTTTTGCCGGTGATTGTGTCGCTGTTATCGATTGTGTGGAGGATTGTACCGTGGAATTCCGATGTAGACCCAGATTCGTGCAACTCAAGATCATCACGGGTGAGTCATGTAAATCTGGCAAAGATGAAGATATCGTCATGCCAACCGATGACAATTTTAAGCCACTTCCACAAGTTACCCTTGGCGATGACGATATATTAATTGTGTCTACAGACTTTCGTGTCTTGAAGAGTCGCATCTTTGTGAAGTGGAATTTTATTTGTCGCTTTGCCGCTTGCAGAGATTTCAATGCGAGTGGGAAGATCTGCAAAGAAAATAGAAAAAAATAAATTATTAGATATATGTCATGTATGTATGTGTGTATAAGCAGAACGTTTTAAAAGTTCGATGCAATACAAGTCAAAAATATGAGATACCTAACTTACTAGCAATGTTTACACTCTAAACAGATAGCGGTAGGTGTACTTTACTAGCAGAAACCATTTTTTAGTGTAGTGATTGGAGAAACTTGTAGATCTTATTCGTTGCTGTTCCCCGTTTGGCCTGGAACCTGCTGCACAGCTCGGGTCATAAGCAAACTCACTACCCACTAGACCGTGGCCACCTCTGTTTTAATGCATAGAAATATAAAAAAATAATAAAGACACACCCTGTTAAGTATACACTATGTATATAAATGATTAATAGCGAAATAGTTTTAACCATGCTCATCCGCCTCTGCATCAAGTTCTGGGACCTTAAATTTTAAGCTAGATGCATCAAATTTTATACATACATACACTCCTTGGGTCTTAGATTTAATAGTGCTTGCCTTTTTTGAGAACGCCAACAACCACGCCTACAATCATGTTAAATGTCGGATAACCCGAAGCACTTTTCAGTATTTCTAGGTCATAAAAATCATCATCATTTGGTGCGAATATTGGTAAATTTAGGTCAACTGCTACGCCTACTTTACTACGTGAAAACAATATACATATGTATAGACGTCAAAAAAATAAAAATTGAAAGCAAAATAAAATAAAGTGCACGACTGGGTCGCACGTACTTGCACCTATATGTTGTTCATATGCAAAAACTAAGAAAAATAAAAATATGTTGACAATTTCGCAAAACTTGGTATGCCATGACCTTACCATATACGAGTATCAAATATTGCTTAGATATTAATTTCGAACTAAATCTTCTAAATAATAGCCGAGAAATAGCCAATTTTTAAGAGTTAGTGAGTAAGTAAAGTACTGTTGCAGTACGTTTTTTTTTTTGGGAAAATTTGGTACGTCATCTGTTGGCTTATGTCCACTGTAATCCAAATATTTTCACAAACTTTCGTTTTTATTTTATGATTAACACTTTTTTTTCAAATGAACAGGTTTTTAGGACATCAGAACTAAAGGAAAATAAGATTCAGACAACGTCCTGGCTGTCATAAGTACTCATACCAAAGGAGAATGGCGTATTTTGTTGCAGTTTGCTTCAGATGAGGAGATCGCGCACATTTCGTAAACCGTAGTTTACTACACAAACAAAAATGTTTCGTTATGTTGAAAAACCGTTAAAAGGTATATGCATTAGCACACAGAATGAACAGATTTAAAATAATCTTGTTGAGGGTTGTAGAACATAAAGTGGACCTAAAACGTCTCGAATTTCGTGCAATCGAATGAGGGGTATTGAAAATCTATACACAATTTTGTAATATTGTTCCTTAAAATTTTGCAAATAAATTATACAGAAAGTTTGCACAGTTTATTTAAAAACAAGTGTTAAGTTTTAGAGCCTAAACACCTGAACCGATTTTTATGAAAATCTCCCTATAATTCCCAATTGGTTCGTCCACAGTTGAACAGATTTAGCAGCCCCTATTAGTAGCTACAAAAAATTTCGAGATTCTATGATAATAATTAAAAGAATAAAAGTATTTGCCCCAAAAATTTGTCTACCCAACGGCAAAAAAGTTGATATTAGGACGAAATGTTTATTCCTCCCATTTGCATAGATCAACTTAGAAAATAAATATAAAACATACTCGTACAGAAAAGTTACATTCCTTCTGGAGTGGATCGTATGATACCTTATCCCTTCACTTCTAACCTATCCCTAATAAAGAGGGTGTGACGGTTTGAAGTTTTTAATGCAAATATGTACAATGTCATCTTTCTACTCAACTCAGAAGATATTTCCGCGATTTTCAAGAGATTTTTCAGAATAACCGTTGCTACGACTTTTTCTTAGAAGTTCAATGATTCTGATGAGATATTTAAAATATGCCTTAACCACCACCGTGAATAACTTTCAGAAAGCAAATGATTATTTTGGGTACCTTACCCTATAGTGTATATTAATTCTGATAAATAAACTACGTAATTGTGGAGAAAGTGAACGTTTATATATAATGTTAAGATAATATTTTTAAGTTTCTAGTAAAAATATTGAAAAAAACTACACTTTTTGAAAAGTGGGCGGATTTTAAAAATGTGTACACTTGTATTGCTTCAGATTTTGAACAGCTTTTATATACAATTTTATCTTCTTAACTCAAAGTTAAGGCCCAAAAACTGGTGAAATACAGACAGAAGGACAGACAGCTGGGCATGCCTAGATTGACATAACTTTTAATACTGATCACAAATATTTATATACACTTTTGGGGCTCTATATTTATTACTACATGCTACAAACTATTATATGTATCAAAAATAATATTCTTTATTGGATAGGGTATACAAATAAATGAGTAGCGGCTGTTCGAAAGCAGATAATTCCATCATAAACTTTTTTGCCAAAAGTGACGAAAAAACTTATATCTTTGGAGATAGATTTTTGTTAAATAATTGTGTAGGCATTATAGAGAAAAGTTAGTATAGTGAATTACTTTGTGTTTAACTTCAAAATACATCCTGTTATAGCACTTTTTAATTTGTAGAATTTGAATATTTTAATTACTTACGTAAACAAAAAATAAGGTTTTAAACTAAGCTCAAAACAAAATAAAATAAAAGACAAACGAGAAAAAACAGAATTTAATATAAGCTAAACTATCTATATAACATGCGGGTGTATATTAGGAATATTAAACATTTTTTGCATGAAGTTAGAAGATTTTGAAGAAACCAATTGCCATTATTTTCTCATGTGGGCTCGTACCTTGCACCGAGTGTCATTTGCAGATTCTATGATTTTTAAACAACACTGAGACGATTTGTTTCCAAAAGTCTGTCTGCGTGAGTGCTGAGAAAGATCGAAAAAAGTGTTGTCTTTGCTCAAAAAGTATTTTATTTTTTGTGACTTAAGAAAGTAAACAGTAGCCGTATTTCATTGTAAGTATTTATTTTTTGTATATTTAGTAGTATTTTATTTTTTGTGACTTAAGAAAGTAAACAGTAGCCGTATTTCATTGTAACTTTAAATAAAGTTTAGTTAAGTTTCACAAAAAAAAAAAAACCATTTACTATTCATTTTGCAAATTTGGCAGTACTGATTTATTCGCGGATTAAGGCTCAAAGAAAAATAGTGTTTCCAACATAGTACAATATTTCATTGAATAGGATCTAAAATTAATCAAATTAAAATAATTATTAACATAAACCTATTTCCGCCATCTGTTGCCTGATAGTCCAAATGTGATATACTCAGTTATCGGTGACCGTGGATAATATCGAAAGTTATTGAAACAGTATACCCAGTTGTTTTTATTTGCCGTGAGAACTTTTTTTGAGCTAGAGATAATATTCACAAAGAAACACTACTAGTGTCAAGCAGATTGGCAAATTGGTTCTGTTAAGTAAGATGATTTATGAACAAATTTAATGTTTATAGTCAAAGTGGTGTGAATGTATCTTGGACCTATTTTAGGTAATTGGCTTTGGACCAGTCAAGTGAAGGAGAGAACAGGAGATTTGAGATGACAGTGAATTAAATTGTGGATGTCTACTCAAGGGGCCAACTTACAAATTGTAACTGTCTGAAAATTCTTCAATCATTTTTGTTTTAACTCAAAAATCCGACTTGCTTGTGTTGATTTTATGCTTTTATTTTTGTTTTGGACTCATTTTATTGCATTTTTTTTTCTAATAGCGCTTTTGAACCAAGATTGTCCACCACTTTTCAAAGTGAAAATTAGTAAAAATGAGTAATTAGTCACTTTTGAACAGACAATCCTCAAATATTATGTTAAATGTACACATCGAGCATCAGGAACAATTCAGTTGAAAAACAAGAGTAAGACATGTTTCCGTTAATCAAAATTTTATATGGCGTATGCTTCCTTCTTGAAAACAAACTCAACATCGCTACTGCAATACCCAAACGCAACATCATCGCGAAATAAACTACTAACCTACAGATGCCCACCAGAAGCAGATACACCTAAGCACTTGTGCAAGGAGATGGCTAGCACGATAGCACAGTACAACCTAACTCACATATGGCTTCTTTTTTATTTTTTTTTTTATTTGGGCAACCAACAGAATCATCATTGGACCGACACACCTATAAAGAATGTTTAGCAAAAGCTGGTTTTCTCCATGCTTTCGAGATGTTTTCACTTTCAGTTTGCCACCACCTCACTCCACTCCAGCAATAGCTTGCTAATTATATGCGCGCATGAATTTTGTTTGCGAATGCCCCTGCGGGCGCAGAAAAAGATTTCCATTTTCATTCAAGCATGTAGCCCACCTCTAAGGTATCAAAAATACCTGTCTTGGTTGAAGTTGGCGGTATTAGCGCGGTCATAATGATGATGGTTACCCATACAAAGCCACACAAAAATAAAAAGCAGAATTCAACGATAGACGGCGCATTGCATTGATTATTTGAACGTCCTCTCTGCTAAGCAAATTGCACAAAGAATGGACGAACAAATATGCAGCAGCAACAACAGGTGTATTGATGAACGCGGACGCGAAGTAGTCACCGAATGCGAACGCTTGAGTGCAAACCGATATACAAATACATTTTTTTAGACAAATTTGTATTAGCATTCGCCGTTGGTAGCAAGGGGTGGTCAACTGGAAAATTCTTTATCTGGTTTTTCTACACTGGTTACATTTAGGATTGTGCCTTATTTGTTTTTAAAATTAAACGAAAACGAAAAATTAATTATGTAGTTTGTATCTGTGTTGAATTGTATGTGAACTTTATCTATAATACTAATTTAAATTTTGGCAAGAAATAGCCAAAAAACATGATCGATAGTACAGTGAAATCTAGTTACTTGTCATCGGAATGTAATCGAAATTAATTTACAAAAAAACCTCACAAATACGGACGGATTAACAAAAGTTCGTTAAGTTGGAGTTAGTTTATTAGTTTTGAAAACAAAACAAAACAAAAGATGTCTATTTAAGAGCATAAAGTTGCAAAGCCCGAACAGAAGCTTGTAGGGATGAAGTCTAATAATAGTCGCAGTCAGTGTCAAAAATTTGGAAAGACCTCTTCTACAGACTATTAAACGGCGGTGACGTTTGCCCGACCTTGTAAACTGCGCCAACTACAGGGGTGTCAGTCTGCTCAACACCGCGCATAAGCTCCTATCTGCCATATTATGTAAAAGTCTTAAACCTTTTGTCAACAATCTGATTGGTTCATAACAGTGCAGCTTTGTGTCAGGAAAGTCCACCGTAGATCAGATATTGCGGCAGATCTTTAAAAAAAACTCATGAACTCCAAATCAATATTCACCACCTTTTCATCGATTTTAAAGTCGCCTATGATAGCGGCTATAAAGACGAGCTATACAGATAATTATTACTAAACCTAGTCTAGTTTTGGCATCCCTTCTTCGAGTGAAGAATCGACGGGAAATGAAGGAGGAGATACAACAATGAAGTACACGGCTGTACAGCGACATCGACCTAGTCAGACGAATTCGACTTTATCGCCTAGGACATGTAGAGCAAATGTGTATCAACGCTGCGGCGCAGAAAGTCTTCGAATCTGTCCCAGAGGGACGACGCGGTAAAGGAAGACCTCACCGAAGGTAACATAAGTCCGAGCTGGCCGCAAATACTTGTTGGTTGGGTCCAGGTCCACTCTGGAATGTAGCGCCATTTAAAGTAAAGTAAAGTTGTCGATAGCCCACGATATTTAGTTTCAGATTTCAGGAAAATTGTGAAAAATGGGGACGAGTAAATGTAAAATTAGTGATGCACGATCGGTTAAAGGTCTTCGATCGACAATACAAACGTGGCCCTGCTGAAGACAACAATTTACGAAGATCCAAGAGCAAACCGGGAATTGATAGATGAGGAACTGGGTTGACAAAGGCTGCATCACGAGCATTAAATCATCGTCTACGAATTTCTTGGAAAATTTTGAATTCAGGGAATCCTAATGAACCGGAACCCAGAAGCTGCAAGTTAAAGCAAGACGACAAAAATCAGCAATAAAAGTGATGATGCGAATTTACTTCACCAGGGTGAAAATGATTGCCGTTATTCCGCTGAAAACTGGTCAGATGGTAACTGCTAAGTGATATACAGAAACTTGCTTACCACAAGTTTTTAAAAATTGTTTAGGAAACCAGAAAAAGTGACACTTTGTCGCTCCTTTTAACATGAAGGTAATCCATCTGCACAAAAACCAACAACTTTCTTCAATGAAATACGCTCAGCACTTTATTCCCTGGACCTGCCGCCGTGCAATTTTTCGCTCTTCTCAAAAATAGGAAAAAAAAAATTAGGGGAAGAGTTATTGAAGACCTTCAAAAAGACGATTTTGAAGAGTGCTCCGAAAAATAGCTCTACCAACTTAAGAAATGTGTTGAAAAAATGGAAATTACGTAGAGAAATAAAAAATTAAGACAATTATAGATACGAGTATTTGTATGTCCGTATTAACTCAAAATAGTTTTTTTTTTTTCAATCAACTTGTGAGTTTTTGGCTGACATGAACTGTTACTACATCAAATAGCTGTATTTTTTTAATTGTGAATATTTTTTTATTGAATCCAAAGAAAAAAATATTTCAAATTTATTCAAATTCAAGGATTTAATTAATATTTTCAATATGGTCACTTTTGACATTCTCGGCGAAGCGCTAACATGTGCGCGTTCGAAATGCCCCAGACAAAAAAGTCTAATGGATTCGCATCCGGGAGAATTCGATAGCCGAAATGTTGAGGAAATGAAGTGCGGAACGTTCATTATTGCCATTATTGATTTGCTCGGGCTTTGTGGGAAGGTGCAGAGTCCTGTTGGAATGTCCAGGGTCTTTGGCCGAAATGTTTGCGTGCCCATAGCTTCAACACAGCTTCCAAGACAGTTTCACGATAAAACATCGCGTTTATCTTAACGCCACGGTCCAAAAATATGAGCGGAGACCGACCATCGGCAATCACTGCGGCCCAAACCATCAAAAACGGTGGCGCTTGCTTCCTGGTGGCCATTCTTTGGTCGAAATTATCGTATGACCTCTTTGGCAGGTAAACTCGATAATTTTGCTTGTTGACAAGTTGCCAATTGGAAATGGTGCTTCGTCAGAGAAGACGATGTTTAGAAATTGGCCACTTGCATGCAAGCGCTCTTTCCACTCTAACTTTTTTTTTGGTCAGGTGTGAGATCGTGCACTTTTTGGAACTTTAAGGCCTTGAGTTCGAGCTCATTTTTCAAAATGTGTTGCATCCGTTCTCTGGATATGTTTAGCTCAGAAGCCATTTTTTTCCGCTACGCCGAGGACTTTTTCGGACAACCACCATATAGCGTTTTGCAATGCTGCCGGTTTCGTTGTAACGCGATATGGTGCGATACACATACAATTTGTTCACTTTCAAATGTTTCAGCTCACGAACATTAGCTGGTTATGATTTTCCAGTCAGAAAAAGGGGAATAACACTATTACGTTTCAATTCCATTGTCGATAAAACAAAAACTAAACACACGATAAAAAAAAACGTTACACACGCTTGTCAACAATGAAATGAATTTTCAGCGCGCTGTCATTCGTAGTTTGGCAGACACAGCGACGTGAAGTTGGTAACAGTTCATGTCAGCCACCCTGTACCTAGGTACTTTTAGACCAGTAAGGTTAACCATAATTTTAGGGTAAAAACAAAGCAGTGAATAAAAACTCCGCCTAAAAGATCTAAAAATAACTTGGTGTTCAATGTTAAATACTGAGTTAGATGAGAATCAAACTGGTGGAAAGACATTTTTGGTTTGATCTTTGCCCCACTATGGATTGTGATAAGTATGAGGGACCCTATTGATCAGTACAGATTACAAAATGTTTAAATCTCCTTTAATCAAAATCCATCTATTCTATACAATTCTTTTACTATAATCATTACTAAACTTCAAACGAAGTAAATCTGTAGAATCTTATGGCTGCGTCGATTCGACAGCAATGTAGTGAATTCTGGCGGCCGCAAAATGGATACAAAAAAAAAAACAAAGCTAAAAATAACGAACATCTAATTATGTAGGTAATAATCATAAGTTTTAATCTAAGAACGAGTTAAAAAGTGAAAATGTTCACCCAAGATGTAAACATTTCTTACACAACACTGGGTTTGGAATTTAAAAATTTCATCATCGATGGACACTTCTTCTCAGCAGACACATGTCTGATGGCAGTCTCGACGGCTAACCTACCCAACGTCATTCACTGAAGTACTTATTGCAAGTACAAAATGCACGGGCACATACCACCCTAAGAGTTACTGCTGCAATTTCAAAGCAACTGGTTGGACGAGTTTATCGTTGGCGGATACATTTTTGGATTTTAAGCGCCAAAACAACTTTCTCAGCTACAAATGTGAATATTTGCAATGGGCATAAAAAAACCGGCAACGTATAAAATTTTGCTTAGCACCGCATAGTATTTTTTCAAAGGAACCAATAAATACGTGCACATAGACAGGGTCGTAATGTGATGTAATTTTTCGGTGGTCATTTTTTTTTCTCAAGTATTTTGGGTGCATACTCGTACATACCTGAAAAGGAAACAAAATATGTACAACGCAAAAAATAATTCTAACTTTAGGTGCATACATATGTGCAAATGCATATGCATTGAGCTTTAAAGCTCCACTCAGAACTGGATACTATCTACAAAATGTAAGCCTAATGCAACAAAATTAGGTCCCAACTAAAGCAGGAAAACAAATATCATACAAAAGTTGCACGAAGAAAATTGCTCGCAGGACAAAAGTGAAAGTGAGGCATGCAAAAACAGTGCCAAACTTTTACAGCGGTTTGTCAATAAGGAAAACAAAACTCCTCCGATCAGATTTCTGTTTATTGATGAAAATCACTTGCCGATACTTGTAGACATAAAACTTGTATATTTTTCATAGAGATATCTACAGGTTTTAAAAAAAGTGAATTGTAACTCACTTCGTATTCGCGGAAGCAATGTAACTCACAATCACCCCTAAGTTGCACTCTGACAGGGAAAGCATTCCAGAAATCGAAAATACTGCAAACATTTCGACGTTTTATAAATGAACAGATTATTAAATGTAATACATTTGATCGACAATGTACGAGTAGGTTTCAAATGACTCGCAATTCTACTTAATAAAATGATGAGAGTAGATCGGATGCTAAGTCAGTGAAGAAAGCTTTCATGTTCCATTGTATAAAGGCAAAAGACGATAAGAGAATTGCAACAACTATCGACCGATGAAGCTAATATCGCAAACAAGAAAAATTTACGAGCGGGTTTTAGACACTCGATAACGCAATATAATTAAACTTCATGATAGTCAATGCGGCTTTGTCAGAGAAAAACGCCATTCAAAGTTTATGGATACTCGTAATAATAGGAAAATATTGTGACGCCTCGAAGGATCTGCATATTATCTTTACTGAGAGATATCATATGAATGGCGCTAAGATTCCAAAAAGTATCAGAGACGTATGTTAGAATAATACAAGATTTGTATGATGACGTAAAAACGAAAGTAAAAGTAGGAGTGCACCAAGGCAGTTGTCGCAGTCCCTTGCTTTTCATTTTATTGAAGGGACATTTCGATGAAACTGAGACTACTTTCCTTATTTACGCAAACGAGAGTGCTATCATAAGTTGCGGTGCGACAGCTCTTCAAACTACATTTAATAATTGGATTAAGGTGTTTGAAGATAACTGTTTAAGAATTAGCCGCACGAAAGCAGAACATTTGCATTGGCTTTTTTCTGAACCTACAAACCCGAACGAAATGCAATAAATTCAAATATTTAGGCTCAATCGTAAATGATCAGGCAAATTGTGACGACAGTATTGCACATCGAGTGAGTGTGGGACGGTTAAAATGACGTGAAAAGTCCGCAGTCTTTTGTGATCGAAAAATGTAATATAAACTCAAATGTTTTCTTTATACGACAGTCATACGTTCTCTCTCTTTGGCATTTTTTCTCAATTGAGTGGCTTTTTAAAAATATTAGCGCTTTTTTAGTTTCTGAAGCTTGCTGCCTATAGATCGATTGCGAAGGGATATCTGCTTTTCTCCGTTGAAGTATTATTTAGAAGATTATCGAAATCACGCAAGAATATATATTTTTCCGATTGATTAGAACCTATTTGCGTGGGCGTAGACACTAGCGATATTCCACAATTATTTTTGAATTATTAATTTAAGAAGCATTAAACGATCGCTTAATTTCAAGACACTGACCGGTTGACAAGATAATAGCAACTCAGTTCTTATTTCGTTCCACTCCGTAATTTTGTTTGTAAATTCAAGTGACGAGTCCTGTTTTCGACGTTCCGTGACTTTATTTCCTGAACGCACAATATGTCAATTTTGCGTTGCCGTAAAATCTTTTCTAGTTCGGAACTTTTGTCTGTCATTGCTCCGACGTTCCAGTTTGCGATAGGTAGTCGTTTATGTGAAAGCGACATAATGCTTGCCCCAAAATCCTCGAGCTCTGACACTCCCATTCCATTGGTATGACGCGCGTATACGCAAGTTTATAAATTTGTATTTGACTTGTCTTTTGTAGGTAGTAGGTAGTAGTTTCCAGACGTGGAAACACATTCAAAGTATATAGACTTCGGGTAGTCTTAAAAATATTATAGCACCTCAGGCTCATCTTTGGTGTTAAAAGGCCTGAATTTAATTTAGGTCTAATTTAGTCATACTCGTATTTTACGACAAGCGGAGAATCGCTGCACAACATTCTATAAGCCGGTGCTGCACGGCAGAGTTATACAAAATCATCACAGTATTTTTTGTATACCATGCAAAAGTATATATATTTGGGATTAGCATCAAAAGTTATGTCGATCTAGCCATGTCCATCCGTCCGTATGTTACCACTTTTTGAGCCTTACATTTTTAGCTAGGAACATGAAATTTGATGTATAAGCTTTCTGGAATCCGAAGCAGTACAAGTGTAAAAATGGTTGCCTACTTTAAACAAATTTCATTCTTGTTATTATTTTTGGTAGAAAGTGAATAATATTGTCCAGGAAAAATATGTAGACGTATATATAGGACATTTCGTTCAGACATAATACATGGCCACGCCCACTTTTTAGGAGTATTTTCTTAAACAAAAAAACACATATTTCTTTTAAAAGCTATTTATGGTGATGGTTAAGTCTTAATATCTTATCAGTATCCGTGAACTTTGGTTACAAATTTTGAGAGCCACGCCCACTTTCTGCTAAGAAAAATTTATAACAACAGTTTTTGATAGAATTTCTTTAAAATCTCGGAAGATATCATTGCGTCTGTTTTAAAAACTTCGCAACGTCACGCTCACTTTGTTAGGGATGAGTTAAAGGATGGGGATATGATCCGTTTGTATGGATTGTAACTTTTCTGTAAACTTTTTCTTTAATTTTGCATTTTATTCGCCTAAAGTGAACCTACAACGTTGTAACAGCGCACCGAGTTGCCTATACTACCTATAGCAAGATGTGGTGGTATATAATCGGTCGCCAAGGGGTGAGTCCCCAGATCAGACACTGACGCACGTGCCGCACATAAGTGACAGACTCACCTGGACTTTACCGCCCTTCAACTATGACCTTACTGCCTAAGAAGACCTTGGACATTGACCAGGGTCTCGGATAGCATTACTATATCATCATTACAGTTACTTCTTTTGGATAAATTTAAATCGCCTCATACGTCAGGCATACTTTACTTAAGGGTTATTCTTGACTGTGATCCTGGATGTGGACCATAAAGTCTTTTTCTATAAGCAATTTTTATTTATGGTAGCATCTACTGACTGGTAGAACACAAAACGCATCCACGTGTATGCAAAGATTTAAAATATTCCTTTCTCCTATTAACGTAATTTAAATCAAATATATAAATTGTATTTCCCACAAGCCTGCGTTTTCTTCTTTAATCGAAAGTAAATAAATTACGAGTATCTGACAGATACGACAGTTTCATTCAATCTTGCATAAATTGCCTTTCTCAGAACCGTGCATCTATTGTATGCGTTATCGAGTTCCTCGTTTTGATTAACCAATCATATGCATGTATGCACATCAACCACACTGTCAACACCTGCAAAGATAGTTCTCTCACAATAAAGAGCCAGCGAAAGCGTCATCACTCATCAGTCGACCTTCGGGAATAAATTCATTTCCCGCGGAGATGACAATCTTCTTGATTGGCTAGTGTGTCAAATAAATTTCTTTCATTCATATATGTGAGCGGGTTTTAAAAAGTACACAACGAATACCTTGTGTTTTGATTACTACCTAAAATTAGATTTGTAGTAATTGTTTACGCATTCCTCAATGTGGGTTAAGTAGAAGATCGAAATGAACATTGTCTATGAAACAGTCCGTGCATTGAACTGAATGAGCTGGTCTGAGAAATTAGTTTCAAGACACTTTTTTCGTTTTTTTTCAATCTCGGATTTTATTTTAACGATTGGCCATCAAATTCGATTGTGGGATGATTGCCACAGAGAACAGATCAAGCAGGTCTTCTGAGATAGTGGTCTGTGCGAGAATGACGAATCGTAGGTTAGTGAACTTCTGGTCTTACGGAAAATATTTTATGCCATTTTCAAGATCAACTTGCTGTCCCAGAGTAAGTCAGAGGGTATACTCGTATGTGCATACGGATATGTAATGTAAGTATGTTGAGTAATTTGATATGTTGGGCGCGCACGGTCCACTTTTGACTGCGAACGTGATCATTTCGTTGCTGCCGCTATCCGCATTTATGAGTACTCGTATATGCACAAAAAACGTTTGTCGTGCTTTTTTTTCGTATAATCAGAGGTTGCAATGTTTTGTCAATTTGTGATCAAAAAACGAAGAAATATACGAAAGAAACCTACTTCATGTAGGAAGAGAATATTTATAAAAATTAAATTGTACACGTTTTTCACAGTTCGAATTTCGAGGTTAAATATTTTCTCACTACTTGGTGAGAAAAGAATTCGAGTGTCATAGCTGGCCGTTCAAATGAATTTTATATTCATCGTTATTTTACTTATATGCTGTGTCTACTCGTCCATTAGATTGACGAACAACATAAGTAAGTACTTGGCGCAAACAGCCGTAGGGTTAGGGACTAGCTTTTCACAGTCATTCGAAGGGACTTGTAATTTTATGCCGCTTGTTTTTTTTCTTTTGTACATACACGTTATCTAAAGAAATAGTCCAAACAAAAAGCTCAAATTTTTGTCAAACCCAGACAGTTTTTATTTAAAAAATTAAACCTTTTGAAAGTGATTCAGGACCAGTTCTGAATACTAATAAAGAAAGCCCCAAAGAATCTGGTTGCGGGTTCGCCGCCAGTTTGCAAAATATTGGCACCTTATAAATATTTTTTTTAAATGCTCGTAGTCCGTTAACAAAATACGCTAGGCTAGGTAGGCTGCTTTAGTTCAAAATGTAACTCTTTACGTGAACTTTATTCGAAATCATGAGTACCTATAAAAAAAAAATATGAGATAAAACCTTTTGGAGAAGTTCTATAACATAAAGTGAGTGAGATACATACATATGGGGACGCTTGAACAAACATTTGCTTTTGAGCACATGTTTTTAAAATACCTACTCAACTAAATAAAATCACAATAAATTTGTTTATAAAAAAATCATTCAATTCGAAGAATGAAAGCGGATTTCTAAGACACACACACAGATGCACGTACAGCAACCAATAAGAAAACCACAGAAAGTCTTCGAATAACTTTCAATAGCATTTCGTCACAATAATAAACGAAAAATATCAAAAACGAATTTAAAACTATAAAAGCGTAGTAGATTTGCTTTATTCAGTAGCAGATTTAGATTTTACAAAAAGCGAAGTATATCTACTACGATCGTAGTAAAGTGGCAACGGTGTTCATAAGAGTCAAATTTGTTTGAACAAGTTTCAAAGAAGAAACCGTTACTCGTGCACAAAGCAAGAAAACACGTAATGCTCACACGAATTGGAAAGTCAGGCTTGAAAAGCGTTATTTTCAAGTGATTAGTCTAAGTTCGAAATGTTTGACACGAAGAGGAGGGTTTTCGTTTGAAGTTCTCAACAAAGGATGCTGCAACGATATATTGTACCATTTTGGTGTGTGGAGCTTTCTCTTTCAGATGAACAAGCGATAGCATTGAGGACCATTTAAGGGTTCGTCTTCCAACAGGATAATGACCCGCAACCCACTTCTAATTTTTGTTCAAGCTTTTTGCGACAGAAAGAAGCAGAACGGACGTTAATAAACATGGTTTGACCGCTACAGTCATCGGATTTGAATTCCATAGGACTTCTGTGGAATCACTTGGTCAGAAAGGTTCTCCAAATGCCTTCTTTTTCATAGGGGAACTTTTAGCAAAAAATAAACGACGCCTGGAGTAATATCACAATCGAAGTTATAGCAAAATCGATTGAAGAATGCCCACACTTGTTAATGCTTTGATAAGAGCCCGAGAAGGATACTTCGACGAAGTTAAAGTCTACATAAGTGCTCTTTATTGAAACTAATTTATTTTAATTTTTTATTTCCTAATTTTATTGCAATGCTATTTAAAATGTATCTACCGTAGTGTAACACCTTATTCTCTCAGAAATAGTATGGTCTTAAACTTTTGAACGGTAGTGTATATAAGAGTAGGCTGTTAAATGCAATTTAATTTGCAGAATTATCGCTGCCTCTAATAGAGGTGAACTTCTTAGCTTCTTCGACAGGGGTGACTTTCATTTCCCATAATTCAGCGGTTACCTAGACTATATCTAGTCGCGTGATAAAACATTTTTATCACACGTAAAGTACCTAATTGGGTTGAAGACGAATATGTGCAGTTGAGGGCAATGCGTGACTTGGCAAATTTTATTTTCAAATCACTCTTGTGCGCAGCAATTCTGAAATCCTGGAGATAGCTGTAGAATCACGCTTAAGCTTGTTCTCACAAAGCAAGGAATCACCTATTTTAAAGTTCCTGAGTAAATTTCGCGTCCTGTAATTACTGCTTTTCTTTTATTATTACTCGTATTTCAAATACCGGATGTACAAATTTATAAATTAGAGAGGTCCCACATTTTGCACAAAAATAGTAAGTGGTGACCCAAAACCAATTATGGAAACCAATTGTAATTGTTGGGGGTTTTTGGGGGCATAATGTATCCCAAGAAAAAAAAAAAATAGGCGATGTCCCTAATTTTTAGACGAAATGTCTTATGTATCAGGATATACTACACAAAATTAAATTTCACCAAAATGCCTTTAGTGATTCTCGAGCGAACATTGTGAGCACAAATATGCACTTAAAATAACGGTACGGAACATATTATGTTTTTTTTTTTTTTTTCTCTGCTAGAAAGGTTACACCAGCATCACCCTTTCAGGAGAAGCCAACCTAGGTACATATAAATAACCACGGAATGGTTAGGTTTCAGGTTAAGAAAAACGCATTGCTATGATTAAAATTATATTTTGGTAAAGGTGATCGGCAAAACTTCCAGATGCATTTTATCTTCTGTAGTAACTAGACAGCCTAGAAAAATTTGAAAATGTAAGGCCCCAGAGGCCCACAAGTTATGAAACGTAGTCTCTTTATTTTTCACATGCGTTTGTAATAGGTACTTAAATACAACAACCCTCCGTATACTAGAGATAGCTTAGCTATTGTTAAATCAGTCAACCATGAAGGAAATCAGAATAAGGGGTACACCTTCGGCTATAACAGATTACGAGTTCTTTTAGTGTTCTGTACCAGAGCGGTATAAATCGGAATATTAGTGGTGCATGTCAGCCAGTGAATTTAAACCTGACACTTTTAAATACGATCATAGCCTTCCCTTTTTTCTAGATTAATGAGCTAATAAAATAAGTACTCGCACTTGACGATTTTTTTTTGTTTCTCAAGATCTTAAAGCCCATGTATTGCAGACATTAATAAAAATATTCATTACAACACCATTACTCGTAATACTAAATTAAAACTAAATTGTTAATCAAAAATCGCCACCATAATATTTCATCAAAGTACCGTAATCAATTAAACACTGAGAACGTTAAGAATTTATATTCAGTGAGTATTTGACCAGTAATTACTTATGAGGTAGTATGAATATTGCACGTCTTCTACTCACCACGCCACTTCATAAGATGTCTTTTGTGCTACGCATTTAACCGATCCAAGAATTTGCGATAAAAGTTAATTGCAAATGCGACTTAAATTCAAATGAAGACGAAGGTGAACGATAAAAAGTTTAGGTATTTCCACATAAAATCTCTGCGCATAAGCAAGTTCCTTAATTCGAACATCGGCTTGGGAATGTTGGTTTGTCACTAATCTGAGTAAGCTTCAACTCGTTTAATTATTTATTTCATTTCATTAACGTCAATTCGGTATCCTAAATGCGTAAATAAACATAATAAATGCGGCATTTCGGAATGTGGGATAGCAAAGAAGTCCTTCTCAGCTGTTGAGCACCACGCAAAAATTAGAATCGAAAAGGGAATTTAACATATGGAAAGTAACAATCAGTATGGAACAGTTGGTATAATACCCTATGATTGTGATTTTGTTTCGCTTTGTTTTTTAATCTTATAACACAGCTTATAGCTTTCTTTCTTCAAAACTTTTAAAATATATTTTTTTTAAACTTAAAAAAAAAAACAGCTCCGTTCAATTCAAACGAACCGGGGGTCAAAAGTTGTGGTAGGTAGCAAAAAAAAGGGCCCTTAATAAAGCCTTTTTATAGTTTTAGTATTCCCCAACCTTATAAATATTATCTAATTGTTCACCTAAATCTCTACCATTGTTAGGTGATGTGAAAAGTTATCGGCCTGGTAAAAGAATGCGTTTCTTAGTTCAAAAATGCATTTCCTTTTCTACGTAGTCCCCTTTTAGTTCAATGCATTTTGTCTAAAGTTCTCCAATGAATGGACTCCATCTCTGAAGTACGATTCTGGAATTCAAAACGTTTTCCAGCCACAAATTTCCTCAGATTTAGGAATAGGTGGAAGTTAGAGGGAGGATAGTGAATCTCAATAAATTCGGTCTCTCAATTATGTCTGTCTGTCTGACTACAAAGTCTGTCTGTCTGTTCTTCATATCTAGGGTCAGAAGGCTCTCAATTCGATGAGAAATCAGAATTTTTATTCTAACTCCGAAATTAAAGGTACTTTACTAATGGCCGATTTTGAAAAAAAAAAATATCCAGTCCAGAATACTTTCTTAGTACGAGTATTCGTCAGTTATTGTTTTGAAGGTAATCAATAAAAATAATCCCTTTTGCATTCCTGAAAATACTGGCCATAACCTTCACGGTAGTTGAAATTGAATAAAAATTAAGGAGCAGACTCTTTATGAACCGTTACCAACTTTGGATGAATTTCCGTTGGCAATAGATCGTCCAAAACGAAGAATTGTATGACGGCACGATATTCAAGTTTATCCATTTCAACGAAACACATACTGCGTATCAACATTAAAGACAGCTACTTGACAGAACAAGTTGAAACTTAATGTTTGTTATTGCAACACGTGTACCAACATCACAAAAAAAAACAGATTTGTAATAGCAATGCAATCTCTGTGCTAAGCCGATAACTTTACACCTTCTCGTAAATATTAATCATGATGTTACAATTTAATATTTTTAATTAAATTAGTATGTAAATTTATTATAAATTGCTTATAATTTTATTTATGCAAACATAGTTATCAGTATATCCATGTAAAAAATCGTGAACGAGGAGAGTAACAAAAATTCGCTGTTAGCTATCAATTTCAGCATTGACTGCATTAATAATCTCCTCATTGGAACCTAAGACTCTTCCTTTATTTTTTTTATTTTTGGGAACAGCCGGAAATCGGAAGGCGTCATACCCGAGAGTGTACTAGAACCTAGAAAGTAGCGACGAAATTGTATTTTTTTCTGGTTCTCCAATAATTTTTTGAAAACTTGTAGTAAGCGAGTTTCTGTATACCATTTAGCAATTTCCATCTGACTAGTTTTCAGCGGTATAATAGCGATAATTTTCACCATGGTGAAGTAAATCCGGATCATCACTTTTGTTGCTGATTTTTGTTGTCTTGCTTTGATTGGGAGACTTCCAATTTCTGGACTCCATACCATGACTGCTGTTTAGTTTGTGCGACGTACTTATAGAATCACGATTCAACTTCTGGTAAGGTTTTATTAAAAAAAAAAAGCTCTACTCTCCGTTTTTATTTTATTGTTTCCAAGCAATATCGGGCGGAGCGAACACGTGTCTTTATCGTCATTTAAAATGCGTGGAGCCCGTCAACCTGATTTCTTTGAGCGTTTGAGGTGATGATTTAATGTTCGTAATGCAGCCATGGAATTCAAGCCCAGTTCTTCATCTCCGGGTCATTCTCGGATCTTCGTCAATTTTTGCTTTCTTTAAAACCACTTGGAAACAGTCATAAGGAATAGTGCTTGGAAAATTTGCATTGACTTGAGTTGACTTCAAAATCCGAAGAGTAGTGGAATATCTACAGATCCTACATGACTAATTTTAGGTTTTCTCGTCTCCATTATTATCGGTCAAATGTTAAACCTTTTTGTGCTTTGTCAAAAAAAATTTTTGACGACGATACTCTTTGAACTTTTGAAGTCGAGTACAATAAATTTTCTGAAAGTTATAATTTTTGTTTTGTACTTTGACATTGAGCCATTATACATTTTTATTTTTAACAGTTTGTTGTTAAAGGAATAATGTGTGCAATTTAGAGAATATTTTTCTTGGGGGGCTCGAATGCCAGTAGTTTAAGTAAAATATTTGTATGTCCTGAATGTCAGAAAGAGACGTTCCCATAATAAAACAAACATTCTTATTCCCATCAAGTTTAAAATTGGGTGACAGTGACTTACTTGCATTCCCATAGTCACATGTGAGTCTATCCGTGACATTTTATCATTACCGTAGTCATACAGTTGCTTTTTTGTCCTGGACGAACACAAATTTTACATTTAAATCGGTAATCTATATTTCAACGATTTTATTGTTGATAGGTAATTTAATTGTTAAGTGATATTATGAATACCTAACAATTTTTCTATATGTAAATACATATGTTCACATTTCATGGGTAAAAATCAGGACAATTAAATCATTGTTAAACATTTGAAATGAGTTTGATCCACAATACATGAAGGTCATTTTATAAAGAGGAAATGCCTTTTATAATATATAGGTACATATACGTACTAATACTGAAATGCGGAAACCCAAGTGAGCCTGCGGCAAAGTGGCAAGAAGAAGAAGTGACCAACCTACACTTTTTTGGATAAATTGTTATGCATTTTTAGAAATAAATACGGCAACGCTGATCACAATACCCTACAGAAATAGGACATTTTAAAAGAACTTTACACATCAATGATAGCATGGTGACTCGTACGATCAACGAGCAGTCCAATGACATCAAACAGTGGCAATGGGCACATTCCCTGATAGTGACTCTTTAATTGAATTGCTAATTTATGTAGATATGAATTCAATTAACTACGAAGCTTTAATATACTGATGGGATACCATACACATGAAGAAACAAAATTTGTGGGATTTCCATGTTTTCTTTTTTTTTATCAGAAGATCCGTAGAGTGCTTGAGAATTACAGCGACGATATACCGAAGTATAATAATTAATCCAATTATTATTAAAATTCTTAAGTTTAGATTTTTCTAAAGGATACTTAAATTTCAGATTACCAATGTAATATACAAGCATTTCATGGCGTATTGCTAGGAATTAGGTCAGGGATTGCCATAGAAGCAAAGTTGTAAAAAATAAAATTGATCGTTTAAATTCCTGTTGCTAAGCAAAAAAAATAAAATAAAAAAAATATAAACGTGAAGCTATTTTCAACTTCAATCAATTACAGGTTAAAAAAAAACAGCCCAGGAAAGGAATTCCATCAGCAACAACAACGCCATCACCAAAGTCACTGACTGACATAATTATTAATGCATCGCTGATATCTTCGGTAGTTGCTGGTGGTGGTGGCATTTGTGAAGCCTGGATTAAGCATACGCGTAGAACAACACTGAAGGTTAACTACTTCAATGCCTTCAGGGGGGATAGACCTAAGGATCGATCGACAGACACACACCTATCTCTGATAATTCTTGCCCATTCTCTCATGTAATGTTTTCAGTTTTAGTCTAAAGATAGATTGAGGATGATGGCAATGATGTTGGCTGGTTATGCTAGTTAGTTGGCGCTGACTAGTCGATTTAAAATTACTTCAAGCATTTTATTAGCATTTTTATTTGCTCATATTCACAAAATGTTTGAATTAAAGAGGGGCGAGATAAATGAAATATTTTACAAGGAATACATTTGTGTGACATGAAATAAGAGCCCTGCATTTAATAAGTCATATGCATATTACTGTAATTTGCAGTGTGAAATAGAGTTAATTGCGATGCTAATATCACGCCTGACACATAGTATAGACAATTTAACGTTTTGTTGAGTTTTATGGTGGTGAATAAATAGAAGAAGAATATAAAAGCACATGGAGATTAAGGATTAGGAAATCAAAGGGCTAGCGCTCTACTAATTCAACTACAGAAGCCACCATACATAGTCGTATTGCAATTCGGAAAAAATTGAATTTCGGGAGTCCTAAATAAATAAGTTGACATTGAAGTTTCGAACACCCTGTATGGAATAAATATATGTTGCTGAACTTTTTGTGACGTGGCTGTATAACTCAAGAACGGCTGAATCAATTTTGATACAGTTTTCTTTGTCGATCAGGTATTTTTCCTCAGAATATTTATGGATACCTAAAGCTTACGGTAAGCTCTCCAAAACATGGGCAATTATAGCGAATTTATAGACTTCGAAGTCATAAAGTCAAAATGCAACTACGGGTTTTCATTTTTTTTTTTATAATTTGCACGTGTTAAAGGGGATATGAATACCCTTATACTAATTTTTAGAACACGTAGTGGAAAGGGGAAGAGACAGAGAGAAAGACATATTATGAATATTTAAAGCTATACATTATCTTGAAGCTGAGCAGTCAGCAAAATAAAATTGATTTCATCATCAGTTCATCTTTGTAGTTTTTTTTTTTTTTGTTTCCTTTTTTTCTCTTGGGCGGACGAGTGATAAAACGTGGATGTAGGTACATAGCTACGAGTATAGGACCGCTAAACGAACGTCACTGGTTAAAGATAGTGAAATTCTCATTTAATTAAGAATTAGGTAGTTTTCTGACTACTCGCTGAGGAAGCCGCTAAAAACCTAAAACGACCTACTAACGCTGAAGCACCAATTAGTTTAGAAAATGCTGACATTTAAAATACATAGGCATTCACACCGAACCCTCCGCTAGCGTGTCAATAACTTAGTGAGGTACTTGATGTCCCTTGTACGGATCCTTTTTGCTTTAAAATGAAAGACCTAAACTCGAATATAAAAGATTATTTAGATCAAAAAAAAAAAAAAAAAATCCGAAAATGATCGCATTACCTCAAATTGCAGTAAGATATCTGTAGATATTTAGTGGTATCCAACGTACTGGCTACTATTCAGAAAAGTGGAAGCTTTTCAAAATCAAGCCTGGTAAGAACCCAAACTTAACCTCTTCATACAGAGCAGTTAGTCTATTATCAATTCTCCCCGAATTATTCGAAACACTCCTGATTACAAAAATTCAATCTATCAGCGAACGAGTTAATCGTACCAGTTCACTAATTTGGCTTTAAGAAAAGTCGTGGTACAATTGAACAGTACAGGCTCATTTCCCATATATGGAGAAAGGAAATATTAATCGGTTATTTTTCTAGACGCTGCTCAAGCTTTCGACAAGGTCTCGAATAAAGGCCTCTTATCCAAAATCAAAAAGTTCTTGTCATCAAACTTACATACTGTCCTCACGAGTTATCTTGATAATCGCAAATTTGTTGTCAAATATATAAACTTTTAATCGGAAATGTCGTTGGCACCTTCCTCTACCTGCTTTACACTTCAGACTTACCAACGTGTGATAACGTCATAACATCTACATTTTCAGATGAAATCGCATTTCTAAGTACAAGTAAAGATCCAAAAATTGCATCAGTCAACTTGCAAAAGAACCTTAAAAATTTTGAAAAAATGGCTTCCAAAGTTCAAAAGTTCTCACATAACTTTTATTCTGAAAATGAGTGTGGCAGACACCTTAGTATCAATTCCCCAACGAACGAACGACAACTACCCAGGCTTTGACTTTGATAGAATATTGACATGGAAAAAGCACTTACAAGCTAAAAAAAACCCAAATAAATATAAAAACGTCAAAACGGCTTATAAACAAGACGTCCCAACTAAGCCTAGACTGTAAGCTACTTCTTTACAGGTCTGTGTTGAAATCGATTTGATCCTATGGCATCCAACTATGGGGTACTGCTGTTGCTTCAAATGTAGACAAAATGCAAAGGCTTCAATAAAAAATTAACAGAAATTTTACTGGAGCTCCTCCTCGAAATGTCTACTATCAGTGACGAGATATCTTTGCAGTTTAATAGACTAAGAAGATATCTCAACGTTTTGGCAACAAACCTGCTTTCTCGCTGATTTTTAAACCGATTAAAATGTAAAGATATACAAGATGTTAGTATAACCTAGTCTTCTGTCCATCAATTAAAAGTATAAAAAAAATAACTTCAAATAGGACCTTTCAATTTCAATAAGAAACACAAACATTTTAAATGAATTATAGAAACTGTTACCGTAATATATTATTTACTTACAATCACATATCTTTGATCAAAAGATATTAATAATCTATTTTAGTTTTGTAAGACATGACAATTTATTGTTAGTTTCTTTAAATAAGAAAGATTCAATAAATAATGAAGTTGTTAATAAAAAAAAAAAATAATTATGTATGCAGTCTGAAAAAACTATTCAACAGGAAAGTTCGTTAATGGAATTATGTAGAACTTTTTTTATTTTGAAAATTGTGCAAAACTAGGCTTTTGAATACCAACCAGAATGCACTTCGATACATAAAACGAAAAACTAAAATCTGCTTACTCAATCAAAACGGATGTCGCCTGCGATTTCCCAATATGACAATTCTGGGTACATTCCGCCGATTCCTCCAATTCCCAAAATTACGCGTATTAGTTTCCCACACAGTACTGTATGCATGAACACCAAAATCGTCACTTCTACGGGTTTGACTTTACACTATTCACTTTGCGATCGTCTTTATGTTGTACTGCTTCCATATAATATAGACTTTAGGCAGAAGTAACAAGTGAACAAAATGACAAATTTCTATTTATAGTCCTCCCAGGCTGGTCTTCGAATGAACGAACTATTTAACTATGTAGGAGTACTCTTAGATTATTATATTTAATACTTCGGTCTCTAATTATATCAGCTTAGCACAAAAATGGATGCGTGCAATCTGCAACCGGACTGTATTTCGAATGTATTTCTATAAAAACCGGACTCCGCAGTTACTCAAGCCATAGCACCTAATTTGTGATGTGTTTAAAAATCATAGCAATAACACGTAGTATAGACGTTCGAAATTGAAAAAGATTCTCATCATCTCAAGTTGCGATAAATTTGTGTAACGCACAAAGTGTGCATAACCACAGCCAACCTGATTTGCAATCGTTTGGGGATTTCAATTGCGGTTCGCATTTGAGACTGATTGCAAATCATATTTATGTCAGTGAGATTATATCTATTTGTAGTGGTAGGTACAGTAAGAATCGTTTTAAATTTCCATTTCCTAACCCTTACCTCACAGACCTAGCATAGTGAAAATTGTGTATGAATTTATGTTGCTCTTCAATTACTCGTACTCTTATTTCACTAAAAAAAAAATGTCTTGAAACAAAAAAAAATTAAATAGTAAATTTTTTTCGAAATCAATTTGAATAGCACAGTCTTATTTAGAGAATCTTTTGATCCAAGTTAACTGCGAGCTCATCTTCAATTTTAACGCCTTTTATTTCAGTATCTTGTATGCACACGTCTACAAAACTTTAAGTGTTAAGTTAAGCTGTGTCCTTAGAAGGCCAAACAGTGAACACAAACGTGCTGCAAATTCTAGAAAAATTGCTACTTTTCATGAAAAGCTTAAGACTTTGCCTAAACTATAGGAGATATCTATGATGCATTAAAATGTTTTATGGAAGATATGTAGCTCTCTTTAGATTAAACAATGACCGGGGTAGGTTCACAAGTGATTGAAATGACGATGATATTCCACAAACATTTCAATTGAATTTACAAGTTTTCAATTATTGTGCACATTTATTTTATTGTCAAATTAAATCAATTCAACAACGTCATCTTTCAACTCCCTAGCGTACCTGCGACAATTCACGCGCATCAAATATACTTAGATACATTTCATTGTGTGAGTTGAGTTAATAACTTGCCTCACATTATAGCCATTCCCTTGAACCTTCGGACGATGTATCTGAATGTCGCTAATCATGAAGTTCATGCTCTACCATCAGATGACATCTTGATTGCTACATCCGATATAAGATCGTATCGGATCGAATCTTTCTTCTAGTTGTCTACTCCTTCTATAGCGCATGGGTGAAGATTCATTCAATGTGATCAAAATAAACTCGCCATCAAACGTGTTACCAGTGTGTCAGGGCATATTATGCTATGAACGAATTTGATTTTTGCTCGAAAATATTTCTAGGTATGTTTTTTTTTGCATTCTTGCATTCACAGAAACTGACAGACTAGAAAAAAAACACAAATACAATTAAGATAGTTAAGACATAAGTGAAAGGTTACAATACAATGCGTCCTTACCTCTAGAATGTTTTTCAAGCATCTTAATGTCTCGACTATAAAAAAATGCATTTATTCCCAATTTTATTTAGCGTTCAACCGTAGTTAGGCGCTTCAAAAAGTCGCTGAAAGTTCGGCACACAAGTGAATGAAAATAAGATTACATTAGGTCTGTTCCCGTACTTGACCGAGTTGAAAATTTCTACGAAAATTCGTCAAATTCACAAGGATGCCCGCGTACATGAACAGAATTTGACCAATTTTCGTAAAATTTGCAACTCTGGTAGGAAATACTCAGGAAGGCAAGTTATCGATCCTACGGTATCGGTGTACGCGAAACCAAACTCTAAAGTACATTCATGTCCAGAACGGGCTACACATGTATTGCGATTAAAAAGACGGGTAGGAGGGACACAACTATATATTCCCTCTGAATATTTATGGTGGAAATAACAGTACAGCGCTAAGTATCTTTCATTCCGGCAGTATTCAATAGGTGATCAGTCTACAAACTTTTCGTTGAACGCAAAGAACGTAACGTAGGCATCTAACACCACCTTTTGTAGCATCACTAATCTGCTGGTTCCATCGAAGTTCTGGGCTAACATATATATCAAGCATTGACAAACCATAGATTCTTCAACTTTTATTTCATCCATTCTGAAGTTGACTACGTTAGTATCCCGCTTCCCTTCATATTTGGTGTTGCTAAGGAATAGGCGAAGTCAAGAGTACTATCATTGACAAAGGAATGAATCGGATTACGAGTAACAGAAAGGAAATCATTGATATATAGTATATCAAAAAAAGAAATGGAGGGAGTACTCCGCCTTGGGGAACACCGGCAATACTCGAGAATGGTGTAGAAGTACATCGATCTAATACTGGTACTCGTACAACCTGCAATGATTGAGCAATTAAAAAATTCGCAATCCACTTCATGCGTACTATGCCACACTCTATAGAAAGCTTTGGAGATATCAAGGTCAACACAAAACTGCATTTACCAAGATCATGTATGCTCTAGTTTCAATTTTCAGAGAGATAAGTTATTAAGTCCCCTGTGGAACGCTGTTGCCGTAAATCATACCGGCTGTCATTAAGACGATGGTTTCTTCAAAGATAACAATGGTGGTTAACACGATCTTAAACAACAGTGATGTCAAAGCTATTGGTTGGTAGTTAGAAGAGGAGGTTTTATTGCCCTTTTTCGGAATTGGCTTAACGTGCGCAAATTTCCCTCTATATGAAAAAAAGTCTATGAAATATGATAAGTGGAAGAGCTTACGCAGAGGTTTGGCCAGGGTAGAAGAATACTTCTTTAAGACAAGGGGACAAATACCATCGGACCTAAAGACTTATTACTATTGAGAACTTGAGCTACTGACCAGGTTCGAAAATATATTGATTCCAAAGAATATTGAACCGTGGGAATTTACTGTGAATACTGAAGCTAGAAGATTAGCTTTCTCTTTGGAGCCTATGATATTCTTGTAATTTCGGAAAAGAGCCGAAGCAGAACTTTTAATTCCTTTTATGAAGGACCAACAAGATTTACTGGCTTTAGAACACTGCAGTATTTTTCACCTAAGTGTTTGATCTCGCATGGATTTTACAGTCGTTTCTAGCCCGATTACAGAGACGTCGGTGTTTCGCAGAAGGTGTTTGCCACCATAACGCAAAAGCCTCTTTCTTCTACCGGATAGCAGTTGCACAAGTCGAATTTAACCACAGTTCTTGTTTTGGTTTAAGACTAATTAATTTACTTGGAATGAAGGAGCGCATTGCAATGAATATTAGGTCTGTTATCATGTCGGCTGCAGCATTTACATCTCTATCGAGAAAGTATAGAGACCAGTTAAAAGCTCTAAATAATGAATTGAGACCACTCCAATCGGCAAACAAATGGCCGTGACTGTCAACATCAAATCTGAGTTTACTTGGGATTCAACTAGGATTCTATCTGGAATCAATTCACCATGTAAACGTAGTCCATTCGATACCAAGTAAGTGTCGGAAAAAAGTATCTATGCCACAAGTAATTGGTATCGAAAAAAAAGTATCGATACTTTACTTTTATTTACTTGTATCGTTACATCCCTAACCGTAGTTACTCAGCCTATAGAGATGCGGATTGGATAAATATTTTATCAGTCTATTTATAGGTAGCTATGAGATTGTAATTTCGTAACAAGTACATAGACTGAAATACCAATTTTCGATAAAAATCGGAAATTTAAAGTCTCAACACTTTGGGATTTGCTGCATTCATTTGAAACGTATTGCTGACGGAACTCGAGACTCTGATGTGTTTGTAAAACAACATAAAAGTAATTAAAAGAAGCGCTAAGCATCATTAATCTTTTCAGCAACTTCCAGTCAACTATTATAGCTAACACTATAACATTCACTAATCACTCACATAACATTTTCCAACAGTGGGAAGCGAGACTTAGGTCACTCAAATTATTGGTTACAAAATCCATTAATTTGCTCAAAATTCCAATAACATTAAAAACTCGTGTCAATACATTAATTTCTTTGTCCTCAATATCAGAGAATTTACCAATTTGACTCAAAATCAATTTATTTCCCATAAAAAATTGAATTCAAAATACAAGTACCTATACACGAATGAATGTGTTTCCATAGAACTAAGCATAATTCAACACAGGAAAAAAGTAGTTTCGATAAAGATGGTGAAAAGTCTTTATCTCATTCAAGCAGCTTATATCATTTTACAGTATATTTCAATTAGGTCTAAAAAGAAAATGACTCTAAACCAGATGCCACTCATCATCATCACCATTATTATCTTCTAACTGAAGAGCAACGAAATACAAAAAAAAATAGACTATGATAAACGATGCAGAATGCAATGCAGCATAGACATCAGGCAAGCTCCAACTCAAACAGAGGGGTCATTAAATAATAGATAATAAATCTATAAACGAGAAAGAAATATGTAGAGATACTAATGAACGATCATCTAAAGCGCAACAAAATTCTTTCTTCGCTAACACGGGCGGATGCAGTGTGGACTTGTTTGAAGATTATAACAACGTAACTGAACAAAAACGGTGTAGAGCACTAATTATGAAAAATCTAAATACTGTAAGCAACTTAAATACCTAAGTATCTATAGGTACAGGGAGAAGCATCTGACTATTGTTGTATACTCATCGAAATGACCTTCTATGATTCACTCTGGCAGTCTTTTCAATTGAAAATAAATAATAATTTCCAATGACACAACAAGAAATAAAAAATTCTCAAGAATTATATAGATACGAATATGTGAAAACTGTAAAAATATGAAGATAATTGAAGCTATTATAATAACAGAAATACAGATGAGAAGAGAAACACAGTGGGGCCGAGGTACTTGCTCTCAAGCATTATTTTGTATTTTCTTATACCTACTTACCTATATACCAAATTCTCCAGAAATATCGGTACTATTACTTCATTTATAAGTTACAATACAGACGATGTTGAGCTTCCTCCTAACTGAGCTTGAAATAATTATAGGAACGTTAATAAAATGTCGTTCGCCAGATACAAGACTGTGGAAAGTGTTTATTCCGGAATTTGGTGACTCAGTGACCCAGTCATCAAGGCCTATAGTCTATACAGCTATAGACTTTTTCAGTGAACATAAAAAATAAAGAAAGAGATATTTTGGAGCTAACAACCCAATGCCGGGCCTGTCCTAGCTTCTTGCAGCCACTTGTGCTGTGCGGCGCACGAATGGTTGGGAGCTACTATTTTATGTCATTTCCGAAGGGCAATTTTTCGTCAGAGAGAAGCTTATCATGACAATTTTACTATTAGAACATTTTACCATGAGAACATTTTTTTTTTGTTTTTTGTGTTTTCTTGGATTCAAATCTTGAACCTCCCGCTCAGTGATCGGGCACTCTAACACTGAGCCACGGCGTATAGCTCCATTTGTAAGGCCATTGATAAGAGCTGGAGTATGCAAACATGTACATGTCCATTGTCAGGCGGTGTACTAAAAACCACTCCCGCAACATTAGATGTTATGTTTCATCTGTTGCACTAGACATTTTTGACAAACAAATGGATGTCACTACAGTCATCCGTCTAAAAGCCTCAATGTGGTCCAACTACCTAGCTGCCCATTCAAAAATTTTATATTCGAAAACACCGACTACAACACCGAAACTGAGATTTGATTGTAACTTGCGGGTATTAATTCTCGTCCGCAATGGGTCGGAAAATGTAGCCTTCAACGATGCCGGTTCAATTCACTTTTACACAGATGGTTCCAAAGTTTAATTTGAACATCTTCTTTCGTCTTCCATATCACTGTAGCATAATAATGCAGATTAAGGAAGTCCGATCCCTGATGGCGATAGATTCCGTGGTATCACCCTCTGAGTAACCTAACCTAAGTATAATATGCCGTCTACCGACCAAATTCAATTCCGATCTATGCATCTACGAACAGTCTTGGAATTTTAAGGAATGCGTCTGTTTCATCGAAGTCGGTTAAAAGAGATTTCAATATAATTTGGCATCATTCCTCTCGCCTCTGTTGAGAGGAAATTTGTGTTCGCTCCGCTCTTGTTAAACATAAAATCTTAGACAAGGGTAAATGTGCTCAAACAAAACATGGCTATACGTACACTTTGGAGTATTGAAGGTTCCACTGAATGGCATTGATTTTTTGAAAAAAAAAAATGATTTACCATAAAACGTTCATCTTCGATGCACTGTCAAATCAATTCAAATCTTAAGTATTACGTACATACGAGTATGTATCTGTGCAGGTACTTTCTGTACATCATGTGCTACTCCAAATTGATGGTTTATTATTAGCACTTAACGAATTCCAATGACATACATAACTCGTATTGCAGTTGATGTATTAAATCATCAATTGGAATGTTAATGAGCTGAGGACTCCTGATTGTGAATGAAGTGTAGGTTTATAGTACACAAAAAAAAATCATCTCGAAATCTTCATTGTCGACATTGTCAGGTTCTTCGAATGCCGACTAATAATAATCCATATTAAGGTTTTTGAGGTTTCTCATATTTTTTTTCTACTCAAACCAGTTTTTTTCTTTTCAATGAATCATCGAGAGATTGATTGAATAGTTTGAGTTTGGTACGTAATACGGAATCAGAAATAAAATACGAGTATAAAAATTATTAACTTATCGATACCTGGGGGCAACAGTACATACGTACTCGTAGAGGCATATGCATACATATTTTTACTCAGTTCCCAAATAAAACAAACTGTGGATTTAATTTGTATCTTTCATCACTACTACTACATAAATTCACGAGTGCACGCGCAGGTACCTGCTAGAATATGTTTTTGAAATGTGAACAAGTTCCCGGAGATGCACTCATTAGGATGGACAAAAAAAATGTTTCCCTATTAAAATACAAAAGTGTGACAAATTCACATTTGGTCCATAGTGATACTATTATAAAAATTAGTTAAAAACAAATAAAATCATCCCGTTATGCAAAGCACTTGAATGCAAGTAATTAGGTACCTAAAGTTCATAACAATACTTGTATTGTTCCATATTTTTTGACATTTTACAAACAAGTCTCTTTTACACGAGGAGCTTTCTATTGCCTGTAGTTTTGTAATTAAAGTTTTTATAGAAATGTCTCTGAAATAATTGAAATTCGAGACAAATTTTATCAGTCCCGTTTGAAAATTGTCTATTAGTGATAAATGAAAAACTTTTACAAAAATAAAGGATTATTCATTTCGAGGTTAGGATTTCACATCCCTGTCATATGGAATCTGTCAAATTCATCTGTCACCCATAGTTCTTTTTCAATATGAATCTTTTAACCACCGCTTAACGCATTCAAATTGTTGTTGTTGCTACAAAAATAACAGTTCTGTAGTATCTGTGTATTGCCATTTAATGACAATTCGTATGGTCGTCATAATCGCCCAACTGAGAAAACAATTCGAAACATAATCACCAAATTCAAACAAAACGATAGTGTTAAGCCTGTGCAACATCGTAATAGTTGATCGACGAGCGCCACGCGGCGCTCACCTATTGGGCATTTCCTACAGCTCCGTTTCTTGTATTTTATGCTTAGATTTGAATTGTTCAGCTTACACAACAACTAAAGACTGCTGACCATAAAATGCGCAGAATATACGCCGAATACTAGATCTTCTTCAGCGATGACCAAGATCGTGTGATCTGACCCCGTTGGGATTCTTTTTGTGGGGCTATGCTAAAGATTGTGTCTACGCAGACAATCTCTAAACTTTGGAACACTTAAAAACCAACATCCGTTAAGTTATGGCCGAAATACTGCTAGAAATGTGGCGAAAAGTCATCGAAAATTACCTCACAAGAATCGAAGTTGGCAAAAACTCCCATGGCGGTCATTTAACCAATACTGTATTTTTATTTTAAATTAAAATCCTAAAGCACAAAATGAATAACCCTGTACTCGTTTTACCGTAGTAACACAAAATCTAAGTTTCTCCAACTTATTTTACTTACTTTAGATGGCGCTACAGTCCGGGGTGGACCTGGGCCTCAAGCAACAAGCGTCTCCAGCCAGCTCGATCTTGTGTCAGCCGCCTTCAGTTTTGCACACGAATTGGTTGAGGTCGCTTTCTAAATACTTGTGTGCGCCACCTTACGTGAGGTCTTCCTTTTCCTTTTACCGCGTCGTTGCTCTGGGATGGATTCGAAGACTTTCAGGGCCAGAGCGAATTCATCTCAAACGATATATTCGACCTCTTCTGACCAGGTCCATGTCGCTGTAGAACCGGTATACTCGTAATTCATTGTTGTATCTTCTCCTCCATTCCCCATCGATATAAACTCGACCAAAAATAACTTCTTCTTTCGAAACAACCCAGGGTGTTTTTATCCGCCTTTGGTAACGTCCATGCTTATGCGCCGTACAGCAGAACGGGCATGTCTTTCATTCTAACCTTATGGCAGGGTTTAATATAAAGGTTATGCATTGATCTCTTATATTAAGGGTTTCAGTTTTTAACGATATTATGTATACATCTTTACAGACTTGAGAATCATCTCACCAGTGCAATTTTCGATATTAATTCATAAGATTAACAGATTTTAACATCACTACTTGTTAAGCTCTCTCTACAGTGTAACCGTAGATAGATATTTTAACATAAGTTTAAACAAATAAAAATTTGAAGGTTCATTATAGGGTAAAAGCACCAGTATTAGCATACCAGTGAAAAGACTTACAGGCACGAAATATTTTTTTTTTTGTCAAGAATCATCTTTCAAAAGAACGCACCCAAATTTTCATAGAGATCTGTCAAATAGTTTTGTTGTGGCATCCATTTTATATAGACGCCTACTAGCATTTTCGTTAAAATGGAAAAAAAGTGAATTTCGAGTGCTCATTAAACACTATTTTTTGCGAGAAAAAACTATCACGCAAACCAAACAAAAGCTTGACAAATATTATGGGGACTCTTCACCATCGATTGGAACCATTCACCATTGGTTTACTCAATTTCGGTGCGGTCGTTCAAACGCAAGTGACGCCGAATTGTCGTTCTGGTCGCCCAATTGAGGTCACCACATCAGAAATAGTCGACAAAATCCAAATGATCACCGGCACATATTGTGCAGAGCTGCTTGATCGATTCCAAGCCGATTTGAAACAAAAACGGCCGCATTTGGCGAAGAAAAAAGTTCTTTTTCACCAGGACAACGCACCGGCGCACAAGTCCGCAGTCGCAATCGCAAAATTGCATGAGTTAGGCTACGAACTCCTCCCTCATCCAACATATTCCCCAGATTTAGCCCCCTGCGACTATTTCTTGTTTCAAAACATGAAGAAATGGCTCGGAGGTAAGAGATTTGGGTCGAATGAAGACGTCATCGCTGAAACAAACGCTTATTTTGAGGGGCACGAGAAATCGTATTATTTAGAGGGCATCAAAAAATTGGAGAAACGTTGGATGAAGTGTATAGAGCTAAAAGGAGACTATGTTGAAAAATAAAATGTTTTTATACCGAAAAGAGTGTTGTTTATGTCATTTTTCAGGGACTTATTGACCCACCCTCGTATGTGACACAATTGATTAAGTTTTGTATGAATCCCTAACTCAGTCACTGACGGTATCGGTTTAGGGAGTGAAATTTCCCTCTTAGCTACTAATTTTTTTTAACCCGCAGAGTTTTTGCTTCTTGAACGACTGTAGCAATATGTCATATAATTTACACGCATATATTCTGACCCTCGTTATCAATGAACTTATGTTCATAATAAATAACAAATGTTCTTTTCCTTTTTTTGTTATTGGGAAGAGGATCTGGGGGCGTCAGAAAGTTTTCGGCTAGGGGCGAAAAACAAAGGGAAATAGCCTGCATAACCACTTTTAATTTCATGCACTTCTGGAAAATACATTGACTTCTTTCGGGTGTAACTCAAAAACGATCCATTTTACGAAGAAGATGGTTGAGACCTTTTTGTAGAAAATTTTATCCTGAACAATAAAAACGGACGCGAGATATTCGCGAAAAAGCTAATTTCGGCGCACTTTTTTCAATGTAGCACCGAACGAACATCCCTCAGTAGGGGAAAATATTGATAAGTTGTTTACGGAAGCGATTGAGAATTATGAAAATTATTTCCGAATAAGGCTCTTTTTTAGTCTCTGACGACTGACCTATTACAACAATTCCTATATCAATTCGCTTCAAACAAAAGAACCGTATATTTACCACACCATTAAATGCTTTTCAAAAGTTTTACATGACTTTATACAGATATGTATCTTCATTTTAAAATAAGGGACGACTTCTAGCGGTACTTTGGGCAATAGTTATGTGTGTTTTCATTACTAGGTATACGGTATTTGGTGCTTCTACCCTATCAATAAATCATGCATTAACATTAATTGGCATTCGTAATCTTGATAGACTTTATGGCCAATAAGAGTAACTGGTTTTTACCAGATTTGTGTTATTTGCTCCAGTATATCCATAGCTAAAAATCTAACTAGGAATTTTATTAAACTGTCACTTTCGGCTATAATAACTTTGCTTACTCATTTACACGTTATAAAACAACTTCCCTACTGACCTCGATACTACAGTGGTTCGTAAATTAGCTTTTATTAACGCTTTCGCGTTGCTAAGAGACACGTATGAATTTATAAAATTAAACAGGTGCAATGTACTCGTACGTATCATGTCTGTGGGACATTGAAGAAAATACGAGTATGCTTTCGTATATATATTATTTCTGAGGTATTTAAACAAAAAAATATATTGAATCAAAAATTTTGAGTACATTAAATTATATATTCCTGTATAAAGTTGTTTTCTTCGCATTATAAATGGATGCACTCATAGGCAACGAATTATATTCGAAATGGTGTAGTTGGTTTGAAACTCAGCTGGTATTAAGTTTCAGCGAACTCCAAGGGTGGCTGTCCAGATAACTGGGGAACTTGTTTGTTTTTGCTTTTGTTGTTGCTCATGATTCACAGTATTTTTTTTCGTCCTCCTGGTGTCATCATCACGATCAAGTTGCATTTTAGCCATATGACCGCCCTACTGCCAGTGTTATGCCTTCGCAGTAGAGTTGACATAAGGTTTTGCAATTGATGGGCTTTTTATTTATTTCATGCGAAATAAATAGATGATTATTGACATCAGGATTCGAACCGTGAACCTGTAGCGTGACAAGCGATGATGTTACCACTACACCACGTCCACACTTAAAAGTCCCTGACTGCTACGAGATACATTAAAGCCATCCTTTAAGAACATATTATATCTTTCGCGTAATTTATTTCGATGAAGATTTTTGTTGAAAGCCAGACATAAGGTTATCAATCGTCCTACAGTCCTAGGTAGCGCTTTGATTTTAAGATTTTTACTAGAAACTCTAAAAATATCGAATTAACAAAAGGGGTTGACTCTTCTACAATTCGTCCAAAAGCCTATTTTTTGGGGGTATTTTCTTAAAAAAAAAACAAACTGATATTACTTGTTTAAAGCTACTTACGGTAGTGGATAAGCTTTATTTTCAAGATCTCATCAGAATTTATGAACTTTGGTAATAAATAGTTATAGCCACGCCCACTTCCTTGTAAAAAGAAGCAATAAAATCAGTTTTTCTTATAAAATCTCTTAAAAGGAAATATACTCCGACTAGAAAGATACTCATTTTATTGAACATTTCAGAACACCACGCCCAGTTTATTAGGGATGTGTTAGAAGATGCTGGATAGGGTATTATACGATCCGTTTCAGATGGATTGTAACTGTTCCGTACGTTTCTTTCCTTTTTTGCTATTCAATTTGTTGGTTATTACTTGCTTCTCTAGGCAAAAATTGTTTACGTGAAAATGCTTGATCTCAAGATTTTGATCACTCTTGGTATTGCTATTATAGAGGAACTCAAAAAAGTGGGTATCACAGTTCTGTTCGTTTGTCCATCTGTCTGTCTAACTGAAATATGAAATTTTAACACAATAGTTAAGGACTTTGCCTACTAGCAAGTAAATTCTGCAGGCTTTTGCAGGTTTTTATGCTTCAGGCGGCGTCACAGCAAGTTTACTTTTGCAAGTTTTTTCATAGATTTTTGAACTCACTTCAAGTGAGAAACTTGCAGACGTACATAAAATTGTTGCGACTTCAAGTGGGAAAGCTAACTTGCGGAAGCTAACTCCTGCAAGTTGTCCGCTAATTACAGCCTTTTCCGAGAAAATTGTTTTTTTTAGGTTAGATAGATTCGGAGTTAGTATGGAAATTCCAAATAACCCTCGAATTGTGACCCCACAAAGCCCAAATATGAAGTTTAAAGAAAATCAGTGTAGCTGTTTGGGCATTAGTCTCCTGTACAAAGGTACATATGGACAAACAGACGGACGGAAAAAAAAATACGTAGGTATATAATATAATTACGTAGTTAGAGTAAGGTAGAATAAGGTAGGTTAAGATTTATTTTTAGATAGTTTATAAGTTTTATATGTAGAAACAAACACAAAAAGTTAATTTACTAAGTTTTTCATTTAAATAAAACTCTTTTCTTAGTAATTATTAGTAATAAAAAAAACGAAATAAATACAAATTTAAGTTAGGTTACGTCGAAAGACATAGTTTTAAGTATTAGGTTTAGCTTAGAGCGCCCGCATAGGGCCAGTAAGTTAGAATAACATAGATAAGTTAGTTAGGCTAGTTTTGAGGGTTTTTTTTTCTTGTTTAGCAATTAAGTTATAATGAATTAATAATTAATAAATCTTAATAAAAAAAAAAAAAAAAAACAAACAGATCAACAATTTTCACGCAACCAATATTTGCCCTTTATAAGAGCAATCAGTGGTCTTTAACCGATGTTCCGCGGAAGGCACATTGCACAGTTCCGTAAAAAAAGTATTACTTATTTCAAAATAAACTTTTAATGTCAACTAGTTCAATAAATTTTAAGCTTTCCACTCAAGCTTTCAGCCGCCATTTCTTACTTAATTGACTTAAATATTTCAATATTGACTACACATACAGCGTCTGCCATCACTGACTGTGGGTTGTATCGTCAATGCAGACTTACGTTTGGATATACATAGCTAGCGTAGAACTACTCTGGTGGAGAATGGATGCCTCTAACTACGTGTAGTTGGGTGAAGCTAGCTAGCTTTTCACGTGATAAAATTTTTTTTCATAAAATTAACGTTTAACAAAATATTAGCAAAAAACCTTATTTTGGTGGCCTTTCCCAAGATATACATAGCTTAAATGTTTCTTTTTTTATGGTATCGATATATGTACTCGTACATACCTGTTATTTTAAAAATTTTAAAATTGTATTTCTTAGGGTTTCATGCCCTATACCAATTTATATATTTGTGTTGTGAATAATATTGTGCTTCCGATTTAAGATTTAAACACTGTTGAAGAAAGTAGGCATCCCAAAAAGTGGTCGAGAAACATAAACAGCACCCTAATTTGAATTTGTACCTATGGATAGAGTATGTTATGTTATTCCACACATTAATATTAATTGGGATATGAATTTTGGTAAAAACCTTTACAACCATAAAACGTCAAAATTCTGCCCAAGATTCACCACTTTAATTTCGTTTTCATTTCCACTATCGTGACTTTGTGAAGAATCAGATAGAAAGATAAAAACTGACCACACACTCAGTAATTCTGAATATAACCTTTTATTACCTCATAATCCTAATTGCCAAGCTTCGTTCGAACCGACAAACTGCAGCCAATGCTTGAAGTTAATTTGCGCTTCACTTGCCTATGTTTTTCCTTGTGTTTCCATGTTTTTGTGCCCATCGCCATAATGGCTTTCTTTCCCGCCACACAGAGTCCAATGACATTCAATGGCAAACAACCACAGATCGCCACACAATCACCTACAAAAAAACCTATAGCTTGACCTAAACACCTGGTCATGTGGAGTTTTGTTTTTATTTCTTTGATTGTTCACTCACCGATGCACAGTCGCTTAAGTGATCACTCTTAATAGAGTAAGACGATATAGGAATCACGGTTATTGCATGACTTTCACATGAAGTCCACTCAATCGCGCCCATTTTATGCATGCGAACATTATGTGGTCTTTTCTTTCAACTTCAACTCGCCTTTTGCCATAATTTACATTATCGCGGAAAACTTTTTCCGATCAATTTGCCTCTAAAATCATGGCGAAGCTAGTTTCGATACGTGAAAACAAACTGCAATCAAGACGCGATCAGTTGGGTTTACTATTTCCACTTTTTTACGGCACTAAAATGGACAAAATGGTGAGAGAAAGAGGCAATTCGGCTTTCAACTTCCCCTTTCTATTGGAGGTAGAAATTGTTAAAGGAAAATCCATGGTCGCGAGACAGAAAAACATTAAATGCACGCGCGTTGTGTTATACTCTACAAAACATTGCAATTTTATTAACTACTAATAATTCAGGTCTTAAGTTGGTAATTTCACTCACCGGCAAACTGCAAACTGATCTTTGATGCCATCAATCAATGGCGAATGGAATGGTGAATGCGATATCTTGGACGACTTTTGTGCATCTAGATGGCGATAATAGAAAGCAGTCCTACCGGAGTGTGTGGTTGGACATCTGCGATTGCATTAGATTGCATTAAAGTATAATATCGCAGATATTTATTGCGCGTCGACTTTTATAATTAGATACAAATATTCATTGGGGAAGCCTTGAGAAATATTTCTGATAATTTGTTCTCTAAACCTATTCTGGTCCTACCCACATGCCTACGCATTGTCTTAATACACGTGATTATCATCCACGAAGGAACAAAAAAAAAAAAAAACAGCCGCATTACTATTTTTAACAGTTTATTAGAGTTTTTGCTGATAAATGTATGTAAACATAAGGTCTGGACTAGACATTAAGTATCTTTTGATTGAACGAAGTTTATACGTTGCGATAAGTTTTGACCATAGACAGAGAAAAATCCTTCGGGTACGTCGTAAATAGCATTTTTATAACAAGTACTCGTATTCAATTAGACCAGCCGGTGGCAATGGGCAATCCCTTAATCCCTATTTTTTTTCTTTTTTTTTTTCAATAAACCAGTCTTTATTTTACAATACAATAACTCTTATAAAAGAGGTCTTTTATTACAGTCTTTTTTTTTTTTTTAAAAAAACCTTATAAAAACATGACTGAATCAGTAGGATGCCATCGTTGGTACCGTCTGAAGAGCTTTTCGTTCTCATTTAGATCAATAGAGGAGTGTTTTAAAGGGCGTATTTTGAGTTTATTTTGTAGCAGTTTCTGCATAATTATACAATTAATAAGGTAATTTTGGGCATTATGGCATACCTTTTTTTATTTTTGAAATAATTTGAAAAGAAAAATTATAAAAAAAAAAAAAAAAAAAATTGTCAAGTGCGAGTAGAGCTTTGCGCGGTTAGTGTTCCGTACCATTATGTTAACTGTATCTTTATTTTTATTTCCCGTTAATTCCCAGAAAAAGAGAATGGTCACACATTGTAAATGTGTAAATATATTTTTTTTTTATTGAGGTAATGATTGCTGTTCCCCGTCCGGGCTCGAACCTGCACATTTCGGGTCACTAGCGAACACACTACCCACTGCACCGTGGCCACCTTTTTAAAATATCAGCAATAGTTCAAACGGTTCAAATATTACAAGCGTGTGACAGATACACGGACGGACGGACGGACAGATATACTTTTGCAAAATATACTATATTTGTGCAAAATATACTATACTTGTGCAAAATATCAGCAATAGTTCAAGCGGTTCAAATATTACAAGCGTGTGACAGATACACGGACGGACGGACAGATAGACACCGTGCTGTATTCATTAGTGTTCCGTTTATACCATTCTGATACGGAACAATAAAAACCATTCTGCCTATAGCATACTCATTCGGTCCTTATTTAAGCCACCTCTGTTTCGATTTTCTGGTTACACCCTATCCCATAGGGTTTGATACATAGTTTGTAACATAGAGACATAATAACCGCAAAGCCCCAAAAGCATATACATATGTATATTTGTGATCAGCATCGAAAGTTACGTCTTTCTAGAATCTGAGGTAATACAAGTGCAAACATTTTTCAAATTCGCTCACAGACACGGAAATATTCTTTGTATACAAAAATATCATTGCATCTTTGTATTTTAAAAATTTTGCAATACCACGCTCACTTTATTAGGGCTGAGCTTATGATCCGTTCCAGACATATTGTAACTTTCCTGTATGTTTTCTCTTGCACCTTTAGACCAAGTATTAATTCCGAGAAACTTAATAAAGTGGGTCTCTCAATTCTGTGTGTCTGTCTTGCCCGACTGCAGATTTTCTTCAAACTTCATATCTGTGTCAGTGGGTTCATAACTCGAGGCAAAATCGGAATTTCCATTCTAACTACAAAATTAACGGTACTTTATAAATGGTCGATTTTGAAAGAAATGGATTTTCTCGAAAACAGCTCTAACGATTTCATTCAAATTTAATAACGGATGGAATACCAGGTTTTGCCAAAAGATGTACTTTACTTCTTAGCGGTTTTTGTGAAAATTTGCTATTTTGCAGCTATGACTGAATCGATTTTATTCGAAATCAATATTTGAACATTATTTGACATGTACAAAATATGGCATACCAAATTTTGAATTTTGTTTTTATTAAAGAAATAAACAAATAAATTTTATTTAAATTTTAAATCCGACTGATTAGCAGATAAATGTGCAAGTACATGTGACCCAGTCATGTACTTTATTTTTCATGTTTGTCTATAGTATTCATCCTAGTAAGCATAACTATTGTTTTCGTAATGTTCACAGCTATGGTGAGACCTATACTTACTTATGACAGCCTAGTATTGTGACAGCAAAACCACCAAAAGGCCATCACAAAAGTAAAACGGATAGCGTGCATTGGAGCCACCAGTGCGATGAGAACTACACTCACCTGCTCCCCATAGACCTCACCAAGCAGCTAGCTGGAAGCCGAATACGACAGGTCGTACTGCGATCATACAAAGATATCTAGGCAAAGTAACAACTACAGACTACAAGACCTTTTTCAAGCCTTTATACGAGTAGAGAAGAATGAATAGGCGGGAAGATACCAAGTAAGCAATTCATAGCCGTTTACATTGACAAGTCCAAAATGGATATTAGTATAGACGCAAATATTTTCCCTGATTCGCTGGGCATATCCATATCGGTCAGACTTCCAAACTACAGTAACGTCTCCAAGAGGACGTTTTTAGGCTACGATGAGGGCAATACCACAAGAAAATGTCACTTTTTCCGTCAACAGCCAGCATCAATAAAAATGATGTCCGCTAATAGAAGTTGAATCGAAGATTGTGAAGTGCTATCGAGAAGAGCATAAGGGTCGCTGGGCACGAAAGAGTACCAGGAAGTGAAAACACCGCCTTGCACACTTTGACACAGAGTAGGGACAAAAGCATTAATGTAGGCAAGCGATAGATGGAATTCTTTAAATACAGTGTGGTAACAAAGAAATTGTGGCCTGTGTTCAACAAAAGAAGAACCAATAGACTGATACAGAAAGACAGGAAATCTCTGCGGTATCATATGAAGAACTAAGAATAAATGAAGTAGACCTCTGTAGAGGTTGCGGCGACGAGGAAGACCATAAGGATATAACCCGCTTCCTTCACCGTTCCCCAAGCTACTACCACCTACCACCTAAGAAATAAATTTCACGGAAGATACATATGTCTTTCAGTATATCGAAGAAAAATTCGAAAAACCAATTAACGACATCTGCGGAAAAATTAAAGCCAGCGGATGGTTTGTACATATTAAATGAACGGTAAGTAATACTTAAATATGTACATATATATATACATATATACATTTTAAATATTTCTTAGCTGGGCAAGTAACGCTCTATGAGCAAGGGATATCTTTTCTTCATTCCATCAAGGGGAATAATGGGTCTTTGCTGACCTGAGTGTGAAGTATTTCTCCAACCCACTCACCAGCAAAGTAGTTTTTTTTTTTATTTTTGTCGACAGAGGTGAAAGCGTTGAGATTTACGTCTATTTTTTTAGTTCTATGTTATAAAAACAAATAAGAGCAGCAATAAGAATAACCAGCCAGAAGAGTGGAGGAGAAGAAAATACTTCTTAGAAAGAAGAGGACCGATATGCAGCCTCACAGTTCAGGAGGTCGAAGAGTCCTGCGATCTAAAGAACACCCAAAGATATTTTTATATAAAGAAACCAAGCATCTGGCTTTAAGCTCGTAATGCTGGCTTTAGATATAGTGAAGGAAACCTAGAATAGTCGATATGATTTAGACTGCAATTCACCAGCACCAAATGGGCCTCAAATAGAAAGTTATAGTGCCCGAAGAAAATCCAAGCTGAGTCAATCAAGATAGTAGTACGAGTAGTCCCCAAACACAGGTCCGCGCAACTATTAAATATCTGGAAAACAAAAAATCTGCCTCTTTCGTGCTTTTTAAATCTACGGGTGATACTCCGGTTGGGTACGTGTATCAATCAGATATGGCTGGAAGAAACTATGCTCGATGTTTTGACATTATTTACTTTAAGTAGAACCTCTAGAGTGGTCGCTTATACCACAAATCAAAATTGATACTATCTACTTATGATGACAATGATGGAACATGATGACCGATACGTCTTACGCATTCCATATTTCAAGCTCTTCAGCCACGTCCGAATCCAAAGCTAAAAAAGGAAAAAAACCCTTATTCTAGTTTTTCATCAAAAGTCACCAGATGTCATGGTTTATTGTTTTGCTAACCAACTCTTCCATTTTTCATCTATAGATTATGATAAATGTTGGCAAATGAATATAAAAAAAATTAAAGAAAATTGTCATAAGCTCGAGATTCGATCTTGGTTCCCTTTCCGCACATCGTGTCGAAAGAACGTTGATGATCAACTGGTCTTACCTCAGAGTAATCATAGCAGTACAAGCACCACCAGCAGCAGAAAGCGATTAATCTTCTCGACATGCAGCATGCGTTCACGTCCATATATCAAGCCTAAAAGGGATACTTGATAGCTCCAGCTTGCCATCATCCAATCGATGGATTGCCGACCCGAAGGACAATAACAAAATTCTCAGAATGGAATTCGATTTATGGAATTTTTACTTTTAATTCAACGAACTTCTAACAACGATCCACAGACAAATCTGTAACTATAGATATTTCATTGTACTCGTATCTATCCGATGTCTAAATTAGGCTCTGATTGTGAATTCACTGTATACGTGCCCACAACAACAGCATAGTTGTCATCATTCGAAGTTAAAACAACAATTCTCATCTTTGATTCTGGGTACTGCTTCGTTTCTCCACTGGGATTCACCTTCGTCTTTGACGTGGCAGCAGCGGGAGAAACAGATTTGTTGCAACTGGTAGCCGGCCAGTAAAGCAGCATTTTCCATTTCGATCAACAATGTGTTTCTACTCGTATTACTGCGTCTTGCCGATGGAACGCGTGTTTCCATCACCATTAGCCAAAATTGGTAAAAGCGAATCGTTTACCTCGCGACTAGATCTCCCTCTCTCAGGTGTACCATTTCTATATGGATTCATGTGTGTGTATCAGTATACCCTCCTGTGTATCTGACCAGATTAAGAATTGATAATTAAATCAAGATTATAGCTAAATTTGGACTTTGAAACAAATCTTTCACGTAAGCGGGTCCGCAAACTTGCTGCATTAGAGAGAAACGCAAGCACGCGCAATTCCCAATACTCAACTTGATCAATTGACACTGATGTTGATGATGATGATAGTGCTTGCGGTTGTAGTTGAACGCACCACATCATGGTCTTCCTGACCATCATCATCGTTATCATCAACAGCAATTGCAGTGGAAAAAGAAAAGCGATTGATGGTTAATGGATCCCATCTAGCTGTAGCGTTCCAACTTGAAATATTGTTTTTAAGTATCATGAAACGTGAATAGAATAGAATGACCAATGGTTGAATATGGACGGAAAAAGAGAAAGGATAAAGGAAAGGTTAACCCATGAAGAGACTATTAGCTGTTAGGTGCGCGTCCGTGTATATCATGCTTCCCAGTTTCGCAGATGTTTTCTATTTGTATTTCTATCCCATAGCGTAAAACTTTGTTTTAAGGGTTCTATCGCATGTTGCATAATGAAAAAGTTTTTGCATTAATATTACCTGCTATTCAATGACTGAATGGTTTAATGGACAAAAGAGTATATTTGTGCTAACTGATTTAATAAGTTCCCGTGTATATGTACATTGGTAGATCATTATAATATTTTTAAGAATCTATGCAATTAAAGACTACACGGAGATACCTGTATCTATCTTTTTTATTACTTTGTCTATTATGCCGTCTGTAAGGGGTCGAATCGGTCATTGAGTATCTTCTCCAGTAAGCTTAAAATTCAATTTGAGCGAATTTGAACGCATCCGACTTAAAGATACATGTGCTGTGCATATCTCATCATAAGGTACATTCTCCTTTGTAGATTAATAAATACATATTTTGGCGCTAACTTGTATATTAAAGAAAAATAAGGGTTAGACACAAAAGCGTTAGATTTTTTTTTCTAATACATTTAAAACTCCAATTACAATTGTACCTACCTGGGTACAACTGACAGATTCGTATTCATAAAGAACAATCTAGAGATTTTGATAAATTTTGGTATTACTAGTATCGAGGAACTTAAAAGAAAGCATCTCTGAATTGTGCCTGTCGGTCTGTATGTATTTACAGCCGATCACAGCCTAAATGACTCACTTCAAATTTTAAATTTGAGGTTGAAATTATCAATAGTCATTCTACTCGTAAGTGAAATCGGAATTTTAATTCTGGGGACGATTTTTTTTTTAAACCCGAATTAGTACATAGAAGTCCTCTGCTACTCTTTTACTTTTGTACATAGATTCATTACTGAGGGAATTAATTTCTTGGACTGTACTCGTATTATTGGGTTGAACTCCAAATGCAAGCGATAATCTCTACGATTCATTTCTTCAAATAAGAATTTGCTTTAGATGACTTTAAATGCCCGTAAAGAAATAGATGTAACTTATTCTTACATCTTCAAAAAAACAAAAACATTTTCATTTCAATAATACTCCTTTGAATGAGGAAGCAAAAACAATCAGGCCTATTCCACTATCGTTCTAGTAGCATGTACGCAAACCTTAAAACTGCCTCAACAAAATTGCATACTCTCACAATTTACAAATGTCAAAGTCAGCTATGCTACAATTAATTTCGTTAGGGAAAAACTCATTAGAGAAACTAATTCTAGTGAAAAACATACAGGAAAGCTAAATTAAAGTTAATACAGTGAGGGTGGCGTTGAGAAATTTTTAAGTCAGATGCAATGATGTCTTTCTATTACATTTCCGCGATTTTAAAGAAATATTATCACAAAACTGTTATTATAACTTTTTCTTAGCAGAAAGTGGGCATGGCTCCTAAAACATATAACCAAAGTTCACAGATTCTTACGAGTATAACATATTCATAACAAAACTTAACCATCAGCGTAAATAGCTTTGAAAATGCAAAATGTTTTTTTTTTTTTTTAAGAAAACACCCTTAAAAAGTGGGCGTGGACATGTATAATGTATGGACGAAATGTAGAGAAAGGCAAGACAATATATTTCAGTTTCTAGCAAAAATAATGAGATAATGTCTGTGTTCCTAGCTCAAAATGTAAGGCCATAAAAGTGGTGACGTACGGACACTGCTAGATCGCCATAACTTTTGATGCTGATCACAATATACTACATATACACTTCTGGGGGTATAGTTATTATGTATATTATGTTACAAACTATGTATCAAACTTAATATACCCTGGACAGGGAATAATAAAATACAGATCTTATTCTCAATAACTTTGTACAGTTGTTGTAAAATGCAGGTTTTTGGAGCCTGCCACACTTTCGGATGTTTATCAGAAGTTGTATCGTTATCGTAAATCTAGGTCAATCTGCGTTGATGGAAATTGATGCAATTTTACGATAAAATCTACCTTTCTGGCTCCTCCACAACTTGCTTTTTTAGCTTTTCCAAAATGTTGATTTTGGTCTGCCTGCGGGTTAGTAAAGCTTAGTTCTGGTTCGAATTTCAACCTTTCACGTCTAATGATTCAAAAGTTATGAGGCTGTGACAGACAAACGGATAGATGGACTGACAGACAACAGAACCCTAAAAATGTAGTTTTTTTTTTTCATGAGGAACTGAAAAATATTACGTCTGTTCACAACGTCATAAAGTTTTCATTTCTGTGCAAATCGGTAACTCCATAGCCGTTACATATAATGAACTAACAAATTGAGAGAAACAATTTTATAGACCGCGTAGTGTCATTAACTCAATTTTGACATACATAAGTCGACTTATGCTGCTTTTCCTTCTGTCCAAACATCCATATATGGACTTTAATTTGTTTATTATTTGACTATACATTGTACAGGCTCATCTTTGTGATGACATTTTCATTAAAAAAAAAAACATGTATTATCGAAGATTTAATTTAAAAACGTTCACAATGCATTACGAGTATTAGCGATGGGTTAAAAGATATGCTGTTGACAAGATGCCATTTTATATGTTTGCCTTGTAGTGAAATAGGCGTATTTAATTGTTTTTACACTTGTTCTGCTTCGGTTTAGAAAAAAAAAACTTATCTATACAGATACGAGTACATATACTAATGAAATTTCATACTTTTAGGGTCCTAGCACAAATATTAAGTTCCAAAATGGCCGAAATATGGACATGGCTTATTCAACTCGGCTGTTTGTAGTAATCATTTCTACAGTAGGTACTCGTATGTATCTTACATATAGTATGTACAAGTATAATATTTTATGGGGTGCATCGTGCATTCATTCATATATGTAAATACATAATTATTACTCGACACGAAATTGTATGCAGAGGATAACTCCCTTATAAATAAATATAAGCATATTGGCTTAGAGTCAATTATATCAAGATGCTGAAACACTTTTGATCTATTATTTGATAAAAAAGAGCCATTAAAAGTCTGCGTGCGTAATGAATGCCAAAGAGAAAGAAATTATCTGTGCCTTCTCCTCCGACTTGCAAAAATTAACAGAAAAGATCTTTGTTATATGATCTCTTTTCATTTTCAACCCACATACTCGTACAAAGGGGATGGAAAAACATTCCATGCACACCATATACGAGTACGGATCCATAGGTATTGTTTGCAAAATGGGAGCACACACACAAAAATTAACACTAAGGGGCCCGATGTTGCCGTCTTTTAGTTTTGCATACTCGTACATTATTAATACACACGAACTTAACGAAAGAAGTGTATTAATCACTGCCTTGCAAGCAGTGTTGCCATAGACCTTTTGGCGAAAAAACTGAGAATTTAGAAAATAAAAAGTGGAAAGTTTCAAATGGTCAAGTTTTCCTACAATGGGGGTAAGTATGACACGGTCAAAAATACGACGTATGTATCTGAACAATGTTTCACACATGCTATGTATAAAATATACGAAGTTTTCGAGATTTTGTCAAAATCTATGTATGTAATTATTACGGGACATACAATTTTGTATAGAGAATAATACATTGCCATAAGGAGAATAACGCCAAATTGTTAAATCCTAAGAAAAAAGTTTTATTGCTTTTTTTTTTAGTATGTTAGCAGAGCTGCACATAAGCCACTAATCTTCATTATTTCTTCTTATTACAAATCATGTATCAAAATAAAAGTAAACAAAAGTAGGGTAAAAAAACAAGCTTAACTTTCTGCAACTAAGCTAAATATCTGGATCTTATTTTGGATAGAAAACTAAACTGGAAACAAAAGAGTTAAGAAAGCCATTGTCGCATTCTTCTCTTGCAAAAAAGCCATTGGGAACAAATGGGGCTTACAGCCCAGATTAACTCACTGGCTCTATATCTCGGTCATTGGACCGATCCTTATGTACGGGGTAGTTGTCTGAAAGTCAAACTTTCAGCTTGTCTGTGCATTAGCGGAGCATTGCAGACTACACTTTCCGTAGCTATGGACATTCTTTTTCATTTAACACCCATCTTAAACAAGTTTAATATCTTCCCTGAAGATATTGACTACGCCATACCCAAGTTAAATTTTGACAAAAACTTCCAAGTTACCATCCCTTCCAGAGCATTCTGGGAAGAAGATGGTTTTACAGAAGATAAGTCGACACATTTCTATACCGGCGGTTCAAAAGCGAGCGGTTTAATATTCACCTAATTTGGGTGCCGGGGCATAGGGATATTCCAGGGAATTGTAAGGCTGACGAACTTGCCAGACATGGAACAACAATACCCATCCATCTAGGTAAAAGTTTACTGGGTAGGGTATGCCTATCGCTACATGCAAACTTAAATTAAACCTGGATGCTATCGTAAAGACAAATTTTAGGTAAACAAGGGGCATAACTAGCAACAAAACAGAATTGGCCTATGCTGGATCTGAAATGCTCTAGGAATCTGATTTCTCTCAATGGAAACCATATTAGAGATGTTATAGGTGTCATAACTGGACACTGTCTAATAGGCAAGCATGCAACAAGGCTTGACGTCTCTCTAACGATTTCTGCAGAAGCTACATGGACGAGGAGGAGGAAGAGACTATTCTTCACCTTCTTTGCTCTCTTCCAAAGAAGTAAACTCCACTTAGGAGCCTTCTGTTTAAACGACCTAAGTGATCTGAATAATATTGACGTTAGGGACCTTCTACGCTTCATCAGAAGCTCCAAATGGTTCAACGAGTAGGCTGGAGGCCGCGTCTCAAACCCATGAGATATCACAATGGACCTATTATTGGGCTAAGTGTGTTGGCTTCTTTTTTGCTGAAAGCCACATCAACCTAACCTAACCTAAGGTAAAAAAGAGTAAATACAGATGATAAAATTAAATTTTAAGTGAAAAATTAGTATACCTATACTTTAAACATGAGAATACAAATTATTCTTCGTGATGTACTTCACATGTCAACATTTTACAAGTAGGTATGCATGTACAAGGTGGTGCAGATGTAATGACCCAATTTAGCTATAACTTTTTGTCTAAATTATAAAGCCAGGATTTTGATTTTTATTATTTTCATTTTGACCTTAAATATAGTTCCATTAAGTACTAAAGATGATATCATTCAAATGTTGGCCTCAAGCGTCTATGCAAATTTGAGCCCTTTTTAAGACATTTCCATTTTTCTTCCGTCGGTATTTTCTCTATTTCTTGTCTAATGTTGTCTTGTGGGGCTGTGAGAGTCTGTGGCTTGTTCACATAGACCAATGTCTTCAAATAACCCCAAAGAAGTCTGGAATGGTCAGATCGGGTGATCTTGCGGGCCAGTACAAGTCATCAAAAACGGGAGATAACACCACCTAGAAAGGTGTTCTTCACTAAGTCCGTTATGTCGCGCGTTGTGCGTGCAGTGGCACAGTCTTATTGAAACCACATGTACTCCAATCCCAATTCATCCAATTCGGGTATCAAAACGTCATGGTTCTGTAGCGCTCGCCAATGATAATTATAGCGTTGCCAGCAGCGTCTTCGAAAATTGTCCTCTTCGTTGAGATGGCCTTAGTGGTCTGCGGTCAATAGCTGATGCACCATCTGAGTTTTGTACGGAAACATCTTCAAGTCTTTCACCAAAATATGCTGCAGAGACCGTCTGAAAAAGACTAATTTTCATTCATTCTTCCACATCCTCGCGCGCAGCATCAATATTCTCGGCTAAACAGCATGTTCTTGATCTGCTAGCTTTTGCCCTATCTCGTGTTGAGCCACCAGTCAGTGCCGAACGGTGGGGAAATCTTTAACGAAATTCACGTTGTGTTCTTATCACTGATGAATTATTTCAAAAATATCGACACAATTATTCCACGTTCTTAGGAGTATAGCGTTCTATTGTTCAACGTCGTGTTTTTCACATTTGTTTACTACACGATTGTCAATATCACGATGAGAGAAGACGCCATTTGCAAAAATCACAAACAAATCATATAAGGCCATTATTAACGAACATAATTCAGTTCCTATAGTTTCAATAGTATTACTTCCGAATGCTTACATTGCACAATCTTTGTTTAGTATGCAACGCATTGTATAGTTTTGCAAACTACTTGTGTTTTGAAACTGAATCAATTATTCAAGAAAAAAATATTCTCACTTATTACAATATACTGCGCAAAATGTAATGTAATAAGCTGATAAGCATCAAAGATTTTAAAACAAATATGCGATCGTGTTCACCTATGTATGATATATAATTATTATTAACTTTTTTTTTTTTAAAAAAAATTAATGACCCAATGGAAATGGAATATGCACAATCTAGAAATGTGGTGACACGTTTTGTGAATTTCTAAAATATTTTTATTTAAAATAATGAGATACTCACTCCATTAGAAGTGAATCATTTTATGGATAGTGACTTTGTACATACGAGTAAGAGGATGAATAACAAATAATAAAAATTAAAGGGGACGTTTGTTTCACAAACAAGTGAAAAAGTGCGCTATTTTGCATTTTGTTCCTTTGTTAATACTCTTTTTTTACATCCGTACTAGCACCAAATTTATTTTGAAAAAAATCAATATGGAAGTGCACTCTTGAAAGTAGTATCAATCAGGGAAAAATAGTAGTACTTTTGGAGAAAGAGTAATACCTGCTCTGCTTTCAAAAGCGAAGTCCTAGCTCTTAGTGCAGCCGTAGAGACGCATTAAGGACATATGTGATATGTATCAGCTCTAATATCAAAAAATAGCAACAAGTACATAATGCATTTGATTTTTCCTGAACTTTCATGAAACTTAGCACTCCTCCCTAATCGTTGTCAAAACATCAAACAATACACGAGGATTGAACAGAATTGAGATACGAGTACATGGAAATGGGAACTCAATGAGGAGTTCGAATCTAACTTTAATTTACATCAATTATAAGACTCTCATGGGTTAGTCACCTTTAAGTTTGAAACCACAAGAAATGAGTTACAGCCGTATAAGTCATAAACCTACCATGCGTCAATATGAGTATGTATCAATAGTAGACCAGAGTTTTGCATTGCAAGAAATAGCGAAGCTGATATTTATTAAAGGCTATATACAAAATATTATATTATATTTTCAAAATAGTAGTACACAATTGAAGGTAGTAAAAATACTACTGCACTAGTACAAGGGACAGCGCCGCTCTACATATACATATACAAACACAGCGATTTATTGCTCGTGCAGCAGCTGGTATAAAAGTACTGGTACCTGCAAATTCAACTTTGGATTCAAAATCAGAACAGCAGATAAAACTTCATCAAAGCTAGGTTTTTCAACCGGTGAAGAAGCCGGCAAAAATAAAGTTAAAAAAATAAAAATAGAAATCTGTGAAAAAAATGTGAGCATGTATCTAATTATGGGTTTAATAAAATCCTTAAAGAAATTTAATTTTCAATATCATTTGGTGCCATTTCTCTCTGGCTGGAGTGATATTCGGAGAATAGGCGAAGCTATGTGATCGTTTCAGAAAGACAACAAAGTTTTGGTCTCCAATTTTGAAATTTTCAATTGATCTCTCCATTTGAGTAAAAACAAGCATGTCTATCTGTTGCCTTCATCCACCTCACACTCCTGATTCAAGAACACCCAAACAGATTTCAATGAAATTCGGTTTCTGGGTCCGGTGTGGCATGTACGAGTAGAAAGTCCTACAAATCATATAAATTTGACTGAGTGGGACAAGAAAGGGACAAGACAGTGCTAAAAATCATACAATATTTTGATTATCAAATATCAAATTATTTTTTTCTTACACGCCTATCTCAAGAACCATTTGGCGAATTCTCATAGTCTTCAGCTAATTATGTAGATTTATCTTGCGTGGTCCTATCTAAAAATCATCAACATTTAGCAAAATGCTGACGGGATATAGGTGGTGAATTCTCGAAAATCTTCAAATATTGAGCTTGTAAAGGTGCAGTGAAATAACGCCGAATCTCAAAATTCGACTTTGTTTCGCATTTGAAAGCGAAATAAGGCCGAATTTTGAAATTCAGCCTTATTTTGCTTTCAGATGCGAAACAAAGCCGAACATTGTTTGCGAAATAAAGCCGAATTTCAGAGAGAAAGCAAAAGAATTAACAAACTCGAAATCCCGAAAGTCGAAAATCCTGAAAGAAATTGGTTGCGTACATTTGTAAACGCTTGTTGTCTGGCAGGCGCCTGTATCTTAATAGTATTTGGGTGACGATCGGCTATGCGGCGTGTAATTAAACACCAAATGTGTGTATAAATTCAAAGCGTAATAAGGCCGATTCGGCTTTATTTCGCATATGAAAGAGAAATAAGGTCGTATTTCAAAACACACTCCTGTTGTTTTAGAAAAGTGCAGTGGAAGTGATTTAAGCGTAGAACTTCAGCTTACATACGAGTATGTGCATACAATTGCAATTTTGTTTGCTGCAATTTTTTCAATGCAAGTGGTTAAAACAGCTGTTTAGGAATAATTATAATGGTTATTTTCCATAGCTAATTTAGCTATTTATCCGTATATTACAGCTGTTTTTTTTTCAAAACGCACAAAGGCAATAGTAATATTCAGATATTGTACGATTAAGTACGAAGTAATTTCACTTATGTCTTTGGCGTAACTAAGTTAAATTTGTGATCGGACTTTTTCATTGCTATTGTAAAGTAGCGCCGTGGCTTAGTGGTTAGTGCTTTGGACTACTAAGCGTGAGGTTCAGGTTTCGAATACAGAAAATACCAAAAAGTTGTTCAAGGTTTTCACCTCCGGCTAATGTCTAAAAGCCTCTGAGACTAAAATTGTTGAGAGCTTCTCAATACCGTTCGGAAATGAAAAGAGGTATGCAATACAGCTATTGCTGTGATTGTTAAGGCGTCAACACCTTGATGGTCGTAAGTTCAACTTTTCATAAGGCAATTAGTCTTTTTTATTTGCAGCTATTTAAGACTAGCAGTGATGTCAATTTTTCATTGCAAATTCACCCATTTATATTACAAAGGAATAGCAATATTGCCTAATTCTCATAGCGAGTTCTTCTATAAATAAAAGCTAATGCAGATATGGGCGATAATCTTCTCTTCTAGTTACTTTGTTGGTGAAAACATTGCTGCTGTTATTATAAAAATAGAGATCTGTAGTATCAATTTTTGCAGTTCTTACCAGATGCCTGTAATGTGATAAACTAGCAGACATGCCCGGATTAGCCCATGTGAAAAGCCATTAGTCACTCTTCTGTAGAGTTTTTCTTTCAGATATTGTACCTCGTCTGTTCTAGAGATTTAAAGATAATGATATGTAACTATGTATATAATCGTCCAATTATTACGGTTAAAGTGAAACATATCGCGTATCATTTCCTTTTTTTTTTATAATTTGCGCACGCCAAACAGGATATGAATACTCTTATACTATTACAGGATACGGGCGTTGTGAAGAAGAGAGAAAAAGATTTAGTGTAGTGGGTTGAAACTCAGGTATTATAAAGTTTCAGTGAACTCCAAGGGTGGCGTCCAGATAACTGGGGAGTATTTTCGTATTGTCGTTGCTTATGATTCATAGTATTTTTTTCTGTCTTCCTGATGTCATCATCACGATCAAGTTGCATTTTAGCCATATGACCACCCTACTGCCAGTGTTATGCCTTCGCAGTAGACTTGACTTAGCTCTCGCAATTGATCGACTTTTTTATTTCTTTCATGCGAAATAAATAGATGATTCTTGACATCAGGATTTGAACCGTGAACCAACAGCGTGGCAAGCGGAGATGTTCCCACTACACCACGGCCACTCTTATAAAACAATTTGACGTATTTCCACTAGTTTCGTCGATATATCAAATTTAATGGAGTATGTAAATAATTTCGATATTATTAGTGAAACACAGTCAGCTCCCAGTTGTTGGACAACATTGCAATATAGCTTCAATCCTTTCCTGAGAAATAACCAATAAGTAGAAGAAATTTACATTAAAATCTGATCAATCGTTCTCCTGTTATACGAGTATGTTGTAAACTAAAAGTTAAAACATTAAGAACATAAAAAGTGCTTATTGTAAACTATCTAGTCATATTAGGACTTTTTTTTATATCTTTTTAACTCTAACGTCTCTGACACACTTAATACGAATTTTATAGCACATACTTGGAAGAAAATACAGCTGGTAGAGGTGCAATTTTATTCAGTTGTGTGTTTAGGGTGTTTAATTTCGGTTCATTTGTGTAGCGACACCTTTGGCCTGCAATGTATTTAAGCTGGTACATGTCAAAATTATAATAAATATACATTTTTTGCGTTTACCTATTGTATCCTATATGTACCTACTTCGACTTCGTAACCCTGTACATATTTAATTTGTCCCATTCTTTCGAAATAAATAAAAAAACGCTTCCTCAGTCTCAAACCACACTTTTGTTCAAACTTCAAATGACTTTCTAACTGTGGCCTTCCATGTATTACATACGAGTACTTGTAAGTGAAGTTAATTTTCCTCGCTAATTAGCCATTATTTTTTGAGATCCCAAACAGATAGTAAGCAATTTTCGTATCTCTTCTTTGCTATCTAAATATTGCACACTTTTTCACATAAACTACCTACTGTGTACAAATGGGTTATGCAAATGAGATATTTAATAAAATCAGTTTAGGCAAGTGCATGTTAACAAAGACAAAATTTATTTTAACTTAATATTGGGGAGAATTTTCACGATTCCATCTGAACTTTTTCGATAAACACGTCCAGTGTTATTCGTTGAAATAGTATCTCTATGTCATTCTGACAGATCTGCGATGAAACTTCTGCCAATTCTTCTTTGTCAAATCACTTAGCACCCAGGAAAAAAAATTAAAAAAAAATATTTATGTAAACACCATACTCTGCGGCATAGAATTTTGTTTATATTTAACACCCCATTACCCCCACCGTTCGATGAGATTTGCCAAGAACTGTCCGCGAAAATCGTGCCAAGAAAACTGATTAGCTTTGGTTACGTTGGAAAACGACCGACGTGTCTTTCTTTTTTACTTCGCCCTCTTTTAGCCGGAATTCTTAGAATTCAGCATTGTTCGGTTTATTCTGTATTCAGTTGCTTTTTGACAGATACGTAGGGAACTATATTGGCTATTGTTGAACTTTTGTAGACTTGTATTTCTTTTGGATAGTCTTTCTTCACTTTTTTGTTTGTTTGCTTTTGTGTGCTTGCTGACTACGTCACTTTGAGATATTTAGTTATTTGGGCCATTATTCAACCTGCTGGCTAAAATATGCATGTCTGAGGTGCTTCTCTTTATAGTTGCTTAGAGACCTGTTAATTTTTATGATTATGAAAATAATGAATTAATATTCATTACCTCTGTCCAGCTTTTAGGTTTTTGTTTTCTTTACTTTGCACTTAACGCGAAATAAGGTTATTAACCGGTGGATTGCATATTTCTTGTTATTTAACTTAATTTTGTATTTAACAAACGGTATTGAATGATTATACAAAAAGTAAGACAGCAATAAATTTCGTAGAACTTAATGTTATTTTGCTCTGTTATGGGCTTAGAGGATCATTTTCGCCACTAATGAGCGGCTTACGTAATGATACTGAGATATAAATAGCTGATTATAACCAGCACAGGTTCTCTATTACCCATCATAGTAAGTCAAGCTGAAAGTACGTTCAGTTTCAGATCCCGCAATTGTATCTGTAGTCAGAACTTTGTATCACAAATGGTTGCAAAGTGTGGACGGTGCGATGATGATCTGTTGAATGATTACAAGTGGAACTTTTGTCAGCGCCACACAAACGACCTAAGAATGATATGTGGTATAATTATTTAAACTGGAATTATATTGACTCTATTATTTAGTTCCTTTTTCTGTAGGTGATAGACAAGGAATAATTATTACTAGACAGTTGGATGTGTATGATGCATATGTATCAGATTTTGACATCAAAGTGTGAATACCGGTTGAGTCTTAACAGCCTCGACAAGTTGGGTTCCTCAACATCAGATGCAGCGTGTGTAGATAATTATTTCATTATTTACATTATGAACAAGATTGAAATATCAAATTTGTATCCATTTTAGAGAATAGTTTCATGTTCTTGAACAGGGATTCCAATTTAGCCCTTTAGGGGTGAATGTGAATTGTAGCCCTTTTAAGTATTTTTAGCCCTAATTTAGCTCTCAACGATTAGGATTTGAATACATATATCGACTTTAAGGAATTAGTTATATTAAGCTCTGATTATTCGATTCATGTTATTGCATAATATTATTGACCGTCTGTATTATAATATTGAATAGATGTTTATTTAGTTTTAGCAAAATCTGTTTTGAACATACAAAAATGTTTGCTCTCCAATTTCAAAATTGTTACTTTACTTTCGCATTTCAGATCAGTTAAAAACAAACACATTTTGTTCCGTATCTGTTCTTGTGCCTGTCGGTTTGTCTGTCCGTTGTTTGTTTCCTCACTTTACAAGCGTCTACTCGTAACTCAAAAACCAGCGAACTATCTTTGTGAAATTTGGCTTGGTGTGCATGATAGATCGTCCATTAGAAAATCATCAAATTAATATTTCAGACTTGATTTGATGGGTACATAGCTACATATGAAATTGATTAATTCGATTCGAATTCGGCTAAATATAAGTAGTGTTGTTTTAAAAACTATTACTACTTAAACGTCTCAATTAATACTAAACAAATTTTGATATCTACATAAGTGTCTTATTTAAAAATGATCCACATTTGCAAAATTTAATTGGCAGATATTTGTTTGTATCTACTCTTAAACTGTTTATACACGGAGCTATACAAAAGAGATTGAACCTTAAGCTTCGTCTTGGACACTCTATAGCTACTCACCAACACCTACTAATAAAAGAGTCGCCCCCAATCTGCACCTCATGTAATATTTAAATCCTAAACATGGAGCACATCCTTAGTTCCTGCTTCTTCTCTTCAAACACGGCTAGTAGTCATCTTAAGGCCAACATTTACAAAATATTAGACAAACCATCACAAGAAAACTTAAATATCATATAATAAATAAGCCTGTAGCATGATTCAGTATCAAATTATAATATGTAAATGCACATTAAATCGAGCTGAAATCCTTTGCAGCTAGTGCTAAAAAAAAAAATCTTTGTATTGACATGTAATTTGCCAATTTGTCAATTTGACAGTCAATAATAACCTTAAGTCACCAGCTTCTATCTTGTGTGTCACGACTAAAGGCTGAACTATAATAGTCGGAAGCAATCGGAAGCTAATGTCATAATTCTACCTTAAGTTTCCTTCAGTACTGTCAATTGCTCAAGTAGCCCATAATAGGCGTATGTGTTCGGAAGCAAAGGTTCTTGTCCGATCACCGAAATCAAGCACCATCTGTGCTGTTAGTACTTAGATGAGGGACCGCTTGTTAAGTTTTCATACGTACACTTACGAAAGAGCGAATCCATTCGCCATTTAAAGCATTCTACTATTATAGTTCAGCCTTAATGTATTCCGTACATGGTGCTTCATTTTGCTAACCGATTTGCGAGGTCTTCGGGATAAATTGCTGATACCCGGGATGTTTTAATAAGAAATCAATGAGTAAAGAGATATCAAACTCTCGTCCCTCTTTCCTCCCAACAATCATTTGATTATATTGTTGTTTTTTATAATTTAATTTCGTGTCTGTGAATACGTGTGAGCAAAGCAAAAACACTTTACAAATGACTGACCCTCCCACCAAAAGTATCCCGCCATTTTTACGTGGTGAAACAAGTAATTCAAGGGCTGTGTTCGAAAAGTGAATCCGTTCAGTTTAATTTTTAATACTGGAATGCAGCACTGGATAACGAGAAAAACTAATAATTCGATTTAAAATTACTACAAATTACTAAATATTCCAATAAAGAAAACAAAATCAATCCAGTTAATCACCGTAATACGAGTATATACGAGTAGTCGATCCATTCGATCAACAATATTGTTCTATGTGAATGAACTTGGTTCATAAATTTCAGAAAATCTTTTCGGACATCAGAAATCAAGAGATGACTTGAACTTAATGTATATATCTTTTTTTGTATGTTGTTTGTTGGGTGGCTGGGTGTTGTGATGGCTATTGAGTGGGAGTTGTAGGTTCAAGTCCCATTCAGAGATAATAATTGTAATTTTTATTTTTTTTAATTATTGTAATAATAAGCAACTAATAAGTAAAGTAAGTAATAAAGAGAAACGCAAGCAAACAAACGAAAAGGTATTCAACACATTTTATATACTCGTAAGTACTCGTATATATATTTTCACATTACGGAGTAACGTTTCTGATAAATTGCCGAGCTTCTATATTGCTCAGTTTTTGAAATGTCTTTTTGTAACTCTATTGTAACAAAGGTGCAAAAAAATGGTGGCAAATACTGGATTTGTTCCGCTTTATTAATGATTCAGATAGGACTCTGAAACAATCATTTTTCAAGGCTATAAGCACCGAACGTAATGCTTCCGATCCGATCATGTGTTATCTCTAGAAATTTTAAATTTCAACACTATTTCATATGACCCATTGAAAAGCTCACAAAATGAAAAGATCTTGGAGAATATGATTTTCGGGAGTTGATTTTTGTTTAGCCAACCGATGAAATTCAAAGTCATTTATCTTTCTAACAGAAAAGACATAAATCTTGATACTTACTGAACAGCTCCCACCTCGGCTGCCATATTGGGATGAATTAATGGATTTTATACAAATGTGCGTGGAAATGTAACGAAATGTGTAAATTAGCTTATGGGCGCCTGGACGTCACGGGTAAGTTTGATATCTCTTTATTCATTGATTTCTCGTTTCAATTGCCTATTCAATCAAGTTTGGCGCCAATATGGTAGCCAAATTTTCTGCTGAATGGTAACCCAGATTACATGTGCATTTTAATATGTTTTAATGAAACTTTAAGTGGCTATAACTTGGAAACTCGTTGCGACTGACAGATAATTCTTTCATATTCGTAATCAGCATATCAAAATACATGGTTGAAAAAAAGACTAACATAGTATAGGTATGCCCTTGGAACTGATCAAGTCTTATACATACGTATACTGATAAATCCCCAACATATTTACCTGTTCGATAAATTGTATCCAATACATGAAAAAATTACCTGAAACGAAAAAAATTGTATTTATATTAGTTGGTGCTCGTAAATAAATAAAATAAATTATTAATTTACAGGGTGTGACAAAAGTAACTACATGATGTAAAATAAATTTTAACTCCTTTGTTTCCGACTATTTAATTTCTTTTTTTCTTTTTCTATTTCACAGATTAAACTTGCGTAATATAAAAAATGGAAAGCTACACAGTTGCGCAAGAATAAAGATTGTTTTCCTATTCCTTGAAAATAATAGTTCAATAATTAATACTTAAGGTGCACAGGAGATTTTATGGTGAAAGAACTGCACCAACGGGTCCAACCATTCGTTCGCTGGTGGATAATTTTGCTGAATTTGGGACTATTGGAGATTGATTGAAGTCGTACGGGCAGATCTCGAACTGGCAGTCCGGTCGAAAATATTGATGTTGTGAGACAGAACATCGCAAAAATCGCGGAAACCCGTGTTTCCTGTCAAAATTACTTCTTGCGTGAATTTCGGGACACCCTTTAGTTACTTTTACCACACCCTGTATTTTCTTTTTACCCATTACAAAAAAATATACTACTTCTTCCGTCGTCTATTAGACCAGTAATTTTAGATACTGCAGAACAAAGATGTACAAGGAGGGGAATTTGTGGGTTTGTTCTCTAGGGCTTTTTGTTGGATATATAGATACGAGTACCTACAAATTTGAAAAACCGAATTGTATTGGTACATATGCCTAAACATTAACATTACGTACAGTGAAACCTGCAAAAGTTGGCAACTCGTGGTGCAAAAAATGTTGGCAAACTTTTACATGTGTCCAATTTTGTCAAGCGGCCAACTTACAAGGGTGTCCAAATTGACACCTTTCACTCTATGAATATACATATGTATACGTATTTTTTTGGCATTCAACTTGGAACTTTCATTAGAGATTTCGATGGTAGTTCTCGCTATAACTAAGTCGTTACCTTTGACGGAAACAACGAATCAGCGCTTTCATGATTTCTTAAAATAAGTCAGATAAGTAGGCTTCACTATTTTCCTTCGTCACGCATTCAACAACAATGGAGCATAACGCTGATAATAATAGTGTCAACATTTAATTGAAGTAAATTTGAGGTTATTAAACTGACAATTGTATGATTGGCTTGTTGAAGAAAGTGACGGACATTCTGTTTGTAAGCACAAATTAACTTTTTTGTTCTTGCATTGTCTTTCCTATATGAATTTATTTTAGTAAAAAGTGTGGGAAGGTATCAATTATGCATGGCAAATGATATGAGCTTACTGTAGCGGGTGTGACGCAGTAGCTATGTACCTAGTTAACTTTCTTGTAGCGAAATGCACTCAATGTAAATTTAAGTAAGCAGTTAAGGAAAACATTATCTAAATTCCGTAACACATGTCATTAAAAAAAAACTTGGTAGTTGTTTCACTGATTTCCAGCTCATGAAGCTGCCGTTTGTGGCCCGGAGTTTTGCTCGTTCCCCTTTCCCATTTTCTATGGACCATTGGAAGAAGAATTCAATTAAAAAATCATTTTCAGTAGCAGGGGAAAATTGTTATTAACTTTTTTTCTTTTTTTTTTTTCTTATTTTCCATTTCTTTCATCTCACAGCGGATGCAATTATCTGATAATGGATAAACAGTGCGCGCTTGCATGCATTGTAGCACATTCCCACGGTTAAAAGATCATGATCATGATCAAGAGATTATTTTCTTTTTTTTTCCGTAATCCAATTTTATAAAGATGAAGTTGGGGTTCTCTTAATCTGCCTTTGGATTGATTTAGAGATGGGGAAATTGTGTAATGCACCTGTTGATATGATTAAATCGAAATGAGATACACTTGGAAGATTACGTTAAGAAGCTGGTATAAACCCGCTGTTTAAGTTATTTCAAAATTAGTTCGAATTGGTTTAAATTGGCAAGTGCAAGGAAGACCGTTGCTTTAATAACTTAAAGGAAACTGTTATTTATTTATTTCTTTTTCGATTGTACCGAGATACTATATGTATATAATAACAGCCTTATTCATAAAATTTGATAAGAGTTTTGAATTAAGCACAGAAAACTCGGCACTCGAAGCATGGACTAAGTTTTCATAAAATGATGAAATAGAAAAGGTGCACCCTCGTCGGCCGCAGATAGTTTTTACCATAACTTGGAAAATATCTCTTTCAGTTCGATAGATATGCAGCAAGTTTTAGAAGAGGTTCAATGTCGAAGAACGAAAAAAGTACTAATAATTGTATAAATACCACTCAACTGAGAAAAAATGCGAAAGAGATTCAATCACCGAAATATATTAAAGGCCGCTTAGACGAACAAGAAATTTATAAAAGATGGAAAGAGTATTTCAACGCTTAACTTAACGAAGAATTCCAGCGCAGAAGTTTTCCATCTGCTGTTACTCATGAAGAGAAAGCAATAGAATTCACGGTGGACGAAGTAAAATACTCGTAGATACTTTCGGAAGTACTCGTATGGTTGAAAATCGGCATTATAGGTTTTAAATGGCTCGCGATCATATGAAATGATGAGAGGAGAACTCTCTTGTTCCATTGTATAAAGGCAAAGGCGACACGAGAAATTACAACAACTATCGATGAGTGAAATTAATATCTCACTAAATGAAAATTTATGAGCGGGTTTTAGACAGTCGATAGCGCAATATAATTGAACTCCATGAAAGCGAATACAGCTTCGTCTGTGGAAAATCTACTTACGACGTAATTCAAAACTTATAAATAATAATGGAAAAAACATCACGACTCCTCGAAAGAATTGCATATCATCTTTACTGATCTACAGAAAGCCTTTGACAGAGTTCTGAAAGATCTCATATTAACGGCGCTGAGATCTCAAAAAGTACAAGCGACACACGTTAGAATGATACAAGATACATATGTACGATGACTTAAAAACGAAAGTAAAATGCAAGGCAGGAATAACCAGTAGTTAAAGTAGGAGCGCACCAAGGCAGTTGCCTAATTCCCCTGCTTTTCAATGCCGGGCAAGATCTTTGATGAAACTGGGCCCGTAAATCGTGAATGATCAGGGAAATTGTGATAACGGTATTACACATCGAGTGAGTGTGGGGTGGTTAGAAAACTTCACAGTCTTTTGTGAGCGGAAAATACCATTTAAACTCAAAAGTTTGCTTTTTACGTCAGTATGAAGTATAAAAATGACAGCGACAGAGATGCAAATGTTACGGACTTAGACAACCCCACAAGCGGCGCAGTAGCAAGGTAGATACGTGGGAGAAATAAGATGTACAAGTACGTATGCGTTATATATTTCAACGGTTAATATAAGAAAAACAAATTCTAATCATACAAACATTTTTTAGATAGGTAAAGTTTTAGTCAACAATCGCAGCACTGATCTGAGCAGTGCTGCAAATAAGAACAAAATTTCCGTAGTAAAAAGTCAAAGAGTGTAGCAAAAGTCAAATTATTAATAAAAACGCGCGCCAAGGGGGTATGAATACCCTTAAATTATTGCAGGGCACGGGCGTTTGTAGAAAGTGAAATTCAGGTGGTATTAAGTTTCAGTAAACTCCAAGGGTGGCATTTTTTGTTTTGTTGTTACTGTCGTTGCTTATGATTCGCAGTCCTCCTGATGTCATCATCACGTTTAAGTTGCATTTTCAGCCACCACCCCACTGCCAGTGATATGCCTTCGCAATAGAGTTGATATGAGCTTTGCAATTGATCGACTTTTTTATTATATTTCATGTGAAATAAATAGATGATTCTTGACATTAGGATTTGAACCATGAACCTGCAGCGTGACAAGCGATGATGTTAACACTACACCAAGGCCACCCTGTATATTTACTTATATACAGGGTGTTTTGAAATGTTAGGGATATCTATATACTACAATATATATGAATGTAGTCATCTTCTCATCAAACCAAATGAAAAGTATCAGCCTCGATACACACGTTCAGGCCAACCTGGCACTCACAACAGAGTAATCTGCCTGAGAACCCGCCAGATAGATGAGAGAGACTTGCCACGTCTAGGGCCAACACAGATAGTCAAATACCTATGGGAAACTGAATTGAACGAGATGCTCTAAAACGAGAACAACCACGGTTACCACCATAAGGGCCAAAATAGATCTTTTAGGTCGCCGTACTTTTATCACCCCCTCAACTGTCCAACGTGGCTTCCAATAAATGGGTGGTTCAAGGCGGTGACAGTATAAAAAAAAGTATCAAAACCTGTAGGATACTTCTCGTGAACGTATAATCTTGAAATTTGGTAAAGAATTATTATGATATTTTGTGTATAGACAAAGGAAAAAATGAGAAAGTTGAATTTTTCAACATGGCTTTCAACAAATGGGAGGGGCAAAGGGATGACAATATAATAGAAGGTATCAAAATTTATAGGGCACTTGTCGCGAATATAGAACCTTAAGAATTGGTACAAATGTAGTGTAGTAGTAGTTTTATAGTTTAAAAAAAAAAAAAAAAAATTAGCAGGGGGTAGGACATAACCAGTTAACGTAGATTCCTGAAGTTCTGTATAGAGGTAGTACTGTGGGAATAGACAAAGGATAAAACCAAAAATTACACCCCTAATACAGAATTCGCCGCCGGGAATGATTCACGAAACTCGAAAATCGGAATTGTTAAATCGACTAAAGCGTATCATTCTTCAAACAAATACCAATTGGAAGTAAAACTGAATCGAATGAGAGATAGGCAATTTCAATTGTGCACATAGCTCATTATTTATTTAAGCTTAGTACAAGCTATAAGTTTAAAGCTAAATTAAGCCAAAAAACTTAAAGCTAACGTAAAAAATAACCTAAAAAACTAAGGAGGAGAGAGGAAGAAGAGGTGACATTAAGAAGGGATTTTCAAAGTTTAAAAGTGCTGCACTGAAAATCGAAGGAGCTTGTAAAAATATGAAAAAGCGAGATTATGTGATATAAGGTTTGGAGAATTCCTTAGACCATTAGCTCTGCTAATAATGTTATCAATATGACAGCGAAAATGTGGTTCTCTGACACATTATTACACCCAAATCACGTAATGAAGAGACAGAAGGGACAGGCTCGTCATAAATCAGACAGGATCTAGGGACTGGTAGAATATACTTAAGAGAATATGTAATGGGTGTTTCTTACGCTTATATTTTTAATGAGATAATACGTTTCTGGCAATACTGAAGTGGTTAAAAACCGATAGAAAATTAACCATTTTTTGGATATGGCTACCTAAGTAATGGCATTCAAAAAAATGAGCATATGAACAAAAAAGTCGTTCAGCCTTTTAACGCATTTTACGAAAAATTAATTTATTAATTTCTTATGGATTTCGTCTAAATTTGAAATCAGTACAATTTACAAACGAACAGCCCATATGGAGCAAGTACGTGCGTCGTTCCCTTTATTTTTACTTATTTCTTTGGTTAGTTCATCGCACGTATGAATTCTTCCTTTAAATGACAATGGATTGGGAAACGTGACTCGATTAATTAAAATAGTGGACTCATTACCTTAGGGTTTGAAGATTTCACACAGAATAAAACTCGGAAAATAACGTTTTCGCCTTTGGTTTTTTTCGTTTATCTACTCTAAAGCATAAGATGAGCTTTAGAGACAAATCTATGTACAGTACATGACATATTTAGTAACGCGATATTCTTCGCGCTATAGTGAAAAATACACTGCCACTTTCTTCGCCGTATTAGTAATATCTAAGTACAATAAACTTGATAATCTGGGACACGATTCGGTCAGAAAATTTTTAGGATGATACGATGACGTTTGTTAACCAACGAACTACTCTATGATGCGCACATGCGATTTTCTGTCATCGCGATTGAAATTAGTGGTTAAGCAAGAGCAATTAGCTTTATAGAGGAAAAAAAAAGAAGAAACAAAACATTTATAACTACGAGTATTTCCCCTGACTTAACATTCAAAACCTTTCCAATATATTTACTCATAAGACCTTGAGCTTTAGTTTATTTACAAACAAAACTAATTAAAAATAACATTCACTTACTCGTATATCTTTTTCAACTCAAATTGATGACACGCTAAACAAAATTAAAAAATTGGAACAACTGATATTATCAATGCGAAGATACTCACAATGGTGTGTTCAATCATTATTACAAAATGCGCTAACGGATGTTAGTGACTTCGTCACTTCCGACCAAGAAATGCTGATGCGCAAGCACGTATTATTTGCACCCATACCTATGTATGTGTCGTTCCAGCAATTATTTTAATTTTATGAGACTTATAGTCACCTGGAGTAGAAACGACATCTTGCAGACGTCATCAAGATCGAATATTGTAAGGTGATTCAAATTCGAATAGCAAATGAAAGTCTCTATTAAGTTATTTGCTTTGGAAATGGTTAAAAGAAAGGTTAAGGAACTGTGCGAATTGCTGGAAAGCGATGAGTAAGATTTTATGAATATTCGTTGATATTCTGAATTTTTCAGTCGTGCAGTATACGGATACACCATGATTGTATTATGTACGTCTATACGAGGGGCGGCTGATAAGTTCGCTGCCTAAGGCATTAAATGAAAGAAGAGATTCGATTAAAAAATTTTATTTCTCAATATAATTTCTCTCGAGTGAAATGCATTTCTCACATCGGGCATACAGTGCTTTAACACCACCGAAAAATTATTCTTTTTCTTTGCCTTCAAAACAACTTTCTACGGCCGTCTTGATCTCGTTCTCATCTGCAAATCTCCGGCGTCGGAACTCCTTCAATTTGGAAAAAAGGAAAAAGTCGATCGGGGCCAAATCTGGGCTGTAGCGTTATCCTGCAAAAACAACACTCCGTGTTTGAGTTCCCCACGTCGCTTTCGTACGACCGCTTCAAGTGCCTGAGTCAATAAATTTGCGTAATATTAACCATTCATCATAGTCCCCTTTGACAGGTAATCAATCAGCAAAACACCTTCTCTGTCCCAAAAAACTGTCGCCATAAGCTTTGAAGCCGACTTTTTTTCTTCGGCGGCCTCTGCCTTTTTTTCAATCCACTGCATAGACCGTTGTTTGGACTCCGGATCGTATTGGCTAACCCAAGTCTCATCTACAGTTTCGATTCGGTTGCAATTTTCGTCGAGATTGTCCCCGGCTAACTCCAAAAAATCTTTGCAGCACTCGAGTCGTCGCTGCTTGTTGAACGGCGGCGTGACCATTTTCGGTACCCAGCGCGCACAAATTTTTTCATATTTAAATGCTCGTGCAAAATTTCTCCAATCCGTTCTTTGCTGATGTGTACTCGTCCGCTTTTTTTCTTTGGTCGGCCAGAACTAATAACAATATGAGATTATTATTGAAACGAGGTGATATTTATACTACTAAAGAGTGCCGCAATTAGTGCTATCACTAGTGAGAAGATGACTCTTTATCTCAAACCGCGTACTCATTAGCCGCCCCTCGTACATGTATATTTAGCTATTCACCAAAAAGTTAATTAACTGCTAAAATAAGTATATTGAAGTTCTAGTCTATATATATATTCATTCCATTTAAGCGTGACGACCGAGTGATCAAGAAGTTTTTTTATTTTACGAGTATATCAACCTCTTTCCCTAACAAAATCATAAGCAACAGTTTTACTATTTAATATTTTTTGTGTGAATTATGTACAGGTAATGTTAAATTCTGTACATATTTTGGTTAAAATGAGGCATAAATCCTATTCATTTATTTTAAAATAAAAGTCAGGCTAATTAAGTTAAGAGGTAAGGTAAAGTACGTAGGCAAGGTACACAAAGAAGAATACATCACATTTAAAATTCTCACGTGTACCTGAAATGTCGCTTAAGATCTAATATCAGGAATGGGTCAATATTGGGCTTTTTTTCTGTTCAGGGTTCCGGTACTGACAACGTAAAACAAAGTAAGAACGGAACCCTTATAGTGAGACTCAGCTGTCTGTGCGTCTGGTCTATCTGTCACTGCCTTATTGCTTTAGAACTCTATGAACAAACTCTGAGCATAGAACATAAATCGCACCACTGGGTTCCAAGTACTTGCGCCTACACGTATCTGTTGTTTTTGTGTAAATTAAACATATTTATATATAAAACGTTATTTTTTAAATCATTAAAATGTATACCCATATATACTGGTATGTGTGTCGATTTTGTCGATGACATTCGCTGTATGTATAAAAAAGCACATTCAAACCATTAGTAGCATACGAGGTGAGTCAATAAGTCCCTGAAAATTAACACAAATTGTGTCGTCACCTTAAATTTATTTTTTTTGTCAAGAATCATCTTTCAAAAAAACGCACCCAAATTTTCAGACAGATCTGTCAAATAGTCTTGTTGTAGCAGCCATTTTATATAGACGCCATTACATTTTTGTTAAAATGGAAAAAAGTGAACTTCGAGTGCTCATTAAACGCTATTTTTTGCGAGAACCAAACAAAAGCTTGACAAATATTATGGGAACTCTTCACCATCGATTGGAACCATTCACAAGTGCCGCCGAACGTTCTGGTCATGACACCAGAAATGGTCGGCAAAATCCATGGTTTGATAATGGACGATCGGCGAGTGAAAGTGCGCGAGCTTGAAGAGGCCACAGGCTTATCACATGGCTCAGTGATTTCGATTTTACATAAATATTGGGCATGAAAAAGCTTTCCGCAAAATGGGTGCCACGTTTGCTCACAATCGACAACAAACGCATTCGTTTGACAACTTCAAAGGTGTGTTTGACGATGTTCCAGAAAAATTCGGCTGAGTTTTGCGCCGTTTCGTAACCGTGGATGAAACCTGGATTCACCACACAATACACCAGAAACCAAGGAACAGTCAAAACAATGGACTTCTCCTGGTGAATCGAAGCCGAAGAAGGCCAAGGCGGGTTTGTCAGCAAACAAGGTCATTGCGACAGTTTTTTTGGAATGCGCGCGGTGTTATTCACATTGATTGCCTTGAAAAGGGTAAAACGCAGAGTTGCTGGATCGATTCCAAGCCGATTTGAAACAAAAACGGCCGCATTTGGCGAAGAAACCGGCGCACAAGTCCGCAGTCGCAATGGCAAAATTGCATGAGTTACGCTACGAACTCCTCCCTCATCCAGCATATTCCCCAGATTTAGCCCCCTGCGACTATTTCTTGTTTCCAAACATGAAGAAATGGCTCGGAGGTAAGAGATTTGGGTCGAACAAACGCTTATTTTGAGGGGTCGAGAAATCGTATTATTTGGAGGGCATCAAAAAATTGGAGAAACGTTGGATGAAGTGTATAGAGCTAAAAGGAGACTATGTTGAAAAATAAAATGTTTTTATACCGAAAAGAGTGTTCCTTATTTCATTTTTCAGGGACCCTCGTAGTCGCTCGTCATGAGTAACCAACCAACAACCATTGGCAGCGCGACTATATAAACTCATCGACTTATTAATAAATTTAAATTCATTAAACTTAATGCTAGTGGATCCCTTGAAAGATTCGTGCACCCAAAACGCAACACAAAGGATTTAGTATACGATAACAAAGGTGCTTAAATTATAGAGCTGCTTCCTGCTGGAAATTGGCAATGCTGTCTATATGACTTTCGAATAGACATAGATAGTGAATGCATGAAAGCTAGAGACAAAACTTTTGCGTCTTTAAAACTTGTGTAAGGTTGTACAATACCAACACTTTTAAAAGTCTGTATGCGTCTGCAAACAGACACTTTAAACACTTATGCCACGCCAAAAAGTCAAATTATGAGTAGCAGATAAATTCTTTGCGTTGTGCTAAATCTTCTGCAGACATTTAGGAAGCGCTTTAACACATAAACGGAAGAAGAAATGTCATTGCTCCATGTCTTCATGCCCAGCAGTTGGGAGATCACTTCAAAAGTCTACTTAATGGCGAACGAACATTTTTAGCACACCACTACGCAGCACCTCTCTTCGTAGACGAGTATCTAAATGCACCATTTGTCTCAAGCGAGGTACAAACAGTAATCATGAATACAAAAAAGAACAAGACCTCATAACATTAGAGTTATATACAAATTGAACAACAGAATTTTTAATAGCTCTTACAGCAAATATTCATCAAAGCTTCAGAAAATCGATTACATTTCCCATTGTACAAAAAAGCGGATATGGCAACCCAGAGAACTACAGAGGCAAATCGTTCCTAACACTTCAGTTAAATTATTGCTGTTCAACAGGCTAACGCAATGGGTTTAAAATCATAAAATCTACACGAATTTTAGGTCGGGTTTAGAGAACACTACTCAACTCTGGATCAAGTTTTCAAACTTGTTAAAATAGCCGAAATGTACGAGTACAAAAGAAGAAAGAAAAGCTTATACGAGTATGCTTTATTTGGTGACTTTCGTGTAACGTCCATAGCCCGCGAAGCACTATTGTATTAGCTTTACAGATTCGGGATTTCGAGCCAAATAATTAATACTCTAAAAGCTTTATAATATGACAATGGTCTGGGATGGGAGCAGCGTATCCGAACAGTTCGCGACAATAATGGGAGTAAAACAAGGATGTATCCTAAGTGTGCTTTTGTTCATTCTGTACAAAAGCTACTGCAAGACATGGATCTTTCTGTTAACTTAAGCAAAACGAAGACCATGATATTCAGAAAAGGCGGTGGACGGTACTCGAGAAATGAGACTTGGATGTATAAAAAGAACACATTGAAATAGTTAAAAACTACTATAAATTAGAATAAATATCTCAAAATCAAATTAACAGAATCTTAACGAGCAATTTGCTCAGTTTGCAGAAATTGTATCAAAAATAAATATATTGAACACAGTTCGAAACAAAAAAATAATTCGTGTTACTGACGATATCTATCATGTTATACGGAGCTCAAATATTGGGATACTGCACATTTACTGCTGCTGACAAATGTCTACGCTACTGCGGAGTGTTTCAAGTTGCCACATAACACTCCTAAATTTATACTTTACTTGGAGATCAGGATGGCCCCCCTATATTAGATACGATACTTAAATTGCACTTTAACTATATTGTAAAAGTAATGGGAATGGAATGCTGTCAAAGATAATACTTTCTCACATAATTCCAACAAAAGCAGGCCTTGTACAAAAATGGGAAAAATTAGCACAAAACTGTGAGTTTAACATAAGCGTTTCACATAATGAAGAAACAACCTCACTAAAGAGACAATTTTATACTATACTGGAAAAAACAGGTCACCTCCTTTACGTTTCATATGTGAACGAAGTTCGGTCATAACAGTATAGAATGTGTTACAGCAAAATGAGGTACAATATACAGATTTTTAAATTGCAATCAAACCGATAATTAATAAACTTGAGCTACTCGTATATATACGTATACCACACCGACCAGAGCTCCCGATAATTTGTGATCTCTGTAATCTTAGAGATTCATTTTCTTGTGACGTTAGATCATAAGGACCGCGGTTGTGATATGCTGTACAAGTAATGCACTAGACTATAGGAGACGCATCGTAGAAGACTTTTAAATAATAATAAAAATAATAATAAATATAATACATATTCCCATGAGTTCCATGCTTAATTTTAAATATGTACTGCTATATGATATAATTTTATATAGAATACGAGTATGTCAATTTGGTAGACGGGCTTAGCCAAACCAAATGGACTTAAGATAATAGCAATGTATTAAATATTTTTTATGAAATAATTAGCCAACAAAAAACTAAAAAAAAAAACAAACTAACTACTCTCTTACAGCCACTCAACTACCTTGAGTATTGGGTAACTTCAATATTGGTGATGTCACTTGGAAGATTATAGATGGTCATAAAAATTTAATACCATTCAATATTATACAAGAATGGGAACAAACAGCTAACGATGTAATAGGTCAACGTTGGCTACTTTATAACTTTAGATTATCAAATAAACAATATTTGAAATACTACTTGAATAGAATTTTAGATTTTATTATATAGATATTTATTAACAATGAAATTAATTTTAATATTTCAGAAGCTTTGGATCTTATTGATTCCAATAAAATTCAGCACAAAGCTTTGCTTTTAGATTTAAATGTTGTTAATTACTCTAACCAAAGTAATAATAATAATAATAATTCTGCTTTAACTTATAACTTTTCGAAAATCACTTTTGTTGCACTTAAGGATACACTTTTGATTGGCGAGATTTTGAATAGATTTATATTTAAACAATATATCTTGTCGAGTCATAGGTAAAACGTAATAGCAAATCGTTTTGGGTATACATTCATTCGAAAACAAATACCTCAAGCTTGTCTAAGGTAATAAAATTCGACAATGTACTCATAAGTTCAACAGATTTGCAAAGCACTCGCGATTTGTTTGTAAACTTTTTCGAATCGGTATACAACAAGTTGACGGGAAACCACTACGTTAGTGCTCCTGAACTTTTGAACATAGGCATGTTGCAGTTTTCGGATGAAGTGGAATTAACGCGTCAGAAAAACTAAATTTGAAAAGCAACCCAGGGCCGGGTGGAGTTCCAGAGGTAATATAAACAAAAAATTGTATCTTCGTTTTTTCATACACTTAAAATTATTTCCAACCAATCACTTGGTAATTTTCTTATTGAAAGGCAATATTCTTTTGTAATTCCAATTTGAAAAAGCGGTTCCATACAAAAAGTCGAAAACTACCGACCTACTTATATCAAAACTTTCTACGACTTCAAAAATATTTGAAAGCATCGTTGAGGATAAACTTTTTCGCCGTAAAATAAATTATTTCTAATAATCAACATGACATTGTTCGAGGTAGGACATGCACAAGTTTAAGACCTTACTAACTAATTGTATTTTTAATAGTTTTAAGAATCGTTTACAAATTGATGTTCTCTACACAGATTTTAAAAAAAGCCTTTGATAGAGTACACCATAGCTTACCTTTAATAAAGCTAAAATCGTTGGGTTTTAATTTTTTTTAATTATTTAACTAACAGAAGGCAAATGGTAAAGGTCTCGCATAATAGAGGTAACTTCTGGTGTCCCACAAGGTAGTCATATGGGCCCGTTGCTATTTATTTTTTTTGAAAATGATGTCCATGAAATATCCTACTTCTGTAGAACATTTGCGGATGCTTTGAAGGTAATACGTATAGATTGTCAGAATTGTATAATCACAATGCGTTGGGGCTTAATATATAAAAATGTTAAATTTTTTCAGCATACCGTATGACAATACTGCTTTTTATGATTATTTTATAAACGATCGTAGATTTCAGCGATTCGAGAAAGTCAAAGATCTTGGGGTCACTTTAGCAATAAATTCAATTTCCTACTGCAGTATGATTATGCCATTGCCAAGTCAAACTCAATGTTAGGCTTCTTAAACGTAATAGCAATGACTTCCAAGATGTGTATAGCCTTAAAGCTATGTACTGCTCGTTGGTCAGACCCTATTTAGAATACGAGTGGATTCACCATATGGTATTTATAGCTTAGATTGGAAAGAGTTCAAACAAAACTTCCAGAGATATGTATTCGCAAATTAAATATGTTTACTGAACTTCCTAATTATCACAGAAGGTGTAAATTGATTGGCTTGCAAACCTTAAGTCTCAGGCGGCAGGCAGCTTCGGTCATATTTATTCGCGATATACTTAATTTTCATATAAATTCACCGGAATTAATTTCTCTTATAAATGGGTATGCTCGCGAAAGGTCAATCCGGGTGAGAAACTTTTTTCTTTTTTTTATAATTTGCGCGCGCCAAAGAGGATATGAATACCCTTAAATTATTTCAGGGCATGAGCGTTTGTAGAAAGTGAGATAGAGAGAGAGAGAACGTAAGATTGGTGTAGTGGGTTTGAAACTCAGGTGATATTAAGTTTCAGTAAACTCCAAGGGTGGCGTCCAGATAACAGGGGATCATTTTTTGTTTTGTTGTTATTGTCGTTGCTTATAATTCGCAGTCCCCCTGATATCATCATCACGGTCAAGTTGCACTTTCAGTCATATGACCACCCCAATGCCAGTGTTATGCCTTCGCAGTAGAGTTGACATGAGCTTCGCAATTGATCGACTTTTTTATTTATTTCGTGTGAAATAAATAGACAATTCTTGACATCAGAATTTGAACCGTGAACCTGCAGCGGGACAAGCGATGATGTTACCACTACACCAAGGCCACCCTTACTTATTTTTTTGCAAACAGACACAGATTTGCAACGAAATTATGTTTTGCCTATCTCTAGCAAAATCAGAGTATATTCATTGGTTTTTGTCAAATATTGCCGAGAAATAGCCAATTTTGAAAAACCCGCCAATAAGTAAAGTACCGTTAAAAGTTCTGACAAAAACCTGGTACCCCATCTGTTAGCTTATATATTCACGATGACTGAAATATTAACTTTTAATAAAATCGCTCCTTACAATGTATGAACGAATTGTAGAAAATATGTAGATATGTGTATGTACATATGTATATATATATTTTCTTAAGTAAATATTTTTCAGTTTCTAGTAAAACTATTGTAAAAACTACATTTGTTTGAAAATGAGTTTGTTTGCATGCGGATTTCAAAAATGGTTACACTTGTGAAATGTCTAAAAAAATAAATAAGTACTTTGCGCTAACAGCCCACACGAATTGCTGGGGTCTGAAGTTTTAATCCGTTTCCGAAGGGCTTTCTTTTCGATTGAGAGGAGCTTCACATGACAATTTTACTCTCGGATGTTTGTCAGGTGTCCGTGAGAAAACTTTTTTCTTTTTTATGTTTCTGGGATTCGAACCTAGAATCTCCCGCTCAGTGATCCTTCACTTAACCACTGAGCCACGGTGCATACCAATTGTTTGTCAAACGTTTACGCTTATGAAATTTCAATTTAAGGCCCAAAAAGTGAAGACGTACTTGGCTAGAGCTTTCGATGCTGATCACAAATATATATACTTTTAGGACTTTATCTTATCCTTACGATTTTTTTTTTTGGAAATAACGCATTTTGATCCAAATTTGTCACTTTAAATCCACTTTTCAAGTGAAAAATTGGTCGGTAACACATTCAACTTAGAGTTTCGAATCCAATAATAAAAAACCTTGGAAAATATTATTAGCCACTTTTGAACAGATGAGTACTCCTCACATGTTATCGTTAGAGAAAAATCATAAAATAACTGTATTTTCAAAAACGGTACTTCAATTAACACCATAAACAATGCACAGACAACATGTGGAAATCACTTTCCTTTACATTTCGGACATAATTTTTAACACTATTACCTTTAAGTGTTTCGTACCTAAATAGTAAATCGAAATACTTATCTATAAGCCACAAGCTTGTACTCGTACCGTTAGACCCTGAGGGCTGAAATTTTGGTGGTAAACCGAAAACAGTCAGGTAAACAATTTTACAAAATATTGTTTGGGTGAGCTTTTTGGGACTTAATGTAAGCTAAACAAAGAAAATGGCCACCCTATCATGCAACATATCAAATGAAAGCTGTTTTTCTAAAGAATTGGAATATGTAAAAAGAAATTGTATGATAAAGTTTGTCTAACAAAAAAGCTCAAAGAGATGACGTAACAATTTTGCTCATTGAAGCGTGAGCATCCATGTGCTGCGGGCAAACATATCTGCTATCTCTGCCGTCAAAACATTACTCGCCACTCGAAAATCTCTATAAAAAGACACACATTTTTGTTTATTTTTTTCAATAATAGAAGCAGGATGTACGTACATACACAGTACCAACTTTTATAAGCAGGAAATGATTTTGATTAAACTAATTGATGCAATTATCAAATCGCACGCACCGATGCAAGTTATTTCACTTCAACTAATCAACAGTTGAATAGATACATTTAAGTTGACAGATCATCATTTCCGCTCTCCTGAACACCACCCACCAGCAACATTTTCAGCGATTCGTTCTGCAATTGTATCTTAAGTGCCACTTGAACTCACAAATTGAATGTTGCTTTATTCTTTTTGGCGGCATTATTTTTCCGATTTTTCGATTTCGAGCCCACTACACAAGTGCCACAGACTGACGTTCGATTAAGCACTGAGAAAATAAAGGAACCACTTTGAGTCTCAAGTGATTTTCCGACTTAAAGCAAAATTGGAAGATTTTTTTATACATACATATGCATGTAGATGTAATATTTTTCCTTTCACGATTTGCATTTGAAAAAAACCTACTACTTTACTTTCATTCAATTGCGAAGACTCCAAGTTTCTGTCTAGCAATGAAATAGATTCCGCAGACAAAGTGGGGTATCAAGGCCAATTGGTCTTTGTCGAGAGCTAAGTTTGTTGTCACTGTCACATGAAAGCAAAATGACCGGAGAATGATAAACAAACAGAGAGAAGGAAAATTCAGGTGCAATTTTCCAGCAAACCAGAAACACAGGTGTGCAGATGTACATAGCTGGGTGCAAAAAAATAGCCATGACACAGTAGTTAGTTTGTCATTGGTGAGCCGACCTGCACTGTAGTCAAGAAAGTGCTTGTCGCTTCTCTTCTCTATTTGCTTAGAAAGTGATTTTGTTTGTGCATAAGAGAAGAAATGATGCTGGCGTTATATGAAAGGAGAAAGGCTGAAAGGAGAAAACAAATCGATATTTAGTAAAACTTGTAAAATGGTAGGTGGGTAGGTCGTCATTTACAGGTACAAATAGTCTTGGTCTTGGATATTTGCAAAGAGCCTATAAATACGAGTATGAAGCAAAATTTAAAGGACCACTCATGACGGATAATTATTGAAAACGTCCCTTAGGACCATACCCATATATGTATGTACAGGGTCGTTCAATAGGGACTTCTGAACTTTGACAGTTGATAGCGGCCATATTGTTGAAGCTACATCTGTCAGATTGGCTGTCATTTATTCAGTCTGTTTTGCCAAATCACCATGGACGGATGTAGCGTTCAACAACACGTGCAAATAATAAAATTGTTTTATCAAAATGGGTGTTCTGTTCGGGCAACGTTCCGCGCGCTTCGCCCATTTTACGGTCGCCACAATCGTCCTTCCGAGAGGACTATTCGCAGTGTGGTGAATAAATTTGAGTCCACTCAGTAAACGATCAACCAACACCCGTACATCGACGAAAAGCAAGATCTGCGGAAAACATCGCCGCTGTCCGTGAGAGTGTGCATGAGAATCCGAGGCAGTCGATATCGCGTCGCGCACAAGAACTCGGCCTTTCGCAGACCACAACTTGGCGAATTTTGCGTCATAACTTGGGCCTGTACCCGTACAAAATTCAACTGACTCAGAAGCTGCAGGTAGACGACCATAGACAACGACGTGTGTTCGCTGAATGGGCTCTGGAGCAGTTGGAAACTGACCCTAATTTTCATCGAAAAATCATCTTCAGCGATGAGGCCCATTTCTGGAATGGGTACGTCAACAAACAAAATTGATGAATTTGGGACGATACCAATCCACATTAGATTCAAGAGCATCCAATGCATCCCGAAAAAGTCACTGTTTGGTGTGGATTTTGGACTGGCGGCGTCATCGGTCCATATTTCTTTGAGAACGACGTTGGCCAGGCCATCACCGTCAACAGCGAGCGCTATAGGTCGATGATTACCAACTTCTTTTCGCCTGAATTGGATCATATGGATACCAACGACATGTGGTTTCAACAGGACGGCGCTACGTGCCACACAGCTCACTCCACATTGGAAATTCTGCACGAGCGATTCGAGGGCATGGTCATCTCACGTGGAGGTGATGTAAACTGGCCACCGAGATCATGCGATTTGACCCCGTTAGACTTTTTCTTGTGGGGTTTTCTGAAGTCGCAGGTCTATGCGAATAAGCCACAAACCACAGCGGCCCTCAAAGCCAACATAACCCATGCCATCGGTCAAATTCAGCCTGATTTATGCGCCAGATTCATGGAAAATTGGACATTTCGGATGCGCGCCACCCAGAGAAGCCGCGGTGGACATTTGAACGATGTTATATTCCATACATAATGGCATCGATAGGCCTTTCAAACGAATAAAAAATGTCGATGATATCTTACACACACTTTGTTTTATTTAAATTTAAAGATAGGAAGTGCTTAATGAAAGGCCCTTTATATATAACTTTAAATTATTAAGGTCTTATCCTTTCCTCTTCAAGCTTTAATTCTCCTCTATACCTTTTTAATTGATTTTTTTTTTAATTTTTGTTTATATAAATAAATATACATATATATATTAAATTATAAAATTTGTTGCATAATGGATTCGCATCATGTGAACTAATGTTGCTGTGGGAGTTTTTTTTTTTAAATAATCAAACAATATTAATTCTAAGACCCATGGGACGTATTTACCAAGCTTGATTCGCCTAGTTCAAAATTGAAGGTCCCAAAATCTGTTACATACGCACAGTAGGTATATATAACAAGAGATAGACAAGGACCCACCTCCATGTGGACCTGTGCGATACCACCACATATTGCTAAAGGCTCTGTGAATTAGCTAGAATATGGGCCGGTACTACGGCATCTCGAAGCACTATCACAGCGTTATAGGTCTGCGTATTCTGAAAGAAGATTATAAAAAAAGGACGGATAGGAAGATGGACGGACGGACATGGCTCAAACAAGCTATTGATTTTGGTTATGTACAAATATAAAAACTTTATATTGTGTATATTGTCTATGTTACAAACTCTGCATTAAAATGCATGTTCCAATATCTGGATAGGGTATGCAAAATGATTTTAATTATTCTGTTTAAATCTGAAATCTGAATAATTTGGAAATAAACAACACAATGTGAAAATATGTATGTGTGACCCAGTCGTGCGCTTAACTTTTCTTGTGTGGTACTACCTATTATAACACAAACCATGAGGGTCTGAAGTAGGATCTCCCTGTATTTGTTAGACATACAAAAACGCCTTAATAAAATATATTGCCATTCACCTACACATTATATCCAGCCACGCCCTTTTTTGAGGACGTTTTCTTTGAAAAAAGAACATTCTACTTCAGAGCACGATAATTTGGTTATAAATGGACACTTTTCTATTAGGAAAACGTTCTAACCGCACCCACTAATTATATGAATACACAAATTCGTGTCTGGGTTGCACGTACCTGCACCTATTCGTATATGTTGTTGATCTCCTAATCGCTCAATTTATTATTTATTTTTTAAACCCTCAAAATGGAAAATAAATTATTTCGACAATTTTTCAAAACTTGGTAAGCCACGACCTTGCATATGTCAAATATTGTTTAGATAAAAAAAAAAACAGTATATAAGGAACCGTTATACAAAGATTTTGATAAAAACCTGGTACGCCATCTGTTAGCATATGCTCGCCATAAAGAAAATATCAAATTTGAACAAATTTGAACAAGAAAGTTACAATTCGTCTGGAACTGATCGTACTTCGTCTTTTAAACCCACCCTTAATAAAGTGGGCATGAAGTTGTAAACCTTTTCGTTCAAATGCAGTGACATCTTTCTACTCAGAGTATACTGTGACCATTTTTAAGAGATTTTACCAGATAATTTGTTGCTAAACAATTTCTCTTTGGAAAAAGTGAGTGTGAGTGTGGCTGTCGACATTTGTAACCAAAGGTCACGGATTCTGGTGAAATATTCACAATAAGACTTAATTATCACCGTAAATTTGGCCCAACCCTTTTGGGAGTGTTTTTGTACAATGACAGACAGACAGAAGTAGCTAGATCTACATAACATTCGATACTGATCACAAATATATGTACTTTTGAAAATCAATCGCTATTATTTCTCTATGTTACAAACTATATAGGAAAATTAAAATGCCCTATCGGATATGGTATACAAATTCGTAAGCTCGCACCTAGAGGGTTCTGCTAGAACGAAGATTCTTACAAATTGGAACTAAATATTATTCCGTACGAAAAGCAGACAGGTCGTGTTACGCTCTCGTTTTTTTGTATTGAATTAATGAACCGATTTTGTTGAAACTTTTTCTTTTAGGAAATTCTTAGGAAGCCTCGAGATCGAGATAACTATTTCCTTTTTGCGGAAACACACAACAACAAACATAATAAATGTGATATCTCATTAATCAATAATATACCAAAATCAGACTTGCTTGTCGTTATAGATCCAAAAATCCTATATTACTACGAGTATGATTTTGTTCAATTCTTCATCGGTAAACGCAAATTTAAAATTTCCAATTCGAAATTTTGCTCTTTTCAACTATGTATATGCCGCATACGAGTGACTTTTGCTTGTACCGGGGGCACTTCCAAATTAATTTTTTTTTTCAAAAATGACACCGGCATTGTGTTTGGGTCAGTGTTTTATGTGACTTGTGTGAAAACCGCGAATATAGCTTTTTAAAGTTTAAGAGCTAGAATGTGGTGACAGATGGACGGATAGATGGACAAGCGGACGGACGCACTAGTTCTATTTATTAAGCCGAAACAGCAGTAGACAGTTTTCTGTTGGTCCGGGAAGTCAATAGGATATATTAGATTGCCAGACTTTATACAAGTATAGGAAAGGGATAGTGTTATAATCCGACAATACAGAGTGTTTTAGATTTTCTGGTAAAATTTTAAAAGATGATAGGAGCTGTTAAGATGCTGTAACTTTGCAATGTCCTTAGTAATAACATAATCTTCACTATAGGTACATAAAGCAATTAAAAGATTATATGCTGTGGGCGCCGTGTCTCAGTGGTTAAGTATGCGATCACTAAGGGGTGAGTCAAATTTCGAGCATCAGAAAAAGAAATGTTTTCTCACAAAAAAGTTGTCCTTCGGAAACAGCATAAAACCGCAGGTCCCAAACATTTGTGCTATACACAGCGCTATATAATATACATATATTCGCATATATAGGGACTTTTCTGGGCTGTATAAATTTGTAAGCATTATAGAATTAATTAAACAGATAATTTACACAGACCTAGTCTGTGCATGTTGCTTGCGTTTTGCCTATACTTGGTACTGTGCTATAGTTTTCACTATACACTTCCTTAATTAATATAACATCTTCCACATTGTTCTGAAGAGATGTACGAGTACTATTTATATGATACTTCTCGAGTAAATGTTCTCTCCAGCAACCGATTTTAATAGCAGATGATGTGAGTTCATTTGTCAATCACTACAATAATGTACCTAAGATGATGTGTTTCAAAAATCGTATCCACGATATTCCACGTTCACAATAACTTCTGCAAAAATGCACCGAATATGGAAGAATATACCAATATTTTTAAATGAATAGGCATTACGTTACAAACTTGAATTTTAGCATAAACTCATGCGATTTACTTGTACTGTACAACAGAATAAATAGTTTTTTTAATATTCGAATAGCTTTTAACCTTCACGTCACCACTGATGTGCTTTTTTCGTTCTTCTTTTGAGAGCTTCATCATTATTAAATTGTCAGTTTTATACAAAACATTACGTGAAACGAAAATAAACCCTAGAGCCTAAGCCATACTGCAGTCACGCAATGCATTTGTATCGTCATCTCCGGATACCTTATCTCACAACGGTTGACGCTAGAACATACATAGATACATTACATATGTATGTATGTACATTTATCTACACAATTCAGGAATTCACTTCATCATGAGAAAAAAAGTAAATAAAAAGAAAAACTACGTACCGGCTTTTATAAAACATTTCTGCACATATGTATGTATGTATCTTTCCGAGTTTTCCTGTTCGTCGCACATTGGACATTTGTTATTTTGATTTTCCATCATCTAGTTACTGTTGTTGCCATCTACTATTATGCGTATTCTTCGCATACCGTCAACAATTGCATCTAGATACAGATTCATCATCAAGCAGCCACAGGCATACAATATGCTTTTTCTATCTATTCTACACCATTCAAGATCAACGACACAAGTTGCACAGTATCATGTTCGTGTAGTACCCTAGAACCCTATCTAGTCGTAGAAATGTGAACTAAGAGCAAAGAGTGGATGATGGAATGCATACATTCATATTACGTGAAATTAAAAATGACTCTGATGCAACACGTTTTCTTTTAACTAGTCACTGTCGTTTGTTGTCATTAGAGTTTTGTTTGTTTAATGCAGTTGCTCTGCTGATGTTTGTTGTTTGTGACGGTGTGCCGAGATTTTTATCTACGAGTAGCTTAGGTGTAAGATTTTAATGAAAGTTTTTATCCTATCTCCGTGTATAATTTGCAGGAGTTCTTTAATGGCTTTGTTCTTTATATGTTCAGTGTTGCTGGGTGACAAACGTGATTTGTTTGTTAAGTCAGGATTAAGATGTTCCAAGCGGCACAGTCTTAATGGTTGGATATGTAAGTTTACTTGTCAAGTAGAAGGGGGCTTTGTAGATTCAATGAGAGTTATCATGAAATGTTTGTTTCTCTTGAATGATATCGGTGAGAGATAAAACAAATTTATTTGCAAAACACTTGGTTTACATGTTCCTAACATCATGAATAGCAAATATTTAACTTTATTGGTCGTAGATTGAAAAAAATAAAAATAAAAATTAAAGTGCACAATTAAGTCGCAAGTACTTGCACCTACATACATATGTGCTGTTCATTTGCAAATTCCTCAGATTTTAAAAGCGAAAATGTTTAAAAACATTTTTTTTTTGAAAAATGTGTTAAAAAGCAAAAAAAAAATTATTTGACAATTTTTGAAAGCTTGGTAAGCAGCATCTATTAACATGTTAAGTACTGCTTGGATTTCAAATTTCAACAAAATCGTTTGAGTCATATCCCAAATTTTTTAAATTATTTAAGCAAAGTTTACCATTTAGTAGGATATGCGCAATTCCATCCAAGTATTAAATTTAAACAAAATCGTAAGAGCCATTTTCGAGAAAATATTTTTTTTTTTAAATCGGCAGTCAGAGTAACATTAATTTTGGGGTTAAAATAAAAATTCCGATTTCTCAGCGAATTGTGACCTCTCAGATCCCAGATATGAAGTTTGAAGAAAATCCGTCCAGTCGTTTAAGCTGCAGTCCAGCGCACATACATACATACAGACAGACAGTCAATCAGACAAAATTGAGAAACACACTTTTTTGAGACTCCACATTATAGTAATGATGATTTAATTAAAATCTCGAGATCGAAAATTTTCAGGAAACCAATACTTTTTTTCTCGGCGACTTTAACATCCACAATTACAACTGGATTCCAAAATTCAACATTACTGATGGGGAAAGAAAACAAGCTGAAGCCTTTGCCATCAGCAGTAATCTCAACCAATTTGTAGAAGAACCGCCTCGAATCCCCGACAACCCTAACAACTTCGCAAACACTCTAGACTTTTGTCTCTCTTCAGAGCCAGACAATTATACCATCAAAATGTCTTCCCTTTTGGGAAATTCGGATCGTGTCCTAATATCAGCCAATAATTTTTTCCGATAATTATACCAATGATGGGATAACAGGATCCAAATCGACTGATTTGGAATTGCAAGTTGTTGAACCGGGATGAGGATTTGTTCGCTTCTTTTCCTTAGACTGACACATGTTTCAATAGCATTGATATCAACGTTTGCGCAGAGCTGTCACCGAGATAATTGACATAGGAATGGAGCTTCACTTTCCCCACTCCAGCAAGCCTTGCTCCAACAGGAATTGTGTGCAAGCCATTGCTACCAAGAGCAAAGCCTATAGCCTAATGGCGCTTCAGCTCATTAGTCTTCAAAACACGTGCAATTTAACGATCGATCTCACAAAGAACTACAATGAAAGAGTCACCAACAAGCTCCTAGAATGTTCCAATGGCTCGTGGTGTTTTTGGTCAATAGCAAAAGTGATAAACAACAACATTAGTCACTCCTCATTCCTACCTCTAGTAATAGAAAACGGATCACTTCCCGCAACACCCAAAGAAAAAACCGATCTCTTTGCAAACAAGTTTTCACGCAATTCGACTTTAGATTCTTCACACGCGAAGCCACCAACTCTCTCGGAAGTGCAGTCATCGACTCGTTTTATCCCATGCATCCTTAATAATTTGGATTGGCAAAAGGCATCAGGTTTCGACAGAATGTAATTAAAAACTAAAATAAGATATCCATCACCGTAAGCAGCTTTAAAAAATATGAGGTTTTTTGAAGAAAATGCCCCCAAAAAGTAGGCGTGGTATCATACAACGTATGAATGAATTGTGTAGAAAATGTGAACGTCTATATATCTGGTTAAGGTGATATTTTTCAGTTTCTAGTACAAATACTGAAAAGGGGGCACTTTTTCAAAAGTAGGCGTGTCGGTGAGCTGATTTTAAAATTTGTTACAATTGTAATGTTTCGTTCTAAAAAGCTTATATACTTAATTCCATCTTCCTGGCTCAAATTATGTTTCAACATTAATATACCGTATACGTATGTATAAACATCAATGATCCTGCCCGCAGAGTCTTCGAATCTAACCCGGAGAGACAATACAGTAGAGAAATACTTCGCTTAGGTGGTGCGCACTAATAGTAGGGGACCTAAACCAAATTAGAGTGAAATTGTTCTGGAGTCAACGCTTTAAAAATGATATACCGCGTCATCATATGCCGCAATGATTAACATATGATCCGGGTGTAGTCCCAAAAAGCGTCTTAGAAACCATTTTCAGAAGTCTTGTATCTCGGCAACCGCTGAAGTTAGAAACGTATGTGAGAACGTATGTGTGCTGGACTGCAGCGTAAACGGCTGGACAGATTTCCTCAAAATTTAATATCTAAGGTCTGCGGGATCACAATTCGACGCGAAATTTGAATTTTCATTCTTACCCCAAAATTAACGGTAATTTAAATACTAACGACCGATGTAAACAAAAAAACTATTTGCTCGAAAACGCCTCTGACGATTTTGATCGAATTTCTTATTTAAAAATGTAGAACTACTGAAAATTGCGTTTATACGAGGAGAGCTAACTGAACAAATCAATTGCCCATAATAATGAAGTCCAGACATATGTACCTATGTAAATGCACAATATAATGGCATAACAAATTCCTATAATTTCCCATTTTAGTAATTAAATAGTAGCTACTCCGCAATTTAATTTAACTCTTAACTCACGGTTCTCACTTAATTAAAAGTTTACACTTTCAATTAACTACCCCATTAGAAAATGTTGTGAATAGGTAATAAAATAATATTGCCTACTGCCTAATTATGTAACTGAAATTTTCGGTTATGTTAAGTAACAATGCTGAGCATTTAGTTTCCTGTTGTAAGATGATAATTGCTGTAAAATGCTTGTGAACCGAATGTAAAAAGAGCATAAACTTGGCTATTATGTACTCATTAAAATGTACCAGTAAAAAGATGTATAGTGTGCAACATTCCCTCTTCTTAAGTTAATACCAATTAATAGCATGATGCACTATAAAGAGAAAGAGAGAACTTTCCATTTCATTCTCAAATAAAGGCCACGGCTGGTTCGCACGTATCTGCTCCATTTGTGCTGTTTGTTTGTAAATTGTACAAATTTCTAATTTAGGCAAAATCTATAAAAAGGGGGAAAATGATTTTCCGTACATTGGTTAAAAAGCTAAGAAAAAAATATTTTTTGAGCTCTTGTTCAAAATGTGAATGCAACGTTTTTATTTTTTTGTTCATACTCCTCTTTAGTACGTCCTAGGATAAAAATCAATATGATAAATATTGTAGACTAAACAATTCCTCACAATTATTGTCTTAACACATTTCTTGACAGTTGAATATTTATCGAGTTACAGCGAAGAACAGGAGTATATATTTATTAAGTTCTAAGAATCCTCTTCGTGCAAAATACCTAGGCACGATTCTAGATTCGAAACTTAGTTGGAAACTTAACATAGAGCAGCGGGTTAAGAAAGCAAGTGTGGCTTTCTATGCCTGCAGAAGAACATTCGGCAAAAAATGGGGTCTCCAGCCAAAGATGACCCTATGGATGTACACAGCCGTTGTGCATCCAATTCTTACCTATGGCGCCATAGTATGGTGGCGCGCCTTACATAAAAAATATACCATCAACTTATTTTTCTTCCTCTTACGGCGAAGTTATGATCCGGAGTATCAGGATCACAACCCTCCCACTTTACTGCATCCCTACTGGTCCGCCTGTGGGGGAAATATAACATCAACAGAATCAAAAAAGTACAAAGATCGGCGTGTGTAGGCATCACAGGAGCATTGAGAACTTACCCAAGCTCTAAGTGTGATCCTGTATCAGCGCCATCCGGCTCAGGGAAACTGGGTGCTGGACAGCAAAGCCATATGGCTGGGGACTATACCAAGCGAACTGGTGACATCTTCGACCGATTACAGGACTCCCACGCTCGACTTCAACAAACATTTTTCAGTAAAGTTCCCTACCAGAGCAGAATGGAAGAACGCAATGGTAATCAATGACTTTGATATCTGTATATATATACGGATGGTTCGAAAATAGACTGCGGAGTTGGCGCAGGCATTTTCTCGGACCAACTGAATACATCGAAATCCTTCCGTCTCCCAAACTCTGCTAGTGTCTTTAAAGCGGAGCTTCTCACGATTCGGGAGGTTTGCTACATGCTAAAAAATCTTCCAACGTCCAACCTAAATATAGGTATCTTTTCCGACAGCCAAGCCGCAATCAAGGCCATTGATTCGGTTATCATATCCTTAAAACTGGTAGAGCAATGCCGGTTTGAAATAAATAAACAAAGTGTCCATTCTGAAATTACCATCATTTGGGTTCCAGGACACAGCAATTATGAGGGTAACGAGCGAGGGTCAGCCCTTAACGGCTCACTAGCGGAAAGAGTCAATATTCCGATAGGAGTCGTTAAGGACAATTTACACCTTCACTTCCTCCAGCTAGCCAATCTCAGGCGGAACAACCTTACCAGTTGTGCAATATAAAAAAAAACATGGCCCAGCTTCATCAAACCTGATATTGCCAGAATTGTAGCCATTATTACAGGCCACTGGCCTATAGGGGACTATGCGGCCAAGCTTGGTATTACTCACAACACTTTCTGTCGCAGCTGCAAAGACAGCAACAATAGGGAAACTCTTTTGCACTTCTCTTTGCAGTTGTCCTGCCCTAGCAAGTACCAGACAACGCACGTTAGGTAAACCCTTCTTTGACTATTTTAGAGAGATAGAGTCTAAACGGATTGGAGGACTAATCCTGTTTCTGGACTTCACAGGCTGTATATCTTTCTATCTCCAATAACACACTTAAACAAACAGGGTACACGAGTTTTTGTGGTATCAAAACAGCGCACTTAGCGCTAATTATCCTTTCTTTTTTTCGAACCACCTACCTACCTACCCTCTTCGCTCAATCAATTTGGTGAGCAAATGTGTTAAACTGTCTATTTTATCATCTCCAGAATAAGGATGAGCTAAATATTATTTAGTATTTGCATTTTGAAAGAATTATTTTTTCATAATTTAGGATATTATTGGCATGCTACAGGCTTTCGGTCGAATTTGAACATTTCTTCGTACCGTGCATTTTATTCATTCCCAAGATGTTAAAATATGTACATATGTTTCCTTATTCTCTTTTAAAACAGATCAAATGCTCAACTGGATGGGGATTTGTTAACCGATTCTGTAACTCAAAGTTAGAAGTAACTCACTTTTCACTTTGAATGAAATTTAAGATATTTTCCTGTGTCATAAAACCTAGATTTATTTCCAAGTCAGTTTTCTCATTGTAGTTTGGAACTGCGGCTACACTTACCCAATTACTTCTTGCTCCTATTCTTGTGTCATCTTCCTATTTCATTCTTTGTCTTCCTCGATTTCCTCATTATCTCGGCCGCTACATGCAACATTTTTCGTCCATCTCTTGTCAAATATTCGGCCCAATTCCACTTCAGAGATAATACGGGTTTTGTGATATCTTGTACTTAAGTTCGAGGTTTTATCTGATCATTTCCTATGTAGTCTCTTAAAGCTATTTTTTGACAGAGATCTTTCCATAGCTCCTTGGGTCACTCTCAGTTTTGTTAGATGTTGTTCAGTGAAAGGCAATATCTCGAACCCATACGTCATAATTCTTAATACCCTCTGGTCAAAAACATTGTTTTTTAGTGTTACGTATCAGAATGGTATAAACGGAACACTAAAAGATTCAACACGTAGATACACGGTATCTAACTGTCAGTCAGTCTGTCTGTCCGTCTGTCCACGGTAGTCCAAAAATAGTTTAAAACAAATTTTTTTGGAGGGAATTTTGAGGGCAGCATAATCTACCCCAATAAAAAAATATATATTTATATGATACATGCGACATATCAAATTAAAGCTGAACCGCTGAACCTTTTTTTTGGATAAAGTTTCTTGAACAAAAACATTAAAAAACCAGGGCATTGAGAAAAATGGAGATCGGTGACATGAAAAGTCATACCACCATATTGTACCCCGTCTTCGTCCGATTTCAATGATATTCAGACAAACGCATCCACATATCTGACATAACTCAAACAAATATTTGACATAAAACAAAAATTTCATCAATAACGTATCAGTATAAGTCTACGAGCCAAATTTCATCGAAAGTCGTTCAGGAATTTTCGAGTTAGTCGTCTAGCACATTCTACTCACGCGTGGACAGGTTTTGACAGTTTTTAGACGAAATGTCCTAGGTATTAGGGATATACTTGTATATGAATACGAAATAAATTTCATCAAAATGTCTTTAGTGGTTCTCAAGCAAGCCGTGTGGGGACAAACTTATAAGCAGACATGGAACAAAAAGTGTTTGCTTGACCCGACCCTTTCAAGTATGACAAATGATTTATCTTTTTTTGCGAATTAATCTTAAAATAGCAGTATAGAACACTAACCGCCCGATTCGCACTTGAATTTTTAAATATTGTGACATATTGAACATAAAAACGTCCGTCACTTTTCCAAATCCTACCCAGGTAAGTTGAATTCTTCGTACCTGACACCATTTTGTGTTTTTTGGCGAAATATTTCTATGGTAGAGCAATAGAACGATGCGCAGTGAAATTGTCAAAATAGAAATTAACACAATAATAAAAGCACACCCCACAATAAAGAACCGGATCCTCCCTTAATTTGTAGTAGTGAAATTTATTCTTCTGCAATTAGTGCTCTCTGCGTATTTTGTATCCGAACAAAATGTCCCAATCAGGCCATTCCTGCGGGTATTATCGTCAGTGATTTTGATTCTGTTTCTGGTGTAAATTCGAATATTTCTGGATACATATACAGTTTGCAAAAAAACACAGCTATTAACTGGATTATTTAGGTTTAAAATATTACATATATTATTGTGCTGGGGAATAATTCTTCGTTGAACCCTATTGAATATTTTTCAATAATGTTCAAGCAAAGTAGCAATGCCTTCATCAGGTACGCAACTGTGCTCATTTCCTATTCTCTTTTAGAATAGCTACTCTATACTCTATACTCTATACTACATACTACATATACAGTGCCGGAAAAAAGTTTGGAAACATAGTCTAGAGATTGACAATTTCAGTTGTAACATAAAATCCCTCATACTTACACCGATGAAACTTGGCATAAAAATACACTTTAATATTCTTTTTCAAACTTTAAAAAAACATTGGTATATGGCAACTGGAAAAAAATATTTCCCAAGAATTCGGACAACACCTCGTAAAGCTTGCGGAAAAAAGTATGGAAACATGCAGTTTTTCATGAAAGTAATGTATATTTCTCAGTAATAACAAGTTTTTTATTTAATATTTAGTGCTTCCCCCTTTTGCTTTAAGAACTACTCTGCATCTCCTTTCCATAGAATCCACTAATTTTTCATAATATGAAACTGGGATGTTCTGCCATTCATATGCAATTTCTTCATAAAGCGCATTCATATTAGAAAATTGTTTGGCTCGAAGTTGTCTTTTTACGTATTCCCACAAGTGTTCTATTGGATTAAGATCCGGGGATTGAGATGGCCATTCTAAAATATTCACCTTTTTCTTTTGGAACCAATCTTTTATCAACCTAGAACAATGCTTCGGATCGTTGTCTTGCTGAAAAATCCACTTAATTGACATTTCTTCATCAGCATATAATGTTTTGCAATATTTCTAAATAACGATACCGATCCATTATTCCGTCTATACGAAAAATTGGCCCAACTCCAGATGGCGAAAAGCATGCCCAGACCATGACCGAACCTCCACCATGCTTTACGGTTGGTAATTGATATTTCACATTGTATCTTTCACCCTTTGGCCGCCTCACGTAATGTTTTCCATTGATTCTAAATAATTGGAATTTACATTCATCACTCTACAAGACCGTATTCCATTTCCCAGGAGTCCAAAAAACATGGTCCTTTGAAAAATCGAGCCTCCTTACCATGTCAACTTTTGATAAAAGTGGCTTCTTCAATGGAGATCTTCCGGAAAGGCCGCTTTCTCTCAGTCTATTCCTGATTGTGCGATCAGTCACTTCTGCAATACCTCTCTTCTTCAGTTATAGAATCCGCCCACCAAGTTCGGCATTGATTTCAGTTGCCGTTTTTGCTGGATTTTTTTTCGATATCCTCTGAACTATACGATCGGTGCTGGTTCTTGTTTTTCTCGGCCTGTCTGATTTGGGTGCACTCTCGACTGTCCCTTGTTTTTGGTAGTTTTTTATTATCTTTGAAATTGTCCCTCTGTGTATATTCAAATCACGTGAAATTTGTATTTGTTTTATCCCATTATTGTACAGCGAAACCATCTTTTCCTTCAAATCCGTTGAGTACACCTTGCACTTCGGCATTTTGTTTTGTTTTCGTTTTTTATAAGAATAATTCAGTTTAAAATTAAATGTTTACACAACAGCTAACTGGCACAGATCTTCACTTTATTTAAAACGGTTCCAATATAAATTTTGACAGCGAATACTGTTATGTTTCCATACTTTTTTCCGCGAGTGTTGCCAAATGTAGTGGATAAAATTGAACCAATTTTTCTTAGTGCTGCCATATATCAATATTTTTTTAAAGATTGAGTAAGGAATATGATAGTGTATTTTCATACAAAATTTCAAAGCTAAAGACCAAGTATATTTTACGATAGAGCTAAAAGTATAAATTTCACTAACGTGTTTCCAAACTTTTTTCCGGCACTGTACATAGTGTGTTCACCAGTTGCCAACATAATAATTTTAATCGATAATTTATTGCTTTGTTTATTATTAGTAACGACTCGTCAAATCGCAGCTAAAGCGGGAGTTAAAACCAACATAAAAAATGTGACGAGTGAGAAAACTACCTCGGAAGCCAACTTTAACCGAAGCTCACAAAACGTGCTATTTAGAGTTTACTCGCAGCCATTGCCATTAGAAGAACAAATGGAGAAAAGTTATATTCACAGAGGGAAAAAAGTTCAATTTAGATGGACCTGAAAGCTGGGGATACTGTTTTCATTATCTGCGTAAGGATCAATGTAATGGTAGGGGCTGGAATTGGTTACAACGGGAGAACCGAAATAAAATTCGTCAGTGGCAGAATTAACACTGCCAGATATATTAAAGTTATTAACGAACAAATTGAGAGATTTGCGTCAATTATTTCCGAGGAAAACTTAGTTTTTCAACAAGACAATGCGCCAATCCATATTTCCCTCCAAGTCAAGGAGTACTTTAACTCAAAAAAACATATCCCTTCTTAACTGGCCAGCAAGGTCACCTGACTTGAATATAATTGCAAACATGTGGGGAGAGCTTGCCCGAGCAATTTATGCAGGTGTTAAGACGTACAACAATATTGCTGGATTAAAAGAATCCATTAGTACAGAATGGGACAAGATGGATAAAAAATATGTTAAAAAATTGTTTAAAAGTATTCCTAAGCGAATGTTAGAAGTTGTAGAAAATAAAGGAGCTAGCACACATTACGAATAAAATAAAATACTGGAATTTTCACGTTGTTATTTAATTTTAAAATCTACCTGTTCTATCTTTTTGTTCTACCCAGTTTTCCGTTTTTTTTTCCGAAAACAAGAAAATTAAGGGTTTTTCCAGAAATTATCTTATGGAAGTCTAAATACATACTGTTAATGTAATGATTCAGTCAGATTTGGCAAATGTTACGCACAGTTTTTTTTTTTTAAGAATTTGTGGGGGTGTCTTACCATTTCGTCCCGGAGTGTAGTCCGTTCACCTAATAATTTTAATTGATAATTTATTGTATTCGCAAATAAATCATATAAATAAATTCATTCCGTATACAAATGAACAATTAAAATGTAATGAAAGTTAATTCGCCGATAGTACTGAATTTAGGAGAATTGTACTTGGGCATTTTTTTCAAAGTCGACTGTATCGAAAAAGTCCCTATTTACGGCCAATCAACTTGCTTCATTTGAAATTAATTTAAGTTTAAGAGTAGAATTTATTGCTAAATGAAATATTTAAATTTTTTCAAATTCTTCTGTGGTGAATTCGTTAAATATTTATTAAAATTCATTTTAATGGTAAAGCCGTTTTAGTAGTCATGGTTAACCAACCAATCTAGAAATAACTTTTCTGAAATTCATGTTATGTTTTCTATCTCTTTTTTGTTATACTCATGTATAAGTAATTTGCAAATTTGAGTGAATTTTTGCTTTATTTTGCATATTGAAACAATTAATTTTATATTTCTCTTGATTTTAATAGCTTTTAACTGTGCTAGAATATAAAGGATTGATGGCATTAATTGATTGCTAGTAACTTTTCGCGTGTTTCGCATAAACTTTTGCTGTTAGTGAAGCTACATATGTAGGTATTCAGTGAAGTAGAACTGTATTTAAAAGTACGCAGTAAGTACAGCGACAGTTTTGCGCATTTGTAGAATGAATGGCATACCATCTAATTCATCTAATCGGCGATATCTCTAATTTTCATGGTAGAGTTTCAGTAATCAAGTGTCGGTTATAGGTCTCCGCTTTTTCTGCTATTTATTGATTTCCAGAAAGGCATTCGACAGCATAAACCGGGATTTTATGTAGTATACCTTGCACATGAAGAGCATTCTCGAGAATCCCCCAGAAGTATGATTTATTGCACAACGGTAAGGTTTCGGAAGACTTTGAAGTCCAAAACGGGGTGCAACAGGTTTGTATATTGTTTTTGTTTGCTGTTATTCTTGATTGTTATCAGTTATTTTCTGCGTGCAGCCATAAAGAGTGAAAGCACAATGACATCTTATCTAAAATAGACAGTAGGTCAAGAAAGTTGACAACTTTCTTTATCTTTGAAGTGGGCAGTAGAATCGGGAAAATAAAAGCCGCATTCGGTGTGCTGTTCAAAATTTGTAACAATAATGTTCGCGAATCCATTTGCTCTTTCGTACGAAACAGCTTAAATGACAGGCAAAGCGATCTGACAGTTGCTTCCGAACACATACCCTTATTATGGGCTACTTCAGCAATTGACAGCACTGAAACAAACTTAACTTAGAATTATGACATTAGCTTCCGATTGCTTCCGACTACTATAGTTCAACTTTAAGCTGCGACTGTTTCGTTTCAATGTACCAATATAGTCACTGACTATGCCATCTAATCGAATCTACTTGCCCAATTTGGCATCAAAGAGGGTTGAGGAGGAATCAAGAACTTTAAGAATGAGTTGAAGATAGTGGAAAAGTATAGCGTAAATAACATTGCTCACCATTCTACTTTCAGTGGGACTATTCTACCAGTTCATCAATTCAAACATCCTTGAAAAAGTAGATGTTGGACGGACAGTTCTGGCCGTTGTACTGGTAATTTTTTTCAGTCATTTTCACTTCGGGTCTCATACAAAGTCTGATATTGTTCGGAGCGTGTATGATGGCAAAAGTCATCCGACTCTCGAGCAGCCGATCTAATCATGTATCTCTAATAATATAAAATGGAGTGGGGTGTTATTGTGTTTTATCCGATGTTCGCGTATAACTCGAGAACGACTGAATCAATGTCGATGCCATTTGCTTTGTTGATTATGTAATTATTTTTTGAATATTTATGGATAGCTAAACATTGCGTTTCGCTCCGCAAAAGCTGGGCAATTGTAACGCATTTACAATTCACGCAAAAATTTAATAAATAAATAGTGAATAGTGAATTATTTAATTTGAGAGTAGTGAAGGAAGGCTGATAATGCATTTTAAAGAAACGTCCTGATGAAACAAATTGATATATATATATAAAAACCTCAGCCGGGGAACTTAAAATGTTAATTTGTAAACGCAGTGGTAGTTATTTGGCCCGGGTAATATAACTAACAGCAAATAACGCCAGCAACAACCAATTTAGGGATTTGCTATAAAAATGCTAATGCTGGCGCTGGCTCTGGTGTGAATATGTGCTTTTTAGCACTATTTCTAGATAATTGGCTGTATATGGAGCTGTCGGTGGAGCTAGTGGGTGGTTCAATATATTTCCCGCTTTATTCTGCATACCTAGATTTATATTTTAGATTTGATGCACTATTTGCATCATTTATTGGTGGTTGTGGGCGCCATGCCTCAGTTGATAACTGCGTGATCATTAAGCTAGAGACTCAAGTCCGAGTTTCCGAGTCCAGGAAAATGCCAAAAAGTTTTTCCATGGTCCTGTCTCTCACGAAAGTCTAATAAGCATCCGAGAGTAAAATTGTCATGAGAAGCTTCTCTAAATTGATAAAAATGCCCATCGGAAACTCTAAGTCTCTATACCAATAGCTGCGAAAAGCTAAGTCAGGCTCTGTGTGTATGTGTGTGTATGGCAACAAAATATGTATTTATTTTTGTATGGTAATTTTTGTGATCAAATTTCGACCGAATTGTGACCCCACAGATCTCAAATGTGAAATTTGAAAAATTTTGTGCTATGCATATACACAGACAGACATAAACGAGAGACGTTCTTTTTTCAGTTTTCAACAAACTTGAATGCAAGTGTTAGCTTGCTCTAATTATTAAATTTTGTTTAATGTCCTACTTTACAATTTTCAAAGTTGGTAACCCTAAGTATGTACAAGTCCGAATATATTAACGAAAAGGCAAGTTTTACACCTTGTACACTTAAGACGTTTGTGAAGCGCGCTACCTGTTCTCATTGATAAATAACAGCAAGCAACTCGTTCTTATGACTGTACCTGAATAAAGTTATAACAGCAATTAATTTAATGACTGCAACTTCCACTGATCCTTTTTATTTGAAAATCTAAAAATAATCTAAGTCACTGAAAGATAATTTTAATACATACGAGTACACATAAATCTTTTTGGCACAGATTTTCTACATATTAACTCTACCCTATTTTGTTGGTTTTGCAGTTTACATTGGTACTCGTATGTAGATAGTTCTTTAAAATTGAGGAAAGAAATCTGTCCATGAAAATATTCAAATGACTTGTAACAGAATTAATTTGATTTCATTTTTATGTTTTATTGACTTATTAATTTGATTTGATACAATTAGCATAGACAACACCTCAGCAAGCTCACTTTCTGCCAGATGTTGGTAGCTAGACATATTGTGTGATAAACAAAATACTCTAATTTGACGAATATTAATTTATCTACATTGGATTGTTTACTTTGCAGACGTATTTGCAGGCAAACGATTCGTGTTTAATTTGCTAGATGTCCTTGAATGATAGTTGTGTATATATTTTCTTAAGAAAGAAGATAACATTGCATAAATTGCCGACTTCTGAGTACAGTGAAATCTGCGAAAGTTGTGTGGCTTTTTGTTGTGGAAAGTGTTGGCCAACTTTCAAGGGTTGCCAACAAAAGGTTTCACTGTAAATATTTCGTAGTTGCATAGATACTAGGGTTTCTCATAATGATGATGATGAGACCAACATAGGTCCATTATGATACCACTATGGAACACCCTTTTTCATGAAGTATTCTCCTAGAGTATTGTTTCTGCTATGAGCAAGGTAGAGGAAGTAAACTATAGTCCCCTCCTCCTCCTCTTTTGTGCAGTTATGCAGAAATCACTGCTTGCAAAAGTCACTGAGTATGTTTGCCAATGACGCAGTGCCCGGTTGTTACGTTTATGAGTTTGAAGATGTTATATACGTATACGGTGTCTTAGCAGTTGCAGTTTTGACCTGTTAAGGTCTATGGTTGGTAAAATTAAAATAGCACTGTTGCAGTTATTAAGGTGTGCCCACCTATGACTCACTTTTCTAGTGTATCAGCGTGAGTCAGGTACTTGACAGATGACATTGACGCATAGATATTCCCTATATGCCTGCTATTTAAGCTCAGTCATCACCCGCACAGTTTCTCGGCATACCACAATGACTATAACTTTCATTATAACTTTAATTCCTTTCAATTTTAGCAACATAGAAATAAAAATGACGGAATTTGAGATAGTTAGAAAAAGTTTTCGGAAATTACTTTAAGTGTTTTTGTCTACCAAGGCTTTTTTTTCTTATATGAATTCCATGATTTTTTTTCCGGGATCCCGTGGTTGGTTGGCCAGGATTACGAGTTGTGCATTTTACTACGGGATTGCTATGAGCAACTCTAATAGATACATACATATAAGAATGTTTATTTTCGATAAGTCGAACAGTAACTAACATACAAAGTATACTTACATATTGGGAAACTAAATTTAGTTTCTAGGTCCGGGGGGTTGAGAACTTAAGGTAATCAAATATCGTATATACATTTTATTTAAATATACCAATTTTGGATTCATGTTGTATTTGATATTGAAAAATTGAAATCTTAGTTTTTGCTTTGTACGAGTAGATTAAACTACTCGTACAAAGCAAAAACTAAGATTTTAAGCACCTACTAGATTCCGCTCGGACAATGTCTTCGAATCGGTAGTGTCTTTAGACGTAATGAAATTGTCCTGCTAAAACTACGCTGATTACACTTTTCCTCACTCTCTCGTGCGCACCATTTAAAGATCACTGAGCACCAAGGAGTTGACTACTAAAGTACTTGCAATTGTGAACGTCTAACCTGCGCTTGTAGTGCTAATCATTAAATGACTTACAGGCGAGATTATTAACACAAATTTGGGAAAAGCTTCGACCCGAAGACTTGTAAGCTGAGGCACACCTCAATGTGGCGTCTTGTCCCCTCTTCTTTGGAATCTGGTCTGGTGGTTAATAAGCTATTGATTGACTTGGACGAGATGCAAAGTGATTACCTATGCAGATGACGTTGTTATTGCTGTCTTGGGAAAGCACCCAAATAATCTAAGAGAATTACCCCAACACGCTCTCCCCTGCTTTCCGAATTGACAAGATGTGGTTTGGGAGTAAGTCCCAATAAAATCGAATTTGTCCTTTTCACTCGGAACAACAATAGTCTTCCATTCACTGACAAAGCAAAATAGTTGGGTTTTATTTTGAATAAGAAATTAAACGGAAAAGCCAATTTACTAGAACGCGTTAAATAAACTAATGTAGCTCTGCTCCTGTAGAAAGGACATTAGTAGGAGCTAGGGTATGCAAACCGGGCCATAATAATGCTTACCGTTAACAATCTTTAAGGGAAAGTGTGAAGATTTGCACCTCCTCAATGTGGTATGTTTACTAGTATATAAGAAAACTCCGACTTCCAGGTATCAATTTCTGTTCGTAATGAGTGAGAAAATGTTGCCGATTAACGATGACAGGTTAGTTCACTTCTACACAGACGGTTTTAAAACTAGCAATGGGGCTCAATTTGACCATCCCCTTCCGCCTTCCAGATCACTGAAGCATTCAGTCCTGTCCTGGCTGAAATGTAATGTAATATCTGTTCAGCATATTAGCATTTACACTAAGCTGCAATAAAGTCCCTGGTATCATGTTCACTCACTTCAAACGACGCTCGTCTCTCACGGAGAAAGCGGAGCACTTTAATATTCGCCTATGCTGGGTACCAGCCTACAGTGACATTCTGGGAAACTACAAGGCTGACGACCTCGCCTGAAAAGGCATCACCCTTATTATTCTACTGGAAAGTTAAATTTAGATACGCTTCTCGCTACATGTAAACATTTACTCATGCTGGATACAACACCAAAGCCAACCATAGATGGTACCATAATTCTCTAGACTTGGCAAAAATTAGCTAACTTTCTATTTCCGTAATGCTCTTTTCATATTTGAATAAAGTGTTAATACAAATTCTGTAACACTACAGCGCTCGCGTAACTCCATTTACCTGAGTGAGTAGAGAAGGTCACGTTCCATCCATATCACACAACAGCTCATAGAAATACCTTGACTCTGGTCATATATTTCACGCTTTCTTTGTCATAAATATCTATAAGATATTGAGAGATACTAAGTATTTCAAAGTCTCTGCTTTCTTGAAAGGAATAAAAAAAAAATCCCTCAGCTTCAAAGTGATGCTTAAATATGCGCGAATACTTTTGTTTGAAAATATTTTCTCTCCGTCATTAATTAAACAAAAAAACAAAGACTATGCTAATCATAATAATTCAGAGACTTGGAATTTCTTTTCCATTTGTAACCCAAAAGCAAAACAGCTGATATGGCATAAAGCACATAAAAAACTGATTCGCAAATTAGAATCGACAAACCGAATCGTATAACTAACAAAAGGATTGCAAATGCGGATAGAATTCTTTGAGAAGTATTTAAGATCATCACAAGAATAATAAACACATGACTAATGAAATAATAAAACACCGAGATAGATACATAAAACACTTGTACATAAGTGTAACCAACCGCTGTTCAGGTATTGAAATTTTACTTAAAGATAAAACTGTTTGAATAAATCTGCATATACGGACTTAAGCTACTGCTTAGTTTTCATGTTTGAAGACGCCCCTGACCTGCTATAAGATGCATGATCGATTTAAAAAAGGTTATCTTTTTATTATATGCAGACGTTTTTAGTTTTGTGTACGGTCAGTTACCCATTATGTGTTATGTGTATACCTATACATATTTCCACTCCACAATATTAGATTTAAATTTTAAATCTCAAGAGACGAATGTTGATAACTATCCATTGAACTTGATCGTGGTCATTGATCTTCAATAACAAAAGGGTGATGTCAATGTTAAAAAACATGATGCAAAGTTTTAAAAAATGCTGTTCAAGCTTTGCTATTTGTTTACATACATATTTAGTGTGACCTTAAACAAGTTTACTGATGGGTTTCAGTAAATAATTATTCGGTTTGAATAATATTAATGTTGAATTATTTGAATTACATCGTTTTTTTTACGGTGTTCAAGGCAATGTATGCATATTTAAAATATCATACATCACGCCACGAGATAATTATTTGTCAGATCACAGAACAATTGTTTCACTCTAATTGTTGCATTTTTTATTTTATTTTTTTTTTTTTTTTTGATCAGAACAGTGCACTGAACAGAATTCGAAAGCATGCATCGAGTATTCTTTGAACTAAATGCATTCAGTTCGCTGATTTGTTTATGAAACACTTTTGAGCGCTTAACTGTCATACGATTAGATGGTCATGTCCTTTGTCCATTTAAATCTTAACATAAAGTTTATACACAGTTGGCGAAAATTTATGAAGAGTCAGAGGCAGAAATCCCGCGATTTTAATTGCTTTAAACAACATTTTTTATTTGCCTTCTGTCAAGTGTATGGCTCAGACTGTGCAGCAATTTATGCTGAGCTCCTACAACGCGCTCTGAACATACTCTGAACCAGAGATCAACTATAAGGAGACAGTCGACTTCGGGGGCCTCTCGCAATTCGCCCCCAAATTTTTTGTTCAGCTGAATGGCCGTAGCAATGGAATGTTTTTTTGGCACGCATACATTCTAACCGTTGCTATGGTTATAATGACAGCTAGGAACATTACCCCTCTGTCAAATTGATTGGCCACGTTCCAAGCGTACTCTTCCCGCCAGCCACTAGACAGCAAAATCATAAAACGGCCTTTTCGCCTTACAACAGCTGATAGCTCGAAACACGCTAGATCTACTAGAGGTGGGTAACTATTGGTAGTCGTCACTTTCGACAATTCTCGATAGCATTCGATTGATTTAATTGAACCTTTTAATAAAATCTAGTAAAACTAACAAAAAGCAGTCTTAGGCCGTATTAAATATTAGTTAACTTGTTCATTTTATTCATTTTTGTTCATTTAAATTAAAAACTAGTAGCAGAATCAAATTCCGAAGCGAAATAATGATTTTTTCCTAACTAACAGATTTCGACATTTTGTATAACTCAGGCCGAATTTTTGAATAAAATACAGTAAACTAGTGCACAGAAAAATAACTAGTTTTGCAGTCAATTCGAGTTCCTATCAGCGATGAATAAATAGTTAGATCGACTTTAGTTAGCAAAAATTCAGAACGTCTATGTATTTGTTTTAATTAATTTAATTATGGAATGATTCTATTGACAACGTTTTAAGACCATCGATTTCTGATTTTTCATTCTATTGAAGATACTGAAATGTTAAAGAGCAGTCTAAAATAGAATTTAATCAAATTCTATTGATCTGAAATGGAAAGAATTCATATCGAAAGTAAGCTATAGTTTTTTGTTTTAAGTATCGATTGTTTTCGGCTGTTATTCGATAATGAATTGTTTTGACAGATGACGTTTTTCTCTTGTTCTTATCTAGCGAAGGAAAATGTGGAGGGAACTTTTTCGCTGATATACTTATCAGCGAAAAAGTTCCCTCCACATTTCCCCTCTAACGCTAATAGCGGAAAATTTGGACGGTCATGTCAGCCTGGTACAAAAACCGTTTTGCTAGATTCTAGCAAATTGTTTGGAAAGCGCCGATTGTCAAGAACGAAAATTAGTTGTTATACGTTTTCTTACTCCAAGTAAAATTCCAGTTTCCGAATTTTAAGCAAACTTTAAATGTTTGTAGCGTCTGGTAACATTTCGTTTATTATAGAACTTGAAATTTAAGAACTACACGCTTCCGCGTTATTTGCGAATACAATAAATTATTAATCAAAAAATCTTATAAATTGTAGTTTATATAGTTTATAAATTAAGGTATTAAGATAACATGTTTGTTTTGGCGATTTTCGAGGTATGCTTTTATTTTCTTTCCAAAACTATATGTTCAATAGTTATCTGAATTTAAGAGAAAAAGAATATCGTGTTTCGTTTTAAAATTGTTGCTGTTGTTTCAAAATAAACAAAGATCTCCTTAAAAAAATAATACAAATTGTTTCTTTTTAATCTAGAACATCGTCTGGGATAACCTTTACTTTGATATTTTTCTCTATTGCAATGTTTTTTATAAAAATTATAATAGTTTAATTTTATTTGAATCAACATTTTCAGTATATTTTAATGCTTCATAATTAAAACACCTCGTACTGATTTTGAAAATCACGGGGTATCAATATTGTCAGAAGCTGGGATAAAACTTATTCTGTGAATAACTATTTCCGTGGTGTGAAATTGCACAAACAAAAAAAAAAAAAACGATTTCTGTGTTGAGTTAATTAGTTGCGCAAAATGGGTCGCAAATTGGGAAAACTAACTATAACTCAACTAAAGGCAGAACTCAGTAAGCGGAACCTCGACACAACTGGGGGAAAAGATGCCCTGCTGATTCGTCTGGAAGAAGCAGTAACGCAGGAAGGTGAAAATCCGCACGACGTAGAATTTGACGTGGAAGAGGAACCAGCAAGTACAGCAGCCGACCCGGGTATAACAAGTCTGCTCCTGCAACTTAAGTTAGTCATGGACGAACAAAAGAAAGCAATAGAAGACCAAAGGAATTCTATAGAACTTAAGCTGGACGAACAAAAGAAAGCAATGGACGAACAAAAGAATTCTCTAGAACTTAAGCTGGATGAACAAAAGAAAGCGATGGACGAACAAAAGAAAGCAATGGGCGACCAAAGGAATTCTCTAGAACTTAAGCTGGACGAACAAAAGAAAGCAATGGACGAACAAAAGAAAGCAATGGACGAACAAAAGAAAGCAATGGACGAACAAAAGAATTCTCTAGATGCTCTGGAAAGTAAACTTGATGAGCAAAACAAGAACTTGGAATCCAAATTCGAAGTGATCGAAGAGAAAATCGAGAAGGTCGAGACGCAACTCGAAAAAGTCGAAATTAGATTCGATGAAAATTTTGAGAAACATGAAACTCAGTTCGGGAAGATAGAGACTCAATTTGAAAAAGTGGATACGAAATTCGAGATAGTAGGAAAGCAAGTCGAAAATCTTGCTAAGGAGCTCAGCAACGTGAAGAGACAGAAAGCACGGGAATATTCCACTGACGGTCTGAGAAGAAAGGAGATGCAGCCTCCTATCTTCGATGGTCAAACATCATGGCCAATTTATAAGAGGCAATTCGAAGCGGCCGCAATGACCAATAGCTGGGACGATGAAGAGAAGTCTATTGCACTCACGCTTGCACTGAGGGGTCCAGCTGCGGAGCTCTTGCAGACCATCCCGGAAGATAAACAGCAGAACTACGACTCTCTGGTTCAGGCTATCGAGATGCGGTTTGGGGATGAACACATGCAGCAGGTGTACAGGGTTCAGCTGCGTAGTCGAGTCCAGAAAAGGGGGGAAACGCTCCAACAGTTGCAAGCGGATATAGAGCGACTAGCCCATCTTTCATACCCTAAAGCCGGTGAGGAGCTTATCAACGAAATGGCGGTGGAAGCTTTTATTCAGGCCATAGAGGACAGACAACTGCAAATGGCTGTAAGGATGGCTGAAAAGCGAACACTCCCCGAGGCATTGGCATTCGCTTTGTCAATGAAGGCTGCGGAGCAAGCATACCAGGGAATACACCGTGTCAGGGAAATGTCCGTCGTGGAATGCTCATGCCAGAGAACAGCCGTCATGGATGAAGACAGAGCTCGCGGAAGTCAAATCCGTTGCTGGAATTGCAACCAAACCGGACACCTACAACGGCAGTGCAGAAGTGCACCTAGACGAGGAAATTGTCCACATTGCGGAAGTAGGAGAAGCAGAGAGGAAGCATCCTGTCGGTCAGACTTCCCAAAACCAGCAGTCGGGGGATGCGTAAGGACCAACTTCGCGGGGCAGAAGTTGGTTACTGGAATCGAGGCCCCCAGGACCACCATTCAAGTTTCGCAAACCAAACGGGGTAACAAGAGCCTGACAGTGGAGGCACTAATCAACAAGAAGAAGTGCGTAGCCACCATCGACACAGGTGCCACCGCCTCCATTGTAAGAAGAGATATCGTCAAAGGCTCCTGGCTGCACAACACCAACAGCTACTGCCTGAAGACTGCAACAGGGGAAATGGCGAAGGTATTTGGAGAAGTTCGTCTTACGATTACTCTGGCAGGACTGACGTTCGCCCATGCGTTTCTGGTGGCAGATATATGCGACGAGTGCATCATCGGAATAGACTTCATGAAAGCAAATGAAGTAATCTTGGACATCGGGATGCAAGTACTGAGGTATCGAAATGTGGAGATTCCGATGGTGTACGGAAATGAGAATGCCGTAACTCTCAGGACAGTCATCAGCAAAGACGAAGTTTTGCCGCCGTCTTCAGAGACAATCATTTGGACGAAGCTGGAAGGTGATCTTGGGAGCCACCGATTCTACATAGTAGAACCAGACCCAGAGAAGAATTCTCAAGACTACATCGTGGGAAAGACGTTAGTCGAACCAAAGAACACCATGGTTCCAGTGAGAGTTTTGAACGCAAGACCACACACTGTCAAACTAAGGCGAGGGGAGGTGACTGGAAAATGCACGCCGATTACCGCCGTCGCAACAATATCTGAACGTGATGCTCCAAAACCTCTCCCATCACCTTGGACAGCGGAAACGAGAGAGACGATTCTCCAGTCCAGTGAGCTGAATCAGGAGCAGCGAACTATGGCAGAGAATCTTATCAATGAGTACGCTGATGTATTTGCCTCACAGGACGGTGAATACGGCCGAACACACCTGGTAGAACATCGAATAGACACTGGTGATACTAGACCAATTCGTCAGCCTGCTAGGCGCCTTCCATTGGCAAAGCAGACAGAAGTTGCAGAGATGGTGTCGGCAATGGAGAAAGAAGGTCTGATTGAAAGTTCCAAAAGTCCGTGGGCATCACCGGTTGTACTGGTTAAGAAGAAAGATGGCAGCACGCGGTTCTGCGTGGACTATCGGCAGCTCAATTACGTCAGCAAGAAAGACAGCTACCCTCTGCCACGGATTGACGACACGCTAGACACACTATCAGGAGCCCGATGGTTTTCCACTCTCGACTTGAAGAGTGGCTACTGGCAGGTACAGATCCATCCAGAAGACCGGGAGAAAACCGCCTTCACCGCAGGAAATGGGCTATGGCAATTCACGGTAATGCCATTCGGGCTGTGCAATGCTCCGGCGACTTTCGAGCGATTGATGGAATGTGTCCTGCAAGGGTTAACATGGAAAACCTGTTTGGTATACTTGGATGATGTCATCGTCGTAGGAAAAACGTTTGCGCAACACAGTTGGTTTAGAACCGTGGCGAAGAGATTGGAAAAGTGATAATGGGCGAAGTTGTAATTTGGTGATAAATTGAAAGTTGAGAGTGAACAAGAAAAAGTAATTAGTTTGGATTTGTGAATTAAGTAATTGAAAGGAGATAAAGTGATTTGAGAGGAAAGAGACATTGTAAGAAAAGAATTTGCGAAGAATAGTATAGTGTGAACTTGAATTGTTCTATAGAGTAGAAAATAAAGAAATAATTTCACAGAATAATTGTTTTATCTACTCGAGCCGTAGCTCGCATATTACAATATATTAATTTATAAACCTATCATTTATTGGCAATGCATATACGAGTACATAACTGAACTTTTCCGAGTGCCATCATACAATTGATTTTTTATTTTAGATTTTTTTAAAATGCTAGAAAAGAAAAATACGTTAAATACGGAAAAATATCAAAATCCCAAATCTTCGGTGGCAAAAGAATCTATTTCGTTTCCTAAAATTCGGCCAGATCCAGTGCCCATATTGAAGAAACAAAAATTTAGTTGCAAGCAACTGAATTGTTACTGTTTAAAGTCAATATTTCCTTAAGGGTGCTAATAATAGGTCTAACAAGGGTCTAACAATTCAATCCATTTCAGCATAATTTATTTTTAGTTTGCAGTACAACTGGAAAAGTCTGTTTTCCATTCCTAGTTACTCTTTTCATTTATTTTTGTTTATTATTACAAAATTATAAATATTCTATGCATGAACATATATAACATTATTATTATTTTTTGAAGGCGGTGGATATTTTCAAATTGTTGTTACCCTTGACTTTGATGACAGCTTTCGGGGGAGTTCACACATATTCAGGGACGCGAACCGAAGAGAGAGCTGTTATTTATTTTTTGTGGGTTTTCGGGGCAGGGGATTGCAAGTCTTTTGTCTCTTTATACTTAGTTTGCCTCTGCTCTGAATGAAAAAAGAAACACAAATTTGAAGCTCTGATGTGTCTGAGCTATAAAAGGAAACACAGAATATGTTTTGACAACTCAAGCTCCGCGCTGGACTAAAAAAATAAAAACGTGTATAACTCCCTTTTTATTGGCTGGTAGAGTATGAATTGCAGAATTAGATGTGAATAAAATAGTTCAAAAGAGATTTGCCAAAGTAGCGGTGTCATATTCTTAAAATTCTTAAATATATATAGTTATTAAGTATAGTACGCAGCCGCCAAATGCACGTCAACACGCACAGCTATTTAAGGCCATGAATGCACTCATTGATTACCTTCTGTACAGAAAAAAAAAAAAAAAAAAAATGTAACGGTACGCCGAAGAGTCACTTTTGCCTAAATGAGGTAAAACTATAAATATTGGTTTTATGTCAACTACAGTTAAAATGGGCAGAGGAAAGCATTGCGGGCCAGAGCAACGAGCTCTCATATTAAAATTAGTATCGGAAGGCAAATATTACCGGCAGATACAGCAAAGCTTAATTGTTGAAATAAAATGATCGCCAATGCAAAGAAGTTGCAAAATAAACCGGAATCAAAAGGCCTCAAGCGTAAGTTGGACCCCAGAACTGTGTGAAAGATCGTTTTATAACTTCAACAAAAATTAAACGAGATCTTCAACTTGATGTTAACACCTCCACCATTAAAAAATGTCTTAAGGTCGCTGGTTTGTCAGGAAAAAAGCCCAAGAAGAAAGCCACTATTACAACCAAGACATATTGAAAGCCGACTCAAATTTGCAATGTATCACTTGGATTGGTCAAAAAGTAAGTGGCGTAATATTTTATGGTCAGATGAGTCAAAGTGCTATTCAGATGTAGTAGTCGCCGACAATATGTAAAAAGGCCTCGGAATACAGATTACGACCCAAAGTTCACACTTGAAAATGTTAAGCATGGAGGAGGTAAAATTATGATTTGGGGCTGCTTTTCTTTTTATGGTCCTGACCCAATATATCGCATTAACGGTAAAATGGATGCAAATGCTTATATTCAGGGTTATGTTGACATGCCGTTCAAATGGGTATTTATGCAAGACAACGATCCCAAACACACCTGTAGGTGCCAATTTTATTGACTATGCAGCTCAAATTTTGGACCTCAATCTGATTGAGAACTTATGGGGAGATGTGAAAGAGGCTGTATTAAATCGAAAGCCTAAAAATGAAGACAAACTTTGGCGTGTGATGAAAACAGCATGGGATTCAATACCCATTGAAATGCGTCAATCTTTAGTTGACTAATGCCACGCAAATGCAGAGCAGTTGTAGCCAATGAAGGTTTTTCTACAAAATATTAATAAACAAGAAGGATTTTACCCAAAAATGTCAGGTTTTTTTTTTGTTACTTCTCGTGTAAAAGTCACAACCGCACAACAAATTGTGTGTTCGTTTAAAAATTAAGATTCCTTACTTAGTGTGATAACTGAAATATTTGTATACAAAACACAACGAAAGATATTCAAGGATTATTTAATCGGTTGTGGGTGCTGCTATTTGTTTGCACACAGCTGATTGTATATACGAGTACTCGTACGTACACCATCCAATTTAAGCAACGAAAACGAACACAACTGGGTTATACTCGTATCGTATCGCTCAGATGTAAATGTTAAGCAGAATCATTTAAAAATAAAAATAACACGTTTTGGAAAAATCCTTAATGGCAAAAACAAATTCTTTGGTTGTCATATTTTCACATACATTTTTGATTTGTTTTTTATCGACATTTTTCGATTGTCTTGGAAATATCCACTGTTATAATTTTGTTTGCAGAAAACTCGACATGTCATATGAACTTTTGTAAGTCTAACGTTACTTACTCGTATGTTACGTTACTAACGTTACTCACTCGTATGTTACAAAATCGTTGATATAATTGAATTTGTCGAAATCGACGCTTACATATAGTACGTATGTATTAAAGTACGAATTGGGGCCTTTATTTTAGTCTCTGATGCCAGGCCTAAACCAAAACCAAACACATAGTATTCAACGCAAATTCAAACAGACAGGTGTCTTCTACGATTACAATCATAGAAAAAATTTAATCAATAGTGCTAAACCAAAAGCCTTACTTTTCAGTTAGTGGAATGTCTCCGAGTTAACTTTTTTACTATTCTTTGTATGAAAAAGTGTGCCTTTGAGAATGCATATTGCTGGTAAAGACTTAGACTGGGTATTTAAAGCCCAATACGTGGAAAACGGATTTATGCTGATGAAAACGGTCTCTTCAAGAAACCGTGGAAGCATTTTCACTTTTTTTCGCAAGTCAGTTTTTATTAGTTTAAGGATATCATATCAATTGTTGGTAGTTTAAACATTGACTATTTTAGAAACTAGGTCTGCGTAAACAAAGTCTACATAAAAGTTAAGTGCACTTACAAAACTGCAACCCGTAGATGAGCGATAACGATATCCACGACTTGCAATGATTATGTGTAACGAAAACGATGGCAACAAAAATGTTGCCAAATGAAAAGCAAAAATCTGTTCTTTTTAAAAGCGCTACTAACTTCGATTCAGCTATTCGTAACCTGCTTCCTATAGACCTACTTATACACCAGAAATACCCTGAGAAACAACCAAACAGATGGCTGAACGACAAGCACGACGGGATATACGCAGATCCTAAATAAATACTTAGGCAATGTAGCAATTTCTGACTACACAGTACCCTACTTAGACTTCCATTTTCGTGTTTATTTCCAAGTATGTAGAAATGAGTAAATGACACAATGTCAAACACGCAAACCAAAGCCATCTATACCGATGGGTGCAAGATGGACATGGGCGTAGGTGCAAGCATCTTTTCTGACAAACTGCAGTGAAACTCTCGGACCCGCTAACACGCGATGATATTACCTTTTTTATCGACAGCCAGGCGGCAATAAAAGCCATTTCTGCTACAGAGGTGAAGTCGAAGCTTTTGAAGTGTTGTCGCGAAGAGCTCAGAGTTATAGGCACACAACATGAGGTAAAACTATGCTGGGTCCCTGGACATAAGGGTATACCAGGGAATGAGAAAGCTGATGAACTGGCAAGGAAATGATCTGCAGTAGTAGAGCAAGTGGATCTCTCAGTAAAAGTCGCGCCGTGTAAACTTAAATATGAAGCAGGGTATAGATCTCTCGCAGAAGCGACGAGCAGATGGAGCTCTCTGAGCATTTGTAAAACAACGAGAAAACTATGGCCAATTTATAACAAGTCCAGAACTAATACACTGATGCAGAAGGACAGAAAATTATTTTAGTGGGCATAATACTCTGCGATATCATATGAAAAAACTGATGCTAAGTTAATAAGGACACAACCCACTTTCTATGCCACTGTCCTCTGTACATCTCAAGCATAAATTCCCTGGAAGACACTTCTTCCACGATATCGAAGAACTATGCGACATATCTATCAAGGACATCTATAGGTTTATGAAAGCTTCAAGGTGGTTCGAAACCCAAAGGCAATCGGAAAATGCTTTAGGGATTGTCCCGTGAGCAGGAGAGGTGCTGTGAAATGTGGTATTACGGGTACCATTCTCGTAACGATAACCATAGATGTGCCCGAAATCGTAATTTTGTCGTTACGATACCTAGGTAATGAAAATGTTTTAACATAATAAGACTCCTGCAGTAGCATGACTAATTCGTTCATCTGGTGATGAGAGACGACTCAGTGAGACTTTATGTTTCTCAAACCACACTCTTTCGTTAAATATCTATAGAACCCATATACGCTTACCCGCTCCTCCCAGTTGCCCCGAACGACTCTACCTAGTCATGTTATACTGGCACACGTTTAAAAGCACTCATCGTGAAACTAGTATTGAACACATCTATTCTACATATTTTGATACGTATTCAACGAAAAAGATTTACACAAAAGTTGTTTGTATTGTAAATATGGAATGGAGCGATATTGAAAACTGTGTTGTAGTAACTGGCCTTCACATGTGTGTATGGAAAGAGGCGACCGAAATGTGTATCGAACTATTAAATTGTTTGAGGATACTGGTGGAGTAACTGACCGTCAAAGATCCGCACGCCCTCGCACAGTTAAAGCCAGGATTAATCGGAAACCGCTGCCAAAACAGAAAATCTTGTCACGACAAATGAAGACATCGCAGAAATCTATGTCTCGCATTACCAAACAAGATTTGGGACACAACGGAAGAACGTAGACATATTGGTCACTTACTCACAGACCAATTAAAGTAAAAACGGAATGAAAGATTGAAAGCTCTGCGCCGCCGGTAAGCGCAAAATGGTTACAGGAAAATTTTGTTCACGGATGCAAAAATGTCTACTGCTGAGAATTCGTTCAATAAGCAAAATGGCAGTCTCTGCTCGGTCATCCAAAAAAGCATCAAAACAAATTCAGCGAGTCGAACGGGCCCATCATCCCACATCTGTGATGTGATGTGTTTGGTGGGAAATCGGCTATGAATGCATTATCGACTTCCAGTTTTGCGAGAAGGAAGTAAAAATATCGGCAAAAATCTACTAAACGGATGTTGTGGAAGGCATTGTGAAGGGACTTAGCCTGCAATTCTTTTCAAGAAACCAGACTCCGCGCCAACTAATAAGGCAAAAACAACACAAGGGCGGCTCCAAAACAATGTGCCAGACTTCATAGCAGCAGACGATTGGCTGTCTGGTAGTTTAGACCTCAATCCTTTGAATTATAAGCTATGGTGCACTTTAGGGGCGATGGGTTGTTCTACTGGACAACCCAAATATTGAGCCCCTGAAGCGCTCACTTATCCGTGCAATGGACAATTTTTAAATGGACGAGGTACCTGCTGTGATAGATGAGTGGCCAGAGCGACTCAAGGCCTGTATAAATACAAATGCCGGCCATTTCGAATAAATTGTTTAAATATTATTTCTTAAATAATCAGTCTTACGGAAAAAAAAAACTTGTTCGTTTTTATTTCACCCCCAAAAATGCTTGTACTAGTGTATCTACATAGACGGTGATCACACTGGACTGACGGGCTGTTTTTTTTTTTTTTTGACGTTTCGTGTTCTGACTGATAGTCCCCTGTCTGAACACTTCCGGGGAATCCTTTTGGCATATTAATTGTCAGTGTCTATCAAATTGATTTGTTTTCTTTTTTTTTTGCTTACTTCGCAAATTTTAAGAAATTTAAGTAAACAATGTGTGATATCAGTGATACGGAATTATTTTTTTAATTTCACAATTTCTTTTTAAACCCTTTGTCGAGTGACAATCGATTGACATTTTCAAACGTCAGAAAAAATCCCAACATTTTAAAAAAATCTAAAAAACCGGATTGACGTAACATGTCACCTCTCCAATTCCCCCTTTGCTTGCACATGTCAAAAAAATCCAGTCCGTCAGTCCTGTGTGAACAACCTCATATGTATGCATTATAAATAGGTTACCAAATTTGGATGTGAATTAACTATCCAGATGTACGTATTAACTAGTATCTTAAGCACTTAAATAATTCACGAATTAAAGTAAAAGCGCATTGATCGGATATAAACTCATTAAACCAGCAACAATAAGTCCATTGTTGTTAATATTCACTTCTTATGCCGTACTATTTTAAAGAAGATTTATGTATATTTACAAACTTACTTAGTATCTACTTAAAATTATATGAATAATAGACCGTCTATATCTGCTACCTAATTCACTGAAATATTATTTATTATTCACCCATGCATATACACACCACTCTTAGCAACCCCGATACCAAATAGTACACCAACCTTTATAATAGACCCACACTCCACAGCATTATTTCCAATTAGCTGAATAAGTGCATGCGATAAATTCCATAGATGCGAACAAATTAGCAATGCGTTATCCAATTCAAACCACAAGATACAATATTATCGTTGCGAATACGCCACAAGTGGTACGTACAATGTATTAAAGCAAACAAAGGAACGAATTGTTTACGAATTATGCAATGCGACGCGTTCTGGCGTACATATGTACATACATACATATAATCACTTTAACTCTCTTTATCTACGAGTAAATGCAAAATCACTTGTCAGTTCTTGGTGTCACTATGCAGAATCTCAATTGACTTAAATAATGCGATTACGATAAATAGCACCAACGGAACTTGTGAAACGTAACACTTGCAATAAAAATCTATTAAAATAAATTTTCTACTCAACTGTTTGATAATTGAGAACGAAAGAATCAACTAAATGATACGAATGAGCCCGAGCGTCAATTGAGGCTTTGAATTCCAAGTCTGACTTACAAATGAATAATCACGTAGTTAGTGTGGAGATTATCTGATTTTCCAGACTTTGTTTAACGCGTTGAATATCGATTATGTAGTTTCTGGTACACAAATTCAGCAGATGATCACAATTAAAACTTTTGGTTTGATTGTCTCTATAAACCAGGAACACGTACACATAGAATCAAGAAGCTTAAAAGCAATTTACCATCAATTTTTAGAAATCAAAAGAAGGTCTCAATACGGCGCACAGTTCAAGTAAAACAAAAAAAAAAAAAAACAACGAGAAAACTATTTCACGGATGATTGCGTTTAACACTCGAGGGTTTTAACTGTTCTGCACGAACACAGCCTAAAACACGAAAGAGGCTACAGAATGGAACCTCCGGGCTCCGGCATAAGAAACCGCACAAGCAACAAAAATACAATTTTCCTCAAAAGTTACTAATTGAAAACAAAAAAACATTCATACATCACTTTTTCGTAAATTATTAAGTTTCTCATAGATAAATGCAAAGCGGGAAACCCAAACAAAACCGCTATTTCATTATTATGTAAATCTCAGAGAGTAAAAAAGCACTCTACTCCGCCCGAATCTAGACCAAAACGTGACACTATTCGTAGATACCAATGCAATTGGTTCTTGTAGCTACTCGTACATACTTTGTAAGCAAGTCAAGTAGGTGGTGAACTACATTCGCCTCTGCTGTCACACCGGTCGACTATAAAATATTGCAGTTCACTGTTTTGTTACAATTTATTAAACGAAGCGCGTATTTTTTATTTTATTTTTTTTTTTTTTTTTGTGCAACAGGTGCTGCTACTGGTGCCCGTAGATCGCGTGGTAACCTTGCCCGTTCGCGAAGACAAAACATGGATTTTTTGTTTCAATTGCCAAAAACCAGATTTTTGCAAAAAAAAAAATGTTATCTCTTGTTCGTATTCTCTTTGGATTCGACTCTTTTTTTTTTTATTCTTATTATTAATGGGTTAAATTTTGAACAACAGAAACTAGATGTGTATGTGTATTTGCATATTTATGTTTGCCCCGATGTCTACGGCTACGAAAATTCACGCTGTCCCACGACGGATAAATAACAACACACGTTCGACTCGAATGACGGTTACGAGGTGAATAAAATACTAAAGTCGAAAAGGTAAGGAAAGTATTAAGGTTCGATTGAAGACTGGCTTGCAGCATGTTGGGTATGAAGGTGAATATAGCATGGTAAGTTGACTATGTGCGACATGCTTCAAGTGTTTTGGCGGGTATTTTATTTATTTTTTTTTGTGTCCTATTCACAATTCTTATCATTATGAAGAGGTACACCAATGACCAGGAGAGGAATAAGAAGTAAAGGGTGGTTTCTTTTTAAAATTGCTATAAAAAAAATCAATTTAATATTTTTCATATTAATTTTACTAACAAAAGAATAGATGAAGTAAGAGTTAATATCTATGGAAAGAACGGCCAAATACTCTCTCAATGTCAAAAAGAAAAAAAAATAACTAAGTGGCCGTGGTGTAGTGGTAACATCATCGCTTGTCACGCTGTTGATTCACGGTTCGAATCCTGATGTCAAGAATCATCTATTTATTTCGCATGAAATAAATAAAAAAGTCGATCACTTGCTAAGACAACTCTACTGTGAAGGCATAACACTGGCAGTAGGGTGGTCATATGGCCAAAATGCAACTTGGTCGTGATGATGACATCAGGAGGACGGAAAAAAATACTGTGAATCATGAGCAACGACAAAAGCAAAAACAAACAAGCTCCCCAGTTATCTGGACAGCCACCCTTGGAGTCTACAGAAACTTAATACCACCTGAGTTTCAAACTACACCACTCTGTCTTTCTCTCTGTCTCTTCCTTTCCACAAAAACGCACGTGTTCTAAAAATTAGTATAAGGGTATTCATATCCCCTTTAACACGTGCAAATTATAAAAAAAAAAAAAAAAATTAAACATAGAAATATGGGAAGAAGCTCCCAACTTTCAATTAAAAAAAAAAAAATCTATTAATATACAAACAGATCATAAGGCCAATCAACTTTGGGTTTGTACAGAAACTTTTCAAAACAAAGTACTAGGAAGTAGTGTTAACGTTCCATGGTACATTCGAAATAACAAACTACACAGAAATCTTAAAGTAGAGTATATCAACAAAATGTTGAAAAATATTTGCGATTAACCATTATGACCAAATCCACGAACATGTGAATACTGCAGTACAGTAAATGGAAGAGGAGAATCGAAATACATTAAGAACGCTTAAGAGACTGAAGCCTAATGATTTGGTTATCACTGACTGACTTCTAATGTTGATCCATTTCGTACCGCGAAGATGTGATACTGTATTTCTTTCAATTTTTTGAGCACAAAAGAGCTGTCAGTGTCAAAATAACATAATTTAAAAAGAAACCAGCAGATGACCCGTTATATTACAGGCGGCAACAAATTAAAAAAGTGGAAAGTGCGGGCTAAATGTATAACTGCTAAAGTATACCGGAGATTTTTTTTAAAACCTGGACACGTTTATAAAATGTTCCTCTAACCCTATTTCTCTTTCTATTCTTATCTTACTTAAGTCTTTGTTTCTTACTTGTATCTAGTTCAGCCACAAGTGCTAAACGTTATAAAAATTCAACAACAAAATATTTTGGATTAGTATTTATAAAATTGAATTGCTTAAATAGCAAACTTTTTATTTTTTTAAAAAAAAGGAGTTTTTTTCAAAGTGACCAGCTTTAGCTTCAACGAAGGCCCTCAAATGGTGTAGCCACTGGGCTCCAGCGGCAAGCACAGTTTTCAGGGGTATGGCCAACTCTGTTGTGGTTAAAGCACTTTTGAGGCTTTCCAAATTTCGATGGGGTCTCTTGAGGGCCACACTCTCCAACACTGACCACAAACAATAATCCAAAGGATTCAAATCTGAGCTTCCTGAAAACCAATCCTCGGATGCAATAAAAGCAGGGATATTGATTCTAAAACTCTGCAGAGTTGTTTTGGCTTTATGTGCTGGAGCAGAGTTTTTTTTAGGAAAACCCAACTTGCTCCATTAAAAAAGGGTATTCCTCAATCTTTTAACGACGCCTTCAGAGAGCAGTAACTCCTTTATGGGATACCCCGGACCAAGCGATTACCGAAGCAGGATGATGGGTGAACTAAACCCTAGGAACTGTATTTTTTGCTTCTTTAGATGTCCTTGCATAAATTTGATCGACAGATGGTACGAAACTGGAGGCAGCTAGCGAAAGATCGGTCTGGCTGGAAAGGTTAGCTAGTTGAGGCCCTGGGCCACCCTGGACTGTAGCGCCGTCCAAAGAGAAGTAAAAATTGAATAGAATTTCATTCAATTCTGCTAATAGTCCAACTATATGTATATAAGGTATATAAGGTATGTATATAAGGTAAAAGCACTTTTTTTTCATAGACAATTTGTTATTAAACATCAGTGAAAGGACTGACTGCAACATTTTTTTTTTTTTTAATAGGTATGAATATTCTATATTACAAGAAATAACTAGTTTTTTTCTAATTATAGTAGATTTTGTGTATACCTATGTAAACAAATAAGGGAAAAAAAAGTATCATTGCACCACTTACCGGACTTCATTCCCATTTCTGTTTACTAGGATGGTTTAAAGCTTAAAATGTATGGCTTATTTGCTTGGTAATATAACTGTAAATCTATTCAGCTGTCAACAATTTTGACTTATTTCAAACTGATAGAACTATGCAAGACCCAAAAGACGACTAGTACGTTAAAACTTTTCTAAAAAGCTTGTTACGAAGGAGTAATTAGGTAGCAGCTTGCTACGAAGGATTGATTGGGTAGCAATGTTCTCTGCTTGACTCATTGGAATCAATCCATTTTAATACGCTTCCGATCCATTATGACAGTTCTTCAAGTTTTCTCTCACTCGCGATAGTTTTATATTTAACCAAAGATCCGGCTTTCATTGCAAGCATGATCTACGAGCATCGGCTTCAAAGATCCTCTGTAGCTTCTGGTCTATTCCTCTTCGAGCCAAAGCAGTCATCATGTGCTATGATGACTCATAGGTAGACTTCAATAATTTGTAGCAGTTTGCGCTATTCCTCCCTTGTGTCCTCATAAACAGAACCGAATGTCCTAGGCAAAATACTTCATTGAAATCACTCATAATGCACTGTAAATAGTTGGTAAGACTGGTAGTATTACTGTTAAGCATAATGTGACTGTAGTTTTTTAAATCAAATATAACCGTGTAACACTACCGTATCTGAGGCGGAAAGCACATCAACTAAGTTGAAGGCAGATCAGACGTATTGGCATGGCATAATTGGATCAGTTATATGAATTGAACCCAGTCACTGAATTGTAGAAGTTTCGAGCTCTAGGCGAGCTTATCGATTATGATAGTATATGAATCTATCTATGAGTACCAGTCTTTAAAAAGTACACTTTTCTAAAAATTAGACAAGTGTGAAGATCTGAGCTCGTGCCGATCTGCCCAAAGTCAAATCACACGATTTAGAAACCCTGAAGATCGCTTTATATAGAATCATTTAGTAAGGACAATTTGTTCTCACAAAGCAAGGGATCGCTGCCTATTTTAAGGCTGCTGAATAAATTTCTTAAATCGTTTTCAATATAAGGACACATTTTTTTTATTTTTATTTTTTGGTTTCAATTAAAATTCTAATTGAATTGCAAACATATCAAACAAACAACGCGTCCGTTGATTGGTGTTTTTCCTCTGTGTTTTAATTTTGGAATAATAGTATTATAATAGCGGTATTTTGGATGATAGTTATACATATTTGCATTGCTAGGTGTCCGGTAACTGACACTGTCCATTCTCTGGTGTTTTTAACCTATCTAAAATTGCACCTGAACTTCGGAATACCTCCCAGAGACTATACAATTGGATACCATGAAAACCATCTAATTACTGGATGCGTCCAACTACTGAATATAGATAAGGAACGACATTCGCTTTAATCAGCGTTTAATACCTGAAATATCAACTTTGTATTAATTAGATATATTAAATCAGCGGTATAAATTAGGATCGTAGATGTGATATAAACCTTTAACTACAGAAAGATGGATCGTATATGAGAGGGAGGGTATAAACAAGTGTGCGAATGTTAAAAAAGTTAATAATAACAAATAAACATTCTTGCGCTAACAGCCCTGGATGGTAGGGACCTACAGTTTTCATGAAAATGTTGTTCTGTTTTGTTTGTCAGACGTTCGCGAGAGATGAGATCGTGAGTCTTTTGAGTCTTCTGCTTAGTCACCATGCAGTTACCACTGAGCCACGGCGCCATGGTATGAAAGTACCGTCTAATTAGAGAGCATTATCGAAGACTCGAAGACTCGTTGAAATTTCTCTTCGGATATGTCATAGAACTTTAGGTCCATTCCATTAGTGTGTCGCAGAACAACAATGGCTGCTAGAAGCTAGGGCTTAGGACTTATATGGGCTGTTTACGTCAAATATATTCTTTTTCTTTTATTTATGCTATCAGTACTGCTGCTTATGGAAAGCTTTCACGTTTCATAGTTAAGTGTAATAACTAGCGTGCAACAAGCTTGCATCTCTCGTAAAGTTTTTGTTTGAATTTTAATTTATTATAATTGAAATCGAATTAATCTCGGTTATTATTTGCTTCCCTTGCCATACACATAAGCGTAGTTCGTTCGATGGTAATTTACGAGAAAAATGTTAGTGTTTCTAGATCCCTGGCGCCTTACGTTTAACACGATTTCGTTTTGAAGAGCCGGCGAGTCATCAAAACCATTCAAAGGTTGTTGCAAAAACGTTATATCACTTATTTCCTGACGTTTTTCAAGAGCACAACGATTTAAGAGAAGAACTATGAACTATATGTTGGAAGACATACTATCATTCCAGTCCAATATGATCAATATGTTCTGAGTACATTTGGGACCAAACGTTAGATGCATACTTTAACTGGGGGCAGACAAAAGTATTATACAGAGTGGACGTTATCACAGTACATGAACATTTTTTACTCCAAGAATTGAGTTGTATATTTTGCGAGAAATCCACATATTGATGCAACGTTCTTGAACACAGATTAGTTGAGGTTGTAATCATAGATAATAAGAATATGTTTTCTGGAAAAAGACATCTACACACGTTCAAAAGTAAAGCACCATCCGAAAAATACATTTAAATCATTCTGCATATTTGTGCAATCGGAGTAACAGCACACAAATTTTAAAGATTTTAATGTCATCAGCGTAAATCAGTACGCGGAAGCTTTTGCTTTCGCGGGAATATTTCCAACATATAATTAATTTCCTTCATGTTTGTGGATGATTTGCCATTTTAGCATTTTCACTGGAATCCTTACAGCTAATAATCAATCATCTAGAGAGAAGTAAGAAATACATTGTACACAGTAGCAAGCACAAAGTCTTCAAAGTGGTTTCGGAATCCATCCTTTTCTAAACAACGCAAGTTTGGGGAAGTATGAAATACGATACTGTTCGATAATTGCTGAGGGATTACCTAAGGAGAACTACATGCTAATGCTTGAAACTGGATTATCTCTGCTTTTCACAAAAACCTTCAAGCTGCAATGGACTACAGACTACCGACTTTCAAAAAAACTTGTATAGACTTCCAAAAAAGCAGCCCTAAAGCTATACGTGGTAAAACTGCATGGTTCAATGATTGGCTAGAACTTGCTTGTGTATGTGGGATTGAATATGATTTCGACGGTAATAGGAGTTGTGAGCCTCAACTTTACCAGCTCGTCGGAAATGTCGATAAACAGGCAATAGCAAAATCTCTAGAGGAAGCATCACTTCATAGATCAATCTACGAGTACAGCCAGCTTCAATACAACTTGCAGCAAGACAATTTTTTTAGGAATGAATACAGCATTGGCGAAATAGCGATGATTTTCAAACTTTGGAGTGAATTTCTGAAACTAAATTATGTACATATATCACACAGAGATGATTTGCCTTTATTCTGCAGCATGTGTAATTTTGCACTTTGTTGGTAAATATCAAATCATACGAGAAACAAGGAGGCACATCTTTGGAAGATGTTCTATCGGATGATTAAATCTTATCACTACTCAATGAAATTAATGTCTAAAAACTGTTTAAATATTGCAAAATCTAGCTACTTTATCGTGAAAGAATACTTAATGAAAACTTTTAAAAAATCTAAAATCTATAGCTGCGAGTACTTTTTACTACTTGATTTCTAGTATACCTACAGATAGAAAATTAAATATATATTTTTAAGAGCATTGTCAACTTTGGAGACGTCAAAGCCATACATGTATTAACAACTATGTAATTCATTTACCACGCAAATCAATCAAATCTAAATCTATTAGCATTTTGGCTAAGGTTTTATACTAAATTAAATATTTTTTACAACAAAAGTAGCTACTTTTTTTTCTTACAGTTAATATTAAAATCGGAATTCAATTCAGAAGTTCATTAGGCTTTTTTTTAAGTTGATTAAATCTTTATTGATGAAGATGGACACTTTTTCGAATTTTATTGACCACGTAGAGAAGAATACATCCAAAAAAATACCAAATCAGTTAATCAGTAATTAAACTTTAATTTTTTTTAAATGAAAGAAATAACTCGGACTAAATGGCATTTTTACACGAACATTTGTGGCAGATACGAGTTGTTTTTCTTTGTTATGTTATTCTCCAAAAATGTTAAAATATATCTTAAAACAAGATCTTGCATTTCAGTTAGATATGTATACATACATACATATATATATAAGTACATATGTAGAAACAAATTGCATATTCTCATATTCCCGTGGCCTGTTCTCATGTTCTCAATCAGAAACAATGAATAATTCGGATGAGTTTCACTTTTATTCAATTGCGTGCGACACAATGTGCATTAAACAATAAATTTGGTAACAAATACAAAGGATTTTCCTATTAGTTCCGCCATTCACAGTTAGTGAACACACGCCAAAGAAAAATTGTTGTAAAAACTACTGATGTACCCACAAGTTTACCCAAAACAAAAACTCCCCAACCTTGTAACCTAATTTGTACACTAAACACAAAATAGTCAAACAAAAAAAAAAAAAAAAATATTTTAATTTTGGAATGTATTGTATCTACATTCTGATGCACCCACGAAGTTAGCTGCAAATGGTCAATCGATGTAGGCGTTGATTTGGTTTAATAAAAGTGAGTTGGAGATTAGGCCCAATTATCTTGTTTAAATTTTTACTTCACTCTGGTGCTCATAAAAGCAAAAGCTTAAGAATAGAGGCTTCGCCTTTAGAAGCCCATATTTGAAAAGTCATAATATGTTTATAATATTTATGGATATGCGTATATGTATGTACATCGCCGTCTTTTATTCATTATACTCAGCAATAAATTTGCACGATTTTAATACATAAAGCTTGCTCTCCGAATAAGTTTTATTGATTTGAAACCGTGGTTCCTATTTTCAAACTCCATTTCAAAAAAAAAAAAAAAAAATGTGAAAACTCATAGAAAAGAGTATATCAGCTTGGAATGGATAATGAAATTTTTGATTCAAAGTCACGGCGATATCTTGATTTCATAGTACTACGAGTACATTCAATGACCCAATTTATAAGTTCTTTTCTAAATTAAAAAACTATGATTTTCTTTTTTATTATTTTCATTTGGACTTTAAATTTCCTTCCATAAAGTACTGAAGATAATATAAGGGTGGACGTGGTGTAGTGGTAACATCATCATGAGGGTGGCCTTGGTGTAGTGGTAACATCATCGCTTGTCACGCTACAGGTTAACGGTTCGAATCCTGATGTCAATAATCATCTATTTATTTCGCATGAAATAAATAAAAAGTCGATCAATTGCGAAAGCTTATGTCAACTCTACTGCGAAGGCATAACACTGGCAGTAAGGCGGTCATATGGCTAAAATGCAACTTGATCGTGATGATGACATCAGGAGGACGGAAGAAAATACTGTGAATCATGAGCAACGACAAAAGCAAAAAACAAACAAGCTCCCCAGTTATCTGGACAACAACCCTTGGAGTTCACTGAAACTTAATACCAGCTGAGTTTCAAACCAACTACACCAATCTGTCTTTCTCTCTGTCTCTTCCCCTTTCCTTAAAACGCCCGTGTCCTAAAATTAGTATAAGGGTATTCATAACCCCTTTCACACGTGCAAATTATAAAAAAAAAAAAATATCAATCAAATGTTGCCCTACACTATTTGTGCAAATTTGACCCCTTTTATCGCATTTTTCATCACTTTTCTCAATACTTCCGTCGGTATGTTTCTTGTCTAATGTTGTCTTTCAGGGCTGCAAGAGGCTGTGATAGTTGTTCACATAGACCAAAGACTTCAAATAACCCCAAGGAAAGAAGTCTGGAATGGTCATATTGGATGCTCTTGCGAGCCAATGCAAATTGGAATGGAAAAGTTTCATTCACTAAGTCCACGGTGCTGCTCGCTGGTACATTGTGTGCAGTGACACCGTCTTATTGAAACCACATGTGCTTCAACCCCAATTCATCAAATTCGGGTATCAAAAAATAACGTCGCATGGTTCTGTAGCGCTCGCCAGTGACAGTTATCTCGTTGCCAGCAGTGTCTTCAAAGCGGGTGCCAATCACGGTAAAGGTGCTTCTTGAATACTCGTAATATGCAGGTTCAGTGCTCAAAAGCGTGTATTCTGCTTGTTGACATATCCGGAGAGATGAAGGAAAATCGTCCTCTCCATGGTTGAGGCTTTTGATAGGCAGGCTGTATTCCAGATGGGATGGCTGGTCTGCGGGCAGCAGCAGGTGCACCATCTGAATTTTATATGGAAACGCCTTCAAGTGTTTCACCAAAATACGCTGCAGAGACCGTCTGAAAATGTACAATAGCGTAGCTCGTGGTCTCTTTAATGTTTCTTCATTCAATTCAATATTTTTGGCCTAACGGCTTATTCTTGGTTTGACAGCCCTTGCCTTATCTAGTGTTGAGCCAATCTCTTCGAGGCCTGCGGCTTGGAGTCGAATTGTGCGACCAGTCGGTACCGAACTGTGGGGAAATCTTCGACGAAATTTACGTTGTGTTCTTATCATCACTTATGAATTATTCCGCAAAAAAAATCGACACAATTATTCCACGTTCTTGTGGAGTTCCATTGTTCATCTTTTTTTTCGCTTCTCTTTACTACACAATTATTAATATCACGATGACAGGAGACGTCATTTGCAAATCATCAATCATAGACAATTCATATAGGGTCATTACTTTTTCGCCAGCTTGTATATCATATAGCACGGACATTCTTGTAGCAGGGAAAAGTCTCCGCCTCTGCTGTTCTGCTCATTTGGTTTCCGTTAATTGTAAATGCACTATGTTTTATATGTGACTGAATTCAAAAGTACCTACTTATACTAAATAAGCAGAAATGCAGTTGTTTTTAGAGTCCTGTGAAAGCTTAAATAAATCATCTGTAGGAGATGTGGAACTTGTGCGGAAAATATAACCCACACATCAGTGGTAGTACAGTAGTCTCAGTGTTTCCTATATGAAATTATTATTATTATTTTTTTAATATTCTGCATCATTTAAGATTTTTACTAAATTTGATTAACCCAGTGATGGAAATGAGTTGGTCCTGGGAATATGTGATTTATTTTAAGAAACCGAAGAGTCAAACTGCAAAGTCTTCCACACTTAACCAATATTAGCTGCTTGTTCGGTATTGTTGGTTCGTAAATACACGCTTATTCACAACTAATCTTTATATCTATATAAGTCCGTTCCATCATTCTGCAACTCGACTTTCGTATATGTTTTTTTGAATTTTAAAACTTTTATGGTATATTTCGCCAAATTACTGAATAGGATTGAATGAGACTTAAATTATTCAATAGCTTGGATAAAATAACGTATACGTATTACTCGTACATCATCAGTCAGATAGTGATTTTTATGAATTTGTGTTTCCTTAGGTAAACATTGGGCCCCGCGGTTCTTCAGGGGACCTTCCCAAAAACGTTGTCTAATAGATCAGTCAAATAAGGTATATATTCGAAATCAGAACAGCCCTAACAGGTTGATAGATTAAACGTTACAAATAAGAAATTATTAACAATTTTACAGACATTAAAAAAAACATTATAAGGAACATCAAAAAAGCACTAAATCGTGCTGTTGAGCGACACGAATGTCAAACTTTGATAGCGCGTACTAATCCTACATTTCATGTCCCGTGCTTTATATACATGTACTATATATAGTTATTTTTTGGTGTTCCATACCATAATGGGATTCAACACACTGTCTGGCTGTCCGCCAGTATGTCACACGCTTATAGCTTTTGAATATATCGGAGATATTGTTACCAACCTTGGTGTAGCAGAGTGTATACTTTATCGTCAACCAGTTTGGCAAGGATGCCGAATCTAGATGGCTCTATATAGCTCGTCTCTATAAACGCAACCATAGGCGACTTTAAAATCAATAAAACGGTGGTGAGTATCGATTTAAAGTTCCTGGGACTTTCCTGCACTAAATCGACACTGATAGGGATCAATCGGAGTGTTGACAAAATTATCAGCACAGTCTGTGATTGTACTACTAGATTTCCTTCTTAAACCCTACAGGCTTCTGGTCGGGCTTGGTAGCCGTGGATCAGATCATGAGAATAATGCATTTTGGCCTTTCTACTTACACCTACAATGGCAAGTATTAATTTCCTGAAAATGTTCTATCTTAAAGCTTTGATCAAACTTGACATTACTATAATAGAGAAACGTAAAGAAGTGAGTCTCTCAATTCTGTTTGTATGTCTTGTTGTAGACTGTGTGTCTGCCTGTTGTACGACTGAATTCTAAACAGCTGACCATTCATATCTGAGGTCTGTGGGGTTACAATTCGAAGGAAAATTGGAATTTTCATTCTAACCCCAAAGATTAACGGTACTTTACTAATGACCGTTTTTGAAAAAAAAAATTGATTCTCACCAAAACGGCTTTCACAATTTTGATCAAATTCGATATTTGAATTACTCTGGGTGCATCCTATCAGATGTTCCTCTAGGTTTTCGCCAAAAAATACGTATAACGGTACTTTGCTTGTAAACTGGCTCTTAAAAATTGACTATGTCGAAATTAATATCTAAACAATACTTGATATATAAATACATACGTATGCTAGGTCATGGCATACTGAGTTTTGAATTTTTAAATCTGAGTGTTTGCAAATAAACAACACATATTTATGTAGGTGCAAGTAAGTGCGTCCCAGTTGTGCACTTTATTTTCATTTTACTTTAAAACTCACAAAAACGCAAGAAATAAATTTGTCACCTACTCGTACAATGGGTAGATCATCCATACATAGGTACGATGTTCCAAATAATTACTCTTCTATGACTAATAAGAAAGACAAAAAAAAAATGGTTTATATAAAGAATTTGTAGCACCCAATGCGCGTTACCACAATCAGTGAACCATAAAGCAAATAATTCCCAACGGCACACATCCCAGCACTCGGTAAAAGCAAAGAAGAAGTGAAGGTCGTTGCATGAAAAACAACACACAGTCATCCCCCGCAATATTTTATAGATAACATATAATCGATATCAAACCATCTGTGAAATTGCCATTCACATTATTTTGGTATCTATACCACTAACATTCACATGCATGTGTAGAAGAACTGAGGGTATCCATACCATTATCAAAGAGACTCCAATAACCAATAGATTCATGTTTTTTTTATAAATAGTTCTCCCATCAAGTCATCACGTTTTAATAATTTTTATTAATTTATTTCAATAACTAATCGACAATGAAACCGTTCTTCGTATTATACTAGATACTCCCTGAAATTAAATATTCAAGAAGTAACTACGGGCTACGCATACATGTACGCGCATTCTAGCACGTACCGACAGAGTTCAAACTGTCTATTGAGTTGCAGTTGGTAATCCTTACTTCTTCTTCTACCTGATTTCTTTGGACAAATTCAACCGGCAATAGTTCTTAAGTTTTGTCGGTCTTATGAATGCGAAGTTTCTACAAGTGCAGCAATTGGCTTATTAAGAAATTGTTGCATTGTGGTTACAGGTGCCAGGTAGGTATGCAAATCAATCACATTGAGGTCCGTTTGTCAGTTCTTTGATTTCCCTCCCTGTACGGTTGCCACTAGGTAATAATGATGCACGCCGCCGACGTCACATATGAAATATTGGTTATGGCTTTAGGGCTAAATATAAAGGTTAGGGTTATTTAATATGCGCATATCTAGTATAATCTATCTGTTAGGTATGTAGTAGCGAAATTGCTCTTCCCAAAACAAAAGGAAACGTACATACGAGTATGTAGGTAAAGAAAGGAAGCATGAAGCGACTTTAACCAATGATATTAAATTCTTAGTCATTTTAGAGTTGAGCTTATTTTGTGGTCTCGACATGTATTAAGGAGGGTATTTTGGAAAAAAGTGGAAAACTTCGCATGGAAAGTAGAAAATCGAAAGTCGTTCCTAACATGTACAGACTGAATTAGCATGGTCCAGAGCCAATGTCATTTCACAGGAAATACATGATGAAGTATGTACCGACTTTAAAATAACGTTCAGACAAAGGAGTCATTCATCAATTACGTCACGTTAGGAATTAGGGAGGAGGCCCATACTTAAGTTATGCTCTCTGATTAAAGGGGGAAGTCTTCAAAAATGTGACGTCACGCATGTGAAAGCGCACTGCGACCATTGTAGGTCTATTGTGCATCCCCGATATTCGGCCTAGAGAACCTCTTCCAGTCCAATTGCCTTGATGAACCGGAGTATCTGGAGTGAATCCAACGATGATAGATCTCCTTCTAATAGTTGACATCCAGGCGATCCCTTCTTTTGTGGATCAGAGCTCCACATCCTTCAACATCTCCGCAAAATCTTTGGTCTCTGTTGTGCTCTATGCTCAGTTTCCTGAGATGTTCCTTGAGTCTAAAGTCTTCCGTTGTGGTCTCAGCCCCCAAAATGATTGCGGCCCTACGAAGGCGGTCTCTGACCCATTCCTTGCTCGTTCGTCAGCAGTTTCGTTTTACTCTATTCCCATGTGGCCTGGTATCGAGTAGAAAGACTTTGTTGTTCTTATTCAGTCCATTTATCTTGGCAAGAGACTCCCAAATCAGTTAAGACCTAATTTCGTAAGAGCTCAGTACCTTGATGGTGGCCTGGCTATTCGATAATGTCGCTATATGCTGTCCGCGATAAATCGGATGAATCTTTCGATCGCATGATCTTCTGCTCGGAAGATACTGGATAAAGTTTCCATGACTTCTGAGTACTTGATTCTGAACCGGTGTACAATTTGATACTAATTTGTTTGAAATTGTACTTCTCGAATTCCATGCTCTATACTCTTTTACTCGAGTTAAATCTTCTTTCAAAGCAATATCTTTTAATCATGCATTTTCCTTTACCTGCCACCCTATTTGTCTACTCTTAGAATGGTTACTCTGGAGATTCTTTCTAGCGCTAAGTGTAGAGGGGTGAGTCCCAATATCACCTCTAGCGTTGCTGTGAGATAGGTTTTCATGGTCCCTGTTATGCTGTCGTTGGCAATGTATAATTTTGTTAGACAGAAATTGCTTTATAAAATTCTTATTTGATGAAATGAATTAATAATTATGAACCACGGCTTAGTTATTTAAAAAATTCCAAACTATTATTTCTTCTAAATTTGTGCACACTTTGAGGAACCGGCAAGAAAAAGTTTCCTTCTCGGTGTAGTGGTTGAAGAAACTAAAATTTTATTCGTTTCTACTCCAGTAGCTGTTGTTTGCTGGATCACAAGCAAACACACAACTCACCACACCGTGTCTACCCTTAATTTTTCAGCATTCCTAAACATCAATAGAGTACATCAGAGGATTCAACGTCAAATGGGTACATCACCGCCATTGGCAACACTGCAAAACTAAACCCTTGGTTTGATGAAGAGTGCCATTAAGGGTGATTACAAAGCGCTGCAGAGGAAGATAAGGGATTCTCGGAAGATATACGAGCAAAAACAGAGGAACCTTTATAGCAGTAAAACCGCAATCAGTACTGAAGGCCTGAAAAGAGTGTAAAGGCATCAGGAATTTCAGATCGATACCCGCCATCTCTTTATCGACTATAAAGTCGCCTATGCAAAGCGATGCGTTATCCTGTGACTTCTTCAACATCTTACTTGAAAGGAAAGAACGCAGTCATCAAGAAAGGAAACGCAATATCAGTGAATCGGACAATGGGTTCCATAGACAACTATTAATTTGAGGTGGCTAAGGATTTTTCCAACTTAACTTTAAGAACGACACTAGTGCTGAGATCAATTGAAGAACTACTCTTGTCAACCCCTGTTTCTTTGAGCTAAAAAGTTGACTGAGGAATTATCTTTAGCAGATTGGTTCTTTTAGACGATTTATTAAAAAACCTAACGATACTACTAACAAAGCCAACAAATAATTTCAATTAATTGAATTGGAATCAATGAAAAAATAAGACAAAGAAAACAAAACATTCTATTTAATTTGCAACTGCCAGTCAGCCATGGATTCTTTTTGTAAAAAGACTCATGAAAATGTTTCTGATACCCATCCTTTCGCGTATAATCAATTTTCATTGATGGTGTCGAGCGACCTAGTTCTATAACTTTTTTTTTGCAAAAAAGAAAGCTTACTGAACTCTTGGGTTTCTTTTAGAAGAAAATCAGTTAAACAACACTCAAAATTAACCAGAGACATCTTGTCTAAGAATAATAAGAATGTTCAATGGGGCACCTCTTGAGTAGATTTATAATTACTTACTTGGTATATAGCTAATAACTATTCACTTAGCTCACTCACTATTATAATAATTTAATAATTTAAAACACTAACCAGACTACCAATATGTAATTGCTAAATTTTTAAAATTTTCTAATAACTAGCAGTCACAAAAATCACAAAAATTTGCATCCGAATTTTCAATAAATCACGCACAATTACACAACCGATTTGCAACTGTCATTTAAAATTTGCAAACAAAAAAAATTATACAAAGAAATTATACCCAACAAGTTTAAGAAAAACCTCAAACGCCGTTCGAACCACTACATCACCCAATAACCCGATTTTCGTCGGCTTATTTTGTTGCATACAATAAAAAAAAACTCCCTCGAAGTAAAACCCTTCTCCTCCACCAATGTTCATCCACAAAAGCCGAGAAATCCCGGGTTATTTTCCTCATAAGCGAATGTATGTTAGACAAATAAATTGCAAATAAACTTCTACTATGCCAGAAAGGAATAGAGTTGAAAGTTCGTACTGTGAAAAAATGAATGCATAAGCCGGAAAATGAACGGCTTTTCAAAAAAAAAATTCATTGCACGTTTTTCTTTTGAAAAAGAAGTTGTCTCTCGCTAGCGGAGTTCATACTTGTCTCGGCTATGTGTGCGAGTTTGTTTATGAGTAAAAATGAATAAACAACCAAGTGGTCACAGCATTTCATCTTCGAGCGTGTATAAAATTATGATTTATGAATGAAAAATGGTTTGATGAACAAATAATTGAATGTGATTGTTGGTAAGCGGCAAAATAAAAATGTTTGATATTTGAAAAGGGAAGCCGGAAGGAATCGGCTTGTATGGACGCCACACAACTACTTTGTACTATGTACATATGTAACACCAAAACCGAAAAGTCTTTCAGTCCATCTTTTTAAAACAATGCAGCAGAGGAACATTTTATTTCAAGCACAATTATAAAGGGACCTCAACCAACTTGTCGTGCAAAATTGGAGGCAGCTAGCTACGGATCGAACTGGCTGGAGAAGTTAGTTAGTTAAGGCCCTGGTCTACGGTCCATTCCGTAGTATTATCTAAAGTAAACAAAAAAAAATACCTGAGGCTAGAAATTAGGACGCTGTGTTTTTCTGTTTAACTTTCTAGTACTATTTTTTTTTTTAAATTAAGTAGAAAATGTTGATTTTCATCCACCATACACGACGAAGCCATTATAAGCTCTAAAAGCGCATCATCTTTACCAGGTCAATGTCCCTGTATAGCTTTTAAAGTTTGTGGATAAACCCTCTCATACATATGCTGTCAACTAAGCCATGACCACACTGACACTTTTTTCCATAATTTGAACCTTACCACCAACTGCTTTGACGGCTATAAATATATTTTTTTTTTTTGTATGGAAAGTAGGTACAATAATGCGTCCAAAGAAAATAAAAAATACGAAAACAAATGACTGCTAATTTCTATTTGCAAAAAAATGGAGTGAACTATACGAAAGCGAAAGTTCGGCCAATATGGGGAAACTGATTTCTAACATTTTAATAAATGAAAAGAAAAGGCGACATAACATAAGAATTTTTGAGTTTTTTCTGATAATATATTCAAAGGTCTGCTAAATTATTAATGATAAATAATTTATAAGCATCGAACAGTTTGAATTTTAACCAACTGAATCTGCTTTTGATATTTATGGAAGCCCTTTGTTTTTTTAAATAACTCACATAGCAGACAAATGAACGTGTTGGTTTTAAGGTACTGGGTTAGGTACTGAGTGGTCAGTAATGTAACTTCTGACTGTACTGTTGATATGACCTACATAAATACTATGTTTTTGTAAAATATAACAGCTCGCTTATTACGAAATGTTGTATGAAATATCGAATAAAAACATTCAGCAAAGTTACAATCCGTCTGTAATGGATCGTATGATACCGCATCCGTCATACTCTAACTAACCTAATAAAATGGGCGTAGCATTTGATACAAATGCAATGAGATCTCTGTACTCAGAGGATATAAATAAGAGACTTTGCCAGATAATTTGTTACTAAAACTTTCTCTTAGAAGAAAGTGGGCGTGGCTGTTGCCACTTGTAACGGATTCTTGTGAAATGTTCGCAATAAGATTTATTCGTCACCGTAAAGCAATCATCACCGTTTGAGAAAGCAAAATACGGAAACGCCCCCAAAATGTGGGTGTGTGCCTATATGGACAACCTGTTGAGAATGACAATGTCTAAATATCTTTTGAAGGAAATATTATGCAGTTTCTAGTAAAAATATTGAAAAAACGACATCTCTTGAAAAGTAGGGGTGAATCTAAGAAATGTTTACACTTGTACTGCTTTCATGGTTCCAGCTCAAAATTAAAAGCCTAATAATGGTGGCATACTGATAGACGGATTAATATACTGACGGACAGATAGATGGACACAGTTAGATCGAAATAGCTTTCCATGCTAGGCATGTATGTTGTTTATCTCTCAAATAACTCGGCTTTGAATTTTAGATGAAATGATAAAAATAACTGTTTTTAAAATCCGTTAAAAAAAAATGTTTTGACAATTTTTAAAAACTTGGTAATAACATAACATAACATTTCATATGTCAAATAGTGATTAGATGTAGTCGAGGAATAGTAAATTTTTAAAAACCAGTCAATTAATAAAGTACTGTTATATCATATTTATTTTGTGCTAAAAATATGTACCTCCATAATCATAACTCAAATATCCAATTTTAAGAAAATCGTTGGTCACTTTTTTCAAAATCAGAAAAGTCCCATTAATTGGAAAATTAATTGCGAATTGGGAACGCATCATGAGCTTTCTTTATCGGATACAAATACCGGATTAACTCTGCAAAATAATAACGAGTTATTTTGCGAACAGAGCCCTCCTTTACGATTCTGACGAGGGGATTAAGACATACAAAGGGGTCCCACAAGGTTCAGTCATTCGGCCCCTGCTGTGGAACGCTATGTTTGACGAAATCCTACGCCTATCGATCCCAATAGAGAAGTGTCAATCATCGATGACATTGCAGTGGTAGTTGTAGCAAAAACTCTAGAAGAAGTTGAACTCCACTGCAACGAGACAATCACAACGGTACGCCATTGGCTAGCTAACGCTGGTTTGCAGCTTGCTGACCATAAAACCGAGGTGTAGACAAGTTTGCAAAACGATATCGTTTACAGTCGAAAGGCACGAAGTGGTTTCTCAACCGGAAGCCTAAAATAGAATAAAAGACTTCTACTTGCAGGAGCTGCCAGTTCTATATATGTATATGTACGCAGCAGAGCGTGGAGTCAAATCCGTTCACCGTCTTAGCGCGCCAGTGCATTTCCAACTGTATCGAATGATGATATACTAGTCGTATATTCAATGCTACCCATCGACTTAGTTGCTGAAGAAAAGGCAAGACTAAAAAGCGAACGAGTTCGAAATGACCGGGTGGACAACGAAAGAAGAGAATACGAAAGAACCCCGAGTATTGCTACCTGGTAACAACAGTAAAGGGGAAATGGATTCATCGCCTTATACCAGCGATCGATATATGGGCAAAACGAAAACACGGCGAAACGAACTTTTATTTGACTCAGTTTCTGACGGGACATGGCTGTTTCAGAGAATACCTCTTCAAACGAAACTATCCCAAACTGTCCACATTGTGAAAATGTGCCGGAAATCGCGGAACACGTGTTTCTTCATTGCCCACGGTATAAAACTGAGAGGATCGTCCTTCGGGGCCTATTTGGGGATTGGCCCACTCCAGAAAATGTCATCAATTACAAGCTTCAGAATGACGAAAACTGGACCATCGTAAGTAATGTTGCGGTACGCATACTCAGCGACCTTAGGCGTATAGAGCGCCAAAGTAACGCGAATAATCCGAACAGTGGAGGGCGAATAATCCGAACAGTTGAGGGCGAATAATCCGAATAGTGAAGGGCGTAGAAGTGCACGTAGCTTAAAAGGCTAACCAGCCTCGCGAAGTAATACCTAACGGCAGTCCTGCGGAGAGAGTGGTTCGAAGTGTGCAGGGTATGGTTTAGTACGTAGGCGTATTCCTACGTACATGCCAGTACCCCGGGCTACTGGTATCTATGAAGATTACACACCCTCTGGCGCAATTATAACAAAAAAGCATACAGGTAGAGACAGTCAGGCGAAATTGAGAGATCCACCTTTTTAAATAATGCCAAGTTTCATCAAAATCTTGAGAACGAACATTTTCAGGAAACCAATATTTGCCGGTGGAAGTATAATATAAAATTAACAATTTCGTCTAAACTTAAAATCTGAATGAGTGCAAGTGTGTGCGACTCAGGCGTGCTCATAATTTATTTAATTAACCAGAAATGTGCTAAAATTTGTAAAGCCACCCTGTATCTGAAAGCCTAGGAAATTAATGATTCAACCACAACCAAGAGAAGAATATGTAGAGTATGAAGCATATCTGTCAGAAATTAAAGATGTCTTAAGGAGCTTTCGGTAAGTCCTCATAAGGCAAGAACAATTACGCGCTTTTGAGAATTAAATCGATGTCAGTAATTGTTTAATTTTAGGAATTTAGAATTAAAATGTAAATTAAGAAAAAATAATAAATACAATTAGGCCTTATTCAACAACATCGCGTGACATTATTTCACTTTTACAAAGTGAAATAAGGCAGAATTAAGAATATAGTTAATTTATCTTTCCTAAAGTGAAATAAGGCCAAATTTCAATGTAAATATCACTGCACTAAATTTGCAAAATGCTTAGAAATAATATAAGCCTGTTATAACAAGTAAAATTAAAATAAATTCTGAAAGGATACCGGCAATCTTTTCACTCGAAAAAGAAAAGCTTGCTATTTTTCCAGTAACTCACTCAATATTAGTGGTAAATTTATAAATTGGGAGACATGTGTCGAATATCTATGGATTCATCTTGACCAAAGACTTACGTTCAAGGAACAATTTTTAAAAACGAAAGGTACAGTCTGCAAGCTAAATGCTTTACTCTTTTATAAATAGAAGATATCATTTACTCGTAAGTTATGAGAACAAAACAATTTACTTATATATAAAGTAAATTTTCAAGCGATTCTGCTTTATGGTTGCCAAATATGGGGCAATTGTACAATATGATGCAAACTTTATCACTCTACAATGAACTGCATGGGTATAGAAGTCGGTGCTGAAAATTTAGAAAGATCACTTCTTCGAATTGTTAAACGAAATCTGTTAAATTTGGTGTAAACTGCGCCATCTACAGATGCATCAGTCCCCTCAACATTGCATGTAATATTATGTCGAAGCCTTAAACCTTTTGTCAACAATCTTTTTGGTCCTTATGAGTGTGTATTCGACCATAGCTCAGATAATCACACCGACTATTGTCTATCAATGTTGGTGTCACACGCTTGTAACTTTTGAACTATTTAACCTAGAGAGCTGAAACTTTGCACAAAAAATTGTTTGGGGGTATAATGTAAAATATGCATTGTTCCACATCATTATGCGACATATCAAATTAAATCTGAAGTCTAAGGGGTACAAGTATATAAAAATGACTATTTTAGATGAAGTTTTTTAAACAAAAAAATTCAAAAACAATGGGGAAATTGTTACACATTCATACATTCATATTCAAAACACACATATGTATAAATCAATCGTATCTCAATCCGATTATGATGATTTTCAGAAAAAACACAACTACACGTCCTACTTAGCTCAAAATTTCAGTTTGCGAAAATTTTATTCGAACATGTTTTCAGCCCTCACTTTATTCAATTTCAATAATATTCAAGTGGGACTACTAACATGACAATTTAAGTCCAAAAGCCAAATTTCATCAAAATTCGTTCAGACGATCTTGAGTACGATAATATACTTTCTCTTTTTCTGCGGATTTATGGGGGAGCAAAGGCCCATCTCACACTTGACCAATTTTTATAATTGACGTGGCTATCGTTCAAAATTTGAATGTAAACTTTCTGAACGAAATGCTGGGCTAACTTCACACACGTACATACATGTGCCGCACATTATGCCACAAAAAAAAAAATAATAATTTCGATACCTCTAATGCCTCGAGCTTGATTCTCATTTGATTAATATTTGTTTCAACCTGAAAGACCGTTTTATTTTCCCGGATTCCTAAATGTATACCTCATTTTGTAAATAGTATTTCAACAAATAATCGCACACATAAGTCAGGGGTGAAGAAAATATTTCATCACCTGGTAAGAAAGACATGTGCATAAGGTGCTAGCATGTTACGAGTATACAAGGTGGCTCAAAAGTCCTCAATCGATTTTCTAAGGCAGTAATTTTGTTTGTAAATAAAAAGAATTGATTCTGTTTGTTGATTATGTTTATTTAGATATTTAATTTTTTTTACATTAAGTCGCAAAAATAATATCGGTCAAGTGGTCGCCGCCAGAATTGATGTACATTCGGGTTCGTTCCACAGCAATTTCCATGATTTTTCTGAAGATTGTTGGCTATAAATTCTCCACTTCTTGTCGGATGTTCTCCTTTAGGGCCACCAAGGTCTGTGGCTTGTTAGTATAGACCCGTGAATAAAGAAGTCTGGAACGGTCAAGTAGGACGATCTTGAGGGCCCAGTGCAAATCGCTAAACGCCGCAGTGTTTGCCCAGTTGGTGTCACACGACCACGAAATTCACGTTGAGCCATAACCACCGACCGATTTGTCAAAAACATTGACACAATTATCCCTCGTTCTCGAAAAGTATAGCAATCCATGTTTTGTCTACATGTATTCGGCTTCCATTTTCAAAAATCAGAGCATGATGACTTTTGCGCCACCTTGTATTTTAGGTGCCTTACATTCTTCCTTAAACGAGTATAAATGACACATTGACTGGTGATGAGTTTGAAGATGATATCTCAACGGTGTCTTTATAACCTGTCGAGGTTCAGAGATGGACATATTAGCCTAGCAGTATTGCAGTTATTAACCATATCTACATATACATATTTCACTTTCTCCACTTCATTAGCGTGAATCAGATACTTGACAGACGACATTTGGGAGTTAATATTTTGTATAAACCTGTTCTTTGTATGGAGTAGAGTCAATTTATCAGCCGGACAATTTCCTGGGATATCGCAACGGCCAGGTACCCAGCAAATAATGATGTTGTTATTATAACTGTAATTATTTAAATTTGAACAATATATAAATAAAAATGAATAAAAAGAAGAAAAACCTTCGAAAAAAAATTCGAGTTAACAAAATAAATTAAGTCATTAAACACTAGCTAGATATAATATTTAATACAAGATATACAAGTTTGGTCACAATTTCTAATAGGTACGTAGGCCATAACCCTAACTATGATATGTAGATACAATGTGTGCCACAGCCCCAACGACTTGAAAATTAATAGTGATACTCGTAAGAAAAGGTTTTCGAAAATTACTTTAAGTGTTTCTTTACTATGGCTTTCATGCCAAATAGTGCCGAATCTTTTCAACAGCAGTATCGACAGGTTTTTAATTTAGTTATTATAGTTTTGTGTCTTACGTATCAGAAACAACCCACTTTTCAACAAAAATTGGTCTTATTCTTTTAAAATATTTGATTTTATATTTATTCCGGATCCCGTGGTTGTTTTTCGGGGATTATGAGTTTTTGCGGGATCCCGTTTGAGAATCCCTAGTAATGATGGCTGTCATCACTTGTAACCAAAATTCACGGATTCTGATGAGATATTCACAATAAATAGTCGTAAATAGCTTTGAGAAAGCAAAATTTGTTAGAAAAATGTCTTTAAAAAGACGGCGTGGATCTGTGTGGTAAAGGGACAAATTGTAGAAAACGGTAAGGTTTATATATTATATAGACAATATTTGAAAAAAATATACAATTTATTTAAAAAAGTACTGCTTTGGATTCTTAAAAGCTTATACATATGAAATTTCATCTTTCTTTCTCAAAATTTAACACCCAACAACATGCAGACAGACGGATAGACAGACAGGCGGACATGGTTAGATCGATATAACTTCAGATGCTGATCACAAATACACTTTTTGGGGTCTATCATTATTATGACCTATAAATAGACCACGGAGCAACTGAAAGTTATAAGTTTATTTAGCTGGGTCCAAAACTTTCCTATCTTCCATCTTAATCCACCTTGGAACATTGAAGTAGGAAGTGTTTTTTTCAAAGATTAGTTGAACCACCCGTTCGAAAAATACTGATAAAGAGACGCTTATGACTTATACTGTCCTTTTCAGTGAAAACAAATTTGTTGGAGTTTGATTTTCTCTGTTTTCCTGAACATAGGAGCAACTCAGTCTTCTGTGTGGTCTTTCACATTGAAGAACGGGTGATTTTCTCAGTGGCCATGGATGTTCGAGTATTTTTATGATAGATAATCCTGCTGAAAAATCACGAATGTATGTGCCAGCCATCCGGAAGAGTAATTCTGCTGAATTATATTCCTTCCAGAGTGCGGATAACATCCCGCGACATCATCATCATCACCTCACTATACATATACCTATATAAATAAAAGCAAGATATATATTTTGTAGAGTGTGAGCTTTTCCTAATCCAAAAAATGCCCTTTAGAAGCAGCATTAAACTATAGGTCCATATCATTCGTGTGTCGTACAACACGAATAGGTGCGAGAAACTAAGCCAGCACCTCGAGGGTCTGTTATGAACTCGAAGAACGCGATACCCTATCACCATTCATATACCACTTACCTTTTTGTTTTCGAGCCACCTTAAGCTTGAACTGATCTCTTGGAAACAATAAGAAATGTTCTTTAAATGAAAATCAATATAAGACCTTCGTTAAGTGAGCAATTCATTGATGAGCCGATGAGTTTTTGTCACTTCTTAAAGGAAATGCAATTCTCCTAACAGACTTTCTAACAGGACACTGTTCAGTCAACTATCATTACCATAAACATTGGAAAACTCATTCAGATCTCTGGCGTTTTTTTTTTTTTTTGAAGATCAAGAAACAGCCGAGCGTATTCTGTGCGAATGTCTCGCCATAGTTCAAAAGTCTTCGGAAAGGAATTCGTTTCTCCCCTGTGATCCAAAACATATTTGCAAAAATATTCTCTATGGGAACAACACAAAAGATCTTGTGAATACCAATAAAATCAAGGACATTCAAGATCACCATTAAATATCCCCTTACACTCCCTACAAATTTATTCATAATTATTTTTCTTCTAACTCCAACTGTTTCCGATAAAAATTATGAAAAACTCTTAAAAACTCAAGCCTTCTTTCTTGGATATCTCTAGCTGTCTCAAAAGTACTCATTCCTATTTAAATATAAAAAATAAGTTTGATTCGGACCTTAAATTCAACGACATTGAAGGTCTGTTATCTCTGAAGGTTTCAGAATAAAGAGAGGTGAACTTTTTTTTAAACATAAAAAACTCACCCTGTATGAGATATTACATTCAATGTTCCAATGCCGCAATAGTATACCTACTCGTATATGTACTAAAACGAAAAATCAAATCATTTTTAAAAGCCTTGCTATAAGCAGCCGCAAATAGTCATGACGTTATATGTACATACATACATCGTTCAGCAGCTACTTTCCAAAAGTGTTAAATCTCAGCTTAGTGCTGTTGCACAGCACAGCACTGGTTTACCGATGGAGTAATATATTCTACCTACATACCTACAATAACCATAGTAGTCTATACCTTGTCTCACAAAAATTGTCAGTACAGGAAAGATACAATGTTTGCCTCTCTATTTTGTTGCAATTGCAGTCTGTCACAAGTTAAAGTTATTACAGGGTTGCCATAGTATTCATGACAAATCATCACAAATCAGAGAGCATCATGAGTATGGTTGCCATCTGCTGATTTAAAAACAAAACAATTTGTTTAACAAAATATTTATATTTCAATTCGCTGTATAATTTTTTAGTTCCCTCAACAATTTGCTGCTTTTTTTCTGCATTTAAATCCTTTGAAGACTTTGTAGCCATCTTTCTCCTTATGCACAATTTATTAATTATCAACACACACAATAATATCACTATACAACGCACTTAATATAATAAATTTGATCCATTATTGCACTGTTTCAAAAACTATAATATATTTTTTTTTTTTATAGTTAATGATTCAGTCATTTGGTCGGAAGTTTTCGGTATTTTTTTTTTTTTTTTACCTAAATGCGACATTTTCGCGTTGAGTTCTCTATAATAAAATACGAATACTAGAAGTTATTTTAGAACGACTACTGGAATATATAATATGAATATAGATACAAACATATATTTTAACATAGTTGATGCTATGCCTTGAACCTTCAAATTTGGTTGTTCATGAAATTAAGTTGTTAGTGGCCTTAGTAGACACACGTGGAGTGGAGTTTCACAAATCAAATGGATGAATAATTAAATGATTTGCTGGCATTGTTTTCAGAAGAGAGCATCTGTTTTAATCTGAGTAAATTAGATAGAAGAATAGATCCTGATATTTCGTTTATTTGCCACTTGCAGAGATTTACTAGCCTTGATTTATCTGTTGGTAACTCCATAGCTTTATCAGCCCCCTGGCTATCAACGAACGGCCACCTATCCAGGTTACGGCACTAGTCCACGGCACTAGTCTAACGATCTCTGGAGTCTCGGTTAGTCTCACAGGGTTCAGTACTGACGATCATCTTAGCCCAATCGAATAAGGTTTTCACCCTATCGTTCATTTTATTCTCCGGAATGTTGCCGAATTTGTGGAGAATACGGCCAGCTGAGCGATGATTCTTGTACGCCTGTTCGGAGGGAGCGACGTGTCGTGGGCCGGAGCTACAACCCGATCCCGAAAAGTCCTTATTGTACCGTAAAGTTCCTATAATAGGCTCCGTGCGGCTTTTGGCAGCAGATGGACCATGTGAATCCACAAGCCTTTTGATCAGCTTAATCGCCGTTCTACCGTCCGGTTTTAAAGGAAAACCGGTATCAACTACATTTATTCTTTTTATTTTTGCTAATTTAGGTTTATTCATATTGAGTCCCAGGAGTAAGCCGGTATGGAAAATGTCCGGTTCTGCTGCGATAAGGCAACTTACGACAAGCCCTTGCCAGGGCACCAGATCGCTCGTTCGCGACTGATTTAACTCTCAGCCTTGCATCCTTGGGTTCGGTTTACAATCTGCGCACACCTTCACTGGAATCAGGTTGATTACTCTTTAGCTTCGGACCTTCTTCTGGAGATCTAGAGATTGGGTTGCCCTGCTGCAATTGCTCCCCAGAATCTTTAAAACCCACTGAGCATCACCATCATGACAAGGAAAGTAATCGAAGTCAAGTGACTTGACTTTTGCTGATTTATTTCTCTCTAACCTTTCTTAAGTAAATATTCTAAAAATGATTATACCAAGTGCTAAATCGAATTAATAATATGCAACAGGTTTTTAGCATTTTTCTTTTATATAGCTTAGCATTTTCCTACTCTAGCGTCTAGATCTACGAGTATGTATGTATTTTAAAGAAATGGCTTTTTACCAGTCAAGTGAAAATGGAAGATTTGATTGCAAAAATCGACCTTAGAGCAGGTAGTGACTCACCTATATAATGTCTACAACTTTGTGCTAGTAAGAAGGTTTAGCTGTCTTATCTTTTACTTTAACTTCAAAATCTGAATATTTTGTGTTGGGCTAATGCTTTTATTTTGGTTTCGGCCAGATTTTATTGCGTAAAATATCTACAGGAGAATATGTGCTGAAATATATTATGTTCAAAGGTCAAACAACAACGGTCCAATGTACAATTGAGGTTGCCGTGCAAAATTTAACATTTCTGACTAACTGTTAACACTGGAGGGATAACATTTCAACCAGTTTATAGCCAACAAATAGCAGTTGAAAATATTAAATAGAAGCCAAAAAGTAAAATCACATTTCTATAAGGCATTTAACTTTTACTACGCTTTTAAGCTTCTTGCTATTCTATTTTTCTACAGAAATGTGTTTCTTAGTGGCAGCACTGCATGTTCTTGCAGGGAATTGATTGACGGTAAATATTTCCTAGTAATATTACATTCCTTATTATTTGCCTTATTTCATTCATGTGAAGTGTAAGAAATTATTGTTGAAGTATATGAACAGATAATGAGGTTAAAAAATGCGCGTAGTTGCTAAAACTATTAATAGAACTATGTATGTAAACCCGCCGCTTAGACCGTTATATGAAAAGTGTTAAAAAATAGTTCTGTAAAGAGCAAGCAAAGGAGTGGCCGCCTTCCTAAAATAACACCATGGCCTTAGATACAAATTTTAAACATGGTAAGAGTGGATCAAAAAAAAAGTGTTCATCCTTGAACTGTGCGGGTGGTTCTTAGAAATAGTAGTTTTCATAACAGAGTTCCCAGAAGAAAACAAAGAATCAAATTAAATAAGCACTTATTTATATAAAAAAAACTTAAAATTTTCAATATTTCAATATAGATAAGAACGAAACCAACTCAATCAAAAACTTAGAGTAGCAGTTTTGTTGTGCCAAATTAGTCAACCGATTTCCATTAAAAGAAAGCAAGAAAGAAAGAATTAATTGAGAGAACATTTTTGCACAAAAAAAAAAAGAAAAATTTTCAAATATTCAAAAAATTAAACAAAATATATTGGTCCGTAATTAATAATGAGAGCAACTGTAAAGCTAGGGAATCCTACTTATTGGGATATATACTACGATTAAATACTGCCATTATTTGATCAGAAATCACTCAGCACTTGATTTTCAGCGATTTCAGTCAGCGATACGTGAAAATTTCATCAAAAAAAATTCTATTTTACTCAACGATCGATTAGTTAGAGTGGACACATCCATTGCCTGCAACCGGTTTCGCACCATCTGAATGGGGTTTCAATTTTTCAGCTGAGAGATTTTCTCTCAACCGGACAGACAGTACTGCAGTTTTCACTTCACGAAGAGTTGTACGACTTTCCACTTTCAAAAACTGTGTTGGGGCCATTTGCAGTTTTCAAATTGTTGTCTCCCTATAGTGCTGCAAGAGTCACTTATGAATACATATACGTATTTCATTTAAATATATTTTACAAAATACTTAAATTTTTTCTATTGAATAATAAGTTTTCCAACCAAAATGTTAACAAAAAGCAAAAGTGATTTTAAAACAGCCTTAACAGAAGAATAGAGTAAAATGTCACCGAAAACTACCAAAAATCGTGTTTTGTCAATAGCTAAATACTGTGATTGAAAGGAAACAGAATAAAAATAGAAAATTTCCAAGTTTAATTTCATTAACTTAATTTCTGTGAAGTATGTATAATTAATAAAGTGCTAATGTCCTAAACTCATACAATAGCTCATAGTCGACGGGGGTACATACGAGTACATGTACTTTTTTGTGTTACTGTATATTTATTATTGTAAAAATTCAGGTTTTCTGATTTGTTTTAATTGATATTCAGCACCAATTTAGGTTTGATTCAACGCAATTCGCTCCATGCGCAATAGATCAATTGAAAGACTTGAAATAGGTTTAGCAATTATTTTCGATCTGTTGACAAATTCGCTTTTTATCACTATCAAGTTACTCGTATCCGAAGATTAAAACGAGGTTTTCAAGTGCATTTAACAAACATTTCTTAACTAATTAGCTTCCATATTATGTGTTACAGACATGTCATCTAGCCTTCTATTGATTTAAGAAGAATTCTGTAATTGAATCAAATTATTTGCGGTGTAGTTTTTTTTATGTTTTTGCATTAGATTACCAATTCTAATTAAAAGCACATGTGATTTTTGAGCTATAAATAGAGAATATAGAAAAAAGTACCTAGGCATAACGTTGAAAAAAATGTTCGGGTAAAGTTCCGAGAAGTACTCATCTCCGATTTTCTTCAAATTTGTTGTACGTTTAGTCTAATAAATTAGAAGAAAAAATTCAAAGAGGTTTTTGGCGCAAACTACTGGAAAGGATTAAAGGACATGCAAAATTTGAAAATCCTGAGGGATGAAGGGAGAAAATAATTTCAACTCCCTCTCCGTAGGGTTTAGCTGATCACGCGACTTCGTCACTCCGCTAAAGGTATGTCAACAACTGTAAGGCAGGCGACTATGTGGAAGGTACCACCCAGCGCTCGCTCGACAGTAGATGAATGTCACTTCTAAGGAAATAAACTGTTCATATTAAGTATTATGTTGCAAAAAATATAGCGTGTTTGGTACCGTTAAAAAGGTTTTAAAATATAGTTTCGTAATACAGTAAAAAAAAATTTACCTTGACACAATTGTTTTTGAAAAATAAAAGCTTTTTCCCTAAAAATATGAGCACATTTATTTGAGAAAATTATGAAAATTTACATTGAAAGAAAAGAACTATTAACTGGGTAAGTAAGTTATCCCTGAGTATAGCTTATCTCGCCTATCGGGTAACAGATGGTACAAAATGTGTTTCACTAAGCCAAGAAAAAACCTAATTTGATATCTTCTACCTTGTTGAAAAACCTCGCCATTTGCGAGTGCATAGGTACCATGCAAAATTAATTTACCCTCTCATACATACGTAGGTATGTACATACTCGTAAGTAAATGGGGGGATTTTTGGCCATATTGGAAAATGAGCTGTGAGAAGTGAAATTAACTGTCAAAAACCATGGGTAGTTGGCATTTTCTTTTCTTTTTTTTGTTTGTTTTGTTGAATTCGGCGCACTTTAGGCCAGGGCCACACCAACGACTTATTGTCGCTGCTCCACATTTCTGTCAAACGACCAGAACCTCAACAGTGACTAATAGTTGCCCAACATTTTTTTAGCCCTTTTGCAAAATATTGACAATTGACTAGCTTAGTTGACCATCATCGCCGCAGCTGCTTGCTGCTGTAAATCAAACTTTGTAGCTGACCCTTACCACCTTTAATGCGGACCTCATTTGCAAGACTATATAAATCAACTCTTAACAAACATGGTACGTTTGTTTTTATGCTCACATAAAACAAACGGACCATAAGGGTCAGCTACAAAGTTTGACTTACTGCAGCAAGCAGCTGCGTACCTTAGTTGTGTGTTCTTAAATGCAATTTAATTATCTCAACAAACTCTTGCATTGTTCAAATTCTTCTGTAAAAGTCTATGCGAATTTTCACTTTTCAACTTTTCAGAATTACTGGATCAGATCAGTTCTGAAGTATTCTGCTCGGCGCTTAAGACCTTTTTTGTAAAAAAAAAATCAATCTTGAGCAATAAAGGACTTAACACTTTTATTCCTAAAATTTAAGTTTAATGAGTTATTCTCGAAAATAGATAATTTCGGGGTATTTACCAGGATGGCGTCGTTGACATATTTTTACGGACATACAATAAAACGATTGAGACAATGTCCCTTTTTTTCAGCAATTTAATTCCTTTCTATTTACAAGTAAATTAAATAATTGAAAGTGCACCTAATTCGCCAAGAAAATAGAAAATGACAGCTCCCCTGACTCTGACAGCTCATTTCACTTCAGACAGCTCATTTTCCAATATAGCCAGAAACCTTCCCATGTACATGTGTATGAGTGGGCGATTTAATTTTGCATGGTACGCTCGCAAAGAGCAAGGTTTTCGAGCACTCGCCGAAGTTGGTCATCTCTTTAATTTGAGAGAGGAATCAAAATGTAATTTGGACAGTGTTAGCGGATAGGGGGTTGCGAAGTTGGATACCTTTTTATAAGAAAAATAAATTTTCTATCTTACGGTATTCAAAAATCACGCAAAATAATATTAATATATTTCACTCTTACTAACATAAAATTAGTCTCCCGCTTTATTTTTGAAGCCCTTTCATATCTTAATTTAAATGAATCTAACCCAATTGAAGAGTTCAGTAAATCTAAAAAAAAAATAGAGCAGCTAAAGTGCAATTTTCCACACCACCTATGAGGTACTGCACATGAGCGCGTTATGCCATTTTTTTCATTCATGGCTGGCTTCCCCTTTAGGCATATCCACCATGTATGACAAACATATGCTTATAGCTCACGTGGTAAACCACTGAACTGCAATGCTTGCGCTATATTTTTAATAACCTGAGTATTACCGATGCTTAAAATAACTGAAACTCTGACGAAATTTGTTCTAAAATTTCATAATCGTAAAATAATAAAGTTATACAAACCATATCGTATTAATTCTGAAATATTTAAATTAATTAAGTCGATATTTCGTTGACTAGGTGCGGAAAATGCAACTCCAGCTCCCAATATTACCAACAGAATGCTACAGGGATATGCCATTCTTTCAATGTTCCTTAAATGTTGCTTATACCTTGAACACTACTGACAAGTGGATATGGTGATTCTTCTGTTTGCCTGAAATGAACAAATCACAAATTGAGTAAAAAATATTAGATTATGTTAGAAAGGGAAAAGCAACCATATAACGAAACTGAATGATATCTTTGATAAAATAAGTAAACATTTGTAAAATTATTTAACAATAAGGATCCTTATGGAAAGTCAGAAACATTAGCTTTGAAGACCTCAAGCGCAAACCGGTGCTGTGACAGTTTTTTGAAATAAATAAATATATTTCGCTAACAGTATAGCTTCACGTAGGAACCAGGACTACCTTTGAAGAATTCCGAAAAGTCGCAGAAGAAAGGGGATACAAATTGGCACTAACACCTTTATTTTGACTGAAGAATCAGAGATCAACTATAATGAGATAGCCGACTTCGGTCTCCTCTTTCAATTCGCCGCTAAACCTTTTGTTCAGCCGAGTGGCTATAGCAACGGCACCGATGTGCATATACATATATAACATGTATGTTCCATTTGAATATCATTAAGACGCTTTTTCAGGGCACAGCGTTACTATGACCAAAATAATGACATTACGCCTCTGTCAAACTGATTGTCAAAAACGAAAATTTGTTGTCTTATTTTGATATTTGTCTCTATTGAAATAGGTAGTTCCTACCGCTTAATATGTATTTTATTAAATTAAATTAAATTTTATTTAAAACTACAAGTTCAGTCCATTTGAATGCTTCATAACTAAAATATCCGATCGATTTTGAAAATCTTTTTATTTGCTATAATTTATTTGCACTGCCTATAAATTAATTTTCCGATTGCCAATCATACTCGTACAATTGATTTTTTTATTTTTTTTTTTTTCTCTCAGAATTTTTTAAAAATTGTATAAAGAAAAATTAACATAATGCGGAAGTTAAATACGGAAATATATCAAAAACAAAATTTGTTTTTTCCCATTGTACTGTACTTACTTAAAAAATAACATACATTCAATATTTTTAATGAGAGAATACAATAACTCTACTTACAAGTAAATAAAATCTTCTGAATTATTGATAAACTTGAAATGAAAAAGGATTTATAGTCCGTTTCGAATTACGTGCACTATCCGTTTAGCTCACTTCACTTAATTTAGATTGCTGTAAAAAAGTAGCGATATTATACGTCAGTGTCATAAGGTTGACAGTCGTGAGTACTAAAAACGAACATTTTGAAAAAGATTATTGCGAAAATACAGGAGCTTTGAAAGTAAGACATGCGGCATCGAAATAGTTTCTAATTAGGTGCACGCAACTGTAAATACCTACTAATTAATAAGAACCAAATCTAAATTAAGTAATAACCAAGAGAACACTTAAATACAATTTGGATTCAAATTTCATTGAAATGAAATGTAAACTTTGCATTAGAAAAAATAAATATGCAGGCACATCAAAAGTAATGCAGAGGGAATGATTGTTTCAACTTCATGTTTCATTGACAGGCAAATGAAGAGCCCCTCTCTAAAGAAGTAAGAAATTTAAATTTTGAGATTTAGCGTAATGGTACTCGTATTCCTTGAATTAACATATCTTTATCGGTAATAACATTTGTTACGCAATCACTCGGCTTTTCTAGAAGGGTGAAATATTATTATAGGAAGGAGGTGCAATAATACCGTTTGCGACTTTCTGTATCGATTTTTCAAAATCCCCAATATTTATATTTCACCTAAGGTTTATTTTTACTTACATTAATTAAAGTAAGAATATGTAGCCATTAATTCACGTCCTTGATTTGTTGTGTAATCTAGTATTTTATGCGCTGATATTAAAAAATCCAATACATATATTAATAAAATATTTGAGAGAATTATATTACCATGTCTATAGAATTTAAAAATTAGGATATACGAGTAGTATATTCTAACACACGGAGATGTTGCTGGTATTGACAATAGACCATAAGAGGGATATATAAGGAACAGTACATATGAAAACGTTCTAAATGAAGTTTTTGAAGCAGAGACATCTGATAGTGAGCTTTTTCATAGACGAATTCAAAATGTAACGTTAATATTGTTGTCGCAAATTCTCTTATCAAATACATTATTAAACTATATTATGTTGTATTGAAAAAAGCTTGGTCTTGTTCGGCATTTGCTTCATATGACTTTAATATAACGTCAATATCAGTCAAAATAGTTCAATTACGAGAAAGTCGAGAAAGCATGTGACTTTCTTCATCATAAAATATTAGCTTGGAAGGTAATTCTGTCCGAGTATTGGAAGCTACGAAATTTTTTTTTTTTTTTTTTTATAATTTACACGTGTTAAAGGGGATATGAATACCCTTATACTAATTTTTAGAACACGTGCGTTAAATAAAGATTAAGGACTCATTGTCTTTGAGCCATTCAAAATTCAAATGAAGAACAAAAAAAAAAAAAACATCCTTCAAGTCATCGACCTTTGGGATAATTTTTCTCAAATATAAAGTAAAATTAATTATTACAAATTGGGGTTAGGCATGCTACCATGCTACCAAACATACAGGAAAAGAACTATGAAAGCAAAATAAAAGAAATGCAAGAAAGACAGGAAGGAAGAACAATTTCCAAGGACTTATGCAAATACTAACGGAAAATATAACTTACTAACCTAAACTATCCCTAAGCTATCCTAGAACTTTATATGCAAATCCCTAATTTGGTTCTTAATTAAACCATCCGCGTTCCCAAAGACTATCCAAGGTAAATTGTGAATCTGAGGCTTGCTAGATGGAAATCCCAATGGTTTACCCTACCCTCCATTATATCTCTCGATACATCTTTGTCAAAGTCAGTTATGCCTCGTCACGCCATCATTTCACTATGCACAGTAGAAGGACGGCATAACCAGTTATTCATACACTCGTCACATCGCAATTTAATTCCACAATATTATGATTATGACTCTAGTTCATTATAATTACCAGATTTAGTTTCCATATATTTTTTTTTTTTTTTTAAGAAAGGCAACAAATTCAAAATTAACTAGGTCTCTGATAAATAGGTATCTTAGACCACGGGACAAATAAACTGAAAAAACTAAAAGGAAGGTTAAGCAATGCTTATACTATTTTATGAGTGTGTAAAAGAATGCACCTTAAATAAAAATGTTTCACAGTCCTATTAATAAAAAGTATCTTACGAGCAAACAAAACGGTGGTTCAGAGAAGCTGAAAATTTGACAGCCCATATATTTTATATGGCTTGTGGAAAGTTGCACACAATGAACGGATCGGATAGGAAAGGTCGACCTTTGCCGAATAGGTCAAAAGGCATAACTTATAAATTGCTCATTGATAGTATCGGCCAAAATAAGTTCTTAAAGTGCTCTTAAAAATAATTTAAGCAACGGAATAGTTCATTGAGAAAATTACATTTGGAAATCCACATATTCTCCAACTCCATTAATGTATTATCTTTCTTTGGTTTTACACAGCAAACATTTCCAAAAGGTTAAATTACTCCTTTTTCAAAACTTTAAATGCGAGATCGGATCGGAAGCATTTTTCACAGCATTTTTGCTGCACCCATCGAACCAAAAGGAACGGAACGGATCGGAGGCATTCTTGAGCAGTGGACATGTTGACGACAGATGTGCTATGTTACGTGGACGAAGTTTTTCAGTAGGCTTAACCTTAAAAAGAACTTCGCGGTCAATCCAGTAACAAAACCAACTTAGGAGCTAAAAACCTTCAGTCCTTTTTCCAAGTGAGCAAAGTGATACTAGATGTGGATTTCACAGAAAAGTTCAATTTTCCCATCTTCTTTTTTATTTCAGTCTGAACAAATTCATTTCTTAAAATGAATCCACCGATATTCAATTCTGTGTTGTTCGCCCGATTATTAACGTCAAATATCGGCCAATTTTTCGATATCCTCTTTTGGACTCGTGTTGTACTTTACAAGCTACGATTTTCAACTCCGAATTTTGATATCTGTGTTTCGGTCTCTCTTACACAAAATACAGAAAGAAATAAGTAAAACCAAAACAATTACGAACATCGTGCCCTGTATATGTATATTGACTTAATAGGAATTGTGTCCATTAATTTATTAAGGCCGTGCCCTGACACTATCATGGTGAACATCTGTAAATATTAAACGTCAAAATATAGCGAGGTTAATTTTATTTGACGTTTGTAAGGAAAAATAGTTATGGACGAAGTAAGGAACAAATTCGTCAAGTACGACTTCGTTCGCATATACAGAGTTTCGTTAGCAACCTTCGTGCTAAAACTAACTATTATTCCAAACGATAAGCAATTCTATTGGTCATTTTCTTGAATAACTTTTAAATTATTGAACCGCTTTTATTGATATTTTACGCTTTTTCAGGACGTTGGTAAAGTGATATGAAATAAACTGTCTTACTTACAGTAATAGAGGTAATCACCCGACCTACCATAATAGAATCAGGGAATAAATTTTAGACCTTACCCTAGTGAGTAATAATGAAAGAATTGTAGTAGAAGATTGGAGAATGTCACCTAAACATTTTTTTTTTCGGATCACTTTAGGATCCTCTTCTCAATCAACCTCAATCCTATGACACTGAAAGAATATAAAAACCCAGCTAGAACTAACTGGTCAGAGTACACAAAATGAATTGGCAAACGGATACCACATCCTAGTGTGGTCACGACTCCGAACAGTCAATCCATTTACTCTAAAGTTCAGTTCATAACCGACACAATGAACAAAGCCCTCACCCAATCACAAGGAAGTACCACCCTAAGGCTTTTCTTTACGAGAACGCCGGTGTGAGCCGAATCGACCAGTATATGATTCAACTTTCAAGTAGACTCCTGCAAAATCTTGATGACCACCCAAACGAGGAAATACAAGACTACATCCGACAGCAGATCGATCCAAGCCACCGATACCTGAGTGCACGAGCAATCATCGATTCAAGATTTGAAGAGATAATGAACAACGAAGAAACACCGTTCTACCAGCTTGCAGATAATGCCTATTACCGGGGATAGTCCCCTTAATAATATATTTCTTATTTAACAAAAAAAAAATTTTCCAAATATATTCTCTTATATAAAATATTCATGTAATAGATTAAATAGCCATTAATATAGGTTTTTTTTAAAAAAAAAAAAACCTTAGCAAACTAGCCAGTAGATATACGTTGGGCCCCTATTGTTGAGCCAACATTAAATTTATAGTAATAAGTCTAGTTTTAAGCCAATTTGTAAATAGAACGACTAAATAATAAAAATTCCTTAATCTGAAGCCCTTAACAAATTCTGCCCCACATCTTATAATCGAAAAACCATCAAAGCAACTCGGTGGACAAGCGAACTTCAGAAGTGAAGAACATAGGTCAGAAAACTGCATAATAAGGCTAGACAAAGCAAAACAGAGGAAGATTGGACTGTTTACAGATCCAAACTAAACTTATACACGAAAGACTTAAGATTCACTAAAAGTGAATCGTGGAACACGTTCTGTCAATCCATCGAGAACACGAGCGACGCGGCCAGGCTACGTAAAGTCCTATCTAAAGACCCAGTGGCCCCAGGATACATTATGCGTCATGATGGCTCCTGAACAGAATCTGGCAAAGAAACGCTACAACTCTTGATGGAAACTCACTTCCCAGGCAGCAGCGATCTAGAACACTCGGAATATACAAAACCATTTACCAGTAGATCCAATGAATTCAATGAAAACACAGATGAATTGCCACAGAAGTTAATTCCTTCAAACCCTACAAATCCGCAGGACCAGACGATATTATTTCAGCCATGCTTCAACATGCTCTACAAACAATCATGCCCTTGCTGAAAGTTATTTTCACAAGCTTCTTAATGCTAAGATACATACCGGTCAGTTGGAGGAAGGTGAAACTCGTATTTATCCCCAAAGCAGGAAAACTTACCCATTCAACCGCGAAAGATTTTTTCATTTGAAAACAATGGAAAGATTAATTGATATATGTATATGTGAGAGGCCTACTTAATGAACAAAACTTGTGTAACACTCAACACGCCTACCTAAAAGGTAAATGCGTTGAGACAGCTTTACACGAAGTTGTATAAAACATAGAAAAAAGCGTTCACCTGTAGGCTCTGCACTGAAAGATCTCTCCTCATGGGCGGAACCAAATGGACTACAAGTCAAAGCAGATAAGACTGAACTGGTCCTATTCACCAGAAGAAGGAAGATAGATAATTTCAATCTACCAAAACACAAAACGCATTAATGGAATACCTCTGAATGGAACCATTCTGGACTCAAAGCTTACGTGGAAGCGAAACACAGAGTATGAAAAAAACACTATGTGCGTTCTACGCATGCAAGAAAACCTTCGGTAAACGCTGGGGAATGCGACCGCGTATAATCCACTGGATGTATACAGCGACCATCAGACCCATACTTACCTATGGTGCACTAGTACGGTTGAATGTAATGGAAAAAAGCTGTTATCTTAACAACCTCACTAAGGTACAAAAATTAGCATGTATTGGAGTAACAGGAGCACTAGGATCAACACCACAAGCAGGGTTAGAAATAATACTTCACCTTCTTCCCTTGCAGGAGTACTTAAAAGGCCTGGGAGGCAAGAGCGCAATCCTTCTTAAGGCGTCCGGTCTTTGGAAGCAAAGTACGGTCACGCATCCATACTTCACAGCTATGGAATTGTTAACCCCAGGATAAACTCAGACTATGCTATTCCATATCAGGATTTCAATAAGAACTACTCCACCCTTATTCCCAAAACCAGCTCATTGTTAAATAAACAGGACATCCAAATCTACACTGATGGGTCTAAATTGGAAAAAAGAACTGTAGTAGGAGTATGCTGCTAACCATTACATTAAAGACTCATATAAACTCCCAGATGTATGCAGTGTCTTTCAAGCTGAAATCTTTAACATTGATAGAGCAGCGTTGACAATCCTAACAAAGAAAATAAATCCATCTCGGATTACAATTTTTGTGAACAGTCAGGCAACAATCAAGGCACTGGGCAGTGACACAATAAGATCTAGGACAGTATGTAAATGTCGTAGAACCCTGTCGACAGAAAAAGATCAGCGCTAGGTACACACAAATAGACATACCTATTGGTGTAATGAAAATGAATATAAACCTTAGGACCAAGGAACGAACCAACAATTCTTGGTTATCAAGAGGGGATTGTGTTATATCCCGCAGCCTACTAAATGAGGGGAGAACCAAATGCTTACTAGCTATGGGGAAAAAGGAAATCCGCATCTTGATAGGTGTATTGACGAGATATTGTGCAATCGGCACTATAGCCAAGAGGCTGTGCATAAACTCCCCAGGCTACTGCAGGAGCTGTCAAGATGAGGAAGAAATATAAATCATCATCAACCGTCGCGTCCTCCATATGGGAAACAGACTCTTCGGAGAACTGGATGAGGTGACACATGTTTCGTTGATGGACTTAACGAGATTCATAAAGAGCACACGCTGGTTCGAGTAAGAATCAGCTAACTAGAAACAGTGTTGGATGGGGTATCACAACCCAATGGAGCAATAGGCCCCCGTATAAGCTCTCTTTTAGACGCACAGTTACATTCTTGTAACGATAACCATAGATGTGCGCAATCGTAACTCGTAATAGCAACTTCGTCGGTACGATAGGCTAACGAGAATAGATGGGTATAATAAGGAACCAGAACTCCTGTTATTTCCACCAAAATCCCTTCTTTCGACCTAAATACTGAGTTATATATATTGTGGTGTATATCTGAAAAATAAAAAAAAAAACACGCGTTCGGTAGATGTAGGATTGACGGTGTTATACGCAACTGAAAACACCCTAAAAGCGATACTAGTGTGGAGCTTCTATCGTTCATGACATTAAACCCCACAGGGCCGCAGCTTTATCTATGTATCTTCTGCAGTAAGGAACGCATTTCTTCACATTTATTTGAATTTTATTTGCTATAATCTAACTCTTTAACGATTCACATAAAGAAAACAATACAAATAGTATGATGCTCAAGAACATAAAAAATAAATAGAATAAAGAAAAAACTAATAAAATGTTACATGACAAAATAAGTCGAAAAAAACGTTGCTTAATCAAAACCATAAGCTAGTTCCGCTTTTATTTGGGAATCACAAACTCGGCGGAATCTCGCAAAATAATTCTTCTGTTTCGCAACTTGTACGTACGCTGATCGTCTTCCTGTTCCGCGTTTGACATAGCGCCAGCATCGTCTATCGTACCTTCGATGGTGAATTTTAATGTTGGACTATTGAAGATAACACTCTTCGGCCTGCTTTTGGAACCTGGAGTTTTCAAGATTGACTTTCTGAATGCCGATGGACGTCTTACCGGACTAACACAATCAGTTACTGGAGAAGATTTTCTTTCTTGTTCACCCATAAGCGTGTTCTTCAAAAGATTGATACTCTTTCGGAAACCATTTATGTGCGGAAGTAATTTCGGTGTTTCATTTAGATCTGTTGAGGGGGGGGATTTGCGATTCATTCGTGGTGTATTGACTGTTATAACAGTGGCAGCAGCGGATCTGGAGCGACGATCCCTTATCACCACCTGTCTACTCTTTGATGGTGTTAGAATAACATCTTCATCAGTGCCACCTAATGCTTTCTTATTGAGGTAAGCGGCGTGAGCAGTCCTTAGCATCTTCTGTAGAGCACCGTTTGGTCTGGCAGTGGACGCCGGCTTACGTTGTTTCGTTCTTTTAACATTTGCATGGCTGTTGGTTGCTTTCACTGGAACCTCATCGGGATCAGTCCAATTGTTTGCCTTCCAGCGTTCAAGTTCGGCGAAACGCTTCTCAACGTTTTCAATCTGTAAGCCTACCATAGTCCAAAATCCTTCCAAATCTTCAGGTAGAATAAGTTTCGCGCCTTCACCGCCTCCACTACATGTTGAACTCTTTCCAAGAACACCATCCTCACAACGATCAATCAGACCACCAAATTGTTTCAACTTTTTAGTAGTTAGTAGCTTAGTTTGACCGATCGTAACATTGATCATATCTATTCCGCCATCTTCGACGAGCTGGGCGTTAGCTTCTTTATATTGTTCCCAAATTCCGCACATGTCATTTAAACGAGCGATTTCGTCGATTAACTGTTTGCGGTAATAACGAACTGTCGCAAGGGTACGACGCACAGTTGTTGTCATCTCTGGAGTTGCTGTACCTGGATTATCTGCTGCCATGTAGATGCTATTGCGCTTCTCTCTTTCAATTTTCGTACTCACTTTGCCCCGTGAAACCGACACATATGGACTCATGTAAGTTGTGGGTGGTCCTGCGATTTTCTCCGGTGTTTTCGTGTTGGTCTCTTCATTTGGCTTGTCTGAGGTCTCTGCATTTGCTGCTTCTTCCGGCTTTGTTGTGTTGTCTTTATCTGACTGTACAATGGAGTAACGAATAAAATCGAATTTATTGTCGTCTTTTTGTTTTGAATCCTGCTTCGATGGGGTAGGACAGCTATCATCCACTGGACTGATGGTGTTACCCAATTCGGCAAAGAGTAAATCTGCTTTTAAATCCTTAGACGATGATGACTTGCGCTTCGTTGATGTCACAAAATTCAAGTAGGAATTTGCGGGGTTCGGATCTGTAGGAGTTTCTGGAATTGGATCGGCAAGCTTAGTGGTTTGTGTCATACTTTGCAGTAGGGATTTTCCATTTAATTTGAAAGTCGGTGGAGCGACAAATACTTTCGATCGTGTATTTGCATTCACTGCAAGTAAAGCGTTGGAAATTGAGGCATTCGATTTTTTGGAAGCTTTAAATGTGGGTCGCTTAAGGGGTGGTAAGCCAGACTTGCAATTCCCTAATTTAGTGGATGCTTTCGTGATACCAGCGGTCGACATTTGCGCTTTTCTGGCAATTCTCGGGGCTTGCTGAGATGGTGGTGGCATTTTCGATTTCAAAGTTGCCTTATTTTGGGGGTTTTCAAGCGGTTTCGGCGCCAGCTTTAATGGTGGAGGAATTTTTGGTCTAATGGGCGTCTTACCTGGCTTGTTTTCACTTTTAACAGTGGATTTCTGCGACGATTGTGGAAAACGTAGTAGCTTCGAATTAACTGCGGTATTAGGTGTCTGCTTTGAAGCTGCAGCTGGTGTCTTTTTGTTGCTGCCAGATGGAACTGCGAGTTCCGGCTTTGTTGTTGTGACTGCTAATTTCGGCATAGCTTCTCGAACGGGAATACTGGCAACTGTAGTCTTGTGGACAGTGGGTTTCGGAACCAATATTTTTGATACCGGCATTGTTCTTGCATAGCAAGACTTCACAGATGCAACTTTAGACTGAAGGTTTTGCTTCTTTTTCGGAGTTTCAACGAAATGGTAAGTAGCTTGTTGTTCACCAGTTATACATCGGACACTGTTGATCCCAGCCATCTCTACTGTAACATCTTTTAGATTGGCGGGCAAGTGGAAAGCATGTCTCCTTGGTGCAAATGACTTCTTCGAATTCCGTGCCTCAGTTGCTACCGGACCTCCAGTTGGCACAACAAACGGCGCACGCCTAGATTGTTGTTCCTTAAGCTGGGCTTGTTTGGCTTTTTCTGCTTTCCATGCCAAAAATCGCATTAAATAAGCCTTCTGGCGCGATTGCTTTTCACTAATCTTGGAAGATGGTGGACCCAAACCGGGTGCTGTTTCTCCTCCAGGAGTTGCTTCTACAATTGTAAGCGGCGGCTTAAAATTCTCCTTTTGCTGGTCTGCCAGATTCTCCTGCCTTGGACTCAAAGATATATTCCTTGTGGAAGAGTACATATCGCTTCGTTTCGTAGCCCGCATTTCCTTCGCATCTCTACGTTTCGAGTTTTTTGGACTCAATAGCGAACCATTGACTTTGTAAAGTAATCTAAGGTGATCCATTGTTTTTGTGCACTATTGTAAGAAACAAAAATATTAATTATATAAAAGTAAACAATTTTACAAAAATGCAAACTAACTGTGTTAATCAAAACTTCAAGTGTCCACCAAACGTTATTTTCAGAATGAAATTAAATTCAAATACGAATTTACTACAAAATTTATTTATCTCCGTTGCACCAATGGACACTATGCGAAATACATAAACACAGTCATCTCTCTTTTTTAGCTTGGGTTGATCTGACGCATGTCGTTCGTGAAGGTATAACATGTAGCTACTGTCATAATATGTCTGACGTCATTGGATTAGGACAAATGGAACACTGAGCGCATTCGTTTCCCAAGGCTAATACGAGTACATATCCGTATAGGGAACTTTTTTCTGATTGATTCTTCTCAGATATACTATAAAGACTCTAGTCGATTGCGGGTGTCTCCCCATTCTCCCCCAAACATTTTGTTCAGAAAAATGGCAATAGCAACGGCATCGATGTGTAGGTTTCATTTAAAAGGCATAGGAACTCCTTTGGTTATGCATACATTCTAACCATTTCTATGGCCAAAATAATGATAGATAAGGACATTACTCCTCTATCAAACTGATTGTCAAGAACGAATATTAGTTATTATAGGGATGAAAAAGTACAAGTACAATTTTTTTTCGATATAATAGGCTTCAAAAAAATCAGCATATTCCATTACTTTTTCATTTTATGTTCGCATACGGGAGGAATTATTTTATTATATTTATAATATATAATAAATTATATAATAAATTATCGATTTAATTACGTGCATAAAGTGCCAATTTACAAAGTTTACAATTGCTGAACGCAGTAAAAACTTTTAATAGGAGTAGGATCTGAGCTCTCCTAAGTAGCACACATAACAATAGCATTGTTTCTTTACTCAAACTTAGAAGGCAATCCACAAGAACCGCAGCAGGATCGTTGTATACATTAATATTTCTTTCCTAATTTCTTGTAATTTATTCGTGTGTGAGTGAAGGATGATTAGCTATGATATCGGCTTTAGCGACATCGTAGAGGAAAATTGTTGCTAATAGGATCTGTAGAAGAATTATTCCGCAGAACGAAAATGCTCCTTGTTATAAGTCTCAAAATTCAATGGACAAATTTGTTAGCATCTTAGCAAAAACTTAGTTGTAAACAACTGAATTGTTACTGTTTAAAGTCATAATTCCAAATTAGGAGTAGATTCATTCCGTACCAAATGAAGTCTATTGTTTTTTCTAGAATTCATTTGAACAAACATACGCTTTGAATTTCATCTATAAATATCTGCATTTAACGCACTCATTGATAGGTAACAGGCGAATTCCATTATTCTAATTTGCTCAAATAGGTACATTTCTAGGTGAACAATGGAAATTAGAACAATTTTCAATTATTCCTGTTCAATATCATAGAAAAGTATTTAACAAAATTGCAGAGAAAGATCCTAAGTTATTATTTATTTGTTATTCAGTAAAAAAAGAATGTTGGTGTTCTGATTTGCTTAAAAAACCTTTATTTGGCTTAAATAAATGAAACGGAAATATCACAACCCTAAGCCACATTTTGTTTTTAATTTCTGTCCTAATAATAGGTATGTATATTATTTTGATGGTCAGTTGTGGCTCAATTGTTCAGCAATATTATTAATATTTCTTCATTTGTACTTTATTCTTAAACTGCTGACTTTCATTGAATTTTCACTGCTGGCGCTGGCAAAATTAAATTATTCCTGCCGAAAAACACAATTTGTTTGCACATCCGATTGTAATGTGAAAAGATAGATTTTTTTTTTGGACAAATAGAACATAATATTTAATTTATAATATGAGGACTATATGGGCTTCTTCACAACGCTTTGACGATTAGTTTGATTATTCATTTTTATTTTAGGTAGATTATTAATTATTTTGTGTTTAAGCCCAATAGCAATTACATTTGTAACCAAATTTGCATTTACAATCATTAATCATTTGCCTATCCGTTTTTTGTCACTCCCCCAATTCAAGTACTACTAAACACATTCCAAAGATATTTGGTTTTTTAATTTCCTTTTTAAGTTAGGTATAGATAAAATAAATCCGATCGGGGTAAGATTTGACAGATTGAGTGCAGCAGTTGTCAAACTTTTTTATTGTCAATTATATAAATAATTTTCAAACGCCTACTTCAAGAAATTTTTATTTAACCTTCAACAAAGTGGTGATAAAAATGGATGGTAGAGTCCCAAAAACTCAATGCATTGTTATAACATTTGTTTTATTGATTGGATTAGGCGCATAGACAGTCCCATTTGAAAATCATCAAAATCGGATGAAGTAGAGATGAGATTGAAAAAGATCTCCAGAATATGTTTCTGTTAGAATCATTGCATGGATTTTGATGAAAACTGGTTACCCGATGATTAAAACTGTAAAGAGCGGAGAAAAGACATAAGAAATAGACCTCGGAAATCATTATTAAACGGTTAAATCGAGAAATACGAGCACTGACCGGATTTTAATAATTCGTTTCTGTATGTTGTTGAACAGATGATGAGAATATTTTAGAGCTGCACTCCAAAAGTGAGAAAAATAATCAACCCCTGGTCTTACTTGTGTTTTGTACAAGAGAAGGAGCATTTGATTTGTAAACTATTTCTTTGCTCTATACAAATAGATCACTTTTTGCTATTTGGCCGACCTATGTTACGCCAGAGTGATGCCGAGTTCCTCTGGATAATTTGGTAGTCGCAAGATTTGAATTTTGTGTCATTTGTGTGGTAAAGTGTTGCCAAAGACAGCGTGACAGCTTCAGGGTTATTAAAAATGGAGTGTTACACGAAAGAACAACGAGTTTTCATTATTGAGCAACACTTTAAAAATAATGAATAATGTTTATGCAGCTACAGTGCGCAATTTTTCAAACAAATGGCTTTGTTAATCGTCAAAATTGTCGAATTTTAGGTTCAGAAAATCCACGCGTGATTGTTTGAAAAACAAATGCGTTTTGGGCTGGAGGCATCACCGGACCATTCTTCATTGAAAATGCGGCTGGTCAGGCAATAACAGTTAATGGTGCTCGCTATCGCGACATGATAATCCAGTTTTTGTGCCTAAATTACAAGATATGGATGTGGTCGACATGTGTTTTCAACAAGAAAGTGCCACATGCCATACAGCCCAAGAAACAATTTAATTACTGCAGAAGTCATTTCCTGGTCGTCTAATTTCCAGTTTTGGCGATCAGAATTGACCGCCCAGATCATGCGATTTAATGACGTTGGACTTTTTTCTTTGGAGCAAATTGACTGCTGTATCAACGAAATTCAGCCACATTTATGCAAAACGGTCAAGGAAAATTTCGACAGAAGAGTGTGTATGTGCCAGCAAAGCCATGGATGCCATTTACCCGATATGCTCTTCCATACATAGCTCTATACTGTATACTTTATGAACCAATAAAACATTTACAATTTTTAATTAAAAACCCGCGTTTTCTATCAAAATTACTTCTTGCGTGAATTTTAGGACACCCTTTACAATTCAATTAACACCAGCAGATTTACAGATTTCCTCATTCAGATGAGCATTTTTCTAAAAATTCAAATCGTATCATTTTTGATCAAGTTATCGTGAAAAAATGTGTGCTTTTTTGCACAAGTTATCGTGCGCCAAGAACATGATAAGGTTAATAACCTTTAATCCGATTGACACCAAAATCCAAAGTCCAAGTTCTAGTTAGGATTCTCCAAAGAGAAGCATTTAAATCTGTACTGTTAAATTTAACAAAATTAACAGTACTCCCAAGTCCGATTGACACCAAAATCGACGAGTCCTACTTCACACAACAGTCACCAAAAAGAATCATTCAAATCGGTTTATTACAGTTCTGCAGAAGTCATAGTGAACGAAAAAAGCATGCCGAACAAAATTAACTGTATTTTCGAAACAGCTAATCCGATTGAGATTAAAAGCAATGGGGTTCTAGTCACCACTAAAGCAAACATAATACAAGAAGAATTTCTAAAATCGGTGAACTTTTAGTGAAGTTATCGTGAACGAAAGATATGCATTCAAAAACGGCATAAAACAAAACAAATCTTGAGTCCTAGTTTAGGCAAATACTCGCGAGAAGAACCGTTCAAATCGATTTATTTTCGCGGAAGCTATGGTGAAAATAAGAGTACATTTTTTACATTAAAGTAAAAAAATTAACCTTTATATGCAAATATTTGTTCATAAACTTCACCGTTTTTCGAGTTTTTTAATTCATGGGTGAAGTTGTAGAGAAAGTAAGGACAAGTTGGTTGGTGACCTTAAAGGTCCTTGAATCTTCTTGGTTTAAGGAATATGGAGTAGACTTTTATTTATTGTATATAAAAGTTTCATCTTTAGAAAATGCCAAAATTAAATTAACAAAGCTCTTTGAAATTTATGTCCTATCAGAGAAGACACTATCACCTGTCGTTAGTTTTAGAACCGTCAGTATAAAAATGTAACGACTTATCTTCTGTAAAACCACTTTCTTCCCATAATGCTCTGGAAGGTACAGTAACTTGGAAATTTTTGTCAAAATTTAACTTGGGTATGGTGGAGTTAATGTCTTCAGGGAAGATATTAAACTTGTTTAAGATGGATGCGTGGCTATATTTTTTTGGCCCACTGTGAAGTAGCTTTAAGGCGAATAGCTGAGTTAGCTGCCATTATCTACCCGAGGGGTGTTAAGTGAAAGAGAGTCTCCATAGCTGCAAAAGGTGTCGTTCGCAGTGCTCCTCTAATGCACAGACAAGCTGAATGTTGGACTTTGCTTAATAACTTCTGGTTTATCGCCTTATCCATTATCCAAGGCAATCCACCAAACAACTACCCCATACATAAAGATCAGTCTGATGACCGGGATATAGAACCAGTGAGTTAATCTGGGTTGTAAGCCCCATTTGTTCCTAATGGCTTTTTTGTAAGAGAAGAATGCAACAGTGGCTTTCTTTACTCTTTTTCGTTTGTTAGGTTTCCAGCTTAGTGTCCTATCCAAAATAAGACCCAGATATTTTGCTTCGTTGGAGAAAGTTGAGCTTGTTCCATTAAGGGACGGAGGATTACATTTCCTTGAGAAGAGGACTAATTCGGGTTTGTGGAAATTCACTCCTAGACCACACCGAGCTGTACACCTAGATAGCTTATTCAAAGTGTTTTGTAGCAGCTCTTTTAAGGTAATGAGGTGTTTATCAGAGACTGCTATAGTAAGTCATCCGCATAGGCAATAACATAGCAAACCTTCGTCGGGCATACTTGCACCTAACTATATCACACCCAGCTACTTTAAATAGGTCGGCAGTTAGACCGTCGCTAGATATTGTTATCTTCACTTCACTTTGGTCGGGTAAACGGAATTGTTGATTGTCATCGTCCGGGTTGAATGGAGCATTTTGCCTGAAAGCGAAGTTTTGATCGTCATCGCCGTTTAACAATCAGCAGAAGTGATCTTTCCAAATTCTCAGCACCGACTGTGACTCTACTACTATAATAGATTTTCTTCTTCATCCTTATAAGCTCTTTGTAACTTCTTTTTACCTTCTGGTAAAACTTTCGAACATCATTCCATTGACTTGATCTCGTGTTTTTCATGGTTTTTCTTAGATGCTGGTGTTCATCCGTTCTCTTGTCGTAGGCTCCTCTTGTCACCTTATGCAGCGTTACTCTTCATTAAACCAAGGGTTTCTTTGTGGTTGTGGGAAGAAACTTAGCATAACAGATGAGGCTTTCGTGATAGCTTGATGTCATCATTTGTGAATTTGTGCCTATCGTTCCTATAATATACCCCTTCTTTTTATTTGGGCATGAACAATAATAGGCCAATTATTTTTGGTAGAGACAGTATACTGATCAATTTCGTGTTTGACCGTTGACCAAACGATCGTCTTAATGCAACAGATTCTCCACCGTTCCACTACTGTCAGCCCCCATAAATTGCTTTCGATTAAACACACATGAAAAGACAGAAGTTTAATTCAACAGAATGAACACGCACCATAGATGATGTGATTTGTCAAGTCCTGATCTTGCTTTTAATGTAAGTACATGCACTATTGCCAGTTACCAGCCCACAAAGCTTTGCATGCATTCACATTAAACACTTGTCCAAAATGTTGCAGATTGTTGTTTTTATTTCATCTAGAAGAAGTTGTAGGTATACAAGCCATATGCAACCAATCTTAACTTAATATCTGCAGATAATCTCCCACTTACTTATGGCCTATACTTCACATCTTTTTTTTTTGTATTCCCACAGATGATTTAACGTTCAGCTTTTAGCTCCCTCGTATGGGACTTCAACTGCCGTGTACTTTGTACTGTTGCAAAATGTTGTTGTCCCAGAATAATAGCATCAGTGCTATCGTTGCACGCAAGATCAGCAGAGTCGTTATCTGGATCAATTAGATCATAAATTCCATTTTTTGCGTTGTCTTAGTTTTTCGAGCCACAACCGAATGAATTAAACTACTCTCACTTTTCGGACTATGAGAATCATTGCGTATATCGATTTAATTCACTTATGGAAAGGCGTATTGCCGCAATATGAATCGCCGGCAGTTATTGAATATGTTGCCATGTCAACCGATATATCTGTAGCTGAAATTTAATTAAGACGTATGAGGTCTCTGCACCTGGTTAATTGTTACTATAAAGCTCAGGTGCATTTTGTATAAAAAATATTGTGGTGCGACAGTTTGTGGGTCGCTTTGTGAAATATGGTTTTCAAGATTCAAGATTCAAATTTTTTTATTAATTCCACTTCAAGATAACAATTCATTAAAAATATAGTAAAAGATTGTTAATTTAATACATTATAATAATAGATATACGTACATTTTTTCATAATAATATAGACGAATTCTGGGTATAGTGATCACGAAATATGGAATTAATAATAATACACTTTGTGGTATAATGCAACCAATTGCAAGTGTATGACTATTAATAAAATTAAAAAAAAAATAGGATTAAAGCCGAAAAGGGAAGACGAAAAGGAGAACGCGATGTAGAGCGAAATGCAAATTATTTTTTTTTTTTTTTTGCGCAAATATTTTTTGGAAAAAAAAAATATCAATAAACCAATAGAAGAACAATGTTAAAATGTGGATTAAACGTAAATAAATGGTACGCTAAGATGTAACTTCAAGTAGAGTTTCAACTTCAGATCGTGAAAGTAACCAAGCTTTAAGTTTTTTTAAGAATTTATTTCCGTTTGTTACTAGATTGGATATATCAGACGGCAGTTTGTTAAAAATGTAAGGTGCTATAGAAGTCAGAAAACGTCGATTGTGCTCTTTATTAACCCTAGGGACATCAACTGTAGACCCATTTCTCAACGAATATACTCCATTTCTTCTAAAGTATTACCACTTCTAACAAAAAATTCTTTAAGCGCTTTGTAGATAAAAAGGTAACGAAGTGGTAGTATTTTCGCTGATTGAAATAGGGGCAGTGAGGGCTCAAATCTGTTTTTACATAGCAATAACCGAATTATTTTTTTCTGTGCTGTAATAATAGGACTCAGGTTACTTATATAGGCACAGCCCCAACAAGCTAGACCATACTCAAGCCGTGATTGAACCAATGCGTAGTAGATAGCTGAAAGTAAACTATGCGGATCAAGCTTACGCAAGTGATACATTTTGTTTAAAGATATGTATAGTATTTTTTTTAGGGACATTGTTTGTGACTTCCAGTTTAATTTGTTATCTATTACAACTCCTAAATACTTATACTCCTTCACAAATTCAAAAGCAAAGCATTTATTTGTGCAGTTCAGCTTGTCGCAACTAAGATGATGAGATGTAATGCCTTCAATTGCTGTGTTCTGGTTAGACAAGGAAAAGAACATAGCTTTAGACTTTGTGCTAAGTATAAGTTGATGGTAATTAAGCCAGATACTAAGCAAATGTAGATCAGAATTTATTTGGTCTCGAATCGTAACTAAAGAATTGTCTGCATATGAGAGCGCTAGATCGTCTGCATATCCAATTAAATGGCCGTTTAAAGGTAGGTTAAATATGGAATTTATGTAAACAAGGAAAAGGATTGGTCCTAGAACTGACTTCTGTGGGGCACCAATATTTGGACAGACTTCTTCCTTGCTTACAAATCCATTTACCCTAACGCGCTGTTTTTGATTTAGCAAGTAGGACTTAAACTCAGATATATTGCCTCTAATGACAGCGTTACTGAGTTTTCGAATTAATAGATCGTGATTTACTAAATCAAAGGCTTTTGTTAAATCAAGAAAAAGTCCAACTGTTTTTAGATTATTGTCTAGTGCATTATAAATTCTCTTTAAAAAGGCCACAATTCCATCTTCAGTGCACTTACCTTTCATAAAACCAAATTGCAACTTATTAAAAAATCTAGTCTTTTCAAGAAAGTTAAGCATTTTGCTAACTATTACCTTTTCAAAAGTCTTTGAGAAGACCGATAACAAGCATATTGGCCTATAGTTGTTTGGGTCACTTGGATCACCTTTTTTAAAAATCGGAATGATTAACTAGGTTTTAAGACAATCAGGAAATATTCCGCACTGAAAGCTTTGATTAATAATGTGCCTCAGGGGATTTACGATGAACTTTCCTATCTTCTTGATGATAACGTTGCATTAAGCGTAGTCTCGGTGGAAGAGAGTGTTTTTCTCAGCTCAATGATTTGATCGTAGACTTCTTTGAGAGTGATGTTGGCGGTGTCACCGTCATATGACGTTGTCGATGACAAAGATAATCTTCCCGTATCATTGCGCCTTTTATGAATACACACAGAACAATTCCACACTTTTTTAGTTTTTGTAAGATATTCAAGATCAGCTGGTTTTAATTTTGCGCACTCTGCATGCAATAAGTTGCTGCACTCATTGCATTTTATTTTGCTAGAGTCCCTGACAATTTTACTTTTGCACACTGAACAACTCGACATTTTTTCGACTTTCCTCTTTGGCGGCTATACTCAAAATTATTTGGCTTACACGTCGACTCAAAAGAGTAGACTCTTTGGAAAGTGAAATGCCTTTCGGTGAGATGCTAGAGAAATAATTCTAGAGTCGTGGATTGTATGCTTCATCTTAAGTTACTTATTTAAAAACCGGACTTTCACACATATTTCTTTTACCTTAACCTTCATTATTCCCTCTTGTCTTTTTCGACCCTAATTTATAAATTGGTGATTTTTGTTTGTATTTCAAACTAATATTCAAATTAATTAATGTCAAATTAATTAATATCAAATTAATATTCAAAGAAATATCATTGTAACTCTATTTAAAATAAAGTGCATGACTTGGTCGCACGTACTTGTACCTAATATGTTGAGATAATCATCATATTAGGTACAAGTACGTGCAAAATCTCAAATTTTAGATAAATTTTTTTTATAATTTGAAATAAATTATTTTGACAATTTTCACAAACTTGTCATGTCATGACTTTGCATATATCAAATATTGTTTAGATATTAATTTCGAACAAAATCGATTGAGCCATAGACAAGGAATAAATCATTTTTTAGAACTGTTATTATCTCATAGCATGATAGCATGTCCATCAGAATTCTAATATGAAATTTGATCAAAATCGTTAGAACCGTATTCGAGAAAATCTACTTTTTTCAAATTGACCTTACCGGTACCGTTAATTTTGGGATTAGAATGAAAATTCCGAATTGTGACTCCACAGACCGCAGATATGAAGTAAATCCTTGCAGCCGTTTAGCATGTGCTTTGAAGAAGTAGCCGCCTTGAAGTTGAAGTCTATGCTTTTTTTTCTGATAAAAAAAGTTTCAACAAGGACCAGAAGCTCAATAGAAGGAATGTCAGATGGCTGCGTTCAGAGACTTCAGATGTCACATGTTTCCCGTGTGCACCAATGTCATGTTATGCATCCCTAATTTTTCCCAAAAAGTCTTCAAGTGCTGCCGATAGCTAACGTAAATGAAAGAAGACCATACGTGTTCCAGCAGGATTCTGTGCCAGCGCAAAAAGCTGCAATGACTCAGTAACGAATAGCGCTCGATTCGTGATCACAGAACACCAAACTTATGGCCACTTAACCCACTAAACTTTAATGCATATTCGTCAAATAGCCTCCGCATCTTGAACATGCATCAAGCGTACACATTTACAAGGAAATCTGCAAGCCAACGAATTCAAGAAAGCTTGCGTACAAGCTCTAGACTATTTCTGGAACCAAATACAATTTGGCTCTGATCTTAAACAATCTTAGTATGGATACCAAATGACTGTGATAAATTCCAACCGCTATTGCATGCGTTAGAATAAATAATAAATAAAAAAACTAAAAATAAAAGGAAACGACTGCAACGATAACGGCATAGAGAACGTGATCGATATTCGCCCGTGAACTTACTCGTACATAACCATCTTCGATAGAACGATCACATATTCGAGGTCGCCAAAAATGCTGCAGTGTCTAGGATTCCTTAAACGGTGCAAGAAATATTTTACCCCGTCTGATCTGGCCTCAATTTATATGGCATTCATCCGCCCTAAGCTGGAATATAACGCCCATATCTGGTCTGGTGCACCCAAGACCATTCTGCACATTCTTGATAAGGTACAAAATCGCGCGTTAAAACTTATAGGTGATAGAGACATTGTGAATTCTATACATTCACTTGAACATCGGAGAAATGTCTCATGTCTCTCCCTGTTTTATCGTTTTTTTGCCAGTTGCATTTCTCCCCTTCAAAATTTCACCCGCCGCGTTATGCTTCGAATGCACATCAGTTCATCCTTAAACCCAATTTCGGTCGTACTATCAAATATAGGGATTCATTTATAAGCCGAGCGACACGAATGTGGAATGATCTACCAGGCTCTGTATTTCCCCATCACTACAACGTGCAAACATTTAAAGCCAACGTGCACAGGCTCCTCCTCTGTTCCTCTTCCCCCTTTTTCTAACGTCCGTGCCCTGAAACAGTTTAAGGGTATTCATATCCCCTTCGGCGAGCAGATTATAAAAAAAAACCAATAATAATAAAAGAGGGATGGTTGTAGATACCATCTAAGTGCCTGGACCACTGCACGAGAAACTAAGGTTCTGGTCCCAGAAACACGAAAAAGTTTTTTTACGGTCCCATCTTTCGCTTATATGGACGATAGAAGTGACTGTGAGAAGTTAACCCACAACAAAATATTTATACATATTTATTTATTAAACAGACTTAAAATAGACCGCCTCCATCTAAATTTAACCATGCTCGTATGTATGTATATATGTTGGAACTGCTTCATACGAAAGTGTTGGGCTGGCAGTATATTATAATGTCTTCATTAAGGCAATCAAAAATTCAAGTTTAGTCTAACTTTATACTTAACTTTTTTAAGCTACCGCCTCTTAATCATGTATGTACTTTCATCAAACTTGAACTAAGTTCAATTATTCTGTGCTTAAAATTCTAGAATATAATGAATGCATTTATTTAAGTTAAATTCTTAGGCGTCTTTAAAATACATTATTTGTTTCAAAATAGTTATGAGAGATAATGAAAAAGGTTACAAATTTTGTAAAAAGAAAAAATCATTTACATTGGTTTAGATTTGGTGAAACTACGTTTTACTGTACAAAATTACATGTCTCTAGTTAAGGAAAAGAAAACGTTTTTAATTAAATGACCCAAATTTCCTCATCACATACTAGGTAGCCACTTGCTAGACAAATCAAACTCCGACATATTTCTGTCGAACCAGACCAGAGAACTGAACGTGACGTCAGTTCAGCCTCTTAACTGACGAACTTGCGCAGGCAAGTCCTAGGTCTTGCCTTCAAGTAACTTGCGTGTGCGCTTGCTAACGTGCTTAGGTTTTGACAGCAAAACAACTTAAAATCGAAATAAATAAATTTGTGGAGTAAATTTTGAATTAAAAAAGGGTTAATAAAAGTTGGATATGATTTGTGAAATCTGCGATTTATTTGTTTGGAAAAAGCAAACGTTTTCCATTGACACTTGACACGAGCATTTAAAAATATTTTAAATTGACATTTTTCAAGACTTCATACGAAAATAAACTAGTACTTGGGTTTTGAATTTTTCTTCAGAAAAGTTCCCGCACAGGTGTATAAGAATTAATATATCAAAATTATAATTTGAGTAAAAGGTTTCCTGTATTGGGCCAAAAGAAAATGCAGACAAGCAATAAGAAAAAACAACATGGATAATTCAACAACTTAATTTTTTGTTCATTAAAAATTCCTACTCACGCAGACAAACAATTTCAGCTACCAGCCATTATGGCTACCAACCACACTGAATCATATCAGACAAGAAAGAAGACAAGCTTTCTGCTACTACTCACTCACTATGAACATGTGGTTCACCTAAGTGCTCGAAAGACACTCCAATTGTCGTTGCTCGTAAAAGGAGTTGTATTGCATTTTCAGTGTTCTATTGGCTAGGTTTTCAGTCAAAACAATTTGGTTTCTAATAATGCGCAAGGGGTGAGGAACAACGTCTAACGAAGTGACATACATTTAAATCTATCTTTAATGGTAAATTGGTGCAGCATTCCCCACCGCCTTTACAAAATACATAGTCAAAATGAAAAAAGAAAAAGAAAAAATGGATATGAGAGTGCAACTAATCAGATTTTTAAGGTATAAAAGACTTATCCGATCGTTGAGTCCAGCACAGTCAACTCAATCGAACTCTGGTCGTAACATAAGATTTTCTACTAACAAACTTATAAATACAATAATTAACAAAAATGAAATTCTTGGTAAGCACTATTAAAGGATTCTGTTCAAAAACTTTTAATTTGGATTGTGGTTATGTGAAATGCTTCATTTTGGATGTATCTGATCTCTTTGTAGATCTTGTGCTCTTTGATCGCTGTTACCTTGGCAGCCCCTGGAGGTCTCTATGGATTAAGTGGATTAGGAGGAATAGGATTAGGACATGGATATGGATTAGGTGGAATTTCAGTAGCAGCCCCTGCTCCAGTGGCTGTTGCTGCCCCCACCTATATTAAATCATATGCGCCAGCTCCAGTTGTTGTTCAAGCAGCTCCAACCATTGTTAAGGCTGTCGCACCAGCTGCTACAAGCTATGCCACTTTCAGTCAGGTAAGGAAGATAATCACAATTTGTGATTACTCGACTAATGCTCTCTCATAGGTTCATGTATCCCACCCAGCACCAGTGATTAAATATGCTGCTGCACCAGCTGTTGCTGTTGCTCAACCCGTCATTAAGTATGCTGCTGCTCCTGCCATAACTGTTGCTCAACCAGTGGTTAAATACGCTGCTGCTCCAACTATTATCTCCGGCTATGGTGGACATGGTTATGGATATCATTAAATAGAAAAACAGATCCTAGTGTCATTTGTTGTTAGTAGTCATCTTTGTCGAAGCTTAGCGTATCACGTATTATTTTTCATTGCAAATTTATATAATTTTTTACATCATACCCGTGTATAAAATATTTATTTAACGTGTTAAAAATATATAGCTACTGCAAATACTCGTATACTGATGAAATTGTTTTTTTTTTTTTTTTTGTGAGTTACTTATCTATATTGGTCCAACCTTATTTGAATGATTGAGGAATGGTTAATCAAACTTTTGAAAATATCAGACATTTCCCCAAACTTTATTCAAATTATTTTAACATGTTTAAATCGTACAATTAATGCAAATGAAAATTATGAGGAAAACTATGAAAGATATGCGGTTTAATATTTTAGATATTTCTTGCCATGGATATTCCAGTGCGGCGATGTAGGCGGTTGACTGAAATTGAAAGTCAATTAATACGAATTACCAAAATTTTGTTCATGAGAAAAAACTTACATCTTCAAATCTCATACCAAGAATAAATCTGAGTGGTGAACAGTTTATTATGTTCGTAATAAATGTATAAGGTTCATATTTCGGTGGGTGCGTTTCCAGCCATATACTAACAATGTGAAGAATATAAGCAGCAGTGGATACTTTCATAAGGATTCCATAAACACTGACTGAAATAATTTTGTTGATGAAATTAGAATATTCATAAATGGTGAAAACAAATGCGGTTCTGTGGTATTTCAATTGGAAGTTTAAACAAAAACAATTACGTAAATGTGTAGTGTGAAAATAAAGGAAATAATTTAGAAAGGAAAAGGCCTTCCTAAAACTTAAGCTAAACAGAACGCAGATTTCGTTAATATGGACAATATGCAAGAAAAATAAGTAAAATATTTTTTTTTTTTTTTACTATTTAACTGATTAAAAAAAAAAAAAAAAAAAACTTTTAACTAAACTGTTTAAATTTCAAATCTTAGTGAGTTTCAAATGTGCGTCATATATGTAAGTAGGTGCAAGTACTTGCGATCCAGTTGTGCACTTTATTTCTTTGTCTTTTTCGCCTTGATCCCTTTACTATGTATCACCCAGCACCACCCCTATCAAGTCTCAATTATCCAATATACGAGTACACTGCAAAAATCGGAGCGTCCAAACAATACCACTGCACATTCCTTTGTTCTATACTCTATATGAACAAATATTCAGAAGAATAATATTGTATAGCATTTCAGGACTTTATTGAAATATTTTTCAAAAATGCCGCTTAACATGATCTCATGACTCTGTTTCATTTCAAGACTCAAATACTCCGGAGGGTGGTTCTGTGAGTCAAAACCAAAGCAAAAAAAAAAAAAACATACAGAAAAGTTATGTACAATCCATCTCGAATGGATCGTTTAATACTAGGGTTGGATTAGAAGACGAGGATTGTAAGTTTCCTGGACTTTTTATTCTACATTTCGTCCATACATTGTACATGGGCATACCCGCTCTCTGGAGTATTTTGCTTAAAAAAAAAAAAACATACTGATAGTTGATAGTTAAGCCTTATTGTGAATACTTTATCAGAATCCGAACTTCAGCTACACATTTTGTAAACACATTCGTAATAACAGTTTTCTGATAAAATCTCTTAAAAATCACAGAAATATCCTCTGAATGGAATGATATCGCTTCATTTCTTTTAACTATTTCCCAATGCGTTAAGGTGGATTAGAAGATTGGGGGATAAGGTACTCGTATCATGCGATCCGGTCCAAATGGAAACCCTATCTCATAGGGTGTATTTACTTTTTAATATAGACACCCAAAGTGTATATATTTGTGATCATCATCGAAAGCAATACAAAAGTAAACATTTTGTAAATCATCTCACAGACACGTCCACTTTTATTGTTTTTTCAATATTTTTACTAGAATATGGCCTTTAATAAATGTATAGCTATACATTGTTCAATGTCATGCCTATTTTTTGTGGGCGTTTCTTCAAAAATCCTGATATTGTTTTTTGAAGTTACTTACAGTGACAGATAAGCTTTATATTCAAGATCTCATTAGAATCCATTAAATTCAGTAACAAATAGTTACAGCTACGCCCACTTTCTTATAAGAAGAAGTCATAAAATCAATTTGTATGATAAAATCTTTCAAAAGTCGGGAAAGTAAACTCTGAATAGAAAAAAACCCATTTCATTGAATTTGAATAGGACATTTCAGTTGGCGGGATCAAAACAGTCCCACCATCAATTCACCTAACCACAGCTTTTCACAATATACGCACGATAATATTGTACAAAAGTCAAAAATATCGAACAAAATAGTACTTTCGGTTCTTCAGTGGAACCTTAAAGCACAGATAATAAACTACCCAGATGTCAGACAACGTGGTAGCAGACAAAGAGCTTTCAGAATAAGTACAACAAATAAAGCTTTTTCTTTTTCCTCACTCCGTTGGCTTGTGTGGGAAAAGTTCTTTTTCACATCGTGTGTTGTATATATAAAGGGTGGTTAAGTTTTAAGGGCCGATGTTGATTTTGAATAAAACACAAATTATTTAGGAAATTACTGTCATTTCTTTTTATTATGATAATATTGGTATGGTTCAATTATGTATGGAACAAAATATCGGCCAAATGGCTGCCGCGACCTCGGCGGCACACCTCCATCCGATGGTCCAAATTTTCGATGACGCTGAGGCATAATTGAGGTTCTATGCCGTTAATGTGCCGAATTATCTCATCATTTAGCTCTTGAATTGTTGCTGGCTTATCGACGTACACATTTTCTTTCAAATAACCCCAAAGAAAAAAGTCCAACGGTGTCAAATCACATGATCTTGGCGGCCAATTGACATCGCCACCACGTGAGATAACACGGCCATTAAATTTGTCGCGCAAAAGAGCCATTGTTTCGTTAGCCGTGTAGCAAGTAGCACCATCCTGTTGAAACCACATATCGTCCACATCCATATCTTCCAATTCGGGTCATAAAAAGTTCGTTATCATCTCACGATAGCGAACACCATTCACAGTAACTGCCTGACCGGCCTCATTTTGGAAAAAATATGGCCCGATGATGCCGCCAGCCCATAAACCGCACCAAACAGTCACTCTTTGTGGGTGCATTGGTTTTTCGACAATCACTCTTGGATTATCATTCGCCCAAATGTGGCAATTCTGCTTATTGACGAATCCACTGAGGTGAAAATGTGCCTCATCACTGAAGATGATTTTCTTCGAAAATTGATCATCCACTGTTGGCATTTCTTGCCACCATTGTGACCATTGACGACGCTTGAAATGGTCAAGAGGCTTTAGTTCTTGAGTCAATTGCACCCTGTAAGCGCGTAAATGCAAGTCTTTATGCATAATGTTCATCTACGACGAGCGTGAGAGGTGCAATTATTGGGCACGACGACGAGTTGAGGTGGACGGCTCTTCAGCCGCACTATCGCGAACAGCAGCAATATTTTCTGCAGTACGAGCTGTACGAGCATGCACTGGTGTTTTCACATCTCCTACAGACCCGGTTTGCACAAATTTTTGCACGATTTTTCCGATTGTACGCACATTTGGACGATTAAATTGACCGAAAGAAACACGAAATGCACGATATGCATTTTGATTTGAACGCCCATTTTCATAATAAGCCTGAATAACTTTAACGCGTTGCTCGATTGTGTATCTTTCCATGGTTCAAATTGAGTTAGTCTGAAATTGAGAAATGTCAAATGAAATGCAGAAAAAAACTTGACGTTTAGGTGTGGTTCACATTCAACATCGGCCCTTAAAATTTAACCACCCTTTATATATATTACATACATATACTAAAAAATTAAAAGGCATAAGAAAATTGTCTCCAAGGAAAAAATGTCCTGGAAAAGAACGAAGTGCGCAATTGCTCACTGTTCTATAACCAAAAATGAATTGCCTGCTGGAAAATTATTTAAATTTCCTAAAAAAGTAGGTATAGGTAGTTTATTATCTGTGCTTAAAGGATACTTTAATAATTTGCATGAACTTCAGACCCTAATGTATGACAAATTTCCTCTAATAATTTCCCTTCGAGAAACCCATCTACCATACACCACCACGTCCCTCCCCGTCAGGAGGTACAAGACATATTTTCACATACATTGACACCAATGACGCGGCGAAACAAGGTACCGGCTTGCTGGTGCACAAATCAATACCATGCAAATTGCGCCAAGTCAATGGCTCTTTCCCGTTTTCATTCTTTTCTTGCTGTGGAAATTACAATGAATACAAAACTTATGATTGTATCTACATATCTATATACATACTTCCTGAGCAAAGTTTTACCTCTGACGACTTGCATAATATGGTAAATTCCTTTGATGCGCCCCTTCTCCAACTCCTGGAGCCCACTGTGGGGATCTCATTCTATTAATAGAAGAGGTAAAATTAAAGAGGATTTTTTTGTAACCTCCAATCTAATTATTTTGAATAACAGCCAGCCAACACACTTTTCAACTCATAAAACCCTGACCCACATTGATCTAACTCTCTTGTGCCGAAGACAACATGATCAGTTCTCACCTACCTGCATGGGTGTGACCATTTTCCAATCTTTGCCTCAATTACCCTTGGTACCTTTACCATTAACAAAAAACTACCACCCAAATATATAACTGATAGAGAGCAGACTGGTACTTGTTCCAAACCCACGTAAGTGGCTTTTTAACGGAAAGAACATCTTCCAACAATGTCAACAAGGAAGCTGTAACAATTCAACGAACAATTCATTTTGAAGCCAACTTGGCCATCCCCAAAACAACTAGTTCTCCAAGGCGAAGATTAGTTCCTTGGTGGAATAAAAATCTGCATATTCTGTGTGCGACCAAGCAAAAATGCTGGAAACAATTTAAAAAAAAACACCCTG